>CM057339.1:699376412-701776412 GCA_030015575.1 Agapanthus africanus | reverse complement strand
ATCTCATCTCTCAAAAGCCCTTCCCAAAGCTAACATCTATGGCAAGGAATTAAAATCTAAACTAGAGCAATTAAATAAAATTACTTACAGATGCATCCCTCCAATCGTCCATGTAGGGTTGTCAGATCTGAATTTCAGAATTGAAAAGAGGCACCGATGCTCTCCAAAAAGAATTTCTGAATTTTTATTAAAAGGAGGCATGCGAAAATACAAGGCTTTGGGTTCTATTTATAGGACATAGAAACCCTAGGTTTACAATTGCTCCGCATGTCTACAATTACAAATATACCCCTAGAAAATCTTCCCATAGCCTTCAGAACATTTTGGTAAAATTTTCTTTCCATGAAGGCTCAATATGGCCGCGGAACCGCGACATTGGTGCGCTTGGTCTGCGGTTCCGCGGCCCAATGATGAGTTCATTTTATTGTTTTTCCTGGGCTTCTTTAGGTTACTTTGGGCTTCTTGGTTCTTTATTCCTCTTATCAATTTGGTTTCTGTATTAATTCCAGATCTTCAGTGAAAACATTGCAATGGATCTTTTAACCGTCTTTCTTGCGAATTTGGATCTTGCGTAGCCTTGTTGATGGTGAACCGTTCTTCTGCTGGCTTTACTAAGATCCTCCTCATTGTTGGTTAAAAGTCCTTCTTTTGTGTCGTCTTTTATGTTTTTCACTGTTTTCGCTCCAAGAACCTGTAACCTGTAACATGTAGCAGATATGCGTCAAAAGCACCTGTTTTTATTCTTAAATGCATAAGAATGGGGAATACAAAATGCAATATTATGTTATAAACAAATACCCCCAAACTTATCTTTTGCTCGCCCTCGAGCAAACTTATTATTATTCACTAAAATCCTAACCTAACCACATTTTCGCAGGGAAACGCGATTGCACTGAGCACGTGCAACAAGCCGTTAAACCTCTAGGTGTCCCTAGTAGGAGGAGTGTTGTCTCCTGAGGGTTTTCAGCGGATTACACCCACAAAATCCTATCAACTCGGCCCATTGACTTTTGTTTTCCAATAAGGTTTTCTAACAAGGAATTCTATTATCTTATACTCGTAAATTATCCACCCACATTCTTCACACTTCCTCATCATTTAACTTTTTATTATATATATCTTGCAGACCTACTTAGCTTTCGGCATTTCTTAAGTTTTCCTTCTAGCGTTCCATCTCCACTTAGGAATTTCTATCAACCCTACTAAAGATACAAGTTCTATTCTTCATTCCTCTCTCTTATCTAAATTCCAATCACATACCCCCACGTGTGTGTATAAATCACCCCTACACTTGGAAATTCAAATCAAGCAATCATGCTCTCGTCCGTTGTCCAAAGTACTTATTAGTAGGTGAATTTTTAATTGAATTTTGCTTACACATCCTACATGCGACCGTTAATACTTCTTGAGGTACCAACGACCGATTACAAGATGCGTTTGCACTTTAAAGCGTAATTCCTAGTCTTGCAACCCCCAAGGCTTTAACAGTGACTCCCAAACCAGTTGGTCTAAGGCACTAGATGATGAAGCACTCTCGCTAAATATTTTTCTATTTTTTTACAGCCTTAAGTAATCACAAAAACCAGTGTCCATTTTTTTATTCTTTCTTCACTTTTTTTTATTTTCATTGTACTAAGGACTTTAGACAAGAGTATTTCAAGGTCTCATCTACTATTCCAAGTTTCAAGATGCGTGATTGTGCAAATTGTAGGGTATCCGTTTTCAGAATCTAGACTTAAGCTAGGAACTATTTTTCAAACTTATACTCTAATAAGAACATCAATACTCTTCCCATGTTTCGACTTAGCCCAAGAAGTGAACCCAAAATTTGCCTATTTCTAAATAAACTACAAAGACATATACTTTCTTCCGTTAAACTTTAAGGAAGGTTATTTTTAGGGTTTTTAATTTACTAAGTCTAAGATCTAGTTGTTCCTAGCCAGTTAACCCATTCATCAAACTCAAGTCAATTAGCCAAAATTGAATACAATAATTTTTATAATTTGAAAATTTTCAATTTTTATGGATTTTCAAATAAGTATGCAAATGCAAAAATATGTACAAATGAATGCGAAGGAAGAAGACTTACCGAGCATACCCCAAAACTTGAACTTGACAGTTTCCTCACTGTCATGCTAAACCAAGAGGGTCAAAATGTCGGCACTCCCCTGTTTATTTATTTACAATATTTATATTTTTAATGTTTTGAAATTTTTTATTTTTTTATAGAAAAGAAAACAAAAATATATATACATATATACACAAGGTTCCCCCCAAACTTAAGCTTGGCTTTACACAAGCCAAAGATTAGCACCAACCATTCAAAAATCTTATTGTGGTAATGATCTAGTTGGTGAAAGAATGGGGTAGAAAGAAAATAGATGAGAAACACATGATACCGTGTGGAAAGAAGAGAATATGGTCTCGGTGGGGGAGAAGAATGGCGGAAAGAAGAAAGAAGTGGAGTACGATCTTGAGGGTGTAAAGCGAGTGAATAAATGAGCGCAATTTATGATGACCGATGTGTTAAAAGCAATTGCGCTAACCTATCAACCCGTCGTGAAATGGGGTCAAATCCCTCAAGATTCGCAAGAAAACATGGGTATGTCGAACTTGGTTTTAGAGATGAAAGCGTAACGGTCTCATGTACGATCGGAACAATGGGAAGGACGAAAGGGAGTGAATTAGGGATAGTATCATTCTCACCGTAGTAAGCTGTCTCGAACTTGAAAGATTCTATTAATGGTTCGAAACTACTGTAAGCAACCGAGTTTGATGGTTCAACTAACTCATCTGAAAATGTAAAAAACTCAAACTCGGGCGGTGAGTCATCAATATCATCCGAAAAAGTGAAACACTCGTAAGTGTTATCAGCTGTGGGAACTGTGTCAGATTCAAAGGAAAAGTTTTCAAGCTCATAGTCGTCAAGCGTGAAATGAGGCGTGGTCGAAACGATGGAAAAGAGGGAGGGTGATTTAGGTAAAGGTTCAAGAGGATGAATTGGAAAATCCGACACATCAAAGAAAAATGGTTCAACCTCAATATGATCCTCACTACTCTCCTCAATATTATCCTCATAACTCTCCTCAATATTCAACTCATCCATGCCATTATCATCAAAATCAAGACGCATATGAGATTCGGGAGAAACATTTAATAATTCGGGATGATGATTTGAACATAAAATTTCAATAAAATCGATAGGTTCATCATCCAAAATATTCCCGGCGTCTATATCCTCAATCAAGTGAAAATCAATTTTCTTAGACACCTCATCAAAAGCATGGATATTTATCAATTCAGGTTCTAGATGGGAGGTGTAAAGATCGAATGGATTAGGTGCGGTTTCACTCGAATGGGGTTCTTCACAATTTGGTAAATCAAACACTACAAAGTCGCACAACTCGTTTTTATTTTGAACTTGTGAATGATTTAGGACATTCGATGGAAAGCTGGAGTTGTGGGCTTCAATTGGGTAAGGGTAGGTTTGATTTGGAAATCCTCTCACATTCTCATTATGTCCAACCGCCTCCTCATACATTGAAAAATTTGGAGCTAGCGGAAAACTAGCTATCGGTTCAGCAGGTTGCATAAGGGCGGCCACGGACGCTTCCACATTCCTAACCATTTTGTTTGTTGCTGTGATATACGCCTCCAACGCCTCTTCCAAACTAGACTTTGGTGGTAAGGGGGTTTCGGCAAAAGATTCGAAATTGTTTGGATATGTGAAACTCCCAAAAGGCTGTGTAGAAGTGTTAGTTATATGTATGCCCTAGAGGCCATTACTGTACATAGGATGTATATTGTAGTGGATGCTGGGACGTATATAGGAAGGACTTTCTTGCTCGACATGATAGTATGCTATCTGGTTGCTCTTCACCTTAACGTGTATACTGATTGTCTCTCTGTTACATGTTGGTAAAGCCCTTAGGATGTGTACTTGACTACCTGGACTATGATGCGGATCATACTAGTGGGGACATGGTAGTCTATAAGTACATACTTCAAAGTCCCTAGTCGTGGGTGTATCGAGACAGGGCATCGATATACCAGAGTAGACTAGCGTATACCTTCTCGACCTATACAGATGGGCGATGGATGATCCCATATCCATCGGTGTTTGACACCAGAGATGATATACGGGTGCTCAGTAGAGACTGGGTACACTGGACGGACTCGCCGAGAACTCCCAGATGGTATTATACCTTACGTCAGATGGCAGTTCTCTGGTGACACTGGTACAGAGTAGTCTGTTGACCCGAGATCGTCATAGAGTCTTGTGTGGTTCCCACTGTGCTTTGATTTCCATCTTACAATGTCCAAGAGGGCATGCAAAATGGTGGTTTTTGGGTACAGTCCCGAATCACATGGAGACAATGAGCGATAGGAGGGGATTCGTCTCTCCCGGTATAGGGAGTTGATGTTGCGCTGTGTTCGATTGGCTATAACAGGAAATCCCTGGCCAGGGTTGCTGAGATTTACTGGTAAGTGTTACCAGTAGTTTCTCGAATTGTTATAGACCTCATATCGACACGACTTATCGAGCTATTGGGGTCTGACGTTTACCACCCCTAGGCAAGATATGCGACATATCAGACGACGAGACCGGACTGTACGGTAGTGTTACTGGTTGGATTCACTGGAGTGTGAGCGGGCTTTCTCGTCGATCTTCTGATCGCTCAATACCCGGGTGGCCGTTACGTTTAGCAGACCGCTTGCGCCTTGTGGGTGTTTGATATGATCATCACCTGCTGCCGGCGTATTGACGAGTCTTTAGAGTCCTACACAGAGGTTTCCTGGCTCAAGCGAAACGAAATAGGAGCGCATATGAGATATGTGCGGGACCGAGAATGATACCAGTATGTGATACTGTATTCGATTCTCGCGATTTGTGACATTGATCGGTTATATGCGATATAGCCGGGTTATCGGATCAAGTGTTGATTCGATAAGTTGTTACTGTTAATATTAGTCGGTTATATGCGATATGACCGGATCATTAAATCAAGTGTTGATTTAATGATTTAATGCATAATTATATATTTGATATATTACTCTGCATTAACTAGTATTGGTTCACTTTAAATGGTATTTCTCACTTGAATTGTGCAAGTTGTATATGTGATATACTTTTGTGCACATGTTTGTATCATGTTTGATGATACATGCTTCTTTGGTTAAGTGTATAGAATTGAACCATGGTTACCTTGATGATTAGGGTTTTGCTTTTTCATTTTATTATTTGTTTATTCATTTTGGATATTAATAAAAGCATAAAAAGAAAAGCAAAATGGTTTCTTTATTTTATTTTCTTTCATGAAGCTTATTGAAGCTTCATGAAGCTTTGACCAAGTGACCATTTTTTCTTGTTCTTTTAACCCTAACCATTCTTATAACCTTAGTTAGTTCTCTACACTTGACCATGGTTTATTATATGATAAGGATTATTTTCTTTTAACTTATCATAATTCTTTCTTCATCTTATTCTTCTTCACAAGAAGAAAAAGCTTGACCATCAATGGTGATTGATGAATAAGAGTGAGAAATCCAATTCTAAAGTCTACCCACTTCCTATTTCTTCATCCTCTACCTCTTGCCAAGTAGTAGAGTGTGTTTTCTTCACAAGTTTCTTGACTTGGTGAAGTCGGAGCTTGATCTTGTGATGCTTCGACGTAGATCATCTTCGGCACGAAGCCGACGACCTTGCCCGCCCATTTCTCCGATGAAGCCGACGCTAGAGCCCGGGATTTCATTTCGACAGCGGAGAGGACTTCATCACGGAGCTATGGAGGTGGAGGACCAGATCTACAAAGGTTGTATTTCCGTTCTCATAGTTAAAGTAGTTAACTAGTTTGTTTTGTCACCTAAACTTCTAGCCAACGGTGCGTATTAGGGTTTCTCGGCACCTCTAATTTTTGAAATTGGCATGGTTGATGCCTTGTGAGACCTCACTTGTGTGCCTAGGAACCTTTCACTAGTATCAGAGCCTAGCTAGAGCCTTAGGCGAAGTCTAGACGGAGTTTGAAGTCCGATCGACCCGAAACCCAAACCCTAAACATGCTCTCTGGACATTTCTGTAAAATGTGGATTTTTCGAAAATAAAAATATGCAGAAAAATCAGCAGGGAATCCTAAGAATTACTGTGCAACACGTGTCCACGATTCCACTGTAGCGCGGCGGAACCGCGGCACAAGCTGGCTTGTGCGGCGGTTCCGCGGTAATGTTGTCGTTTTGTGCGTCTAATTCTGCACAGTAATTCTTAGTTTTCTGTGCTGGTTTTCCTGGGAATTTTTAATTTTTTTTCCAGAGTTGTATTTTCTGGGTTGTATTGGAGATTCGGAGATTCGATCGGACTGTCTAATTTTGTCTGTGTGTTTTTCCGGGTAATTTTTAGAATATGTTAAAAAGTTCGACCGGATATAAATACCCAAGTTTTCCATTGTCGGGAAATTTCCAATTGTTGGATTTTTCCGTAGTTTAACAACGTTCTAAGTAGTGCAAGTAACGCGATGGACCCTCTAGAAGACAACAAACCTTAACTCGATTATGTGACCGTCTTGAACCGCCCTTTGAACCTTAGGGTTTGGGGCAGTACGGCGTGCCACATGTGAGGCGTTGGCTTGACCCTTCGACGGCTGGACCGTTGGTACTTATTAGTTATATGTATGCCCTAGAGGCCATTACTGTACATACGATGTATATTGTAGTGGATGCTAGGACATATATAGGGAGGACTTTCTTGCTCGACATGATAGTATGCTATATGGTTGTACTTTATCTTAACATGAAATCTGATTGTCTCTATATTACATGTTGATAAAGCCTTTATGATATGTACTCGACTACTGGGACTATGATGAGATCATACTAGTGGGGCCACGGTAGTCGACGAGTACATCCTATAACTGTTCCTAGTCGAGGGTGTATCGAGACAGGGCATCGATGCATCAGAGTAGACTAGCGTATACGCATCTTGACCCATATGATGGGCGATGGATGATCCCATATCCATCGGTGTTTAACATCAAGGATGGTGTACGGGTGCTCAGTGGAGACTGGGTACACTGGACGGACTCGCCGAGAGCTCCCAGATGGTATTATACCATACGTCAGATGGCAGTTCTCCGGTGACACTGGTACAGAGTAGTCTGTTGACCCGAGAACGTCATAGAGTCTTGTGTGGTTCCCACTATGCTTTGATTTCCATCATACCACGTCCAAGAGGGCATGCAAAAAGGTGGCTTTTGGGTACAGTCCCGAATCACATGGAGGTAATGAGCGATAGGAGGGGATTCGTCTCTCCCGGTATAGGGAGTTGATGTTATGCTATGTTCGATTGGCTATAACCGGAAATCCCTGGCCAGGGTTGCTGAGATTTACTGGTAAGTATTATCAGTAGTTTCTCGAACTGTTATAGGCCTCATATCGACACGACTTATCGAGTTACTGGGGTCTGACGTTTACCACCCCTAGGCGAGATATGCGACATATTAGACGACGAGACCGGACTGTACGGGAGTGTTACTGTTTGGATTCACAGGAGAATGTACAGGCTTGCTTGTTGATCTTCTGAGTGCTCAATACCTGGGTAGCTGTTACGTTTAGCTGACCGCTTGCTGCTTGTGGGTGTTTGATATGATCATCACCTACTGCCGGCGTATTGACGATTCTTTAGAGTCCTACACAGAGGTTTCTTGACTCAGGAAAAACGGAGTAGGAGCACATATGTGATATGTGCGGGACCGAGGATAATGCGATACGTGATACCGTATTATGTTCTCGCGATATTTGATATCAGCCGGGTCATCGGATCAAGTGTTGATTCGATGAATCGGTACGGATAAATATTAGTCGGTTATATGCGATATAGCCGGATTGTCGGATCAAGTGTTGATTCGATAATTTAATGTATAATAATATATATGATATATTAAATTACATTAACTAATATTTGCTCACTAAAAGATTCTTTTTCTCGCTCGGATAATACATTGATATATATGCGATATATGTTATTTGTATTATTTTATTTTGTTACGATAAATATTATATATGTGATATATAATATTGTAACATGATATGATAACTAATGCAACTTATTTAGTGGAGTTTAAACATGATTAGGGTTTGGATTAGGGTTAAACTTTCTAGATGTTTCTAGAAGGTTTTCTTTTTGTTTTGGAAAAGATATTTTCAAGTGACTCATTCTTAACCTAACCCAAACCCTATCCTTGGTTAATTATCTACAAAGGTTTAGTCAACCATGGTTGCAATATTTGTCATATTAATCCTTTCATTATTCATCACAAAAGGAAATGGATCACTATTCTTCTTCTTCTTTCATTCTTTCATGAAAAAGCTTGCTAGATTTTTCAAAAGTGATGAATAAATATGAGAAAAAGATAAATAAAGAGAGCAAAAATCCTACTTCATCATCCTCATCTTTCCTTGCCATTTAGATGAGGGTGTTCACATCATTTCATGAGTGTTAGCTTGTGTTAAAGAAACTTCAAGGTAGATCATCTTAGTATCGAAGATTGGAAGCAAAGGTTGCATCTTTCTCTTCGTGGAACCTCTCGAGAGTCCGGATCCCGATGATCGCAGCGAAAGGACTACAACACGGAGCATATGAAGTGAAGGACCGGATCTACAAAGGTTGTAATCCCTCTCACTTAGTGTTTAAGTGTTTAGCATGCTTGTTTTCGCCTAATCTCTAGTTTAAAGTTCCGTATTCGGGTTGTTCGGCACGGCTAAATTTTAAATCGGGCATGGTTGATACCTCGTAGACCCTTGTGCGCGTGCCTAGCAACCCTACAGTGGTATCAGAGCCAAGCTAGAGCTTTAGGCGAAGTCTAGACGATGTTTAAGGTCCGATCGAAACCCGAAACCCCGATAAAACCCGCTCTCTGGACTTTTTCTATAAACTGGGTTTTTTCCAGATTAAAAATGCTTAAAAAATTCAGCAGGGAATTCTAAGAATTACGGTGCAAAATTTTTCCCATGAACAGTAAAAAGTGCGGCGGAACCGCGGCAGAAGCATGCCTTCTGCGGCGGTTCCGCGGCACATTGATGACGTCTTCATTCCCTGTTTGCACAGTAACTCCTATTTTATTATGCTGGATTTTCTGGGAATTTTTAATATTTATTCAATAGTTGAATTTTCTGGGGTTGTTTTGGGGATTCGATGATTCGATCGGATTATCAGATTTTGTCTATGTGTGTTTTCCGGATAAATTTTAGAAACTGTTAAAAAGTTCGAACGGATATCAATAACTCACTTTTTCCCCTGTTGGAAAATTTTTCAAAAGTTGGATTTTTTCTCGTGTTTAAGAATGTTCTAAGTCATGCAAGTAACTCGGTGGACCCTCTAGAAGACAACAAACCTTAACTCGATTATGTGACCATCTTGAACTGCCCTTTGAACCTTAGGGTTTGAGGCAGTACGACGTGCCACATGTGAGGCGTTGGCTTGACCCTTCTACGGCTGGACCATTGGTACTGTGGCATGTAATGGATGTTTTTAAACTGATTTCAAGTGTTGAGATATATTGGGGAAATCTTGGCTGCTTGATGATTCGATCGGAAAGTTTAACTTTTTTTCTATTTATCTGGAATGTGATACAATATTTGGAATCCACAGGTAGTTATGAGATAACTAATTTGAATATTATAAACATAGCACTTTAGTCTCAGATGATCGGTTGCCACGGAATTTTGATGTGATCAAAAGTCCGTCGCAATCACGTAGCGTACGCGGATACTCGCCGGGTAAATTTAATAGACAGCTACGCCCCATAGCCCCGACCAAGTGACTGTAGGAGAACCCCGTCGCCGAAAGCATCCGTTCGGGTGCTCGCGGCAGTGGTGTTCCTCCTTAGTGCACTTCGTCGACGGTATCTGGGGGTGCGGCCGTCTACTAAAGTTTGCGACGAGCATTCGATCAGTTTTTCGGGAATCTTGTTGAATTCCCCGACTTGATATTGAAAAGAGTTTTCGATAATGAGACTAAAATGCGGGGTTTATAATTGTTAGGCATGTGATGTCTAAGGAATTCATTTGGTTAGGCATGCGATGTCTAAGGAGGTTGCGGATTCCAACTGTTGTAGTTTTACACTTTCTTTTCTGTGACCGTAAGCGTAGTATGTGGTGTATCGCCGGCTTCGTTGCTATACATCAACGACAATCGGGATACGCATACTTGCTTATGTTGATGATATGAGATATTATGTGTTGCTGTGATATGTTGTATTGGATCGTCGCGTTTGAATAGCCAGGGGTTTTATGTGAGATGAGAGTTTTTTTCTTTTTCAATCATGTAAAATTCATTTGTATGTAATATTCTTTTATTGGGGCACTTCCAGGTAGCGGAAGATGTCACCGTTGTATATTATTTACTTTTCCGCATTAGGTAGACCCAAGACGGGGAGTACAAGTAACCGGGTTCTAGGGTCCAGTAGGAGACCATCTCGAGGAGTCGAGACCGGGTCTCCTAACCCTAGAATTGGCAGTGTTACTTGCCACTCTCGTAGGGGTCTAGGGATGTGGGTTTGGCTATTCATCGCGAACGTGGAATCCGTGTTTTATACAGGCTCGTATTGAAAACACGGACGTCCTAGTATATCCAATATTTCATATATGTTCTTCTGCTGCAATGTTCTGTGATGAGATCATATTACTGCCTATGACGAATGTTTATATTATATATATGACATATATGTTATATTGCAGATTTCGTTTCAAAAGGGGATGCTTGTGAAGCATATTAAAATGGGACTTCATTAATGAGATTAATGAAATAAAAGAAACCTAAGATGTTGTAGAAACTTGTTTAAATTAAAAAAAAAACTGGTAGCTCTAGTTCTTGCTTTGCATAGCGGTGTTCCTTGTAGAACATCCAGCACCTTATTCGATAAGGAAATGTGAGATCCCTTCACCGGGAGTGACTCCTTTAGCAATAACTGGCAGATGCTACAAACTCGGTTTGTCTTTTGATTACTTCTATAGTTCTAGCTTTGCACAATGGTATATATGATATATCCTGCACCTTATTCGATGAGGAAAGGGCCGACGATCCCTTCACCGGGAGTGACCCCTTTAGCAAAACTAGAAAAGCCTCAAAAACACTCCATTTAAAATCACTCGATTCTATGACGATATCAAGTTCATTACGCAATAGGTTTTCTTAAAAACCTGTCGTAGCCCTCCGTCATTTCAGATAAGTCCTACTTAGTATTCGTGCTACGTTTGTTGACCTCAGTCAAGGCGTAGTGTGCGGTAGCTGACTAGTATTTATCTGCTTATGCATATGATGCAGATTGGATTAGGGTAGTCGTGCGGCCTTGTTGACCTCCGTCAAGGGTCGTGCGGGTGGGTTTAATTCAATCAGGAAATGACGGGTTGAACTTGACTAGTAGCCTATGGTTTGTTGACCTCCGTCAAGGTCATAGGACGCTAAGGGCAAAAGACTATTGGGAATTTCAAGTGTTGAAATTTGCAATGAGATTGCATACCTTCTATAAGATAGTTGGATCCCGATACCCGCTGCGAGTAAGAGTTACTCCTGGGAGAGTTTTACACATTACAATTAGCCGATCAAGTAGGTGTCTAGAAAGGTGTTAACGGGGTTACGCCTCTGGGAAAACGAGGTTTACTTTAATTAGGTTCGTGCGAAAGCACGGGGGACCTCCCTCAAAGTACCGACACTGGCCTGGCTGAAAGATTGGCGAACTTGTAGGGTGTAATTAATCCCGGCTAGTCTTTCCTTTTAGGGTTTGAAGGAAGATTTGATTAAAACTGTGGGAGACATCCTGATTAGATATATTAGATAACCAATCTAATCTTGCAAGAGCATACGCTGAGTGTTTTCTTCTCTCTCTCTCTCCAGGTAGCGACTATATCACGTTTTAATCAAGATAATAATACGGATATATTGACCGAACCCACTTGTTATACTGAGCTGGGGAACGTTGGTCCCCCTCCAACATATAATTGTTATAGGACAGAGCAGGAAATTGGGGAATACCAGATTTCCCGTGCTGCCCAAACGAAGAAAGTGCATGCTGATGCATCATCTTCGGATGTGTTCATTACAGAGAACTGTTTCTCAGTATCCTTTACGTCCAGGGTATGTGATACCGGATCAGAATCCCGCATATGTAATCTGTTACATGGGCTACAGAAAGGTAGAGAACTGAGAACGGGTGATAAGTTTCATGAGACAGAAAACGGTGCAAGTGTTGCAGCCAAAGTCTGTTGGTCACTATCACCCTGTATTACCAGAATACATTGATTCTGAACAAATGTTATTAGATACCGAACCTGATATACAAAATCATATCAGTCTCTTTATTAGTAAAGAAAGGATATAATTTTGTATTGTTGGATAATGTTTTGAACATTTCCTATATCAAGAGTTGATCGGTTCAGGCACGTTATCTAAAAGCATTGACGTTCTAAATCAAACCACAGTTCTTAGTATACGGAACACACACAAGAGGAAGAGTTCAGAAATGAATGAATCCTTCTTAAGGTATTGTAGACTAGGTCATATCAATGCGACCCGACTGGCTGAAGTTACATATAGATGCATATTTAAATAAGTTTGAATTTACATCTTGTGAAACTTGCCGGTCATGTCACAAAGATAAGATGACCACAGCTCTGTTTATTGGAAACAGAGAAAGAGTTAGTGAATCCTTGGGATTGATACATGTTGATGTATGAAAGGTCCCCTGTCTACATATGCCAAGACCGGTTCTTTGTACTTCATTACATTCTCTGATAAATCTCTCAAGATTCAGACATATGTTTCTGTTGAAACACAGGTCCGAACCATTTGAGATATTCACAGAATATAAATTAGAAGTAGAGAACCAAAATACGGGTAAAAGTATTATATCCTATGATGTGATCAAGGAGGAGAATACTTAAGCACGGAATTCCTGGACTATTCTAAAGGAGAATGAGATTCTCTCTCAGCATTACTCCACCGTACACACCATAGCACGATCGTATATCGGGGCGGAGCAATACCACCCTATGTGATATGGTGTGCTCTATGATGAGTACTACTGAGTTTCCTATTTCCTTTTGGGAGTTATGCACTTGAGAAGCTGCATACCTATTGAATAGGGTTCAAATCAAATCAGTTGCCTACCACTTCATATGTGATATGGAAAGGGAAGAGCCCATATCTTAAGTTTGTTAAGATTTGGGGTTGTCCGGCCTATGTCTTAAAGCAAAATCTGGACAAGCTCGAGGCAAGGTCTGTTATGTAGAACTGGAAATGTTCCAGCTATACAAAATGCAGCTGATGATTTGGTAGAACCAAAGGATTCAATAGTTTCCAACGAACCTCAGCCTCTCCGCCGATCTAGTAGGGTTCCTCACCCACCTGAGAGATACTTCGGTTTCTCTATGACAGTGGGAGCGAGGATTGCATCATGAGATGATGACCCAACTAGTTTCGAGCTGGCCATCAGGAGTGGGACTCTGTAAGAATGGCTGGGTGCTTATCGATCTGAGATGGAATCCTTATACACCAACAAAGTATGGACTTTGGTTGCTTTATCTGAAGGGTTAAATCCCCATCAGGAGCAAGTATATCTTGAGAAGATTACTTGGTGTACATGGAAAAGTTGAGACTTTCAAAGCTAGACTTGTTAAAGGTTTGCATCATAGACCAGGTATGGATTATGTTGAAACCTTTTCTAAGGATCTATGCTTAAGGCCATCCAGATCCTACTTGCCACGGCTACATACCATGACTACGATATCTGGTGGTTGGTTGTCATGACTGCTTTTCTAAGTGATGTTTTAGAAAATAGCGTCTATAAGTACACAGCCAGAGGGCTTCGTTGACAGTGGGAGCAGTGGAAACGTGTGCAAGATGTTTTATATGATAAAACAGGCATCGCGGAGTTGGAACATCTGTTTTGATATGGTAGTCAAAGAGTTTGACTTCATCAAAATGGTAGATGAACCTTGTATATACGAAAAGGTAGTAGAGAGTATGGTGGTGATCCTCGTAGAGTACGTGGATGACATTCTCTTGATAGGGAAGGAGTTTCCTATGCTACGCTCGGTCAATCTCCGCTTATCACAAGGATTCTCCATATAGGATCAAAGTGATACCTCTTAAATCCTGGGTTTTGGATCTATGAGATAGATCTAATTGGATGTTAGGAAACTCACTAGTAGTAGTGAGATGGTATCAATCGATCCTGGGGAGAATCACTGGAAGGGTTCCAGGGTGATAAGGATGACTGAATGTCAGTCGCAGGCTTGTCTATACCCTCAGTGGAGGGACGGTATGTTGGAAGAGTTCCAAGCTAGAAACCGTGACATACTAGACGATTAAAGACAAGATACATCGTTACCAAGGATGCTACCAAAGAGGCAGTCTGGATATATATAAGTTCATAAGATGAACTTCGTTCCTACCATTGTGTGACAATGGAGTTGTGGCTTTAGCCAAGGAACTACCGTCCCATCAGAAATCCAGATATAATTCTTAGGCAGTGTCACCTGATCATGGAGATGGTTGATCTCCAGGGAGATCGAGGTTAGGAGAGTAGACACAGAGGACAACAGCGCGAATCCACCAACAAAGGCCTTTTTCCCAGTATAGACTTTATTGGGATTGTTGAGTATGAGATACTTCAACTGCAGCTAATTGTTGGGTATGCGATACCATAACAGATGGCCCTAGTGCAAGTGGGAGATTGTTAGTTATATGTATGCCCTAGAGGCCATTACTGTACATACGATGTATATTGTAGTGGATGCTAGGACATATATAGGGAGGACTTTCTTGCTCGACATGATAGTATGCTATCTGGTTGTACTTTATCTTAACATGTACTATGATTGTCTCTATATTACATGTTGATAAAGACCTTAGGATATGTACTCGACTACTGGGACTATGATAAGATCATACTAGTGGGGCCATGGTAGTCGACGAGTACATCCTATAACTGTTCCTAGTCGAGGGTGTATCGAGACAGGGCATCGATGCACCAGAGTAGACTAGCGTATACGCATCTTGACCCATATGATGGGCGATGGATGATCCCATATCCATCGGTGTTTGACATCAAGGATGGTGTACGGGTGCTCAGTGGAGACTGGGTACACTGGACGGACTCGCAGAGAACTCCCAGATGGTATTATACCATACGTCAGATGGCAGTTCTCCGGTGACACTGGTACAGAGTAGTCTGTTGACCCGAGATCGTCATAGAGTCTTGTGTGGTTCCCACTGTGCTTTGATTTCCATCATACCACGTCCAAGAGGGCGTGCAAAAAGGTGGCTTTTGGGTACAGTCCCGAATCACATGGAGGCAATGAGCGATAGGAGGGGATTCGTCTCTCCCGGTATAGGGAGTTGATGTTGTGCTGTGTTCGATTGGCTATAACCGGAAATCCCTGGCCAGGGTTGCTGAGATTTACTGGTAAGTGTTATCAGTAGTTTCTCGAACTGTTATAGACCTCATATCGACACGACTTATCGAGCTACTGGGGTCTGACGTTTACCACCCCTAGGCGAGATATGCAACATATCAGACGACGAGACCGGACTGTACGGGAGTGTTACTGTTTTGATTCACAGGAGAATGTACAGGCTTGCTTGTTGATCTTCTGAGTGCTCAATACCTGGGTAGCTGTTACGTTTAGCTGACCGCTTGCAGCTTGTGGGTGTTTGATATGATCATCACCTACTGTCGGCGTATTGACGATTCTTTAGAGTCCTACACAGAGGTTTCTTGACTCAGGCAAAACGGAGTAGGAGCACATATGTAATATGTGCGGGACCGAGGATAATGTGATATGTGATACCGTATTATGTTCTCGCGATATTTGATATCAGCCGGGTCATCGGATCAAGTGTTGATTCGATGAATCGGTACGGATAAATATTAGTCGGTTATATGCGATATAGCCGGATTGTCGGATCAAGTGTTGATTCGATAATTTAATGTATAATAATATATATGATATATTAAATTACATTAACTAATATTTGCTCACTAAAAGATTCTTTTTCTCGCTCGAATAATACATTGATATATATGCGATATATGTTATTTGTATTATTTTTTTTTGTTACGATAAATATTATATATGTGATATATAGTATTGTAACATGGTATGATAACTAATGCAACTTGTTTAGTGGAGTTTAAACATGATTAGGGTTTGGATTAGGGTTAAACTTTCTAGATGTTTCTAGAAGGTTTTCTTTTTGTTTTGGAAAAGATATTTTCAAGTGACTCATTCTTAACCTAACCCAAACCCTAGCCTTGGTTAATTCTCTACAAAGGTTTAGTCAACCATGGTTGCAATATTTGTCATATTAATCCTTTCATTATTTATCACAAAAGGAAATGGATCACTATTCTTCTTCTTCTTTCATTCATTCATGAAAAAGCTTGCTAGCTTTTTCAAAAGTGATGAATAAATATGAGAAAAAGATAAATAAAGAGAGCAAAAATCCTACTTCATCATCCTCATCTTCCCTTGCCATTTAGATGAGGGTGTTCACATCATTTCATGAGTGTTAGCTTGTGTTAAAGAAACTTCAAGGTAGATCATCTTAGTATCGAAGATCGGAAGCAAAGGTTGCATCTTTCTCTTCGTGGAACCTCTCGAGAGTCCGGATCCCGATGATCGCAGCGAAGGGACTACAACACGAAGCATATGAAGTGGAGGACCGGATCTACAAAGGTTGTAATCCCTCTCACTTAGTGTTAAAGTGTTTAGCATGCTTGTTTTCGCCTAATCTCTAGTTTAAAGTTCCGTATTCGGGTTGTTCGGCACGGCTAAATTTTAAATCGGGCATGGTTGATGCCTCGTAGACCCTTGTGCGCGTGCCTAGCAACCCTACAGTACTGAGGCATAAACTGAATGTTTTTAGACTTGTTTCATGTGTTGATCTGTATCGGGAAAACTTGGGTGTTCGATTGTTCGATCGGAAAGTTTGACATTTTCTATTTATCCGGAATGGGATACAATAATTGGAATTCACAAGAAGTTATGAGATAACTGAATGAATGTTATAAACATAGCAGTTTAGTCTCACTTGATCGGTTGCCACGGAATTTTGATGTGATCAGAAGTCCGTCGCAATCACGTAGCGTACGCGGATACTCGCCGGGTAAACTTAATAGACAACTACACCCCATAGCCCCGACCAAGTGACTGTAGGAGAACCCCGTCGCCGAAAGCATCCGTTCGGGTGCTCCCGGTAGCGGTGTTCCGCCTTGGTGCACTTCGTCGACGGTATCAGGGGTGCGACCGTCTACTGAAGTTTGCGACGAGCATTCGATCAAAATGTCGGGAATCCTGTTGAATTGCCCGACTTGGTATTGAAAAGAGTTTTCGATAATGAGACTAAAATGCGAGGTTTATAATTGTTAGGCATGCGATGTCTAAGTAATTCATTTGGTCAGGCATGCGATGTCTGAGGTGGTTGCAGATTCCAACTGTTGTAGTTTTACACTTTCTTTTCTGTGACCGTAAGTGTAATATGTGATATCGCCGGTTTCGTTGCTATATGTCAACGACAATTGGGATGCGCATATTTACTTACGTTGATGACATGTGATGTTATGTGTTGCTGGATATGTTATATTGGATCGTCGTGTTTGAATAGCCGGGGGTTTTTATGTGAGATGAGTGTTTTTCATTTTCATTCATGTAAAAACTTGTATGTAATATTCTTTTATTGGGGCACTTCCAGGTAGCGGAAGTTGTCACCGTTGTTGTAAATTATTTACTTTTCCGCACTAGGATAGACCCAAGGAGGGGAGCACAAGTAACCGGGTTCTGGAGTCCAGTGGGAGACCAACTCGAGGAGTCGAGTCCGGGTCTCCTAACTCCAGAATTGGTAGGGTTGCTTGCCGCTCTCGTAGGGGTCTAGGGGTGTGGGTTTGGCTACTCATCACGACCGTGGAATCCGTGTTTTATACTGGCTCGTATTGAAAACACGGACGTCCTAGTATATCCAATATTTCATATGATTCTTCTGCTGCGATATCTGTGATGTGATCATGTGATGTTCTGTGATAGATACAGTATATAGTATATATGATATATTATATAGACGTTACTTATGTTTTACACCCGCGCTAGCCCTGCCCCGCTCTGCCGTTAGTTACCTAACCTAACGGTGCACGAGGGGACATCGAGGCGAATGCGGATGGCATAAGTGTATGTCGTATTTATCTGTGATGTTTAGGTACTTAAATGATGGGACTTCATTAATGAGATTAATGAAATAAAAAGAAACCTAAGATGTTGTAGAATCGAATTTCAAAAAATAAAACAGGTAGCTACAGTTCTTGCTTTGCACAGCGGTATATATGATATATCCTGCACCTTATTCGATAAGGAAAGGACCGAGATCCCTTTACCGGGAGTGACTCCTTTAGCAATAACTGGCAGATGCTACACCCTCGGTTTGTCTTTTGATTGTTTTTAAGAGTTTTGCTTTGCACAGTGATATATATGATATATCCCGCACCTCATTCGACGTGGAAAGGACCGACGATCCCTTCACCGGGAGTGACTCCTTTAGCAAAACTAGAAAAGCCTATAAAACACTCCATTTCAAAATTCATTCGATCCTACAACGATATCAAGTTCATTACGCAATAGGTTTTCAGAAAAACCTGTCGTAGCCCTCCGTCATTTCAGATAAGTAGTAGTTAGTATTCGTGCTGCGTTTGTTGGCCTTTGTCAAGGCGCAGTGTGCGGTAGCTAACTGGTGCTTATCTGCTTATGCATATGATGCAGATTGGATTAGGGTAGTCGTGCGACCTTGTTGGCCTTTGTCAAGGGCCGTGCGGGTGGGTTTAATTCAATCAAGAAATGACGGGTTGAACTTGACTTGCGGTCTATGTTTGTTGACCTTGTCAAGGTCATAGATCGTTCGGGGCAAAAGATTATCGGGAATTTCAAGTGTTGAAATTTGCAATGAGATTGCATACCTTCTATGAGATAGTTGGATCCCGATACCCGCTGCGAGTAATTGTTACTCCTGGGAGAGTTTTACACATTACAATTAGCCGATCAAGTAGGTGTCTAGAAAGGTGTTAACGAGGTTACGCCTCTGGGAAAACGAGGTTTACATTAATTAGGTTCGTGCGAAAGCACGGGGGACCTCCCTCAAAGTACCGACACTGGCCTGGCTGAAAGATTGGCGAACTTGTAGTGTGTAATTAATCCCGGCTAGTCTTTCCTTTTAGGGTTTGAAGGAAGATTTGATAAAAAGCAGTGGGAGCCATCCTGATTAGATAAAATAATAACCAATCTATTCTTGCAAGAGCGCATGCTGAGTGTTTTCTTCTCTCTCTCCAGGTAGCGTCCATATCACGCCTTAATCAAGATAATAATACGGAATATTGACCGAACCCGCTTGTTATACTGAGCTGGGGAACGTTGGTCCCGCTCCAACTTGTAATTGTTATAAGACAGAGCAGGAAATAGGGGAATACCAAGATTCCCATGCCGCCCAAATGAAGAGAGTGCATGTTGATGCATCATCTTCGGGTGTGTTCATTACAAAGAACTGTTTCTCAGTATCCTCCGAATCCTGGGTATATGATACCGGATCGGGATCCCAGATATGTAATCTGTTACATAGGGCCACAAAAGGGTAGAAAAACTGAGAACGGGTGATAAGTTTCATGAGGCAGAAAACTGGGCAAGTGTTGCAGCCAAGTCTGTTGGTCACTGTCACCCTGTATTACCAATACATTGATTCTGAACGAATGTTATTAGATACCGAACCTGATATACAAAATCATATCAGTCTCTTTATTAGTAAAGAAATGATAAAATTTTGTATTGATGGATAATGTTTTGAACATTTCCTATATCAAAAGTTGATCGGTTCAGGCACCTTATCTAAAAGCATTGATGTTCTAAATCAAACTACAGTTCTTAGTATATAGAACACACACAAAAGGAAGAGTTCAGAAATGAACGAATTCTTCTTGAGGTATTGTAGACTAGGTCAGATCAATGTGACCCGACTAGCTAGAGTTACATATAGATGCATATTTAAATCAGTTTGAATTTACATCTTGTGAAACTCGCCAGTCATGTCACAAAGATAAGATGACCATAGCTCTGTTTATTGGAAACAGAGAAAGAGTTAGTGAACTC
Source organism: Agapanthus africanus (assembly GCA_030015575.1). Lineage (NCBI taxonomy): Eukaryota > Viridiplantae > Streptophyta > Magnoliopsida > Asparagales > Amaryllidaceae > Agapanthus > Agapanthus africanus. The sequence continues at coordinate 701,756,240 of CM057339.1, read as the reverse complement.
TTGGGATGATACATGTTGATGTATGTAGGTCCCCAGTCTACACATGCCAAGACCGGTTCTTTGTACTTCATTACATTCTCTGATGATCTCTTTAGATTAAGACATATGTTCCTGTTGAAACACATGTCCGAACCTTTTGAGATATTCACGGAATATAAGTTAGAAGTAGAGAACCAAAATATGGGTAAAAGTATTATGTCCTTTGATGAGATCAAGGAGGAGAATACTTGAGCACGGAAGTTCCTGGACTATTCTAAAGGAGAATGAGATTCTCTCTCAGAATTACTCCTCCGTATACACCATAGCACGATGGTATATCGGGACGGAGCAGATACACCCTATTTGATATGGTGTGCTCTATGATGAGTACTACTGAATTACCTTTTTCCTTTTGGGAGTTATGCGCTTGAGAAGTTGCATACCTATTGAATAGGGTCACGATCAAATCAGTTGCCTACCACTTCATATGAGATATGGAAAGGGAAGAGCCCATATCTTAAGTTCCTTAAGATTTGGGGTTGTCCGGCCTATGTCTAAAAAGCAAAATCCGGACAAGCTCGAGGCAAGGTCTGTTAAGTAGAACTGGAAAAGTTCCAGCTATACAAACTACAGCAGATGATTTGGTAGAACCAAAGGATTCAGTAGATACCAACGAACCTCAGCCTCTCCGCCGATCTAGTAGGGTTCCTCTCCCACCTGAGAGATACTTCGGTTTCTCTATGACAGTAGGAGCGAGAATTGCATCATGAGATGATGACCCAACTAGCTTCGAGCTGGCCATCAGGAGTGAGACTCTGTAAGAATGGCTGAATGCTTAGTGATCTGAGATGGAATCCATGTACACCAACAAAGTATGGACTTTGGTTGCTATATCTGAAGGGTTAAATCCCCATCAGGAGCAAGTATATCTTGAGAAGATTACTTGGTGTAGAAGGAAAAGTTGAGACTTTCAAAGCTAGACTTGTTAAAAGTTTGCATCATTGACCAGGTATGGATAATGATGAAACCTTTTCAAGTAGCTATGCTTAAGTCCATCCAGATCCTACTTGTCACGGCTACATACCATGACTACGATATCTGGTGGTTGGGTGTCATGAGTGCTTTTCTAAATGATGTTTTAGAAGAGTGCGTCTATAAGTACACAGCCAGAGGGTTTCATAGACAGTGGGAGCAGTGGAAACGTGTGCAAGATGCTTTATAGGATTAAAGCAGCTATCGCGGAGTTGGAACATCTGTTTTGATGGATTAGTCAAAGAGTTTGACATCATCAAAATGGTAGATGAACCTTGTATAAACAAAAAGGTAGTAGGGAGTATGGTGGTGATCCTCGTAGAGTACGTGGATGACATACTCTTGATAAGAAAGGAGTTTCTTATGCTACGCTCGATCAATCTCCGTTTATCACAAAGATTCTCCGTGTAGGATCAAAATGATACCTCCTAAATCCTGAGTTTTGGATCTATGAGATAGATTTAATTGGATGTTAGGATTCTCACTAGTTGTAGTGAGATGATATCAAACAATTCTGGGGAGAATTGTTAGTTATATGTATGCCCTAGAGGCCATTACTGTACATTGGATGTATATTGTAGTGGATGCTGGGACATATATAGGGAGGACTTTCTTGCTCGACATGATAGTATGCTATCTGGTTGATCTTTACCTTAACGTGTATACTGATTGTCTCTCTGTTACATGTTGGTAAAGCCCTTAGGATGTGTGCTTGACTACCTGGACTATGATGCGGATCATACTAGTGGGGACATGGTAGTCCATAAGTACATCCTTCAAAGTCCCTAGTCGTGGGTGTATCGAGACGGGGCATCGATATACCACAGTAGACTAGCGTGTACCTTCTCGACCCATACAGATGGGCGATGGATGATCCCATATCCATCGGTGTTTGACATCAGAGATGATATACGGGTGCTCAGTAGAGACTGGGTACACTGGACGGACTCGCCGAGAACTCCCAGATGGTATTATACCTCACGTCAGATGGCAGTTCTCTGGTGACACTGGTACAGAGTAGTCTGTTGACCCGAGATCGTCATAGAGTCTTGTGTGGTTCCCACTGTGCTTTGATTTCCATCTTACCACGTCCAAGAGGGCATGCAAAACGGTGGTTTTTGGGTACAGTCCCGAGTCACATGGAGGCAATGAGCGATAGGAGGGGATTCGTCTCTCCCGGTATAGGGAGTTGATGTTGCGCTGTGTTCGATTGGCTATAACAGGAAATCCCTGGCCAGGGTTGCTGAGATTTACTGGTAAGTGTTACCAGTAGTTTCTCGAATTGTTATAGACCTCGTATCGACACGACTTATCGAGCTATTGGGGTCTGACGTTTACCACCCCTAGGCGAGATATGCGACATATCAGACGATCAGACCAGACTGTACGGTAGTGTTACTGGTTGGATTCACAGGAGTGTGAGCGGGCTTGCTCGTCGATCTTCTGATCGCTCAATACCCGGGTGGCCGTTACGTTTAGCAGACCGCTTGTGGCTTGTGGATGTTTGATATGATCATCATCTGCTACCGGCGTATTGACGAATCTTTAGAGTCCTACACAGAGGTTTCCTGGCTCAAGCGAAACGAAATAGGAGCGCATATGAGATATGTGCGGGACCGAGAATAATGCGTGTATGTGATACCGTATTTCATTCTCGCGATCTATGTGCCGAATGGTTGTATGCGATATAACCTAGTTATCGATTCAAGCTTTGATTCGATAAGCCGATACATAGGTTACTAGTCGGTTATATGCGATATGACCGGATCGTTAAATCAAGTGTTGATTTAATGATTTAATGCATAATTATATATTTGATATATTACTTTGCATTAACTAGTATCGGTTCACTTTAAATGGATTTTCTCGCTCGGTTGTGCGCATTGCATATGCGATATGATTATGTGCACTTGATTGTATCATGTTTGATGATACATGCTTTATGGTTAAGTGTAAAGAATTAAACCAAGGTTAAGTTGTTGATTAGGGTTTTACTTATTCATTCATCTTATTTATTTATTCATTTTGAATAAATTGAAAGATAAATGAATGGTGGCTTCTTTTGTTTCTAGTTAAAGCTTCATGAAGCTTTGACTTGATGACTTTTTTGTTCTCATCCTTAACCTTAACCATCAACCCAACCTTAGTCAATTCTCTACACTTAACTAAGGTAAAGATTATGATAAGTATTGTTTTATTTTTCTATTTATTATAATAACATATCATACTCTTTATCATCTTCTTCTTCACCACTTCAAGAAAAAGCTTCACAAGCTTTAATGGCAAAGTGAGAATTAGAGTGAGAAATCCAAAACTAAAGTCTACCCACTTCCTATTTCTTCATCCTCTACCTCTTGCCAAGTAGTAGAGTGTGTTTACTTCACAAGTTTCTTGACTTGGTGAAGTCGGAGCTTGATTTAGCGATGCCTCGACGTAGATCATCTTCGGCACGCCGTCGACGACCTAGCCCGTCTATTCTCCGATGAAGCCGACACTAGAGCCCGGATTTTGATTTGGACAGCGGAGACGACTTCGTTGCGGAGCCGTGGAGGTGGAGCACCGGATCTACAAAGGTTGTATTTCCGTTATCTCATAGTTAAATGTTAACTAGTTTATAGTTTCACCCAGAAATCTAGCCGACGATCCGTACATTAGGGTTTCTCGGCACCGAATTTTTGAAATTGGCATGGTAGATGCCTTTAGAGACCTCACTAGGGTGCCTAGGAACCCTACAGTGGTATCAGAGCCTAGCTAGAGCCTTAGGAGAAGTCCCGACGGAATTTGAAGTCCGAACGAACCCGAAACCCCGAACCAAAAATGCTCTCTGTCCAGATTTTAAAATTGTGGATTTTTCAAGATTAAAAATATCCAGAAAATCAAGCAGGGTTTTCTAAGAATTACTGTAAATTTCGAGAACCTAATTCCACTTTTCCACCGCGCTTCCGCGGCATGAGCAAGGCTCATGCGGCGGATCCGCGGTCGTACGGCCCCAATATTTAAATTATTTTGTACAGTAATTCTTAGTTTCCAGTGGTGATGTTTTTGGGAATTTTTAATAATTTTTCAAGAGTTGAATTTTCTGCAGTTGTTTTGGGGATTCGTATGTTCGATCGGATTATCAAATTTTGTCTGTGTGGCTTTCCGGATAAATTTTAGAATATGTTCGACTGTTCGATCGGAAAGTTTAACATTTTCTATTTATCCGGAATGTGATACAACAATTGGAATTCACAAAAGTTATGAGATAACTGAATGAATGTTATAAACGTAGAACTTCAGTCTCACTTGATCGGTTGCCACGGAATTTTGATGTTATCAAAAGTCCGTCGCAATCACGTAGCGTACGTGGATACTCGCCGGGTAAACTTAATAGACAGCTACACCCCATAGCCCCGACCAAGTGATTGTAGGAGAACGCCGTCGCCGAAAGCATCCGTCCGGGTGCTCGCGGCAGCGGTGTTCCGCCTTGGTGCACTTCGTCGACGGTATCGGGGGTGCGGCCGTCTACTGAAGTTTGCGACGAGCATTCGATCAGAATGTCGGGAATCTTGTTGAATTGCCCGACTAGATATTGAAAAGTGTTTTCGATTTTGAGACTAAAATGCGGGGTTTATAATTGTTAGGCATGCGATGTCTAAGTAATTCATTTGGTCAGGCATGCGATGTCTGAGGTGGTTGCGGATTCCAACTGTTGTAGTTTTACACTTTCTTTTCTGTGACCGTAAGTGTAATATGTTATATCGCCGGTTTCGTTGCTATATGTCAACGACAATTGGGATGCGCATATTTACTTACGTTGATGACATGTGATGTTATGTGTTGCTGGATATGTTATATTGGATCGTCGTGTTTGAATAGCCGGGGGTTTTTATGTGAGATGAGTATTTTTCATTTTCATTCATGTAAAAACTTGTATGTAATATTCTTTTATTGGGGCGCTTCCAGGTTGCGGAAGTTGTCACCTTTTGTATATTATTTACTTTTCTGCACTAGGATAGACCCAAGGAGGAGGGAACAGGTAACCGGGTTCTGGAGTCCAGTGGGAGACCAACTCGAGGAGTCGAGTCCGGGTCTCCTAACTCTAGAATTGGTAGGGTTGCTTGCCGCTCTCGTAGGGGTCTAGGGGTGTGGGTTTTGGCTATTCATCACGACCGTGGAATCCGTGTTTTATACTGGCTCGTATTGATAACACGGACGTCCTAGTATATCCAATATTTCATATGTTTCTTCTGCTGCGATATCTGTGATGTGATCATGTGATGTTCTGTGATAGATACAGTATATAGTATATATGATATATTATATAGACGTTACTTATGTTTTACACCCGTGCTAGCCCTGCCCCGCTCTGCCGTTAGTTACCTAACCTAACGGTGCACGAGGGGACATCGAGGCGAATGCGGATGGCATAAGTGTACGTCGTATTTATCTGTGATGTTTAGGTATTTAAATGATGGGACTTCATTAATGAGATTAATGAAATAAAAGAAACCTAAGATGTTGTGGAATCGAATTTCAAAATAAAACAGGTAGCTACAGTTCTTGCTTTGCGCAGCGGTATATACGATATATCCTGCACCTTATTCGATAAGGAAAGGACCGAGATCCCTTCACCGGGAGTGACTCCTTTAGCAATAACTGGCAGATGCTACACACTCGGTTTGTCTTTTGATAGCTTTTAAGTGTTTTTGCTTTGCACAGCGATATATATGATATATCCCGCACCTCATTTGACGAGGAAAGGACCGACGATCCCTTCACTGGGAGTGACTCCTTTAGCAAAACTTGAAAAGCCTCAAATACACTCCATTTCAAAATTCATTCGATCCTACAACGATATCAAGTTCATTACGCAATAGGTTTTCATAAAAACCTTTCGTAGCCCTCCGTCATTTCAGATAACTGCTGTTTAGTATTCATGCTGCGTTTGTTGGCCTCCGTCAAGGCGCAGTGTGCGGTAGCTAACCAGTATTTATCTGTTTATGCATATGATGCAGATTGAGTTAGGGTAGTCGTGCGGCCTTGTTGACCTTCGTCAAGGGTCGTGCGGGTGGGTTTAATTCGATCAAGAAATGACGGGTTGAACTTGACTAGTAGCCTATGGTTTGTTGACCTCCGTCAAGGTCATAGGGTGCTAGGGGCAAAATATTATCGGGAATTTCAAGTGTTGAAATTTGCAATGAGATTGCATACCTTCTATGAGATAGTTGGATCCCGATACCCGCTGCGAGTAATTGTTACTCCTGGGAGAGTTTTATACATTACAATTAGCCGATCAAGTAGGTGTCTAGAAATGTGTTAACGAGGTTACGCCTCTGGGAAAACGAGGTTTACATTAATTAGGTTCGTGCGAAAGCACGGGGGACCTCCTTCAAAGTACCGACACTGGCCTGGCTGAAAGATTGGCGAACTTGTAGTGTGTAATTAATCCCGGCTAGTCTTTCCTTTTAGGGTTTGAAGGAAGATTTGATAAAAAGCAGTGGGAGCCATCCTGATTAGATAAAATATAACCAATCTATTCTTGCAAGAGCGCACGCTGAGTGTTTTCTTCTCTCTCTCTCCTGGTAGCGACCATATCACGCCTTAATCAAGATAATAAAACGGATTATTGACCGAACCCGCTTGTTTTACTGAGCTGGGGAACGTTGGTCCCGCTCCAACTTATAATTGTTATAAGACAGAGCAGGAAATTGGGGAATACCAGATTTCCCGTGCCGCCCAAACGAAGAGAGTGCATGTTGATGCATCATCTTCGGGTGTGTTCATTACAAAGAACTGTTTCTCAGTATCCTCCGCATCCTGGGTATATGATACCGGATCAGGATCCCAAATATGTAATATGTTACATAGGGCTACAAAAGGGTAGAAAAACTGAGAACGGGTGATAAGTTTCATGAGGCAGAAAACGGGGCAAGAGTTGCAGCCAAGTCTGTTGGTCACTGTCACCCTATATTGTAATACATTGATTCTGAACGAATGTTATTAGATACCGAACCTGATATACAAAATCATATATGTCTCTTTATTAGTAAAGAAATGATAAAATTTCGTATTGTTGGATAATGTTTTGAACATTTCCTATATCAAAAGTTGATCGGTTCAGGCACGTTATCTAAAAGCATTAATGTTCTAAATCAAACTACAGTTCTTAGTATTCGGAACACACACAAGAGGAAGAGTTCAGAAATGAACGAATTCTTCTTGAGGTATTGTAGACTAGGTCAGATCAATGCGACCTGACTGGCTGAAGTTGCATTTAGATGTATATTTAAATCAGTTTGAATTTACATCTTGTGAAACTCGCCAGTCATGTCACAAAGATAAGATGACCATAGCTCTGTTTATTAGAAACAGAGAAAGAGTTAGTGAACTCTTGGGATGATACATGTTGATGTATGTAGGTCCCCTGTCTACACATACCAAGACCGGTTCTTTGTACTTCATTACATTCTCTGATAATCTTTCGAGATTCAGACCTATGTTCCTGTTGAAACACAAGTCTGAACCTTTTGAGATATTCACAGAATATAAGATAGAAGTAGAGAACCACAATACGGGTATATGTATTATGTCCTTTGATGAGATCAAGGAGGAGAATACTTGAGCACGGAATTCTTGGACTTTTCTAAAGGAGAATAAGATTCTCTCTCAGCATTACTCCTCCGTATACACCATTGCACGATGGTATGTCGGGGCGGAGCAATTGCACCCTATTCGATATGGTGTGCTCTATGATGAGTACTACTGAGTTACTTATTTCCTTTTGGGAGTTATGCACTTATGAAGCTGCATACCTATTGAATTAGGGTTCGAATCGAATCAAAGCCTACCATTTCATATGTGATATGGAAAGGGAAGAGCCCATATCTTAAGTTAGTTAAGATTTGGGGTTGTCCGGCCTATGTCCAAAAGCAAAATCCGGACAAGCTCGAGGCAACGTCAGTTATGTAGAACTGGAAAGGTTTCAGCTATACAAACTACAGCAGATGATTTGGTAGAACCAAAGGATTCAGTAGATTCCAACGAACCTCGGCCTCTCCGCCGATCTAGTAGGGTTCCTCACCCACCTGAGAGATACTTCGGTTTCTCTATGACAGTGGGAGCGAGGATTGCATCATGAGATGATGACCCGACTAGCTTCGAGCTGGCCATCAGGAGTGAGACTCTGTAAGAATGGCTGGATGCTTAGCGATCTGAGATGGAATCCTTATACACCAACAAAGTATGGACTTTGGTTGCTATATCTGAAGGGTTAAATCCCCATCAGGAGCAAGTATATCTTGAGAAGATTACTTGGTGTACTTGGAAAGGTTGAGACTTTCAAAGCTAGACTTGTTAAAGGTTTTCGTCATCAACCAGGCGTGGATAATGATGAAACCTTTTCCAGTTCCTATGCTTAAGTCCATCCAGATCCTACTTGCCACGGCTACATACCATGACTACGATATCTGGTGGTTGGGTGTCATGACAGCTCTTCTAAAATGATGTTTTGGAAGAGGGCTTCGTAAAAAGTGGGAGCAGCGGAAACGTGAACAAGATGCTTTATACGATAAAGCAGGCATCGCGGAGTTGGAACATCTGTTTTGATGGATTAGTCAAGGAAGTTGACATCATCAAAATGATAGATGAACCTTGTATATACAAAAAGGTAGTAGGGAGTATGGTGGTGATCCTCGTAGAGTACGTGGATGACATACTCTTGATAAGAAAGGAGTTTCTTATGCTACGCTCGATCAATCTCCGTTTATCACAAAGATTCTCCGTGTAGGATCAAAATGATACCTCCTAAATCCTGAGTTTTGGATCTATGAGATAGATTTAATTGGATATTAGGATACTCACTAGTTGTAGTGAGATGGTATCAATCGATCCTGGGGAGAATCACTGGAAGTGTTCCAGGGTGATAAATACGACTGAATGTCAGTCGAAGGCATTGTATTTACCCTCAGTAAAGGGACGGTATGTTGGAAGAGTTCCAAGCTAGATACCGTGACATACTAGATGATAAAGGCAGGATACATCGCTACTTAAGATGCTACCAAAGAAGCTGTTTGGGTGTATATTGGTTCATGAGATGAACTATGTTCCTCCCGTTGTGTGACAATGGAGTTGTGGCTTATGCCAAGGAAAGCAGGTCCCATCAGTGATCCAGACTTATTCTAAGGCAGTATCACCTGATCATGGAGATGCTTGATCTCCAGGATGATCGAGGCAAAGAGAGCAGACTTAGAGGATAACGCAGCGGATCCACTCACGAAGGCCTATTCCCAGAGAGAGACTTTTATGGGATGGTTGAGTATGAGATACTGCAGCCACTGCTACAGATGGCCCTAGTGCAAGTGGGAGATTGTTAGTTATATGTATGCCCTAGAGGCCATTACTGTACATTGGATGTATATTGTAGTGGATGCTGGGACATATATAGGGAGGACTTTCTTGCTCGACATGATAGTATGCTATCTGGTTGATCTTTACCTTAACGTGTATACTGATTGTCTCTCTGTTACATGTTGGTAAAGCCCTTAGGATGTGTGCTTGACTACCTGGACTATGATGCGGATCATACTAGTGGGGACATGGTAGTCCATAAGTACATCCTTCAAAGTCCCTTGTCGTGGGTGTATCGAGACGGGGCATCGATATACCACAGTAGACTAGCGTGTACCTTCTCGACCCATACAGATGGGCGATGGATGATCCCATATCCATCGGTGTTTGACATCAGAGATGATATACGGTGCTCAGTAGAGACTGGGTACACTGGACGGACTCGCCGAGAACTCCCAGATGGTATTATACCTCACGTCAGATGGCAGTTCTCTGGTGACACTGGTACAGAGTAGTCTGTTGACCCGAGATCGTCATAGAGTCTTGTGTGGTTCCCACTGTGCTTTGATTTCCATCTTACCACGTCCAAGAGGGCGTGCAAAACGGTGGTTTTTGGGTACAGTCCCGAGTCACATGGAGGCAATGAGCGATAGGAGGGGATTCGTCTCTCCCGGTATAGGGAGTTGATGTTGCGCTGTGTTCGATTGGCTATAACAGGAAATCCCTGGCCAGGGTTGCTGAGATTTACTGGTAAGTGTTACCAGTAGTTTCTCGAATTGTTATAGACCTCGTATCGACACGACTTATCGAGCTATTCGGGTCTGACGTTTACCACCCCTAGGTGAGATATGCGACATATCAGACGATCAGACCGGACTGTACGGTAGTGTTACTGGTTGGATTCACAGGAGTGTGAGCGGGCTTGCTCGTCGATCTTCTGATCGCTCAATACCCGGGTGGCCGTTACGTTTAGCAGACCGCTTGCGGCTTGTGGATGTTTGATATGATCATCATCTGGTACCGGCGTATTGACGAGTCTTTAGAGTCCTACACAGAGGTTTCCTGGCTCAAGCGAAACGAAATAGGAGCGCATATGAGATATGTGCGGGACCGAGAATAATCCGTGTATGTGATACCGTATTTCATTCTCGCGATCTATCTGCCGAATGGTTGTATGCGATATAACCTAGTTATCGATTCAAGCGTTGATTCGATAAGCCGATACATAGGTTACTAGTCGGTTATATGCGATATGACCGGATCGTTAAATCAAGTGTTGATTTAATGATTTAATGCATAATTATATATTTGATATATTACTTTGCATTAACTAGTATCGGTTCACTTTAAATGGATTTTCTCGCTCGGTTGTGCGCATTGCATATGCGATATGATTATGTGCACTTGATTGTATCATGTTTGATGATACATGCTTTATGGTTAAGTGTAAAGAATTAAACCAAGGTTAAGTTGTTGATTAGGGTTTTACTTATTCATTCATCTTATTTATTTATTCATTTTGAATAAATTGAAAGATAAATGAATGGTGGCTTCTTTTGTTTCTAGTTAAAGCTTCATGAAGCTTTGACTTGATGACTTTTTTGTTCTCATCCTTAACCTTAACCATCAACCCAACCTTAGTCAATTCTCTACACTTAACTAAGGTAAAGATTATGATAAGTAATGTTTTATTTTTCTATTTATTATAATAACATATCATACTCTTTATCATCTTCTTCTTCTTCACTTCAAGAAAAAGCTTCACAAGCTTTAATGGCAAAGTGAGAATTAGAGTGAGAAATCCAAAACTAAAGTCTACCCACTTCCTATTTCTTCATCCTCTACCTCTTGCCAAGTAGTAGAGTGTGTTTACTTCACAAGTTTCTTGACTTGGTGAAGTCGGAGCTTGATTTAGCGATGCCTCGACGTAGATCATCTTCGGCACGTCGTCGATGACCTAGCCCGTCTATTCTCCGATGAAGCCGACACTAGAGCCCGGATTTTGATTTGGACAGCGGAGACGACTTCGTTGCGGAGCCGTGGAGGTGGAGCACCGGATCTACAAAGGTTGTATTTCCGTTATCTCATACTTAAATGTTAACTAGTTTATAGTTTCGTCTAGAAATCTAGCCGACGATCCGTACATTAGGGTTTCTCGGCACCGAATTTTTGAAATTGGCATGGTAGATGCCTTTAGAGACCTCACTAGGGTGCCTAGGAACCCTACAAGAATCACTGGAGGGGTTCCAGGGTGATAAAGACGACTGAATGTCAGTCGCAGGCATTGTCTTTACCCTCAGTAAAGGGACGGTATGTTGGAAGAGTTCCAAGCTAGATACCGTGACATACTAGACGATAAAGGCATGATACATCGCTACTTAAGATGCTACCAAAGAGGCTGTTTGGGTGTATATTGGTTCATGAGATGAACTATGTTTCTCCCATTGTGTGACAATGGAGTTGTGGCTTATGCCAAGGAACGTAGGTCCCATCAGTGATCCAGACATATTCTAAGGCAGTATCACCTGATCATGGAGATGGTTGATCTCTAAGGGATCGAGATTAGGAGAGTAGACTCAGAGGATAACATGGTGGATCCACTCACAAAGGCCCATTTCCAAAGAGAGACTCTTAAGGGATGGTTGAGTATGAGATACTACAACCACTGCTACAGATGGCCCTAGTGCAAGTGGGAGATTGTTAGTTATATGTATGCCCTAGAGGCCATTACTGTACATAGGAAGTATATTGTAGTGGATGCTGGGACGTATATAAGAAGGACTTTCTTGCTCGACATGATAGTATGCTATCTGGTTGCTCTTCACCTTAACGTGTATACTGATTGTCTCTCTGTTACATGTTGGTAAAGCCCTTAGGATGTGTACTTGACTACATGGACTATGATGCGGATCATACTAGTGGGGACATGGTAGTCTATAAGTACATCCTTCAAAGTCCCTAGTCGTGGGTGTATCGAGACGGGGCATCGATATACCAGAGTAGACTAGCGTATACCTTCTCGACCCATACAGATGGGCGATGGATGATCCCATATCCATCGGTGTTTGACACCAGAGATGATATACGGGTGCTCAGTAGAGACTGGGTACACTGGACGGACTCGCCGAGAACTCTCAGATGGTATTATACCTTACGTCAGATGGCAGTTCTCTGGTGACACTGGTACAGAGTAGTCTGTTGACCCGAGATCGTCATAGAGTCTTGTGTGGTTCCCACTGTGCTTTGATTTCCATTTTACCACGTCCAAGAGAGCATGCAAAATGGTGGTTTTTGGGTACAGTCCCGAATCACATGGAGACAATGAGCGATAGGAGGGGATTCGTCTCTCCCGGTATAGGGAGTTGATGTTGCGCTGTGTTCGATTGGCTATAATAGGAAATCCCTGGCCAGGGTTGCTGAGATTTACTGGTAAGTGTTACCAGTAGTTTCTCAAATTGTTATAGACCTCATATCGACACGACCTATCGAGCTATTGGGGTCTGACGTTTACCACCCCTAGGCAAGATATGCGACATATCAGACGACGAGACCGGACTGTACGGTAGTGTTACTGGTTGGATTCACTGGAGTGTGAGAGGGCTTGCTCGTCGATCTTCTGATCGCTCAATACCCGGGTGGCCGTTACGTTTAGCAGACCGCTTGCGGCTTGTGGGTGTTTGATATGATCATCACCTGCTGCCGGCGTATTGACGAGTCTTTAGAGTTCTACATAGAGGTTTCCTGGCTCAAGCGAAACGAAATAGGAGCGCATATGAGATATGTGCGGGACCGAGAATGATACCAGTATGTGATACTGTATTCGATTCTCGCGATTTGTGACATTGATCGGTTATATGCGATATAGCCGGGTTATCGGATCAAGTGTTGATTCGATAAGTTGTTACTGTTAATATTAGTCGGTTATATGCGATATGACCGGATCATTAAATCAAGTGTTGATTTAATGATTTAATGCATAATTATATATTTGATATATTACTCTGCATTAACTAGTATTGGTTCACTTTAAATGGTATTTCTCACTTGAATTGTGCAAGTTGTATATGTGATATACTTTTGTGCACATGTTTGTATCATGTTTGATGATACATGCTTCTTTGGTTAAGTGTATAGAATTGAACCATGGTTACCTTGATGATTAGGGTTTTGCTTTTTCATTTTATTATTTGTTTATTCATTTTGGATATTAATAAAAGCATAAAAAGAAAAGCAAAATGGTTTCTTTATTTTATTTTCTTTCATGAAGCTTATTGAAGCTTCATGAAGCTTTGACCAAGTGACCATTTTGTCTTGTTCTTTTAACCCTAACCATTCTTATAACCTTAGTTAGTTCTCTACACTTGACCATGGTTTATTATATGATAAGGATTATTTTCTTTTAACTTATCATAATTCTTTCTTCATCTTCTTCTTCTTCACAAGAAGAAAAAGCTTGACCATCAATGGTGATTGATGAATAAGAGTGAGAAATCCAATTCTAAAGTCTACCCACTTTCTATTTCTTCATCCTCTACCTCTTGCCAAGTAGTAGAGTGTGTTTTCTTCACAAGTTTCTTGACTTGGTGAAGTCGGAGCTTGATCTTGTGATGCCTCGACGTAGATCATCTTCGGCACGAAGCCGACGACCTTGCCCGCCCATTTCTCCGATGAAGCCGACGCTAGAGCCCGGGATTTCAGTTGGACAGCGGAGAGGACTTCATCACGGAGCTATGAAGGTGGAGGACCGGATCTACAAAGGTTATATTTCCGTTCTCATAGTTAAAGTAGTTAACTGGTTTGTTTTGTCGCCTAAACTTCTAGCCAACGGTCCGTATTAGGGTTTCTCGGCACCTCTAATTTTTGAAATTGGCATGGTTGATGCCTTGTGAGACCTCACTTGTGTGCCTAGGAACCTTTCAGAAGCAGTGTCTAGTGAAGGTGGGAAGGTCGGGTAGGACTGGTAGAAAGTGGGTGATTGGACAGGGGTAGGGTCAACATGTTGATAAAAAGGTGAAAAGTCTTGTTGATCCCTAGAACTAGATGTGTGGAGAGGGGTGAAAGATCGGCTACGAGATTGAGCAATATGCTCAGCAATGGACATCGGCCTAGGAGTGACAGAAGGACTTAAAGAAGTGGTGTCAACATACGAAGGTGGTGAAGGTTGACTAGGTTGACACAAAGTGGGTTGAAAAGTCAAACTGTTTCTCCTAGACGCCTCTATGTGATCTTTCAACGAAATTTTTGGCAAGGAAGGATCGTTTTTAAATTGACCGAAAAAATTAACGTACGACGCAAAATTAGGTTCGGGATACCAAAGTTCGGCTAATGATTTATTGTGTGGGGTACCCATGTTAGAAGAAGAAAGGTGACAAGAAGGAAGGTTGGGTGGTGCAAGGATTTATTTGGGGCAAAAAAATTTTGCAAGTTCTATAAAATATTTGTCCTTTTTATTTTCATTTTTCATTGATTTTTTTTCTTTATCTTTATTTGGAAAAAATTTTGTTGCAAAAAGATTTTATAGAAAAGATATGCAACAGCAAAATATTACTTGCAATTGGTTATTATTTGAAGCATATCACAAGAATCTTTATTTGGAAAAAATTGTTGCAAAAAGATATTCGAGAAAAGATATGCAACAAAAAAGATTACTTGCAATCAATTTCAATTTTGAGCGGGGCCCAAAAATCCTGCACAAGATCGATATTTAGAAGGGAATATATTTTTTAATGTGCATAAAATCCTGCAGGCAATTTTCAGAAAATTTATTAAAAATTACAAAAAAGAAATAACAGAGGAACTTACAGTGCAAAGTTGGTCAGATGACGTCACTATTCCACCGCCCTTCCGCGGCAAAACGTGTCTCCCACCGCAATTTCACGGTCAAATTGACTGAACACTGCCCCAGAAAAATTTTGGTGCTTTGATTCGACTAGACGGCCGCGGTTCCGCGGACTAAGGTGGGTTTTGGCCGCGGAATCGCGGCGGTATGGGGGGTTCACTGCTCCAAAAAATTTGCACTGTTCTGTTGTTCAAAATCTCTTCTGTTCCGATATTTTATTTCCTGTTTTGCTTTCTGGAAATTTCCAGATCCTATTTTGTATATCCTGCAAAAATTCACACAACAAAGTATCCCTTCCAAAAATAACAGATTATATATTTTTTTATATTTTTTGGATTTTTTAGATTTTTTAGATTTTACGATTAACCCGAAATTGCAAAAATAAAATTCTACGCCATCCCCGGCAGCGGCGCCATTTGATTGTTATGATTTAGCGTGCTTGCGCTTTCTAAAAGATTGATCAAAAATATTTGTAACCGCAATCAAGAACGGTGTCGCATGAAGCTAGCCGATGAGTACGGGTCGGTCCACAGGGATTTTGTGAATTTCCGATCCGCGCTTACGAGTTAATTCCGAAGGGTGTTCGGATTGATTATTAAATCTAAAAACCTAATTAACCTAGGGCAATTATCTAGATCTACTCATACTAGGGCTAGGTTTAGAGATGGTTTGGAAATGTAATTAAATCTCAACACTTTCTATACCCGAATGAAGATCTGTGAGGAGTTATGGTAATTATCAATAAAGTGGATTAGATCCGTTCGGGAAGGTGTTCCTTCCTCTAGGTTCTTGTCCTTCCTTTAGAGATCCTTACCCTAACCTCCATGGAAAACATCACACCCGGGCCTTTATACTACGGTATCACCGATACCTCGAGAGATAGAGTGCCGTAGGGAGCGGTATGTGTATGTATGCATGGAGTCCTATAGATTCTATGTGATGGGTAAGAAAGGGATGAGAGATCTCATCTCTCAAAAGCCCTTCCTAAAGCTAACATCTATGGCAAGGAATTAAAATCTAAACTAGAGCAATTAAATAAAACTACTTACAGATGCATCCCTCCAATCGTCCATGCAGGGTTGTCAGATCTGAATTTGAGAATTGAAAAGAGGCACCGATACTCTCCAAAAAGGATTTCTGAATTTTTATTAAAAGGAGGCATGAGAAAATACAAGGCTTTGGGTTCTATTTATAGGACATAGAAACCCTAGGTTTACAATTGCTCCGCATGTCTACAATTACAAATATACCCCTAGAAAATCTTTCCATAGCCTTCAGAACATTTTGGTAAAATTTTCTTTCCATGAAGGCTCAATATGGCCGCGGAACCGCGGTATTGGTGCGCTTGGTCCGCGGTTCCGCGGCCCAATGATGAGTTCATTTTATTGTTTTTCCTGGGCTTCTTTAGGTTACTCTGGGCTTCTTGGTTCTTTATTCCTCTTATCAATTTGGCTTCTGTATTAATTCCAGATCTCCAGTAAAAACTTTGCAATGGATCTTTTAACCGTCTTTCTTGCGAATTTGGATCTTGCGTAGCCTTGTTGATGGTGAACTGTTCTTCTGCTGGCTTTACTAAGATCCTCCTCATTGTTGATTAAAAGTCCTTCTTTTGTGTCGTCTTTTATGTTTTTCACTGTTTTCGCTCCAAGAACTTGTAACCTGTAAGATGTAGCAGATATGCATCAAAAGCACCTGTTTTTATTCTTAAATGCATAAGAATGGGGAATACAAAATGCAATATTATGTTATAAACAGTGCCCTTTCGGCGACGAGGTGGAGACCGGACATTCCGCGGAAGATCGGGACAACGACGAGAAGACTGGAGGACTCGGATCACTCGGTATATTTCTCTTCCCCATCTTGTAGTTAGCTAGGACTAGTTAATGTCCCGATCCGGGTTTTTAGTGCGCGGTGGTGCCGGTTCAAGAAAAATTAAAGTTAACCATCGCTTCCGCTTTTGGCCTCGGGATAGAGGCCGGGGCGCCGCCGTGCACTTACAGTGGTATTAGAGCCTCGCCATTAACATAGTCTAGCTTTGTCTAAAGTGTTTTACAATTCCGATCGAACAAATGTTCCGAAAACCCAATAACACATGCATCAGTTTTCTATCGATTTTTTTCTGCCTCGAAATTTTTTTCAGGTTGTAGAAAAGTGATGTACTGGAAGTCCTAAGAATTCTGCAGAAATTCGACATATTGATCTTTTAAGGGGAGTGCGGAACCGTGGCCAAACCCCACTTGGGGACGCAGTTCCGCCGCAGTATGGAGAGATCAATGCGTCAAAATTTTTCAGTGGTCTTCTGGGTTGAAAATAGGGTTTTTGGAATATTATTTTTGGGCCCAGAATTTCTTGATGTGCTACAGTAGTACTTGGGGCCCACTTGGTAATTTTTGATCGATCGGATATTTTAAACACATTAGTTCACAGTATTTACATTATATCTGCGACCGTGAATGTCACTTGATCGGTAAATCCTGTCTAACTGCTATAGCCCGGTTAGACGGATTTGCGAACGTGATTTTCACGTTGATGTTTTGTGATTTTGCTGTGATGTTGCAGATTGGTCCTGGGGAATAGCCTGGATGCAATGCTAGTACAGTTTTTGTTGTATTATGTACATTTGATATTGCGGGGAGAGCGTCCGACATGTGGACTGCCGTCAGTGCCTGATTGTATTATTATTTTGGGGCATGACCAGGTTGCGGTTGATGTACCCGTTGTATGTATATTTTACTTTCTGTACTAGGATTACCCCGTGGAGGGGTGCACGGATAGCCGGGTTCTAGAGGGCAACGGGCCCGCATCTCATGGCATTGAGACGGAGGGGGCTTCACTCTAGGATTGGCGGGCTATTCGCCGCACTCGTAGGGGGTACAGGTTGACCCAGGAGGGGTGCCCAAGTTACCGGATTCCGTGAAGTGCTGGGTGGTCCATTCACGGTGCTGAAGGGGGCTGCCTCGCTTCAGGTTTTGGCGGGTAACTTGCCGCGCCCGTAGGGGTCTAGGATTTCATTGCACAGGCTATCCACATGACCAGGGGAACGTCGGGTTTCAGTAGTGGCACTGTGAAACCCGGGGATCCCAGATATCTGTATTGTTCTGTGATGCTGTACATTTCTGTGATGTTGCATTTTTATCACGCCTTGAGCGAATATAATATATTGGTATATATATTAGTAGATGTTGTATATGTTCTGTATCCGCGCTAGTCCAGTCCCCGCTCTGTCGTTAGTTAGCAAACCTAACGGGTAATGACGGGACCCAGTGGCGAATGCGGATGGCATATACGTACATCAGTATATTTTCGTTCTTTGTGGTGTGATCAATTGATGGGACAGCGTTGACTTGGATCAATGCAAGTTAAAAACAAACCTAATCTGATGTTGTTGGAACACTTTTCAAAAAGCTGTTATTGCAAGGACGTTCTCTTTTGTTTTGCATCGTAGTATTCAGTTGGAATATCCTGCTCCTCAGTCGACAAGGCAAGGGCCGAGATCCCTTCACCGGGAGTGACCCCTTGGACAAAAAGTTTGCGTCAGGGCAATAACTTCACTATAGCCGATTACTTTTGCTTTGCACCGTGGTATTCAGTTAGAATATCCTGCACCTCATTCTATGGGGAAAGAGCCGAGATCCCTTCACCGGGAGTGACCTCTTTAGCAATGGTTTTCGTCACTATATTTTTTAAAAGCTATCCAGTTCCTTCAACGATATCAAGTTCATCACGTTAAAGGTTTTCGCCAGAAACCATTCGTAGCCCTCCGTCGTTTCAGACGGGTAGCACGTAGTATTCATGCTATGTTTGTTGACCTTCGTCAAGGCATAGTGAATGGTAGCTGCTTGTTGCCTTTCTGCTGCATAGATAGATGCGCTGGTTTGGGACAGTCATATAGCCTTGTTGACCTTCGTCAAGGGCTTGTACGGGTGGGTTCAAATTAACCTGGACAATGACGGGTAGAACTTGACATGTGACTTATGATTTGTTGACCTTCGTCAAGGTCATAAGAGCATGGGGCAGAAATCACATCGGGAGTTTCTAAAGAAACTGAAACTTGCCAGATATGCGCATACCTTCTGGAGTGTGATGACGTGAGCGGATTCCGTCACGTTATCATGCGATGATAGTTGGATCCCGATTCCCACTGATGAGTTAGTTTACTCCTCGGGTGACCCCGACTAATTCTTCTTTCAGGTTTGGAGGAGAATTTGACGGTACAGTGGGAGGCTTCCAGATTAGATAAATTTGTAACCATTCTGATCTAGGTTAGAGTGCACGCTGAGTGTTTCTTTTCTCTCTCTCTTTGGCAGCGACCATTGACCCGACCCTAAGACTTTGACTCAGTGACCAAGTTGACCGAACTTTCTTAAACACTGGCTTTTGGATTGTCAGTGTTGCTAACCTCTATGCCACTCCTACTTTTACCCTTTTGTCCAGGACACCCCGTATTACTGCGAACGTCCACTTCCATTGGACAAAACCATCGTATGGTTAGATAAGAACTCGAAAGAATTTATTCGAGAATGGTTTCAGGTTCTTGAGGAAACGGATAGGACTATTCAGTTGTATTTTCCTTTTACCTTCTCTCAGGTTGCGAGTACTCCTTGGTTTAGGAGATAGTACACCTATTACGCAAATTGGATAGTCTTCTTCCAAACCTTAGGCTGGTGCTGACCGGTAGGGAATGAAGAAAACCAATTAGCCTGACGATGGTGTACAGAAGGTATTAGGTTAAGACAAAGCAAGGGATTAGTAAGAGGGCAAAGTAAATTGCGACTGATATTCACGACCAAACCAAGTTTTTCTTCGCCAATCCTAAATCACCTTTGTATTTCTCCCGGACACTCCGTATCACTACGAAAATCCACAGTTTATTGGATACTCCATCGTATGGTTATATACGAACTCGAAAGGAACTTGTTCCAGTTCGGTGATGGATTCTGGTTCAGGAGAAATAGGAATATGGTTTATTCGGTTGTCTTTTATCTTCACCTTCTCTCATTGCGAGTGCTCCTAGGATTAGGACAGTACACCCATTATGCTTATTAGATAGTCTTCTTCCAAACTATAGGCTGGTGCCGAACGGTAGGGAAGGAAGAAAACCATTTGGCCTAAAGGGGTGTGCAGAAGGTAATGACTAAAGACATATAAAGGGATTTGGAGAGGTGGCAAAGAATTACATGGTTACAGTTGTGAATCTGGATAATGGAAGAGGCATTACTAGGAATACCGGGATACCCCATCGAAACATTTCAATATTTCA
The DNA here is from genome assembly GCA_030015575.1 of Agapanthus africanus. Classification (NCBI taxonomy): domain Eukaryota; kingdom Viridiplantae; phylum Streptophyta; class Magnoliopsida; order Asparagales; family Amaryllidaceae; genus Agapanthus; species Agapanthus africanus. Next base: position 701,735,802 of record CM057339.1, on the reverse strand, counting down.
GTTTCACTGTGTACTATTAAAGGAAAACCGATTTCCCAGTTAGACACTTGCTCCAGGGTATGTATTTACCAGGTATGATTCTTACATCTGTATGGCTTTACAGATGATGAGTGGGAGTAAGTTATTGGGAATTGGGTGATCATCCTCATTATATCGGGATTCGTTGAAATCGGTGATATTTGAGGAAATCACCTGGGTTGTTTGCCGGACGGCAAATATTTGGTTTTGAATATCCGCTGTTGTGCACCAATTTCAAATCGATATATCTGTACGTCTATTTTCATAGAGTGAGATATACTTTTTGAAATTATGTCTGTGACATTTACCTATATCAGTGGATGGTTAGGTAAGGAGCATTAAACAGCGGTGCAATTCTTCTTAACCATAAGTACAGTTTTCAACCTACGATACACAGTGAATGAGTTATCAGACTCAAGGGACTTATACAGAGTATTGTATGTTGTCCAGGGTCCATCAGGACAGAGGGGTTGGTCCTCGTACTATATTCGGTTTACTTATGACTTCTCTAGTTTTTAGACAGGTGTTTCGTGGAAACACAGGGTCCGAATTTTGAGAAGTTATAGGTATTTGAATAAAGTAGAGAACCAGGTATCACAAGTATCGGGATTCTTCAAAGTGATCGAAGATGTAGATACTTGTGTATGGTATTCAGTTGATAGTAATGACTAAGAGAATTGCTTCTCTTTCAGGTTACTCATAATTGGAAGCATTCCTAAGTTGAGTAACGCTGATCGCCTTCTTTCCATTTAGTTGACATGCACTGGAGACAGCTGCTTGATTTGAATCTGGTTCAATTAAATCAGTGCCTCTGAATCTATATTGGATATAGAACAGTTCATATCTTAATGATGTTAAGGTATGGGGAGTTGTCTGGCTTATGATTAAAACCAGACTCTGGATAACTCAAGGCACGTTTCTGTAATGGCTGTTTGTGGGTTGACCCAGGCTATGACGAGGGTTGACTTTCTACCATCTGGAAGATCAATAGTGATATTGTTCTAGACTCGCCACAGTTTTAATAAAATGGTTTTTTTCAGAAAACAGTAGTGGGAGTATGGTAGAACTGGAAGTGATTCCAGAACCACAAACGATTACTGAAGATTTGATAGGAACCTAAAGATTCAATCTGGTTTGACATTCCATCGGCCACTCCGCAGATTTGGTGGGTAACCTCAGGCACCCGAGAGGTACTCCGGTAGCCTCAAGGACGGTGGCAGGGAGGTTCTTGTTTACCCACACTTGCCATTGCTGTTGTTCCAGACTGTGAGACCCGGCAGGAGGATGAGTATAGCGTAGTTCTAAACTGGCTTTAGAAGTGTACGTCTATATGACTCTGCCAGAGGGTTGTCGTAGTCAGTGGGAGCAGCGGAAGCATTGGTGGACAAGTGGCTTATGTCTATTTATAGGCTAAAGCAGATATAGCGGAGATAGATCATCAATTTCTGATGTGACAGTCATAGTTTGACTTCATCAGAATAGGGGATGGATCTGTTGAGAAGGTAGTAGGGTTTGATGTCCTGGTATTTGGATGACATACACAGAGTAGGAAAAGAAACTCCTTTACTACGATCGGTTATACTTTGGTCGTCACACAGTGGTTTATCCACATGGGACTTGGACATTATATCAAACATACTGGTTACTGGATCTATGGTTTTAGATCTAGATTTGGGTGGTTTCCCAATCAGGGTACTTAGACAGCATTCTAAGAGTATTTAGAATGGACGACTCCTAGCATGGTGGTGTACCTGCAGGTAATGGAGTCACCCTCTCTAAAGGTGTCTTACAGACTAAAGGGGAGAGGGATGTGCATGATTGGCAGATCACTTGCTCAGGCAATTGAGTCAATCATGAGATGTCAAGTACCACACCAGATGTTGTTCTTGCACTAGATGCAATAAGTTGACATTGATCCAATCCTGGAGAAACAGTCGGAAGCAGTTTTAGAACATAAGTGGATGTTCTAGGGATATGATAACGACAACCTCATTCAGGAGACAGTTATCATTCCAGGCTTCCAAGGTGACATGGACGACAAGGAGGTTGTCAGAGCTTTAATTTTTCCTTCTGACGAGGGGCAGTACTTTGGACAGGTGATCCAAGGCAATACTGAGGGAGGCAGGCGCAGGATACTGATTAAGTTCAGTTGACGATACAGTCTAAGAAGTTTGGATTTGAAGTTCATTCATGAGCTAGGTCCCATCAGACATCCAGACATATTCTAAGACAGGTATTGCTCATTTCGGGAGATGGGTTTCTCCGCGAACATAAGATATAGAGAGACATAGAAAGAAACAACAAAGCGGATCCACTCACTGAGGCTATTCCTCGAACGCAGGAGTTTCGCAAACGGGTTTTGTGAGATTGACTAGTAGAGGAGTTGGGTGTTCGGTATCACACGGGCTGTGAGTATGCGACATCGCAATAATTAGCCTTGAGTGCAAGTGGGAGATTGTTGGAGATAGTGCCCTCAGAGTCAATTATTGGATCACAGGCACGTAATTGCAATGATTGAGGGATGACCTATCCCGGTAGGACAGTCTTACTCGAGATGATAGTATGCTATCTGGTTTATCTTTATCATCGTGTACTGCTTTAGGTGACCTGACAAGTCGCTATTACACGTTGGTAGAGCCCCTAGGATTCTTGCTTGACTGCCAGCAGTATGAGGGCGATCATATAAGTGGGAGCTGGGGTCTATAAGCACATCCTTAAAAGGTCCCTAGTCTTGAGAGTTTCGAGACAGGGCATCGATACTCCAGAGTAGACTAGTGTATACAGTCGAGACCCCGACGAGGGGCGGTGGCCGGTCTCACCAGCCACTGGTGTCAGTTGGATCACCTAAGATGTATACAGGTGCTCATTCGGTTATGAGTACACCGGACAGGACTCGCCGGGAACATACAAGTTGGTCTTATACCTGACGTCAGATAGCAGTTCCCTGGTGACATGTGTACAGGTTAGTTCATCGACCTGGGGATCGTCATTTGTCTCGTGTGAGTTCCCACTGTACTTTGATTACTACCGTACCATGCTCAAAGGAGACGTGCAAACAGGTTTTAGTTGGGTACAGTCTCGAGCCACATGGAGGCAGTGAGCGGATCTTCTGGGGTTCGTCTCTCCCGGTATTGGGGGTGAGGTCGCGCTGTGTCTAGGAGAGCCATTACACGAAGCCCTCGGCCGAGGCAGGAGATTTACTGGTAGGTATTCCAGCAGTATCTCAGGGTGTTCAGGGCTACACTCCGACACGACTTGTACCTCATTTGGGGGTCTGACTTGTACCAACCCCCTAGGCCCGCCATGCGATGCTCATAGACGAACGGACCGGACTGTACGGATATTGTCACGAACAGGCTCAGTAGGGTGTCAGGATGAGTTCGCTCATCGACGTCCCTTTTGGTCAATAGCTGGTAGCCCGTTACGTATTGGCTTATACCTCTGACGTGCTAGTGGTTAAATCCACAACCAAGGTGTTGACGAGTCTTTAGAGTCCCCCATATTCAGTTACTCAAGTTTCGGGCGAAACGCTGTAGAGGCCGTATGGAGATATGGCAGGGTTCGATCAGATACGTGCGGTATTGCACGGATCGGGATCGAACGGATAATACTAGCCGGCTTTGGTTTAAGACGGATCCTAGTATAGTACAGTGTAGATTTAGTCTCATTGCATTTGTATTTCGGTCGGAATACAGATGCGGGTGTGTATGCACAGTATCGGGGTTTTCCTGTAATTTATTACGGGACCAGTTTTTTGGAGTTGCCAGTTTGCTTTCCGTTTCGGCCAATTTCCTTTGTATCGTTCATTGGCCGAAGATTGGTGGAGGAGGGCTTATTTGCATTTGGGCAAATAAGCAGTTTTGGAGGGGGGTCTTTGCATATTATTGTATCATGATACTTGCACCATCATTGCTTGACTTTCTTTAGTCATCATGGCTAGTCTTGTAGTGTCATGATTGCATGACTTTTGGTTGTTATGATGATAGTTGGAGTGTGAGGTTGGTTTTTGTTATCATGCTTGATCATGATCACTTTTCTCTCTCTCTCTTGTATCATTTTGATCCATACACTCCCTCATTCATTCTTTCCTCTCCCATTCCATGCTAAGGCCGGCCACTCCTCTTATGGGGCTGTCCCAATTTTGTGCAAGGGAATTTCATCTCTTTTGGCTTTGGAAAAATCATATAGCTCCACAAAAATTCCATGTATCATCCCTCCACCAAAATGGCAATCTCTATGAACCCCAAATGAGACATAGCCTATACACTACATTCTACAGCAAACCTTGGGCACGTCGGCTCGCCAACTTCGTGCCCGAGTTGCCTCAGTATTGAGGTGAGAGCCCGTAAAAGAAGCAGGCGACGTGGTGCGTGATTGTTATGATTTAGCGTGCTTGCGCTATCTAAAAGATTGATCAAAAATATTTGTAACCGCAATCAAGAACGGCGTCGCATGAAGCTAGCCGGTGAGTACGGGTCGGTCCACATGGATTTTATGAATTTCCGATTCGCGCTTACGAGTTAATTCCGAAGGGTGTTCGGATTTATTATTAAATCTAAAAACCTAATTAACCTAGGGCAATTATCTAGATCTACTCTTACTAGGGCTAGGTTTAGGGATGGTTTGGAAATGTAATTAAATCTTAACACTTTCTATACCCGAATGAAGATCTGTGAGGAGTTATGGTAATTATCAATAAAGTGGATTAGATCCGTTCGGGAAGGTGTTCCTTCCTCTAGGTTCTTGTCCTTCCTTTAGAGATCCTTACCCTAACCTCCATGGAAAACATCACACCCGGGCCTTTATACTACGGTATCACCGCTACTTCGAGAGATAGAGTGCCGCAGGGAGCGGTATGTGTATGTATGCATGGAGTCCTATAGATTCTATGTGATGGGTAAGAAAGGGATGAGAGATCTCATCTCTCAAAAGCCCTTCCCAAACCTAACATCTATGGCAAGGAATTAAATTCTAAACTAGAGCAATTAAATAAAATTACTTACAGATGCATCCCTCCAATCGTCCATGCAGGGTTGTCAGATCTGAATTTCAGAATTGAAAAGAGGCACCGATGCTCTCCAAAAAGGATTTCTGAATTTTTATTAAAAGGAGGCATGAGAAAATACAAGTCTTTGGGTTCTATTTATAGGACATAGAAACCCTAGGTTTACAATTGCTCCGCATGTCTATAATTACAAATATACCCCTAGAAAATCTATCCATAGCCTTCAGAACATTTTGGTAAAAATTTCTTTCCATGAAGGCTCAATATGGTCGCGGAACCGCGGCATTGGTGCGCTTGGTCCGCGGTTCCGCGGCCTAATGATGAGTTCATTTTATTGTTTTTCCTGGGCTTCTTTAGGTTACTCTGGGCTTCTTGGTTCTTTATTCCTCTTATCAATTTGGCTTCTGTATTAATTCCAGATCTTCAGTGAAAACTTTGCAATGGATCTTTTAACCGTCTTTCTTGTGAATTTGGATCTTGCGTAGCCTTGTTGATGGTGAACCGTTCTTCTGCTGGCTTTACTAAGATCCTCCTCATTGTTGGTTAAAAGTCCTTCTTTTTTGTCGTCTTTTATGTTTTTCACTGTTTTCGCTCTATGATCCTGTAACCTGTAACATGTAGCAGATATGCGTCAAAAGCACCTGTTTTTGTTCTTAAATGCATAAGAATGGGGAATACAAAATGCAATTTTATGTTATAAACAAATACCCCCAAACTTATCTTTTGCTCGCCCTCAAGCAAACTTATTATTATTCACTAAAATCCTAACCTAACCACATTTTCGCAGGGAAACGCGATTGCACTGAGCACGTGCAACAAGCCGTTAAACCTCTAGGTGTCCCTAGTAGGAGGAGTGTTGTCTTCTGAGGGTTTTCAGCGGATTACACCCACAAAATCCTATCAACTCGGCCCATTGACTTTTGTTTTCCAATAAGGTTTTCTAACATGGAATTCTATTATCTTATACTCGTAAATTATCCACCCACATTCTTCACACTTCCTCATCATTTAACTTAAGATTATATATATCTTGCAGACCTACTTAGCTTTCGGCATTTCTTAAGTTTTCCTTCTAGGGTTCCATCTCCACTTAGGAATTTCTATCAACCCTACTAAAGATACAAGTTCTATTCTTCATTCCTCTCTCTTATCTAAATTCCAATCACATACCCCCACGTGTGTATAAATCACCCCTACACTTAGAAATTCAAATCAAGCAATCATGCTCTCGTCCGTTGTCCAAAGTACTTATTAGTAGGTGAATTTTTAATTGAATTTTGCTTACACATTCTTCATATGACCGTTAATACTTCTTGAGGTATTTCATCACAGAATACTGCATTTTATACCGCCCATTCTTACGCTCGGTTGTTTATAGGTAGGTGCTTTTAATCCGTGTTTGTTACATATTTGCAGGATACAGGTTCTCGGTTCTAAAACGGTGAAATTCATGGAAAACACGACAAAATCCGGGTTCCTGCCAACCACTGAGGAAACACGGTCTCCGCTCGTCATCCGTATGTTGCCAGATACCAGTTTAGGGAGACAAAATGTCAAATCAATGTCACCTTCATGCACAAGGCTCAATGGCAACAACAAGTTCCAAGAAATCTATGCGGAGCTCGAGGCAATCATGACAAAAGCATCCACAAAAGTCCACCTTTCCTCAACAGATATTCTGGAAAGATTATCAGAAAATACATGTACCAGACAATAGGGGACAGCAGAGCAGGGTAGCACACAAAACCTGACATCCCAACTCCCCTATAGGGCGGCGGATCCGCGGCCAATAGGGGGTATTGGCGGCGGATCCGCGGCCAAGTGGAGCCCTCTCTCTGACGTTTTTCTGGGGTGTTTTGGTCTTTTCACATGTGGTCTTCTGGTTGCCCTAGAACTCCATTCTCCTGCCTATAAATACAGCAGTTCTGATCAAAGCCAAGGGGAGCTTTCTTTGTTCTTTTTTTTTTGTAGTTTTGTTCTTCTTTCTTCTTCTTCTTCATTCTTCCTCCATGAAATTGTAGTGAGAACTTTTGAGTGGATGTTAATGAAGATGAGGGTTTTTTTTATCTTTCTTGTTAGTTTGCTCCCCCTTGAGATTCTTGCTTTCTCTTGCTCATTCAACCTCTTTATTGAGCTTGAATGGTTAAGGGTTAGTTATTGATCTCAAGGGTCGTATTTTCTCACGGGACTAGTTCTTCACTTCACATGCGTTCTCTACCCTTCCCTTGATCTTGCAACCTCTTCATTGAGCTTGCAAGTTTAAGGGTTGGCTATTGAGCACATGCTTGGCTTGGGTTCTACTTCCGTGTTCTTTTTATCGCTTTTTATTACTTGCTCTTTATTACCTTGTCTTTATTTACTTGCAATTTAATTCATGCACTTTAATTACTTGTATCTTTTCTTTTCTTTGTTCTTTTCTTTTTGTCCTCTCTTTTGTGAATATATGTAATTATTGTTGTTAAGATAAAATACGGTATTATAAGTTAACATTTCTTTGCCAATTCCTTTTCCCGTTATTTTCCATTTGAACTTCGCCCAAACCATACGCAAGCGCTCCGTTAGGCACCGTACCCTGACAAGGTAACGGTGATTCCTAACCGCGACCGGTTGCGTTCGGTTTGGCCGGAGGCGAAAGCAAGAGACAAGAACGGAAGGACAAGGGTAAATAAGCCGGATTCCACGAATACCGCGCTTAAATCCCCTAATCCACGTTGTTGCCAATTTCTTAGCTTCAATTGGTCAAGACTCGGCTCAAAGGTTTTGAGTACGGATTTCTTTAGCTTATAATCTCGTATCTTTTCTTAACAACTTTATACTTGCAGATAAACACATAGGTTAGAACAAACTCATACAGATTCTTTATTGACTCGTCTAAGACAAGAAGGTAAGATAACACCATCTCCCTGTGGACCGACCCGTGCTCAACCGGCTAGCTGCAAAGCGACACCGTCCTGATCGCGGTTACACTTAAATTCTTTGAACATCCGACACGCCAAAAGCGTGCGATCAAATGGCGCCGTTGCCGGGGAGACGGTAGCGTATTTTCTTTCTTGTTATTCGGGTTAATATTCTTTTTGTATATATAAAAAAAAAACTCTTTTTGTTTTTTTTTTTGATCATTTTTGTGGGCAAGAGTGCAGATTTTTGCAAGTTTGCAAACTGCAATTGTGGAGCAAAGTGTACGTTCAAAGTTAAGGTGATTACTGAGTACAGTGCCAAAGATCCGGGTAGTTTGACCCGCGCAAGCGAACCTTTCAAGCTTACCGGATTTGATTCAACGGGGGTTTCCTAACCCAAAACTTAAACGGTACGTACTTTACTAACACCTTCTTCTCAAATCCGACGCTTCCAATATACTATTCTTTTGCAGGATTCTTTGCAAGTTCGCTAGCAAACGCTAAAAATTGACTAACCCGTATTTGTTGCAGCGCCGCGCTTAAACTAAAAAACGATTGTTTGATTCTTTATAAGAATTTTTTTGAATTGCGCATTGCATACATTAATACGGACTTAAGGGCAAGCGAACCCCACAATATACGGTAAAAGATTTCATCACCTTTTCCGTGGCCCACAAATCACGAACTTGCGCATAACGTTTACCCGCACAAATTTAAAAGAAACTAGACTTTAAGCCTTAAGGACTTCGCGCTCACTAGGAGAAGTTAATTGTGTTTAGAACCTTGCTTAACGGTATATTATTTACGGGGTGTCTAGGAAAGTGTTAACGGCGAAACCGCCAAAAGAGAAAGGGTTATTTAATTAAGGAACTTCGCGAAAGCGTTGGAAAACCTCCCCTTATCTCTGCACTTACCTGGCCTCGTGATCAGTGTATCTTGAGCCTGTTTCTCGACACAGTTTTACTTCGACAATCAAGTTCTCGAGCAGGTCTAGTTGACCTAGGTGAACCCTAGAACGATTAGGTGTGTGGTATTTTTGTGTCGTGATTATTTTTGTCCATATTTTTTTTGTGTATATTTCATTCTTTTGCTAACAACTAATAAAAAAATATAAAAAATAAAAATATCACATTCTTTTTCCCCTCCTTTTCTCTGCCTTTCTTTCTCTCTCTTTATATCATGGGTACCCCACCTCGAAAAACTCTTGCCGAACTTTGGTACCCACAACCAGACATTACCTCATACGGTTCTTGTTTTGGTCGAACTTCGAACGACCCCTCCATGCCCAAAGTTTCACTGAAAGATCGCATAGCAGCGGCTAGGACAAACACTTGCACTCCTCATTCCACTTTGTATCAACCTTTTCAACCTTCCACACCCACTTATGTTGATACCCCTTCTCCAAGTCGTCCTTTGTCCATCGCTGAACGTATTGAACAATCCCGTAGCCGATCTTTCACTCCTTTCGCCACTTCAAATTCTTGGGATCAACAATTCCATTCACCTTCTTATCCCAATGTTAATCCCACTCCTGTCCAGCCATTCAATTCCTACCAATCCTACCCTATTTTTGCACCTTCCCTAGACATTGCTTCAGAACCGCCATTTGGGAGTTTTCAGTATCCAAACAACTTTGAATCTTTTACTGAAACCCCTTCACAACCAATGTCTAGTCTAGAACAGTCGTTGGAAGACTTTAGGGTAGCATCAAGCCAACAGATGATGGATTTGAATGCGTCCATGGCCGCCCTCATGCAACCTAGTGACCCGGTAGCTAGTTTTCAACTAGCTCCAACTTTTTCAATGTATGATGAGGCGGCAGGACAGGCTGTGAATTTGAGTGGAGAGAGTGAGATGTACCCCCTTCCAAATCAAACCTACCCATCCCAAATTGAATCCCACAACTCCTGTTTTGAAAGTCTATCGAGTATCCCACATGATTTATCAATTGAAGATAGAATGATGAATGAGTTGTGCGACTTCGTAGTGTTTGATTTGCCCGATTGTGAAGGGTCCCTTCCAAGTGAAACCATACCTAATCCTTTTGACCTCTACACCTATATCTTAGAACCAGAATCGATTAATATCCATGCTTTTGATGAGGTGTCAGAGAATTTTGATTTTCACTTGATTGAGGATATCGACGCTGGGAATATTTTGGATGATGAACCCGTAGATTTGACTGAGTTTTTCTCTCCAATTCATCATCCCGAGTCATTAACTGTTTTTCCCGAACAACATATGCGTCTGGACTTTGATGAAATATGCATGGATGAGCTTAACTTTGAGGAGAATTTTGAGGATATTTTTGAGGATGAAACAGTTCTAGATGATGAGTCGGATTTTCCAATTCATCATGTTCCTTTCACTGACTGTGTACACCCTCCAGAACCCTTAACCGATACCCTCCCTCAACCACTTCCCTCCATCCTTTCCATCGTTCCGACCTTGCAAGAACCCGTATCACTTTCATTTCATATGTCTGGTTTACCAAGTTCGGCGTACCCATGGTTTCTCACGAATCTTGAGGGATTTGATCCCATTTCTCGACGGGTAAATATATTAGCACATTCGCTTTTCACACATCGGTCATCACAAATTGTGCTAATATATTTACTCCATTTACACCCTCAAGTTCGTATTCCACTTCTTTTTCCCTTCCGCCATTCTTCTTCTTCTGATATACCGAGACCGTATCCCGCTTCTATCTCCATACGGTCTCGCGTTTTCTCCACTTCTTACCTCTTCGCCTTCTTTAACCGACCACTGCTTTACCATGATAAAATCTTTGAATGGTTGTTGTTAACTTTTGGCCTATGTAAGGCCTTGTATAGATTGATACTGTTCTTTCCCTCCTAATCCTGAACTTCAACGCTTAACAGTGGAAACACTGTTTTACTTAAGTTTGGGGGGGACACCTTTTTTGTATATATTTTTTGTTTTCCTTTTTGTATATAATTTGTTTTTAGGGGGAGCGCCGACAATTTTGACCCTCTTGGTATAGCCTGACAGTGAGGGCACTGTCAAGTTTAAGTTTGGGGGTGTGCTCGGTAAGCTTTCTTCCTTCGCATTCATTTGTATATTTTGCATTTGCATACCTTATTAAAAAAAAATCGAAAAATTTCCAAAAATTATAAAAACTTTTTGTCAAGTTAGATTGTGGAAGAACTCTGATTCAACATTCGACGGTTTTTGTTTGAAAAAATAGGAATAACTAAATCTTATGTTTAGATTTTAAAAACCTGAAAGATAACTCTCCTTTGAAGTTAACTATAGCTGATATACGTCTTTACATCACACTACACGTGTCGTGAATTTTGGGAATTAGATGACAAGTCTTTCATGTTTAAACTTTTAAACAGATAAATGATTTTCTGAGGATCAAATAGGTTTGTTCTGAAATAAGTAATGTCAAGAATAGTTTATGAAGTAAAGCGAATATGAAGGAATGTTATTGATGCCATAATTGGAGCTAAGTCTGAAAAATAACCCATCGGAAACTTGATTGGAATGATTACACACCAAACCCACTAAACACGTCTTTTATCCAAAAAAATAATTGAACTACCGGTTATATCTCCGTTCGTATTGAATCATCTGATTTTCACGTCAAACTGTCTTTTGTTTTTGGACCTAGGTAACTTGAGTAATTAAGTCCGCTGGGGTGTTTCTACACCTAATGCCTTAAAACCAACTGGTTTGGGTGCATTGGCCCAAAGCTCGCTAAGAAGCATAGAAAGTCCAGTTTTAAAACAAAGTCAAGCAAGTGTTCTCTCCGAGTTAAAATTCCTAACGGTTCTTTGTGTGAGAATAATCTTGATAAAAGACAGGCTTTTATAAAAATTTTAACGGAGATATGAAGGTTTTATTCTATGATAAAGACTATTGCACGTTCACAGAGGTGTGTATGAAATGAAAACAAGAAAAAGGTGGAGTGAAAAATACGACTTAGTTTCCGTTAAGGAAGATTGAAATTCTGAAGTTGAAACCTTACTGGAAAACGAAACTTGAAAAATGCTTAACTCTTTATAAAACTTATGTGATCCTTTTAAAATTGTTATCTGGGCTTTATTGTGCGACATGATGACTTTAATCGACCTTTCTGGAACTTAACAGCACTATTTGCACTACACGTAAAGACATATAAAACCTGTAGTTAAATAAGAAGCGAGGTGTGAAAACTAAAGGTTCGATAGTCTAGACTTAGGATAATAGATTTGTTATTTTCTGAAACAAAACTTTAGGGTTTGAATCATAGTTATTTTGCAAAACTAGCTTGACCGGATTTTGTGGGTGTAATCCGCTGAAAACCCTCAGGAGACAACACTCCTCCTACTAGGGACACCTAGAGGTTTAACGGCTTGTTGCACACGCTCAGTGCAATCGCGTTCCCTGCGAAAGTGCGGTTATCATTTTATTTTTGTGAATAATTGGTTTTGCTCGGGACGAGCAAAAGTTAAGTTTGGGGGTATTTGTTCATCACAGAATACTGCATTTTATACCGCCCATTCTTACGCTCGGTTGTTTATAGGTAGGTGCTTTTAATCCGTGTTTGTTACATATTTGCAGGATACAGGTTCTCGGTTCTAAAACGGTGAAATTCATGGAAAACACGACAAAATCCGGGTTCCTGCCAACCACTGAGGAAACACGGTCTCCGCTCGTCATCCGTATGTTGCCAGATACCAGTTTAGGGAGACAAAATGTCAAATCAATGTCACCTTCATACACAAGGCTCAATGGCAACAACAAGTTCCAAGAAATCTACGCGGAGCTCGAGGCAATCATGACAAAAGCATCCACAAAAGTCCACCTTTCCTCAACAGATATTCTGGAAAGATTATCAGAAAATACATGTACCAGACAATAGGGGACAGCAGAGCAGGGTAGCACACAAAACCTGACATCCCAACTCCCCTATAGGGCGGCGGATCCGCGGCCAATAGGGGGTATTGGCGGCGGATCCGCGGCCAAGTGGAGCCCTCTCTCTGACGTTTTTCTGGGGTGTTTTGGTCTTTTCACATGTGGTCTTCTGGTTGCCCTAGAACTCCATTCTCCTGCCTATAAATACAGCAGTTCTGATCAAAGCTAAGGGGAGCTTTCTTTGTTCTTCTTTTTTTGTAGTTTTGTTCTTCTTTTTTCTTCTTCTTCATTCTTCCTTCATGAAATTGTAGTGAGAGCTTTTGAGTGGATGTTAATGAAGATGAGGGTTTTTTATCTTTCTTGTTAGTTTGCTCCCCCTTGAGATTCTTGCTTTCTCTTGCTCATTCAACCTCTTTATTGAGCTTGAATGGTTAAGAGTTAGTTATTGATCTCAAGGGTCGTATTTTCTCACGGGACTAGTTCTTCACTTCACATGCGTTCTCTACCCTTCCCTTGATCTTGCAACCTCTTTATTGAGCTTGCAAGTTTAAGGGTTGGCTATTGAACACATGCTTGGCTTGGGTTCTACTTCCGTGTTCTTTTTATCGCTTTTTATTACTTGCTCTTTATTACCTTGTCTTTATTTACTTGCAATTTAATTCATGCACTTTAATTACTTGTATCTTTTCTTTTCTTTGTTCTTTTCTTTTTGTCCTCTCTTTTTGGTTCTCTTTTGTGAATATATGTAATTGTTGTTGTTAAGATAAAATACGGTATTATAAGTTAACATTTCTTTGCCAATTCCTTTTCCCGTTATTTTCCATTTGAACTTCGCCCAAACCATACGCAAGCGCTCCGTTAGGCACCGTACCCTGACAAGGTAACGGTGATTCCTAACCGCGACCGGTTGCGTTCGGTTTGGCCGGAGGTGAAAGCAAGAGACAAGAACGGAAGGACAAGGGTAAATAAGCCGGATTCCACGAATACCGCGCTTAAATCCCCTAATCCACGTTGTTGCCAATTGCTTAGCTTCAATTGGTCAAGACTCGGCTCAAAGGTTTTGAGTACGGATTTCTTTAGCTTATAATCTCGTATCTTTTCTTAACAACTTTATACTTGCAGATAAACACATCGGTTAGAACAAACTCATACAGATTCTTTATTGACTCGTCTAAGACAAGAAGGTAAGATAACACCATCTCCCTGTGGACCGACCCGTGCTCAACCGGCTAGCTGCAAAGCGACACCGTCCTGATCGCGGTTACACTTAAATTCTTTGAACATCCGACACGCCAAAAGCGTGCGATCAAGGTACCAACGACCGATTACAAGATGTGTTTGCACTTTAAAGCGTAATTCCTAGTCTTGCAACACCCAAGGCTTTAGCAGTGACTCCCAAACCAGTTGGTCTAAGGCACTAGATGATGAAGCACTCTCGCTAAATATTTTTCTATTTTTTTACAGCCTTAAGTAATCACAAAAACCAGTGTCCATTTTTTTTATTCTTTCTTCACTTTTTTTTTTATTTTCATTGTACTAAGGACTTTAGACAAGAGTATTTCAAGGTCACTTCTACTATTCCAAGTTTCAAGGTGCGTGATTGTGCAAATTGTAGGGTATCCGTTTTCAGAATCTAGACTTAAGCTAGGAACCATTTTTCAAACTTATACTCTAATAAGAACATCAATACTCTTCCCATGTTTCGACTTAGCCCAAGAAGTGAACCCAAAATTTGCCTATTTCTAAATAAACTACAAAGACATATACTTTCTTCCGTTAAACTTTAAGGAAGGTTATTTTTAGGGTTTTTAATTTGCTAAGTCTAAGATCTAGTTGTTCCTAGCCAGTTAACCCATTCATCAAACTCAAGTCAATTAGCCAAAATTGAATACAATAATTTTTATAATTTGAAATTTTTCAATTTTTATGGGTTTTCAAATAAGTATGCAAATGCAAAAATATGTACAAATGAATGCGAAGGAAGAAGACTTACCGAGCATACCCCCAAACTTGAACTTGACAGTGTCCTCACTGTCATGCTAAACCAAGAGGGTCAAAATGTCGGCACTCCCCTGTTTATTTATTTACAATTTTTATATTTTTAATGTTTTGAAATTTTTTATTTTTTAATAGAAAAGAAAACAAAAATATATATACATATATACACAAGGTTCCCCCCAAACTTAAGCTTGGCTTTACACAAGCCAAAGATTAGCACCAACCATTCAAAAATCTTATCGTGGTAATGATCTAGTTGGTGAAAGAATGGGGTAGAAAGAAAATAGATGAGAAACACACGATACCGTGTGGAAAGAAGAGAATATGGTCTCGGTGGGTGAGAAGAATGGCGGAAAGAAGAAAGAAGTGGAGTACGATCTTGAGGGTGTAAAGCGAGTGAATAAATGAGCGCAATTTGTGATGACCGATGTGTTAAAAGCGATTGCGCTAAACTATCAACCCGTCGTGAAATGGGGTCAAATCCATCAAGATTCGCAAGAAAACATGGGTATGCCGAACTTGGTTTTAGAGATGAAAGCGTAACGGTCTCATGTACGGTCGGAACAATGGGAAGGACGAAAGGGAGTGAATTAGGGATAGTATCATTCTCACCGTAGTAAACTGTCTCGAACTTGAAAGATTCCATTAATGGTTCGAAACTACTGTAAGCAACCGAGTCTGATGGTTCAACTAACTCATCTGAAAATGTAAAGAACTCAAACTCGGGCGGTGAGTCATCAATATCGTCCGAAAAAGTGAAACACTCGTAAGTGTTATCAGCTGTGGGAACTGTGTCAGATTCAAAGGAAAAGTTTTCAAGCTCACAGTCGTCAAGCGTGAAATGAGGCGTGGTCGAAACGATGGAAAAGAGGGAGGGTGATTTAGGTAAAGGTTCAAGAGGATGAATTAGAAAATCCGACACATCAAAGAAAAATGGTTCAACCTCAGTATGATCCTCACTACTCTCCTCAAACCTCATAACTCTCCTCAATATTCAACTCATCCATGCCATTATCATCAAAATCAAGACGCATATGAGATTCGGGAGAAACATTTAATAACTCGGGATGATGATTTGAACATAAAATTTCAATCAAATCGACAGGTTCATCATCCAAAATATTCCCGGCGTCTATATCCTCAATCAAGTGAAAATCAATTTTCTTAGACACCTCATCAAAAGCATGGATATTTATCAATTCAGGTTCTAGATGGGAGGTGTAAAGATCGAAAGGATTAGGTGCGGTTTCACTCGAATGGGGTTCTTCACAATTTGGTAAATCAAACACTACAAAGTCGCACAACTCGTTTTTATTTTGAACTTGTGAATCATTTAGGACATTCGATGGAAAGCTGGAGTTGTGGGCTTCAATTGGGCACGGGTAGGTTTGATTTGGAAATCCTCTCACATTCTCATTCTGTCCAACCGTCTCCTCATACATTGAAAAATTTGGAGCTAGCGGAAAACTAGCTATCGGTTCAGCAGGTTGCATAAGGGCGGCCACGGACGCTTCCACATTCCTAACCATTTTGTTTGTTGCTGTGATATACGCCTCCAACGCCTCTTCCAAACTAGACTTTGGTGGTAAGGGGGTTTCGGCAAAAGATTCGAAATTGTTTGGATATGTGAAACTCCCAAAAGGCTGTGTAGAAGCAGTGTCTAGTGAAGGTGGGAAGGTCGGGTAGGACTGGTAGGAAGTGGGTGATTGGACAGGGGTAGGGTCAACATGTTGATAAAAAGGTGAAAAGTCTTGTTGATCCCTAGAACTAGATGTGTGGAGAGGGGTGAAAGATCGGCTACGAGATTGAGCAATATGCTCAGCAATGGACATCGGCCTAGGAGTGACAGAAGGACTTAAAGAAGTGGTGTCAACATACAAAGGTGGTGAAGGTTGACTAGGTTGACACAAAGTGGGTTGAAAAGTCAAACTATTTCTCATAGACGCCTCTATGTGATCTTTCAACGAAATTTTTGGCAAGGAAGGATCGTTTTTAAATTGACCGAACAAATTAACGTACGACGCAAAATTAGGTTCGTGATACCAAAATTCGGCTAATGATTTATTGTGTGGGGTACCCATGTTAGAAGAAGAAAGGTGACAAGAAGGAAGGTTAGGTGGTGCAAGGATTTATTTGGGGCAAAAAAATTTTGCAAGTTCTATAAAATATTTGTCCTTTTTATTTTCATTTTTCATTGATTTTTTTTTCTTTATCTTTATTTGGAAAAAATTTTGTTGCAAAAAGATTTTATAGAAAAGATATGCAACAGCAAAATATTTTATAGAAAAGATATGCAACAGCAAAATATTACTTGCAATTGGTTATTATTTGAAGCATATCACAAGAATCTTTATTTGGAAAAAATTGTTGCAAAAAGATATTCAAGAAAAGATATGCAAAAAAAAAGATTACTTGCAATCAATTTCAATTTTGAGCGGGGCCCAAAAATCCTGCACAAGATCGTTATTTGGAAGGGAATATATTTTTTAATGTGCACAAAATCCTGCAGGCAATTTTCAGAAAATTTATTAAAAATTACAGAAAAGAAATAACAGAGGAACTTACAGTGCAAAGTTGCTCAGATGACGTCACTATTCCACCGCCCTTCCACGGCAAAACGTGTCTCCCACCGCGATTTCACGGTCAAATTGACTGAACACTGCCCCACAAAAATTTTGGTGCTTTGATTCGACTAGACGGCCGCGGTTCCGCGGACTAAGGTTGGTTTTGGCCGCGGAATCGCGGCGGTATGGGGGGTTCACTGCTCCAAAAAATTTGCACTGTTCTGTTGTTCAAAATCTCTTCTGTTCCGATATTTTATTTCCTGTTTTGCTTTCTGGAAATTTCCAGATCCGATTTTGTATATCCTACAAAAATTCACACAACAAAGTATCCCTTCCAAAAATAACAGATTATATATTTTTTAGATTTTTTGGATTTCTTAGATTTTTATGATTTTTTAAATTTTACGATTAACCCGAAATTGCGAAAAGAAAATTCTACGCCATCCCCGGCAGCGGTGCCATTTGATTGTTATGATTTAGCGTGCTTGCGCTTTCTAAAAGATTGATCCAAAATATTTGTAACCGCAATCAAGAACGGCGTCGTATGAAGCTAGCCGGTGAGTACGGGTCGGTCCACAGGGATTTTGTGAATTTCCGATCCGCGCTTACGAGTTAATTCTGAAGGGTGTTCGGATTGATTATTAAATCTAAAAACCTAATTAACCTAGGGCAATTATCTAGATCTACTCTTGCTAGGGCTCGGTTTAGGGATGGTTTGGAAATGTAATTAAATCTCAACACTTTCTATAACCGAATGAAGATCTGTGAGGAGTTATGGTAATTATCAATAAAGTGGAGTAGATCCGTTCGGGAAGGTGTTCCTTCCTCTAGGTTCTTGTCCTTCCTTTAGAGATCCTTACCCTAACCTCCATGGAAAACATCACACCCGGGCCTTTATACTACGGTATCACCGCTACCTCGAGAGATAGAGTGCCGTAGGGAGCGGTATGTGTATGTATGCATGGAGTCCTATAGATTCTATGTGATGGGTAAGAAAGGGACGAGAGATCTCATCTCTCAAAAGCCCTTCCCAAAGCTAACATCTATGGCAAGGAATTAAAATCTAAACTAGAGCAATTAAATAAAACTACTTACAGATGCATCCCTCCAATCGTCCATGCAGGGTTGTCAGATCTGAATTTGAGAATTGAAAAGAGGCACCGATGCTCTCCAAAAAGGATTTCTGAATTTTTATTAAAAGGAGGCATGAGAAAATACAAGGCTTTGGGTTCTATTTATAGGACATAGAAACCCTAGGTTTACAATTGCTCCGCTTGTCTACAATTACAAATATACCCCTAGAAAATCTTTCCATAGCCTTCAGAACATTTTGGTAAAATTTTCTTTCCATGAAGGCTCAATATGGCCGCGGAACCGCGGTATTGGTGCGCTTGGTCCGCGATTCTGCGGCCCAATGATGAGTTCATTTTATTGTTTTTCCTGGGCTTCTTTAGGTTACTCTGGGCTTCTTGGTTCTTTATTTCTCTTATCAATTTGGCTTCTGTATTAATTCCAGATCTTCAGTGAAAACTTTGCAATGGATCTTTTAACCGTCTTTCTTGCGAATTTGGATCTTGCGTTGCCTTGTTGATGGTGAACCGTTCTTCTGCTGGCTTTACTAAGATCCTCCTCATTGTTGGTTAAAAGTCCTTCTTTTATGTTGTCTTTTATGTTTTTCACTGTTCTCGCTCCAAGAACCTGTAACCTGTAACATGTAGCAGACATGCATCAAAAGCACCTGTTTTTATTCTTAAATGCATAAGAATGGGGAATACAAAATGCAATATTATGTTATAAACAGTGCCTTTCCGGCGACGAGGTGGAGACCGGACATTCCGCGGAAGATCGGGACGACGACGAGAAGACCGGAGGACTCGGATCACTCGGTATATTTCCCTTCCCCATCTTGTAGTTAGCTAGGACTAGTTAATGGCCCGATCCGGGTTTTTAGTGCGCGGTGGTGCCGGTTCAAGGAAAATTAAAGTTAACCATCGCTTCCGCATTTGGCCTCGGGATGGAGGCCGGGTGTCACGACTCGAAGGTACGGAACGTGACCGGAACTTAGATTACGAAGCGTCTAGAGGCGCCACGTAACCTAAGTAAGCCGAAGCCCAGAAATCTAAACCATAAAAGAAGAAGAAGAAGAAAAAGAAAACAAGTTTAAGAGCATCAGCAAATTTCCCAAAAATTTCGGCAGAGTCTCCTCTGTAAAAACTGGCCCCAAACGGGTACAACAAGTATAATATACATAAGCAATAAAAAGCGTCCCCAAACGGGAGCTAGCTCAATGCCAACAGGCGGAAACAACCACAACAAGCAATCCACCAAATCAGAATAATACATACGCGACTCTAAGGTCGAAATAAAAGACTGGCCCAATAAACTTATCAAGTAATACAAGTATGGTTGATGGAGCTTACTAGATACAAATGAAAGAATAAAAGTACAATGGTGGTTCAGATACAAGTGAACCAACCTACCATGCAAATCACCCTGAATGAAATGATGTGCCAGCAAGCGGCCAGGGAAACCTGTACATCGAACCTGTAATAAAATTTGGCACAACGGGGGTGAGTTGCCAACTCGTGAGTAGAAGACATCTACGAAAAGAAATCGAATGCATGACGCTATCCTAGGTCATAATAATACACTATTATATCCTAATCATCTAGTAAGAGCAGGGTAAACTACGTGTTAGTGCAGATACTCCGTGCTCGTGTCAGTGCCTCATATAATACTATGTCATATGAAATGAAATGCATGCACCATGAATGTAAAGTAACAAATTCTGAAATCCAGATAAATCTGTATAAGAAATCTTTAGCTGTTATTATAGTAAAATGTGTATAAGAATCTGAAATCTCAACAATGAAATCCATGGAAATCCGTGTCAAGCATCGACACAACACATGTAATCTCAAGTCTCAATGTCTCGGGCTCCGTCAGTCCGTATCGGCCCATATCATCAAATCTCAAGACAACGGTCGGTATCCTCCGGATATCCGCCGCGCCAGACATCACCGGTAGGTAGCCTTCCCCTGCCAGGCTCATCGTCTACAACTCGATCTTCTTGCCCTGGGGTACCATACCGGGCCCACCATGTACCCGAGACGGTTCATCCACTCCTCGAATCGGGTCTCGAAATCCAACAGAAAACATGAAATCTCATGGTGGACGACACATACATCACGAGAAAACCGCATCTTATGTTTCAAAAAGAGAGGAGGAGAGAGACAGAAGTTTTTATATATTCTTGCGGTTTTCCCCAAAAATCCAGAAATCTCATAGAAACCCAAATCTCAAAATCATGAGTAAGTATATGATAAGTGTCGGCATATGCCTATAATACTGCATGATAACATGAAAATATGAATGCATGAATGTCTAAGTAATAAATATCATGTCTATACTAACATCAGAGAGTAATCACAAAATTATATCGGTCAAGTTTATAACTGATTCTATCAATAAAAGATAATAAGATCTAAAGTGTACGTGACATAGCAATTACCGATGATGATGTGTGTGAGCCGGCAAATAAGTGTGCGTGGAATATGCGCATCATCGGTAATGGTGCTGGTGTCCTAGCAGGTAAGGTTTATACTGATTATAGCAACATATGTAAGAACATGCACCATGATGATTACAGTATGAATGTGATGACAGATGTGCATTATCCACTCCTCTGCGATATACGAGTACAACTACCACTATATGAATCTAACCTAAACTAGTGTCCATCTAACCTCCTAAGGAACTAAACCTAAGAAACTAGTCAATAAGAAACAAGAGGCTACCTAAGGTCTGAATCAATATCTCTTATAGTCGGCGATCCAGCCTCAATAGCGTCACGTACGTAGTACGGCTTCCTCGAATCAAGAGTGCGGATCAATCATCATATCTATGCCTCGTACGGTAAAATCCATCGTACGGCATCCCAATATCGGGGTACGGGTCAAGTATCTCCTAGGTGTCTCATCATTCGTATAATGTCATCATCAACACATCTCATGGTCAAGGTGCTAAACTGTAATCGCCTACATGAATCATATATCATTGCCCTCATAATATGCATCATTAGTTTATCCTTAGAAATATCATGTCATATGTATCATATTGTGATTAAGTCATACTGATATCATATCGTCATCAAGTTATACCTATATGATATCAACATCAGGTCACACCTATATGATATCGACATCAGGTCACACCTATATGATGTCGTGATCAAGTCATACGTATCCCATATCGTGATCAATCACAAGCTACAGTCCAGGTACTATTTTAGAGTCCCATGTATCTCAATATCATCACCACCCATTATAATTTATGTATCCATGTTCGTTATCTCATTCTCTAATGATCCGCTAACACTTTAATACGACTATATAGTCAAGAATCACGGCATCAAGCCCAGTTATACTGTTTCATCACACCTCAGATATCATATCACATCAATGAATCCCATATACATGTTGTGTATATATATATATATACCTATACCTAGTCCTATATATATACACATATACGTATACACCATGTCGAGTTTCAGTGCGTGTGCGTGTGTGTGTTTCTACCTGAAACCTACGAACCTCTTCCAAGGTACTCATCCTCTGATATGGTTTCCCTAAATCAGTCTAGTCCAGCCTAGGGTTATTACTAGGGTCCTACTCATTAAGAATCTAGGGTTACATCTGGTTTCCTAATGACAATAAATACTATTCCTATTCTACGTTGCGGGGGTGCTAAACGCCATCCACCCGACTTCCCCCCGTAGATATACATCTACTCACCTGGTCCATGTCTGCCGAAGACGGTGTCGCCATCCTCTTCTCCATCGCCCGCAGTCCACGTGAGGGGTACCTAAACGCAAACATATAAATAGTATCGTAAACTGAATCACATACAAAAGTCAAAACGACGCAAGGAACAAGCATAGGTTAAAACCTATGTCCCGTCCACGCAAAAGAAGCAAATATCGCTCGATATCGGCGTACAAACTCCAATGGATCGAGATAAACATCAACAAATAACTCGTAGTTTTAAAACACATTACTTATATTATAAAACATGATTAAATCCATCGAAACCCTAAAATCCATCAAACCGTCCAATTTCGTAAAACCCGAAAATGCCAATTTACCGTTTTTCATCAAAACTTGACATTTAAATGAAACCAATGGTCATAAAACTCATTAAATAGCATAACTAGACTATACAAACCATTACTATATTTTTATTACACAAATTTGTATTAATTTGAAATTTCTAGTTTGCAACCTTTAACAATTTTCAACATTTTTCAAGCAAAATACCACAATTCCACCACAAAACGTGATTTTGCGTGAATTAATGTATTAAAACACAATTCATGATGATAATTATTTAATGAAACCATAAATTATATTTTTAATCTCATTTATTTAGGAATTTCTAAAATCTAGTTTACAAAATAGCAATTTTTATCACAATTTATCAACTATCAATAGAAACTAGCAATCAATTTAAGTTTTCATTCGACCAACAAATTAATACCTTTATTAAGACCACAATCTAGTGTTACAAATATTAATTGAAATTTTATTTCACCAAAAATTATGTTTTATAGAAACCTAGTTAGCAAAATTCCTAATTTAAACAATTTTAAATGAAAAATTTACAATTCAACAACCATGCATGATTTTCCAATTCTAAAAGTGTTAAACTAACTATTATAACCCTAATTAATTAATAAAAACCCTAACTTGAATTTACAAACCCTAACTTGAATTTTTAAAAGTAGTAAATAGAATTAATATATTAAATCTAATTAAGCTTAAATGAACATCTAATAACAATAAATCAAAAGAAAGAAATTTATACCTCGAAATCATGAAATCCAAACATGAAATAAGCCTCCAAAATGCATGCTTTCCATCTCCAAAATCCATGTAAAAATGAGCAAAGAATAAAGGGTAGGAAATAAATAGGATTTTGTGGATTTTTAATTGAATTTTTAAAGGATTTTTGATGAATTTTGGAGCAAAATAAAATGAGGAAAATGGGGGCTACCATGGGGGGTGAGGCCGGCCATTTTTGGAGGTGAGGGAGATAAGGAAGAGAGTGACAAAAGTTGTGTAGAAGTCTCCACCAAAATATCACTTCATTATGTCTTTTCATGCATTTCTTTATTTTATTTTATTTCTTTACTATAGCAACTCAAGAAAGCTCTAGAAAAATGGAAAAATTTGCAAATAAATTTTTCATGATACACACTAAATTCTAATATGCCATGGTTCATTTTTACAAATTAAAATCATTCAAATTTGTAATTTACACTAATTTAGTGTAAAAATAAAGCTTATGTTAATATTTAAAATAATTAATTTAGGAAAAATATTTAATTAAACTAAAAATTTATAAGTGGCTAAATAAACACCATTTACTAGTAATTACATAATTAAAATAGGTATTTTTGAAATTATAATGAAAAACAATCACGGTTTAATTTTACGAAAAATACATTTTACTTTACCGAAATTCATAAAATTCACTTAAACAATTTTATTCATTTAATTATTCATTTAATTATTTTTAAAACGTTACACCGGGACGCCGCCGTGCACTTATAGTGGTATCAGAGCCTCGCCATTAACATAGTCTAGCTTTGTCTAATGTGTTTTACAATTCCGATCGAACAAATGTTCCGAAAACCCAATAACACATGCATCAGTTTTCTGTCGAATTTTTTCTGGCTCGAAATTTTTTTCAGAATGTAGAAAAGTGATGTACTGGAAGTCCTAAGAATTCTGGAGAAATTCGACACATTGATCTTTTAAGGGGAGTGCGGAACCGCGGCCAAACCCCCCTTGGGGCCGCGGTTCCGTCGCAGTATGGAGAGATCAATGTGTCAAAAATTTTCAGTGGTCTTCTGGGTTGAAAATAGGGTTTTTGGAATATTATTTTTGGGCCCAGAATTTCTTGATGTGCTACAGTAGTACTTGGGGGCCCACTTGGTAATTTTTGATCGATCGGATATTTTAAACACATTAGTTCACAGTATTTACATTATATCTGCGACCGTGAATATCACTTGATCGGTAAATCCTGTCTAACTGCTATAGCCCGGTTAGACGGATTTGCGAACGTGATTTTCACGTTGATGTTCTGTGATTTTGCTGTGATGTTGCAGATTGGTCGTGGGGGATAGCCTGGATGCAATGCTAGTACAGTTTTTGTTGTATTATGTACATTTGATATTGCGGGGCGAGCGTCCGACATGTGGACTGCCGTCACTGCCTGATTGTATTATTATTTTGGGGCACGACCAGGTTGCAGTCGATGTACCCGTTGTATGTATATTTTACTTTCTGTACTAGGATTACCCCGTGGAGGGGTGCACGGATAGCCGGGTTCTAGAGGGCAACGGGCCCGCATCTCATGGCATTGAGACGGAGGGGGCTTCACTCTAGGATTGGTGGGCTATTCGCCGCACTCGTAGGGGGTACAGGTTGACCCAGGAGGGGTGCCTAAGTTACCGGATTCCGTGAAGTGCTGGGTGGTCCATTCACGGTGCTGAAGGGGGCTGCCTCTCTTCAGGTTTTGGCGGGTAACTTGCCGCGCCCGTAGGGGTCTAGGATTTCATTGCACAGGCTATCCACACGACCAGGGGAACGTCGGGTTTCAGTAGTGGCTCTGTGAAACCCGGGGATCCCAGATATCTGTATTGTTCTGTGATGCTGTACATTTCTGTGATGTTGCATTTTTATCACGCCTTGAGCGAATATAATATATTGGTATATATATTAGTAGATGTTGTATATGTTTTGCATCCGCGCTAGTCCAGTCCCCGCTCTGTCGTTAGTTAGCTAACCTAACGGGTAATGACGGGACCCAGTAGTGAATGCGGATGGCATATACGTACATCAGTATATTTTCGTTCTTTGTGGTGTGATCAATTGATGGGACTGCGTTGATTCGGATCAATGCAAGTTAAAAACAAACCTAATCTGATGTTGTTGGAACACTTTTCAAAAAGTTGTTATTGCAAGGACGTTCTCTTTTGTTTTGCATCGTGGTATTCAGTTGGAATATCCTGCTCCTCAGTCGACAAGGCAAGGACCGAGATCCCTTCACCGGGAGTGACCCCTTGGACAAAAAGTTTGCGTCAGGGCAATAACTTCACTATAGCCGATTACTTTTGCTTCGCACCGTGGTATTCAATTGGAATATCCTGCACCTCATTCTACGGGGAAAGAGCCGAGATCCCTTCACCGGGAGTGACCTCTTCAGCAATTGTTTTCGTCACTATATTTTTTAAAAGCTATCCAGTTCCTTCAACGATATCAAGTTCATCACGTTAAAGGTTTTCGCCAGAAACCATTCGTAGCCCTCCGTTGTTTTAGACGGGTAGCACATCGTATTCATGCTATGTTTGTTGACCTTCGTCAAGGCATAGTGAATGGTAGCTGCTTGTTGCCTTTCTGCTACATAGATAGATGCGTTGGTTTGGGACAGTCGTATAGCCTTGTTGACCTTCGTCAAGGGCTTGTACGGGTGGGTTCAAATTAACCTGGACAATGACGGGTAGAACTTGACAAGTGACTTATGATTTGTTGACCTTCGTCAAGGTCATAAGAGCATGGGGCAGAAATCACATCGGGAGTTTCTAAAGAAACTGAAACTTGCCAGATATGCGCATACCTTCTGGAGTGTGATGACGTGAGCGGATTCCGTCACGTTATCATGCGATGATAGTTGGATCCCGATTCCCGCTGATGAGTTAGTTTACTCCTCGGATGACCCCGACTAATTCTTCTTTCAGGTTTGGAGGAGAATTTGACGGTACAGTGGGAGGCTTCCAGATTAGATAAATTGGTAACCATTCTGATCTAGGTTAGAGTGCACGCTGAGTGTTTCTTTTCTCTCTCTCTTTGGCAGCGACCATTGACCCGACCCTAAGACTTTGACTCAGTGACCAAGTTGACCGAACTTTCTTAAACACTGGCTTTTGGATTGTCAGAGTTGCTAACCTCTTTGCCACTCCTACTTTTACCCTTTTGTCCAGGACACCCCGTATTACTGCGAACGTCCACTTCCATTGGACAAAACCATCGTATGGTTAGATACGAACTCGAAAGAATTTATTCGAGGATGGTTTCAGGTTCTGGAGGAAACGGATAGGACTATTCAGTTGTCTTTTCCTTTTACCTTCTCTCAGGTTGCGAGTACTCCTTGGTTTAGGAGATAGTACACCTATTACGCAAATTGGATAGTCTTCTTCCAAACCTTAGGCTGGTGCTGACCGGTAGGGAATGAAGAAAACCAATTAGCCTGACGATGGTGTATAGAAGGTATTAGGTTAAGACAAAGCAAGGGATTAGTAAGAGGGCAAAGTAAATTGCGACTGATATTCACAACCAAACCAAGTTTTTCTTCGCCAATCCTAAATCACCTTTGTATTTCTCCAGGACACTCCGTATCACTACTCAGATCCACAGTTTATTAGATACTCCATCGTATGGTTATATACGAACTCGAAAGGAACTTGTTCCAGTTCGGGGATGGATTCTGGTTCAGGAGAAATAGGAATAAGGTTTATTCGGTTGTCTTTTATCTTCACCTTCTCTCATTGCGAGTGCTCCTAGGATTAGGATAGTACACCCATTATGCTTATTGGATAGTCTTCTTCCAAACCATAGGCTGGTGCCGAACGGTAGGGAAGGAAGAAAACCATTTGGCCTAAAGGGATGTGCAGAAGGTAATGACTAAAGACATATAAAGGGATTTGGAGAGGTGGCAAAGAATTACACGGTTACAGTTGTGAATCTGGATAATGGAAGAGGCATTACTAGGAATACTGGGATACCCCATCGAAACATTTCATTGTTTCAGTTTCACTGTGTACTATTAAAGGAAAACTGATTTCCCAGTAAGACACTTGCTCCAGGGTATGTATTTACCAGGTATGATTCTCACATCTGTATAGCTTTACAGATGATGAGTGGGAGTAAGTTATTGGGAATTGGGTGATCATCCTCATTATTTCGGGATTCGTTGAAATCGGTGATATTTGAGGAAATCACCTGGGTTGTTTGCCGGACGGCAAATATTTGGTTTTGAATATCCGCTGTTGTGCACCAATTTCAAATCGATATATCTGTACGTCTATTTTCATAGAGTGAGATATACTTTTTGAAATTATGTCTGTGACATTTACCTATATCAGTGGATGGTTAGGTAAGGAGCATTAAACAGCGGTGTAATTCTTCTTAACCATAAGTACAGTTTTCAACCTACGATACACAGTGAATGAGTTATCAGACTCAAGGGACTTATACAGAGTATTGTATTTTGTCCAGGGTCCATCAGGACAGAGGGGTTGGTCCTCGTACTATATTCGGTTTACTTATGACTTCTCTAGTTTTTAGACAGGTGTTTCGTGGAAACACAGGGTCCGAATTTTGAGAAGTTATAGGTATTTAAATAAAGTAGAGAACCAGGTATCGCATGTATCGGGATTCTTCAAAGTGATCGAAGATGTTGATACTTGTGTATGGTATTCAGTTGATAGTAATGACTAAGAGAACTTGCTTCTCTTTCAGGTTACTCATAATTGGAAGCATTCCTAAGTTGAGTAACGTTGATCGGCCTTTTTCCATTTAGTTGACATGCACTGGAGACAGCTGCATGATTTGAATCTGGTTCAATTAAATCAGTGCCTCTGGTTCTATATTGGATATAGAATAGTTCATATCTTAACGTTGTTAAGGTATGGGGAGTTGTCTGGCTTATGATTAAAACCAGACTCTGGATAACTCAAGGCACGTTTCTGTAATGGCTGTTTGTGGGTTGACCCAGGCTATGACGAGGGTTGACTTTCTACCATCTGGAAGATCAATAGTGATATTGTTCTAGACTCGCCACAGTTTTTATAAAATGGATTTTTTCAGAAAACAGTAGTGGGAGTATGGTAGAACTGGAAGTGATTCCAGAACCACAAACGATTACTGAAGATTTGATAGGAACCTAAAGATTTAATCTGGTTTGACATTCCATCGGCCACTCCACAGATTTGGTGGGTAACCTCAGGCACCCGAGAGGTACTCCGGTAGCCTCAAGGACGGTGGCAGGGAGGTTCTTGTTTACCCACACTTGCCATTGCTGTTGTTCCAGACTGTGAGACCCGGCAGGAGGATGAGTATAGCGTAGTTCTAAACTGGCTTTAGAAGTGTACGTCTATATGACTCTGCCAGAGGGTTGTCGTAGTCAGTGGGAGCAGCGGAAGCATTGGTGGACAAGTGGCTTATGTCTATTTATAGGCTAAAGCAGATATAACGGAGATAGATCATCAATTTCTGATGTGACAGTCATAGTTTGATTTCATCAGAATAGGGGATGGATCTGTTGAGAAGGTAGTAGAGTGTGATGTCCTGGTATTTGGATGACATACACAGAGTAGGAAAAGAAACTCCTTTACTACGATCGGTTATACTTTGGTCGTTACACAGTGGTTTCTCCATATAGGACTTGGACATTATATCAAACATACTGGTTACTGGATCTATGGTTTTAGATCTAGATTTGGGTGGTTTCCCAATCAGGGTACTTAGACAGCATTCTAAGAGTATTTAGAATGGACGACTCCTAGCATGGTGGTGTACCTGCAGGTAATGGAGTCACCCTCTCTAAAGGTGTCTTACAGATTAAAGGGGAGAGGGATGTGCATGACTGGCAGATCACTTGCTCAGGCAATTGAGTCAATCATGAGATGTCAAGTACCACACCAGATGTTGTTCTTGCACTAGATGCAATAAGTTTACATTGATCCAATCCTGGAGAAACAGTCGGAAGCAGTTTTAGAACATAAGTGGATGTTCTAGGGA
This sequence comes from Agapanthus africanus, assembly GCA_030015575.1. NCBI lineage: Eukaryota > Viridiplantae > Streptophyta > Magnoliopsida > Asparagales > Amaryllidaceae > Agapanthus > Agapanthus africanus. Next base: position 701,706,590 of record CM057339.1, on the reverse strand, counting down.
TATGATAACGACAGCCTCATTCAGGAGACAGTTATCATTCCAGGCTTCCAAGATGACATGGACAACAAGGAGGTTGTCAGAGCTATAGTTTTTCCTTCTGACAAGGGGCAGTATTTTGGACAGGTGGTCCAAGGGAATACTGAGGGAGGCATGGCGCAGGATACTGATTAAGTTCAGTTGACGATACAGTCTAAGAAGTTTGGATTTGAAGTTCATTCATGAGCTAGGTCCCATCAGACATCCAAACATATTCTAAGACAGGTATTGCTCATTTCGGAAGATGGGTTTCTCCGCGAACATGAGATATAGAGAGACATAGAAAGAAACAACAAAGCGGATCCACTCACTGAGGCTATTCCTCGAACGCAGGAGTTTCGCAAACGGGTTTTGTGAGATTGACTAGTAGAGGAGTTGGGTGTTCGGTATCACACGGGCTGTGAGTATGCGACATCGCAATAATTAGCCTTGAGTGCAAGTGGGAGATTGTTGAAGATAATGCCCTCAGAGTCAATTATTGGATCACAGGCACGTGATTGCAATGATTGAGGGAGGACCTATCCCGGTAGGACAGTCTTACTCGAGATGATAGTATGCTATCTGGTTTATCTTTATCATCGTGTACTGCTTTAGGTGACCTGACAGGTCGCTATTACACGTTGGTAGAGCCCCTAGGATTCTTGCTTGACTGCCAGCAGTATGAGGGCGATCATATAAGTGGGAGCTGGGGTTTATAAGCACATCCTTAAAAGGTCCCTAGTCGTGGGAGTTTCGAGACAGGGCATCGATACTCCAGAGTAGACTAGTGTATACAGTCGAGACCCCGACGAGGGGCGGTGGCCGGTCTCACAAGCCAATGGTGTCAGTTGGATCACCTAAGATGTATGCTGGTGCTCATTGGGTTATGAGTACACCGGACATGACTCGCCGGGAACATGCTAGTTGGTCTTATACCTGACGTCAGATAGCAGTTCCCTGGTGACATGTGTACAGGTTAGTTCATCGACCTGGGGATTGTCATTTGTCTCGTGTGAGTTCCCACTGTACTTTGATTACTACCTTACCACGCTCAAAGGAGACATGCAAACAGGTTTTAGTTGGGTACAGTCCCGAGCCACATGGAGGCAGTGAGCGGATCTTCAGGGGTTCGTCTCTCCCGGTATTGGGGGTGAGGTCGCGCTGTGTCTAGGAGAGACAGTACACAAAGCCCTCGGCCGAGGCAGGAGATTTACTGGTAGGTATTCCAGCAGTATCTCAGGGTGTTCTGGGCTACACTCCGACTCGACTTGTACCGCTTTTGGGGGTCTGACTTGTACCAACCCCCTAGGCCCGCCATGCGATGCTCATAGACGAACGGACCGGACTGTACCGATATTGTCACTGACAGGCTCAGTAGGGTGTCAGGATGAGTTCGCTCATCGACGTCCCTTTTGGTCAATAGCTGGTAGCCCGTTACGTATTGGCTTATACCTCTGACGTGCTAGTGGTTAAATCCACAACCAAGGTGTTGACGAGTCTTTAGAGTCCCCCACATTCAGTTACTCAAGTTTCGGGCGAAACGCTGTAGAGGCCGTATGGAGATATGGTAGGGTTCGATCAGATACGTGCGGTATTGTACGGATCTGGATCGAATGGATAATACTTGCCGGCTTTGGTTTAAGCCGGATCCTTGTATAGTACAGTGTAGATTTAGTCTCATTGCATTTGTATTTCGGTCGGAATACAGATGCGGGTGTGTATGCACAGTATCGGGGTTTTCCTGTAATTTATTACGGGACTAGTTTTCTGGAGTTACCAGTTTGCTTTCCGTTTCGGCCAATTTCCTTTGTATCGTTCATTGGCCGAAAATTGGTGGAGGAGGGCTTATTTGCATTTGTGCAAATAAGCAGTTTTGGAAGGGGGTCTTTGCATATTATTGTATCATGATACTTGCACCATCATTGCTTGACTTTCTTTAGTCATCATGGCTAGTCTTGTAGTGTCATGATTGCATGACTTTTGGTTGTTATGACGACAGTTAGAGTGTGAGGTTGGTTTTGTTATCATGCTTGATCATGATCACTTTTCTCTCTCTCTCTCTTGTATCATTTTGATCCATACACTCCCTCATTCATTCTCTCTTTTCCCATTCCATGCCAAGGCCGGCCACTCCTCTTATGGCGTTGTCCCAATTTTGTGCAAGGGGATTTCATCTCTTTTGGCTTTGGAAAAATCATATAGCTCCACAAAAATTCCTTGTATCATCCCTCCACCAAAATGGCAACCTCCATGAACCCCAAATGAGACATAGCCTCTACACTACATTCTACGGCAAACCTTGGGCTCGTCGGCTCGCCAACTTCGTGCCCGAGTTGCCTCAGTATTGAGGTGGGAGCCCGTAAAAGAAGCAGGCGACGTGGTGCCCTTCCGGTGACGAGGTGGAGACCGGACATTCCGCGGAAGATCGGGACGACGACGAGAAGACCGGAGGACTCGGATCACTCGGTATATTTCTCTTCCCCATCTTGTAGTTAGCTAGGACTAGTTAATGGCCCGATCCGGGTTTTTAGTGCGTGGTGGTGCCGGTTCAAGAAAAATTAAAGTTAACCATCGCTTCCGCATTTGGCCTCGGGATGGAGGCCGGGGTGCCGCCGTGCACTTACAGCATGCATGTATGCATTCTTTCTTGATTCATACACATATGGATGTGCATACACACATACATACATACATCATCCTTCATGGTTGTATATACATTGAAAATGGTGGCAATATAAGACTCACACCATGAGTTTTTATATGGATTATTATTGCATTTGTGTTAAAACAAAAAGAAAAGGAAAAAGGGTTAATTCATGGATTAGTTTATACACTCTTCTTCAACTTACCATGCTCACCTACTTATTAACCATGGGTTAATCTTTCTCTTGTGTTTTAAACTCAAATACAATAATGTCTTTTTCATTTAACCATGGTTTGAGATGAGAAGTGGAAAATATATATACATATATTTTTCATTTTCTCACAAGAGTTTATCTTTTCTCTTGTTCTAAAAAGGCCATCATCTTCTTCCTCCTTCTTTTGCTCTCTAGATTTCTCTAGTGAGCAAATTACTCACCAAGTTAGGATTTTGAAGTGAGAAAATCCACCACAACATCATTCTACATAAGTCTTGACCACTTGTTTAGAGTGTTAGCTTCATTCTCTTCTCTTGATAAAGTGAAGTTGCAAGCTTGGACAAAGGAGCTTCGGGTGGATCGTCATGGACACTAGATGTAACACCTTAGATCGTGTTTAGGGGTTAATTATATTTTACTAGATAGTTTTTGGTAAAAAGTTTACCAAATTAAGTTTGAGATAAATTATTCTATTTAATGAATATTTTTATTAGGATTTTTCTAGGCACACACACACTTGTGCATGTAAACTAGGGTTTAGATTTGGGGTTAAAACCATGATTAACAACCATGGTGGGTTAACCTATTTGTATTAAGTGTTTTGGGCTTTAATTGGGTTTTATTTATTGTGTGTTTTGTTATTTGAATTTTTTTTCTTTTGTTGACTTGGTGAGAGAGAAGGAGTATGGGCTTCATGGTTGAGCCATGCTCATTAAATGAAGAGAGAGAGAGAGGGGGGGGGGTCTTTGACTTGTGCTTTCATTTCCCTTCTCATTCTCATTCTCACAACTCTCTCACACACACACACACACTCAGCTGAGAGAGAGAGAGAGAGGCAGCAGCTGCTGAAGAGGCACGAGCAGCAGCAACACCCAACATCACAAACAACATCATCATCAGAAGCATCAGCAGTAGCAGGCAGTGGCGGCAGCAGCAGCAGCAGCCCCCAGCAGCTGCAGCAGCACTCCCATCTTCTCCACCTCCTTTCTCCTTGCACCTAGGGTCTTGTAAGGTATAGAATCCGAGCCCAACTTCTTATTTGTTTAACGTATGTGTAGTTTAGCTTCGTTTTGTGTACAAAGTGAGATTTTGTGCTTGAAATGGTGATTTGTGTGGACTTATGGTTTAGTGCTGTTAATATTGGTTAACCTAGCCTAATTAGGTGTTATTAAGGCCATGAAAACCTAGTTAGACCCCAGATTACACCAAAATACCATAGGGTTCCTAATTGTGCAAATTTAGTGTTTTTAAGTGAAATTTTTGGATTTCTGTGATCTGCTATAGGCCCGAGTAGTTCAGGTTGAAATTGAGTTAACTGGAGCTTGTATACAAGGCATAGACCACACCACCAGAGCCCGAGACCCCCACCCTATAGCGAGGCCGCCGATTTAATCTTTCTGGCCGCAATTTGCGGCCAGATAGGGGAATTTTTGGGTGATGTTTAGATGGGTAGGAGTCTGTTGTTATTTCTAGGCCAGTGGTATGTATAGTTTTGTAAGTTGTTAGCCTGGGTAGAACCTGGGACGTTATATCGTATTTCTAGAACGTTTGGTTCGCGCGATACGCGCGATATGCGAGAGGGTTCCATGATTCAGCGTATCGCGGCGTATCGGGGTTAGTTTTAGACGCGTGCACACGTTTAGCGTATCGTACACACGCGCGTTTAGTTCGCGACGCGAGCGTATCGTTTGACTTCGATATCGCGTTTTGCGAGATAGTTGCTTATATATGGATTCTTGTGTAATTCCAGGTTCGCAGGCGGGTACGTCGGACGAAGCTAAGAAAGGGAAGCAGGTGGTCGGCTACGAGTAGCGCACGACCAGGTGAGTAGATTTAACATCTACGGGGAAATCGCCCGTATGGCGTTAAGCATCAGGGCGAGTCAGGATATTAGATTGTAGATGTTCATATGGACTGTAGTAGCATACCTTATTGTTGCATATAGAAATGATAGCACAGAACACTGCACTGTCACTAACGGTTCAAGTCGCATGAGCACGATTGATATGCTACACTCACACCGTTAGTGATTGCCATGACACTCACATTATAGGATTGCTATAAATCATATATCATACTGATTCTACCTTATTGATGTTGTCATGATTTGCCGCATAACATCATATGTTATATCCATATTTGGACACATATGCATCACATACCCCTACTGGTACTACGTGCACACATATTGAGATGTTCATACCTGCGCACATGCACACTGTATATTCATACCAGTGCACACATATTGAGATGTTCATACCTGCGCACATGCACACTGTATATTCATACCAGTGCACACATATTGAGATGTTCATACCTGCGCACATGCACACTGTATATTCATACCAGTGCACACATATATTGATATCTTCATACTTGCTTAGATTATGCATTGAGATATGTTGTTTCCATGTAAATTCTGGATTTAGGAAACCGTGGATATTTCAAAAAGAATAGTTAATTATTTAAAAACCCGGTTTCCCTTGATATGATATTTCGGTGCGTCCACCATGTGTTTTCTTGGTACTAGAGTGATATATGTGAACCCGTATCGAGGAGTTGGATGAGGCCGATTACGGATACATGGTGGACCCGGTATGGTACCCCGGGGCGAGAACGGTTTCGCTTTGTAGTAGACGGTGAGCCTGGCAGAGGGACTACTACCTACCGGTGATTGGTTGGACCTGGCGGTTATCCGGAGGATACCGACCAGAGTCTATGGATGGATACGGGACGACTCGTACTGCCGGGGCCGAGGGCCGATACCGCAGATAGAGCCCGTGGGCTGATCCGTACTAACGGATGCCCTATACAGGAGGATTTAGGTGCCGATGTTGGGCACTCACGGTTATAATTGATTTACAGAATTGGAGGACCGAGGAGGATGACGACGCCTGAGTAGTATTGGGATTTGGGTACATTGATGAGTACCGATTATACTTTCCACGATGACATTCCGTGTAGATGTTATATTTCCCATGCTCAGTATGTAGTAATTGATATCTCATCCTATATCTATTATACCTGATATAGTATGCATTGCTATACCTGATCATTGCATACCCTGTTCATTCTATATAGGGTTGTTAGATTGCATTGCTATACCTGATCATTGCACACCCTGTTCATTCTATATAGGGTTGTTAGATTGCATTGTTATACCTGATCATTGCACACCCTGTTCATTCTATATAGGGTTGTTAGATTGCATTGCTATACCTGATCATTGCACACCCTGTTCATTCTATATAGGGTTGTTAGATTGCATTGCTATACCTGATCATTGCACACCCTGTTCATTCTATATAGGGTTGTTAGATTGCATTGCTATACCTGATCATTGCATACCCTGTTCATTCTACATAGGGTTGTTAGATTGCATTGTTATACTTGCTCATCACATGGAGATGTTATTAGATCGCACTTGTTGCATGATTGAGCATCCAGTTCATCATATAGATGTTATTTGTTGATATAGGTTAGAGTATCGTGGCGCGTGCATACTCGCGATTACCTTTATATGTTATCTTCTATTCACGAGTTGGCAACTCACCTCCGTTGTGCCACAGTGTTTGCAGGTTGCCCTTCGGAGTAGTCGCGGCAGGCTGCGTTCTTGCATCTTTTGACACAGATACCCCTACAGTTGATGTGCTAGCTCTTTTGCTGATAGGTGGGTTTCGTACGGTATCTGGTTATCTTTCAGTTATCTACATTATTGTATCTAGTACTCTCCATCTACCACTTATGTATTGACTTAGAGACCAGTTGTGAGGACGATGCATATTATTTTGTATTCTGGCGTCGAGCTCGTTGTGAGCCGACTTTACTTATGCAGTTTATTCCATCTGTGATGTTTCCCACCTGTTGCTCATTTTCTTCGCTACGGCGTCGTATATTGTTATCTTAGTGATTGTCTACTTAAGATTTCTTGACATCTTAGTAATTGGTTCTATAAATTGCTTAAATCACTATATACTTTTACTGGTTTGATTTCTGGGTTTTCGGCTTACTTAGTTGCGTTACGCCTGTAGACGTTACGTGGTTAAGTGCCGGTCACGGGCCAAACTTTGGGTCGTGACAAAGTTGGTATCAGAGTGTAGGTTTTACCTTCGGAGTATAGGATAACCCTGGTATGATGGAGTAGGTAGCTGCAGCAGAGTGGCGTAGCGTGCGTTTGTTCCATGGCATACTCACGACACGGTACTCCGCCTAAGGGACCGTAGGACTTATTGATTGAATTTCCTTCAGGATTGTATACATCCTTGTGATTCGATTTTCGTATCCTCATCGAATCCTACCTTCTTTTCAGCCATTATGCCGCCAAGGACTACGAGGGTGCAGAGAGAGGCCGGGAGAGCCGAGGTTCGAGTTGATTTATCTGAGATGAGGACTGATCCGAGTAGTACCCATGTTGTACCAGGACAGATTGTTTCTCCTATGACAGATCAGATCGCTAGACTAGTGGCAGAGATGCAGAGCTTGCGCCAGACGATGAGCTCATTGGCAGAGGTCGTTCGAGCGCAGCGACAGATGGTTGCCACCCCTGTTACCCAGTTGTTCCTTACGATCATTATGCAGTATTCCGTCCCCTACATAGCACCGGTGGAGGCATCCCCCGTTTACGAGATACGTCTTCCAGAGACCGTGAGAGTTCCGGAACAGTTGTGGAATTGTACTGGTGTACCAGCCCAGAGCAGAGGCTTAGGACGAGGACAGTCGTTTGGCTTCCATCCCCAGGCAGGACAGCATTCAGTGCGTAGGTGTTTACGATGCGGAAGCCTTCAACACCTCATCAGGCAGTGTTCCTTCACAGCACGTCAGGGTCGTGTTCTGAGACGTCGTGGATGCGGAGGGTTTGCACAGAGGGGTCAGGCTAGTAGAGGAGGAGTTCGATCAGTCGCAGATGGAGGACAGGCACACGTTTTCGCTTCGACTCATCGGGACGCGCGGGCATCCAATGCGGAGCCTACAGGTACTCTTTCAGTATGTCCTTTTGTTGCACTCGTATGTTTACACCCTTCGTGCCGAGTTTAGGACGAGAGTCGTGCTGGGTAGATTAGCCGTTTGTGGTGTTAACTTCTGTCAGCAATCCTTTTGTTGTGCAACACGTACTTCGGTCTTATGCCCATCGGATAGGAGATAGAGATTCGTCTGTCATTTTGAACTTCCTAAAGATGTTGGATTTGGCAATCTCCTGGGCACGGACTGGTTAGCTACGTATTAGGCGTTGTGGGCTACCGTGAGGAAACAGTTAGGTTTTGTTTTCCCGGGCAAGTCAGTTCTTGTTGTGCAGGTGGATAGTGGTGCCGCCTTTTACAGCTTGAATTCAGCCTTGTTCGCTAGTCAGCTCTGAGGAGATGTCGTGGATTCTTGGCGTTTTTCGTGATGCTGTAGCCACAGTTGGGTTGTTGGACCAGTTTTCTTTCGTGCGAGAATTTTTCCGACGTCGTTCCAAGATGAGCCGGCGAAGCTTAAGGAGCTAAGAATCTGCTGCAGAGTGGTTGTTGAGGGAGTTGTGCGTCTGAGTGTTTCGCATTTAGGAAGCTCCTATTTCTGTTCGTCCAGGAGGAAAACGACAGATTGAGGTTGTGTGTTGATGGATCGTCACTTGAATCGGCTTACGGTGCGGATAAGTATCCTGTACCTCGCACTGACGAATTCTTCGATCAGCACCAGAGTGCGAGACTTTGTCTAAGTTCGTTTGGGATCAGGTCATCATTGTTGCGGGTCTGGAATGATGACATTCCGAAGACTGCCTTGTGCGTGCTACGGGCTTTGTGTGTTTTGGGTGTGTCACTGGACTCACCAATGCTCTAGCAGCATTCGTAGGTGTGATGAACTGGTTTTCTTCGGGCCGTTCCTCGACTAGCTGTTGTTATGTTATTTATGACATTCTAGTCTTTTTAGTGTGCCTTGAGGGTTAGGGTAGCACTTGAGGATCTGTTATACGGATACTGGGAGAGCCCCAGTGGTTTACTAGATTCTTGGAGTGTTTCCTTCAAGCTTGTTGTGTTGACTCCTAGGTTTTGTAGTTACGGAGACGAATTGGTATGATTTCGAGGAAGATCGTGGCCGTACAGCTTAGGCCCAAATTTGTGAGCCGGACGGAGGTCCGCATATTTTTGGCTTAGCAGGTGGTACAGCCGTCTCATGCAGCATTGCTAGTGTAATGCTTCCCTGTTGACTAAATTGACTGGAATGGAGGTTTCTTTTCTTTGGACTGAGGCTTGTGTGCGGAGTTTCCGCAGTTGAAGAATCGGTTAACAACTGCTTCATCCCTTTCCTTGCTTTTTGGTTCGGGCGACTTTGTGGTTTAACTGTGATGTTTCGTGAGTAGGACTCGAATGTGTACTGAGGTGACACAATGGAGTTATCGCTTTTGCTTCCTTACATTTGGAGGAAGTACGAGAAGGATATCCCACTCATGATCTGGAGATGGCCGCGATGGTTTTGCGTTGGAGATCAGAGACACCACTTGTTTGAGAGTCGTGTCAGATTTTCACGGACCACCAGAGTTAAAGGTACATCTTCCTGCGGCGGAAATTGATTGTTGTGATAGTCCTCCACAGATTCTCGGTTCTTGTGCGATCGTTGAGTACAATATAAGTTTGTTTCTTCTAAGGAGACAGCTTGCTTATGTTCGCGCCCGACCACTTTTCTTAAATCGCTTTCACGAGGCACTGCCCGCCGACGCTCGTTCGTCAGAGATATTGGAGCCTACTCGGCTGGGTAATGCAAGGGTATACTAGGTTAGAGAGACACTTGTGTACCTAATGTTATAGGGAAGAGACGAGGAATCCTAGGGCAGGCACATCGGTCAACTCTCTGTACTCATTCAAGCCCCACCAACTGTTAACGTGACTTGTAAGGTAGTTACGGGTGGGCAGGGATAGAAAGAGAAGTCTTGGGATTCGTTTCAAGATGTTTGCCTTGTGTGTATTTGAGTTGAGCAACTGAGACTGACGGGAGAGTTGCAACCTTTAACCGTTCCGAAGAGGGAACGAGAGCAGGTCTCCCCGAATTTTCATTATGGTGTGCACCCAGGAGTTGTCAGGATGTGACTCCATTCGGATGCTTGTCATCCGGTGATACTCAGTTGTTCTTGTTAGGTTGTGCGTATGTAGAAATTGTTGTCGGCAGTTGGGGATCGTTGTTTGTCATCGATAGGGTTCTCCTTTGATAGCAGTTATCAGGAGACACTCCAATTGGTAACCTTTAGGATTAGAGGTTAGGTCATGTCGATCACCAGTCTGTTTTTCCTAACTCCGTGTTATAGGATTATTGGACCTCAGCTAGTTTAGAAATTTCGGAAATTTCCGATAAATGACATGTTGAGTTTTGGGAAGTTTTCCAGGATAGTAAGTCTTTTTAGGATCCCCAAGGCGAGTTGGTTCGTTGCCTTAAGTTGGGCACTTCCACCCAGATTATTGAATATTCACCCCGTATTTCCCCATGTCGATACCTTGCAATTACCTTCAGGACCCTTCTTTTGGATTTAGCGCCAGACCATTTAGTTCGAGCGTGATCCTTCGTTCACCAAACAGCAAGTCGTAATATTGGACCGGCAGGTGAAGAAATTTCGATCGAAGGTTTTGCCATCAGAGAAGGTATTTTGGTGCATCCCAAACGGTGAAGAGATCACTTGGGAGGCTGAGGGCGAGATGCGGAAGAAGTTCCCTCATCTCTCTAAAGGTATGCGTAGCTTTGTATTTTAAAATTCGGGGGCGAATTTTCTTTAAGGGGGAAGATTGTAACACCTTAGATCGTGTTTAGGGGTTAATTATATTTTATTAGATAGTTTTTGGTAAAAAGTTTACCAAATTAAGTTTGAGATAAATTATTCTATTTAATGAATATTTTTATTAGGATTTTTCTAGGCACGCACACACTTGTGCATGTAAACTAGGGTTTAGATTTGGGGTTAAAACCATGATTAACAACCATGGTGGGTTAACCTATTTGTATTAAGTGTTTTGGGCTTTAATTGGGTTTTATTTATTGTGTATTTTGTTATTTGAATTTCTTTTCTTTTGTTGACTTGGTGAGAGAGAAGGAATATGGGCTTCATGGTTGAGCCATGCTCATTAAATGAAGAGAGAGAGGGGGGGGGGTCTTTGACTTGTGCTCTCATTTCGCTTCTCATTCTCATTCTCACAACTCTCTCTCACACACACACACACACTCAGCTGAGAGAGAGAGAGGCAGCAGCTGCTGAAGAAGCACCAGTAGCAGCAGCACCCAGCATCAGCAACAGCATCATCATTAGAAGCATCAGCAGCAGCAGGCAGTGGCGGCAGCAGCCCCCAGCAGCTGCAGCAGCACTCCCATCTTCTCCACCTCCTTTCTACTTGCACCTAGGGTCTTGTAAGGTATAGGATCCGAGCCCAACTTCTTGTTTGTTTAACGTATGTGTAGTTTAGCTTCGGTTTGTGTATAAAGTGAGATTTTGTGCTTGAAATGGTGATTTGTGTGGACTTATGGTTTAGTGCTGTTAATATTGGTTAACCTAGCCTAATTAGGTGTTATTAAGGCCATGAAAACCTAGTTAGACCCCAGATTACACCAAAATACCATAGGGTTCCTAATTGTGCAAATTTAGTGTTTTTAAGTGAACTTTTTGGATTTCTGTGATCTGCTATAGGCCCGAGTAGTTCAGGTTGAAATTGAGTTAACTGGAGCTTGTATATAAGGCATAGACCACACCACCAGAGCCCGAGACCCCCACCCCATAGCGAGGCCGCCGATTTAATCTTTCTGGCTGCAATTTGCGGCCAGATAGGGGAATTTTTGGGTGATGTTTAGATGGGTAGGAGTCTGTTATTATTTCTAGGCCAGTGGTACGTATAGTTTTATAAGTTGTTAGCCTGGGTAGAATCTGGGACGTTATATCTGCAGGGTTCCTGGGCACACAAAGGAGGTCTCACAAGGCATCAACCATGCCAATTTCGAATTTTACAAGTGCCGAGAAACCCTAATACGGATCGTTAACTAGATTTTAGGCGAAACAAGAAGCTAGTTAACAATTTAACTAAGCGAACGGAAATACAACCTTTGTAGATCTGGTCCTCCACCTCCATAGCTCCACGATGAAGTCTCCTTGCTGTCCAAATCAAAATCCATGATTCTAGCATCGGCTTCATCGGAGAAATGGACGGGCTAGATCGTCGACTCGATGCCGAAGATGATCTACGTAGAGGCATCAACAGATCAAGCTCCCACTTCACCAAGTCATGAAACTTGTGAAGAAAACACCCTATACTACTTGGCAAGAGGTAGAGGATGAAGAAATAGGAAGTGGGTTCACTTTAGAATTGAATTTCTCACTCATTTTCAAGAGTTGCCATTGATGGAGGCAAGCTTCTTCATCTTGAAGAAGAAGAAGAAGAAGAAGATGATCATATTATGATAAGTTAATTAAAAATGCAAAAGAAATGAATACTTATCATAATATGAACCATGGTTAGGTGTAGAGAATTGACTAAGGTTAGATGAATGGTTAGGGTTAGACATGAGACAAGAATGGTGGACTTGTTCAAAGCTTCAAGAAGCTTCAACAAACAAACAAAACAAGCCACCATTCTTTTCTCTTTATCCTTTCCAAAAGAATGATAAATAAATAAATAGATAATAAGTGAATAAAAAAAACCCTAACCACTCTCACAACCATGGTTTAATCTTTACACAAACCCAAGTGAGCATGTATCATCAAACATGATACAAACAAGTGCACAAAAAAATATCACATATACAATGTGCATCAAGTGAGAAAATCCTTTTAAAATGAACCAATACTAGTTAATGCAAAGTAATATATCAAATATATAATTATGCATTAAATCATTAAATCAATACTTGATTTAACGATCCGGTCATATCGCATATAACCGACTAATATCCAATGTATCGGCTTATCGAATCAATCCTGGATTCGATAACTAGGTTATATCGCATATAACCAATCGATACATTAATCGCAAGAATGGAATACGGTATCACATACACGCATTATTCTCGGTCCCGCACATATCTCATATGCGCTCCTATTTCGTTTCACTTGAGCCAGGAAACCTCTGTGTAGGACTCTAAAGACTCGTCAATACGCCGGCAACAGGTGATGATCATATCAAACACCCACAAGCCGCAAGCGGTCTGCTAAACGTAACGGCCACCCGGGTATTGAGCGATCAAAAGATCGACGAGCAAGCCTGCTTATACTCCTGTGAATCCAACTAGTAACACTTACCGTACAGTCCGGTCTCGTCGTCTGATATGTCGCATATCTCGCCTAGGGGTGGTAAACGTCAGACCCCAGTAGCTCGATAAGTCGTGTCGATATGAGGTCTATAACCATTCGAGAAACTACTGGTAACACTTACCAGTAAATCTCAGCAACCCTGGCCAGGGATTTCCGGTTATAGCCAATCTAACACAGCGCAACATCAACTCCCTATACCGGGAGAGACGAGTCCCCTCCTATCGCTCATTCCCTCCATGTGACTCGGGACTATACCCAAAAACCACCGTTTTGCACGCCCTCTTGGACGTGGTAAGGTGGAAATCAAAGCACAGTGGGAACCACACAAGACTCTATGACGATCTCGGGTCAACAGACTACTCTGTACCAGTGTCACCAGAGAACTGCCATCTGACGTAAGGTATAATACCATCTGGGAGTTCTCGACGAGTCCGTCCAGTGTACCCAGTCTCTACTGAGCACCCGTATATCATCTCCGATGTCAAACACCAATGGATATGGGATCATCCATCGCCCATCTGTATGGGTCGAGAAGGTATACGCTAGTCTACTCTGGTATATCGATGCCCCGTCTCGATACACCCACGACTAGGGACCTTGAAGGATGTACTTATGGACTACCATGTCCCCACTAGTATGATCCGCATCATAGTCCAGGTAGTCAAGTACACATCCTAAGAGCTTTACCTACATGTAACAGAGAGACAATCAGTGTACACGTTAAGGTAAAGAGCAACCAGATAGCATACTATCATGTCGAGCAAGAAAGTCCTCCCTATATATGTCCAAGCATCCACTACAATATACATCCTGTGCATAGTAATGGCCTCTAGGGCATACATATAACTAACAATCTCCCACTTGCACTAGGGCCATCCGTAGCAGTGGTTGTAGTATCTCATACTCAACCATCCCATAAAGTCTCTCTCTGGGAATGGGCCTTCATGAGTGGATCCGCCGTGTTATCCTCTGAGTCTGCTCTCCTAACCTCGATCACCCTGGAGATCAACTATCTCCATGATCAGGTGATACTGCCTTAGAATATGTCTGGATCACTGATGGGACCTGTGTTCCTTGGCATAAGCCACAACTCCATTGTCACACAATGAGAGGAACATAGTTCATCTCATGAACCAATATACACCCAAACAGCCTCTTTGGTAGCATCTTTAGTAGCGATGTATCCAGCCTTTATCGTCTAGTATGCCTCGGTATCTAGCTTGGAACTCTTCCAACATACCGTCCCTTTACTGAGGGTAAAGACAATGCCTGTGACTGACATTCAGTCGTCTTTATCACCCTGGAACCTTTCCAGTGATTCTCCCCAGGACCAATTGATACCTTCTCACTACAACTAGTGAGTATCCTAACATCCAAATAGATCCATCTCATAGATCCAAAACCCAGGATTTAGGAGATATCACTTTGATCCTATGTGGAGAATCATTGTGATAAGAAGAGATTGACCGAGCGTAGCATAGGAAACACCTTTCTTATCAAGAGTATGTCATCCACGTACACTACGAGGATCACTACCATACTCCCTACTACCTTTTTGTATATACAAGGTCCATCTACCATTTTGATGATGTCAAACTCTTTGACTAATCCATCAAAACAGATGTTCCAACTCCGCGATGCCTGCTTTATCATATAAAGCATCTTACACACATTTCCGCTGCTCCCACTGTCTACGAAGCCCTCTGACTGTGTACTTACAGACTCTCTCTTCTAAAACAACATTTAGAAAAGCAGTCATGACACCCATCCGCCAGATATCGTAGTTATGGTATATAGCCGTGGCAAGTAGGATCTGGATGGACTTAAGCATAGCCACTGGAAAAATGTATCATCATTATCCATGCCTGGTCGATGACGAAAACCTTTAACAAGTCTAGCTTTGAAAGTCTCAACTTTTCCATCTACACCAAGTAATCTTCTCAAGATATACTTGCTCCTGATGGGGATTTAACCCTTCAGATATAGCAACCAAAGTCCATACTTTGTTGGTGTACATGGATTCCATCTCAGATCACTAAGCATCCAGCCATTCTTACAGAGTCTTACTCCTGATGGCCAGCTCGAAGCTAGTTGGGTCATCATCTCATGATGCAATCCTCGCTCCCACTGTCATAGAGAAACCGAAGTAACTCTCAGGTGGGTGAGGAACCCTACTAGATCGGCGGAGAGGCTGAGGTTCGTTGGAATCTACTGAATCCTTCGGTTCTACCAAATCATCAGCTGCAGTTTGTATAGCCGGAACGTTTCCAGTTCTACATAACAGACGTTGCCTCGAGCTTGTCCGGATTTTGCTTTCATACATAGGCCGGTCAACCCCAAATCTTAACTAACTTAAGACATGGGCTCTTCCCATACCATATCTCATATGGAGTGGTAGGCAACTGATTTGATTTGAACCCTATTCAATAGGTATGCAGCTTCTCAAGTGCATAACTCCCAAAAAGGAAATAGGAAACTCAGTAGTACTCATCATAGAGCACACCATATCACATAGGGTGCTATTGCTCCGCCCCGTTATACCATCGTGCTATGGTTTATACGGAGGAGTAATGCTGAGAGAGAATCTCATTCTCCTTTAGAATAGTCCAGGATTTCCGTGCTCAAGTATTCTCCTCCTCGATCACATCAAAGGACATAATGCTTATACCCTTATTGGTTCTCTACTTCTAGCTTATATTCTGTGAATATCTCAAAAGATTCGGACTTGTGTTTCAACAGAAACATATGTCTGAATCTTGAGAGATCATCAAAGAATGTAATGAAGTATAAAGAACCGGTCTTGGCATGTGTAGACAGGGGACCTTTCATACATCAACATGTATCATCCCAAGAGTTCACTAACTCTTTCTCTGTTTCCAGTAAACGGAGCTACGGTCATCTAATGTATGTGACATGACAGGCAAGTTTCACAAGATGTAAATTCAAACTTATTTAAATATGCATCTAAATGTAACTTTAGCTAGTCGGGTCGCATTGATATGACCTAGTCTACAATACCTCAAGAAGGACTCGTTCATTTCTGAACTTTTCCTCTTGTGTGTGTTCCGTATACTAAGAACTGTAGTTTGATTTAGAGCATCAATGCTTTTTGATAACGTGCCTGAACCGATCAACTTTTGATATAGGAAATGTTCAAAACATTATCCAACAATACAAAATTTTATCATTTCTTTACTAATAAAGAGACTGATATGATTTTGCATATCAGGTTCGGTATCTAATAACATTCGTTCAGAATCAATGTATTTGTAATACAGGGTGACAGTGACCAACAGACTTGGTTGCAACACTTGCCCCGTTTTTTGCCTCATGAAACTTATCACCTGTTCTCAGTTCTCTACCTTTCTGTAGCCCTATGTAACAGATTACATATCTGGGATCCTGATCAGGTATCACATACCCAGGATGCGGAGGATACTGAGAAACAGTTCTTTGTAATGAACACACCCGAAGATGATACATCAACATGCACTCTCTTCGTTTGGGCGGCACGGGAAATCTGGTATTACCCAATTTCCTGCTCTGTCTTATAACAATTATAAGTTGGAGCGGGACCAACGTTCCCCAGCTCAGTATAACAAGCGGGTTCGGTCAATAATCCGTATTATTATCTTGATTAAGGCGTGATATGGTCGCTACCAGGAGAGAGAGAGAAGAAAACACTCAGCGTGCGCTCTTTCAAGAATAGATTGGTTATTATTTTATCTAATCAGGATGGCTCCCACTGTTTTTACCAAATCTTCCTTCAAACCCTAAAAGGAAAGACTAGCCGGGATTAATTACACACTACAAGTTCGCCAATCTTTCAGCCAGGCCAGTGTCGGTACTTTGAGGGAGGTCCCCCGTGCTTTCGCACGAACCTAATTAATGTAAACCTCGTTTTCCCAGAGGCGTAACCTCGTTAACACCTTTCTAGACACCTACTTGATCGGCTAATTGTAATGTGTAAAACTCTCCCAGGAGTAACTCTTACTCTCAGTGGGTATCGGGATCCAACTATCTCATAGAAGGTATGCAATCTCATTGCAAATTTCAACACTTGAAATTCCCGATAATATTTTGCCCCGAACAATCTATGACCTTGACAAGGTCAACAAAGCATAGACCGCAAGTCAAGTTCAATCCGTCATTTCTTGATTCAATCAAACCCACCCGCACGACCCTTGACAAGGTCAACAAGGCCATACGACTACCCTAATCCAATCTGCATCATATGCATAAGCAGATAAATACTGGTTAGCTACCGCACACTGCGCCTTGACAAGGTCAATAAACGCAGCACGAATACTAAACAGGACTTATCTGAAATGACAGAGGGCTACGACTGGTTTTTCTGAAAACCGATTGCGTAATGAACTTGATATCGTTGTAGGATCGAATGAATTTTGAAATGGAGTGTTTTTGGGGCTTTTCTTGTTTTTCTAAAGGAGTCACTCCCGGTGAAGGGATCGTCGGTCCTTTCCTCGTCGAATGAGGTGCGGGATATATCATATATATCACTGTGCAAAGCAAAAACTCTTAAAAGCAATCAAAAGACAAACTGAGTGTGTAGCATCTGCCAGTTATTGCTAAAGGAGTCACTCCCGGTGAAGGGATCTCGGTCCTTTCTTTATCGAATAAGGTGCAGGATATATCATATATACCGCTGTGCAAAACAAGAACTGTAGCTACCTGTTTTATTTTTGAAATTCGATTCTACAACATCTTAGGTTTCTTTTATTTCATTAATCTAATTAATGAAGTCCCATCATTTAAATACCTAAACATCACAGATAAATACGACGTACACTTATGCCATCCGCATTCGCCTCGATGTCCCCTCGTGCACCGTTAGGTTAGGTAACTAACGGCAGAGCGGGGCAGGGCTAGCGCGGGTGTAAAACATAAGTAACATCTATATAATATATCATATATACTATATACAGTATCTATCACAGAACATCACATGATCACATCACAGATATCGCAGCAGAAGAATCATATGAAATATTGGATATACTAGGACGTCCTTGTTTTCAATACGAGCCAGTATAAAACACGGATTCCACGGTCGTGATGAATAACCAAACCCGCACCCCTAGACCCTATGAGAGCGGCAAGCAAACCCTGCCAATTCTAGAGTTAGCAGACCCGGACTCGACTCCTCGAGTTGGTCTCCCACTGGACTCCAGAACCCGGTTACTTGTGCCCTCCTCCTTGGGTCTATCCTAGTGCAGAAAAGTAAATAATATACAAAAGGCGACAACTTCCGCAACCTGGAAGTGCCCCAATAAAAGAATATTACATACAAGTTTTTACATGAATGAAAATGAAAAACACCCATCTCACATAAAAAACCCCGGCTATTCAAACACGACGATCCAATATAACATACCCAGCAACACATAACATCTCATGTCATCAACGTAAGTAATATGCCCATCCCAATTGTCGTTGATATATAGCAACGAAACCGGGGATATCACATATTACACTTACGGTCACAGAAAAGAAAGTGTAAAACTACAACAGTTGGAATCCGCAACTTGCATAGACATCGCATGCCTAATCCAATGAATTCCTTAGACATCGCATGCCTAACAATTATAAACCCCGCATTTTAGTCTCATTATCGAAAACTCTTTTCAATATCAAGTCGGGCAATTCAACAAGATTCCCGACATCCTGATCGAATGCTCGTCGCAAACTTCAGTAGACGTCCGCACCCCCGATGCCGTCGACGAAGTGCACCAAGGCGGAACACCGCTGCCGTGAGCACCCAGATGGATGCTTTCGGCGACGGGGTTCTCCTACAGTCACTTGGTCGTGGCTAAGGGATGTAGCTGTCTATTAAGTTTATCCGTCGAGTATCCGCGTACGCTACGTGATTGCGACGGACTTTTGATCACATCAAAATTCCGTGTCAACCGATCAAGTGAGACTAAACTGCTATGTTTATAACATTCATTCAGTTATCTCATAACTACTTGTGAATTTCAATTATTGTATCACATTCCGGATAAATGGAAAATGTTAAACTTTCCGCTTGAACAATCGAACACCCAAGTTTTCCCGAAACAGCTCAACACATGAAACAAGTTTAAAAACATCCATTTCATGCCTCAGTACCAACGGTCCAGCCGTAGAAGGGTCAAGCCAACGCCTCACATGTGGCACGCCGTACTGCCCCAAACCCGAAGGTTCAAAGGGCAGTTCAAGACGGTCACATAATCGAGTTAAGGTTTCTTGTCTTCTAGAGGGCCCATCGCGTTACTTGCACTACTTAGAACGTCATTAAACTACGGAAAGATCCAACACTTGGAAATTTCCCGACAGGGGAAAAATTGGGTATTTATATCCGGTCGAACTTTTTAACATATTCAAAAAAAAATTATCCGTAAAACCCATAGAAAAAATTAGACATCCCGATCGAAACACCGAGTCCTCAATACAACCAAGAAATTTCAACTCTTGAATAAATATTAAAAATTCCCAGGAAAACCAGAACTGCAAAGTAGGAGTTACTGTGCAAAATTCAATGCATGAAGAGACTAAAGGGCCGCGGAACCGCCGCAATAGCATGCTAATGCCGCGGTTCCGCCGCGCTTTGGTGGACTTAGGAGTACGGGCTTCACAGTAATTCTTAGAATCTCCTGCTGATTTTTCTGCATATTTTTAATACTCAAAAATCCCCGTTTTTGAAAAAAGTCCACAGAGAATGTTTTGAATTAGGGTTTCGGTTCGATCGGACTTCTAACTCCGTCTACGCGTCGCCTAAGGCTCTAGCTAGGCTCTGATACCACTGTAGGGTTCCTGGGTACACAAAGGAGGTCTCACAAGGCATCAACCATGCCAATTTCGAATTTTACAAGTGCCGAGAAACCCTAATACGGATCGTTAACTAGATTTTAGGCGAAACAAGAAGCTAGTTAACAATTTAACTAGGTGAACGGAAATACAACCTTTGTAGATCCGGTCCTCCACCTCCATAGCTCCACGATGAAGTCTCCTTGCTGTCCAAATCGAAATCCATGACTCTAGCATCGGCTTCATCGGAGAAATGGGCGGGTTAGGTCGTCGACTCGATGCCGAAGATGATCTACGTCGAGGCATCACAAGATCAAGCTCCCACTTCACCAAGTCATGGAACTTGTGAAGAAAACACCCTATACTACTTGGCAAGAGGTAGAGGATGAAGAAATAGGAAGTGGGTTCACTTTAGAATTGGATTTCTCACTCATTTTCAAGAGTTGCCATTGATGGAGGCAAGCTTCTTCATCTTGAAGAAGAAGAAGAAGAAGATGATCATATTATGATAAGTTAATTAAAAGTGCAAAAGAAATGAATACTTATCATAATATGAACCATGGTTAGGTGTAGAGAATTGACTAAGGTTAGATGAATGGTTAGGGTTAGACATGAGACAAGAATGGTGGACTTGTTCAAAGCTTCAAGAAGCTTCAACAAACAAACAAAACAAGCCACCATTCTTTTCTCTTTATCCTTTCCAAAAGAATGATAAATAAATAAATAGATAATAAGTGAATAAACAAAACCCTAACCATTCTCACAACCATTGTTTAATCTTTACACAAACCAAAGTGAGCATGTATCATCAAACATGATACAAACAAGCGCACAAAAAAATATATCACATATACAATGTGCATCAAGTGAGAAAATCCTTTTAAAATGAACCAATACTAGTTAATGCAAAGTAATATATCAAATATATAATTATGCATTAAATCATTAAATCAATACTTGATTTAACGATCCGGTCATATCGCATATAACCGACTAGTATCCAATGTATCAGCTTATCGAATCAATCCTGGATTCCATAACTAGGTTATATCGCATATAACCAATCGATACATTAATCGCAAGAATGGAATACGGTATCACATACACGCATTATTCTCGGTCCCGCACATATCTCATATGCGCTCCTATTTCGTTTCGCTTGAGCCAGGAAACCTCTGTGTAGGACTCTAAAGACTTGTCAATACGCCGGCAGCAGGTGATGATCATATCAAACACCCACAAGCCGCAAGCGGTCTGCTAAACGTAACGGCCACCCGGGTATTGAGCGATCAGAAGATCGACGACCAAGCCCGCTCATACTCCTGTGAATCCAACTAGTAACACTTACCGTACAGTCCGGTCTCGTCGTCTGATATGTCGCATATCTCTCCTAGGGGTGGTAAACGTCAGACCCCAGTAGCTCGATAAGTCATGTCGATATGAGGTCTATAACCATTCGAGAAACTACTGGTAACACTTACCAGTAAATCTCAGCAACCCTGGCCAGGGATTTCCGGTTATAGCCAATCGAACACAGCGCAACATCAACTCCCTATACCGGGAGAGACGAATCCCCTCCTATCGCTCATTCCCTCCATGTGACTCGGGACTGTACCCAAAAACCACCGTTTTGCACGCCCTCTTGGACGTGGTAAGGTAGAAATCAAAGTACAGTGGGAACCACACAAGACTCTATGACGATCTCGGGTCAACAGACTACTCTGTACCAGTGTCACCAGAGAACTGCCATCTGACGTAAGGTATAATACCATCTGGGAGTTCTCGGCGAGTCCGTCCAGTGTACCCAGTCTCTACTGAGCACCCGTATATCATCTCCGATGTCAAACACCAATGGATATGGGATCATCCATCGCCCATCTGTATGGGTCGAGAAGGTATACGCTAGTCTACTCTGGTATATCGATGCCCCGTCTCGATACACCCACGACTAGGGACCTTGAAGGATGTACTTATGGACTACCATGTCCCCACTAGTATGATCCGCATCATAGTCCAGGTAGTCAAGTACACATCCTAAGGGCTTTACCTACATGTAACAGAGAGACAATCAGTGTACACGTTAAGGTAAAGAGCAACCAGATAGCATACTATCATGTCGAGAAAGAAAGTCCTCCCTATATATGTCCAAGCATCCACTACAATATACATCCTGTGCATAGTAATGGCCTCTAGGGCATACATATAACTAACAATATCGTATTTCTAGTACGTTTGGTTCGCGCGATACGCGAGAGCGCGTATCGCGGCGTATCGGGGTTAGTTTTAGACGCGTGCACACGTTTAGTGTATCGTACACACGCGCGTTTAGTTCGCGACGCGAGCGTATCGTTTGACTTCGATATCGCGTTTTGCGAGATAGTTGCTTTTATATGGATTCTTGTGTAATTCCAGGTTCGCAGGCGGGTACGTCGGACGAAGCTAAGTAAGGGAAGCAGGTGGTCGGCTACGAGTAGCGCACGACCAGGTGAGTAGATTTAACATCTACGGGGAAATCGCCCGTATGGCGTTAAGCATCAGGGCGAGTCAGGATATTAGATTGTAGATGTTCATATGGACTGTAGTAGCATACCTTATTGTTGCATATAGAAATGATAGCACAGAACACTACACTGTCACTAACGGTTCAAGTCGCACGAGCACGATTGATATGCTACACTCACACCGTTAGTGATTGCTATGACACTCACATTATAGGATGGCTATAAATCATATATTATACTGATTCTACCTTATTGATGTTGTCATGATTTGCCGCATAACATCATATGTTATATCCATATTTGGGCATATATGCATCACATACCCCTACTGGTACTACGTGCACACATATTGATATGTTCATACCTGCGCATATGCACACTGTATATTCATACCAGTGCACACATATTGAGATGTTCATACCTGGGCACATGCACACTGTTTATTCATACCGGTGCACACATATTGAGATGTTCATACCTGCGCACATGCACACTGTATATTCATACCAGTGCACACATATTGAGATGTTCATACCTGCGCACATGCACACTGTATATTCATACTAGTGCACACATATTGAGATGTTCATACCCGCGCACATGCACACTGTATATTCATACCGGTGCACACATATATTGATATCTTTATACTTGCTTAGATTACGCATTGAGATATGTTGTTTCCATGTAAATTCTGGATTTGGGGAACCGTGGATATTTCAAAGAGAATAGTTAATTATTTAAAAACCCGATTTCCCTTAATATGATATTTCGGTGCGTCCACCATGTGTTTTCTCGGTACTAGAGTGATATATGTGAACCCGAATCGAGGAGTTGGATGAGGCCAATTACGGGTACATGGTGGACCCGGTATGGTACCCGGGGCGAGAACGGTTTCGCTGTGTAGTAGACGGTGAGCCTGGCAGAGGGACTACTACCTACCGGTGATTGGTTGGACCTGGCGGTTATCCGGAGGATACCGAACAGAGTCTATGGATGGATACGGGACGACTCGTACTGCCGGGGCCGAGGGCCGATACCGCAGACAGAGCCCGTGGGCCGATCCGTACTGACGGATGCCCTATACAGGAGGATTTGGGTGCCGATGTTGGGCACTCACGGTTATATGAGATTTACAGGATTGGAAGACCGAGGAGGATGACGACGCCTGAGTAGTATTGGGATTTGCGTACATTGATGAGTATCGATTATACTTTCGACGATGACATTCCGTGTAGATGTTATATTTCCCATGCTCAGTATGTAGTAATTGATATCTCATCCTGTATCTATTATACCTGATATGCATTACTATACCTGATCATTGCACACCCTGTTCATTCTATATAGGGTTGTTAGATTGCATTGTTATACCTGATCATTGCATACCCTGTTCATTCTATATAGGGTTGTTAGATTGCATTGCTATACCTGATCATTGCACACCCTGTTCATTCTATATAGGGTTGTTAGATTGCATTGCTATACCTGATCATTGCACACCCTGTTCATTCTATATAGGGTTGTTAGATTGCATTGCTATACCTGATCATTGCATACCCTGTTCATTCTACATAGGGTTGTTAGATTGCATTGTTATACTTGCTCATCACATGGAGATGTTATTAGATCGCACTTGTTGCATGATTGAGCATCCAGTTCATCATATAGATGTTATCTGTTGATATAGGTTAGAGTATCGTACCGCGTGCATACTCGCGATTACCTTTATATGTTATCTTCTATTCA
This sequence comes from Agapanthus africanus, assembly GCA_030015575.1. Classification (NCBI taxonomy): domain Eukaryota; kingdom Viridiplantae; phylum Streptophyta; class Magnoliopsida; order Asparagales; family Amaryllidaceae; genus Agapanthus; species Agapanthus africanus. The sequence continues at coordinate 701,682,405 of CM057339.1, read as the reverse complement.
CGAGTTGGCAACTCACCCCCGTTGTGCCACAGTGTTTGCAGGTTGCCCTTCGGAGTAGTCGCGGCAGGCTGCGTTCTTGCATCTTTTGACACAGATACCCCTACAGTTGGTGTGCTAGCTCTTTTGCTGATAGGTGGGTTTCGTGCGGTATCTGGTTATCTTTCAGTTATGTACATTATTGTATCTAGTACTCTCCATCTACCACTTATGTATTGACTTAGAGACCAGTTGTGAGGACGATGTATATTATTTTGTATTCTGGCGTCGAGCTCGTTGTGAGCCGACTTTACTTATGCAGTTTATTCCATCTGTGATGTTTCCCACCTGTTGCTCATTTTCTTCGCTACAGCGTCGTATATTGTTATCTTAGTGATTGTCTACTTAAGATTTCTTGACATCTTAGTAATTGGTTCTATAAATTGCTTAAATCACTCTATACTTTTACTGGTTTGATTTCTGGGTTTTCGGCTTACTTAGTTGCGTTACGCCTGTAGACGTTATGTGGTTAAGTGCCGGTCACGGGCCAAACTTTGGGTCGTGACACTAGAAGACCTCAAGCGAACCCTTCTCCAACCCTCAAGTGGCCAATGAGTCTAGCGTAGGGAGCTACAAAGGTTGTACTCTCAAAACCCTAGTCTTTGTTACTTGTAAAGTTATGAAACCCTAATTTTCTAGGATTGATTCTTTGTATGTTCACTTAGCACTCTAAAAATTCAATCTTTGAGACATGTGATACTTCCAAACCATTCATAGGGTGCTAGGTAAACTTAACATTGGTATCAGAGCCGACCTAGAACATTAGGCGACACTTTAGCGAAGTAAAAACTTCGATCGAACCGAAATACGGTTTTTTTGGGGCACTCTCTGGACATTTTTTCAAATCTGTTATTTTTCAGAATTAAAAATACTTAAAAAATACAGCAGGAAAATCTAAGACAAACAGTAAAATTCGAAGCCATGAACAGTATACTTGACCGCGGAACCGCGGCCCAAGCTTGCTTAGGCCGCGGCTCCGCGGCCGTACAGATGGCTCATTTCCTCATTTTTGTACAGTGTTTTTCCCTACCTGCTTGTATATATTTTGAGTATGTTTAATCTGAATCTACTGTTGAACGTTCTGGGGGTGGTTTTGAGTTCAATGATTCGATCGGAATTTTGATTTCGTGTCTATTCCGGATAATTTGAAAATATTGAATTGTTCGAACGAGTGTCATTTGCTCATTCTTCACGGGGTTTAAATCTTTCGGAGATACGTGCAAGTTTTGTGGTGGACCCTTTAGAAGACAACAAACCTTAACTCGATTAAGTGACCGTCTTGAACTGCCCTTTGAACCTTAGGGTTTGGGGCAGTACGGCGTGCCACATGTGAGGCGTTGGCTTGACCCTTCTACGGCTGGACCGCTACTACTGTGACACACTCCGGGTTTTTGAACTCCACTCAAGTGTTGAGCTTTAGGGAATTTTGGGTATTTGATCATTCGTTCGAAAACTTTAATACTTTCTATTTATCTGGAATGTAATGCAATGCGTGGAATTCATATAGCTAGACATGAAATACGAAGTATGTGATATTTCGCATTTACAATGTCTAAAGAGAATGTGGATTCCAGATATTGCAGTTTTACACTTTCTTTTCTTTGACCATAAGTGTAGTATGTAATGGTATTGCCGATTGTCGTTGCTATACATCGACGACAATCGGTGTATGCATACTTACTTACGTTGATGATATGAGATATTATGTGTTGCTGAGATATGATGTGCAGGATTGTCGCGATTGAATAGCCGGGGGTTTTATGTGAGATGAGAGTTTTATATTTTCATTCATGTAAATTCAAATGTAATGTAATATTCTTTTATTTGGGGAACTTCCGGGTTGAGGTTGATGCCACCAGTGTTGTATATTATTTACTTTTCCGCATTAGGATGGACCCAAGGAGGGGAGCACAGGTGACCGGGTTCTGGGGATAAGTGGGAGGCCATCTCGAGGAGTTGAGACCGGGTCTCCTAAACTCCAGATTTGGTAGGGTCACTTTCCGCTCTCGTAGGGGTCCAGGGTGTGGGCTTTACTATTCATCGCGACTGTGGAATCCGTATTTTCTATTTTGGCTAAATACTAAATACGGACGTCCTAGTATATCCCACATTATATCTATGTTTCTGCTGCCTGTGTTCTGTGATATCTGAGACGATTGATATATTATATATATGATATATAGTAGACGTTGCTTATGTTTTACACCCGCGCTAGTCCCGTCCCGGTATGCCGTTAGTTAAGTAACCTAACGGTGCATAACGGAACATTGCGGCGAATGCGGATGGTATAAGCGTACGTGTTATTTTCGTTTATTTTCTGTGATTGGCTTAAGGACTTAAATGATGGGATTACATTAATGTGATTAATGTAAAGAAAATAAACCTAAAAAGATGTTGTAGAATCGGATTTGAAAACCACTCGGCTATTTATGAAAAAGCTACATTTCAAAACTGCGGAGCTTAAGCCACTCCTTTTGAAAACCATTTGATTCTACAACGATATCAAGTTAAAAGCGTTAAAGATTTTCTTAAAAATCATCCGCAACCCTCCGTCATTTTAGGAAGTAGAGTACTTAGTATTCGTGCTACGTTTGTTGACCTTAGTCAAGGCGTAGTGTACGGTAGCTAAGTGATGTCTTCCTACAATGCATATGATGTAGATTAATTAGGACGGGCATATGACTTTGTTGACCTTAGCCAAGGGTCATGTGAACGGGTTTGATTAATTAAGAAATGACGGGTTGAGCTTGACTAGTGCTCGTGATTTGTTGACCTTAGCCAAGGTCACGAGTGCTAGGGGTAAAAACCACATCGAGAATTTCAATAGTTGAAATTTGCAATGAGATTGCATACCTTCCATATGATGGTTGGATCCCGATCCCACTGTGGGCAATAGTTTCTCCTAGGAGAGTTTTACAGTTTACAATTAGCTAACTCATTAGGTGTCTAGAAAGGTGTCAACGGGGCTACACCTCTGGGAAAATGAGGTTTACTTTAATTAGGTCTGTGTGAAAGCACGGGGAACCTCCCTCAAGTACGGACACTGGCTTGGCTGAACGGTTAGTGAAGTTGTAGACTGTGATTAATCCTGGCTAGTTTTCATTTTAAGGTTTGAAAGAAAAACTCGATTAAAGCAGTGGGAAACATCGATTAGACAAGATAATAACCAATCTGATCTATGCAAGAGCTTTCGCTGAGTGTATTCTTTTCTCTCTCTTAATGGCAGATACCCATGACTGGACTCAAGCTTCTACTAAATAAAAACAAACTGAATGGGACCAATTATAACGACTGGCTGAGGAATCTGAAAATAGCCTTGACTTATGATAAAGTATCATATGTCCTCACGGCTTCAGCCCCGCCCGTCCCAGGTCCAAAATCCTCAGTTGCGGACATTGAAGTCCGCAAGACATGGGACGCTGACTGTGCCACGACCAAATGCCTCGCGCTTGCATCGATGGATAACACACATCAAAAGTAGCACGAGAATATGGACATTCACGCCATATTGCTCCATACAAAGGAGTTGTATGGAGAGCAATCACGCGTATTACGATACGAAGCATCAAAAAAATTGTTTCAGATGCGAATGGCCCCTGGCACACCAGTAGGAGACCATGTTCTGAAGACGATAGCTCTTATAGAAGAGCTTGAGGACCTTGGATGGACGATGGAAAATGAACAATATACGGATATTATTCTGCAGTCCCTCCCCTCCACCTTTGCTCAATTCATAGTGAACTTCAACATGCACAACATGGAGAAGGAACTCCCTGAACTCCTTAATATGTTAAGGAGTGCAGAGATCACTATGAAATCAGTAAAAACCCCCGTTATGAGTGTTGGACAGTCTTCCTCTTCTCGCCCGAAAGCTAAAGCCAAGGGAAAGAAAAGAAGAAGCCCACCAATCCTAAGGGTGGAGTTAAAAAGGTGAAGGGAAAGGAAAAGTCCAAAGCTGGAGACTCGGGGAAAGGGGAATGTTTTCATTGCCACAAGACAGGACATTGGAAGCGCAACTGCACGGAGTACTTAAATCTCAAGAAGAAGCATGGGGATGCTTCTGCTTCAGGTGCGTTTGTGACAGAAAACTGTTTTTCAATAAACTCTGCTTCCTCGGTATTGGATACCGGTTCAGGTTCTCACATTTGCAATTCTATGCAGGGGCTGAGAAATAGCAAGGTTTTGAAGACAGGTGACCATACTCTCCGCGTTGGAAATGGTTCCAATTACATACAGTCGCAGTGGGAGAGTATCACTTGGGGTTGCCATCTGGGTGTATATTGGTTTTGAACCCATGTTATTTTGTACCAAGTATTCTTTGTAATATAATATCCGTTTCCTTGTTAGACAATGAAGGATATAATTTTGTATTGCAGAACAATGTTATGAATATTCACCTGAATTAAATGTTGGTTGGGTATGGTACGCTTAATAACGGGATATATGTCCTAAATCAACACACAGTTTTCAGTATACAACACACTAATAAAAGAAAACTTTCAGAATTAAATGAAGCTTTTCTTTGGCACTGTAGACTTGGTCATATTAACGAAGCAAGACTAAACAAGTTACACAAAGATGGATATTTAAACTCTTTTGAATATAAATCTTATGCGACTTGCCAGTCTTGTATCAAGGGTAAAATGACCAAAACTCCGTTTACCGGACACGGAGAAAGAGCTACTGAGCTCCTAGGCCTCATACATAGTGATGTATGCGGGCCAATGTCTACATAGGCTAGAGGCGATTTTTCATACTTCATTACGTTCACTGACGATTTCTCAAGATTCGGTCATGTATTTTTATTAAAGCACAAGTCCGAAGCTTTCGAGAAATTCATTGAATATAAACAAGAAGTAGAAAAACAAACCGGCTTGAGTATCAAGATGCTTCGATCAGATCGAGGTGGTGAGTATCTCAGTACATAATTTGCAAACTTCCTAAAAGAGAATGGGATTCTCTCTCAGCTCACTCCTCCTTACACACCACAGCACAACGGTGTGTCAGAACGACGGAATCGGACCCTATTAGATATGGTCCGTTCCATGATGAGTGATGCTGAGTTACCCGTCTCATTTTGGGGGCATGTATTGGAGACTGCAGCGTTTCTACTAAACAGGGTTCCAACCAAAACCGTGTCTACCACGCCATATGAGATATGGCATGGGAAGAGACCATCTCTTAAGAGAATTAAGATTTGGGGTTGCCCGGCCTATTTTAAAAAGCAGAATCCGGAAAAACTCGAGACACGGTCAGTCATGTGTAACTTTGTGGGATATCTAAAGAATTCTTATGGATATCTATTCTATCACAAAGAGGAACAAAAAGTGTTTGTTTCTCAGCATGCCACATTCTTGGAAAAAAAGTTTTTCACTGATAAAGATGATGGCAAGGTAGTGGATCTAGAAGAGGTTCTAGAGACACAAACTACAAATGACGATTTGGTTGAACCGGCTGTTGCAATAGAAACTGAGGAATCTCGGCCACTCCGTAGGTCTGGTAGGACTTCTCGCCCACCGGAGAGGTACTACGGTTTCGTCATTGATGGTGACGGAGAAGACTGCATCATGGATGATGATGATCCTACCAGTTTTCTGCAAGCTATCACGAGTGAAGACTCTGTGAAGTGGCTGGATGCCATGAGATTCGAAATGGAGTCTATGTACACCAACAAAGTATGGACTTTGTACGTTGTACCCCCTGGGGTAAAACCTGTGGGGTGCAAATGGATCTTTAAAAGAAAGATTGGTGTAGATGGGCAGGTGGAGACCTATAAGGCAAGATTTGTGGCGAAGGGTTTTCGTCAAAGACCAGGTTTGGACTATGACGAGACTTTTTCTCCCGTAGCCATGCTTAAATCCATTCGAATCCTACTTGCTATTGCTGCTCACTACGACTATGAAATCTGGCAGATGGACGTTAAAACGGCATTTCTAAATGGATATTTAGAAGAATGCGTTTATATGGATCAGCCAGAGGGCTTCATTGACAGTGGGAGCAGCGGGAAAGCATGTAAATTGCTTAAACCCATATATGGGTTAAAGCAGGCATCACGAAGTTGGAACATCTGTTTCGATGATGTCATCAAAGAGTTTGATTTCATCAAAAATCCAGATGAACCTTGTGTTTATAAGAAGGCTGTCGGGAGAGCTGTCACATTCCTCGTATTGTACGTGGACGACATTCTTCTGATAGTAAATGATATTCCTATGCTACAGTCGGTCAAATCTTTCTTATCACTAAGGTTCTCCATGAAGGACCTGGGTGATGCCACATACATTCTGGGTATAAGGATCTATAGGGATAGATCCAAAAGGTTATTGGGATTGTCCCAAACCAGGTACATTAACACCATCCTAAAAAGATTTAGTATGGAAGATTCCAAGCGGGGTGCCTTACCCGCTTGTCATGGGGTCACTCTCTCCAAGGACTCTTGCCCAAAGACCGATGAAGAGAGAGCTCCCATGAGCGTTATACCTTATGCTTCGGCAGTAGGATCTATAATGTATGCGATGTTATGTACACGCCCAGATGTAGCTTATGCACTTAATGTTGTAAGCAGGTATCAATCCAACCCAGGGGAGAATCACTGGACAGCTGTGAAGAACATTCTTAAGTACTTACGAAGGACTAAAGAATTGTTCTTGGTGTATGGTAATGGAGATCTTCAAATGGAGGCCTTTACCGATTCGAGCTTCCAGAGCGATAAGGACGACAACAAATCTATCTCTGGGTTTGTATTTACCCTCAATGGAGGGGCGGTAAGTTGGAAGAGTTCCAAACAGGATACTGTTGCAGACTCTACGATGGAAGCTGAGTACATTGCTGCGAATGATGCCGCCAAGGAAGCCGTCTGGATGAAGAAGTTCATCTCGGAGCTAGGAGTAGTTTCAACCATTATTGATCCAATACCATTGTATTGTGATAATAATGGGGCTATGGCATTAGCCAAGGAGCCTAGGTCCCATCAGTGGTCCAGACACATCCTGAGGCGCTTTCATTTGATTCGGGAGATTGTAGATCGCCGCGAGATCGAGATTAGGAGAGTAGACACAAAGAATAACGCCGCGGATCCATTCACCAGGGCCCTCCCTCAGCCGCAGCATGAGCGACTTTTTGAGATGTTGGGTATGAGATACGCCAATAACTGGCCTTAGTGCAAGTAGGAGATTGTTGGATATATGTATGCCCTAGAGGCCATTATATGATAGTGGATGTATCTGTACATGTATATATATACAGTGTACATTCTTGCTCGACATGATTGTATGCTATCTGGTTCTTCTTTATCTGACATGTTGATTTGATCATGCTTTTATTCATTCATACATGCTGATAAAGCCCTGAGGATATCGGCTTGACTACTGTGATTATGATGGAAATCATACTAGTAGGACATCTGTAGTTTATAAGCATATCCTGAAATGTCCATAGTCGTAGGTATATCGAGACGGGGCATCGATATACCAGAGTAGACTAGCGTATATGATACTAGACCCATATGATGGGCGATGAATGTTCCCACATTCATCGATGTTTGACATCGAGATTATATACGGGTGCTCAGTGGTGACTGGGTACACTGGACGGACTCACCGAAAAGTCCTATATGGAATTATATCTATCGTCGGATAGCAGTTCTCAGGTGACACTGGTGCAGGTTAGTCTGTAGACCCGAGATCGTCATAGACTCTTGTGTGCTCTCCCACTGTACTTTGATTACCACCCTACCACGGCTCTACCGAGTCGTGCAAACAGGTGGCCGTTGGGTACAGTCCCGAGACATACGAAGGCGATGAGCGATAGGAGGGGTTTCGTCTCTCCCGGTATTGGGAGTTGATGCTGTGCTGTGCTTGATTGGTTATATCAGTAAGTCCCTGGCCAGGGCTGCTGAGATTTACTGATAAGTGTTATCAGTAGTTTCTCGATCTGTTATAGACTATTTACCGGCACGACTTATTGAGTTATTGGGGTCGACGCGACCATCCCTAGGCTCGATATGCAGCATATCTGACGAAGAGACCGGACTATACGGTAATGTTGCCGGTTGGCTCGATGGGAGTTGTAGCAGGTTCGCTTGTTTTCTTCTGATCGCTCAATACCCGGGTGGCCGTTACGTTTAGCTGACCGCTTGCGGCTTGGGGGTGCTTGATATGATCATCACCCACTGCCGGCGTATTGACGAGTCTTAGAGTCCCACAAAGGAGTTACCTAGTCCAGGCGAAACGTTGTGGTGCGCGTATACGATATGCGCATGGACCCGGTTAAAATGCGTGTATGAGATACCGTATATTAATCGGACGGCTTGCTTTTGGTTAGGTCGTATGTGATATGGCTGGATTGATAAATCAAGTGTTGATTTATCATTTAACCATTAGTTTCTCACTAGAAATCCTTTCTTGTATTTTTTGATGTATGCATGCATGTATGCATTCTTTCTTGATTCATGCATATATGGATGTGCATACACACATACATACATACATCATCCTTCATGGTTGTATATACATTGAAAATGGTGGCAATATAAGACTCACACCATGGGTTTTTATATGGATTATTATTGCATTTGTGTTAAAACAAAAAGAAAATGAAAAAGGGTTAATTCATGGATTAGTTTATACACTCTTCTTCAACTTACCATGCTCACCTACTTATTAACCATGGGTTAATCTTTTTTTTGTGTTTTAAACTCAAATACAATAATATCTTTTTCATTTAACCATGGTTTGAGATGAGAAGTGGAAAATATATATACATATATTTTTCATTTTCTCACAAGAGTTTATCTTTTCTCTTGTTCTAAAAAGGCCATCATCTTCTTCCTCCTTCTTCTTTTGCTCTCTAGATTTCTCTAGTGAGCAAATTACTCACCAAGTTAGGATTTTGAAGTGAGAAAAGCCACCACAACATCATTCTACACAAGTCTTGCCCACTTTTTTAGAGTGTTAGCTTCATTCTCTTCTCTTGATAAAGTGAAGTTGCAAGCTTGGACAAAGGAGTTTCGGGTGGATCGTCGTGGACACTAGAAGACCTCAAGCGAACCCTTCTCCAACCCTCAAGTGGCCAAGGAGTCTAGCGTAGGGAGCTACAAAGGTTGTACTCTCAAAACCCTAGTCTTTGTTACTTGTAAAGTTATGAAACCCTAATTTTCTAGGATTGATTCTTTGTATGTTCACTTAGCACTCTAAAAATTCAATCTTTGAGACATGTGATGCTTCCAAACCTTTCATAGGGTGCTAGGTAAACCTAACATTGGTATCAGAGCCGACCTAGAACTTACTCCCACAACATATAATTCTCTGTATAAGTCCCTTGAGTCTAATAACTCATTCTCTGTATGTCGTAGGTTGAAAACTGTACTTATGGTTAAGAAGAATTACACTGCTGTTTAATGCTCCTTACCTAACCATCCACTGATATAGGTAAATGTCATAAATATAATTTCAAAAAGTTATATCTCACTTTATAAAAATAAACGTACAGATATATCAATTTGAAATTGGTGCATAATAACGGATATTCAACACCAAATATTTGCCGTCCGGCAAACAACCCAGGCGATTTCCTCAAATATCACCAATTACAACGAATCCCGATATAATGAGGATGATCACCCATTTTCCAATAACTTACTCCCACTCATCATCTGTAAAACCATACAGATGTGAGAATCAAACCTGGTAAATACATACCATGGAGCAAAGAATAATTGGGAAATCAGTTTTCTTTTAACAATACACAGTGAAACTGAAACATATAAATGTTTCGAAAGGGTATCCGGGTATTCTTAGTAATGCCTCTTCCATTATTAGATTCACAACTGTAATCGTATATTTTTTTGCCATCTCTCCAAATCTCTTTATATGTCTTTAGTCGCTACCTTCTGCACACCATCGTTAGGCTAAATGGTTTTCTTCCTTCCCTACCGTTCGGCACCAGCCTATGGTTTGGAAGAAGACTATCCAATAAGCGTAATATGTGTACTGTCCTTATCCTAGGAGCACTCGCAACCTGAGAGAAGGTGAAGATAAAAGACAACTGAATAAAACCTTATTCCTATTTCTCCTAAACCAGAATCCATCCCCGAACTGGAACAAGTTCCTTCGAGTTCGTATATAACCATACGATGGAGTATCCAAATAACTGTGGATCTTCATAGTGATACGGAGTGTCCTGGAGAAATACAAAGATGAAGTAGGAGTGGCGATGAAATACTTGGTTTGGTCGTGAATAGGAGTCGCAGTTTACTTTGCCCTCTTTCTAATCCCTTTATTTGTCTTTACTTAATACCTTCTGTACACCTTTTAGGCTAAATGGTTTTCTTCATGCCCTACCTTTCGGCACCTGCCTATGGTTTGGAAGAAGACTATCCAATCAGCGTAATAGGTGTACTGTCCTAATCCAAGGAGCACTTACAACCTGAGAGAAGGTAAAAGGAAAAGACAACTGAATAGTCCTATTCATTTTCTCGAGAACCTGAAACCATCCTCGAATCTGGAACAAGTTCCTTCAAGTTCGTATATAACCATACGATGGTTTTATCCAATGGAAGTGGATGTTCGTAGTAACACGGGGTGTTCTGGAGAAAAGGGTAAAACTAGGAGTGGCAATGAGGTATGCAACTCTGACAATCCAAAAACCAGTGTTTAAGAAGGTTCGGTTAACTTGGTCACTAAGTCATAGTCTACGGTTGGGCCATGGTCGCTGCCAAAAAGAGAGAGAAAAGAAACACTCTGCGTGCACTCTAACCTAGATCAGAATGGCTATCAATTTATCTAATCAGGAAAGCTCCCACTGTATCGTTAAATTCTCCTCCAAACCTGAAAGAAGAATTAGTCGGGATCACCCGAGAAGTAAACCAACTCATCAGTAAGAATCGGGGTCCAACTATCATCGCTTGATAACGTGATAGAATCCACTCACGTTATCACACTCCAGAAGGTATGCGCATATCTGACAAGTTTCAGTTTCTTTAGAAACTTCCGATGTGATTTTTACCCCATGCTCTTATGACCTTGACGAAGGCCAACATATCACAAGTCACATGTCAAGTTCTTCCCGTCATTATCCAGGTTTATTTGAACCCACCCGTACATACCCTTGACGAAGGCCAAAATAGTAGTATGACTGTCTCAAACCAACGCATCTATCTATGCAGCAGAAGAGTAACAAATAGCTACCATACACTATGCCTTGACGAAGGCCAACATACATAGCGTGAATACTAAGTGCCACCTTTCTGAAATGACGGAGGGCTACGAATGGTTTTTGGCGAAAAACCTTTAACGTAATGAACTTGATATCGTTGAAGGAACCGGATAGCTTTTTATAAAAATATAGTGGCGAAAACCTTTGCTAAAGAGGTCACTCCCGGTGAAGGGAACTCGGTTCTTTCCCCGTAGAATGAGGTGCAGGATATTCCAACTGAATACCATGATGCAAAGCAAGAAGTAATTGACCATAGTGACGCAAACTTCTCTCCAAGGGGTCACTCCCGGTGAAGGGATCTCGGCCCTTGCCTCGTCAACTGAGGTGCTGGATATTCATAACCGAATACCATTATGCAAAACAAAAGAGAACGTCTTTGTAATAGCAGCTTTTTGAAAAATGTTCCAACAACATCAGAATAGGTTTGTTTAGCTTGCATTGATCCGAATCAATGCAGTCCCATCAATTAATCACACCACAAAAAAACGAAAATTTGATGTACGTATATGCCATCCGCATTCGCCACTGGGTCCCGTCATCACCCGTTAGGTTACTTAACTAACGACAGTGCGGGGACTGGACTAGCGCGGGTGTAAAACGTAAACAACATCTACTAGTGTATATATCAATATATAATATTCGTTCATGGCGTGATAAAATGCAACATCACAAAATTGTAATAAGCATCACAGAACAATACAGATAATTTGGGATCCCCGGGTTTCATAGAGCCGCTACTGAAACCCGATGTTCCACTGGTCGTGTGGATAGCCTGAGCAATGAAATCCTAGACCCTTATGAGGGCGGCAAGTTACCCGCCAAAATCTGAAGCGAGGCAGCCCCTTCAACAAAGTGAATGGACTACCCAGCACTTCACGGAATCCGGTAACTTGAGCACCCCTCCTTGGGTCAACCTATACCCCCTACGAGTGCGGCGAATAGCCCGTCAATTCTAGAGTGAAGCCCCCTCCGTATCAAAGATATGAGATACGGGCCCGTTTCCCTCTAGAACCCGGCTATCCGTGCACCCCACCGCGGGGTAATCCTAGTACAGAAAGTAAAATATATACAACGGGTACATCGACCTCAGCCCGGTCGTGCCCCAAAAGAATAATATGCAAACAGGCAGTGACGGCAGTCCACATGTCGGACGCTCGCCCCGCAATATCAAATGTACAAATAAAACCAAACTGTACTACCATTGCATCCAGGCTATCCACCACGACAAATCCGCAACATCATAGCATAACACAGAACATCAACGTGAATGTCACGTTCGCAAATCCGTCTAAAAGGGCTATAGCAATTAGATAAGATTTACCGATCAAATGACATTCACGTTCACAGATATAATGTAAAGCACTGTAAATTAACATATTTAAAATTTTCGATCGACAAAATTTCCCGAAGTGGGCTCCAAGCACAAATCCAGCACTCAAAATAATCTGGGCCAAAACTAAAAATACCAGAAACCTCAATTCTAAGTCAGAGACTACTGTGGAAAATTTGGTGAAGTGAAGCTAAAGTACTGTGGCGAAACCGCGGCCTGGGTACGGCCGCGGTTCCGCGGCGCTACAGTGAAATCAGTGTACCAAATTTTCTCAGAATTCTTAAAAAAGCCTGCCTGTTTTTCTGCAGCACTCAAAATAATTTTTCGACCACAAAAAAAATTCGACAGAAACTTCGTGAATGGAATCGCGGTTTTGGAAATTTCGTTTGATCGATATTTTAAATACGTTAGAACAAGCTAGTAAAGGTTAATGGCGTGGCTCTGATACTATGTAAGTCTACGGTAGCGCCCCGGCCGTCTGTTCGAGACCAAAATGTGGAAACGAAAAGCTTTTTCAAAACTTGAAACCGGCGCTATCGCAGACTTTAATCCCGGATCGAACCATTAACCTACAACTAGCAAACTAGAGAAGGGTTAGAAAAGCTATACCGATCGATCTGTGTCTTTCGGTCTTTAGCCATCATCCCTAGCTCCTCGCGGCATCTCCGATCTCCGGTCTTCTCGTCGGAAGGGAACCACATTAATGAGTCTTTTTTTGGGCTCCCGCTTCGTCCGAAGCAACTCGGACATGAAGTTTGCTAGCCGACGTTTTCAAGGTGAAGTAGAGAATGTATGCGATCAGTTTGTCTCTTGAGGATTTAGTGGATGCCATTAGTGAAGAGATAGTGAGCTCAAGAACGAAGAGGAGGAAGAAGAAGTTTTCTTTTTCTTTTTCTTTTTCTTATGTGTTGTGATGATAATGAGAGTGAGAGCAAGTAAGAAATACAAGAGCTAACCATCATATTATGGCTGCCCTTTCTCTCTCCCTCTCATTTCATCCACAAATCAATCAAATAATGTGACATATGCACAAGTAAAGAGACCATGACTCATCACTTGTGCATGTGTCACAATTAATGCTCCTAATCATGATTTTGAGCTCATTATTTCTATATGCAAACATTAATCCAAATATTTGCAACAATAAAAAGAGAATGTTATCTACTAAAGTAAACTCGTGACGGATCACAAGAGTACCCCTCACTTGTATATACATACCTGCATCCGCATTCCGACCGAATGCGAATGCGATGAGACTAAAGTAATCAAACAAATCTAATACTAGGATCCGGCTTAAACCAAAGCACACTAGTATGATCCGTCTGATCATGATCCATGCACTACTGCATGTATATGATCGAACCCTGCCATATATCATACGGCCTCTACAACGTTTCGCCTGAAACTTGAGAAACTATCTGTGGGGAACTCTAAAGACTCATCGATACTTTGACTGTGGATTTAACCACTAGCACGTCAGTGGTACTGTTAGATATGTATGCCCTAGAGGCCATTATTGTATAGTACTAGTTTGTATAATACATTTTGGAGGCTTGGGATATATATACGGGTTTACGACAGTCTTGCTCGGTATAGTAGTATGCGACTTGGTTTGTTTCTATCTTAATATGTGTATATGTTTCTTTTAACATATTGCTAATACATATTGATGGAGCCCTTATGATCTTTGCTTGACTACCGGCGTTGTGATGGCAATCACACTAGTGGGGTCTGGGTAGTCTATAAGCACATCCTTATTTTGGTCCCTAGTCATAGGATTATCGAGACAGGGCAATGATACTCCAGAGTAGACTGGTGCATACGTTTCTCTTCCCAGCAGGGGAGATGGTCTGTCCCACAGCCATCAGTACGTCGTACTGGAGATAGTATGCAGGTGTTTGTTAGGTTATGAGTACACTGGACAGGACTCGTCGGGAACTGTTGGTTGGTATTATACCTATCGTCAGTTAACAGTTCCCAGGTGACATGAGTACAGCTTAGTCCGCTGACTTGACACTGTCACTTCGCCTCGAGTGCGTTCCCACTGTTCTTAGATTACTACCCTACCACGGCTTTACCGAGTCGTGCAAACAGGTAGTAGTTGGGTGCAGTCCCGAAGCACTTGGAGGCAGTGACGGTTAGATAGGATTCGTCTCTCCCGGTATTGGGAGTTGATATCGCGCTGTGTCTAGGAGAGCCATTGCACATTGTCGTCCCTGGCTAGGGCAAGCGAGAATTGCTGGTAGGTTTTCCAGTAGATTCTCAGGGCGTTTTGGGATACACTACGACACGACTTGTACAGCTATTAGGGGACTGACGTTTACCGCCCCCTAGGCCCGCCATGCGATATTCTCAGATGAACAGACCGGACTGTACGGAGATTGTTACATTCAGGCTCAGTAGGAGTTCGGATGGGTTCACCTCATCAGTCTTCTTGTCGGCATCTACCTGGGGACCATTACGTACAGCTAGTACCGCTTGCGGCCTGTGGTTAAACCCATTGCCAGCGTAGTGTCGAGCCTTTAGAGTCCCACACAGAATGTTACTCGCCTTTGGGCAAAACTGAGTAGAGGTCGCATGGTTTTGCGACGGGGTTTGTTCACATCCGCGCACTTGTGCACGTTTGGTGTCCGGACAGTTATCACTAGCGGGTTTTAGTTTAAGCCAGATCCTAGTATTTGTTTTGGGATTGGTTTTGTCTCAGTGTATTCGTGTTCCTCGGAACACGGATGCGGGTGTGTATGCACAGTTGACAGAGGTAGAGGCAGAGGATTCTCATTAGGGTTGTTGACCATTTGACTTTGGTTGACTTGTTGACCGTTGACTTTTTCTAAACCCTAATGAGAATGAGAAATATGATTAATAATATTAATTAAGGATTATTGTGTCATGGTTGAGTTGAACATTTAACTTTTGTTGACTTGTTGAATTTGTTGACCGGTTGACCATTGTGGACTTGTTGACCATCATCATTTCATTTCTATGATTTTTGTTTACTTGTTGCTCTTTACAAAATGCATTAAATGCATGAAATGATAATGGTCATTGAAACTAACCATCACAATTCTTAATTATTATTATTATCATCATTATTTTTTCTTTTGTGAGCTTGGTTGCATTATGAGAGCTCATTCTATCGTATTCTTTCTCTCTCCTAGAAAGAAAGCTCTCCCTCTTCCTCTCTCAAGGTTCAAGTGTTCCATGAGTTGGAAATCATGAACCATTGAAACAAAACCACCATAACTCTTCTCTACTCATTCTAAGGTTCTAGGTTTAGCAAACCAAGAATCTTAGTTATCTCTAGGTTGAGATAAGAGCTCAAGTTCGAGGCCCTCGGGTGGATCCATCTACGGCAAAGAGGAGACGACGAGGAGGAGCCATTCAAGCCACTACAAGGAGCAAGCAAGGAGGAGAACCACCAAAAAGAAGAGAAGGAGTTCAAGACCTAGGTATAATCATTCTACATAGTAGCTAGAACTTGTAGTTTAATTGTTAGCTTTTGTTTAGCAAAGATCCTTCATGAATGGTCCATGTTACCTAGTGAGGAAAAATTTGATTTTTACCTATTCCGCCTCCCCGAAAGAACTGGGGTGGGTAACGTGGACCTAATAGTGGTATTAGAGCCTGGCTGAGCAACAACTAACTATTAGAAAAGTGTTTATAACCTCGATCCGGTAGAAATCCCAAAAACATGTCCAAAACCCATGCTTTCTGCCGTTTTCAAAAACTGCTCTAAAAATTATTCCACATGTCTGAAAAATACAAGTAGGGTTTTCTAGGAAACCTCAAGAAATTTGAGCCTACGACTCGGCCAACTCGCCGTTGAAGCGCGGCGGAACCATACGTTCCGCCGCGGATCCGCGGTCGAGTTGACTCGGCCGTGACTCCAATTTATTGCAGTTTTCTCTGTTTGCTGTTTTGGGATTTTTAAAATGTTCTGTTTCTGCCCAGTTTTTCCAGAGAAAAATGTTATGTTTGGGATAGTTACAAATTGGTATTTTGATCGATATTCTATAAACTTAGCTATTTGGTTATATCTGTAATGCTATATGCACTGAACGTCGGCTAATCGCTATACGTCGATTAGTGGGGGTTGTGCATATTTGTGATCTGTAATGTTGTTGGATTGTGTATATGAACTTGTTGGATTGTCGCGGATGAATAGCCGGGGTTTTGTGAGATGAGGGTTTCTTTATCTTTCAATTGATGTAAAATGTAAATTGATGTAATATTATTTTTATGGCCGCACATCCGGGATGAGGTTGTAGCCGCCATTGTATATTATTTCTTTTACTGTTTTTGCTCCTAGGATAGACCCAAGATGGGATGCACAAACTACCGGGTACGTTGAAGTGCTGAGTGGCCTACTCACTGTGTTGAGGGAGGCTGCTTCACTTCGGGTATTTGGCGGGTAGTTTGCCGCACCCGTAGGGGTCTAGGGTGGGGTTTGGTTATTCATCGCGACCGTGTAATCCGTCTTTCGTTGTAGGCTAGAACGAAACACGGATTCCTAGCATATCCAATGTGTTCATCTGTGATCTGAAATAGCTATCATTGCATCTGACGAATGTATATATCTATATATGATATCTAGTAGGCGTTGCTTATGTTTTGCATCCGCGCTAGTCCAGCCCCCGCTCTGTCGTTAGTTAAGTAATCTAACGGGTGATGACGGGGCCCCGTGGCGAATGCGGATGGCATAAGCGTACGTCATATTTTCGTTGTTTTCTGCAATGGTAGGATTAATTGATGGGATGCATTAAATTAATGCAAGAAAAAATAAACCTAAAAGATGTTGTTGGAACAATTTTCAAAAAGCTGTTATTGTAAGGACGTTCTCTTTTGTTTTACATAGAGGTATTCGGTTATGAATGCTCAGCACCTCATTCGACGAAGCAAAGGCCGAGATCCCTTCATCGGGAGTGACCCCTTGGACAAAAAGTTTGCGTCAGGGTAATAACTTCATTATAGTCGATCATTCTTGCTTTACATCGAGGTATTCAGTTTGGAATATCCCGCACCTCATTCGACGAGGAAAGAGCCGAGATCCCTTTACAGGGAGTGACCTCTTTAGCAAAAGTATTCGCCACTATATTTTCAAAAAGGTTATCATGTTCCTTCAACTACATCAAGTTCATTACGTTAACGGGTTTTTCGCCAAAAATCCAGCTGTAGCCCTCGGTCGTTTCTGATAATTAATACTTAGTATTCATGCTGCGTTTGTTGATTATTCGTCAAGGCACAGTGAACGGTAGCTAAGTAATAATTCTCTGTTGCACTGATAGATGCGATTGGTTAGGACGGTCGCATGATTTTGTTGAGTATTCGTCAAGGATCATGCGGGCGGGTCTAATGCAATCCTGGATAATGACGGGTTGAACTTGACTAGGACCTTTTGATTTGTTGATTATTTGTCAAGGTCACTTGGGTCCTAGGGGCAAAAATCCACATCGGGAGTTTCTAAAGAAACTGAAACTTGTAGATTTAGCATACCTTCTGGAGTGTGGTGACTAGAGTGGATTCCATCTAGGTCATCGCACAATGATAGTTGGATCCCGATCCCACTGATGAGTTGGATTACTCTCGGGAGATTATTTCACTTAATAATCAATGCTATAAACCAAGTAGGTGTCTAGAACGGTGTTAGCGGGGCTACGCCTCCAGGGAAAAGAGGTTATTTAAATAAGGAACTTCGCGAAAGCATTGGAAAACCTCCCTCGAAGTACCAATACTAGCCTGGCTAAAAGGTTAAGCAAGTATTGTGACGTGCAATTAATCCCGACTAGTTCTTCTTTTAAAGGTTTGAAGAAGAATTTGAGAAAACAGTGGGAGCCATCCTGATTAGATAAATTAATAAACCAATCCCGGTGAACAGCCGGTTACTAAAAAAAGAATAAGACGTAGTGAAAAAGTACCACTACTGCGGTTCAAGGAGAAATCCTTTCTAATCTTGCAAGAGTGCACGCTGAGTGTTTCTTTTCTCTCACTCCAGGTAGCAACCATTTCACGCCCTAATCAAGAAAATAAAATTTATCGCTTGACCGATCCGAATTCTTATTCGGGGCCGGGGAACGTCGATTGGGCTCTAACATGTGACAACAGTCATAAGTATGAGCAAGGGAAAGATGATTGTATGGATTCCAAAGATACCCAGTTGAAGAAGAAGCATAGTTTTGCATCTATTTCAGGTGTTCTTCTAATTGAGAACTGTTTTACGGTCAGCCCTACCTCCTGGGTTCTTGATACCGGATCAGAATCTCATATCTGTAATCTATTGCAGGGACTGAGAAAAAGTAGGAAAGTTATACCTGGTGATATGTCGCTCAGGGTAGCGAACGGAGCACAAGTTAATGCTGCAGCCATCGGTGAATATCACCTAGTGTTGCCAAACGGCAATTCTATGATTTTGAACGATTGCTACTATATACCTTCCAAGGTAATCATATCAGTTTCTTTACTCGATAAAGATAGATATAACTTTGTTCTTGATAGAAATATCATGAATATCTACTATCACGACCCGAATATTTCGACTCGTGACCGGCACTTAACCACGCTACGTCTACGGGCGTAACGCGACTAAGTAAGCCGAACCCAGAAATCAAAACCATTTAAAAGTAGCGAGTGTTGAAAACATTTAATTAAGACATTTAGAAAACCTTAAATAGTTCAATAAGTTCTTTTAAAGTTACGTTATCATTTAAATAATTTTGGCAGCATTTCCTTTGTAAAAATAACCCCGAAATCGGGCATAAAACAGGATATGAGTGAAAATGAGATATAATGAAACCAAAACATTCCCAAACGGAAACAATCACGCCCACCAGCGGAAACCAGCATCACAAGAGTAATATACGACGCCGTAGCGAAGAATGAGCAATAAGTAAACATCACAGAATAATAAACTGCATATAAAAACAGTCGGCTCCCATGAGCTCGACACCAAAATACAAAGAAATATACATCATCGTCCTCACACTGTCACTAAGTCCAGTACTTATATGGTAGATGGAGAATACTAGATACAAAAGGGATACAATAAAAGTAATCAGATACCACAACCCACCTAAAAGCAAAACAGCTCTCGCACCAACTGTAGTGGTATCTGTAGCCAAAAGATGCAAAAGGCAGCCTGCCGTGACTACTCCGAGTGGCAACCTGCAAATACTGTGGCACAACGGGGGTCAGTTGCCAAATCGTGAATAGAGATAACATATAAAGGTAATCGCGAGCATGCACGTACTGCGCTACTCTATCATATGCCAGCAGATGATACCAATGCGTGATAAGCAGTATGTGCAATAGTCATGCAAGTGCTCTATCAGGTAATATAACTACAGGATGAGATAAACTAATGAATGCTGAGAATGGGAAATATAACATCTACATGGAATGTCAACGTGTAATATATAATCGGTGCCCAAAACTGCACCCCAAATCCCAAATAACTCAGGCTCCGGCACTCTCCTCGGCCCTCAAATCCTGTAAATCTCAGAGAATCACGAGTGCCCAACATCGGCACCTAAAATATCATAAAATACTCATGTGCAGCATCGACATGCAAATCCTCATATATCGGGCTCCGTAAGTCCGGATCAGCCCACGGGCTCCGTCTGCGGTATCAGCCCTCGGCCCCGGCAGTACGGATCATCCCACATCCATCTCTCGACTCTGGTCAGTATCCTCGGGATAACCGCCAGGTCCAACCAATCACCGGTAGTTACTCGCCACCCTGCTAGGCTCATCGTCTACTCCACGAAAAACATTTCTCGTCCCGGGGAACCATACCGGGTCCACCACGAACCCGCAAACGGATCATCCAACTCCTCGAATCGGGTTTCAAACACACGTCTTAGCACCGAGAAAACGCGTGGTGGACGCACCAAAATATCATATCACGAGGAACCGGGTTTTCAAATAGTGCATCTTTTCTTAAATAATCCCACGGTCCTCAAAACCAGAAATCACATGAAAATCCAACACCAAGAAGTAAATCGAATGCGATGTGCTATGTACATCAAGCCATAATATAGGTACAAGGGGAAACCGCTTTTAAAAATAGTTTCCGTTTTTAAAGACATCATGTGGCTCCCAATTTCTATGAAAATCATATCGAATCATATGTGAAATGAACTGCAGCAATATAATCATGGCAGTTCTTTAGTGAGTGTTGCATGGTAATTACTAACCGTGTGTGTGTAACATGCAGATTAGTGCTCGTGCAACATGAACCATTAGTAATAGTGCGGTGTTCTATCAATTCTATGTTTACTTCATATAGCAGGGAATGCAGTATGCAAAGACAGTCAATGGGGTAAATGCAATATATAACTATAAGGTCCTATCAGCCCTGATGCATAACGCCATACGGGCGATATCCCCCTAGATGTTAAATCTACTCACCAAAGTTTCGCGCTAAGTGTAGCCGACGACTTGCTTCCCTTTCTTCGCAGCGTCCGTCTCACTCGCCTGCGAACCTTGAATCACACAATATATAACATATAAGCTCAAATCCACAAAAACGTGATATTAAGGTCAAACTAGAAACCCGCGTCGCAAACCAAGCGCGCGTATGCGCGATACACTAAAACGTGTGATTACACGCCTGAAACTACCCCGACACGTCGCGATACGCAGAAACCCCAAACCCACACACGTATCACGCGTGTCGCGAAGGTTTAAAATACGAGAAATAGGTATATAGTTCCAGATTTTTCTACAGCAAGAATCAAATAAAATTATACATGCCATGAGTCTAAGGGTTGCAGCAGACACCAATAGAGCCAAACGCCAACCCAAACCCTCCCTATTTGGCCGCAATTTGCAGCCAGAATCAATATTCCGGAGGCCACAGTACGGATTTTGGGGGTCGGGTTCTACCTGGGGGATCAGCACCTAACAACTATACTGCAGTCATCTCAAAATTATTCTGAACTCACTGGGTCGATAGCAGTTTACAGAAAGTCAAAAATTTGCTCAAAAATGGTGAACTTGCATCAAATAGGGATCTGGTGGTATTTTAGTGCAATTGGGGGCTAAGCTGGGTTAACATGGCCGTAACAACACTCCATCAACTTACTAAAACCAATTCATACATCACTTGGTCAAATTTCCCCCTAATCACCACATAATGCACTAAATACACAAAACTAACGCTAATCGAAGCTAACTACACAATTAAGCGAAAGTAGGAATAAGTTTAGAGCTTATACCCTCAAGGAATCTCACAAGCAAGTAGAAGGAGAAGAAGAAGAGGGAATGGAGCTGCTGGGGTGCTGTTGCTGCTGCCTGTAGCTGCTGCTGCTGTTGCCTGAGCTGCTGATGCTGAAGCTGGAGTTGCTGCTGCTGAATTTGCTGCTGCTGCCGCTGCTGCTGTGAGGGGGGTGTGTGTGTGAGTGTATGAGTGAGAGGTTGAGAGAAACAACACAAGAATGAGTGGAAAAGAAAGGATAATCCCTAAGGTCAACCCCTCCACTCTCTCTCTTTATTAAATGCAAGCATGGCTTTTGCCATGATGCATTCTCTCTCTCTCATTCTCACAAAGTCAACACTCCAAAAGGAAATTCAAATTAAAGCAACCATCAATTAACTAATTAGACTTAATTAAAACCCAAAAGACTTAATCCCCATGATTAAACACACCATGGTTGCTAATCATGGTATTACCTCATTTTTAAACCCTAGTTTACATGCACATGTGTGTGCAAGCCTAGGAAAATTCTCGAAAAATATTTATTAAATTTGGAAAAATATTTGAAACTCAATTTGGTAAACTTTTTGTTAAAAACCCTTTATTTAAATATAATTATCCACTAAACACATCCTAAGGTGTTACAATCTCCCCCCTTAAAAGAAATTCGTCCCCGAATTTGAAAATATAAAGCTACGCATACCTTCAAAGAGATGAGGGAACTTATTCCGCATCTCGCCCTCGGCTTCCCAAGTGATCTCTTCGCCACTCGGGCTACGCCAAAGCACCTTCACTGATAGCAAGACCCTCGATCTAAGTTTCTTCACCTGCCGGTCCAATATCACGACTGGCTGCTCGGTGAACGAAAGGTCGCGCTCGAGCTGAACGGTCTGATGCTGAATCATGTGCGAAGGGTCATGTAGGTATCTGCGAAGCATCGACACCTAGAACACGGGGTGAACATCTGGGAAGTTGGGTGGAAGAGCCAAACGATAAGCCACTGCGCCTACACGCTCGAGGATCTCGAAGTGACCTATGTATCTGGGGCTAAGCTTCCTCTTCCGTCCAAACCTCATCACTCCCTTCATCGGAGAGACCCTCAGAAAAACGTGATCTCCAACTGCGAACTCTAATCTGCGTCGGCACCTATCAGCGTACGATCTCTGCCTGCTCTGAGCCGTCCTCATCCTGTCTCGAATCAGTTGTATTTTTTCGGTCGTCTCCTGTACGATCTGGGGCCCCAAAATACTGCTCTCACTGAGCTCCGTCCAGCAGACGGGTGATCTACATCTCCTACCATACAGAGCCTCGAAAGGTGCCATCTGAATAGTATCCTGGAAACTATTGTTGTAGGAGAACTCCACCAAGGGTAAATGATGATCCGATCTACCACCAAAGTCTAAAACGCACGCTCTGAGCATGTCCTCGAGAGTCTGAATCGTCCGCTCTGACTGGCCGTCAGTCTGCGGATGAAATGCTGTGCTGAAACTCAAGCGTGTGCCCAAAGCCTCCTGAAGTCTCTTCCATAGTCGGCTGGTAAACTGGGTGCCTCTATCGGACACGATACATGTCGGGACTCCGTGCAGTCGTATTATCTCGTTGATATAAATCTGGGCGTACTGAGCGAATCTGAAAGTTATCTTCACTGGCAGGAAGTGAGCCGCTTTCGTCAAACGATCCACGATCACCCAAATGGAGTCATACCCTTGCCTAGTCCTGGGTAGACCCACAACGAAATCCATCGAAATTTGCTCCCATTTCCACTCCGGAATGGGTAACGGCTGTAGCTCTCCCGCGGGCCTCTGGTGCTCGGCCGTGACTTGCTGACAAGTCAGGCATCTCGATACGAAATCTGCGCTGTCCCTCTTCATTCCGTCCCACCAGTAAACATCTCTCATATCATGATACATCTTGGTAGAACCGGGATGGACGCTGTACACTGATCGATGTGCCTCCTCAAGAATCTCCCGCCGCAGCCCCTCAGCATCTGGTATGCACAGTCTAGTCCTAAATCTCAGCATCCCCTGATCATCGATCACGAACTCTGAAAATCTGCCCTGTCCAATCTTCGTCCTGATCTCTGAACATCGGTCATCACAGTGCTGTGCCTCATGTACACGGTCAAGCAACTGTGGGCATGCACGAACATGCGCAATCTGTCCTCCGATCGGCGTGAACTCGAACTGCACTCTGCTGTCACATAATATCTGCCAATCTGCCGACGACTGCCCCTGTACTGTGCTCAAATAAGATAGACTACCCTCGGGCCTCCTGCTCAAAGCATCCGCCACCATATTCGCCTTGCCCGGGTGATACAAGATCTCGCAGTCGTAATCCTTCACCAACTCCATCCATCGGTGCTGTCTAAGGTTCAGTTCTCGCTGCTGAAATATATACTTTAAACTCTTGTGATCAGTTAATATCTGGCACGACTCGCCTTATAGGTAATGCCGCCAGATCTTAAGTGCAAAGACCACTGCAGCCATCTCCAAATCGTGAGTGGGGTAGTTCTGTTCATGTTTCTTCAATTGTCGCGAAGCATACACGATCACCCTGTCATGCTGCATCAATACGCAGCCTAGCCCCACTCGAGAAGCATCACAATAGACCACAAATCCGCTTGACCCTGAAGGCAATGATAACACCGGTGCTGTAGTCAGCCGAGTCCGTAGCTGCTGAAAACTGTGCTCGCACTCCTCCGTCCAATCGAAAGGAACTCCCTTCCGGGTCAACCCGGTCAAAGGTGTAGCAATACTGGAGAAGTCCTGCACAAATCGCCTGTAGTAACCGGCCAACCCCAAAAAGCTGCGAATCTCCGTAACTGATGTGGGTCTAGGGCAACGCTGAACGGCCTCGATCTTCCTCGGGTCTACACATATACCGTCTTGTGAAATCACATGCCCCAAGAAGTCTACACTGTCCAGCCAGAAAGCACACTTGGAGAATTTCGCGTAAAGCTGGTGCTCCCTCAAAGTCTGCAGTGCAATCCGCAGGTGCTGCTCATGCTCCTCACTACTCCGGGAATACACTAAGATATCGTCAATGAATACTATGATGAATAGATCCAAATATGGCAGGAAAATATGGTTCATCAAGTCCATGAATGCTGCTGGCGCATTGGTGAGTCCGAACGACATCACCAAAAACTCATAATGGCCGTAGCGCGTACGGAAAGCTGTCTTAGGAATGTCCTCCTGTCGAACCCGCAGCTGATGATAGCCCGATCGTAAATCGATCCTCGAAAAGTATCCTGTCCCCTGAAGTGTTAGGTTCCTAGGCACCCTAGTGATGTCTCACAAGTGATCAAACACGCTAAATTTCTAAAAATACGGTGCCTACAAACCCTAGAACGGATCGTTTGCTAGATATACATTGGCGAAAACATAAACTAGTTAACATTTTAACTAAAGGAATGGACATACAACCTTTGTAGATCCGGTCCACCACCTCCACGGCTCCGCAATGAAGTCCCCTCCGCTGTCCAAAAGGAATCCGGACTCCAACGTCGACCTCGTCGAAGAATGGGCGGGCTTGATCGTCGGTTCGATGCCGAAGATGATCTACGTCGAGGCATCGCTAGAACAAGCTCCAACTTCACCAAGTCGGAAAAACTTGTGAAGGAAACACCCTATACTACTTGGCAAGAGGTAGAGGATGAAGAAATAGGAAGTGGGTAAACTTTAGTTTTGGATTTCTCACTAGATTTCATGACTTGCCATTGGAGTAGCAAGCTTTCTCCATTTTGAAGAAGATGAAGAAGAAGAAGATATGATAAGTTAATTAAAAATGAGATAATTAAATCAATACTTATCATGACTTCAACTATAGTTAAGTGTAGAGAATTAACTTAGGTTAGTTAAATGGTTAGGGTTAAGCAAAAGGACAAAAGAATGACTTAGTCAAAGTTTCAAGAAACTTCAACTAAAAAACAAAAGATTCAACCATTCATTTATCTTTATCTTTTTCTTTTGAAATAAATAAAATTAAAAGATAAATGAATAAGATGAAACCCTAATCACTAACTAACCATGGTTTAATACTTTACACAAAACCAAACAAGAATGTATCATCAAACATGATACAATCATGTGCACAAAGAAATATATCACATATACAACTTGCACAATTCAAGTGAGAAAATCCTTTTAAAGTCAACCAATACTAGTTAATGCAAAGTGATATATCAAATACAAAATTATACATTAAATCATTAAATCAACATTTGATTTAACGATCCGGTCATATCGCATATAAACCGACAAGTATCCTATGTATCGGCTTATCGAATCAATCCTTGATTCGATAACTAGGTTACATCGCATATAACCAATCGATACATTCATCACGAGAATGGAATACGGTATCACATACACGCATTATTCTCGGTCCCGCACATATCTCATATGCGCTCCTATTTCGTTTCGCTTGTGCCAGGAAACCTCTGTGTAGGACTCTAAAGACTCGTCAATACGCCGGCAGCGGATGATGATCATATCAAACACCCACAAGCCGCAAGCGGTCTGCTAAACGTAACGGCCACCCGGGTATTGAGCGATCAGAAGATCGACGAGCAAGCCCGCTCACACTCCTGCGAATCCAACCAGTAACACTAACCGTATAGTCCGGTCTGTTCGTCTGATATGTCGCATATCTCGCCTAGGGGTGGTAAACGTCAGACCCCAATAGCTCGATAAGTCATGCCGACTTGAGGTCCATAACATTCGTGAAACTACTGATAACTCTTACCAGTATATCACTGCAACCCTGACCAGGGATTTCCTGTTATGGCCAGTCGAGCATAGCACAACATCAACCCCCAATACCGGGAGAGACGAATCCCCTCCTATCGTTCATTGCCTCCATGTGAATCGGGACTGTACCCAAAAACCACCTGTTCGCACAACTCAGTAGGGCCGTGGTAGGGTGGAAATCAAAGCACAGTGGGAGACACACAAGACTCTATGACGATCTCGGGTCAACAGACTAAGCTGTACCAGTGTCACCAGAGAACTGCCATCTGACGTGAGGTATAATACCATCTGGGAGTTCTCGGCGAGTCCGTTCAGTGTACCCAGTCTACACTGAGCACCCGCATACCATCTCCGATGTCAAACACCAATGGATATGGGATCATCCATCGCCCATCGCATGGGTCGAGAAGATATGCGCTAGTCTACTCTGGAATATCGATGCCCCGTCTCGATATTCCCACGACTAGGAACAATGAAGGATGTACTCATTGACTACCCAGGCCCCACTAGTATGATCTGCATCATAGTCCTGGAAGTCGAGTACACATCCTAGGGGCTTTATCAACATGTAATCAGAGAGATAGAAAGTATACATGTTAAGATAAAGAGCAACCAGATAGCGTACTATCATGTCGAGCAAGAAAGTCCTACCTATATATGTCCCAGCATCCACTACAATATACATCCAATGTACAGTAATGGCCTCTAGGGCATACATATAGCTAACAATCTCCCACTTGCACTAGGGCCATCTGTAGCAGTGGTTGCAGTATCTAATACTCAACCATCCCATATGAGTCTCTCTCTGGGATAAGGCCTTCGTGAGTGGATCCGCCGTGTTGTCCTCTGAGTCTACTCTCCTAACCTTGATCACCCTGGAGATCAACTATCTCCATGATCAGGTGATGCTGCCTCAGAATATGTCTGGGTCACTGATGGGACCAGGGTTCCAGGGCCAAAGCCACACTTCCATTGTCATACAATGGAAGGAACCTAGTTCATCTTATGAATCAATATACACCCAAACTGCCTCTTTGGTAGTATCTTTAATAGCGATGTTACCAGCCTTTATCGTCTAGTATGCCACGGTATTTAGCTTGGAACTCTTCCAACAACCGTCCCTTTACTGAGGGTAAAGACAATGCCTGTGACTGACATTCAGTCATTTTTTATCACCCTGGAACACTTCCAGTGATTCTCCCCAGGATCGATTGATACAATCTCACTATACCTAGTGAGAACCCTAATATCCCTTTAGATCTATCTCATAGGTCCAAATCTCAGGATTTAGGAGGTATCATCTTTATCCTATTTGGAGAATCCTAGTGATAATAGGAGATTGACCGATCGTAGTATAGGAAACTATTTTCCTATCAAGAGTATGTTGTCTACGTACAATACGAAGATGACCACCTTACTCTCTACTACCCTTTTTGTATATACAAGGTTCGTCTACCATTTTGATGAAGTCAAACACTTTGACTATCACATCAAAACAGACGTTCCAACTCCGCGATGCCTGCTTCATTATGTAAAGCAACTTGCACACGTTTTCGCTGCTCCCACTGTTTACGAAAACCTCTGGCTGTGTTCTTATAGACGTTCTCTTCTAAATCAGTATTTAGAAAAGCAGTCATGGCACCTAACCGCCAGATATCGTAGTCATGGTATGTAGCCGTGGTAAGTAGGATCTGGATAGACTTAAGCATAGCTACTGGAAAAAGGTTTCATCATAATCTACGCCTGGTCGATGACGAAAACCTTTAACAAGTCTAGCTTTGAAAGTCTCAACTTTTCCATCTACACCAAGTAATCTTCTCAAGATATACTTGCTCCTGATGGGGATTTAACCCTTCAGATACAGCAACCAAAGTCCATACTTTGTTGGTGTATAAGGATTCCATCTCAGATCACTAAGCATCCAGCCATTCTTACAGAGTCCCTACTCTCGATGGCCTGCTCGAAACTGGTTGGGTCATTATCTCATGATGCAATCCTTGCTCCTACTGTCATCGAGAAACCGAGGTATCTCTCAGGCGGATGAGGAACCCTACTAGATCGGCGGAGAGGCTGAGGTTCGTCGGGAACTATAGAATGTTATGGTTTTTTCAAATCATCAACTGCAGTTTTGTATAGCTGGAACCGTTCCAGTTCTACAGAACTGATTCTGCCTCGATCTTGTCCGGATTTTGCTTTAAACATAGGCCGGACAACTCCAAATCTTAACTCGCTTAAGAGATGGGTTCTTCCCATACCATATCTCATATGGAGTGGTAGGCATTGATTTGATTCAAACCTAATTCAATAGGTATGCAGCTTCTCAAGTGCATAACCCCAAAAGGAAATAGGTAACTCGGTAATACTCATCATAGAGCACACCATATCTAATATTGTGCAATTGCTCCGCCCTGATACACCGTTGTGCTGTGGTGTATTCAGAGGAGTAGTACGGAGAGAGAATCTCATTCTCCTTAAGAATGGTCCAGGAATGCCATGCACAAGTATTCTCCTCCCTGATCTCATCATAGGACATAATACTTATACCCGGTTATTGGTTCTCTACTTCTAACTTATATTCTGTGAATACCTCAAAAGGTTCGGACTTATGTTTCAACAGGAACATATGACTGAATCTTGAGAGATTATCAGAGAATATAATGAAGTATAAAGAACCAATCCTGGCATGTGTAGACAGGAGACTTTACATACATCATCATGTATCAGTCCCAAGAGTTTGCTAACTCTTTCTCTGTTTCTAATAAACAGAGCTATGGTCATCTAATCTTTGTGACATGACTGGCAAGTTTCACAAGATGTAAATTCAAACTGATTTAAATATGCATCTAAAATGTAACTTCAGCCAGTCGGGTCGCATTGATGTGACCTAGTCTACAATGCCTCAAGAAGGATTCGTTCATTTCTGAACTCTTCTTCTTGTGTGTGTTCAGTATACTAGGAACTGTAGTTTGATTTAGAACTTCAATGCTTTTAGATAACGTGCCTGAACCGATCAACTTTTGATATAGGAAATGTTCAAAACATTATCCAACAATACAAAATTTTATCATTTCTTTACTGATAAAGAGACTGATATGATTTTGTATATCAGGTTCGGTATCTAATAACATTCGTTCAGAATCAATGTATTACAATACAGGGTGACAGTGACCGACAGACTTGGCTGCAACACTTGCCCCGTTTTCTGTCTCATGAAACTTATCACCCGTTCTCAGTTTTTCTACCCTTTTGTAGCCCTATGTAACAGATTACATATCTGGGATCCTGATCCGGTATCATATACCCAGGATGCAGAGGATACTGAGAAACAGTTCTTTGTAATGAACACACCCGAAGAAGATGCATCATATGCACTTTCTTCGTTTGGGCGGCATAGGAAATCTGGTATTCCCCTATTTCCTGCTCTGTCTTATAACAATTATAAGGTGGAGCGGGACCAACGTTCCCCAGCTCAGTATAACAAGCGGGTTCGGTCAATTATCCATATTATTATCTTGATTAAGGCGTGATATGGTCGCTACCTGGAGAGAGAGAGAAGAAAACACTCTGCGTGCGCTCTTGCAAGATCAGATTGGTTATATATTTTTTCTAATCAGGATGGCTCCCACTGTTTTTATCAAATCTTCCTTCAAACCCTAAAAGGAAAGACTAGCCGGGATTAATTACACTCTACAAGTTCGCCAATCTTTCAGCCAGGCCAGTGTCGGTACTTTGAGGGAGGTTCCCCGCGCTTTCGCACGGACCTAATTACTGTAAACCTCGTTTTCCCAGAGGCGTAACCCCGTTGACACCTTTCTAGACACCTACTTGATCGGCTAATTGCAAAGTGCAAAACTCTCCCAGGAGTAACAATTACTCGCAGTGGGTATCGGGATCCAACTATCACATAGAAGGTATGCAATCTCATTGCAAGTTTCAACACTTGAAACTCCCGATAATGGTTTTTACCCCTAGCACCTATGACCTTAACTATGGTCAACAAATCATAAGTACTAGTCAAGTTCTACCCGTCATTTCGTGATTAATTAGACCCACCCACATGACCCTTAACTAAGGTCAACAAAGTCACGCGACTGTCCTAACTAATCGCATCATATGCGGTGTAGGAAGACATCACTTAGCTACCGTACACTGTGCCTTGACTATGGTCAACAAACACAGCACGAATACTAAGTACTCTACTTCCTAAAATGACGGAGGGTTGCGAATGGTTTTTGTGAAAACCTTTAATGCTTTGAACTCGATCTCGTTGCGGAATCAAACGGTTTTTAAATGGAATGCTTTTCGAAGCTTTTCTAGTTTTGCTAAAGGGGTCACTCCCGGTGAAGGGATCGTCGGCCCTTTCCTCGTCGAATGAGGTGCGGGATATATCATATATATCACTGTGCAAAGCGGAAACTATAGAAGCGATCAAATGACAAACCGAGGGTTGTAGCATCTGCCAGTTATTGCTAAAGGAGTCACTCCCGGTGAAGGGATCTCGGTCCTTTCCTTATCGAATAAGGTGCAGGATGTTCTACAATGAACACCGCGATGCAAAGCAAGAACTGTAGCTACCTGTTTTATTTTGAAATTCGATTCCACAACATCAATTAGGTTTATTTTCTTTCATTAATATCACTAATGAATATCCCATCATTTAAATTACCTAAACATCATAGATAAATATGACGTACACTTATGCCATCCGCATTCGCCTCGATGACCCCTCGTGCACCGTTAGGTTAGGTAACTAACGGCAGAGCGGGGCAGGGCTAGCGCGGGTGTAAAACATAAGCAACGTCTATATAATATATCATATATACTATATATAATACTGCCACAGAACATCGCATGATCTCATCACAGATAAAGCACAACAGAAGAAACATATAAAATATTGGATTTACTAGGACGCCCGTGTTTTCAATACGAGCCAGTATAAAACACGGATTCCACGGTCGTGATGAATAGCCAATACCACACCCCTAGACCCCTACGAGAGCGGCAAGCAACCCTACCAATTCTAGGGTTAGGAGACCCGGACTCGACTCCTCGAGATGGTCTCCCACTGGACCCTAGAACCCGGTTACTTGTGCTCCCCGCCTTGGGTCTATCCTAGTGCAGAAAAGTAAATAATATACAACAACGGTGACAACTTCCGCAACCTGGAAGCGCCCCAATAAAAGAATATTACATACAAGTTTTTACATGAATGAAAATGAAAAACACTCATCTCACATAAAAACCCCCGGCTATTCAAACACGACGATCCAATATAACATATCCAGCAACACATAACATCACATGTCATCAACGTAAGTAAATATGCGCATCCCAATTGTCGTTGACATATAGCAACGAAACCGGCGATATCACATATTGCACTTACGGTCACAGAAAAGAAAGTGTAAAACTACAACAGTTGGAATCCGCAACCACCTCAGACATCGCATGCCTGACTAAATGAATTACTTAGACATCGCATGCCTAACAATTATAAACCCCGCATTTTAGTCTCATTATCGAAAACTATTTTCAATATCAAGTCGGGCAATTCAACAGGATCCCCGACATTCTGATCGAATGCTCGTCGCAAACTTCAGTAGACGGCCGCACCCTTAATACCGTCGACGAAGTGCACCAAGGCGGAACACCGCTACCGCGAGCACCCGAACGGATGCTTTCGGCGACGGGGTTCTCCTACAGTCACTTTGTCGGAGCTATGGAGTGAGGCTGTCTATTAAGTTTACCCGGCGAGTATCCGCGTATGCTACGTGATTGCGACGGACTTTTGATCACATCAAAATTCCGTGGCAACCGATCAAGTAAGACTAAACTGCTATGTTTATAATATTCATTCCGTTATCTCATAACAATTTGCGAATTCCAATTATTGTATCACATTCCGGATAAATAGAAAATGCTAAACTTTTCGATCGAACAATCGAACACCCAAGTTTTCCCGATACTACTCAACACATGAAATAAGTCTAACAACATTTAGTTCGTGCCTCAGTAGCAACGGTCCAGCCGTAGAAGGGTCAAGCCAACGCCTCACATGTGGCACGCCGTACTGCCCCAAACCCGAAGGTTCAAAGGGCAGTTCAAGACGGTCACATAATCGAGTTAAGGTTTGTTGTCTTCTAGAGGGTCCATCGCGTTACTTGCACTACTTAGAACGTCGTTAAACTACGGAAAAATCCAACAATTGGAAATTTCCCGGCATGGGAAAAAGTGGGTATTTAAATCCGGTCGAACTTTTTAACATATTCTAAAAATACCCGGAAAGCCACACCGACAAAATTAGACACTCCGATCGAAACACCGAATCCCCCAAAACAAGCCCAGAAAATTCAACTCTGGAATAAATTTTAAATATTCCCAGAAAACTCAGCATAAAATAATAGGAATTACTGTGCAGAAAAGGTACGATGACGTCACCATGGAACCGCGGAACCGCCGCCGAAGCAGTGCTTCTGCCGCGGTTCCGCCGCCGTTCAAATGAATTATTCGCCTGAGTTTGCACCGTAATTCTTAGTTTTATTTTATGTATTTTCTGGAAATTTTTAATTCACAAAAATCCGAGAAAATGAAAAATGTACAGAGAGCAATATCCTAGTCGAGTTTTGGGTCGATCGGACTTCTGATTCCGTCGGGACTTCGCCTAAGGCTCTAGCTAGGCTCTGATACCACTGTTAGGTTCCTAGGCACCCTAGTGATGTCTCACAAGTGATCAAACACGCTAAATTTCTAAAAATACGGTGCTTACAAACCCTAGAACGGATCGTTTGCTAGATATACATTGGCGAAAACATAAACTAGTTAACATTTTAACTAAGGGAATGGACATACAACCTTTGTAGATCCGGTCCACCACCTCCACGGCTCCGCAATGAAGTCCCCTCCGCTGTCCAAAAGGAATCCGGACTCCAACGTCGGCCTCGTCGAAGAATGGGCGGGCTTGATCGTCGGTTCGATGCCGAAGATGATCTACGTCGAGGCATCGCTAGAACAAGCTCCAACTTCATCAAGTCGGAAAAACTTGTGAAGGAAACACCCTATACTACTTGGCAAGAGGTAGAGGATGAAGAAATAGGAAGTGGGTAAACTTTATTTTTGGATTTCTCACTAGATTTCATGACTTGCCATTGGAGTAGCAAGCTTTCTCCATTTTGAAGAAGATGAAGAAGAAGAAGAAGATATGATAAGTTAATTAAAAATGAGATAATTAAATCAATACTTATCATAACTTCAACTATAGTTAAGTGTAGAGAATTAACTTAGGTTAGTTAAATGGTTAGGGTTAAGCAAAAGGACAAAAGAATGACTTAGTCAAAATTTCAAGAAACTTCAACTAAAAAACAAAAGATTCAACCATTCATTTATCTTTATCTTTTTCTTTTGAAATAAATAAAATAAATAGATAAATGAATAAGATGAAACCCTAATCACTAACTAACCATGGTTTAATACTTTACACAAAACCAAGCAAGAATGTATCATCAAACATGATACAATCATGTGCACAAAGAAATATATCACATATACAACTTGCACAATTCAAGTGAGAAAATCCTTTTAAAGTCAACCAATACTAGTTAATGCAAAGTGATATATCAAATACAAAATTATACATTAAATCATTAAATCAACATTTGATTTAACGATCCGGTCATATCGCATATAAACCGACTAGTATCCTATGTATCGGCTTATCGAATCAATCCTTGATTCGATAACTAGGTTACATCGCATATAACCAATCGATACATTCATCGCGAGAATGGAATACGGTATCACATACACGCATTATTCTCGGTCCCGCACATATCTCATATGCGCTCCTATTTCGTTTCGCTTGAGCCAGGAAACCTCTGTGTAGGACTCTAAAGACTCGTCAATACGCCGGCAGCGGATGATGATCATATCAAACACCCACAAGCCGCAAGCGGTCTGCTAAACGTAACGGCCACCCGGGTATTGAGCGATCAGAAGATCGACGAGCAAGCCCGCTCACACTCCTGCGAATCCAACCAGTAACACTAACCGTATAGTCCGGTCTGTTCGTCTGATATGTCGCATATCTCGCCTAGGGGTGGTAAACGTCAGACCCCAATAGCTCGATAAGTCATGCCGACTTGAGGTCCATAACATTCGTGAAACTACTGATAACTCTTACCAGTATATCACTGCAACCCTGGCCAGGGATTTCCTGTTATGGCCAGTCGAGCATAGCACAATATCAACCCCCAATACCGGGAGAGACGAATCCCCTCCTATCGTTCATTGCCTCCATGTGAATCGGGACTGTACCCAAAAACCACCTATTTGCACAACTCAGTAGGGCCGTGGTAGGGTGGAAATCAAAGCACAGTGGGAGACACACAAGACTCTATGACGATCTCGGGTCAACAGACTAAGCTGTACCAGTGTCACCAGAGAACTGCCATCTGACGTGAGGTATAATACCATCTGGGAGTTCTCGGCGAGTCCGTTCAGTGTACCCAGTCTACACTGAGCACCCGCATACCATCTCCGATGTCAAACACCAATGGATATGGGATCATCCATCGCCCATCGCATGGGTCGAGAAGATATGCGCTAGTCTACTCTGGAATATCGATGCCCCGTCTCGATATTCCCACGACTAGGAACAATGAAGGATGTACTCATTGACTACCCAGGCCCCACTAGTATGATCTGCATCATAGTCCTGGAAGTCGAGTACACATCCTAGGGGCTTTATCAACATGTAATCAGAGAGACAGAAAGTATACATGTTAAGATAAAGAGCAACCAGATAGCGTACTATCATGTCGAGCAAGAAAGTCCTACCTATATATGTCCCAGCATCCACTACAATATACATCCAATGTACAGTAATGGCCTCTAGGGCATACATATAACTAACATGAAGTTGGTCGAACAAATCTTCGATACGTGGCAAGGGATATCTGTTTCGCACTGTCACCCTGTTCAGCTGGCGGTAGTCGATACACAGACGCAAACTGCCGTCCTTCTTCTTGACGAACAGGACCGGAGCACCCCAAGGAGAAACAATGGGTTGAATAAGTCCCTTATCCAGCAAATCTTGCAACTGACCCTTCAATTCTCGATGTTCCGCCGGGGCCATCCGCTTAGGCGGTATGGAAATAGGTCCCGTGCCAGGAACCAAATCAATACAGAAAGAAATGTCGCGCTCGGGCGGTAGCCCAGGAAGCTCGTCAGGGAACACATCAGGAAACTCGCTAACAACCAGAATC
This sequence comes from Agapanthus africanus, assembly GCA_030015575.1. Lineage (NCBI taxonomy): Eukaryota > Viridiplantae > Streptophyta > Magnoliopsida > Asparagales > Amaryllidaceae > Agapanthus > Agapanthus africanus. Next base: position 701,646,624 of record CM057339.1, on the reverse strand, counting down.
TGATCCAATGGAACCTCCGTAGCGCTAGCATCGCAAACATAGGCGAGAAATCCCTGACATCCCTTCCTCAAAAGCTGTCCAGCGCGAAAAGAAGAAATCACACTGTGTGGGGCGACACCACGGTCCCCCAACACAACAAAAACCGACTCGCCGGGGAAACGGAATCTAACTGTCTTCTCGCGGAAGTACACAGAAGTATAGCACGTGGCTAACTAATCCATGCCCAAAAGAACGTCGAAGTCCAACATCTCAAGAAGGATCAAGTCGACAGGCAACTCCCTCTCGCCAATACCGACGGTACAGGATCGAAACACGCGACTAGAAATAAACGACTCTCCCATGGGAGTGGTCACAACAAGTGGCTGATCAAGCAAACCGGACTCTCTATCCAAACTCGACACAAAGTTTGTAGATACGTACGAGTGAGTGGATCTGGGATCGAACAACACGTGTGCATCAACAGAACATACTGGAAGGATACCTGAGACCACCGCATTGGACGCCTGCGCGTCCCGATGCGTCAAAGCAAAAACCCGTGCCTGTCCTCCACCAGTGAATGACTGCCCTCTGCCTCGGTCATCTCGGCCTCTCGGAGCAACTCCTCCATGCCCACGACCTCTCTGTGTATGAGTCTGACACGGAGCAACGGTAGGTACAACAAGCAACGCCCTCTGGGGTGGTGAAGGTGGTAAGGTAACATGCGGTGCTGCTGCCTCCCTCCGGTGTATCTCAGGACAATCTCTAACGAGGTGAAGTAGACCGCCACATCTAAAGCAACCCTGCGGCGACTGCTGGCTCTCCCATGGATATGAGCTAAACATCTGGCCTCATCCCGAATCTCTGCAACTCCTCGTACCAGAACGGTACCTGTCGCGGCGTCTGAATGTCTGTGTCCACGCGGATATACTAGTACGAACTCTCTTCGGCTCTGGAACTACTGAAGTCTCAGCAAAGCGCTCCTCGACTAATAGGGCCGCGTCTATCGCTGCTGCATAAGTCTCGTCTCGTAATGCTGCGCGCTGATCGCAAGGAACAGTGGCGTAAGCAAGCCTCGAACAAATCTCTTGACCTACATCGCCTCGGTAGCTACTAAATATGGGGCATAAACTGCTAGCTCTGTAAACAGCACGTCATACTCTGCCACTGACATTTCCGGAGTCTGGCGTAAGGACTCGAACTTGCGTGCTCTAGCATCTCTGACACTCAGTGGGAGAAAGCGGGCAAGGAACAGTGCCATGAACTCTGTCCAGGTCATAGGAGGAAGACCCGCCGCTCTGCCCTTCTCAACTGAATCACACCACTTCTGCGCAAGACCTTCCAGGCGAAAGCTCGCGAACTCAACCCATCTCGCATCTGTGCATCTGAGGGAACGGCATATCCGGGCCATCCTATCAATGAAAGACTAAGGGTCCTCGGCTGTATCGGTGCCTGTGAAGACCGGAGGCTTCAGCTTCATGAACTCTGATAGCGATACCGTAATCACCTCCGTGGCTGCAGGGGCAACTGGCTGTGCGGTAGGTACCATCGCGGTCTCTATAACGGGTGGAGCTACCTCTGGTCGCTGCGCTCGAAGCGTCTCAACTAGCGATCCTATCATCTGGCGCATCTCCAGCATGCTGGATCCCACCGTCTGGCGCATTTCCTGCATACCAGCCCCTAGCGTGGCGATCCGATCTGTCACGGGAGGAACAACCTGCTCGGGGACAACTGGCGTACTGTCCGGATCAGTCCTCGTCTCAGACGAATCAACTCGTATCTCGGCCCTCGCGGCCGCTCTCTGCGCCCTCGTAGTCTTTGGCGGCATAATGGATGAAAGGAAGTTAGGATTCGATAAGAATACGGAAATCGAATAACAAGAATATATATACTCAAGAAGGAATTTAAATCAATAAGTCCTAAGGTCGCCTTGGCGGAGTACCGTGTCGTGAGTATGCCGCAGAACATACACACGCTACGCCACTCTGCTTCAGCTACCTACTCCATCATACCAAGGTCATCCTGCACTCTGACAGGTAAAACCTACGCTCTGATACCAACTTTGTCACGACCCAAATATCTCGACTCGTGACCGGCACTTAACTACGCTACGTCTACGGGCGTAACGCGACTAAGTAAGCCGAACCCAGAAATCAAAACCATTTAAAAGTAGCGAGTGTTGAAAACATTTAATTAAGACATTTAGAAAACCTTAAATAGTTCAATATGTTCTTTTAAAGTTACGTTATCATTTAAATAATTTTGGCAGCATTTCCTTTGTAAAAATAACCCCGAAATCGGGCATAAAACAGGATATGAGTGAAAATGAGATATAATGAAACCAAAACATTCCCAAACGGAAACAATTATGCCCACCGGAGGAAACCATCATCACAAGAGTAATATACGATGCCGTAGAGAAGAATGAGCAATAAGTAAACATCACAGAATAATAAAATGCATATAAAAACAGTCGGCTCCCACGAGCTCGACACCAAAATACAAAGAAATATACATCATCGTCCTCACACTGTCACTAAGTCCAGTACATATATGGTAGATGGAGAATACTAGATACAAAAGGGGTATAATAAAAGTAATCAGATACTACAACCCACCTAAAAGAAAAACAGCTCTCGCACCAACTGTAGTGGTATCTGTAGCCAAAAGATGAAAAAGGCAGCCTGCCGCGACTACTCCGAGTGGCAACCTGCAAATACTGTGGCACAACGGGGGTGAGTTGCCAACTCGTGGATAGAGATAACATATAAAGGTAATCGCGAGCATGCACGTACTGCGCTACTCTATCATATGCCAGCAGATGATACCAATGCGTGATAAGCAGTATGTGCAATAGTCATGCAAGTGCTCTATCAGGTAATATAACTACAGGATGAGATACACTAATGAATGCTGAGAATGGGAAATATAACATCTACACGGAATGTCAACGTGGAATATATAATCGGTGCCCAAAACTGCACCCCAAATCCCAAATAACTCAGGCGCCGGCACTCTCCTCGGCCCTCAAATCCTGTAAATCTCAGAGAATCACGAGTGCCCAACATCGGCACCAAAAATATCATAAAATACTCGTGTCCAGCATCGACACGCAAATCCTCATATATCGGGCTCCGTAAGTCCGGATCAGCCCACGGGCTCCGTCTGCGGTATCGGCCCTCGGCCCCGGCAGTACGGGTCATCCCGCATCCATCTCTCGACTCTGGTCAGTATACTCTGGATAACCGACAGGTCCAACCAATCACCGGTAGGTACTCGCCACCCTGCTAGGCTCATCGTCTACTCCACGAAAAACATTTCTCGCCCCGGGGATGTAAGTCTATGCTACCTCTCCCGGTACTTTCGGGCATGCGGAATTTGACGAAAAACAATTTTCTAGAGGTGGTACTAACTAACAACCTAACTAGGAGTTGTTAACTACTCGGTTAGGGGGTTATACCTTTCTTTCTTGAACTCCTTCTTCTTTGGCTCTCGATGGTTGTCCGGATCGGCTTCACCCCGTTGTCTCCTTGCGCCGAAGATTGATCCACCTAAAAGCTTCTACCTTTGGCTTCTTCTTCGATCTTTGAAGAAACTAGTTCACTCGGTTTGCTAAACCTTGTGAACTAGAGTGAGTAGAGGAGAGTGTGTTGGGATTTTCTCTATGGTTCTTGGTTCTCAACACATTAGACAAGTGAACCATAGACTAAAGAGAGGGAGAGAGCAAGAGGAAGAAGATGAGAGCTCAAGAACAAGATAGAGAATGAAAATGATAGAATGAGAAAGACTTTTCTCTCTTGGCTCTCATAATCCAAAGCCATCATCACAAAACATAGCAATCAAGTATTATGTGATGGTTTAAGCTACAATAGCCATATCATTTCATGCACTCATTTTTCACAAGAGAAACAAGCAAGTAAAAAGTCTTTGCTATGAAATGATAGCCATTGTCATCATGATGGTCAATTAGTCCAACCTAATCAACCGGTCAACAAAGTCAACAAGTCAACAAAGTCAACCTCTCAACAACCATGTCACCATAATACTTAATTAATATTATTGTAAATTACATATCATATTCTCATTAGGGTTGAGCAAAAAGTCAATAGTCAACAGTCAACAACCCTAATGAGAATCCTCTGCCTCTATCTCTCCGTCAACTGTGCATACACACCCGCATCCGCGTTCCGAGGAACACGAATACATAGTGGATAAAACCAATCCCAAAACGTACACTAGGATCTGGCTTAAAGCAAAGCCCGCTAGTGTTAACTGTCCGGACACTGTACGTGCACAAGTGCACGGATGTGACCGAACCCTGTCGCAAAACCATGCGACCTGTCGCAAAACCATGCGACCTGTCGCAAAACCATGCGACATCTACTCTTTTGCCTAAAGGCGAATAGCTTTCTGTGTGGGACACTAAAGACTCGACACTACGCTGACAGTGGGTTTAACCACAGACCGCAAGCGGCACTAGCTGTGCGTAACGGTCCCCAGGTAGATGCCGACAAGAAGACTGACGAGGTGAAACCCATCTGAACTCCTACTGAGCCTGAATGTGACGATCTCCGTACAGTCCGGTCTGTTCGTCTGATACATCGCATGGCGGGCCTAGGGGGGCGGTAAACGTCAGTCCCCTAATAGTGGTACAAGTCTTGTCGGAGTGAAGTCCAAAACACCCTGAGATAACATTGGAAGCCTACAAGTATATCTCGATTGCCCTGGCCAGGGACTACTCGTGTAATGGCTCTCCTAGACACAGCGCGATGTCAACCCCCAATACCGGGAGAGACGAATCCTGTCTAACCGTCACTGCCTCCAAGAGCTTCGGGACTGCACCCAACTACTACCTGTTTGCACGACTCCTTTGAGCCGTGCTAGGGTAGTAATCAAAGTACAGTGGGAACACACTCGAGGCGAAGTGACAGTGTCAAGTCAGCGGACTAAGCTGTACTCATATCACCTGGGAACCGATAACTGACGATAGGTATAATACCAACCGGTCAGTTCCCGACGAGTCCTGTCCAGTGTACTCGTAACCTAACGAGCACCCGCATACTATCTCCAGTACGACGTACTGATGGCTGTGGGACAGACCATCTCCCACTCTGGGATGAGAAGCGCATGCGCTAGTCTACTCCGGAGTATCGATGCCCTGTCTCTATAGTCCTGCGACTAGGGACCTGCATAAGGATGTGCTTATAGATTACCCAGCCCCCACTAGTGTGACTGCCATCACAACGCTGGTAATCAAGCAAAGATCCTAAGGGCTCCACTAATGTGTATAGGTGATAAAATAAACACATGTACACATTGAAGTAGAAACAAACCAAGTAGCATACTACTATTTTGAGCAAGATTGTATATACAATTGTGAATATCCCAAGCTTCCATTAAGTAATATACAAACTAGTATGATACAGTAATGGCCTCTAGGGCATATACACTAACAATCTCCCACTTGCACTAAGGCCATGTACTGGCGTATCGAAGACCTATCATCTCGATCAGCCGCTCGAACTGAGTCTGGGGCAAGGCCTTGGTGAATGGATCTGCAGTGTTATCTTCAGAAGCGACCCTCCGAACCTCGATCTACTGGTGATCCACGATCTCCCTGTTCAGGTGATACCGCCTCAAGATGTGTCTGGATCTCTGATGGGACCTGGGTTCCTTCGCTAAAGCTATAGCCTCGTTGTTGTCGCAATACAGAGATATTGGATCAACAATGGACGGAACCACCTGAAGTTCTTTCAAGAACTTCCTCATCCAGACAGCTTCTTTTGCGGCATCAGATGCAGCGATGTATTCCGCTTCCATCGTCGAGTCTGCAACGGTTTCCTGTTTGGAACTCTTCCAACACACCGCCCCTCCATTGAGGGTAAAGACAAAACCCGACATGGACTTGGAATCATCATTGTCACTCTGGAAGCTGGAGTCAGCAAAGGCCTCGATCTGGAGGTCTCTTCTGCTATACACCAAGAACATCTCCTTAGTCCTTCTCAGGTACTTGAGAATGTTCTTTACCGCTATCCAGTGTTTCTCCCCAGGGTTTGACTGATACCGGCTTACCACACTCAGTGCATAAGCTACATCCGGTCTGGTACACAACATCGCATACATTATAGAGCCTACCGCAGAAGCGTAGGGTATAATAGACATGTGATCCCTTTCCAAATCAGTCTTGGGAGACATCTCTTTGGAGAGGGTGATCCCGTGACAAGCCGGTAGATTACCGCACTTGGAATCTTCCATACTGATGGATCTGGATCTATCACGATGGATCTGGATCCCCAAGATATATGAGGCATTACCCAGGTCTTTCATGGAGAACCTGTGAGACAAGAACCCCTTGACAGATTGTAGCATAGAAATGTCATTTCCTATTAAGAGAATGTCATCCATGTATAAAACGAGGAATACTACAGTTCTCGCTACAAATCTACTATAGATGCATGGTTCATCTGGATTTTTTGATAAAGCCAAATTCCTTAACCGTCTCATCAAAACAGATGTTCCAACTCCGCGATGCCTGCTTTAGTCCGTAAATGGACTTAAGCAACTTGCACACCTTTCCGCTGCTCCCACTCTGAATGAAACCCTCTGGCTGGTCCATATAGACATACTCCTCTAAATTTCCATTTAGAAAAGCGGTCTTTACGTCCATCTGCCAAATCTCATAATCGTGGAAGGCAGCAATGGCAAGAAGGATCCGAATGGATTTCAGCATAGCCACTGGAGAAAAGGTCTCGTCATAGTCCAAACCTGGTCTTTGACGAAAACCCTTTGCAACTAGTCTAGCTTTATAGGTCTCAACCTGTCCATCTACACCAATCTTCCTTTTGAAGATCCACTTGCATCCTACGGGTTTTACCTCGTCTGGAGCAATGTTCAACGTCCATACTTTGTTGGTGTATATGGACTCCATTTCGGTCCGCATTGCATCCAGCCATTTTATCGAGTCGACGCTCTGAACGGCTTGCTGGAAGCTAGTAGGCTCATCATAATCTATGATGCAATCCTCTCTATCCCCGTCTATGAGAAAACCGTAGTATCTCTCGGGCGGATGAGACTGCCTACTACTTCTGCGGAGCGGCGTAGGAATGTCCTGTTCTTTAGAACCCTCTGGTTCCACTGAGCTTTCAGTAATAGCTCGTGGTTCTGGAATTTCTTCCAGTTCTATTGTGCTCCCACTTATCTGGGTTTCTAAAAACTCAGTTTCCAAGAAGTAGGCATGACGAGAAACAAAAACCTTTTGTTCCTCTTCGCAGTAGAAGAAATATCTCTTGGAGTTCTTTGGATATCCCACGAACTTACACTGTACTGAGCGTGCATCGAGCTTGTCCGCATGCTGCTTTTTAACAAAAGCTGGACATCCCCATGTCTTAATGTGCTTAAGATAGGGTCTCTTCCCACACCACATCTCATATGGTGTAGTAGGCACAGTCTTAGTTGGAACTCGGTTCAAAAGGTATGCAGCTGATTCTAGCGCATACCCCCAGAATGATCGCGGTAACTCAGCGTTACTCATCATGGACCGTACCATATCCAATAGGGTTCGGTTCCGTCTCTCCGATACACCGTTATGTTGCGGAGTGTATGGAGGAGTAAGCTGAGAGAGAATTCCATTCTCTTTTAAATAGTCCAGGAACTCGGCACTCAAGTATTCACCACCTCGATCCGATCTTAGAATCTTGATACTTTTGCCAGTTTGTTTTTCTACTTCATTCTTATATTCCTAGAATTTTCCAAAGGCTTCGGACTTATGTTTCATTAAGAAGACATAACCGTACCTTGAAAAGTCATCCGTAAAAGTAATGAAGTAAGAATAACCGCTTCGTGCATGTGTAGACATTGGACCGCACACGTCGCTGTGTACGAGTCCCAAGAGCTCGCTCGCTCTTACTCCGTGTCCAGTGAACGGAGTCTTTGTCATCTTTCCTTTGAGACAGGATTGACAAGTGGCATACGATTGATATTCGAACGGATTCAAATATCCTTCTGTATGTAACTTCGTCAACCTTCTCTCATTGATGTGACCTAGTCTACAATGCCATAAGAAAGTCTGATTTATTTCCGGAGACTTTCTTTTGTTTGTATTCTGGACATTGAAAATCTGTGGTTGGTTTAATACGTATATACCATTGCTCAATGTACCTGACCCAATCAGAACTTGATTAAGGTGAATGTTTACAACATTGCTTACAAACGCAAATTCATAACCTTCTTTTGAAACCAAAGATACAGAAATGATATTACAAGTTGCGTTGGGTACAAAAAACCAATTACGCAAAACTAAAACATGTCCATCTGACATTCCCAGGTGATAGTCCCCCACAGCCTTAGCATCCATGCTAGCTCCGTTTGCAACTTTGAGGGTCATGTCACCTGCCTTCAAAACCTTACGGTTTCTCAACGCCTGCAAAGAATTACAGATATGAGATCCTGATCCGGTATCCAATACCCAGGAAGTAGAGTTTATTGAAAGACAGTTTTCAATAACATACACACCTGAAGCTGAAGCCGCAACCTGCTTCAATTCCTGTGTCCTGGCTTTCCAAGCCCTGCAATCATTCTTCAAGTGTCCCTTCTTATGACAATAGAAGCATTCTTCTTTATCCACAAGCGGCCCCGCTTTCTTTGTTGCCTTTGCCTTTCCCTTCGTATCCACTTTACCAACACCGCCCCTTGGTTTGGCGGGGGCTTTCTTCTTCTTTCCCTTGGCTTTCGCCTTGGACCTAGAAGAGGAAGATCCTCCTACAAACAAAGTGGATGTTTCCCTACCTTTCTGTAGGGTGCCCTCTGCACTCCTCAGCATGTTGAGGAGTTCTGAAAGTTCAACTTCTTTTTCTTGTAAGTTGAAGTTCAGGATAAACTGGGCGTAAGTGGAAGGAAGGGACTGGAGAATCAAGTCCGTATAGAGCTCGTTCTCTAACGTGGTCCCAAGTTCCGCGAGCTCCTCAATGAAGCCAATCATCTTAAGCACGTGTTCCGCTACCGATGATCCGATGGCCAACCTTGCCGAAAATAACTTCTACGACACTTCGTATCTTGCGATACGAGATTGCTCTCCATACAGTTCTTTTGTATGGAGAAATATGGATTCGAGGTCCATATTCTCGTGCCTCCTCTGATGTTCGTTGTCTATAAAGGCAAGTACGAGGCACTTGGCCTTCGCGCTATCAATCTCCCAAGTCTTACGGATTTCCTTATCCGCGACGCTGGAGGTGGGACCTGGGACATGGGGAGCTTTGGTGGTAAGAAGATACCCCAGCTTGTCGTAAGTGATTGCCATTTTGACATTCCTGAGCCAATCTTTGTAGTTTGGCCCTGTCAGTATGTTTTTATCTAGAAGTAACTTAAGTCCAGTCATGTCGATTGGTTGCTGCAATTAGGAGAGAGAAGAAACACTCAGCATGACGCTCTTGCAAGTTTAGAGTGGTTTTTAGTTTGTCTAAACAAGATGGCTCCCACTGTTTCTCGAATCCCTCCTCAAACCAAAAAGGAAGAATTAGTCAGGATCAATCTCACCGTACAATACTTGCTTAACCGTTCGGCCAGGCTGGTGTCGGTACTTCGGGGGAGGTTTTCCAACGCTTTCGCGAAGTTCCTTAATTTAAGAACCTCTTTTCCCTGGGGGCGTAGCCCCGCTAACACCTTTCTAGACACCTACTAGGTTTATAGCATTGATCGTTAAGTGAGAAATTTCCCGAGGAGTAGCATATACTCACAGTAGGATCGGGATCCAAATATCATCGCGTGACGAAACTGAAGGAATCCTACCAGAATCATCACACTCCAAATGGTATACAACACTAGCAAGTTTCGGTTCTTTTGAAACTCCCGATGTGGATTTTTGCCCCATGCTCTAATGATCTTGACTTTGGCCAACAAATCATAAGTCACATGTCAAGTTCTACCCGTCGTTCTCCAGGTTAAATTGAATCCACCCGTACCTACCCTTGACTTTGGCCAACAAGGCAGTACGACTGTTCCAAACCAACGCATCTATCTATGCTGCACATGAATACCCAATATCTACCAATCACTATGCCTTGACTTTGGCCAACAAACATAGCTTGAATACTATTGACTATTCATGTGAAACGACGGAGGGCTACGAATGGTTTTGGCGAAACCGTGAACGTAGAGAACTTGATATAATCGATGGAACGAGATAGCTTTTAAAAGGAGTGGCTCAAGCTCCGCATTTAAAAGTTAGTTTTGAAAAGAACCGAGTGGTTTTTCGAAAGTGTTCCAACGACTTTAACTTGGTTTATTTTCTTGCATTAGTTCTTTTAATGCGTGATATTCTTGCATTAGTTCTTTTAATGCGTCCCATCATTTAATCCTACCATTGCAGAAAACAACCAAAATATGACGTACGCTTATGCCATTCGCATTCGCTACGGGGCCTCGTCATTACCCGTTAGGTTACTTAACTAACGACAGAGCGGGGGCTGGGCTAGCGCGGCTGTAAAACATAAGCAACGCCTAAATAATATCATATATAGATATATGCAATGATAGCCATTTAGATCACAGATGAACAAATTGGATATACTAGGAACCTGCAATTCGTACGAGCCTGTAACGAAAAGCAGATTACACGGTCGCGGTGAATAGCCAAAACCCTACCCAAGACCCCTACGGATGCGGCAAACTACCCGCCAAGTACCCGAAGCGAAGCAACCTCCCTCAACCCCGTGAGTAGGCCACTCGGCACTTCGGCATACCCGGTAGTTTGTGCACCCCCTCCAAAGGTCTATCCTAGGAGCAAAAACAGTAAAAAGAAATTATACAATGACGGCTACAACTCCGACCCGGTTGTGCGGCCATACAAATAATTATTACATCAATTTACAAATTTACATGAATTGAAAGAAAAGAAAACTCTCGTCTCACAACCCCCGGCTATTCACCCGCGACAATCCAATGAATTCATATACACAAACCAATAACTTTACAGATCATAGATTTGTATAACTCCCACTAATCGACAAATAGCGATTAGCAGACGTTTAATACAAAATATCACATCACAGATAAAAACCCGTCAGCTTAAGTCTTTAGAAGTTCGATCAAAAATACGGATTTTTAGTCCCCAAACACAAAATTTTCGTTCTGGAAAATATGGGCTGAAAAGACATATTCCAAAAATCCCAAAACAGCCCCAGAAATACACTGCACTAAATTTGGACCTCGGCCGAGTCAACTCGGCCGCGGAACCGCGGTGGGAGCGTGCTCCCGCCGCATTTCCGCGGCGCTTTGATCGGTTCGTGGGACCAAATTTTGTTGTTATTCAATGAAAAGCCTGAGCCGATTTTTAAGATGAAATTTATCAATTTTTGAACAGAAAAAAAATCGGCAGAAACTTGACATATCGGGTTCGTTTCGTGACTTTTTCTTTGATCGATCTTCTAGTTACTTTGCTAACATGTTAGATAGAGTTTAAATAGGCTCTGATACCACTGTAAGTCCATGCTACCTCTCCCGGTACTTTCGGGCATGCGGAATTTGACGAAAAACAATTTTCTAGAGGTGGTAACATGGACTCAAAACCGCATCTTTGTTAAACATTTAACTAAAAACCTAACTAGGAGTTGTTAACTACTCGGTTAGGGGGTTATACCTTTCTTTCTTGAACTCCTTCTTCTTTGACTCTCGATGGTTTTCCGGATCGGCTTCACCCCGTTATCTCCTTGCGCCGAAGATCGATCCACCTGAAAGCTTCTACCTTTGGCTTCTTCTTCGATCTTTGAAGAAACTAGTTCACTCGGTTTGCTAAACCTTATGAACTAGAGTGAGTAGAGGAGAGTGTGTTGGGATTTTCTCTATGGTTCTTGTTTCTCAACACATTAGACAAGTGAACCATAGACTAAAGAGAGGGAGAGAGCAAGAGGAAGAAGATGAGAGCTCAAGAACAAGAGAGAGAATGAAAATGATAGAATGAGAAAGACTTTTCTCTCTTGGCTCTCATAATCCAAAGCCATCATCACAAAACATAGCAATCAAGTATTATGTGATGGTTTAAGCTACAATAGCCATATCATTTCATGCACTCATTTTTCACAAGAGAAACAAGCAAGTAAAAAGTCTTTGCCATGAAATGATTGCCATTGTCATCATGATGGTCAACTAGTCCAACCTAGTCAACCGGTCAACAAAGTCAACAAGTCAACAAAGTCAACCCCTCAACAACCATGTCACCATAAAACTTAATTAATATTATTGTAAATTACATATCATATTCTCATTAGGGTTGAGCAAAAATTCAACAGTCAACAACCCTAATGAGAATCCTCTGCCTCTGTCTCTTCGTCAACTGTGCATACACACCCGCATCCGCGTTCCGAGGAACACGAATACATACTGGATAAAACCAATCCCAAAACGTACACTAGGATCTGGCTTAAACCAAAGCCCGCTAGTGTTAACTGTACGGACACTGTACGTGCACAAGTGCACGGATGTGACCGAACCCTGTCGCAAAACCATGCGACCTGTCGAAAACCATGCGACATCTACTCTTTTGCCTAAAGGCGAATAGCTTTCTGTGTGGGACTCTAAAGACTCGACACTACGCTGGCAGTGGGTTTAACCATAGACCGCAAGCGGCACTAGCTGTGCGTAACGGTCCCCAGGTAGATGTCGACAAGAAGACCGACGAGGTGAAACCCATCTGAACTCCTACTGAGCCTGAATGTGACAATCTCCGTACAGTCCGGTCTGTTCGTCTGATACATCGCATGGCGGGACTAGGAGGGCGGTAAACGTCAGTCCCCTAATAGCGGTACAAGTCGTGTCGGAGTGAAGCCCAAAACACCCTGAGATAACACTGGAAGCCTACCAGTATATCTCGATTGCCCTGGCCAGGGACTACTCTTGTAATGGCTCTCCTAGACACAGCGCGATGTCAACCCCCAATACCGGGAGAGACGAATCATGTCTAACCGTCACTGCCTCCAAGTGCTTTGGGACTGCACCCAACTACTACCTGTTTGCACGACTCCTTTGAGCCGTGGTAGGGTAGTAATCAAAGTACAGTAGGAACACACTCGAGGCGAAGTGACAGTGTCAATTCAGCGGACTAAGCTGTACTCATGTCACCTGGGAACTTATAACTGACGATAGGTATAATACCAACCGGTCAGTTCCTGACGAGTCCTGTCCAGTGTACTCGTAACCTAACGAGCACCCGCATACTATCTCCAGTACGACGTACTGATGGCTGTGGGACAGACCATCTCCCATTCTGGGATGAGAAGCGCATGCGCTAGTCTACTCCGGAGTATCGATGCCCTGTCTCGATAGTCCTGCGACTAGGGACCTGCATAAGGATGCGCTTATAGATTACCCAGCCCCCTCTAGTGTGACTGCCATCACAGCGCTGGTAATCAAGCAAAGATCCTAAGGGCTCCACTAATATGTATAGGTGATAAAATAAACACATGTACACATTGAAGTAGAAACAAACCAAGTAGCATACTACTATTTTGAGCAAGATTGTATATACAACTGTGAATATCCCAAGCTTCCATTAAGTAATATACAAACTAGTATGATACAGTAATGGCCTCTAGGGCATATACACTAACAGGGGAACCATACCGGGTCCACCACGAACCCGCAAACGAATCATCCAACTCCTCGAATCGGGTTTCAAACACACGTCTCAGCACCGAGAAAACGCGTGGTGGATGCACCAAAATATCATATCACGAGGAACCGGGTTTTCAAATAGTGCATCTTTTCTTAAATAATCCCATAGTCCTCAAAACCAGAAATCACATGAAAATCCAACACCAAGAAGTAAATCGAATGGGATGTGCTATGTACATCAAGTCATAATATAGGTACAAGAGGAAACCGCTTTTAAAAATAGTTTCCGTTTTTAAAGACATCATGCGGCTCCCAATTTCTATAAAAATCATATCGAATCATATGTGAAATGAACTACAGCAATATAATCATGGCAATTCTACAGTGAGTGTGTCATGGCAATTACTAACGGTGTGTGTGTAACATGCAGATTAGTGCTCGTGCAACATGAGCCATTAGTAATAGTGCGGTGTTCTATCAATTCTAAGTTTACTTCATATAGCAGGGAATGCAGTATGCAATGACAGTCAATGGGGTAAATGCAACATATAACTATAAGGTCCTATCAGCCCTGACGCATAACGCCATGCGGGCCCTAGATGTTAAATCTACTCACCGAAGTCTCGCGCTAAGTGTAGCCGAAGACTTGCTTCCCTTTCTTCGCAGCGTCCGTCTCACTCGCCTGCGAACCTAGAATCACACAATATATCACATATAAGCTCAAATCCACAAAAACGTGATATTAAGGTCAAACTAGAAACCCGCGTCGCAAACCAAGCATGCGTGTGCGCGATACGCTAAAACGTGTGATTACGCGCCTGAAACTACCCCGACGCGTCGCGATACGCAGAAACCCCAAACCCACACACGTATCACGCGTGTCGCGAAGGTTTAAAATACGAGAAATAGGTATATAGTTCCAGATTTTTCTACAGGAAGAATCAAATAAAATTATACATGCCATGAGTCTCAGGGTTGCAGCAGACACCAATAGAGCCAAACCCCAACCCAAACCTTCCCCATCTGGCCGCAATTTGCGGCCAGAATCAATATTCCGGCAGCCATAGTACGGATTTTGGGGGTCGTGTTCTACCTGGGGGATCAGCACCTAACAACTATACTGCAGTCATCTCAAAATTATTCTGAACTCACTGGGTCAATAGCAGTTTACAGAAAGTCAAAAATTTGCTCAAAAACGGTGAACTTGCATCAAATAGGGATCTGGTGGTATTTTAGTGCAATTGGGGGCTAAGCTGGGTTAACATGGCCCTAACAACACTCCATCAACTTACTAAAACCAATTCATACATCACTTGGTCAATTTTCCCCCCTAATCACCACATAAAGCACTAAAAACACAAAACTATCGCTAATCGAAGCTAACTACACAATTAAGCGAAAGTAGGAATAAGTTTAGAGGTTATACCCTCAAGGAATCTCACAAGCAAGTAGAAGGAGAAGAAGAAGAGGGAATGGAGCTACTGGGGTGCTGTTGCTGCTGCCTGTAGCTGCTGCTGCTGTTGCCTGAGCTGCTGTTGCTGAGCTGGAGTTGCTTCTGCTGAGTTTGCTGCTGCTGCTGCTGTGAGGGGTGTGTGTGTGTGTGTGAGTGTATGAGTGAGAGGTTGAGAGAAAAACACAAGAATGAGTGGAAAAGAAAGGATAATCCCTAAGGTCAACCCGTCCACTCTCTCTCTTCATTAAATGCAAGCATGTCTTGTGCCATGATGCATTCTTTCTCTCTCATTCTCACCAAGTCAACAATCCAAAAGGAAATTCAAATTAAAGCAACCATCAATTAACTAATTAGACTTAATTAAAACCCAAAAGACTTAATCCCCATGATTAAACCCACCATGGTTGCTAATCATGGTATTACCTTATTTTTAAACCCTAGTTTATATGCACATATGTGTGCAAGCCTAGGAAAATTCTAGAAAAATATTTTTTAAATTTGGAAAAATATTTGAAACTCAATTTGGTTAACTTTTTGTTAAAAACCCTTTATTTAAATATAATTAGCCACTAAACACATCCTAAGGTGTTACATCTACCTTCATAAGGTACTGGTTGCAGAAGGTACACTGTGTAATGGTATCTACGTTCTAAATCAGAATACAGTTCTCAATGTACAAAATATACGCAAGAGGAAGAATTCAGATACGAATGAATCCTACTTCTGGCATTGTAGACTTAGTCATATCAGAGAGAAAAGACTAAGTACGTTGCATAAAGATGGACTCTTGAATACGTTCGAGTTTTCATCTTATGAAACTTGTCAGTCTTGTCTCAAAGGAAAGATGACCAAATCTCCGTTCACCGGACATGGAGAAAGTGCAACAGAGCTCTTGGGACTCATACATAGTGATGTATGTGGTCCAATGTCTATATATGCAAGGGGTGGGTTCTCGTACTTCATCACATTCACTGACGATCTCTCCAGGTTCGGATATGTGTATCTGATGAAACACAAATTTGAAGCTTTTGAGAAATTCAAGGAATTCAGAAACGAAGTAGAGAACTAGACTGGCAAAAGTATCAAGATCCCCTGGTCTGATAGAGGAGGGGAGTACTTAAGCACGGAATTCCTAGATTACTTAAAAGAGAATGGTATTCTCTCTCAGCTTACTCCCCCTTATACACCACAGCACAATGGTGTATCGGAGCGGAGGAATCGTATCCTATTGGATATGGTTCGCTCCATGATGAGTAGTGCTGAGTTGCCTTTTTCATTCTGGGGACATGCGCTTCAAACAACGGCATACCTTTTGAATCATGTTCCGTCCAAATCTGTGCCTAAAACTCCGTATGAAATATGGAGCAGTAAGAAACCATGTATTAAATTTATTAAGATATGGGGTTGTCCGGCATATGTGAAAACACAGAAACCGGACAAGCTAGAGGCACGGTTAGTTCTATGTAAATTTGTGGGATATCCTAAAGATTCACTAGGATATCTGTTCTACCACACTGAGGAACAGAAGGTGTTTTTATCTCGCCATGCTACCTTTTTAGAAAAGGAAGTTTCTTGCAAAAGAAACTAGTGGGAGTTCGGTAGAACTGGGAGAAATCCATGAACCACAAAATGTAACTGAAGATTTGACAGAACCTCAGGATTCAATAACCCCAGACGATCCTCGGCCACTCCGCAGATCTGGTAGGATTTCTCATCCGCCTGAGAGATACTACGGTTTTCTCTTAGACGGGGATCGAGAGGATTGCATCTTGGAAGAAGATGACCCTACCAGTTTCAGGCAGGCCATTATCAGTAGGGACTTTGATAAGTGGCTGGAAGCTATGCAATCCGAAATGGAGTCCATGTACACCAATAAAGTGTGGACCTTGGATATTGCTCCATCTGGGGTAAAACCCGTTGGATGCAAATGGATCTACAAAAGGAAACTTGGTGTAGAAGGGCAGGTGGAAACCTATAAGGCTAGACTCGTTGCAAAAGGTTTTCGTCAAAGACCTGGTGTGGACTATGACGAAAATTTTTCTCTAGTGGCTATGCTCAAATCTATTCGGATCCTACTTGCCATTTCTGCCTTCCATGACTATGAAATCTGGCAGATGGACGTTAAAACGGATTTTCTAAACGGCTGTTTGGAAGAGTGTGTTTACATGGATCAGTCAGAAGGTTTCGTAGACAGTGGGAGCAGCGGGAAGGTGTGCAAGTTGCTTAAATCCATTTATGGATTAAAACAGGCATCACGGAGCTGGAACATCTGTTTTGATGAGGCAATCAAGGAATTTGATTTCATCAAGAAAGAAAGTGAACCTTGTGTCTATAATAAGATTGTAGGACGAACTATCGTGTTCCTAGTCTTGTACGTGGACGACATTCTTTTGATAGGAAATGACATTCCTATGCTATAATCGGTCAATCTATTCTTGTCACAACGGTTCTCCATGAAGGACCTGGGTGATGCCTCGTACATTCTGGGGATCAAGATCTACATAGATAGATCCAAGAGACTACTGGGACTTTCGCAGTCCAAGTACATAGAAACCGTACTAAAGAGATTTAGTATGGAAGATTCCAAGCACGGTAATGTACCCGCATTGCACGGAATCACCCTCTCCAAGAAGATGTCTCCTAAGACTGACGAGGAGAGGGTTCGCATGAGCACAATACCCTACGCTTCGGCGGTAGGATCTATAATGTATGCGATGCTATGTAGCTTACGCGCTGAACGTAGTGAGCCGGTATCAGTCAGACCCAGGTGAGGGCCACTGGACGACAGTGAAGAACATTCTCAAGTACCTGAGAAGGACTAAGGAGATGCTCCTGGTTTATGGTAATGGAGACCTCAGGGTCGAGTCCTTTACCGATTCAAGCTTCCAGAGTGACAAAGATGACATCAAGTCTGTCTCGGGTTTTGTGTTTACCTTCAACGGAGGGGCGGTATGTTGGAGGAGTTCCAAACAAGATACCGTCGTAGACTCGACGATGGAGGCTGACTACATTGCTGCAAGCGATGCCGCAAAAGAGGCGGTATGGATGAGGAAGTTCATTAGTGAACTTTAGGTGGTTCTGTCCATTGTTGACCCAATACCTTTGTATTGCGATAACAATGAGGCTATAGCTTTAGCGAAGGAACTAAGGTCCTATCAAAAATCCAGACACATCTTAAGGCGGTATCACCTGATCAGGGAGATCATTGATCGCCAGGAGATTGAGGTACGGAGAGTGGACACAAAAGACAACACGGCGGATCCATTCACAAAGGCCCTCCCTCAAACACAGTTCGAGCGACTTTTTGAGCTATTGGATATGCGGTACGCCAGCAGCCGGCCTTAGTGCAGACGTTGGGTATGCGGTACACCAATTACTGGCCTTTAGTGCAAGTGGGAGATTGTTAGATATGTATGCCCTAGAGGCCATTATTGTATAGTACTAGTTTGTATAATACATTTTGGAGGCTTGGGATATATATATATATATACGGGTTTACGACAGTCTTGCTCGATATAGTAGTATGCTACTTGGTTTATTTCTATCTTAATATGTGTATATGTTTCGTTTAACATATCGCTAATACATATTGATGGAGCCCTTAGGATCTTTGCTTGACTACCGGCGTTGTGATGGCGATCACACAAGTGGGGGATGGGTAGTCTATAAGCACATCCTTATTTTGGTCCCTAGTCATAGGATTATCGAGTCAGGGCATCGATACTCAAGAGTAGACTGGTGCATACGTTTCTCTT
Source organism: Agapanthus africanus (assembly GCA_030015575.1). NCBI lineage: Eukaryota > Viridiplantae > Streptophyta > Magnoliopsida > Asparagales > Amaryllidaceae > Agapanthus > Agapanthus africanus. Next base: position 701,627,838 of record CM057339.1, on the reverse strand, counting down.
CCCAGCAGAGGAGATGGTCTGTCCCACAGCCATCAGTACGTCGTACTGGAGATAGTATGCAGGTGCTCGTTAGGTTACGAGTACACTGGACTGGACTCGTCGGGAACTGTTGGTTGGTATTATACCTATCGTCAGTTAACAGTTCCCAGGTGACATGAGTACAGCTTAGTCCTCTTACTTGACACTGTCACTTCGCCTCGAGTGCGTTCCCACTGTTTTTAGATTACTACCCTACCACGGCTCTACTGAGTCATGCAAACAGGTAGTAGTTGGGTGCAGTCCCGAATCACTTGGAGGCAGTAACGGTTAGATAGGATTCTTCTCTCCCGGTATTGGGAGTTGATATCGCGCTGTGTCTAGGAGAGCCAATGCACATTGTCGTCCCTGGCCAGGGCAAGCAAGAATTGCTGGTAGGTTTTCCAGTAGATTCTCACGGTGTTTTAGGCTACACTCCGACACGACTTGTACCGCTATTAGGGGACTGACGTTTACCGCCCCTAGGACCGCCATGCGATATTCTCAGACGAACAGACCAGACTGTACGGAGATTGTCACATTCAGGCTCAGTAGGAGTTCGGATGGGTTCACCTCATCAGTCTTCTTGTCGGCATCTACCTGGGGACCATTACATACAGCTAGTACCACTTGCGGCCTGTGGTTAAACCCACTGCCGGCGTAGTGTCGAGCCTTTAGAGTCCCATACAAAGGGTTACTCGCCTTTGGGCAAAACTGAGTATAGGTCGCATGGTTTTGCGACGGGGTTCGTTCACATCCGCGCACTTGTGCACGTTTGGTGTCCGGACAGTTATAACTAGCGGATTTTGGTTTAAGCCATATCCTAGTATTTGTTTTGGGATTGGTTTTGTCTCAGTGTATTTGTGTTCCTCGGAACATGGATGCGGGTGTGTATGCACAGTTGACAGAGGCAGAGGCAGAGGATTCTCATTAGGGTTGTTGACCATTTGACTTTGGTTGACTTGTTGACCGTTGACTTTTTCTAAACCCTAATGAGAATGAGAAATATGATTAATAATATTAATTAAGGATTATTATGTCATGGTTGAGTTGAACATTTAACTTTTGTTGACTTGTTGACTTTGTTGACCGGTTGACCATTGTGGACTTGTTGACCATCATCATTTCATTTCTATGACTTTTGTTTACTTGTTGCTCTTTACAAAATGCATTAAATGCATGAAATGATAATGGTCATTGAAACTAACCATCACAATTCTTAATTATTATTATCATCATCATTATTTTTGCTTTTGTGAGCATGGTTGCATTATGAGAGATCATTCTATCATATTCTTTCTCTCTCCCAGAAAGAAAGCTCTCCTTCCTCCTCTCTCAAGGTTCAAGTGTTCCATGAGTTGGAAATTATGAACCTTTGAGACAAAACCACCATAACTCTTCTCTACTCATTCTAAGGTTCTAGGTTTAGCAAACCAAGCACCTTAGTTATCTCTAGGTTGAGATAGGAGCTCAAGTTCGAGGCCCTCGAGTGGATCCATCTACGGTAAAGAGGAGACGACGAAGAGGAGCCATTCAAGCCACTACAAGGAGCAAGCAAGGAGGAGAACCACCAAAAAGAAGAGAAGGAGTTCAATACCTAGGTATAACCATTTTACATAGTAGCTAGAACTTGTAGTTTAATTGTTAGCTTTTGTTTAGCAACGATCCTTCATGAATGGTCCATGTTACCTAGTGAGGAAAATTTTGATTTTATCTATTCCGCTTCCCCGAAAGAATCGGGGTAGGTAACATGGACCTAACATGTACTAGCTGTACGTAACGGACTACCAAGTATTGACCAAAAAGGAGGTCGATGAGCGAACTCATCCTGGCACCCTACTGAGCCTGTCAGTGACAATATCCGTACAGTCCGGTCCGTTCGTCTATGAGCATCGCATGTCGGGCCTAGGGGGTTGGTAAAAGTCAGACCCCCAAAAGCGGTACAAGTCGTGTCGGAGTGTAGCCCAGAATACCCTGAGAAACTACTGGAATACCTACTAGTAAATCTCCTCCCTTGGCCAAGGATTCGTGTAATGGCTCTCCTAGACACAGCGCGATCTCACCCCTAATACCGGGAGAGACGAAACCCCTACCGATCCGCTCACTGCCTCCATGTGGCTCGGGACTGTACCCAACTAAAACCTGTTTGCATGACTCCTTTGTGCTGTGGTAGGGTAGTAACCAAAGCACAGTGGGAACTCACACGAGAAAAATGACGATCTCGGATCAATGAACTAATCTGTACACATGTCACCAGAGAACCGCTATCTGATGTCAGGTATAATACCAACTAGCATGTTCCCGGCGTGTCATATCTGGTGAACTCATAACCCAATAAGCACCTGTATATATCTTAGGGGAACCAATTGACACCAATGGCTTGTGAGACCGGCCACCGCCCCACGTCGGGGTCTTAACTGTATACAGTAGTCTACTAATAGAGTATCGATGCCCAGTCTCGAAATTCCTACGACTAGGGACCCTTTAAGGATGTGCTTATAGACCCCAGCTCCCACGTATATGATTGCCATCATACTGCTGGCCGTCAAGCAAGAATCCTATGGGCTCTATCAATGTGTAATAGTGACCTGTAATGTCACCTAAAGCGTTACACGATGATAAAGATAAACCATATAGCATACTATCATCTTGAGTAAGACTGTCCTACCAGTATAGGTCATCCCTCAATCATTGCAATCACGTGCCTGTGATCCAAAAATTGACTCTGAAGGCACTATATCCAACAACCCCCTGTCCAGTTAGTGCCGAGCTCGTGGAGGATTCTCCTCGGGTTCCTGATCTGCCTGAAGTTATAGGCGATTCCCTTCAGCCTCTCCCTTCTTGATTCTTCCCTCGTCTTCAAAAATCACCCTGGTGGTCGAGCGGGCGACCCGAGATGGGTCTACCTCTCTTTCAGAAAGAGACAGGGGGCGCCGCCGGGACAGGGGTTGTGGCCTTGCCTTCTTACATTCATGACTAGATGAAGAAGTTCTTCTTTGTTTCCACTCCCGAGGGCGAGGACTGGCCCGTGCCTACAAAGTGGTCGAGGGAGAAATTCTTGCCGGGGAACCAGTTCAGTGACCCCATCGCGGTGAGAGTTGCGTCATGGGAGCCCATCCCCCGTTTCGACGTGCTTCTATCTGAGAGGGTCCTCAATTGGGCCGGGCTCAGCCCCGTTGAGTTCGTCGGTAAGTTTTAGGCTTGTTTTTTGGTTTGTATATTGCTTGTGTCGCTGACTTCTTTACATTTGGTTTTGTGTAGGACCGATAGACATGGACTCGCTCTGATCATCCATGCGCCGGCCGAGGAAGGTCGCGAAGGCTGAGGGCACCTGGTCTTCCCGCTCAAAGCCTTCCCCGGCTCCTTCTCCTCCGGTGGTCGTGTCCCATGAGCGTTCGGGGGCGGATCCCGCCCCGGGGCCTAGCAGAGTGTCGGGCCGGAAGCGGGCTCGAATTCTGGAGGACCCGGCCTCAGAGGAGGAGATCAGCTCTCCCTCGGAGTCGCTCAAGAGGAGTTTCCCAAAGATCTTCCTGGGGCCCGTCCTCGCCGATCATGGTGGAGGAAGGGGGCCTCCAGTTCGCAGTGCCTTCAGGGCTATCCATCGCGGATAGCCTGCTTCATGAAATAGAGACATCGGCCGGGGGTAGAGTCCCCGGGGGGACCTTTAGGGCTCAGCTGTTGTCCATCACCCAGGAGTTCGTGCAGGTAAGTGTTTGGGTTTTTTTGTGAGATTCGGTGTATCCTTCTTCTTTATGATCTCTTTCCTTTCTTTCAGGTTCTCCAGTACGTTGTCCTTGCCTTACGCATGGAGGCCGAGGTGATAGCCCCGGCGATGAAGGATGCGGGGTAGCTCGCCTCGCTGGAAGACAGCTCCAAGCGGGAGCTGGAGGCGGTGATGGCGAGGGTCGCCGCCCTGGAGGGCGAGGTGGAGGCCGGGAAGTGGGAGGTCGTCCGGTACCGTGAGGACGACGTGGCTACCGAGGCCAAGCTAGAGGACGCTCAGGTGCTTGCCGAAGAAGACGGTGAAAACCCTCCGGAAGGAGCTGGGGTCGGTGGCCGAGTCGGCGAAATCAGCCGACCTGAGAGCGGCGAAGTTGGCCGATCTCTCGGCAGCGAAGGCGATGGAGGGCTACAAGAAGTCGAAGGACTTCTATGATGACTTGGCTGTTGCCACGACCCTCATTTGGCACGAGGCCCTTGACGCCGTTAAGGCCCGGATGCCGGGGTTCGCCGACGAAGAGCTCCGGGCAGAATACACCCTCGCGGATGCCGATGAGCAGGGGAAGGAGATTCCTGATGAGGAAGTCGCCGAGGACCCTACTCGTCTCGTGGTGGATGTCGAGGGCCCCAAGGTCGCCCCCGGCCCCAAGGCCTAATGCCTCCGTCTTCTTCCCCTTTTATTTTGTTGCTTCTGGAATTTTGTAAGCCTCCGGGAATTTTGTAAGGCCGGGGAGCCCAAAATACTCTTTGTAAAGACTTTTCCTTTTATTAATAAAACCTTTTCTTTGGTTTCATCGGTTTTTGCTTTGTCTTCTGTTTGCACTGTTGGGCTTCCATGTCGGGTTGGCCATCTGTCTAGCGATAGTTCGTCGAGTTGAATTCGATCACTTGCCAAGCATGCCAAGCGCTGCCGAGAAGGAGGCGTATCCATGGCCCCGAAGTCGAGGGGGAATCGCTCAGACTCGGATAGACTTGATGCCCCCTGTTGTGGCCTCGGATTCTTCGCATGCGACGGGCAGAAGGCTATCCGCCTTATTTGTGCCGAGCATGAATGGGAAGCTGCTCGGTTGTCCATTGGCGAGGGACTTTTACTTCTGGCATTGCGAGCAACGACCGCTAGCTGGGGATGGTCGGGCGAGGGTCGGACTCGACTGCCTTTGGGAGGACTCTGGGTCCCTAGCGTTGGAGGGGCTGTAAGAAACCTACTAAGGGTGACCGGGTAGTGAAGCCGCGCGGTTGTTTCTTGGCGAGGGCTTTGATCTCTGGCATCGTGGGTAGGAAACTACCAGCCTGGGATGAACGAGCGGGGTATCCGCTCGGGTGCCTCTTGTGAGGGCTTCTATCCCTGGCGTCATGGGTAGGGATCTACCATCCGGAGATGACTGAGCAGGGTAGCCGCTCAGTTGCCTCTTGCGAGGGCTTTGATCCTTAGCGTTTGAGGGGCTGTAAGAAGCCCACTAAGGATGACCGGGCAGTGAAGCTGTGCGGTTGCCTCTTGGTGTGGGCTTTAATCTCTGGCGTCTTAGGTAGGCAACTACCAGCCGGGGATGACCGAGCGGGGTAGCCGCATGGATGCCACTTGCGAGGGCTTCGATCCCTGGCATCATAGGTAGGGAGCTACCAGCTAGAGTTGACCGAGCAGGGAAGCCGCTCGGTTGCCTCTTGCGAGGGCTTTGATCCTTCAGGACGGGGACCGAGTAGGGTTACTGCCCAGTGCCTCTTGGCGAGGACTTTGATCCCTATCGGTTGTGGTAGGAAGCTACCAGCTGGGGATAGCCGAGCAAGGACTAGACTGCCTCTGGGAGGACTTTGGTCCTTGGTGCGGGAGGGGCTGCATGAAGCCTACCAAGGACCCTTGGCCGGGCAGGATTACTGCCCGGTGCCTTTTGGCGAGGGCTTTTGTCCTGAAGGATAGCTGAGCGAGGGATCCTCGGGCTCGACTGTCTCTGGGAGGGCTTTCTGATCCCTAGTGTTGCGGTAGGGAAGCTACCCTCTAGGGATAGCCGAGCGAGGGTCGGGCTCGACTGCCTCTGGGAGGACTTTCTAGTCTCTGGCGTTGCGGTAGGGAAGCTACCTGCCAGGGATAGCCGAGCAGGGTAGCTGCTCGGCTGATTCTTCATAAGGTTTCGCCCGACCATCCAGTCGCAGGTATGGGGAACAGGAACGGTCGCGGTCCGCACGTAGCATGCTCATTGAATGTGGGGGGAGGCGAAGCGCCAGGGTCACGTCGTTTCAATTCCGCCAGGGAAGGCTCGCTGATCGCTGCGTGGCAGCGAAGTTTTGGGCAAAGGTGGGCGACTGTTGAATTCCGTTGGGGCGCAGTGGGCTATATAAGGCTGAAGGAGCATTGGTCCTTCCTTTCTTCGTAAACAGATCGTTGAGAATGCCAGACTTCCCTTTTACCATTCCCGATATCATCCATTTCGAAGACGTATACCTCTATGACCAGAACTGCACCAAGGACACGGTGCAGTTGGTCTACTGGAGCAACGAGGACCACTTCGGCCAGCTACTCCCCCGACGCTCCTCGCCGTGTAGCTACTGATGTACTCCATTTGGAGGGCGTCACCGGGGCTTTACAACCCTCTATTCGAGCAGCTCTATGACGAGGCCGTAGGCAAGCTGCGGCTTCTGAGGCGCTTCGGCCTGATCTCCGTGAACCGGCTGGCTCGCTCAGAGTCGCTCGTCCGCGAGTGCTATGAGCTGAAGCTTGGGGTCAACGCGCAAGGGGGGAACCGAGGGCAGAGGTTGGACATAGCGAGGCCTCGGCTGGCGGAGATCTTTACCGAGTATCATGAGCAGTGCTCTCTGCACCCCCTTCCCCCGCTGTTGTAATTTTCTTTTTCTTTTTGTATGTATGGTTGAGGAGCCTTATTAGCATGGCTCAAGCTCCACGGGGGCTTGTTGGTCTCCATGCTCGGCACCGCGTATGGGGCTCCCTAAGAGCCGGGCAGGTTATCTGCCGAAACGAGCATGATCTGGCCGATGGTCAGCTCGGCGGGAGGGGGACGCTGCTCCTGTTCGCGGTCGGCCTACCGTTTGTCCCTCAAGTAGGCAGCGAGGTGCCTTGATCGGATGAGCTCGTTGATGTAGTTCCGGAGTTACTTACAATCCTCCGTGGCGTGGCCCAGCGTCCGGTGGAAGGCGCAGTAAGGGCCCCGAGTTCGCTTCAAGACCTGACGCGGGATTGGAGGGAACTTGAAGAACCCCTCGCCTTGGGCTTCCTCTAGTAACACCACAAGGGAGACGTTGAGCGGGGTGTACTCCTAAAACTTCGGGTGATAGGGCCGCTGATGCTCCCACCTCTCCTCCCGAGTCCTCTTCTTCTGGTCGGACCTTTCTGCTCGGGGGAGGTTCGCGTTCACTTCGGACTTCAGCTGAACCTCGCGCTCAGTCCATACCTTGACCTCGGCCATGGTCTTAGGCTATGCCAACGCAAAGGAGCGCAGCCACTCGTTGTGCCTCAGACCAGATCTGAGCGCTGTGATGACGGTCTCATCCCGGTGCTCGAGGACCTCGAGGAGGGCATTGTAGAAGCGGGCGATGTAAGCCTTGAACGTCTCTTTGTTCCCGCTCTTAATTATGAAGAGGTAGTCGACCGTGCGCTTCTACCGACTGTTCCCAATGAAGTGGCCGAGGAACTGAGTAGCCAGCTCATCGAAGGTCGAGATTGAGCGAGGCTCGAGTCCTCGAAACCAGTCCCGACCAGAGCGGATGAGGGTGGCTGGGAAGGCCCTGCATTGGGTGGCATCGGAATGGTCCTGGAAGCTCATCCTCGTGGTGAAAGCAACCAAATGGTCTTTGGGGTCGGTTTTCCCGTCGAACAGTGAGACCTTCGGGGGCTTGTTGCGCGAGGAGACGTGGACAGCGAGCAATCCCTCGGTAAATGGCTTGGTGAGCGAGTCGGCGGCGTACTTAGCCCCGTCGCCCGAGAGGTTACCTTCCCGGAGCATGCCCTCGATCTTCTTTTCGAGGGTGTCGAGTTGGCCGTGGTACCCTGAGGATTCGGCGTCTTGTGATCCCTGGCCTCTGCTGTGGGAGACCTGGGTCTGGGCGCTACCCCGGTTCCTCTCGATGAGGTCCTTCAGATCCCCGGGCGAGGTGGCCCGCGAGTCGTCGTGGTGAGCCCATTCTGTGCGACCCCGTCGAGGGAGGGGGTGTCGATAGTGCTTATGGACAGGCGAGGTGACCGACATCTCCTCAGGGGGGTAAGGGTCATGAGGAGGATTGAGGCGAGGCGCTCTGGCGGTGGATCTTAGTGTGGAGCCGTGGGGCGCCCAGTGGGCCTCAAGGAGTATCAGCCCGTAAGATCTGTAGCCAGGGGTCGTAGCCTGCCGATGGTCAGCCATGCTGACGAGGGCAGAGCCTTCTGGGGGCGAAGGAGCGGCGATCTGGGGCCCTGGCCCGGCTTTCTGGACGCGGACGAGCGCCTCCACGAGGGACTGTAGCCGATCTATTCGGCTGGCGAGGGTGTTGATGATGGTCGCCGGGGGCGGTTCATCCGCGCCTCCGGTGAGGGGGAGGCGGCGGATGGTACTTGGATCTTCAGGGTGGTCGCTCTACATGTGGATGGAGATCGGAAGGCCAACTTAGTTTTTTGTACAGTTATTCCAACAGACGGCGCCAACTGATGGAGGTCCTTTTCAGGTCTCCCTCAGATGTTGTCTTCCGTCGATCTCCCGGTGGATTTGGAAGGTGATCTCCTGTCGCGTGCGGGTCTCAATGGGTTTTGAGGAGATTGGTGATTTGAGAAGTTTAACGCCGAGTACCTGCAAAGAAGTCCCAGGGTGGTTTGGTACCACCGAGGACCCTCTGACGATCAAGTTAGTACGAGATCCGAGCAGAGTAACGTCTAAGTGGAATTAAAATGGCTTACTTGACCCATCTGTGATGAGGGTTTATATAATGGCGGCAGCATGCAGCAGCAGGCGCGAGAATCTCGCCGGCAGTTACACTCCCGACGTCATGCCCGTGTAAAGAGCGGATCGCCATTAATGGGATCGTGATGGCGTTGAACGTGGGATGCTGCTGGCGGAGAATCTGCACGTGGCGAGATTTGTGGAGCGGCGGTTACGCCTACGAGTGGTAGAGTTGGTCGGTCGGTGGACCGAGGAAGATGGCCTCAGCTGGGGAGCTCGGGATGAACGAGAGGGCCGAGGAATCTTGGTCCTGTGGCAGCTCGGGGCAAGCTGAGAGGCCGAGGAGGCCAATCTTCCGTGGGCTCAGAGGTGAGCCAGTTTGTGCTTGCAGGTCGGGTACAGGGATGGCCTGGTCGGCTCCTGTGGGCCCTTTCTTCTGAGTTCTGGGACACGTCATCTACCACGTGTCATGATCTTGGAGGTCGCCAATACTGAGCATCATCAACATTTAATCGATGAGCAACCTCGAAAACCTAACAAACGCCAACCCATCTGAAGTTTGTCCATTCTTGGGACCCGTAGATGATGGTTCGGTTTGGGTATATGATATTGTAAACCTGCTGTGCTTGGACAAGTTTGCAGTTTAAGATAATATTTTTAGATCGAGTAAATAATTGATGAGAAACCCATCCGACCTGGTTGTAAGTGTATGGTTCTATTTACCGTGACTACTACGATTTTGCGGAATTAAAATCTTTAAAAAATCTTGAGCACAACACACTAAGACCCTGAAATACAACCCCAAACACTAAACTAAATCATAATTACAAGAGTTTTAGCTACTAGATTAGTGTAACAACCATTGAAGACGGTCCTTTAGGTCTTGAATAGTTCACTTCTTAAGCTCCAAGCATTGTAGGGTCAAGCTCTTGAAGTCGAACTTCCGCGTCAAAGATGATCCACCCGAGAATACTGGTTCAAGCGATAGCTACCACGAAACACTAAAGATCAAGTCTTTCTAGGACAATATACTTAGGGGTGTAGTTTAAGAATCAAGACGCTCTCTTTAAATCTTTCTCTAATCTCTAGTGAGCAAAAGAGGAGGAAGAAGAAAGATGGCAACTAGAGAAAATATCTATCAAGATAACTATCAATCTCTTTCATTCTCACCCTTATTTCTTCATATACTTTTTAAAACATAAAGTTATAATAAGAAGCGAGTAGGCTTGTGACTTACTAGTGTGAGTCATAAGCTCACACACTTCAAGAAACTGGAAGAGAAAATGTGTAGAGAATGGCCACTTCATTAGGTATACACACATATAGATATGTATGCATATAATCAAGTATACCAAAAACCGTATTTATAATAAATACGTATACCGTATTTCTACCAAAATATGAATACGTATTTGTACCGAAAATCCAAAATACGCGTATTCATGTTAGAAAGAAATACATGTATTTGTATTAAGACATAAATACCCATATTCATACAAATACACGTTTTCGTATAAATATCGTATTCGTGTTAAAATAAAAATACCCAAAAGAGAGCAATATAATACTAGCATCAAATCTAGCTGTGTTTCAAACCTGCTATTACTACTAAATTGTCCGATTAAAGCACATGTATAAATACACATGTTCAATCGAACACCTAAGCGTATCGAAATATGCATACTACACCATTTCGCCTGAATCGGGAAACCCTCTGTGTGGGACTCTAAAGACTTGACAATATATTGGCAGTGGATTTAACCACAACCACGTCAGTGGCACTAGCTGTACGTAACGGCTACTCAGATATCTGTCGAAAGGAAGATCGACAAGAAAACTGGTCCGTACCCCTACTGAGCATATATGTGATATTCTCTGAACAGTCCGGTCTGTTCGTCTAAAAGTATCGCATATCGGGCCTAGAGAGTGGTAAATGTCAGACCCCCAATAGTACGACAAATCGTGTCGGTGTGGAACCCAATACAACTTGAGAAATTACTGATGTACCTACCAGTAAATCTCACTTATCCTGACCATGGACTTATAGTATCGGCCAACCGTACACAGCGCGATATCTACTCCCAATACCGGGAGAGACGAATCCCTTTTATCACCTACTGCCTCCAAGTGCTTCGGGACTGCACCCAACTACTACCGGTTTGCTTGACTCATTAAAGCCGTGGTAGGGTAGTAATCTAAGTACAATGGGAACACACTCGAGACTAATAATGATGTCAAGTTATCGGACTAACCTGTACTCATGTCACTAGAGAACTGCTATCCGATGATAAGTACAATACCAACCAGTAATTCCCAGCGAGTCCGTCCAGTGTAACTCATAACCTAATGAGCACCTATATACTATCTTTGGTACTGTATACCAATGGTTGCGGGACAGGCCATCTCCCATGATGGGGATAAGAAACGTATACACTAGTCCACTCTGGAGTATCGATGTCCAATCTCGATAATCCTACTGTAACATTTCAAAAAAATAAAATATTATTTTTAGGAATTTTCATAATTTAATATTAATTTTTAATGAATATTTCAATAGTCGGTATAATTAAATACCGATAAATGGTGAAAATTCTGGGGAAAATTATGGAAATTCTAAAATAGGTTATTTTGTGGAAATATTCCATTTTACAGTTTTTATAATGGATTATATGTTATTTCGGTGTTAATCGCGATTAAAAAAAATCGCTAATTGGATTTTTGGCTTTTGTGAAAAGATGTGCACATAACATTTCTACACTTGTTACACTTGTTTTAGTCATGATAGCCTAGGTCTGGACCATGTTTAGAGGACCATGGTGGGTTGAACCAATTGGTTAGATTAAGTGGGTTAATTAGGGTATTGGTGTTGATTAAGGGTGATTAGGGTAGGTTGACATTTGGTAGGAGAGAGAGGGGATTGGATGGTTGTCATGCAACATTCATGAGAGAGGGAGAGTGGTGGCTAGGAAGTGTCACACTCCATTTCTCTTCACAACTTTTACTTACCTATTACATCTCTCCCTCTCACTCAAACACCCACACCAACACATCAGCCACAATCAGCATATTTCAGCCAAACTACATCAGCTGCTACATCAGGTACCTTCAGCAGCCTAAACCCCTCCTAACACCTTAGCCCAATATCTACACCCTCACATCAACTGATACACTCACATCAGCCATCCAAACACCACATCAGCCCCCCAATCCATCAGCTGCAGCCACCACCCTAGCACCATAGCCCCATACCTATGCACCCCTATCAACATTTCAGCCCCCTTTTGCATCAACATCTGCAGCAACAGCAGTAGATCCATTCAAACAACACCAATATCCCCAGCTACAACAACAAACTGCTGTTAAAAAACAGCTTCAGCTCAATTTCTTCACCTCTGCTGCTACCAACAGCCATAGCAGCAACAAATCCATTCAAGACCACACCACACCCCTTCATACTCCACCCCACACAACACCATACCGTCCCTTAGCCACAAAACTCCTGCTGCTGCAACTTCCAGCCACAAACAATTCCAAGCAGCAGCAGCAGCCAAGGCAACAACAACCAAAACAGCATCAGCAGCAAGAGCAACAACATTTCAGCAGCAACCACCCCTCCTCCTTCCTTCATCTTCCCTTCTCCTTCATTCCAGGACTCCCTTGAGGTATAATCTCATAACCAAATTCCTATCTTGCAAGTTATAGTGTCTAGCTGAAAGTTACTGTTATATTGAGATCTAGTGCTAGTTTTAGTGAAATTGAGTGAGGTTTGGCCAAGAGATGGTTTCGATTTTCAGGGTAACCTTATTAGGTGTATTTGAGACCATTGTAACCAAGAAACCCCAGATCTCTAGTTAGTTACCAGAGTTGTTCGACTTGGTGTAAATTAGCGTTTTCGTCGATTTTGTGACCTTTCTGAGACCTGCTTTCACCCGGGACCTCCTAGAGTAAAATTGACTTGGCAGTGAGCTGTGCAGGCACCCTGGAACCACTACCCAAAGCCCTAGCCCTCATCTCAAAACCCCGGCCGCAGTTTTATTCCCCCTGGCCGCAAATTACGGCCAGACCAGGGTGAAATCGCCTCGTTTTGCGTGCACGGCTCTATTTCATGTAAACTTGACCCCCTGTATGTCTAGTTTGACTGTTTCCAGTTAGGGTAAAATCTGGGTTGATTTTCATGAGTTGGCGTATGATTTATGACTTGTCTTCGTATGGTTTTTGGTATTCGATGATTCATTTCCGTCGGGTGGCGTTTGAACGCCAACGACTAGTGAGCATTGACTGTGTTTTCACGCGAGGCCACAGGTTTGTACCTATGGGCGTAGCGTACACCATTTGGGTTTCCGACATGGTTTTCATGTGTTTATCGTGTGATATTCTTGTAGGTACTCACATGGCGTCGTGGAGTTGGGAATGCAAACGGCGACATCGGCACCGGCACACATTAACAAGGTGAGTAGATTTATATCTACGGGAAGAAGTCGGGTGGATGGCGTATAGCACCCCCACAGTCCGTGGTGATGTATACGGATGCGTATACCCACCAGCAATTTATTACTTGTTGTTTGGGATTTATTTGATGTTTAGGATGGATAATTGGTGGACTTGGATGATTTAGTGTCGCAAAACCCTAGGTAGTGGGTACACTACACATACATATACACACATACATACTTGCATACATCCTTACTTCATATGTGCATAGATAGGATTCTATTTAGATATGTGGTCACATGGGTATGGGACTATGTGTTCACATACGGATTTGAGGATGATTCATGGGATTGAGATGAGTCGATGATTTTTTTGATATGAAATTATGATATCGGTGATATGGTAAAATTCGTATTTGAGATACGTCTTGGTGCTTTAGCGGATTTTGGGATGATAATGCTATAGGAATAGTGATATATAAATGATCGACATGTGATGATGATACGAAATAGGATATGATTTGATATGACATGACAAGATAATTATGATAGGCCGCATTCGGCGATGTATACTCTTTGTGATGATACGTGATGATGATACCGATTTATACTAGACTGTCGATCAGTAGTCTGACCTTGATTATAGTGATGATATTAGGATTGTACTAGACATAGGTCTATACCCCAGATGGTGATATTTGATAAAGAGAATACTAGATGAATGATATGACGGATGTAATATTGACCCGTACCCAGATTTGGGATGCCGTACGACGGATTTACGTACGAGCTATATATTGATGTTTGATCCGCACTCTTGATTTGGGAATAACTGATTATAGAGATATGTTATCGGATATGATATTATCGAGGTGGGATCACCGACTATATATATGTGTATCGACTTAGAGGTTAGGCGGTTTCCCTTACCTACTGTTAGCTTTAGCTCAGCCTTATAGTTGGTGTAACTATGGGACTCTTATGACATTAGATGCAGTTTAGCTATCTTTGTGTTTAGCATTCAGCTCCCGCATATTATTGTTGTTGCTCTGCATCGCATACTGTTGTGATTCATATTTCATTATTGATATCATGCTGTTAGGACACCAGCACCATTACCGATGATACGTATGTTCCACATACACTTACTTGCCAGCTCACACAGATCTTCATCGGTAATTGCCATGTCACTACACAGTAGTATTATTGCATCAGGATATAACCCTTGTATGTGCATACTATTATTCCATGTTGCATGATATACTGTTATACTTGCATTTCATTTTTATGTCACATACATCATGCTTCCTGATTATACGCATTGAGATATGCTGTTTCTATGATATTTCTGGATTTGGGAACCGTGGATATTTCAAAGAGATTATGTAAATGTTCTAAAAACCCGGTTACCCTTGATATAATATTTCAGTGCGTCCACCATGTGTTTTCTCGGTGCTGAGAGCGACATGTGGAACCCGAATCGAGGAGGCGGATGAGACCGATTGTGGGTACATGGTGGACCCGGTGCGGTACCCCGGGGCAAGAAGATCGCAGGAGATGGCGTTGAGCCTGGCAGGGGAGCACTACCGATCGGTGATTTTACCCGACACGTCGGATATCCGGAGGATACCGTCGTAGTCATGAGATGGATGGTAGGGGCCGATCTGGACTGACGGCGCCCTGGATTTTTTGATTGAGATGTTGAGATTTGAGATATTGAGGTACAGAGATTGTGATACAGAGATATCGAGATATTGAGATTATGTTTTGTGCCGATGCTAGACACTGTTCTATGCTGATTTCATTATGATACCTCATTTTAAAATAAAGAAATCTCACAATTTATGAAAGCAGTTTTCTTCAGTACATGCATTCTGTTTCATGCATTCCTACATCATCCATACATATTGCTACCTGACGCACTGACACAGGCACATGGGTTTACACTTGGGTTAGATATTTACCCTAGCCATGGTTTTAGTTTGCTGGTTATATATTTGAGGATTATATATTATGATCGTATGACCTAGGATTGCGTCATACATGCGATTTTCTGTTCGTAGAGCTTTTTCTACTCACGAGTTGGCAACTCACCCCAGTTGTGCCCCAGTTTCTTGCAGGTGTTGCCGTACGGGTTCCATTACGGCTTTGCGGGCACGTTTCTTTTTCAGGTGACTTTCTATCTGCTAGTAGGTGGGTTATTGTATCGTACCCATCATTATACATTGTATATTATATTTCAGTTGTATCTAGAATTTCCATCAACCAAACATGTACTTATTTGAGATGGAGACCAGTGATGTTTATTCTTTCGACCTTAGAGTCGCACGTTATATTTCGATGGGTTCCAGGCTGGTTGAGTTTCTTTTCTGTTGTGATTCTCGCCTTTAGGCGTTGTATATTATGTTGCATACAGGTTGATTTGATATGGTTCTTCCTACACTCTACTACTTCTCTTGGTTTGGATTTCTGGGTTCGACTTACTTAGCTTACGTACGCCTTGAGACGTTCGTAGTCTAAGTGCCGGTCATGTTCCGTACTTTCGGGTCGTGACACCTACGACTAGGGACAATTTTAAGGATATGCTTATAGACTACCCAGCTCTTACATGTGTGATTGACATCACAACATTGGTAGTCAAGCAAAGATCCTAAGGGCTCTATCAACATGTATTAGCGATATGTAAAAAGGAACATATACACATGTTAAGATGATACAAACCAGATAACAAACTATCATATTGAGTAAGACTGTTTTATATAGGTATATATCCCAAGCTTCCAAAATATACTATACAATCCTGTACTATATAATAATGTCCTCTAGGGCATATATCCCTAACACTGGTTTCACCCCTACACAAAAGGCCAATATTTTGAAAGTAGAGGATTTTAAGAATATCAAGTATGCAATTTCAAAATTTCTAGAGGGCTAAGTCTACTATCGAGATCGAACTAAAGGTTTAGGGTTAGGGTTGCAAATAAAATCTAAACAAGAGATTAACTAAATGAAGAGAAGCTACAACCTTTGTAGCCAAGTCCTTCACTTCAATAGCTCCTTGTAATAGTCCCTTGAACTCTTTTTAGGGCTTTACTTGAAGAAAGGAACGAGTTTTCTTGTTGTCTTCTTCGTCGAAAATAATCCATCCTGAGGCAACTCACTCTTAAGTTCACACTTCACTAATCAATGTATTAGAGAAGAGAACAACCTAAACTAGTTTGCTAGAATAGTCTAGATTGATTAAAGTAGGGTTTTAGCTCACTAAAAATTCTTCTTTTCTCTTGAGTGAATAGTGCCTTAAGAGAAGAAGAAATGAAAAAGATGAAGATGGAGATGAGAATGAGCTTGGGTTGAGGATAAATCTTATAAGATAAACTTATATGAATTATATATCAAAAGAGATAATGAGTCATGCTATCTCTAAGGTTCTAAAAGAAACGACTCATTCTTCTTTTTTCAATTCAAAATAAGAAATATGATTTTATCCTTAACCCAATGTGATTCTCTCACACACAGCTCTTGTGTATAATCCACCATTTCAAATTCATATATATTATTTATATCACATACAAATAATATATAAAGTGATGAAAAATACTAAGTGTGCATAATATTAGTTAATATATATATATATATATATATATATAAATTATTAAATCAACACTTGAATCAATAATCCGGTTATATCATATATATATATATATTTCAAATTATTAAATCAACACTTAATTCAATAATCCGGTTATATCATATATAACTCGGTTAATATCAATTAACATTAGATTAGAATACGGTATCAAATAGCCATATTTAATCAAGCTCCCGCACATATCTCTATATATACCCTACTTCATTTCACTTGAGCTAGGAAACCACTATGTGGGACTCTAAAGACTCACCAATATGCTGGCAGTAGGTAATGATCACATCGAACACCTACAAGCTGTCAACGGTACTAGCTGTACGTAACGACTATCCAGGTATTGAACAAATAGAAGATCCACAAGTAAACTTGTCCAAACTCCCATAGAGCCTATAAGAAAACACTTACCGTACAGTCCGATCTCTTCGTCTGATATGTTATTGTTCCCGCCAAATTTTTTAGTTATGAGCTACTTGTTCCTTTATAAAAAAGGGAGATAAGAAAGAGGAAAAGAATCCTCATAGTTTTGTATCACGTATTAAACATGTGGGCGCTTATATGCAAAGCATATAAGCACTGAAAACAAAAAACTAAGGGCCAAACTGGCATCGCGTGTTAAACACGTGGGCATATGAGAGACGAATAAAATAAACCCAAAGGCCAAACTGGCCTCACGTGTTAAACACGTGAGCGCTCATATGCAAAGCATATGAGTGCTGAACATAAATAAACCTAAAATCCAAACAGACTTCACGTGTTAAACACGTGAGCGCTCATATGTAAAACATATGAGCACTGAATATAAATAACCAAAGGCCAAGCAGGCCTCACATGTTAAACACGTGAGCGCTCATATGCAAAGCATATGAGCACTGAAAATAAACAAACTAAAACCCACATTAGGGGTCACGTGTTAAACACGTGAGTTCTCTTGCCGCTTTCTTTGGCAGCGCTCACATGCAAAGCACGTGAGCGCCCCAATTTAAAATGCTCTCATCTAATAGAATTCAATTCTATGTGATAGAATTAAATTCTATTTGGAAAATATTTTCCTTGATTTTTCTGATATGGAAAGATCCTTCTCTAACATAGAATCTTGGATTTAAAATCCAATGGTGATAAAATATCACCAATTAAACCATCTGATAGAATTAAATTCTATATGGGAAATATTTTTCCGATCTTTCTAAAACTAGAAAGATTTTCTCTGTTAAACAGAGGACGCTTGGATCAATAATCCAACAGTGATTATAAAATCATCCATCGATCATTTGATAGAATAAAATTCTATCTTAGGAAAATATATTCCTAATCTTATTAAACTAACAAGATATTCATATGATAAAATAAAATTCTGATCTATATTAAACTAACATGATATTCATATGATAAAATAAAATTCTAACAAGATATTCATATTATAAAATAAAATTCTTTGTTAGGAAAATATCTTCCTAATATTGTTAAACTAACAAAATATTTATATTATAGAATAAAATTCTATCTTGGGAAAATATTTCCTAATCTTATAAAACAAACAAAAAATATTCTCTGTTAAATAGAGAGTCTATGGATTAAAAATCTAACGGTGAATAAAATTCACCAATTGATCTAAAATATAATTTTGATTGATTATAAAATCAATCACGATCTCTCAATGAGAGTTTTTCTCAACATTGATTCCTTTCTTGAGAAGACAGAGGAGGAAGGAGATAAAAGAACCCCCGATAAGCTTCTGCAAAAATACAGTGAGCTCTTGAGAGAATAGATAATTTAATTCTTAAAAGAAGAAGACTCTCCTTCTTCAAAAACACTCTAGGTAAATAAAAAAGGAGAGATTAAAAGTATCCATCTTGCCTAGTATAATGGATATAAGGGTTTAACCTTTAATACAAAAACTTAGTTCTTCTTCTGGTTTGAGATTTGCAAGAGCAAATCTTCCCACAAGTTGAGAATTTAATTCTCATCGGGGAGATTCTGTTCTTCAGACTTAAAATTTAGGGAAAAGAACTAGGTTAAAAAGAAAAAGAAAGAAAAAGAACATATGTTTTGGGAATTTAATCTCCCCAAAATTAGGGTTTAACCATACATAAAGAACTTAGTTCTTATAAAAATAAAAGAGAACTTAGTTCTCCAATAATAACAATGATGATTCAAGATCTTAAAAACAGAAGTCTTGATCATCTATAACTAAAAAGTCATTAACAGAGATTAATACATATGAAAATAAGAAAAACTTGCATCTCACGTGAAACACTTGTGAGTAAAATGTGCTTAGCACTGTTATTTTTCCCTCATATGTTTCCCATGTGAGTGGTTAAAACAAACAGAAGAAAAACTAAAAACACGTCACGTGCTTCCCACGTGAGCGTCCAAAGAGCAGAGGAAAACCCCTCTGTGTTGGTTAGGCAGCCACCAAATAAAGCAGCCTAACACAAAGCAATCATATGAAATACTTGTGAAACACTCTTGGAAACACAAAATCCGGTGTCTTACGTGCTTCACACGTGAGCCTCAGCCAATTGCTTAGCACTTATGGAAAAAAGGGGGTGAGCAAATAAAGGCTGAACTCAATGCTCAGCACTCACGTGCTTCCCACATAAGTGCCATACAAAGTGCTTAGCACTCTATGTTCTCAAAATGACTAAGCGCTTATCCCTGTTTGGACAGCACCCATATATGAGCGCCTCATGTGAAAAACATGTGAGCGCCAAAAAAGATTAGTGCTCAGCACTATTCCAGTCCCCTATGTGAAATACACGTAGGCAGTGCATATACAGTGTTTAACACTACAGGGTAGCATAGAAACCCAATCTCATCCCAAATTGGCTAAATTTCCTGAGGTTAAACCTTTTTGATTTTAAAATCAACCGAGCCCATTTTGCTCATGATCTCCCAAACTGATTTTAGTCTCATACATGACTAAAGATCTGTCATTGATGATATCCAAAACGATATTCATCCCACATCACCTAAGGTAATCCTAGTCTCAAATACGACTAACGATTCTTAGGACCATCACCCATTTTCCCCCTCAAATACGGGATTTGGTTTAAGGGTACATCTCTTCATACCTCTAATGCATGTCGTTGTAATTCTTCAACGTCTTAAGAGAGGTGGCGGGTCCCGACGACCAACAACTTATTTTACATTGATGCACTTCCAAATTGATGTGCATGCATCAAATCGGATCGTGCCCCAAATTGGGCACATTCCATATCACCATTGTTCACTTCGTCATGTAACAAATACACGTGCGCGCAATATGGATAAGGGACCGAAATGTCCCTCAACTAATATTCGCCTCAAAAACGGCGATAATGGACCGAAACGTCCTTAAACTAATATTCGTCCCCAAAATGGGAATGTTGGACCGAAACATCCTTAAACTAATATTCGTTCCCAAAACGGGAACATTGGACTGAAATGTCCTTAAACTAATATTTGCCTCAAACATGGCGATAATAGACCGTGACGTTCTTAAACTAAAACAAACCGAGCCCTAAATGCTCATATATATTTAAGTTAATCTTAATCTCAAACCAAATTAACGGTCCTTAAATAAACCAAGCCCAAATCTAAAAATATATGGATTTAGACTAATCCACGCTCTACGGGCGACGACATAAACTAGTCTCCGTATACAATCCATGGGCAACCAAAACAAACAAAAACACACACGACACGAAGTGAACTTCCGGAGAAGAAGAAAGTGGTTATCGCAATACTGTAATGTAATTAACTGTAGGGGCTTGCATCTACAGGGAAGAGCGTCCCCACAATTAAAAACCCCTCATAAAATGAGGGGGAATCTGATATAGTTTGCTGCAACGGTCGCATCCGTCCAAACCTCCGATATACGGTTCTATAAATCAACATGGCATCTTCGGAGAGGTGGATAGATAAATCCAAATAGCATCTTCCCTCAGAATTCAGGCCAGACATCCCGACGTCTCGGTCCGGTCTTTTGGTGGTGAACAGATTCTGGCACGCCCGGTAGGACATTTTCCTCTTTCCACTCTACACTTCTTATGTCGTGTTTCGCGAACAAAATGACGGTTCGCTACAGTTGCCTTTGGATTTAAGGTACTAAAATTTGGTTTCTTGCTCCTATGTAGAAGAAGAAGAAAATCGATGGCTTCCAACTGCACCTCTTGCAACAGTAACTCTAGCTCCACCCTAACTGGAGGAGTGACCTACGAGCCCAACACGACCTCTATCTTTTCAATACCGGTGGGGCAAGTAACATAAGCCACTACTAGACTATTCTTCGGGACCATGTTCCCACGAGTGGGTGTCGGTGCCTCAGCGACGCAACAAGATGCTCCCTAGAGGTCGGTCTTTGATCGACTGGCGACTACAATGGCCCCTCTCAACGGGCTGTCCAAAGCTGACGTCTCAATCTTCATTAGGCTGGGCAAGAACCCAAACTGGCCCGCAAAGAGGCTCGTGACACCTAAAAAGGCTACCCTAAAACGGATAGCCCTCCCAACTCCTGCTATGGACGAAGTCGTCAAAGGTGCTTCCCCTACCAGAAAGTCGGTCTTTGAAAGATTGGTCGGCCATCTTCAAACTCTGCCAAAGAAGTCAGTCTTCAACTGGCTGACACCAACAACAGTCCATCACCAATCTGGGGGCACGAAGAAGCCACTTCCAAAATTGAGGCAATCCCGTCTGCAAGACATGCTCGACGTCGCCACTGGCACCGGGTAAGAAAAGCCGGGGGCAATTCTCCCTATGGACTTACCCCACCAGCTCCAACAGTGGAAGTTGACGCTCCTATTCTAATCGGGAACAACTTTGATCTATTCAGGAGGGTACGCAAGAACTCTCCAACGGCAGTGCTAAAGAAATCGCCCCCGCCTGCAGAAACTGTTAGGAATATATATGCCCTAGAGGACATTATGTTAGTGTGATATACTCTAGAGGCCATTATTGTATAGTACTAGTTTGTATATTACATTTTGAAAGTTTGGGATATATACACAGATTTATAACAGTCTTTCTCAATATGGTAGTATGCTACTTGGTTTGTATCTATCTTAATATGCGTATATATTTCTTTTGATATATCGCTAATACATATTGATAGAGCCCTTAGGATCTTTTGCTTGACTAACAGTGTTGTGATGGCAGTCACACTAGTGGAGGTTGGGTAGTCTATAAGCACATCCTTTTACAGGTCCCTGGTCATAGGATTATCGAGAAAGGGTATCGATACTCCAGAGTAGACTAGTGTATACGCTTCTCATCCCAGGAGGGGAGATGGTCTTTCCCACAGCCATCAGTATGTCGTACTGGAGATAGTATGCAGATGCTCGTTAGGTTACAAGTACACTGGACAGGACTCGCTGGGAACTATTGGTTGGTATTATACCAATCGTCAGTTATCAGTTCCCAGGTGACATGAGTACAGCTTAGTTTGTTGACATGACATTCTCACTTCGCCTCGAGTGTGTTCCCACTGTTCTTAGATTACTACCCTACCACGGCTCTATTAAGTCATGCAAACAGGTTGTAGTTGGGTGCAGTCCCGAAGCACTTGGAGGCAGTGACGGTTAGACAGGATTCGTCTCTCCCGGTATTAGGAGTTGATACCGCGCTGTGTCTAGGAGAGCCATTACACAAAGTCCCTAGCCAGGGCAAGCGAGATTTACTGGTAGTGTTTCCAGTAGTTTCTCAGGGTGTTCTGGGCTGCACTCCGACACGACTTGTACCGCTATTAGGGGACTGACGTTTACTGCCCCTAGGCCCGACATGCGATACTTTTAGATGAACAGACCAGACTGTACGGAGATTGTCACATTCAGGCTCGGCAGGAGTTCGGATGGGTTCACCACATCGGTCTTCTTATCGGCATCTACCCGGGGACCGTTACGTACAGATAGTACCGCTTGTGGCCTGTGGTTAAACCCACTGCCAGCGTAGTGTCGAGTCTTTAGAGTCCCACACAAAGGGTTGTTCACCTTTGGGCAAAACAGAGTAGAGATCGTACGGTTTTATGATGGGGTTCGTTCACATACGCGCACTTGAGCACGTTTGGTGTCCGGGCAGTTATTATTAGTGGGCTTTGGTTTAAGCCAGATCCTAGTATTTGTTTTGGGATTGGTCTTGTCTCATTGTATTCGTGTTTCTTCGAAACACGAATGCGGGTACGTACGTACAGTTGAGAGATGCGGAGAAGGAAACGCCTCATTAGGGTTTTTGACCATTGACTTGATCAAAACCCTAATGAGAATGAGAAATATGATCAATAATATTAATTAAGGAAAATTGTATCATGTTTTGAGTTGGGTTAACCATTTGACTTGTTGACTTACATTGACCTAGATATTTTTCTTTTTGTTTTTTTTAAGCATAAGATGCTTCTTGAAGCTTGCTTAGCATTAAATGTGAAATGATAATGGCCACACAATTTTTTTTTTTATTATTATTATTATCATATATCTCTAATATGAGAGCTTGGTTCTCTCATTCTCTCATTATCTTTCTCTCTCATGGTTTGCTCTCCCTCTTCCTCTCTCAATGTTTTAATCTTTCATGTGTTAAAATCTAAAGCTCTTGAGACTAAACCACCAAAACAACTCTCAACTTACTCTAGGGTTCTTAGTCTAGCATGCCAAGCACTCTAGTTACTTCATTGTTGAGGTATGAGGTCAAGGTAGAGGCCTTCGGGTTGATCTTTCTTTGGCGAAGAGATGAAGAAGAGGAGGAGCCGTCTACACCACTCAAAAGTGCACACAAGAAAAGGAAGAAACACAAGAAGAGAAGGAGTTTAAGAACTAGGTATAACCTTCTAACATAATAGTTAGAACTTGTAGATAGTGTGTTAGTTCATGTTTAGCAAAGATCCTTCATGGTATGTCTATGTTACCTTGTGATAAAAAATTCGATTTTTACTCTTTCCGCCTCCCCGTAAGTACCGGGGTGGGTAATATAGACTTACAGTGGTATCAGAGCCTAGCTAAACAACAACTAATATGTTAGCAAAGTCTTTAGAACTTCGATCCCGGAAAAAATCGCAAAATACAACAAAAATTAGTGTTTTCTGCCGATTTTAAAAATAGGTCTAAAAATATTTTCAGAGACCTGAAAAATACGTGCAGGGTTTTTTAGGGACACATAAGAAAAATGAGCTTGTGACTCGGTCAGACAGCCGCGGAAGCACGGCGAAACCATGCGTTTCGTCGCGGATCCGCGGCCGAGTTGACTCGGAGTCAACTCGTGTTTCCTGCAGAATGTCCAGCTTGATGTTTTGTGATTTTTCAGATACTTTGTTTCTGCCCAGATTCTGTTAAGTACAGTGTTGTTTTTGGGGTAGTTTCAAATTGGAATATTGATCGAAATTATATAAACTTTAGCTAATTGATTATATCTGTAATGTGATATATGTACTGAACGTCGACTAATGGCTATACGTCGATTAGTGGGGGTTGTACATATCTGTGATCTGTGATGTTGGATTATGTATATGAACTTGTTGGATTGTCGCGGATGAATAGCCGGGGTTGTGAGATGAGTGTCTATTTATTTTTCATTTGTTGTAAATTGTAAATTGATGTAATATTATTTTTTTGGTCGCACATCCGGGTTGAGGTTGTAGCCACCATTGTATATTATTTCTTTTACTGTTTTTGCTCCTAGGATAGACCTAAGGTGGGGTGCACAAACTACCGGGTACTTTGAAGTGCTGAGTGGCCTACTCACGTTGTTGAGGGAGGCTGCTTCACTTCGGGTATTTGGCAAGTAGTTTGCCGCACCCGTAGGGGTCTAGGGTGGGGTTTGGCTATTCATCGCGACCGTGTAATCCGTCTTTCGTTGCAGGATCGAACGAAACGTGGATTCCTAGCATATCCAATGTGTTCATTTGTGATCTAGAATGGCTATCATTGCATCTGACGAATATTTATATCTATATATGATATCTAGTAGGCGTTGCTTATGTTTTGCATCCGCGCTAGTCCAGCCCCCGCTCTGTCGTTAGTTAAGTAACCTAACGGGTGATGATGGGGCCCAGTGGCGAATGCGGATGGTATAAGCGTATGTCATATTTTCGTTGTTTTCTGCAATGGTAGGATTAATTGATGGGACGCATTATATTAATGCAAAGAAAATAAACCAAAGCTCAATCGTTAGAACAATTTCAAAACCACTCGGTTTTTTCCAAAACAGAAAACTTTTAAAAACGCGGAGCTTAATCCATTCCTTTTAAAAGCTATCAGGTTCCTTCGATTATATCAAGTTCACTACGTTCATGGTTTCGCCAAAACCATTCGTAGCCTTCAGTCATTTCAATTAAATATTCAGTAGCATTCAAGCTATGTATTTTGACCTTCGCCAAGGCATAATGATTGGTAGCTGCCGAATATTTATCTGTTGCATAGATAGATGCGTTGGTTTGGGACAGTCGTACTGCTATTTTAGCCTTCGTCAAGGGTATGTACGGGTGGGTTCAAATTAACCTGTATAATGACGGGTAGAACTTGACATGTGACTTATGATATGTTGGCCTTCGTCAAGGTCATAAGAGCATGGGGCAAAAATCCACATCGGGAGTTTCTAAAGAAACTGAAACTTGCTAGTGTTGCAAACCATTTGGAGTGCGATAATTTTGGTAGGATTCCTTCAACTTCATCACACAATGATATTTGGATCTCGATCCTACTGTGAGTATATGCTACTCATTGGGAAATTTTCTCACTTAACGATCAATGCTACGAACCAAGTAAATGTCTAGAAAGGTGTTAGCGGGGCTACGCCCACAGGGAAAAGAGGTTATTTAATTAAGGAATTTCGTGAAAGCGTCGTAAAACTCCCTCTAAGTACCGACACCGGCCTGGCTGAACGGTTAAGCAAGTATTGTACGGTGAGATCAATCCTGACTAGTTCTTCTTTTATGGTTTGAGGAAGGATTCGAGAAACAGTGGGAGCCATCCTGTTTAGACAAACTAAAAACCACTCTAAACTTGCAAGAGCATCATGCTAAAGTGTTTCTTCTCTCTCTCCTAATTGCAGCAACCAAACATCATGACGGGCCTTGAGTTACTATTAGATAAAAATATATTGATAGGGCCAAACTATAAAGATTGGTTCAGGAATGTCAAAATGGCAATCACTTATGACAAGTTGGGGTATCTCCTTACTACTAAGGCTCCCGCCGTCCCAGGTCCAAAATCCAGTGTCGCGGATAAGGAAATCCGTAAGACCTGGGAGATTGAAAGCGCGAAGGCCAAGTGCCTCGTGCTTGCCTCTATGAATAATGAACATCAGAGGAGGCATGAGAACATGGATCTTGAATCCATATTTCTCCATACTAAGGAACTATATGGAGAGCAATCTCGTATCGCAAGATACGAGACCACAAAAAATCTATTTTCAGCGAGGTTGGTCGTTGGATCATCTGTAGCGGAACACATGCTTCAGATGATTGGCTACATTGAGGAGTTCGCGGACCTCAGGACCACATTAGAGAACGAGCTCTATACTGACTTGATTCTCCAGTCCCTTCCTTCCACCTATGTCCAGTTTATCCTGAATTTCAACATGCAAGGAAAAGAAGTTGAACCTCCGGAACTCCTCAACATGTTGATGAGTGCAAAGGTCACCCTGCAGAAAGTCAGGGAAACACCCGCTTTGTTTGTTGGAGGAGCTTCCTCTTCTAGGTCCAAGGCGAAAGCCAAAGGAAAGAAGAAGGCCCCCACAAAACCAAGGGGCGGTGTTAGTAAGGTGGAAGCTAAGGGAAAAGCAAAGGTAGCGGGACAGATTGTGGGGAAGGAAGAATGCTTTTATTGTCACAAGAAAGGACACTGGAAGAAAGATTTCAAAGCTTGGAAGGCCAAGAACCAGGACCCGAAGCAAGTTGTGGTTTCGGCTTCAGGTGTGTATGTTATTGAAAACTGTCTGTCAATCAACTCTACTTCCTGGGTATTGGATACCGGATCAGGATTTCATATCTGTAATTCTTTACAGGAACTAAGAAGCCGTAGGGTTTTGAAGGCGGGTGATATGACCCTCAGAGTTGCAAACGGAGCAAGCATGGATGCTAAGTCCGTGGGGGACTATCACTTAGGATTGACAGATGGATATGTTTTAGTTTTGCGTAACTGTTATTTTGTATCCAGTTCGACTTGTAATATCATATCTGTATCTTTAATGTATAAAGAAGGTTATGATTTTGCATTTGTAAGCAATGTTGTAAACATTTACCTTAATCATGTTTTGATTGGGTCGGGTACATTAAGCAACGGTATATATATTTTAAACCAACCGTAGATTTTCAATATCCAGAATACACACAAAAGAAAGTCTCCGAAATTAAATCATGCTTTCTTATGGCATTGTAGACTGGGTCACATCAATGAGATAAGGTTAGCTAAGTTACATAAAGAAGGATATTTAGATCCGTTCGAATATCATTCTTATGCAACTTGTCAATCATGTCTCAAAGGAAAGATGACAAAGACTCCGTTCACTGGGCACGGAGTAAGAGCGAGCGAGCTCTTGGGACTCGTACACAGCGACGTGTGTGGTCCAATGTTTACACATGCAAGAAGTGGTTTTTCATATTTCATTACTTTTACGGACGATTTCTCTAGGTATGGACATGTCTTCTTAATGAAGCATAAATTCGAGGCCTTTGAGAAATTCCAGGAATATAAGAATGAAGTAGAAAAACAAACCAGCAAAAGTATCAAGACACTGAGATCTGATCGAGGTGGTGAATACTTAAGTGCCGAGTTCCTGGATTACCTAAAAGAGAGTGGAATTCTCTCTCAGCTTACTCCTCCATACACTCCACAACACAACGGTGTATCGGAGAGACGGAACCGAACCCTATTGGATATGGTACGTTCCATGATGAGTAACGCTAAGTTACCGCGATCATTCTGGGGCTATGCACTAGAATCAGCTGCATATCTTTTAAACAAGGTTCTTACCAAGACTGTGCCTACCACACCATATCAGATGTAGAGTGGGAAGAAACCCTATCTTCAATATCTGAAGATATGGGGATGTCCGGCTTTTGTCAAAAAGTAGCATGCGGAAAAACTCGAGGCACGCTCGGTACTGTGTAAGTTTGTGGGATACCCAAAGAACTCCAGGGGTGTAATGCTTTGAAAATCGTTTCGGTGAAATTTCGAAAAATCGGTAAGATAAGGGGGTTTTCTGAAAAAAAGTCAAAATGCAAATATCTTATTATAAAAATTAAATATACATATTCCAGCTATGTAATTGCTATTATTTGGTGTTTATTGAGCTGCTGGTGAAATTTCAAATTTTCTGAAAAAATATTATTTTATTATTATTTTAAGTCGTCACTAATACATTTAATTAGGGAAAATTACAAATTGGAATGAGTTGAAACAAATTTTGTGCATCATAAAACATTAAATAAAATTTTATCATGTGGTTTTTGGAACGAAATCATTTGCCAAAACGGTTTAGAAATTATTGAAGAAAAAAGGCATTTTTTTAGCGTAAATGGATGTTTGGGGTATTGTATTTATCATTTTTCATCACCCCACATCCGTACCCACACCCACACACACCCACTTACTCCTCCCCATGGCTGAATTCAGCAGCCACCCTATTTTTTCCCCACTTGATTTTCAAATGAAAGGAAATGAAAGAAAAGAATAGAAAATGGATAAAGTAGTTAGACTTTTGACTTGCTTTGACCTTGACTTTGTCCCCCCTCATTTTCTCTACCTCCCTCTCTCTCCTCACTCCCATTTCTAGCCGAATCCTTCTCCCCACAGCAGCAGCCCTTCCCCCCCCCCCAAAATCCACACTATTTTGCTTCAAAAATCCACAAAAAAGCTTCAAAATCCATACAATTTCAAAGCTTTTTCCAAATCGAACCCTTACCCATTATTTCTTGCCCAAGCAAGCATGGATCTAGGAGCTTGGAGGCCATTTTGGGAGGCTAGATTTCAAGCTTGGTCTCTTGATTTTGTGAGGTATAAATCCCAAGCCAAATTTAAATTGTTGGATAGTGTCTTTCATCAAGGTCTATTAAGTTTAAATGCGATTCTAATTGGGATTTAGTTTGTAATGGAAAGAGTTTGAGATCAAGTTAGGTTGTGATCATGTGTTCATGGTTGTGTGATGTTCTTTTTTTGCATCTTAAGCTATGCAACTTAAATTTGTTACTTATTGCCAATTGTAACATGTAAAATATCCAAATTAAGCTTTTGTGTAAACTAGGGTTTTATAAAATGCATTATATGTGAGGTTAAAAATGTGTTTAGGTTTTTCATGACTTCATTAACTTTATTAAGTGTGGTTTAATGCTTTAGATCATGCAAATCTAAGCTAGATTGTAGTTTGTGCATTTTTGCTTTGAAATTGTTAAAAAGGGTATTTTTGTAAACTAGAATATTAGGGTTTTTGGAATTTTATGAGATTAAATTCCGGAAATTATTTATACGACTTATTTAAGATATTTAATAAATATATTGGCCGCTACATTCATTTAAACATCCTGTTTTGTACAAAAACGGCGAATTGTGCTTGCTAGATTTTCGGAAAAATGACTTTTTAAGCAAAATTGAGGTTTTTGTGAGTTTTAACCTAGTTTATATTAAAATTAGTGTTCGTGAATGTGCAAATGAGTGTGATTGGATTTTTCTCGATGGTTTGACGTTTGTACATCGACATCGAGGGTTGGTTTGACTATTCTTGCATGCGTAGGCGATAGGTTTGGACCTATGCGTGATACGCGTGCCGATTTGATTTTCGTATGCCGTTTCGATTTCGAATTTAGTTTTAATGCGATACGGTGCATTATGATATGTAGGTACCCCATGCGGACTTCGAGACGATAAGAAAGCGCGTGGCGACGTCGGCACCGGCGAGCGAGGACCAGGTGAGTAGATTTATATCTACGGGGAGAAGTCGGGTGGATGGCGTATAGCACCCCCGCAGTCCGTGGTGGTGTATACAGATGCGTATACACACCAACAATTATTATATGTTATTTAGGATTAATAACGATGCTTAGGATGGATATTGGTGTGTTGGACTATTTTTTGTGTTGCGAACCCTAGGGTAGTGTTGCACTACACCTGCACACATACATACTTGCATACATTCCTATTGATATGTGCTCATGGGATTCTTTATAGTTATGTATTCACATGGGTATGGGACTATGTGTTCACATACGGATTGAGGATGATACTTGGGGTTGAGCTGAGTCGGTGAGATTGGATCGAGGCCGTGAGATCGGTGATATAGCAGGGTTCGTATCTTAGATACGACATGACGTTGTAGCGGGTCCTTGACGTAGTGTTTCACACACGTCCATGCTTACGTAGGCGGTATCAGTATGGTACTAGACGTAGATCAGTACCCCGATCATGATATTTGATAAAGAGGATACCAGGTGAATAGTATGATGAATGTGATATTGACCCGTACCCAGATTGGGATGCCGTACGACGGATTTACGTACGAGCTATATTGATGATTGATCCGCACTCTTGACTTGGGATGCCTGATTATAGATATGGTATCGGATATGATATTATTGAGGCGGGATCACCGACTATACATATACAGGTATGTATATGTATCGACTCAGATGATAGGCGGTTTCCTTACTTGTAGTTCAGCTTGTTAGTTCAGCCGTATAGTTTAGTGTAGTTGTTAGATTAGATTAGACTTCTTACCTATTTCAAAAACTAACGAATCGTGGGCATTTTTAAAGACAGCTCAAGGGAATCTACGGATATTTCAAAAACGACGTATCTTTTCATAAAAACACCGTAGTCCCTATTTTCAAAACCCCATGATTCGTGTTATTTCAAAAGGCACCATTCGTAGGACTTATATTAGATTATTGTAGATTAGTTATCGTTGTGTCTAGTATTCAGCTCCCGCACATTATTGCTGTTCGCTCTGCCTCGCATATTTATTTTGCTGCATATTCCATTATTGATATCATGCCGTTAGGACACCAGCACCATTACCGATGATGCGTATGTACCACGTACACCTACTTGCCGGCTCACACACATCTTCATCGGTAATTGCCATGTCACGTACACTTTAGAGAATATAATTGCTTGACTTAGATTGTTAGCTGGTAGTTTTGACATGATATTAGTGTACTTCCCTTATATGCCATATTAGACATTGTAGTTATTACCTACCACTTCATGCATACTGTTATTCAGTTGTTCATGTCTAGTTCATTATCATTGACATATGTACTTGTGATGATTTCTTGAGATTTATGATATTTCTGGATTTCGGGGAAAGCCGCAAAATTTACAACTTATGATCTTTTAAAATATAAAATGTTGCGGTTTTCTAGTGATGTAAAGTGTCGTCCACCATGAGTTTGCTGTGGTTTTGGAGATCCGTGTCGAGGAGTGGAGGAACCGTCACGGGTACATGGTGGGCCCGGTATGGTACCTCGGGGAAAGATGAATGTGGTGTTGACGTTGAGCCCGGCAGGGGAGCACTACCTACCGGTGATATTACCCGACGCGTCGGATATCCGGAGGATACCGTCGTGGTCTTGAGATGGATGGTAGGGGCCGGTCCGGACTGACGGTGCCCTAGATATTGAGATTGAGACATTGATATTTCGAGACAGTGAGATTTATGTTTTGTGTCGATGCTAGACACTGTTGATACTGATTTCATTATGATACCTCAGTTTAAAAATACGAAGGAAATCTCACTAATTTATGAAAACAGTTTCTTCATTTACATGTATTCTGTTTCATGCATTCATACCTCATTCATATGATATATTGCTACCTGAGGCACTGACACGGGCACATGAAATTTTACTCGGGTTAGATATTACCCTAGTCATTGTTATAGGCTGCCTGTTATACTTATATTTGAGGATATATTATGATCATTGACCTAGGTTGCGTTATTTATGCGATTTCTGTGCGTAGATGTTTTTCTATTCACGAGTTGGCAACTCACCCCCGTTATGCCCCAGTTTCTTGCAGATTTGCCGTACAGGTTTCTTTACGGCTTGCGGGCTCAGTTTCATTCGGGTGATTTGCTAGTAGGTGGGTTTACTTGTATCATACCCTTATTATATATCTTGTATATCATTATTCTGTTGTATCTAGAAGTTCCATCAACCAAACATGTATCTATTGAGATAGAGACCAGTATTGTTTATTCTTTCGACCTTAGAGTCGCTCGTTATATTTCTGGTGGTTTTGAGTTCCCTTTTGAGTTTTTGATCCTCGCCGTTGGCGTTGTATATTATATTACTTGTGTGGTTGTGACCGTCGATTGACGAAGAGCTAGCTCCCGCTTGGGGATGCCTTTTTCTTGATTTCGTATACTATTTATGTTGTATCCCGTTTGGGGGCCAGTATTTACAAAGGAGACTCTGCCGAAATTTTCAGTAAATTTTTAATGCTTTTAAAAACCGCATAATTCGGCTTATGCTATTGAAACTACTTGCTTTAATTTGGTTTTCCCTGCACTCTACTACTTTTCTTGGTTTGGATTTCTGGGTTTTCGGTTTACTTAGATTACGTACGCCTTAAGACGTTCGTAGTTTAAGTGCCGGTCATGTTCCGTACTTTCGGGTCGTGACAAAGTTGGTATCAGAGCGTTAGGTTTTAACCTTCGGAGCGTAGGATGACCCTTGGTTGATGGAATAGGTGACTAAAGTAGAGTGACGTACCGTTGGTATGTTCCGCGGCATATTTACGACACGCCACTCCACTTATGAAGCCTTAGGATGTACATTTCCTTGTTCAGTATTATATTCATTCCGATCTAGCCTCATCGGTATCAGGTTGGTTTTGCTGCTACGGTTACGGCAGGGAGAGCTACGGCTAGAGTTGCGGTCAGCACAAGCTCGTCACGAACGAGGACTGACCAGGGCGAAATTCCGGCGACACACGATTGCAGAGATATGTCTTTTTACTGTGTTTCCGCGCCACGAGCGTTTGGTGGATCGCCTTTATGAGGTTACTCGGAGGTGCTGATCGACACTAGAGAATTGAGCCAATGATGGAGGCCAGCCAGATTTTGATGACCGTTGGTGTGTTGCTTACTCCTGATGTTTGAGGCACTGTTCAGCGTGCAGACGAGTGAGCTAGTTATTGCTGCGAACGACGAGATATCGCCCCAGATGTTGGAGCTATTACAGTACGAGTTGTACTAAGAGATGATAGAAGGTCGCTAGTCATCCTATGATGAATGACTAGGACAGGTGGTTCGTTCGCTACCCCGATGCAAGGTCATCAGATAGATTGATTCCAGCTAGAGAAGACTTCACGCGGAGACGTTGGGAGTTGACAGAGACGATCGAATGTCAGAAACCTATTATTCCAAGTTTAAAGTATTCGGAAAGACATGCAGGCAATTCTATGGTCCCTCTAGAAGAATGAAACCCTAACTCGACTTAATGACCGTACGAAAGCCTTTGAACCTTAGGGTTTGCGGCAGTTCTGCGGCGCCATTAGTGAGGCTTGGGTTTGCCCTTCTACGGCTGGACCACCGATGCTGTGGTATGTACTCGATACTATTAAACTGTGCCCAAGAGGTTGAGCTCTTGGGGGATTATGAGGTTTTGACGACTCGATCGGATGGCTCGACTTAATTCGGATGTTAGGTGGTGAGATGCATTTCTTGGGAGACTCCCGATACGAGGATAGCCGTTGGAGCTCAGTCCATGCAGCCACGATGAGACGAGTCCGAAGCAGTCCACATTAGAGAAAATGGAGTAAGAGGATCATACAAGATCTGGATATGATGACGTTTCCCTCCGCCGACATCAGAGATGCGATGCGCATGCCGTGGCAGAGTACTGGATATACCTTCCAGAAGGAGTCGCGATGGGTGTGCAGCCGTTCCAGAGCAAGATGCATATATAGGAAAGGACGGTGACTTCCGAACAGTTGGCAGAGACAAGACATGGAAGAGACCGTGAGCAGGATTCCTTCCAGGACACTGCTGCAATGATACTTGCACCCAGGATCAGATGTGTCACGTACATTCAGAGAGCCAGAGACCGATGCCAGTAATATGCTGTCTTACGAGTGGTCGCAATGATTGACCAAGAGATGACCAGAGAAGTGCCAGAACGGAATCGTCCCCGTTAGCACACCTGACAGGGCCGATGAGCCGATGGACCGAAAGATTGGTAATTCACAGTGAAGACCTTGACCCAGGAGTGGTCATGGTTACGCACACCAGCAGGACAGAGTTCATGATCATCGACGAGACGTCCCACTAGTGACCGCGACAGTTGGCCGAGATTCTTAGAGAATGCACTTGAGCGGTACTATTCCGCTATTGTTGATTACGATGTTTTGGGTGATTTATTCGTATGATTTGATTTTGATGATTGAGGATTTACGATCTTTACACAGTGTTGCACTTGATATCGTTTTCGTGCTTCAGTTTCACATGTTTGTGATTTTACGATTTTAAACAGTTGAGTTGGTTTTGTGCGTATGCATGCACACGATTTGGTTCCTGCACTCTGTATAGTTTATATATGCTTGCAGTGCAGTGATACGCCTTTTGTGCACTTAGATGCACTGGACTTCGATTTCGATGGTGATACTCGATATTTGTTTTGTGCACCTTGTGCACCTGATTGATTTTGCGCACGTTCGGTGCTTGATATTGGATTTCATGATTTCGTGCACGATGGATGCACCTGATTTGGATTTTTAGCGCCTGTTGGGCTCCTGTTACAAGATGCGATTTGGTGTACACCAGATGCACTAATTCAAGATTTTTCGTGCATGTCAGATGCACCTGATTTTGCTGTCAGGCACACACGTTCCCTACGACAGATGTTTCGTGCACACCCGATGCACTTAGATGTTGTTTCTGTGCGCATGTATGGCATATTCATGGATTTTGATTTCCGTGCGCACCAGACGCACGTAGCATTCATGTGCATATTTTGGGGATTGATTTCGTATAGAGCAGTACGTTTTTATGATATTGCTATGTGTTTTCGTACTGAGCAGGACTAGTCAGAGGACAGTACCTGAATATATTTTGCATGTATTGATAGTTATTGAAGGGATTTCCAAAAAAGCGAGCTATAGCCTCAGTATTTACCTACGTGTCTGATATGACACGAAATGTTTAAAACAAGGAGACCCTTCTAAATTGTTTCCAAAACGGCGGAACGTACATTTCAAACAAAGGTATATATGTATATAGTTATTTTCTTATGATAGACATCCGCCACTGTGCAGTGTTATACGCGTTGCACAGCGACTTAAAGAGATTTGGCATGCATTTCCTTCAGATACTTACAGATATAGATTCGATATTTACAGGTATAGTTTCGAGTTATGCCATATTGGTTTTGATTTGGATTTGGCATTGATGTCTTCTCCATGACTCCGATGATTGCGGGATGCCTGACGGAGTTTTGATTTGAGTTATATGCTCATTTTTCAAGCGCATGCGCTGCGCTACGATTTGTTTTATGTATTTACAATTTCGGAGCCCCGACGACTTGATGGGTTTTCTTAGATGTTTTAGTATTTGGGGGAGTTTGAATTTAAATTCGAGGACCGAATTTCTTTAATGGGGGAAGATTGTAATGCTTTGAAAATCGTTTCGGTGAAATTTCGAAAAATCGGTAAGATAAGGGGGTTTTCTGAAAAAAAATTCAAAATGCAAATATCTTATTATAAAAATTAAATATACATATTCTAGCTATGTAATTGCTATTATTTGGTGTTTATTGAGCTACTGGTGAAATTTCAAATTTTCTGAAAAAATATTATTTTATTATTATTTTAAGCCGTCACTAATACATTTAATTAGGGAAAATTACAAATTGGAATGAGTTGAAACAAATTTTGTGCATCATAAAACATTAAATAAAATTTTATCATGTGGTTTTTGGAACGAAATCATTTGCCAAAACGGTTTAGAAATTATTGAAGAAAAAAGGCATTTTTTTAGCGTAAATGGATGTTTGGGGTATTGTATTTATCATTTTTCATCACCCCACACCCGTACCCACACCCACACACACCCACTTACTCCTCCCCATGGCTGAATTCAGCACCCACCCTATTTTTTCCCCACTTGATTTTCAAATGAAAGGAAATGAAAGAAAAGAATAGAAAATGGATAAAGTAGTTAGACTTTTGACTTGCTTTGACCTTGACTTTGTCCCCCCTCATTTTCTCTACCTCCCTCTCTCTCCTCACTCCCATTTCTGGCCAAATCCTTCTCCCCCCAAAATCCACACTATTTTGCTTCAAAAATCCACAAAAAAGCTTCAAAATCCATATAATTTCAAAGCTTTTTCCAAATCGAACCCTTACCCATTATTTCTTGCCCAAGCAAGCATGGATCTAGGAGCTTGGAGGCCATTTTGGGAGGCTAGATTTCAAGCTTGGTCTCTTGATTTTGTGAGGTATAAATCCCAAGCCAAATTTAAATTGTTGGATAGTTTCTTTCATCAAGGTCTATTAAGTTTAAATGCGATTCTAATTGGGATTTAGTTTGTAATGGAAAGAGTTTGAGATCAAGTTAGGTTGTGATCATGTGTTCATGGTTGTGTGATGTTCTTTTTTTGCATCTTAAGCTATGCAACTTAAATTTGTTACTTATTGCCAATTTTAACATGTAAAATATCCAAATTAAGCTTTTGTGTAAACTAGGGTTTTATAAAATGCATTATATGTGAGGTTAAAAATGTGTTTAGGTTTTTCATGACTTCATTAACTTTATTAAGTGTGGTTTAATGCTTTAGATCATGCAAATCTAAGCTAGATTGTAGTTTGTGCATTTTTGCTTTGAAATTGTTAAAAAGGGTATTTTTGTAAACTAGAATATTAGGGTTTTTGGAATTTAATGAGATTAAATTCCGGAAATTGTTTATACGACTTATTTAAGATATTTAATAAATATATTGGCCGCTACATTCATTTAAACATCCTGTTTTGTACAAAAACGGCGAATTGTGCTTGCTAGATTTACGGAAAAATGACTTTTTAAGCAAAATTGAGGTTTTTTTGTGAGTTTTAACCTAGTTTATATTAAAATTAGTGTTCGTGAATGTGCAAATGAGTGTGATTGGATTTTTCTCGATGGTTTGACGTTTGTACATCGACATCGAGGGTTGGTTTGACTATTCTTGCATGCGTAGGCGATAGGTTTGGACCTATGCGTGATAAGCGTGCCGATTTGATTTTCGTATGCCGTTTCGATTTCAAATTTAGTTTTAATGCGATACGGTGCGTTATGATATGTAGGTACCCCATGCGGACTTCGAGAAGACAAGCAAGCGCGTGGCGACGTCGGCACCGGCGAGCGAGGACCAGGTGAGTAGATTTATATCTACGGGGAGAAGTCGGGTGGATGGCGTATAGCACCCCCGCAGTCCCTGGTGGTGTATACAGATGCGTATACACACCAACAATTATTATATGTTATTTAGGATTAATAACGATGCTTAGGATGGATATTGGTGTGTTGGACTATTTTTAGTGTTGCGAACCCTAAGGTAGTGTTGCACTACACCTGCACACATACATACTTGCATACATTCCTATTGATATGTGCTCATGGGATTCTTTTTAGTTATGTATTCACTTGGGTATGGGACTATGTGTTCACATACGGATTGAGGATGATACTTGGGGTTGAGCTGAGCCGATGAGATTGGATCGAGGCCGTGAGATCGGTGATATAGCAGGGTTCGTATCTTAGATACGACATGACGTTGTAGCGGGTCCTTGACGTAGTGTTTCACACACGTCCATGCTTACGTAGGCGGTATCAGTATGGTACTAGACGTAGATCAGTACCCCGATCATGATATTTGATAAAGAGGATACCAGGTGAATAGTATGATGAATGTGATATTGACCCGTACCCAGATTGGGATGCCGTACGACGGATTTACGTACGAGCTATATTGATGATTGATCCGCACTCTTGACTTGGGATGCCTGATTATAGATATGGTATCGGATATGATATTATTGAGGCGGGATCACCGACTATACATATACAGGTATGTATATGTATCGACTCAGATGATAGGCGGTTTCCTTACCTGTAGTTCAGCTTGTTAGTTCAGCCGTATAGTTTAGTGTAGTTGTTAGATTAGATTAGACTTCTTACCTATTTCAAAAACTAACGAATCGTGGGCATTTTTAAAGACAGCTCAAGGGAATCTACGGATATTTCAAAAACGACGTATCTTTTCATAAAAACACCGTAGTCCCTATTTTCAAAACCCCATGATTCGTGTTATTTCAAAAGGCACCATTCGTAGGACTTATATTAGATTATTGTAGATTAGTTATCGTTGTGTCTAGTATTCAGCTCCCGCACATTATTGCTGTTCGCTCTGCCTCGCATATTTATTTTGCTGCATATTCCATTATTGATATCATGCCGTTAGGACACCAGCACCATTACCGATGATGCGTATGTACCACGTACACCTACTTGCCGGCTCACACACATCTTCATCGGTAATTGCCATGTCACGTACACTTTAGAGAATATAATTGCTTGACTTAGATTGTTAGCTGGTAGTTTTGACATGATATTAGTGTACTTCCCTTATATGCCATATTAGACATTGTAGTTATTACCTACCACTTCATGCATACTGTTATTCAGTTGTTCATGTCTAGTTCATTATCATTGACATATGTACTTGTGATGATTTCTTGAGATTTATGATATTTCTGGATTTCGGGGAAAGCCGCAAAATTTACAACTTATGATCTTTTAAAATATAAAATGTTGCGTTTTTCTAGTGATGTAAAGTGTCGTCCACCATGAGTTTGCTGTGGTTTTGGAGATCCGTGTCGAGGAGTGGAGGAACCGCCATGGGTACATGGTGGGCCCGGTATGGTACCTCGGGGCAAGATGAATGTGGTGTTGACGTTGAGCCCGGCAGGGGAGCACTACCTACCGGTGATATTACCCGACGCGTCGGATATCCGGAGGATACCGTCGTGGTCTTGAGATGGATGGTAGGGGCCGATCCGGACTGACGGCGCCCTAGATATTGAGATTGAGACATTGATATTTCGAGACAGTGAGATTTATGTTTTGTGTCGATGCTAGACACTGTTGATACTGATTTCATTATGATACCTCAGTTTAAAAATACGAAGGAAATCTCACTAATTTATGAAAACAGTTTCTTCATTTACATGTATTCTGTTTCATGCATTCATACCTCATTCATATGATATATTGCTACCTGAGGCACTGACACGGGCACATGAAATTTTACTCGGGTTAGATATTACCCTAGTCATTGTTATAGGCTGCCTGTTATACTTATATTTGAGGATATATTATGATCATTGACCTAGGTTGCGTTATTTATGCGATTTCTGTGCGTAGATGTTTTTCTATTCACGAGTTGGCAACTCACCCCCGTTGTGCCCCAGTTTCTTGCAGATTTGCCGTACAGGTTTCTTTACGGCTTGCGGGCTCAGTTTCATTCGGGTGATTTGCTAGTAGGTGGGTTTACTTGTATCATACCCCCATTATATATCTTGTATATCATTATTCTGTTGTATCTAGAAGTTCCATCAACCAAACATGTATCTATTGAGATAGAGACCAGTGTTGTTTATTCTTTCGACCTTAGAGTCGCTCGTTATATTTCTGGTGGTTTTGAG
This sequence comes from Agapanthus africanus, assembly GCA_030015575.1. Lineage (NCBI taxonomy): Eukaryota > Viridiplantae > Streptophyta > Magnoliopsida > Asparagales > Amaryllidaceae > Agapanthus > Agapanthus africanus. The sequence goes on along the minus strand of CM057339.1, from coordinate 701,588,537 downwards.
TTCCCTTTTGAGTTTTTGATCCTCGCCGTTGGCGTTGTATATTATATTACTTGTGTGGTTGTGACCGTCGATTGACGAAGAGCTAGCTCCCGCTTGGGGATGCCTTTTTCTTGATTTCGTATACTATTCATGTTGTATCCCGTTTGGGGGCCAGTATTTACAAAGGAGACTCTGCCGAAATTTTCAGTAAATTTTTAATGCTTTTAAAAACCGCATAATTCGGCTTATGCTATTGAAACTACTTGCTTTAATTTGGTTTTGCCTGCACTCTACTACTTTTCTTGGTTTGGATTTCTGGGTTTTCAGTTTACTTAGATTACGTACGCCTCGAGACGTTCGTAGTTTAAGTGCCGGTCATGTTCCGTACTTTCGGGTCGTGACAAGGGGGTATCTTTTCTATTACGCAGAGGAACAAAAGGTTTTTGTTTCTCATCATGCCCACTTTCTGGAACATCAGTTCTTAAAAAAGGAAACAAGTGGGAGCTCAATAGAACTGAAAGAAATTCCAGAACCACAAGCTGTTACTGAAAGCTTGGTGGAACAAGAAGTTTCAAAAGAACAGGACATTCCTGCACCGCTCCGCAGGAGTAGTAGGCTTTCTTATCCACCTGAGAGATACTACGGCTTTCTCATAGACGGGGATAGATAGGATTGCATCATTAATAATGATGAGCCGACTAACTTCCAGCAGGCCATTCAGAGCACTGACTCAGTAAAATGGCTAGATACAATGCGGACCGAGATGGAGTCCATGTACAACAACAAAGTATGGACTTTGGACTTTACTCTAGAAGGGGTAAACCCCGTAGGCTGCAAATGGATCTTCAAAATGAATATTGGTGTAGATGGACATGTTGAAACCTATAAGGCTTGACTTGTTGCAAAGGGTTTTCGTCAAAGACCTGGTTTGGACTATGACGAAACTTTTTCTCCAGTGGCCATGCTCTAATCCATTCGGATCCTTCTTACCATTGTTGCCTTCCACGATTATGAGATTTGGCAGATGGACGTAAAAACCGTTTTTCTAAATGGAAATTTAGAGGAGTGTTTCTATATGGACCAGCCAGAGGGATTCATTCAGAGTGGGAGCAACGGAAAAGTGTGCAAGTTGCTGAAGTCCATTTATGGACTGAAGCAGGTATCGCGGAGTTGGAACATCTGTTTTGATGAGACGGTCAAAAAATTTGGCTTTATCAAAAATCCAGATGAACCATGCATTTATAGTAAGATTGTAGCGTGTACTGTCGTATTTCTCGTTTTATACGTGGATGCCATTCTCTTGATAGGAAATGACATTCCTATGCTACAATCTATCAAAGGGTTCTTGTCACACAGATTCTCCATGAAAGACCTGGGTGATACCTCTTACATTCTGGGGATCCAGATCTATCGTGATAGGTCTAAGAGGATGTTGGGAGTTTCACAGTCCAGGTACATCGACAGCATACTGAAAAGATTCCGTATGGAAGATTCAAAGCGCGGTAATTTACTGGCTTGTCACGGAATCACCCTCTCCAATGAGATGTCTTCCAAGACTGATTTGGAAAGGGATCGCATGTCTATTATACCCTATGCTTCTGCGGTAGGCTCTATAATGTATGCGATGTTGTGTACCAGACCAGATGTAGCTTATGCACTGAGTGTGGTAAGCCAGTATTAGTCAAACGCTGGGGAGAAGCACTGGATAGCGGTAAAGAACATCCTGAAGTACCTGAGGAGGACTAAAGAGATGTTCTTGGTTTACGGCGGAAAGGACCTCCAGATCGAGGCCTTTGCTGACTCCAGCTTCTAGAGTGACAAGGATGACTCCAAATCCATGTCAGGTTATGTCTTTACCCTTAATGGAGGGGCGGTCTGTTAGAAGAGTTCCAAACAGGAGACCGTTGATGATTCGACAATGGAAGCGGAATATATCGCAGCTTCAGATGCCGCAAAAGAAGCTGTCTGGATGAGGATGTTCTTAATAGAACTTCAGGTGGTTCCGTCCATTGTTGATCCAATACCTCTGTATTGTGACAACAACGGGGCTATAGCTTTAGCGAAGGAACCCAGGTCCCATCAAAAGTCCGGACACATCTTGAGGCGCTATCACCTGATCAGGGAGATCATGGATTGCCGGGAGATCGAGGTTCGGAGGGTTGCTACAGAAAATAACACTGCAGATCCATTTACAAAGGCCATTCCTCAGACGCAGTTCGAGAGGCTATTCGAGATGATAGGTCTGCGATATGCCATCCCATGGCCTTACTGCAAGTGGGAGATTGTTAGTGTGATATGCTCTAGAGGCCATTATTGTATAGTACTAGTTTGTATATTACATTTTGGAAGCTTGGGATATATACACAGATTTATAACAGTCTTGCTTAATATGGTAGTATGCTACTTGGTTTGTATCTATCTTAATATGTGTATATGTTTCTTTTGATATATCGCTAATACATATTGATAAAGCCCTTAGGATCTTTTGCTTGACTACCAGCGTTGTGATGGCAGTCATACTAATGGGGGCTGGGTAGTCTATAAGCACGTCCTTTTACAGGTCCCTGGTCGTAGGATTATCGAGACAGGGTATCGATACTCCATAGTAGACTAGTGTATACGCTTCTCATCCCAGGAGGGGAGATGGTCTTTCCCACAGCCGTCGGTACGTCGTACTGGAGATAGTATGCAGGTGCTCGTTAGGTTACGAGTACACTGGACAGGACTCGCTGGGAACTGTTGGTCTGTATTATACTTATCGTCAGTTATCAGTTCCCAGGTGACATGAGTACAGCTTAGTCCGTTGACTTGATATTGTCACTTCGCCTCGAGTGTGCTCCCACTGTTCTTAGATTACTACCCTACCACGGCTTTATTAAGTCGTGCAAACAGGTAGTAGTTGGGTGCAGTCCCAAATCATATGGAGGCAGTGACGGTTAGACAGGATTCGTCTCTCCCGGTATTGGGAGTTGATATCGCACTGTGTCCAGGAGAGCCATTACACAAAGTCTCTGGTCAGGGCAAGCGAGATTTATCGGTAGTGTTTCCAGTAGTTTCTCAGGGTGTTCTGGGGTGCACTCCGACACGACGTGTACCGCTATTAGGGGAATGACGTTTACCGCCCCCTAGGCCCGACATGCGATACTCTTAGACGAACAGACTGGAATGTACGGAGATTTTCACATTCAGGCTCAGTAGGAGTTCGGATGGGTTCACCTCATCGGTCTTCTTATCGGCATCTGGCTGGGGACCGTTAAGTACAACTAGTACCGCTTGCGGCCTGTGGTTAAACCCACTTCCAGCGTAGTGTCGAGTCTTTAGAGTCCCACACAGAGTGTTGTTCACCTTTGGGCAAAACAGAGTAGAGGTCGTATGGTTTTACGACAGGGTTCGTTCACATACGAGCACTTGTGCACGTTTGGTGTCCGGGCAGTTATTAGTAGTGGGCTTTGGTTTAAGCCAGATCCTAGTATTTGTTTTGGGATTGGTCTCGTCTCATTGTATTCGTGTTTCTTCGAAACACGAATGCGGGTACGTACGTACAGTTGAGGGAGACACCTCATTAGGGTTTTTGACCATTGACTTGATCAAAACCCGAATGAGAATGAGAAATATGATTAATAATATTAATTAAGGAAAATTGTATCATGGTTTGAGTTGGGTTGACCATTCTTTTTGTTTTTTTAAACATAAGATGCTTCTTGAAGCTTGCTTAGCATTAAATGTGAAATGATAATGGTCAAATCAACTCACCATCACAATTTTCTTAATTTTTATTATTATTATCATATATCTCTAATATGAGAGCTTGGTTTTCTCATTCTCTCATTATCTTTCTCTCTCATGGTTTGCTCTCTCTCTTCCTCTCTCAAAGTTTTAATCTTTCATGTGTTGAAAATCTAAAGCTCTTGAGACTAAACTACCAAAACAACTCTCTACTCACTCTAGGGTTCTTAGTCTAGCAATCCAAGCACTCTAGTTACTTCGTTGTTGAGGTAGGAGCTCAAGGTAGAAGCCTTCAGGTGGATCTTTCTTTGGCCAAGAGAAGACGAAGAGGAGGAGCCGTCTACACCACTCAAAGGAGCACACAAGAAAAGGAAGCAACACAAGAAGAGAAGGAGTTCAAGAACTAGGTATAACCTTCTATCATAATAGTTAGAACTTGTAGATAGTGTGTTAGTTCATGTTTAGCAAAGATCCTTCATGGTATGTTTATGTTACCTTGTGATAAAAAATTCGATTTATACTCTTTCCGCCTTCCCGTAAGTACCGGGGTGGGTAATATAGAATTGCACATTATTGTATGATATAGTGGATGCTTGGACATATATATAGAGGACTTTCTTGCTCGACATGATAGTATACTATCTGGTTGCTCTTTATCTTAACATGTACACTTGTATTATTATACTGTCTTTCTGATACATGTTGATAAAGCCCTTAGGATGTTTGCTTGACTTCCAGGACTATGATGCGGATCATACTACTGGGACTTGTGTAGTCCACAAGCATATCCTTTAATTGTTCCTAGTTGAGGGAGTATCGAGACAGGACGTCGATATACCAGAGTAGATTAGTGTGTACGTTTCTTGACCCTGTATGGTGCGATGGTTGATCCTATAATCATTGGTGTTTGACATCAAAGATTGTACACAGTTTCCCATTAGACATTGGGTACACCGAACAGGACTCGTCGAGAACTCCTAGAAGGTACCATACTTATCGTCAAATATCAGTTCTCTGGTGACACTGGTACAGGTTAGTCTGTATGTTAGTGTATATGACCTAGAGGCCATTACTGTATCATACTAGTTTGTATATTACTTAATGGAAGCTTGGGATATTCACAGTTGTATAGACAATCTTGCTCAAAATGGTAGTATGCTACTTTGTTTGTTTCTACTTTAATATGTGCATGTCTTTCTTTTAGCATATTGCTTATACATATTAGTAGAGCCCTTAGGATCTTTGCTTGATTACCAGCGTTGTGATGGCAGTCACACTCGTGGGGGCTGGGTAATCCACAAGCACATCCTTATACATGTCCCTAGTCGTAGGACTATCGAGACATGGCATCGATACTCCGGAGTAGACTAGCGTATGCGCTTTTCATCCTAGCTGGGGAGACAGTCTGTCCCACAGCCGTCAGTACGTCGTACTTGAGATAGTATGCGGGTGCTCGTTAGGTTACGAGTACACTGGACAGGACTCGTCGGGAACTGATTGGTTGGTACTATACTTATCGTCAGTTATCAGTTCCCAGGTGACATGAGTACAGCTTAGTCCGCTGACTTGACACTATCACTTCGCCTCGAGTGTGTTCCCACTGTACTTAGATTACTACCCTACCACGGCTTAAAGGAGTCGTGCAAATAGGTAGTAGTTGGGTGCAGTCCCGAAGTACTTAGAGGCAGTGACGGTTAGACAGGATTCGTCTCTCTCGGTATTGGGAGTTGATATCGTGCTATATCTAGGAGAGCCATTACACAAGTAGTCCCTGACCAGGGCAAGCGAGATATACTGGTAGGTTTCCAGTGTTATCTCAGGGTGTTCTGGGCTACACTCCGACACGACTTGTACCGCTATTAGAGGACTGACATTTACCGCCCCCTAGGCCCGCCATGCGATATTCTCAGACGAACATATCGGACTGTACGGAGACTGTCACATTCAGGCTCAGTAGGAGTTCAGATGGGTTTCACCTCATCCGCCTTCTTATCGGCATCTACCTGGGGGCCGTTACGCACAGCTAGTGCCGCTTGCGGTCTGTGATTAAACCCACTGCCAGCGTAGTGTCGAGTCTTTAGAGTCCTACACAGAGAGTTATTCGCCTTTAGGCAAAAGAGTAGAGGTCGCATGGTTTTGCGATAGGTCGCATGGTTTTGCGACAGGGTTCGGTCACATCCGTGCACTTGTGCACGTTTAGTGTCCGGGCAGTTATTACTAGCGGGCTTTGGGTTAAGCCAGATCCTAGTATACGTTTTGGGATTGATTTTATCTCGTTTGCATTCGTGTTCCTCGGAACGCGGATGCGGGTGTGTATGCATGGTTGACAGAGACAGAGGCAGAGGATTCTCATTAGGGTTGTTGACTATTGATGTTTGCTAAACCCTAATGAGAATAAGTAATATGATTAATGATAATTAAGTATTATTATGCCATGGTTGGGTTGAAAGGATGACTTTGTTGACTTGTTGACTTTGTTGACCGGTTGACTAGGTTGGACTTGTTGACCACCATCATTACTATGGCTATCATTTCATGCAAAGACTTTTGCTTGCTTATTTGTTCACACATTGCATTTAATGCATGGAATGATATTGCCTTTTGATATGATGATAACCATCACATAATACTCAATTATCATTATGTGTTATGATGCTTTTTGATTATGAGAGCTTGGATGGCAAAAGACTTGCTCATTCTTTCATTTCATTTCTCTCTCTTGCTCAAGAGCTCTCCCTCTTCCTCTTGCTCTCTCTCTAGCTCAAGGCAACTCCCTCTCATGAGTTGAGAACCAATGCCTTAGAGATAAAAGAAAACCCACATCACTTCTCTACTCATCCTAATTCACAAGGTTTAGCAAGCCATGTGTTCTAGTTTCTTCAAGTTTGAAGTAGAAGCCAAAAGGTAGAAGCTTTCGGGTGGATCTATCTTCGGCGCGGGGAGACGTCGAGGTGAGGCCGATCCGACCACCGCAACGAGTTGAAGACGAAGGAGTTCAAGTTAAGGTATAACCCCCTAACAGAGTCGGTAAAACTCCTAGTTAGGTTGTTAGGTAGTTGTTTAACAAAGATCTGTATTTTGAGTCCATGTTACCACCCTAAGAAAAATCGTTTTTCACCATTTCCGCAATCCTAAAGAACAGGGGACGAGTAGCATGGACTTACACTGTAGACCCGAGATCGTCATAGAGTCTTGTGTGGTTCCCACTGTGCTTTGATTTCCTCCCTCCACATCTCAAAGGAGTCATGCAAATAGGTGGATTTTGGGTATAGTCCCGAGTCATATGGAGGCAGTGAGCGATAAGAGGGGTTTCGTCTTTCCCAGTATTGGGAGTTGATGTTGCGCTATGCTCGATTGGCTATAACAATAAGTCCCTGGCCAGGGCTGATGAGATTTACTGGTAAGTGTTATCATTAGTTTCTCGAACCATTATGAGCCATACATCGGCACGACTTATCAAGTTACTGGGGTTTGACGATTCCAACCTTAGATTTGATATGCGACATATCAGACGAAGAGACCGGACTGTACGGTATGTGTTACCTATAGGATTCATGGGAGTTTGGACAAGCTTGCTTGTTGATCTTCTATTCGCTCAATACCTTGGTAGCCGTTACGTCCAGATAGTACAGCCGTCGGATTGTAGGTAACTGATGTGATTATTACCTACTGCTGGTGTATTGATGAGTCTTTAGTGTCCCACACAGAAGTTTCATAGTTCAAGCGAAACGAAGTTGAGCACATATGTTGTTATTTGCAGGGGCCTGATTAAATACGAGTATGTGATACCGTATTCTAATCTGGCGGTTATTTGATATCAGTTAGGTTATATGTGATATAACCGGATTATTGAATCAAGTGTTGATTTGATAATGTGATATACAGATAAATGATATTAGTAGGTTATATGTGATATAACCGGATTATTGAATCAAGTGTTGATTTAATAATATGATATATATATTTATATTTGATATAATTATATATTAACTAATATTATTTCTCACTAAATTTTTTTTCTTTACATATATATATATAAATGAAGCATGGTTGATTTTTTATTTTTGGAAAATAGAAAATGTGAGGTGGAAAAGAGGAGACATTTGAGGAATGGGGTGAAGCATGGCTTGATGAATATTTTATTCATCTTACTTCACTATTGAAGCATGGCTTCATTTTATTATTGAGAAAAAATGATACTTCAATAAGGGTGAGTTTGTAAATGCCATTCTATACTTGCATTTTCTTCACTTGATCAGTTTTCTTGAGTTGAGCTCCTTACTCTCTAGCTCTTTTCATCTTCCTCCTCACCTCCTCCAAGTTCAATCCCTCACGTGAGTTATGCAACCTTGGCCTTGTGAGAACCCTAGTGAGCAAACAAAACCCTTACTTCACCATCGTACACTTGATTAGCAATTAAGTGTAGTTTGTTTCCTTCACTAAATAGTTTAGTGAAGAGGTAGCTTGGATTAGCGGAGCTTCGGGTAGATCATCTTCGGCACGAAGATCGAAAGAAAGCTCGATCCAACTTCAAGTGAAGCCTAGTGGAGTCTTGTGGACTACCACACGGAGCTTTGGAAGAGAAGGACACGATCTACAAAGGTTGTAGTTTCTTTCTCTTAGTGTTAAAGTTTATTATATCATGCTAAAACCCTAATCATGATCTTTGGTTAGTCTAGCTTTGCACCCCCAATTTTTAAATATAATATGCTAGATGCTTGTGAAAACCCAGTGGTGGTGCTAGGGTAGACTTTCATGGTATTAGAGCCAAGATAGAAGATTATACGATGTTTATAGAATTGCGAAACCGAAATGACTCCGAAAACCGTAATTTAAAACCCTATTCTCTGTCGAATTTTTAAAGGTCTATGAATTTTTTTTTAAAACAGGTACAGAAGGCTGCATATGATGTAACTAGAACACCAAAAAAAATTGAGACCCAAACACTTAAATCGCACCGGCCAAATGCCCATTTTGGCCGGCCTGGCCAGTCCCCATGTGTTGGTTTGGGCTCGAGTTTGTTTGGTGTTCTTTAGCTTTGGTTTTTGGGGTTTCAGGTTATGTTTGATTACCCCGGTTTGCATGTGATGTTAAATTTTTCATTGGGGCTATTCGAAATGTTTCATAGTCGTAATTTTAACGTCGTTTTGGGTTTACGTTTGATATGTGATACAGTAGTTGGAATCCGCATACAATTAGTTTTGTGAAAACTAGTTGGTAAGTGTAAATCTAGCATGATAGTGTCTTTATTGATCGATTTCCACGAAGTTTTGATTTGGATCAAAACTCCGTCGCAATCGAATATTGTACGTGATCACTTAGTCGCGAATCTTGTTGAATTATCCGACTGCTTATTGAAAAGAGTTTTCAATTTGAAACTAAAATGCAAGGTTTATAGGGTTAGGCATGAAATTCGGAATATGAGATATTCCGGGTTTATGATGTCTAAGAAAAATGCGGATTCTAATTATTGTAGTTTTTCGTTTCTTTTCTGCGACCGTAAGTGTAATATGTGGTATATCCCCGATCTCGTTGCTATATGTCAATGACATTCGGGATACGCATATTTACTTACGTTGATGACATATGATATTATGTGTTGCTGTGATATGTAATATTGGATCGTCGTGATTGAATAGCCGGGGGTTTTTGTGTGAGATGAGAGTTTTTAATTTTCATTCATGTAAAATTGTATGCAATATTGTTTTATTGGGACACTTCCGGGTTGAGAATGATGTCACCACTGATGTATATTATTTACTTTTTCACATTAGGATAGACCCAAGATGGGGAGCACAAGTAACCGGGTTCTAGAGTCCAGTGGGAGGCCATCTCGAGGAGTCAAGACCGGGTCTCCTAACTCTAGAATTGGCAGGGTTGCTTGCCTCTCTTATAGGGGTCTAGGGTTGTGGGTTTGGCTATTCATCACGATCATGGAATCCATGTTTTTCATTACTGGACTTAAAACACGAACCTCCTAATATATCCAATATTTCATATGTTGACTTTTGCACCCGCGCTAGTCCAGCCCCCGCTTTGATGTTAGTTAAGTAACCTAACGGTGCATGACGGGCCCCATGGCGAATGCGGATGGCATAAGCGTACGTTCTATTTTTGTTTCTTTTCTGTGATATTTAGGGAAACATAAATGATGGGATTTCATTAATGAGATTAATGAAAAGAAAAGAAACCTAAAGATGTTGTAAAATCAAGATGTTATAAAAAGGTAGCTCTAGTTCTTGCTTTGCATAGTGGTATTCCTTGATGAATATCTAGCACCTCATTCGATGAGAAAAGAGCCGAGATCCTTTCACCGGGAGTGACCTCTTTACCGAAACTAGTAAATGCTACAACCTACTCAGTTTTGTTTTAATAGCTTTTTATGTTTTTGTTTTGCATAGTGGTATTCCTTGATGAATATCCAACACCTCATTCGATGAGGAAAGAGCTGAGACCCCTTCACCGGGAGTGACCTCTTTAGCAAAACTACCAACAGCTACAGAAAACACTCATTTTCAAATTACTGGATTCTACAACAATATCAAGTTCATTACGTTAAAGGCTTTCATTAAAACCATTCATAGCCTTTCGTCATTTCAGATAAGTACTATTTAGTATTCGTGCTGTATTTGTTGACCTTGTCAAGGCGTAGTGTGCGGTAGCTGATTAGTGCTTATCTGCCACATGTGTTGCGATTGGATTAGGGTAGTCATATGGCTTTGTTGACCTTGTTAAGGGTCGTACGGGTGGGTTTAATTCAATCACGGAATGACGGGTTGAACTTGGCTAGCGCTTATGATTTGTTGACCTTGTTAAGGTCATAAGTTACTAGGGGTAAAAACAGATATTGGGAATTTCAAGTGTTAAAATTTGCAATGAGATTGCATACCTTCTATGAGATAGTTGGATCCCGATACCCACTGCGAGTAAGAGTTACTCATGGGAGAGTTTTCCACTTTACAATTAGCTAATCCAGTAGATGTCTAAGAAAGGTGTTAACAGGGTTATGCCCCTGCGGAAACGAGGTTATTTAATTAGTTCCATGCGAAAGCATGGGGAGACTCTCTCGGAGTACCAATACTTGCCTGGCTGACCGATTGGCGAATTTGTGGGGTGTAATTAATCCCGGATAATCTTACCTTTTATGGTTTGAAGGAAGATTCGATAAAAACAGTGGGAGCCATCCTGATTAGATAAGATAATAACCAATCTAATCTTGCAAAGAGCGCACGCTAAAGCATTTCCTTTTCTCTCTCTCCAGGTAGCGACCAATAACACACCTTAATCAAGATAATAATATGGATGTATTGACCGAACCCGTTTATTATACTAAGCTGGGGAACGTTGGTTCCTCTTTTTCTTATGATTGTCATAAGTCTGAGCAAGGAATAGGAAAATACTCGGATTCCCATGCCACCCGAATGAAGAAGGAGCATACTGATGCATCTTCTTCGGGTGTGTTCGTAACCGAGAACTGTTTCTTAGTTTTCTCTATGTCCTGGGTATTGGATACCTGATCAGGATCGCACGTATATAATTTGTTACAAGGGCTAAAGAGAGGTAGAGAACTGGGAAAGGGTGATAAGTCTCTAGTAGTATGGAATGGTGCAATTGTTGTAGCCAAAACAGTTGGCGAATATCACCTAGTATTACAAAATGGTAATACAATGATTTTTAACGGCTGTTACTACGTACCAAAAATGATATGCAATATTATATCAGTTTCTTTGTTGTATAAAGAAGGATATAACTTTGCATTAAAGGATAATGTTATGAACATTTTCCTAAACCAAGTGTTGATTGGATTTGGTATATTGTGTAACGATATATACGTTTTGAATCAAAACACAGTTCTAAATATACAGAACACACAAGAGAAAAAATTCAGAAATGATCGAAGCCTACTTGTGGCATTGTAGACTAGGTCATATCAATGCGACAAGACTATCTAAGTTGCATAAAGATGGAATTTGAATCCGTTCGAATTTACATCTTATGAAACTTGTGAGTCATGTCTCAAAGGGAAGATGACCAAAACTCTATTTACTGGACACAGAGAAAGAGTTACTGAACTCTTAAGACCGATACATAGTGATGTATGTGGTCCTATGTCTACTTGCCAGGAATGGCTCCTCGTACTTTATTACATTCACCAATGATCTCTCAAGATTCGGACATGTGTTCTTGTTGAAACACAAGTCTGAAGATTTTGAGAAATTTAAGGAATATAAGAACGAAATAGAGAACCAGAAGGGTAAAAGTATCAAAATCCTTCAATCTGATCGGGGAGGAGAATACTTGAGCACGGAATTCTGAGACTACTTAAAAGGGAATGAGATTCTCTCTCATCTTACTCCTCCGTATACACCACAACACAATGGAGTATCGTAGCGGAGGAATCACAGCCTATTAGATATGGTGCGCTCTATGATGAGTATTTCTGAGTTGCCTATTTCCTTTTGGGGTTATGCACTTGAGACAGCTGCGTACTTATTGAATCAAGTTCCATTAAAATCTGTGCCTAAAACACCATATGAGATATGGAGTGAAAAGAGACCATATCTTAAACGAGTTAAGATATGGGGTTGTCCGGCCTATATTAAAAAACATAATTCGAACAAACTCGAGGCACGATAGTTCTATGCAAGTTTATGGGGGTATCCAAAGAATTCACATGGATTTCTGTTCTACCACACTGAGGAAAAAAAGTGTTTGTTTCTCAATATTCCACCTTTTTAGAAAAGTAATTTCTTGTAAAAGAAATTAGTGGTAATGAGGTAGAGCTGGAAGAAGTTCTAGCTACATAAACTATAATTGATAATTTGGTGGAACCGGAGGATTCAATAGTCCCTGACGAACCACAGCCTCACCGCAGATCTAGTAGGGTTTTTCATCCATTTGAGAGATACTATGATTTTCTCATTAACGGTGGGAGCGAGGATTGCATCATGGAAGATGATGACCCAACTAGTTTCAAGCAGGCCATCACAAGTAGAGACTATGTGAAATGGCTAGATGCTATGCGATCCGAGATGGAATCCATGTATGATTGTTTGATGTTTTTCGTATGCGTTTTAAAATTTAAGAAATACCGTAATCAAGATGGTGTCGCTTGGTAGCTAGCCGGTTGAGTACGGGTCGGTCCACAGGGAAAATATGTTCTTTCTTTTTTGTTCTAACGAGTCAAGTCCTATTTTTGGTAGGTTTTGTTTTAAGATTGAAATTAAATTGATTTAAATACTTACTAGGGTTAGGATTAGGTTAGTTTGGAAAAGGAATTCTACTCATTGCTTTTAATGCCCTAGTTAAAAATATAGGTGTTAGGGTAATAGTCAACAAAGGGGATTAGCAAGACTAGAAAGAAACTTGGTTTCTTCCTTTTGGTCTTTGTCCGTCCTTTTTTGGCTCTTAGCCCTAAACTCTAATTAATTCAACCACAACCGGTCTAACTAGGGAATCACCGCTATCTTTTAAGAGAGGGTGCCGTAGTGAGCGATGTGTGGTAAAATTAAATAGAGTCCTTATTATAAAAATTATATGGGCAAAGAAAAGAATGAGAAAGATTTCCTTCTCTCTAACCTTCCATATCCTAACCCTAACAAATGAGGAATTACTCACTCATTAGGATAGTAACGATGAAATTCATTTTTTTTATAATTTTATTTTAAAAGACTATCTAACTTACAGATAATAAAAGACAGATAAAAAAGATGCAGGAATTAAATTCTGATAAAAAAAATTGCACGATAGAAAAAAAACAAACCTTACTTAATTGATGACCTCTTCAACGATTACAAGGAAATAAAATTTTAATCTAGAAAATAAAAAGAGACATAAAATATTAAAAAGAGGCATGCCTAATTAGGCTTCTGGCTTTGCTATTTATAGATAGGAGAAACCCTAGGTTTTACATCTGAACCACATTTGAATTTACAAGACTACCCTAAGAAACCCGGGTCAACGCACCGACACCAACCGACACGTGCACCGACACCCACCGACACGTGCAACGACACGTGCACTGCACGGCCGTGGATCCGCGGCAGAAAGCCATGTTTGGCCGCGGTTCCGTGACCAATTAGTGGGATCTCTGGCTCAAACTTCTAGGGTTGCTTCATGTTGCATTTTCCTTCTTTTTTCTTCACTTGGTTCCACAAAATATCTTCTATTTTCTTCCAGATTTTCACAGTGCAGAATGTTGTGGACCTTTTGCCATGAGTTTTGCGCTGAAGTCTTTAATCCTGTGCTGCCCTTGTACATTGTGCATTGAACTGTCTCATGATTTTTATTTGTTCCTTTAACTGGTAGGCAGCATCATCCGGAATCATTTATTGTTGGTCGTAGTCTCACATTTGTAGCGTCTTTTCATGAATTTCAATGTAATGATCCTAGAAACTGTAACCTGCAACTATTTAGCAGACATGGATCAAAAGCACCTATTTATTTATAATATGATTAAGAATGGGCGATATAATAATGCAAAATTCTGATATGAACAAATACCCCCAAACTTATCTTTTGCTCGTCCTGAGCAAAACCATTTTTATTCTCAACAAAGTCCTAACCTCACTTTCGCAGGGAAGCGCGATTGCACTGAGCTCGTACAACAAGCCGTTAAACCTCTAGGTGTCCCTAGTAGGAGGAGTGTTATCTCCTGAGGGTTTTCAGCGGATACTACCTACAAAATCCGATCAATTTAGCCTGTTGACTTTCATTCTTCAATTCGGTGTTCTTAGCAAGAAATTCTATTATCTTCAACTTAGAAATCATCAACCAATATTTTTCACACTCACTTATCATTTAACTTAAGATCGTATATGTTCCGCAAATTTATTAAGCTTTCAGCATCTTTTGAATTTTCCTTCTAAGGTTCCATCTCAACTTAGGAATTTTTATCATTTTTATTGAAGGTACAAGCCATATCTTTCATTCATATCTCTCATCCAAACCCCAATCATATACCCCTACGTGTGTGTATGTATCACCCCTACACTTGAAAATTTAATTCAAGCTATCATACCCTTGTCTATCGTCCAAAGTACTTTTAGTTGGTGAATTTTAGATGAAATCGCTCACACATCCTTCATGCGACCGTTAATACTTCTTAAGGTACTAACGACCGATTACAAAATGTGTTCGCGTATTTAGGTGTAATTCCTCTTCTTATAATACCTAAGGCTTTAGCAGTGACTCCCAAACCAGTTGGTTTAAGGCACTAGGTGATAAAGCACCCTCGCTATATAATTTTTTATTTTACACAGCCTTAAGTAATTACAAAACCAGTGTTCATTTTTTTATTTTTATCTCTTTATTCACACTTATACTTTTATTTTAATTTTTTCTCATACTAAGGATTTTAGACAAGAGCATTTCAAGGTAACCTCTACTATTCCAAGTTTCAAGGTGCGTGTTTGTGCACGTTGTAGGGTATATGTTTTCAGAATTTAGACTTAAGCTTCAGAATTATTTTTCAGACTTACACTTCAAATAAAAATTCAATACTCTTCCCTTATTTTGACTTAGCCCAAGAACTGAACTCAAAATTTTTCTTATTTCTAAATAAACTACAAGAACATATATTTTCTATAATTAAACTTTAAGAAAGGTTATTTTTTTTGGGTTTTTAATTTACTAAATTTTAGGATCTAGTTTTTCCTAACTAGTCAACCGTCTTATCGAACTTAAGTCAAATATAACCAAAATTGAATTTTTAAATTTTTATAATTTTTTTAAAAAAAATTCAATTTGATTTTTTATTTATTTATCATTTTTTATTTTCAGTTTTAATATATATATATATTTATAAAGATGCAATGCGGAATTAAATATGCAAAGAAAGAAGAACAAATATGTACAAAAAATTAAAATATGCAATGCAATGATAACTATTTACAAACCACCTCCACCCCCAAACTTATCAAAAGCAGTGTCCTCACTGCTCATGCCCTCGCCGTCCCCTTGAACGTGAACGGGAACGTTCCTCTCTCCCAAGCACGGTGGTCATGCCATGCTCTATTTCTGTCACTCGCTGATCCAGGTTGGTCACCATCCCTATTAATTTGTCTATCCTCCTAGTGGCTTTCCTAAGTAAACGTGCATGTGCTGCAGGGGTACGCTCTTCCTCGCTCGCGGTCGAGCTGGAGCTGGGTGTCTTGGCGGGTACGTCCTCGGCCGGCTCAGTGCGCGACCATACATTATTTAAGCGTTTGTAGGACATGGATACGCCCTCGAGAAGAGGTCCAATAGGGATACCTCCATGCATATAAAACTCAAATTCCTCCATAGGGAGGAAATAACGACACAGTTGTGTCACCAACATAGGGCATGGATAATTGGCAGCCCTATTGCCCGCACCAATCGAATGAAGTAATACCGTGCACATATCATAGCTTGGGTTCCTAGTCATCAAAGTGTGCACAATGAAGGGATGGTGTGAAAAATGTCATATTGTGCGAACTACAAAAAATGTTATTTTTTGCTCAACGGCACACAGTCAATACATTCGCAAAAAGGGTTCTAGCCTTGAAGCCCTTACGTGGCTCCCTAGAACAGTCATTACCCATCAAGGGTAGGTAATCCTCGAATTGGAAGGGTTGGTCATGGATAGGTAGTCTACGTATTAAGGTGACTTCATGGATGAAGTCCCTATCGATTGTTATTTCCCTATCCCCCCAAATTAGCCTAATGTATCCGTGTTGTGAGAGGAAACCATCCTCCATGCACTCGTAAAATCGGGTGACGAGATCCGGAAGAGCGTAGGAGTTTGGATGGTTAAAAAGTAAGAAATTCCACCCTCGCCTTCGGATCTCTTCACCGAAATAGCTACCGTAGATTGTGTGTGCAAACATTTGTGAGAAATCTCTCTCAAATTGCAAGGTAAGTGCCATCACAGAGAGTAATAAAAAGTTTTTAAATTTAACAGAGAGGATCTGAATGTGCAAACCTCTTTTGAAGTTTTTAGAAGGAGACGACACCAGGGAGCGGCGGAAGCGCGGCGCATAAGGGGCTTCGGCGGCGGAAACGCGGCGGCGCGGGGAGATTTCGCTGCAGAAATTTGAGCGGCGGTTAGGGTTTGAAGAAATGAGAAATTAGGGTCATGAAAGTTCAAAAGAGGGGTCAGGTTCTATTTATAGGGTGTGTTTTGTTTATTTGCAAAAAAGGCCTCTTAAAAAAAGGAAATTATTTGTAAATAAATTTTTTATTTATTTTTCTTTTTTCTGAAATTTTACAAAAATACCCCCAAAGATTGAATGTTTTTTTATTTTATTTTTTTACTTTGTTTTTATATAATTACAAATGGTACATACCCCCAAACTTATTTGAAACAGTGTTTCTACTGTCTATGGCTGGATAATCGAAATTTAGGGGTAGATGGAGGAAGATCAGTCAATGTAAATCGGCTCCTACAAAAACAGGAGCTCCTCCGAAAGGTCCGCAGTGAGGAATGGTTTAAGTCTATGTCCGTTCACCTTAAATAGTGAACCGTCCTCAGGATTTTCTAAATCGACCGCACCGTGCGGATATACGGTGCATACTAAAAATGGCCCTTTCCATCGAGATCTAAACTTGACGGGATGGAAATGTAACTGGGTGTCGTAAAGTAAAACCTGTTGACCAGGTTTGAAAGTTTTGCGCATAAGGTGTTTATCGTGAAACACTTTCGTTCGGTTTTTGACGACAACTGTGTTCTCGTAAGTTTCATCTCGAAGCTCGTTCAATTCATTCAATTGCAGTTTTCTATGGCTGCCCGCATCTCCTAGAGAAAAATTCAACGCTTTTATTGCCCTAAATTCTCTATGCTCAATTCAACTGGAAGGTGGCAAGCCTTTCCATAAATAAGCCTATATGGAGACATGCCATGATCGGTCTTATAGGCAGTTCGAAATGCCCAAAGGGCATCAATAAGTTTTGACGACAAATCCTTACAGTTTTTGGAAACCATTTTCACCAATATCTGTTTAATTTGCCGATTTGAAATCTCGGTTTGCCTACAAGTTTGGGGATGATAGGGCGTTGATTGCTTGTGATTAATGGAATATTTTCGCATTAAGGACTCGAAAGTCCTATTACAGAAATGAGTTCCATTATCGCTGATGATTGCGCGGGGGTGCCCAAACTGAGAGAAAATGTTTTCTTTGAGGAATCTAACGACAACCTTGTTGTCATTCGTCTGGCTGGGCACGGCCTCGACCTACTTAGAAATATAGTCAACAGCGAGGAGAATATACACGTTCCCAAAAGAATTGGGAAACGGTCCCATAAAATCTATCTCCCAAATATCAAAAATTTCCACAACCAATATTATTTGGAGCGGCATTTCGTTTCTTCTAGATATCCGGCCCAAGTGTTGGCACCGAGAGCATGTCTTGCAGTAATCATGCGCGTCTTTAAAAAGTTATGGCCAGTAAAAGCCACACTGCAAGATCTTTTCTGCTGTCTTTTTACGGCCAAAATGCCCACCATACGCTTGATCGTGGCAGAATGACAGCACACTCTTAAACTCATTGTCGGGGACACACCGACGAATAATTTGGTCGGGACAGTATTTGAATAGATATGGTTCATACCAGCAAAAATGTTTTACTTGGGATAGGAATCGGAGTCTGTCTTGATTCGACCATTCATTTGGTATAAGTCCGGTGGCCAAATAATTCACAATATCTATGAACCAGGGTTCGCATGACACAGTCAAGAGCTGCTCATATGGAAAAACGTCTTTTATAGGAAATTGAAGAGTCGGCGAAGAAGGGAGGCGTGAAAGATGGTCGGCGACTACGTTTTCGCATCATCTCTTGTCTCTGATGACAAGGTCAAACTCTTGCAGTAAGAGGATCCAACGTATCAGCCGAGATTTAGCGTCCTTCTTCGCAAAAAGATGGCGAAGAGCTGAATGGTCAGTGTAAACGATGACTCGAGAGCCGATTAAGTAGGTCCTGAACTTTTCTAATGCAAACACAACAGCTAAGAATTCCTTATCAGTTGTTGTGTAATTTAATTGGGCCTCGTTCAAGGTTCGGCTAGCTTAATAAATTAAATGTGGTATCTTATTGATGTGCTGGCCAAGGACAACACCAATGGCAAAATCAGACGCATCACACATAATTTCAAATGGATGCGTTTAGTCAGGAGACAAAAGAATGGGAGCGGAAGTAAGTGAGTTTTTCAATGACTCGAACGCCTTCATATAGCTTGAGTCGAAATCAAATGTGGTGTCCTTGGCCAACAAAAGAGTCAAGGGTCTAGCTATCTTGCTGAAATCCTTGATGAACCGTCTATAGAAACCGGCATGGCCAAGGAAGGCTTGAATGTCTCGGACGCATTTGGGAGGAGGGAGATTGGAAATGACTTCAATCTTAGATTTATCTACCTTAATGCCATTTTGCGAGATGATATGTCCTAAGACAATACCTTCTCGTACCATAAAGTGGCACTTTTCCCAATTTAAAGTAAGGTTCTTATCCTTACACTGGGTAAGGACTACGTCTAAATGTAGCAAACACTCATCAAAGGAGTTGCCAAAAATGGAGAAATCATCCATGAAGATCTCCAAGAATTTTTCCACCATATCTGAAAAAATACCCGTCATACACCGCTGGAAAGTAGCGGGTGCATTGCAT
Source organism: Agapanthus africanus (assembly GCA_030015575.1). NCBI lineage: Eukaryota > Viridiplantae > Streptophyta > Magnoliopsida > Asparagales > Amaryllidaceae > Agapanthus > Agapanthus africanus. Next base: position 701,569,215 of record CM057339.1, on the reverse strand, counting down.
AACCCAAAGGGTATGCGACATTAAGCAAACATACCGAAAGGACAAGTGAATGTGGTCTTGTCTTGATCCTTTTCGGCGATGGGAATTTGATTATAGCCGGTGTAGCCATCCAAAAAGCAATAGTACTCATGCCCAGCCAATCGTTCTAGCATTTGGTCAATAAAAGGTAATGGAAAGTGGTCTTTCCGTGTCACGGTGTTGAGTTTTCTATAATCGATGCATACTCGCCACCCAGTTTGGGTGCGAGTAGGTATTAACCCATTCGCCTCATTAGTTATGACTGTTATGCCTGATTTCTTTGGGACAACGTGAATGAGGCTAACCCACTAGCTATCAGAGATAGGGTAAGTGATACCATTATCAAGACATTTTACGATCTCCTTTATAACAGCCTCCTTCATTACTAGGTTGAGTCGTCTTTGTGGATCCCTTGCTGGCTTGGCATCATCCATCATTTGAATATGATGTTCAACTATTAGGGGACTAATCCCCTTGATGTCTGCCGTAATCCAGCCAAAAGCTTGCCGATTGCTTTGTAAAACCGTTAAAAGGGCTTTCTCTTACTCGGGGGCTAGAGAAGCCGAGATGATAACAGGAAGGGTCTCATTCTTACCTAAGTAAGCGTATTTAAGGTGAGATGACAATAGCTTGAGTTCGAGTGTTGGAGGCGAAACAATTGAAGGTAAAATCGGTGAAATTGTCTCAAACTCGAAGGATTCCAACAGAGGTTCAAAGCGAGTGTAAGCAACCGAGTCGGATGGTTCGGTTAACTCATCCGAAAATTCAAAGGATTCAAACTCGGGTGCTGATTCTTCAAAATCGTTCGAGAAAGTGAAACACTCGTAATCATTATAGGGCGTGAAAGCAGTATCAGATTCGAGGAGGAACGCACTAGTGGCGTCAAAATTGCTGTGATCGAACAGAAATTTTTCGAGCTCACAGTCCTCCTGGGTGATCTCTTGGATCGAGCAAACATCAAGTATATTAGCATTAGGTTCGGAGGGCTGATTTCCCAACTTAAAAATGTTGAGCTCAATTGTCAAGTTTCCAAAAGATAGGTTCATCGAACCATTTCGACAATTGATCACCGCATTAGAAGTTGCAAGGAATGGTCGACCGAGTATCATCGGAATTTGATTCTGGGGGTTAGCTACAGGCTGTGTGTCCAAAACAATGAAATCAACGGGGAATATGAAGTCCTCTACTTTAATCAACACATCCTCTAACTCACCCCTAGGATGGGTGATGGATCGGTCGGCCATTTGGAGAGTACAATGTGTGGGTTTCAGCTCTCTGTAGGGTTGCTAAGCACGCGCACAAGGGTCTACGAGGCATCAACCATGCCCGATTTAAAATTTAGCCGTGCCGAACAACCCGAATACGGAACTTTAAACTAGAGATTAGGCGAAAACAAGCATGCTAAACACTTTAACACTAAGTGAGAGGGATTACAACCTTTGTAGATCCGGTCCTTCACTTCATATGCTCCGTGTTGTGGTCCCTTCGCTGCGATCATCGGGATCCGGACTCTCGACAGGTTCCATGAAGAGAAAGACGCAACCTTTGCTTCCGATCTTCGATACTAAGATGATCTACCTTGAAGTTTCTTTAACACAAGCTAACACTCATGAAATGATGTGAACACCCTCATCTAAATGGCAAGGGAAGATGAGGATGATGAAGTAGGATTTTTGCACTCTTTATTTATCTTTTTCTCATATTTATCCATCACAAAAATCAAAGCAAGAAACCATTTTAAGCAAAGAAGAAGAAGGAAGAAGATGATGAACAATATTAGAATCCTTTTGTGATGAATAGGAAAAGAATAATATGATAGAATTATGCAACCATGGTCAAGTGAACCTTTGTAGAGAATTAACCAAGGTTTGGGTTGGGTTAAAGCATGAGTCACTTGAAAAAATCTTTATCATGACAAAATGAAAAGCTTCTAGAAACATCTAGAAAGCTTAACCCTAATCCAAACCCTAATCATGTTTAAACTCCACTAAACAAGTTGCATTAGTTATCATATCATGTTACAATATTATATATCACACATATAATATTTATCGTAACAAAATAAAATAATACATTTAACATATATCGCATATATATCAATGTATTACCCGAGTGAGAAAAAGAATCTTTTAGTGAGAAAATATTAGTTAATGCAATTTAATATATCATATATATTATTATACATTAAATTATCGAATCAACACTTGATCCGACAATCCGGCTATATCGCATATAACCGGCTAATATTTATCCGTACCGATTCATCGAATCAACACTTGATCCGATGACCCGGCTGATATCAAATATCGCGAGAATAGAATACGGTATCACATATCGCATTATCCTCGGTCCGGCACATATCACATATGTGCTCCTACTCCGTTTTGCCTGAGTCAAGAAACCTCTATGTAGGACTCTAAAGAATCGTCAATACGCCGGCAGTAGGTGATGATCACATCAAACACCCACAAGCTGCAAGCGATAAGCTAAACGTAACAGCTACCCAGGTATTGAGCGCTCAGAAGATCAACAAGCAAGCCTGTACATTCTCCTGTGAATCCAAACAGTAACACTCCCGTACAGTCCGGTCTCGTCGTCTGATATGTCGCATATCTCGCCTAGGGGTGGTAAACGTCAGACCCCAGTAGCTCGATAAGTCGTGTCGATATGAGGTCTATAACAGTTCGAGAAACTACTGATAACACTTACCAGTAAATCTCAGCAACCCTGGCCAGGGATTTCCGGTTATAGCCAATCGAACACGGCACAACATCAACTCCCTATACCGGGAGAGACGAATCCCCTCCTATCGCTCATTGCCTCCATGTGATTCGGGACTGTACCAAAAAGCCACCTTTTTGCACGCCCTCTTGGACGTGGTATGATGGAAATCAAAGCACAGTGGGAATCACACAAGACTCTATGATGATCTCGGGTCGACAGACTACTCTGTACCAGTGTCACCGGAGAACTGCCATCTGACGTATGGTATAATACCATCTGGGAGTTCTCGGCGAGTCCGTCCAGTGTACCTAGTCTCCACTGAGCACCCGTACACCATCCTTGATGTCAAACACCGATGGATATGGGATCATCCATCGCCCATTATATGGGTCAAGATGCGTATACGCTAGTCTACTCTGGTGCATCGATGCCCTGTCTCGATACACCCACGACTAGGAACAGTTATAGGATGTACTCGTCGACTACCGTGGCCCCACTAGTATGATCTCGTCATAGTCCCAGTAGTCGAGTACATATCCTAAGGGCTTTATCAACATGTAATATAGAGACAATCAGAGTACATGTTAAGATAAAGTACAACCAGATAGCATACTATCATGTCGAGCAAGAAAGTCCTCCCTATATATGTCCTAGCATCCACTACAATATACATCGTATGTACAGTAATGGCCTCTAGGGCATACATATAACTAACAATCTCCCACTTGCACTAGGGCCATCTGTTATGGTATCGCATACCCAATAATTAGCTGCGGTTGAAGTATCTCATACTCAACAATCCCATAAAAGTCTCTACTGGGGAAAAGGCCTTTATGAGTGGATCCGCGTTGTTGTCCTCTGTGTCTACTCTCCTAACCTCGATCTCCCTGGAGATCAACCATCTCCATGATCAGATGATACTGCCTAAGAATTATATCTGGATTTCTAATGGGACGGTAGTTCCTTGGCTGAAGCCACAGCTCCATTGTCACACAATGGTAGGAACGAAGTTCATCTTATGAACTTATATATATCCAGACTGCCTCTTTGGTAGCATCCTTGGTAACGATGCATCTTGCCTTTAATCGTCTAGTATGTCACGGTATCTAGCTTGGAACTCTTCCAACATATCGTCCCTCCACTGAGGGTAAAGACAATGCCTGCGACTGACATTCAGTCGCCCTTATCACCCTGGAACCCTTCCAGTGATTCTCCCCAGGATCGATTGATACCATCTCACTACAACTAGTGAGTATCCTAACATCCAATTAGATCTATCTCATAGATCCAAAACCCCGGATTTAGGAGGTATCGCTTTGATCCTATATGGAGAATCCTTGTGATAAGCGGAGATTGACCGATCGTAGCATAGGAAACTCTTTCCTTATCAAGAGTATGTCATCCACGTACTCTACGTGGATCACCACCATACTCTCTACTACCTTTTTGTATATACAAGGTTCATCTATCATTTTGATGAAGTCAAACTCTTTGACTACCACATCAAAACAGATGTTCCAACTCCGCGATACCTGTTTTATCATTTAAAACATCTTGCACACGTTTCCGCTGCTCCCACTGTCTATGAAGCCCTCTGACTGTGTACTTATAGACGTTCTCTTCTAAAACATCACTTAGAAAAGCAGTCATGACACCCAACCACCAAATATCGTAGTCATGGTTTGTAGCCGTGGCAAGTAGGATCTGGATGGACTTAAGCATAGCTTTGAAAGTCTCAACTTTTCCATGTACACCAAGTAATCTTCTCAAGATATACTCTCTCCTGATGGGGATTTATCCCTTCAGATAAAGCAACCAAAGTCCATACTTTGTTGGTGTATAAGGATTCCATCTCAGATCGATAAGCACCCAGCCATTCTTACAGAGTCCCACTCCTGATGGCCAGCTCGAGACTAGTTGGGTCATCATCTCATGATGCAAATCTCGCTCCCACTGTCATAGAGAAACCGGAGTATCTCTCAGGTGTGTGAGGAACCCTACTAGATCGGCGGAGAGGCTGAGGTTCGTTGGAAACTATTGAATCTTTTGGTTCTACCAAATCATCAGCTGTAGTTTGTATGGCTGGAACATTTCCAGTTCTACATAACATACCATGCCTCGAGCTTGTCCGGATTTTGCTTTTAGGCATAGGCCGGACAACCCCAAATCTTAACAAGCTTAAGATATGGGCTCTTCCCTTTCCATATCATATATGAAGTGGTAGGCAACTGATTTGATTTGAACCCTATTCAATAGGTATGCAGCTTCTCAAGTGCATAACTCCCAAAAAGGAAATAGGAAACTCAGTAGTACTCATCATAGAGCACACCATATCAAATAGGGTGCTAATGCTCTGCCCCGATACACCGACGTGCTGTGGTTTATACGGAGGAGTAAGGCTGAGAAAGAATCTCATTCTCCTTTAGAATAGTCCAGGAATTCCGTGCTTAAGTATTCTCCTCCTTGATCACATCATAGGACATAATACTTTTACCCGTATTTTGGTTCTCTACTTTTAACTTATATTCTGTGAATATCTCAAAAGGTTCGGACTTGTGTTTCAGCAGGAACATATGTCTGAATCTTAAGAGACCATCAGAGAATGTAATGAAGTACAAAGAACCAGTCTTGGCATGTGTAGACAGGAGACTTTCATACATCAGCATGTATCAATCCCAAAAGTTCACTAACTCTTTCTCTGTTTCCAACAAACAGAGCTGTGGTCATCTTATCTTTGTGACATGACAGGCAAGTTTCACAAGATGTAAATTCAAACAAATTTGAATATGCATCTTTATGTAACTTCAGCCAGTCGGGTCGCATTGATATGACCTAGTCTACAATACCTCAAGAAGGATTCATTCATTTCTGAACTCTTCCTCTTGTGTGTGTTCCGTATACTAAGAACTGTAGTTTGATTTAGAACGTCAATGCTTTTAGATAACGTGCCTGAACCGATCAACTCTTGATATAGGAAATGTTCAAAACATTATCCAACAATACAAAATTATATCCTTTCTTTACTAATAAAGAGACTGATATGATTTTGTATATCAAGTTCGGTATCTAATAACATTTGTTCAGAATCAATGTATTCAGGTAATACAGGGTGATAGTGACCAACAGACTTGGCTGCAACACTTGCACCGTTTTCTGTCTCATGAAACTTATCACCCGTTCTCAGTTTTCTACCTATCTGTAGCCCATGTAACAGATTACATATACGGGATCCTGATCCGGTATCACATACCCAGGACATAAAGGATACTGAGAAACAGTTCTCTGTAATGAACACACCCGAAGATGATGCATCAACATGAACTTTCTTCGTTTGGGCAGCACGGGAAATCTGGTATTCCCCAATTTCCTGCTCTGTCCTATAACAATTATAAGTTGGAGAGGGACCAACGTTCTCCATCTCAGTATAACAAGCGGGTTCGGTCAATATATCCATTTTATTATTTTGATTAAGGCGTGATATGGTTACTATCTGGAGAGAGAGAGAAGAAAACACTCAGCGTATGCTCTTGCAAGATTAGATTGGTTATATAATATATCTAATCAGGATGTCTCCCACTGTTTTTGTCAAATCTTCCTTCAAACCCTAAAAGGAAAGACTAGCCGGGTTTAATTACACGCTACAAGTTCGCCAATCTTTCAGCCAGGGCAGTGTCGGTACTTTGAGGGAGGTCCCCCGTGCTTTCGCACGAACCTAATTAAAGTAAACCTCGTTTTCCCAGAGGCGTAACCCCGTTAACACCTTTCTAGACACCTACTTGATCGACTAATTGTAATGTATAAAACTCTCCTAGGAGTAACTCTTACTCGCAGCGGGTATTGGGATCCAACTATCTCATAGAAGGTATGCAATCTAATTGCAAATTTCAACACTTGAAATTCCCAATAATATTTTGCCCCTAGTGACTTATGACCTTAACTATGGTCAACAAATCATAAGCACTAGTCAAGTTCTACCCGTCATTTCTCGATTAATTAGACCCACCCACATGACCCTTAACTAAGGTCAACAAAGTCATATGACTGTCCTAACTAATCGCATCATATGCTATATAGGAAGACATCACTTAGCTACCGTACACTGTGCCTTAACTATGGTCAACAAACACAGCACGAATACTAAGTACTCTACTTCCTAAAATGACGGATGGTTACGACAGGTTTTTAAGAAAACCTATTGCGTAATGAACTTGATATCGTCGTAGAATCGAGTGATTTTAAATAGAGTGTTTTTGAGGCTTTTCTAGTTTTACTAAAGGGGTCACTCCCGGTGAAGGAATCGTCGGCCCTTTCCTCATCGAATAAGGTGCAGGATATATCATATATACCACTATGCAAAGTAAGAACTATAGAAGCAATCAAAAGACAAACCGAGTTTGTAGCATCTGCCAGTTATTGCTAAAGGAGTCACTCCCGGTGAAGGGATCTCGGTCCTTTCCTTATCAAATAAGGTGCTGGATGTTCTACAAGGAATACCGCTATGCAAAGCAAGAACTAGAGCTACCAGTTTTTATAAACAAGTTTCTACAACATCTTTAGGTTTCTTTTATTTCATTAATCTAATTAATGAAGTCCCATTTTAATTATGCTTCACAAGCATCTCTTTTGAAAACGAAATCTGCAATATAACATATATCTCATATATATAATATAAACATTCATCTCAGGCAGTAATATGATCTCATCACTGAACATTGCAGCAGAAGAACATATATGAAATATTGGATATACTAGGATGTCCGTGTTTTCAATACGAGCCTGTATAAAACACAGATTCCACGGTCGCGATGAATAGCCAAACCTACATCCCTAGACCCCTACGAGAGCGGCAAGTAACACTGCCAATTCTAGGGTTAGGAGACCCGGTCTCGACTCCTCGAGATGGTCTTCCACTGGACCCTAGAACCCGGTTACTTGTGCTCCCCTCCTTGGGTCTACCTAATGCGGAAAAGTAAATAATATACAACGGTGACATCTTCCGCTACCTGGAAGTGCCCCAATAAAAGAATATTACATACATATGAATTTTACATGAATGAAAAAGAAAAAAAACTCTCATCTCACATAAAACCCCCGGCTATTCAAAAAGCGACGATCCAATATAACATATCACAGCAACACATAATATCTCATATCATCAACGTAAGCAAGTATGCGTATCCCGATTGTCGTTGATGTATAGCAACGAAGCCGGCGATACACCACATACTACGCTTACGGTCACAGAAAGAAAGTGTAAAACTACAACAGTTGGAATCCGCAACCTCCTTAGACATCACATGCCTAACCAAACGAATCCCTTAGACATCACATGCCTAACAATTATAAACCCCCGCATTTTAGTCTCATTATCGAAAACTCTTTTCAATATTAAGTCGGGGAATTCAACAAGATTCCCGAAAAACTGATCGAATGCTCGTCGCAAACTTTAGTAGACGGCCGCACCCCCGATACCGTCGACGAAGTGCACCAAGGCGGAACACCGCTACCGCGAGCACCCGAACGGATGCTTTCGGCGACGGGGTTCTCCTACAGTCACTTGGTCGGGGCTATAGGGTGTAGCTGTCTATTAAGTTTACCCGGCGAGTATCCGCGTACTCTACGTGATTGCGACGGACTTTTGATCACATCAAAATTCCGTGGCAACCGATCATCTGAGACTAAACTGCTATGTTTATAATATTCAAATCAGTTATCTCATAACTACCTGTAGATTCCAATTATTGTATCACATTCCAGATAAATAGATAAAGTTAAACTTTCCGATCGAATCATCAAACACCCAAGATTTCCCCAATATATCTCAACACTTGAAATCAGTTTAAAAACATCCATCACATGCCACAGTACCAATGGTCCAGCCGTAGAAGGGTCAAGCCAACGCCTCACATGTGGCACGCCGTACTGCCCCAAACCCTAAGGTTCAAAAGGCAGTTCAAGACGGTCACATAATCGAGTTAAGGTTTGTGGTCTTCTAGAGGGTCCACCGAGTTACTTGCACGACTTAGAACATTCTTAAACACGAGAAAAAATCCAACTTTTGAAAAATTTTCCGACAGGGGAAAAAGTGAGTTATTGATATCCGTTCGAACTTTTTAACAGTTTCTAAAAATTATCCGGAAAACCACATAGACAAAATCTGATACTCCGATCGAAACACCGAATCCCCAAAACAATCCCAGAAAATTCAACTCTTGAATAAATATTAAAAATTCCCAGAAAATCCAGCATAATTAAATAGAAGTTACTGTGCAAACAGGAGTTGATGACGTCACCATTCCGCCGCGGAACCGCCGCAGAAGGCATGCTTCTGCCGCGGTTCCGCCGCGTGTTGTACTGTTCATCAAAAAAATTTTGTACCGTAATTCTTATAATTCTCTGATGAATTTTTAAGCATTTTTAATGTGGAAAAATCCCAGTTTTTAGAAAAAGTCCAGAGATCGGGTTTTATCGGGGTTTCGGGTTTCGATCGGACTTTAAATTTCGTCTAGACTTCGCCTAAAGATCTAGCTTGTCTCTGATACCACTGTAGGGTTGCTAGGCACGCGCACAATGGTCTACGAGGCATCAACCATGCCCGATTTAAAATTTAGCCGTGCCGAACAACCCGAATACGGAACTTTAAACTAGAGATTAGGCGAAAACAAGCATGCTAAACACTTTAACACTAAGTGAGAGGGATTACAACCTTTGTAGATCCGGTCCTTCACTTCATATGCTCCGTGTTGTGGTCCCTTCGCAGCGATCATCGGGATCCGGACTCTCGACAGGTTCCACGAAGAGAAAGACGCAACCTTTGCTTCCGATCTTCGATACTAAGATGATCTACCTTGAAGTTTCTTTAACACAAGCTAACACTCATGAAATGATGTGAACACCCTCATCTAAATGGCAAGGGAAGATGAGGATGATGAAGTAGGATTTTTGCTCTCTTTATTTATCTTTTTCTCATATTTATCCAACACAAAAATCAAAGCAAGAAACCATTTTAAGCAAAGAAGAAGGAAGAAGATGATGAACAATATTAGAATCCTTTTGTGATGAATAGGAAAAGAATAATATGATAGAATTATGCAACCATGGTCAAGTGAACCTTTGTAGAGAATTAACTAGGGTTAGGGTTTGGGTTGGGTTAAAGCATGAGTCACTTGAAAAATTCTTTATCATGACAAAATGAAAAGCTTCTAGAAACATCTAGAAAGCTTAACCCTAATCCAAACCCTAATCATGTTTAAACTCCACTAAACAAGTTGCATTAGTTATCATATCATGTTACAATATTATATATCACATATATAATATTTATCGTAACAAAATAAAATAATATATTTAACATATATCGCATATATATCAATGTATTACCCGAGTGAGAAAAAGAATATTTTAGTGAGCAAATATTAGTTAATGCAATTTAATATATCATATATATTATTATACATTAAATTATCGAATCAACACTTGATCCGACAATCCGGCTATATCGCATATAACCGGCTAATATTTATCCGTACCGATTCATCGAATCAACACTTGATCCGATGACCCGGCTGATATCAAATATCGCGAGAATAGAATACGGTATCACATATCGCATTATCCTTGGTCCTGCACATATCACATATGTGCTCCTACTCCGTTTTGCCTGGGTCAAGAAAGCTCTGTGTAGGACTCTAAAGAATCGTCAATACGCCGGCAGTAGGTGATGATCACATCAAACACCCACAAGCTGCAAGCGGTCAGCTAAACGTAACAGCTACCCAGGTATTGAGCGCTCAGAAGATCAACAAGCAAGCCTGTACATTCTCCTGTGAATCCAAACAGTAACACTCCCGTACAGTCCGGTCTCGTCGTCTGATATGTCGCATATCTCGCCTAGGGGTGGTAAACGTCAGACCCCAGTAGCTCGATAAGTCGTGTCGATATGAGGTCTATAACAGTTCGAGAAACTACTGATAACACTTACCAGTAAATCTCAGCAACCCTGGCCAGGGATTTCCGGTTATAGCCAATCGAACACAGCACAACATCAACTCCCTATACCGGGAGAGACGAATCCCCTCCTATCGCTCATTGCCTCCATGTGATTCGGGACTGTACCCAAAAGACACCTTTTTGCACGCCCTCTTGGACGTGGTATGATGGAAATCAAAGCACAGTGGGAATCACACAAGACTCTTTGACGATCTCGGGTCGACAGACTACTCTGTACCAGTGTCACCGGAGAACTGCCATCTGACGTATGGTATAATACCATCTGGGAGTTCACGGCGAGTCTGTCCAGTGTACCCAGTCTCCACTGAGCACCCGTACACCATCCTTGATGTCAAACACCGATGGATATGGGATCATCCATCGCCCATCATATGGGTCAAGATGCGTATACGCTAGTCTACTCTGGTGCATCGATGCCCTGTCTCGATACACCCACGACTAGGAACAGTTATAGGATGTACTCGTCGACTACCGTGGCCCCACTAGTATGATCTCGTCATAGTCCCAGTAGTCGAGTACATATCCTAAGGGCTTTATCAATATGTAATATAGAGACAATCAGAGTACATGTTAAGATAAAGTACAACCAGATAGCATACTATCATGTCGAGCAAGAAAGTCCTCCCTATATATGTCCTAGCATCCACTACAATATACATCATATGTACAGTAATGGCCTCTAGGGCATACATATAACTAACACTCTCCAACGCCTAATTGCTCATATACTGAATAAGAAAGCAGATTAACACTGGCACAAAGATCTAAAAGTGCGCGATTGATGTTCTTATCCACAATAGTTATTAAAATTCTAGGACAGACAGGGTCCTTTCGTTTTTGAGGTAAAGGTTGGGTAAGAGCATTACTTACTGCTCTAGCCAAGAAAACTTTCATAGGTACCTGTGATTTCCTTTTCTTGGTGCATAAGTCCTTCAAGATTTTAGCGTAAGAAGGGACTTGTTGGATTACATCCAAGAGAGGGATGTTAATGCTAACATATTTAAATAACTCCACAATCTTCTCCATTTGTGGAGTTTGTTTGTTGGATCTCAACCTATTTGGAAATGGAACATTTTGAAAATTTGTTGAGTCCAATGTTTGTAGAAGAGATTGCGGAGTTGGAACGGATCCCAGTGTTGGTGTTTTCATGGAGTGAAATGTGGGTCCGTTCGGAGTAGAGTTAGAGCCTTGTGAAAAATGGAGAACATGCTCTAAAGATGAAGAAGATGAGGATGAAGAAGAAGAAGAAGCGGCGGCCGGGTGTCATCATTAGTGCCAACATTGTTGTGCAATATCCTTCCAGATCTCAATATAGTCACCGCACTCATATTATGGTTTTGTTGTTCATGAGCAACATGTGCATTTTGTGGGTGACCAAGATTTGATAGTGGTTGAGATGGAAGCTTCCCCTTCTCTCGCTCGCTTAAAGCAACATTCAGTTGTGCAATTTGGGCTTCAATGGCTTTGATGTTTTGCCCATGTGATACAGTGTGTTGCACTAAAGACTGAATGGAAGACTGGATATTGGCTGAGGATTGAGTAGATTGTTTTAAAAACGCATCTAGACTTCGTTCTAGCGAGGAGACCTTATCGTTATTTGGTGGAACAAAATTATTTTGAGGAAAAGAGTTGTTGGGTGCAAAATTGTTCATTTGGTTTTGGTAAGGTTGGGGCTGGAAAGGTTGCTAATATTGAGTTTGTTGAGGTGCTTGTTATTGTGGAGGAGCCCTTTGGATGTTGTTGTTGCCTTGGAATTATTGTTGATTTTGATTCCAAGAAAAATTGGGATGGTTCCTCCAACCAGGATTGTAAGTTGAAGAGTATGGATCATTTCTTTATCTTTGCTGAAAGGAAGCATTGGCTTGATCCTGTCCTTGAGCAGGTGGGTTGTAAGGACACTCTTCGGTCAAATGTGATGGATCCAAATAACAAGCGCATATGGTGCAAGGGGTAAAGCAGGGGCAGGAGAAGGCGATGAGAATTTGCTCTCAATTACTTCTAGTTTATGTGTAATTGCGGTCATTTCGGCTTTCATTGCAATTGACATGTCAAGTTGGCGAACACCAGCCCTAGACTGACCAGCAGAAGTAGATGAAGTGGACGAAGTGGTCTATTTAGTGCTTTCCCACTTAAGTGTTTGTTCAGCAAGATCGTTGAGAAATTGCCAAGCTTCCTTGTCAGATTTGGTTAGGAAGTGACCTTGACAAATGGTTTCCAGCAACTGCTTAGTTGCTGGGTTCAGTCCTTCGTATAAAGTTTGGCAAAGTCGCCATCTTTCAATACAGTGATGAGGGCACTGAACAAGAAGGTCTTTAAATCGTTTGAAACACTTCCAAAAAGGTTCGGAAGGAAGATGGGAAAATTGGTTAATTTCATTGCGAATTCTCACGGTCTTGTGATGTGGGTAAAACCTTTTAAAAAATTCCTTAACAAACTCTTCCCAACTATTTATAGAATGCGATGCAGTACTATATAGCCACTTTTCAGCTAGGTCACATAATGTGAAAGGAATGATTCGTAGCCTTATAGCATCATCAGACAGTTGGGTGGTCTTCATCATCGCACAAACATTCTGGAATTTGTTGATGAAGATATAGGCATCTTCGGATTCCATCCCATGAAATTTGGGCAACATATTGATGAAGTGGGGCTTAATTTCGAAATTGTCTCCATTAGCCGGCGGAAGTGAAAGACAAGTAGGAAGTGCGGAGTGGGTGGGATAGAAACGATCCTGGAGCGCGATTCGCTGTGGCGCTTCAACAGGAGGGTGTTGTGGGTTATTCGCACCCAGTTGAGGCGGAATCAGTCCTGAGGTCGTAAAGGTTTGTTAGGATTGAATCCTGACATCTCATTAGAAGATGATGAATGTGAAGATGAAGGTAAAGATGAAAAGGAAGTGGAGGGAGTTTCGAGCTTCAGAGTCGAACGCGTTGTCAGTAGCGACTAATGAGACACGGACTAATCGGGAGCTAGTGTCCCTAGTCCAACCGGACATACACTAAACGAGTTATAGTGTAGTCAAAAAGTAGAAGGTAAGGGTAAGAAAACGACAATGGGGAAATGTGGGTGGAGGTTGGGTGCAATGGAATTCTAGGGACAAATGGAAAGTTTTTGTAAAAATTTTGTTTTGTGTTTTTTTATAAAGAGTTTTGCAAAAAGTTTGTACGGAACTACGACACACTTTCAAACAATCACAATTTAAGCATGCACAATCAAGCCTAGAGCTAGGGTTTCCTAAGTCAACTAGACTGCTCCTAACTGGTCCAAAGTGACAAGTTGTGAGATATCCCTCAAATCGTCTCTACACCGCCAATTGTGGCCAGCTAAGCATAAGTGAAGAAATGAGGGAACCGCTCATGAATCACCGTGAGACGGGCCTTTTAAAGTTACCTTTCTCACTTGTCTAGCCTAGGCACCACAAAGTCAGGTTTAGAGAAACGAATGATTGCCCACAACCTTCCTCTGTCCTAATGAGAGCGACAATCCTTAATTGGCTGAGTCTAGATATTTTTTTTAATTAACTCGAGGGTCATGCATATGCTTTTTGTGATTTCTGGGGTTTTAGGAAGGGTAATGAAATCCCCACCCAATCTGGATTGGTGTTATAGCCCCTTAAATTCCGTTTTAAAGATGCAAAGCAATTAACACACAAAATCTAAAACACTTGCCAAAAATTTTTTCTTTTTATTTGCGGCGTAAAGAATCCTCCACAAAAATGATTTATTGGAGAGAGAGAAGAAGTTTTGCGCAAAGAACCCTGCAGAAAATTTTTCAGTGGAGTTCAGGGGCTAGAAGAGAAGACAAGAAATACTCACAGAAAAATTTGAGTGCTGACGTCAGTAATTTGACCGCGGTTCCGCGGTCAAACCACTACTTTAGCCGCGGTTCCGCGGTGGTTTAGTTGGTTTAGGCCGCCGAGATTTTTCTGTGTGCTGTTATGGTTCTCCTCTGTCTGTTCAGATCCTCTGTTTCTTGATTTGTTCACTGGGTTTGCTCCAGATCTGAATCAGTCCGTCTTCCGTTCCTGCACAATTCGCACAAAAACCGATCAAAAAGAACAAGATGATATATTTTTTTTAGTTTTTATATTTTCAATTTTAATAATTTTTTTCAATTTCAATTAACCCAAAATTACAAAAAGAAAATAACTAACGTTTCCCCGGCAACGGCGCCATTTAATTGATAGAGGATTTTGCATATGCGTTTTAAAATTTAAGAAATACCGCAATCAAGACGGTGTCACTTAGTAGCTAGCCGGTTGAGTACGAGTCAGTCCACAGGGAAAAGGTGTTCTTTCTTTTTTGTTCTAACGAGTTAAGTCCTATTTTTGGTAGGTTTTGTTTTAAGATTGAAATTAAATTGATTTAAAGTCTTGCTAGGGTTAGGATTAGGTTAGTTTGGAAAAGGAATTCTACTCACTTCATTTAATGCCCTAGTTAAGAATATAGGTGTTAGGGTAATAGTCAACAAAGGGGATTAGCACGACTAGGAAGAAACTTGGTTTCTTCATTTTGGTCCTTATCCGTCCTTTCTTGGCTCTTAGCCCTAAGCTCTAATTAATTCAACCACAACCGGTCTAATTAAGGAATCACCGCTATCTTTTAGGATAGGGTGCCGTAGTGAGCGGTGTGTGGTTAAATTAAATAGAGTCCTTATTATAAAAATTATATGGGCAAAGAAAGGAATGAGAGAGATTTCCTTCTCTCAGACCTTCCATATCCTAACCCTAACAAGTGAGGAATTACTCACTCATTAGGATAGTAACGATGAAATTCATTTTTTTTATAATTTTATTTTAAAAGACCATCTAACTTGCAGATAATAAAAGACAGATAAAAAAGATGCAGAAATTAAATTTTGATAAAAAATTGCACGATAGAAAAAAAACAAACCCTACTTTATTGATGACCTCTTCAACGATTACAAGGAAATAAAATTTTAATCTAGAAAAATAAAAAGAGGCATAAAATATTAAAGAGAGGCATGCCTAATTAGGTTTCTGGCTTTCCTATTTATAGATAGGATTACATCTGATCCACATTTGAATATACAAGACTACCCTAAGAAAGCCGGGTCAACGCACCGACACCCACCGATACGTGCACCGACACGTGCACTGCATGGCTGCGGATCCGTGGTAGAAAGCCATGTTTGGCCGCGGTTCCGCGGCCAATTAGTGGGATTTCTGGCTCAAACTTCTATGGTTGCTTCATGGTGCATTTTCCTTCTGTTTTCTTCAATTGGTTCCATAGAATATCTTCTATTTTCTTCCTGATTTCCACAGTGCAGATTGTTGTAGAATTTTTGCCTTGAGTTTTGCATTGAAGTCTTTAGTCCTGTGCTGCCCTTGTACTTTGTGCATTGAACTGTCTCACGATTTTTATTTGTTCCTTTAACTGGTAGGCGGCATCATCCGGATTCATCTATTGTTGGTCGTAGTCTCACATTTGTAGCGTCTTTTCATGAATTTCACTTAATGATCTAAGAACCTATAACCTGCAACTATTTAGTAGACATGGATCAAAAGCACCTATTTATTTGTAATATGATTAAGAATGGGCGATATAATAATGCAAAATTCTGAAATGAACAATGTACACCAACAAAGTATGGACTTTGGAAGTTGCTCCTAAAGGGGTAAAAACCCATTGGGAGCAAGTGGATCTTTAAGAAGAAAATTGGTGTAGATAGAAAGGTTGAGACTTTCAAAGCTAGACTTGTTGCTAAAGGTTTTCGTCAACGACCAAGTGTCGATTATAATGAAACCTTTTCTCCTGCCACTATGCTTAAGTCTATTAGGATCCTACTTGACATTGCTGCATACCACGATTACGAAATCTGGCAGATGGACGTCAAGATCGCTTTTCTAAATGGTGATTTATAAGAGAACGTATACTTGACACTGCCAGAGGGCTTCCTAAACAGTAAGAGCAGCGAAAGCGTGTGTAAGATGCTTAAATCAATCTACGGATTAAAGCAGGCATCGTGGAGCTGGAACATTTGTTTTGATGAAGCTATCAAAGAGTTTGACTTCATCAAATATGTAGATGAACCATGTATATACAAGAAGGTTGTAAAGAGTAAGGTTGTCTTCTTCGTATTGTACGTGGATGATATGCTCTTGATAGGAGACGATGTTCCAATGCTACACTCCGTCAAGCTCTTCTTATCACAAAAGTTCTCCATGAAAGATATAGGTGATGCCTCGTACATCCTGGGGATAAATATTTATAGAGATAGAACTAAGCGGATGTTAGGATTGTCCCAATCCAGGTATATTGACACCATACTAAAGTGGTTTAGTATGTAAGATTCTAAGCGTGGTAATTTACCCGCTTGTTTAGGAATCACTCTCTCAAAAGAGATGTCTCCCAAGATTGATTTGGAGAGGGCTCGCATGCAAGGGATACCCTATGCTTCTGTAGTCGGGTCAATCATGTATGCGATGTTATGTACCAGACTTACTCACTAGGTGTAGTGAGCAGGTATCAATCAGATCCTGGGCAAAAGCGCTGGACAGCTGTGAAGAACATTCTTAAGTACTTGAGAAGGACTAAAGAAATGTTCTTGGTGTATGGTAACGGTGAACTCCAGGTGGAATCCTTTACCGATTCGAGCTTCTAGAGTGATAAGGACGACAGCAAGTCGATCTCGGGTTTTGTCTTCACCCTCAATGGAGGGTCGGTATGTTGGAAGAGTTCCATGCAAGATACCGTAACAGACTTGACGATGGAGGCTGAATACATCGCTGCCAATGATGTTACCAAAGAGGTTGTCTGGATGAAGAAGTTCATTGCCGAACTTGGTGTGGTTCCATCCATTGAGCATCCAATACCTGTGTATTATGATAACAATGGAGCTATTGCTTTAGCCAAGGAACCCCGGTCCCATCAGAGATCCAGACATATTCTTAGACGGTATCACCTGATCCGGGAGATAGTAGATCGACGGGAGATCGAGGTCCGGAGAGTTGACACGAAGGACAATATAGCGGATCCACTCATGAAGGCCCTCCCCCAGATGCAGTTTGAGAGACTTTTTGGGATGTTGGATATGAGATACTGCAACACATGGCCTTAGTGCAAGTGGGAGATTGTTAGGAATATGTATTCCCTAGAGGCTATTATTGTATGATATAATGGATATTTGGACATATATATAGAGGGCTTTCTTGCTCAACATGATAGTATGCTATCTGGTTGCTCTTTGTCATAACATGTACACTTGTATTATTATACTGTCTCTCTGATACATGTTGATAAAACCCTTAAGTTGTTTGCTTGACTACCAGGACTATGATGCGGATCATACTACTGGGACTTGTGTAGTCCACAAGCACATCCTTTAATTGTTCCTAGTCGAGAGAGTATCGAGACATAGCATCGAAATTCCAGAGTATACTAGTGTGAACGTTTCTTGACCCTGTAGGGTGCGATGGTTGATCCCATAACCATTGATGTTTGACATCAAAGATTTTACACAGGTGCTCATTAGAGATTGGGCACACCGAATAGGACTCGCCGAGAACTCCTAAAAGGTACCATACCTATCGTCAAATAGCAGTTCTTTGGTGACACTGGTACATGTTAGTCTGTAGACCCGAGATCGTCATAGAGTCTTGTGTGGTTCCCACTGTGCTTTGATTTCCTCCCTACCACGGCACAAAGGAGTCGTGCAAACAGGTGGATTTTGGGTATAGTCCCGAGTCACATGGAGGCAGTGAAGGATAGGAGGGGTTTCATCTTTTTCAGTATTAGGAGTTGATGTTGCGCTATGCTCGATCGGCTATAACAGTAAGTCCCTGGCCTGGGCTGATTCCTTTCCACTTTCTTATCTCCCTTTTTTATAAGGGAACAAGTCGCTCATAGCCAAAAAATTTAGCAAGAAAAATGCCTAAAAGTCTACCCTAGCACCACCATTAGTTTCTAGTAGCATCAACCATGCCGAATTTTAAAATTTTTGGTGCTAAGTTAGACTAAACAAGATCTTTAACTAGAATATTAGGGTTTAAAACTATGATGATATAAAAACTAAAGGGATGGGAAGGAGGTTATACCCTCGTAGATCGAGTCCTTCGCATCACTAACTCTGGGTTATGGTCTACGCGACTCCACTAGGCTCCACTTCGAGTTGAACGAATCTTCTCGTAAATCTTCACGCCGAAGACGATCCACCCGAAGTCCATCTAGCTCAAGCTATCTATACACTAAACTCTTTAGTGTAGGAAACACATTACACTTGATTGCTAATCAAATGTAGGATGGTGATGTAGGGGTGTTGGTTTGCTCACTAATATGTTCAAAACTCCATGATTCACATCACATGTGAGGGTTTGGAGTTTTGAAGCAACTAGAGGAAAAAGAGGAAGATAGCAAGAGAGTGTGAGCTTAAGAATGGCTAAGTGTCAAAAACATAGAATGAATGATGGCTCAACTTGAAAACCCCTCACTTATTCAAGCATCCATTATTTTTCAAATTGAAAAATAGAGCTATGCTTGAATAGTGAGTCAAGAGGAAATAAAATAGAGTAAAAGCAATACTTCACCCATACTCTCCATGTCTTCTCCTTTTTCACCTCATTATTCTATTTTCCAAAAATAGAAATTCATGCCATGCTTCAGAATATATATATATATATTAATATATATATTATGAAGAATAATTAGTGAGCTAAAAATATTAGTTAAGATACAATTATATCAAATATAATATATGTCAATTATTAAATCAACACTTGATTTAATAATCCGGTTATATCACATATGACCGACTAATATCATTTATTTGTGTATCACATTATCAAATCAACACTTAATTCGATAATCTGGTTATATCACATATAACCTAACTTGATAACAGATAACTGCCAGATTACAATACGGTATCACATACTCGTATTTAATCTTCCCCCCGCACATATCAGCATATGTGCCATACTCCGTTTTGCTTGAACCAGGAAACTTCTGTGTGGGACTCTAAAGACTCGTCAATACGCCAGCAATAAGTGATGATCACATCAATCACCTACAAGCCGTCAGTGGTACTACCTGGATGTAACGGTTACCCAAGTATTGAGCGATATGAAGATCAACAACCAAGATCGTCAATACTCTCTATGAAGCCTATCAGTAACAGTACCGTACAGTCCGGTCTCTTCTTCTAATATGTCGCATATCATTTCTAAGGGTGGTAAACGTTAGACCCTAATAACGTGATAAGTCATGCCGATGTCTGGCCTATAACGGTTCGAGAAACTACTGATAACTTTTATTAGTAAATCTCAGTAGCAGCCTTGGCCAGGGACTTCCAGTTATAGCCAATTGAGCATAGCACAACATCAACCCCCTAATACCGGGAGAGACGAAACCCCTCCTATCGCTCGTTGCCTCTATGTGACTCGAGACTGTACCCAAAATCCACCTATTTGCACATCTCCTTTGAGCGTGGTAGGGAGGAAATCAAAGCACTGTGGGAGCCATACAAGACTCTATGACGATCTCGGGTCTACAGACTAACCTTTTCCAGTGTCACCAGAGGACTGCTATCTGACGATAGGTATACTACCAGCTAGGAGTCCTCAGCAAGTCCTGTTCGGCGTAACCGTTCTCCAATGAGCACCTGCGTACAATCTTTGATGTCATACACCAATGGTTGTGGGATCAACCATCGCCCTCTAAGGGAAAAGAAACGTACACACTAGTCTACTCTGGATATCGATGCCCTTGTCTCGATATCCCCTTGACTAGGAACTGTTTAAAGGATGTACTTTTGGACCACCCTGGCCCTACTAGTATGATCTCATCATAATCCTGGTAGTCAAGTACATATCCTAAGGGCTTTATCAACATGTGAGAGAAAGACAGTAAAGAATACCAGTCAACATGTTAAGATAAAGAGTAACCAGATAGCATACTATCATGTCGAGCAAGAAAGTCCTCTATATATATAACCAAGCATCCACTATAATATACATCAGTGTATAATAATGGCCTCTAGGGCATACATATTCTTAACAATGCCCCCACTACTTTGCCCACGTAAGTATGTATGTGGGTGAAGTAGTGCAAAGTTATGCCTGGCCATAGGATTGATGACTTAAGAGACAAGTTTACGGTCCTTGTAGCCTAAGAATTTTTTCAATTTCATGAGCCGTAAAGGTCTCATGAAGGTTTTTCTCCTTATGAGTCATGAGGATCTCATAGATGCATATTCTCCGTAGAAATCATGAGGATTCCTAAGTGTTCATCACCTCCGTGATTCGTAAGGATCTCACTCGGGTATTTTTTCTTTACGAGTCGTGAGGACCCGTAAGTAGCTTCTTCATTTCATTGGCAGATAACTTTGGCGAATGTGGCCCATGGATAGTATACAATAGTCAATCTTGACCTCCTTGTAGGGCAATGATGGTTTAGGAAACAGGTTTAGATCTGTCGCTTAAGGCTTTTCAACTTTATGCGCCGTGAGGGTCACATAAAAATGTTTCTCCTTACGAGTCGAGAGGATCTCGTCGGTGTATTTTCTCCTTAGGAGTCGTGAGGGCTCCTAAGTGTGTTTTCAGTTGAGAGTCATAAGGATCTCACAAGAGAATTTTCTCCTTACGAGTCGAGAGGACTCATAAGTGGTTTTTGCTCCTCATCGGTATGCGACCTTGGAGAATGTGGCCCGTGGATAGTATACAAGAGTCAGTTTGGACCTACTTGTAGGGCCATGGTGCTTAGGAAACAGGTTGATATCCCCGTCGCTTAAGGCTTTTCCCCTTTATAAGCCGTGACAGTTTCATAGAGATGTTGATCCTTACGAGTCGAGATGAGTCGATAGGATCTCACAGATGTATCCTAACGTGAAATATAGATAACCCCTATTCTTTACGACAGGGGTCCGTTAGGTTTTTAGTACTAGGGTTTTAGTCCATGGTACCGTCGCATTGACTGATGTGTTCCTCGATATGCAGTGTTTAAGCTGCCGTTCGAGTAGCCCCGCGACTGTCGTGCTTTGATCCCTTCGGGGGATGGACAAGACGTCTTCAAGTAATCTCCTAAGGTCATATTACCGTCAGAAGAGCAAACGTTAAGAATTTTTCATGACGCTTTTTACTTGAGGTTAGACTCAATTTGGAGCCTTGTTGAGTCATAACCACTCCGTTCTGGTGTGGGATGATCTTCGATAGTCTTTTAGGCTTTATATGAGTTGCCGTCGAGACCCGAAGCTGGGAATATGCCGTCACTTCATTTTTGTTTTGATGATGTCGTGCCGTTTCTTTGCTGAAATAGAGTAGACATCTGTAGGACCTCTATGCTGTATGTATTGCAATTGAAGTCCGGATCTAGGAATATGCCATTGCTCCAATTTCATTTGATAGTTGCGTCTGCATCCTGCTGAAATGAGGGGGAACATCGAGATAGTCTCTAGGTTGTATATGAACCGTCAAGACTTGAAGCTAGGATTTTGCCGTGACTCCATTTTTGCTTTGACCCTTGGGTCTTTTGTTGACGTTGCATCTGCATCCTGCTGGCATGAGAAGCACATCGAGCTGGAGTTAGGATTTTGCCGTCACTCCTTTTTGACTTGGCTCCTTGGAGCCTTTGTTGACGTCGCATCTGCACCGAGAAAGAACGTGGAGCTGGAGCTGGAATTTTGCCATTACTCCTTTTTTGGACCATTGGGTCTTTGATGACATTGCGTATACATCCTGCTGGAATGAGAAGCACGTCGAGCTGGAGTTAGGATTTTGCTGTCACTCCTTTTTGATTTAGCTCTGTGGAGCCTTTGTTGACGTCTCATCTACACAGAAAAGGAACGTTGAGCTGGTGCTGGGATTTTGCCATTACTTCTTTTTTGTTTGACCATTGGGTTTTTGATGACGTTGCGTTTACATCCTACTGGCATGAGAAGCACATCGAGCTGGAGTTAGGATTTTGCAGTCACTCTTTTTTGATTTGGCTCCTTGGAGCCTTTGTTGATGTTGCGTCTACATCCCGCTGGCATGAGAAGCATGTCGAGCTAGAGTTAGGATTTTTCCATCACCCTTTTTTTGATTTGGCTCCTTGGAGCCTTTGTTGACATTACGTCTGCATCCTGCTGGCATGAGAAGCACGTCGAGCTGGAGTTAGGATTTTGCCATCACTCTTTTTTTTTATTTTAACCCTTGGGTCTTTTGTTGACGTTGCGTCTGCATCCTGCTGGCATGAGAAGCAGTTCGAGCTGCAATTAGGATTTTTCCATCACTCCTTTTTTGTTTTGGCCCTTGGGTTTTTTGTTGACGTTGCATCTGCATTTTGCTGGAATGAGAAAGAACGCCAAGTTGGAGCTAGGATTTTGCCATTACTCCGTTTTTGTTTGACCCTTGGGTCTTTGATGACGTTGCGTCTACACCCTGCTAGAATGAGAAGGAATGCCAAGATAGTCTCTGGGTTGTATATGAACCGTAAAGACTTGGCTCTCCTTTTGACGGAGCCTGGTGGGAAAATACGGTTCCTTTTTCATTTGTGCTCATAGATCGTATACAAGAGTTAATATGGACATACTTGCAGGGTAGAGGAAACTTTATTTTATTTTTTATTGCCGCGATACTCTATCTTTTCAGCTTTTCATATCACGAAAGTCGCGATTGCCCAATCATTTCGGCTATTTTTTGCGGTGCCCAATCATTTCGACTATTTTTTATATTTTTACTCACTGCATTTTATTGCGGGTTGCCTAAACATTTCTGCTGTTTTTATATGCATATATTTTTTTACTCGCTGATTTTTATTGCGAGTTGCCCCTATCATTTCGGCTGTTTTTATATGCATTTATTTTTTTACTCATTGATTTTTATTACGAGTTGCCCCATCATTTCGGCTGTTTTTATATGCATTTTTTTGCTACTCGCTACTATTTTTTATTGCGAGTTTGGAATCTAATACCAACCTTGGCATCAGCATTGCTACAACTGGAATATTGCCAGGAGCGAATCATCATTTGCCATGAAAGGACTTGGAGTTTGACGCCCGTTTAGGCATCAGCATCGCTACGTCTGGAATATTGCCAGGAGCGACTCATCATTTTCCTTTGTTGATTTGGACAAAGGTGGCTTAGCAAACAAGGTTAGGATCCTGTCGATTAAGGCATTTGACTTTATGAGCCGTAAGGGTCTCATAAAGATATTTCTCCCTACGAGTCGTGAGGATCTCGTAGGTGTATTTTCTCCTTAGGAATCGTGGGGATTCCTAAGTGATATTTTCTCTTGTAAGTCGTAAGGATCTTGCAAGAGTGTTTTCTCCTTATAAGTCGAGAGGACTTACAACTGTCGTTCACCATATGGGGACATTTCTTGCCATTGGTAGAGCTTGGTGGGGAAATGTTTATTCGTGCCCATGGATTGTATACTAAGGTCAATATTGGACCGCCTGTAGGGAAACTTGGGGGATATAACGGCTTAAGAAACAGGTTCAGATCCCTGAAGCTTAAGGCTTTTGACTCTTATAAGCTGTGAGGGTCTCACAAGGGGAATTCTCCTTACGAGTCATAAGGATCTCGCAAGTGTAATTTCTCCTTAGGGTTCATGAGGATTCCTAAGTGTGTTGCTCCTTTATAAGTCGTAAGGATCTCACGTAGGTATTTTCTCCTCACAAGGTCGAGAGGACTTTGCAAGTGCATATGAATTTTTTATTTTACGAGTTTGAGCCCTTTTCGGGTTTTCACAAACTCGCCGGCAGTCCTGCTGTTTTTACTCACGGCGCCTTTTCGGGTTTTCATCCGTGCCCATTTTGCTTGTGGACATACCGTTTTTCTTTTTTTTTTTTAATGGTGAAACTCTCAAAAGTAGTTTTGTCGTAGGTGACCCACCTGTTTACCAGTGGGTTTTGAGGGTGGCTTCATCGCTGGATTAGCTATGTAGCCAGCGGGACTCGAGTTGCAATCTTTCCTGCTAAGACTTCGATTGCAATATAGATCCTAAGGGAATGTATCGCCGTTTTTGGGGTGATGCACTAGTTTAGGGACGTTCCGGTCCATTATTGCCATGTTAGATGCAAAATTTTTGTTTATAGACTTTTCGGTCCAATGTCACCATATTTGAGGAATGGTTCTAGTTTAAGGACATCTCGGTCCGTTATTGCCATGTTTGAGGCGAATTTTTAGTTTAAGAATATCTCAGTCCGTTGTTGCCATATTTGAGGCGGATAATTAGTTTAAGGACTTCTCGGTCCTTTATCGCCATATTTGAGGCGGATTTCTAGTTTAAGAATATCTCGGTCCGTTATTAGTTTAGGGACTTCTCGGCCCAATGTCGCTATATTTGAGGTGAATTTCTAGTGTAAGGACATCTCGGTCCTTTGTCGCCATGTTTGAGGCGAATTTCTAGTTTAAGGACATTGAGGCGAATTTCTAGTTTAAGGACATCTCGGTCCTTTGTCACCATGTTTGAGGTGAATTTCTAGTGTAAAGACAACTCGGTCCTGAATCGTCATGTTTGAGGCGACGGAGCTTATTTGCATACTACTCTCAGAGTTCTGACTCAGGAGGATAGGGAGCGGACAAGAGCGTCGTCATCTATCATAGACCTAAGTCGTCACTCGTCAAGCGTAGTATTTTTTGAGGAATCGGCCATCTATTGGACGGAAGGGTCTTTCGCCATGCATATCCATGAGCAGGTAGGCTCCACCTTAGTAGACTTCCCATGGAGTTTCTTTCATGAGCGAGCATGATGCCCCCGGTGCATCCACCTTTTTGGGAGCGTGCTTCTGTGGCGGGTTTACCCTCCAGTTGTCATACAGCGTGAATTTTCCCTGTTGATACTGGTCCTCGACCCAGTTCTTGAAGATGTAGCAATCGTCAATCGGATGGCTCACCATTCTGTGATAGGAGCAGTAGTTGGGGTTGTTGACATCGCCAGGTTGCGGTGGACGCCGTGTGTCTGACAATGTGATGAGTATGTTATGCATTGCCAACTCAAATAGTTTCATCGTCTTATCACGGGGAAACGAGTAAGTGTGTACTAGCCTTTCTTCTAGAGATAGGCATGTATGTGCAATATTTTGGTGAGTAGCCGGTTTTGGGCCACTCGGTTGTTGTTGAGTGTTAGCAACGAAGACCGCTTTCCCTTTACCCTTGGCATTTTGAGAGTCCGTATTTGAGGAGGAAGGCCCGTGGCCCATCTGGTCCATTTGGGCTAGTTTATCTATCAGATCCTAGAAGGTTGTTGGTTTGAAGAACGTCATGAAATGGAACACTGTCGTTAGAGGATCAAGGGTCCCGATGAACGTGCCCACGGCAGGGGATTCTTCGATGCGCTGTTCGCACTTTGACCATAGGTTCCGCCACCGGATCGCGTATTGGACCCAGGTTTCTCCTAGCTTCACCCTGGCAATGATTAATGCCGTGATCGGGGTGCACTCGCTTGCGCTGGTAAACTTCTATGTAAACAGCAGCTCCATCTCTTTGAATGTCCTCACGGAGTTATTTGGGAGCTCCGAGTACCATTCAAAGGCCGTCTCTGACAGGCTGCCAATGAGCTGGCAAAGTAACATTTTGTTATCGCCTCCAGCGTTGCTGCACAAAACTCTAAACTGCGCAACGTGCAGATGGGGATTATCTGTCCCATTGTATATATGGAATTTGGGGATCGTATATCATGGTGGGTACTTTATTTGGTCATACCAGCCTGGGTACGGTCACTCGGTTTTGACGATTTGGCCAGCCGTCTCATTTGCTTGATGAGCTCGTATTTGCTGAGCTATATAATCATCAAGAGTAGCCTTAGAGATCGTTTCCTCCTTGGCTGTTGATAGAGCCGAAAGAGGGTTTGATGTTCCCCTCTGTCATCTTCGATGATTATCGGCGGATCCTCGGCTGGGGGTTCTGGATGGATCATCATTCCAACCATATCCTGGAACAAGAGATCCATTTGCTTTATGTTAGCAGCCTGCTCAGCAGCTTCTGTAAGTCCACGTTGCCCGTCTCCGGTTCTTTGGGGTTGCGGAAATGGTGAAAAAAGATTTTTCGGTGAAGGTAACATGGACTCAAAAAACGAATCTTTGCTAAACAAACTATCTAACAACCTAACTAAGAGTTTAACTACTATGTTAGGGGTTATACCTCAACTTGAACTCCTTCTCTTCGACTCCTTGTGGTGGTCGGATCGGCCTCACATCGTCGTCTCCTTGTGCCGAAGATGGATCCACCCGAAAGCTTCTACCTTTGTCTCCAACCTCAATCTAGAGGAAATTAGAATACTTGGATTGCTAGACCTTGTACTCTAGGATGAGTAGAGAAGTGTTTTAGGGTTTTATCTCCAAGGCAAATGGTTCTCAACTCATGAGAGATTTTTCCTTGAGCTAGAGGAAGAGCAAGAGGAAGAAGAGAGCTTTGATGAGAGAGAGCAAATGATAGAATGAGAGAAGACTTTCACAACCATGCTCTCAAAAGACAAAATAATCATGATAATAATAATCAAGTATTTTGTGATGGTTTATGTCAATGGCATTATCATTTCATGCACTCATTTTGTAAACAACAACAAGCAAGCAAAAGTCATACCCATGAAATGATACCCATGAAATGATGATGGTCAACAAGTCCAAACTAGTCAATCGGTCAACAAAGTCAAACTTTCAACCCAACCATGGCACTATAATACTTAATTAATATTATTATTAATCATGTTTCTTATTCTCAATAGGGTTTAGAAAAAGTCAACAGTCAACAACCCTAATGAGAATGCTCTGCCTCTGTCTCTGTCAACTGTGCATACAGACCCGCATCTGTGTTCCAAGGAACACGAATACAAAGAGATCCTCTGTCTCTGTCTCTATCAACTGTGCATACACACCCGCATCCGTGTTCCAAGGAACACGAATACAAAGAGATAAAACCAATCCCAAAACGTATACTAGGATCTGGCTCAAACCAAAGCCCGCCAGTAATAACTGCCCGGACACCAAACGTGCACAAGTGTACGGATGTGAACAAACCTTGTCGCAAAACCATGCGACCTCTACTCTATTTTTCCTAAAGGCGAATAGCTCTCTGTGTGGGACTCTAAAGACTCGACACTACGCTGGCAATGGGTTTAACCACAGACCGCAAGCGGCACTAGCTGTGCAAAACGGCCTCATAGTAGATGCCGATAAGAAGAATGATGAGGTGAACCCATCCGAACTCCTACTGAGCCTGAATGTGATAGTCTCCGTACAGTCCGGTCTGTTCGTCTGAGAATATCGCATGGCGGGCCTAGGGGCGGTAAATGTCAGTCCTCTAATAGCGGTACAAGTCGTGTCGGAGTGTAGCCCAGAACACCCTGAGATAACACTGGAAACCTACCAGTGTATCTCGCTTGCCTTAGCCAGGGACGACTGTGTGTAATGGCTCTCCTTGACACAACGCGATATCAACTCCCAATACCGGGAGAGACGAATCCTGTCTAACCGTCACTGCCACCAAGTGCTTCGGGACTGCACCCAACTACTACCTATTTGCACGACTCCTTTGAGCTGTGGTTGGGTAGTAATCAAAGTACAGTGGGAACACACTCGAGGCGAAGTGACGGTGTCAAGTCAGCGAACTAAGATGAACTCATGTCACCTTGGAACTGATAACTGACGATAGATATAGTACCAACCAATCTGTTCCCGACGAGTCCTGTCCAGTGTACTCGTAACCTAACGAGCACCTGCATTCTATCTCAAGTACGACGTACTGACGGCTGTGGGACAGACCGTCTCCCCTGCTGGGATGAGAAGCGCATACGCTAGTCTACTCCGGAGTATCGATACCCTATCTCGAAAGTCCTACGACTAGGGACCTGTATAAAGATGTGCTTGTAGATTACCCAGCCCCCACTAGTGTGACTGCCATCACAACGCTGGTAATCAAGCAAAGATCCTAAGGTCTCTACTAATGTGTATAGGCGATATGTCAAAAGAAACACATGTACACACATTGAAGTAGAAACAAACCAAGTAGCATACTACTATTTTGAGCAAGATTGTCTATACAACTGTGAATATCCAAAGCTTCCATTAAGAAATATACAAACTATTATGATATAGTAATGGCCTCTAGGGCATATACACTAACAATCTCCTACTTGCACTAAGGCCATGTACTGGCGTATCGAAGACCTATCATCTCGATCAGCCGCTCGAACTGAGTCTGGGGTAAGGCCTTCGTGAGTGGATCTGCAGTGTTATCTTCTGAATTTACTCTCTTCACCTCGATCTCCCGGCGATCTACGATCTCCCTGATCAGGTGGTACCGCCTCAAAATGTGCCTGGACTTCTGATGGGACCTGGGTTCCTTCGCTAAAGCTATAGCACCGTTGTTGTCACAATACAGCAGTATTGGATCAACAATGGTAGGAACCACCTGAAACTCTGTGAGGAACTTCTTCATCCAGACAGCTTCCTTTGCGGCATCGCAAGCAGCTATGTACTCCGCTTCCATAGTTGAGTCAGCAACGGTTTCCTGCTTGGAGCTCTTCCAGCAAACCACCCCTCCATTGAGGGTAAAGACATAACCCGACATGGACTTGGAGTCATCCTTGTCACTCTGGAAGCTGGAGTCAGCAAAGGCTTCGATCTGGAGGTCTTTTCCGCCATACACCAAGAACATCCCCTTAGTCCTTCTCAGGTACTTGAGAATGTTCTTTACTGCTATCCAGTGTTTCTCCCCTGGGTCCGACTGATACCGGTTTACAGCGCTCAATGCGTATGCTACATCTGGTCTGGTACATAATATCACATACATTATAGAGCCTACCGCAGATGCGTAGAGTATAGATGACATGCGGGCCCTTTCTAAATCAATCTTGGGAGACATCTCTTTGGAGAGGGTGATTCCGTGACAAGCAGGTAGATTACCGCGCTTGGAATCTTCCATACTGAATCTTTTCAATATGGTGTCGATGTACCTGGACTATGAAAGTCGCAACATCCTCTTAGATCTATCACGATAGATCTGGATCCCCAGAATGTAGTTGGCATCGTCCAGGTCCATCATGGAGAACCTCTGTGATAAGAATCCTTTGATTGACTGTAACATAGGAATATCATTTCCTATTAGGAGAATGTCATCCACGTACAAGACGAGGAATACCATAGTTCTCCCTACAATCTTACTGTAAATGCATGGTTTATCTGGGTTTTTGACAAAGTCGAATTGTTTGACAGTATCATCAAAGCAGATGTTCCAACTCCGCGAAGCCTGCTTCAGTCCATAGATGGACTTGAGCAACTTGCACACTTTACCGCTGCTCCCACTCTAAATGAATCCCTCCGGCTGATCCATATAGACGCACTCTTCCAAATTTCCATTTAGGAAAGCCGTCTTTACGTCCATTTGCCAGATCTCATAATCATGGAAAGCAGCAATGGGAAGAAGGATCCGAATGGATTTGAGCATAGCCACTGGAGAAAAGGTCTCGTCATAGACCAAACCTAGTCTTTGACGAAAACCTTTTGCAACAAGTCTAGCTTTATAGGTTTCAACCAGCCCATCTACACCAATCTTCTTTCTGAAGATCCATTTGCAGCCTACGGGTTTTACCCCTTCCAGAGCAAAGTCTAAAGTCCAAACTTTGTTAGTGTACATGGACTCCATCTCGGTCCGCATTGCATCCGGCCATTTTACTGAGTCACCGCTCTGAATGGCTTGCTGGAAGCTAGTAGGCTCATCATAATCAACTGTGCAATCCTCTCTATCCCCACCTATGAGAAAACCATAGTATCTCTCGGGCGGATGAGACTGCCTACTATTCCTGCGGAGCGGCGCAGGAATGTCCGGTTCTCCGGAAACTTCTGGTTCTTCCAAGCTTTCAGTAATAGCTTGTGGTTCTGGAATTTCTTCTAGTTCTATTGCGCTCCCACTTATCTGATTTTCAAAAAATTCAGTTTCCAAGAAGTGGGCATGCTGAGAAACAAAAACTTTTTGTTCCTCCGCGGAATAGAAAAGATACCCCCTGGAGTTCTTTGGGTATCCCACAAACTTACACAGTACTGAGTATGCCTCGAGCTTGTCCGCATGCTGCTTCTTTACAAAAGCCGGACATCCCCATGTCTTAAGATACTTCAGACAGGGTTTCTTCCTACTCCACATCTAATATGGGGTGGTAGGTACAGTCTTGGTTGGAGCCTTGTTCAAGAGATATGCAGCTGTTTCTAGTGCATAACCCTAGAAAGATTGCGGTAACTTAGCCTTACTCATCATGGATCGAACCATATCCAATAGGGTTCGATTCTGCCTTTCAGATACACCGTTGTGTTGTGGTGTGTATGGAGGAGTACGCTGAGAGAGAATTCCATTCTCTTTTAAGTAGTCCAGAAACTCGGCACTCAAGTATTCACCACCTCGATCAGATCTCAGTGTCTTTATACTTTTGCCTGTTTGTTTTTCAACTTCATTCTTGTACTCCTGAAATTTCTCAAAGGCTTCGGATTTATGCTTCATCAGGAACACATGTCCATACCTAGAGAAATCATCTGTAAAAGTAATGAAGTATGAATAAGCACTTCGCGCATGTATAGACATTGGACCACACACGTCACTGTGTATGAGTCCCAAGAGCTCGCTTGCTCTTTCTCCGTGTCCAGTGAACGGAGTCTTTGTCATCTTTCCCATGAGAAAAGATTCACAAGTGGCATAAGACTGATACTCGAACGGATTCAAGTATCCCTCTTTATGTAACTTTGTTAACCGTGTCTCATTAATGTGACCCAGTCTACAATGCCATAAGAAAGCCTGATTTGTTTCCGGAGACTTTCTTTTAAGTGTGTTCTGGACACTGAAAACCTGAGCTTGATTCAGTACGTATATTCCGTTTTCTAATGTACCTGACCCAATCAGAACTTGATTTAGGTGGATGTGGACCACATCGCTTACAAAAGTAAAATCATATCCTTCCTTAGAAAGTAGGGATACAGATATGATATTACAAGTCGCACCTGGTACATACAAACAGTTACGCAGAATCAATATCTGCCCAGTTGTCAGTCCAAGATGATATTCCCCTACGGATTCAGCGTCAATGCTCATTCCGTTAGCAACCCTGAGAGTCATATCACCTTTCCTGATAACCCTACGGTTTCTCAAAGCCTGTAACGAATTACAGATGTGAGATCCTAATCCGGTATCCAATACCCAGGAAGTAGGGTTAACTGACATACAGTTCTCTACTACAAACACACCCGAAGCCGAAGCCACAACATGCTTCGAATCCTGGCTACTGGCTTTGCTATCCCTGCAATCCTTCTGCCAATGTTCATTCCCGCAACAATAGGAACGTCCCTCCTTTACTACATCCAGTCCCGAAACTTTTGCCCTTCCCTTCCCTTCTACTTCCCCGGTTTCCTTCAGGGTATAAGCAGAGGGCAGAGACTGTAGAATCAAGTCAGTATCTGACCCGTTCTTCAACATGGTCTTCAGGCCCGTGAGCTCAAAATAGCTGGTCTCTGAAAGTACGTTGCCTCCAACAGATGACCCGATAGCCAACCTCGCTTGAAGCAATTCGTTCGAGGTCTCATATCTTGCGATACGAGATTGCTCTCCATATAAATCTTTGTTATGGAGGAAGATAGAAACTAAGTCCATCTTCTCGTGCTACCTTCGGTATGCACCATCAACTGAGGCTAACACGAGGCACTTGGCTTTCGCACAGTCTTTTTCTGATGTCTTACGAATATCAATATCCGTGACATGGAAAACTGGTCCTGAGACGGCTGGGTTTAGTTAGTTAAGAGGTGTCCCAGCTTGTCATGGGTAATGGACATCTGGACAGACCTTTGCCAATCATAACAGTCAGGTTCAGTCATTTTATTATCTAGATGTAACCTATGTGTGGTCACTGGGTCACTGCAATTAAGAGAGAGAGAAGAAAACACTCAGCATGATCCTCTTGCAAGTTTAGATTGATTTTTAATTTATCTAAACAGGATGGCTCCCACTATTTCTCGAATCCCTCCTCAAACCAAAAAGGAAGAATTAGTCGGGATCAATCTCACCGTACAATACTTGCTTAACCGTTCAGCCAAGCCAGGGTCGGTACTTCGAGGGAGGTTTTCCAACGCTTTCGCGAAGTTTCTTAATTTGAGAACCTCTTTTCCCTAGGGGCGTAGCCCCGCTAACACCTTTCTAGACACCTACTTGGTTTATAGCATTGATCGTTAAGCGAGAAATTTCCCGAGGAGTAGCATATACTCACAGTAGGATCGGGATCCAAATATCATCGCGTGACAAAACTGAAGGAATCCTACCAGAATCATCACACTCCAAATGGTATGCAGCACTAGCAAGTTTCAGTTTATTTAGAAACTCCCGATGTGGATTTTTGCCCCTTGCTCTTATGACCTTGACGAAGGTCAACAAATCATAAGTCACATGTCAAGTTCTACCCATCATTGTCCAGGTTAATTTGAACCCACCCGTATATACCCTTGACGAAGGTCAACAAGGTAATACGACTGTCCCAAACCAACGCATCTATCTATGCTACATATGAACACCCAACAGCTACCAATCACTATGCCTTGACGAAGGTCAACAAACATAGCTTGAATACTATTGAATATTCATATGAAATGACGGAGGGCCATGAATGGTTTTGGCGAAACCGTGAACGTAGTGAACTTGATATAATCGAAGGAACCTTGATAGCTTTTAAAAGGAGTGGCTTAAGCTCCGCGTTTAAAAATTGTTTTTGAAAAGAAATCGAGTGGTTTTGAAACTGTTCCAACAACTTTACTTTGGTTTATTTTCTTGCATTAATTTAATGCGTCCCATCATTTAATCCTACCATTGTAGAAAACAACGAAAATATGACGTACGCTTATGCCATCCGCATTCGCCACGGGGCCCCGTCATTACTTTTTAGGTTACTTAACTAACGACAGAGCGGGGGCTGGACTAGCGCGGATGCAAGACATAAGCAACGCCTAAATAGATATCATATATAGATATATACATTCGTCAGATGTAATGATAGCCATTCCTGATCACAGATGAACACATTGGATATACTAGGAATCCGCGTTTCGTTCGAGCCTGCAACGAAAAGCTGATTACACCGTCGCGATGAATAGCCAAGACCCCACCTTAGACCCTTACGGGTGCGGCAAACTACCCGCCAAATACCCAAAGTGAAGCAACCTCCCTCAACAACATGAGTAGGCCACTCGGCACTTCGAGGCACCCGGTAGTTTGTGCACCCCCTCCTTGGGTCTATCCTGAGAGCAAAAACATTAAAAAGAAATTATACAATGGCGGCTACAACCTCATCCCGGATGTGCGGCCATACAAATAATATTACATCAATTTACATATTTCATGAATTGAAAGATAAATAAAACTCTCATCTCACAACCGCCCGGCTATTCATCCGCGACAATCCAACGAAATCATATATACAAACCATCAACATTACAGATCACAGATATGTATAACCCCCACTAATCGACGTATAGCGATTAGTAAATGTTCAATACATATATCACATCACAGATATAACCCTTTAGCTAAAGTCTATAGAAGTTCGATCAGAATACGGA
Source organism: Agapanthus africanus (assembly GCA_030015575.1). NCBI lineage: Eukaryota > Viridiplantae > Streptophyta > Magnoliopsida > Asparagales > Amaryllidaceae > Agapanthus > Agapanthus africanus. Next base: position 701,534,947 of record CM057339.1, on the reverse strand, counting down.
TTTTTAACCACCCCAAAAACAAATTTTGTTTTCTGGAAAATCTGGGCAGAAAAAACATATCGTAAAAATCCCAAAACACCCTTATAAACATACTGTAGGAAAACCGATCCACGGCCGAGTCAACTCGGCTGCAGATCCGCAGCAAGAAGCTTGTTCTTGCCGCGGTTCCGCGGTGAGTTGGTCGACTCGGTGGATCGTTTTTCTTGTGTGTACATTATAAACCCTGAGCCGATTTTTCAGATGTATTAAATTATTTTTTGAGCAAAATGAAAATCGACAGAAAGTTTAAGCCTCAGGCGTGTTTTGTGATTTTTTCTCCGATCGAACTTCCAGTTACTTTGCTAACATGTTAGATAGTGTTTATCCTGGCTCTGATACCACTGTAAGTCCACGTTACCCGTCCCCGGTTCTTTGGGGTTGCGGAAATGGTGAAAAACAATTTTTCGGTGAAGGTAACATGGACTCAAAAAACGGATCTTTCCTAAACAAACTATCTAATAACCTAACTAAGAGTTTAACTACTATGTTTGGGGTTATACCTCAACTTGAACTCCTTCTCTTCGACTCCTTGTGGTGGTCGGATCGGCCTCACCTCGTCGTCTCCTTGTGCCGAAGATGGATCCACCCGAAAGCTTCTACCTTTGGTTCCAACCTCAATCTAGAGGAAACTAGAATACTTGGCTTGCTAGACCTTGTACTCTAGGATGAGTAGAGAAGTGTTTTAGGGTTTTATCTCCAAGGAAAATGGTTCTCAACTCATGAGAGATTTTTCCTTGAGCTAGAGGAAGAGCAAGAGGAAGAGGAGAGCTTTGATGAGAGAGAGAGAGAGCAAATGATAGAATGAGAGAAGACTTTTACAACCATGCACTCAAAAGCCAAAATAATCATGATAATAATAATAATCAAGTATTTTGTGATGGTTCATGTCAATGGCATTATCATTTCATGCACTCATTTTGTAAACAACAACAAGCAAGCAAAAGTCATACCCATGAAATGATAGCCATGAAATGATGATGGTCAACAAGTCCAAACTAGTCAACCGATCAACAAAGTCAACAAGTCAACAAAGTCAAACTTTCAACCCAACCATGAAACAATAATACTTAATTAATATTATTATTAATCATATTTCTTATTCTCATTAAGGTTTAGAAAAAGTCAACAGTCAACAACCCTAATGAGAATCCTCTACCTCTGTCTCTGTCAACTGTGCATACACACCCGCATCCGTGTTCCAAGGAACACGAATACAAAGAGATCCTCTGTCTCTGTCTCTGTCAACTGTGCATACACACCCGCATCCGTGTTCTAAGCAACAAGAAGACAAAGAGATAAAACCAATCCCAAAACGTATTCTAGGATCTGGCATAAACCAAAGCCCGCTAGTAATAACTGCCCGGACACCAAACGTGCATAAGTGCATGGATGTGAACGAGCCCTGTCGCAAAACCATGCGATCTCTACTTTGTTTTGCCTAAAGGCGAATAACTCTCTTTGTGGGACTCTAAATACTCGACACTACGCTGGCAGTGGGTTTAACCACAGACCGTAAGCGGCACTAGCTGTGCGTAACGGCCTCCAGGCAGATGCCGATAAGAAGACTGATGAGGTGAACCCATCCGAACTCCTACTGAGCCTGAATGTGACAGTCTCCGTACAGTCCGGTCTGTTCGTCTGAGAATATCGCATGTCGGGCCTAGGGGCGGTAAACGTCAGTCCCCTAATAGCGGTACAAGTCGTGTCTGAGTGTAGCCCAGAACACCCTGAGATAACACTGGAAACCTACCAGTGTATCTCGCTTGCCCTGGCCAGGGACGACTGTGTGTAATGGCTCTCCTTGACACGGCGCGATATCAACTCTTAATACCGGGAGAGACGAATCCTGCCTAACCGTCACTACCTCCAAGTGCTTCGGGACTGCACCCAACTACTACCTGTTTGCACGACTCCTTTGAGCCGTGGTAGGGTAGTAATCAAAGTACAGTAGGAACACACTCGAGGCGAAGTGACAGTGTCAAGTCAGCGGACTAAGATGTACTCATGTCACCTGGGAACTGATAACTGACGATAGGTATAATACCAACCAATCAGTTCCCGATGAGTCCTGTCCAGTGTACTCGTAACCTAACGAGCACCCGCATGCTATCTCAAGTACGACGTACTGACGGCCGTCGGACAGACTGTCTCCCCTGCTGGGATGAGAAGCGCATACGCTAGTCTACTCCGGAGTATCGATGCCCTGTCTTGATAGTCCTATGACTAGGGACCTGTATAAGGATGTGCTTATAGATTACCCAGCCCCTACTAGTGTGACTGCCATCACAATGCTGGTAATCAAGCAAAGATCCTAAGGGCTCTACTAATGTGTATAGGCGATATGTCAAAAGAAACACATGTACACACATTGAAGTAGAAACAAGCCAAGTAACATACTACTATTTTGAGCAAGATTGTCTATACAACTGTGAATATGTTGGAGATAGTGCCCTCAGAGTCAATTATTGGATCACAGGCACCTGATTGCAATGATTGTGGGAGGACCTATCCCAGTAGGACAGTCTTACTCGAGATGATAGTATGCTATCTGGTTTATGTTTATCATCGTGTACTGCTTTAGGTGACCTGACATGTCACTATTGCACGTTGATAGAGCCCCTAGGATTCTTGCTTGACCACCAGCAGTATGAGGGCGATCATATACGTGGGAGCTGGTAGTCTATAAGCACATCCTTAAAAGCTCCCTAGTCATGGGTGTTTCGAGACAGGGCATCGATACTCCAGAGTAGACTAGTGTGTACATTCGAGACCCCGACGAGGGGCGGTGGCCGGTCTCACAAGCTACTAGTGTCAGTAGGTTCACCTAAGATTTATACATGTGCTCATTAGATTATGAGTACACGGGACAAGACTCGCCGGGAACATGCTAGTTGGTCTTATTCCTGACGTCAGATGGCAGTTCCCTGGTGACATGTGTACAGGTTAGTTCATCGACCTGAGGATCGTCGTTTGTCTCGTGTGAGTTCCCACTGTGCTTTGATTATTACCCTACCATGCTCAAAGGAGACGTGCAAACAGGTTTTAGTTGGGTACAGTCCCGAGCCACATGTAGGCAGTGAGCGGATCTTCAGGGGTTCGTCTCTCCCGGTATTGGGGATGAGGTCGCGTTGTGTCTAGGAGAGCCATTACACGAAGCCCTCGGCCGAGGCAGGAGATTTACTGGTAGGTATTCCAGTAGTATCTCAGGGTGTTCTGGGCTACACTCCGACACGACTTGTACCGCTTTTGGGGGTCTGACTTTTACCAACCCCTTAGGCCCGCCATGCGATGGTCATAGACGAACGGACCGGACTGTACGGATATTGTCACTGACAGGCTCAGTAGGGTGTCAGGATGAGTTCACTCATCGACGTCCCTTTTGGTCAATACCTGGTAGCTCGTTACGTAATGGCTTATACCTCTGACGTGCTAGTGGTTAAATCCACAACCAAGTTGTTGACGAGTCTTTAGAGTCCCACACATTGAGTTACTCAAGCTTTCGGGCGAAACGCTGTAAAGGCCGTATGGAGATATGGCACGGTTCGATCAGATACGTGCGGTATTGCACGGATCAGGATCAGACGGTTAGTACTTGAGGCCGTATGCATATATGGCAGGGTTCGATCAGATACGTGCAGTATTGCACGGATCAGGGTCGGACGGATAATACTAGCCGGCTTTGGTTTAAGCCGGATCTTAGTATAGTACAGTGTAGAATTTGTCTCATTTCATTTGTATTCGGTTGGAATACAGATGCGGGTGTGTATACACAGTATCGGGGTTTTCCTGTAATTTATTACGGGACCAGTTTTCTGGAGTTGCCAGTTTGCTTTCCGTTTCGGCCATTTTCATTTGTATATTTCAATGGCTGAAGATTGGTGGAGGAGGGCTTTTTTGCATTTGTGCAAATAAGCAATTTGGGAGGGTGTCTTTGCATATTGTCGCATCATGATGGTTTCATGATGGTGCACTTCCATTGACTTGTTTTGACTCCATCATTGCTTGACTTTGTGATGAGATGGTTGTTGTTGCAGTGTTGGGTTTTGTTGTGATCATTTGTTTTTCTCGTCATCACATGCTTTCCACCCACCCCTTTGTCTTTGCTCTCTCTCTCCATTCACAAAAGGAATGGCCGGCCAAATGAAGGGGGTTGCCCATTTTTGGTATGGAAATTTTTGGCTCTCTTGTTCTTGCAAAATACCAAACTTCATCTCCAAAAATTCCATCACTTCATCCCTCCACAAAAGGTAACTTCAAGTAACCCCAAGATGAGACATGAGTTCTACACATATTCTACAGCAAACCTTGGGCACGTCGACTCGCCAGCTTTGTGCCCGAGATGCCTCGGTATAGTGGTGGGAGCCCGTAAACGAAGCAGGCGACGTGGTGCCCTTCCGGCGAGGAGGTGGAGACCGGACATTCTGCGGGAGATCGGGCCGACGGCGAGAAGACCGGAGGACACGGATCTCTCGGTATATCTCTCTTCCCCATCTTGTAGTTAGCTAGGACTAGTTAATGGCATGATCCGGGTATTTAGTGCGCGGTGGTGCCGGTGTGAAAATTAAAGTTAACCATCGCTTCCGCATTTGTCCTCGGGATGGAGGCCGGGGCGCCGCCGTGCACTTACAGTGGTATCAGAGCCTCGCCATTAGCATAGTCTAGCTTTTTCTAATGTGTTTTACATTTCCGATCGAACAATTTTCCAAAAACCGTATTTTTCTTCACATCAGTTTCTGTCGAAATTTTTTGAAGTCTAAAAATTTTTCAGGTTGTCTCAGAATGATGCGCATTGAATTATAAGAGTTCTGTGAAAATTTGGGCTCGTGAAAAGTCCAAACCACCGCGGAACCGCGGCCAAACCCATGCTTGGGCCGCGGTTCCGCCGCGACTTGAACTGTTCAGTTCCCCAAAATTTTACAGAATGCTCCAGAGTGGAAAATAGGTTTTCTGGAATGTTATTTTTTGGGCCCAGATTTCTTTATGTGCTACAGTGGTGATTGGGGCCCACTTGGTAAAATTCGATCGATCGGATATTTTAAACACATTGGTTCACAGTATTTACATTATATCTGTGACCGTGAATGTCACTTGATCGGTAAATCCAGTCTAACTGCTATAGCCCGGTTAGACGGATTTGCGAACGTGACTTTCACGTTGTTGTTCTGTGTATTGCTGTGATGTTGCGGATTGGTCGTGGGGGATAGCCTGGATGCAATGCTAGTATAGTTTTTGTTGTATTATGTACATTTGATATTGCGGGGCGAGCGTCCGACATGTGGACTGCCGTCACTGCCTGATTGTATTATTATTTTGGGGCACGACCAGGTTGCGGTCGATGTACTCGTTGTATGTATATTTTACTTTCTGTACTAGGATTACCCCGCGGAGGGGTGCACGGATAGCCGGGTTCTAGAGGGCAACAAGCCCGTATCTCATGGCATTGAGACGGAGGGGGCTTCACTCTAGGATTGGCGGGCTATTCGCCGCATTCGTAGGGGGTACAGGTTGACCCAGGAGGGGTGCCCAAGTTGCCGGATTCCGTGAAGTGCTGGGTGGTCCATTCACGGTGCTGAAGGGGGCTGCCTCGCTTTAGGTTTTGGCGAGTAACTTGCCACACCCGTAGGGGTCTAGGATTTCATTGCACAGGCTATCCACACGACCAGGGGAACGTCGGGTTTCAGTAGTGGCTCTGTGAAACCCGGGGATCCCAAATATCTGTATTGTTCTGTGATGCTGTACATTTCTGTGATGTTGCATTTTATCACGCCTTGAGCGAAATATAATATATTGGTATATATATTAGTAGATGTTGTATATGTTTTGCATCCGCGCTAGTCCAGTCCCCGCTCTGTCGTTAGTTAGCTAACCTAACGGGTAATGACGGGACCCAGTGGCGAATGCGGATGGCATATACGTACGTCATATTATTTTCGTTCTTTGTGGTGTGATCAATTGATGGGACTGCGTTGATTCGGATCAATGCAAGTTAAAAACAAACCTAATATGATGTTGTTGGAATACTTTTCAAAAAGCTGTTATTGCAAGGACGTTCACTTTTGTTTTGCACCGTGGTATTCAGTTGGAATATCCTGCTCCTCAGTCGACGAGGCAAGGGCCGAGATCCCTTCACCCGGAGTGACCCCTTGGACAAAAAGTTTGTGTCAGTGCAATGACTTCACTATAGCCGATTACTTTTGCTTTGCACCGTGGTATTCAGTTGGAATATCCTGCACCTCATTCTACGGGGAAAGAGCCGAGATCCCTTCACTGGGAGTGACCTCTTTAGCGAAGGTTTTCGTCACTATATTTTCTTAAAAGCTATCCGTTCCTTCAACGATATCAAGTTCTTTACGTTAAAGGTTTTCGCCAGAAACCATTCGTAGCCCTCCGTCGTTTCATATGGGTGGTCAATAGTATTCAAGCTGTGTTTGTTGGCCAAAGTCAAGGCACAGTGTTTGGTAGCTGTTGAGTATTCATATGCAGCATAGATAGATGCGTTGGTTTGGGGCAGTCGTATAGCCGTGTTGGCCAAAGTCAAGGGCTTGTGCGGGTGGGCTCAAATTAACCTGGAGAATGACGGGTAGAACTTGATATGTGACTTATGATTTGTTGGCAAAAGTCAAGGTCATTAGAGCATGGGGCAAAAATCACATCGGGAGTTTCTAAAGAAACAGAAACTTGCCAGATATGCGCATACCTTCTGGAGTGTGATGACGTGAGCGGATTCCGTCACGTTGTCATGCGATGATAGTTGGATCTCGATTCCCACTGATGAGTTGGTTTACTCCTCGGGTGATCCCGACTAATTCTTCTTTAAGGTTTGGAAGAGAATTTGACGGTACAGTGGGAGGTTTCCAGATTAGATAAATTGGTAACCATTCTGATCTAGGTCAGAGTGCACGCTGAGTGTTTCTTTTCTCTCTCTCTTTGGCAGGGACCATTGACCCGACCCTAAGACTATGACACAGTGACCAAGTTTACCGAACCTTCTTTAACACTGGCTTTTGGATTGTCAGAGTTGCAAACCTCATTGCCACTCCTACTTTTACCCTTTTCTCCAGGACACCCCGTATTACTACGAACGTCCACTTCCATTTGACAAAACCATCGTATGGTTATATACGAACTCGAAGGAATTTATTCGAGGATGGTTTCCGGTTTTGGAGATAACGAATAGGACTATTCAGTTGTTTTTTCCTTTTACCTTCTCTCAGGTTGCGGGTACTCCTTGGTTTAGGAGATAGTACACCTATTACGCAAATTTGATAGTCTTCTTCCAAACCTTAGGCTGGTGCCGAACGGTGGGAAATGAAGAAAACCAATTAGCCTAACGATGGTGTACAGAAGGTATTATGTAAAGACAAAGAAAAGGATTAGAAGGAGGGCAAAGTAAATTGCGACTGCTATTCACGACCAAACCAAGTATTTCTTCGCCAATCCTAAAATCACCTTTGTATTTCTCCAGGACACTCCGTATCACTACGAAGATCCACAGTTTATTGGATACTCCATCGTATGGTTATATACGAACTCGAAAGGAACTTGTTCCAGTTCGGGGATGGATTCTGGTTCAGGAGAAATAGGAATAAGGTTTATTAGGCTGTCTTTTATCTTCACCTTCTCTCGCATTGCGAGTGCTCCTAGGATTAGGACAGTACACCCATTTTGCTTATTGGATAGTCTTCTTCCAAACCATAGGCTGGTGCCGAACGGTAGGGAAGGAAGAAAACCATTTGGCCTAAAGGGGTGTACAGAATGTAATGACTAAAGACATAGAAGGGGATTTGGAAAGATGGCAAAGAATTACACGGTTACAGTTGTGAATATGGATTATGGAAGAGGCATTACTAGGAATACCAGGATACCCCATCGAAACATTTCAATGTTTCCGTTTCACTGTGTACTGTTAAAGGAAAACTGATTTCCCGATTAGACACTTTCTCCAGGGTATGTATTTACCAGGTATGATTCTCACATCTGTATGGTTTTACAGATGATGAGTGGAAGTAAGTTATTGGGAATTAGGTGATCGTCCTCATTATATCGGGATTCGTTGTAATCGGTGATATTTGAGGAAATCACCTGGGCTCTTTGTCGGTCGGCAAATATTTGGTTTTGAATATCCGCTGTTATGCACCAATTTCAAAATTGATATATCTGTACGTCTATTTTCATAGAGTGAGATATACTTTTTTTAAATTATGTTTATGGCATTTACCTATATCAGTGGATGGTTAGGTAAGGAGCATTAAACAGCGGTGTAATTCTTCATAACCATAAATACAGTTTTCAATCTACGACACACAGGGAGTGAGTTATCAGATTCAAGGGACTTATACAGAGTATTGTATGTTGTCCAGCGTCCATGAGGACAAAGGGGTTGGTCCTCGTACTATATTCGGTTTACTTATGACTTCTCTAGTTTTTAGACAGGTGTTTCATGGAAACACAGGGTCCGAATTTTGAGAAGTTATAGGTATTTGAATAAAGTAGAGAACCAAGTATTGCAAGTATCGGGATTCTTCATAGTGATCGAAGATGTAGATACTTGTGTATGGTATTCAGTTGATAGTAATGGTTAAGAGAACTTGCTTCTCTTTCAGGTTACTCATAATTGGAAGCATTCCTAAGTTGAGTAACGCTGATCGGCCTCGTTCCATTTAGTTGACATGCACTGGAGACAGCTGCATGATTTGAATCTGGTTCAATTAAATCAGTGCCTCTGGTTCTATATTGGATATAGAACAGTTCACATCTTAACGATGTTAAGATACGGGGAGTTGTCCGGCTTATGATTAAAACCAGACACTGGACAACTCAAGACACGTTTCTGTAATGGCTGTTTGTGGGTTGACCCAGGCTATGAAGAGGGTTGACTTTCTATCATCTGGCAGATCAATAGAAATATTGTTCTAGACTCGCCACAGTTTTAATAAAAATGGATTTTTTTCAGAAAACAGTAGTGGGAGTATGGTAGAACTGGAAGTGATTCCAGAACCACAAACGATTACTAAAGATTTCATAGGAACCTAAAGATTCAATCTGTCTTGACATTCCATTGGCCACTCCGCAGATAAGCTGGGTAACTTCAGGCACCCGAGAGGTACTCCGGTAGCCTCAAGGACGGTGACAGGGAAGTTCTTGTTTACCCACACTTGCCATTGCTGTTGCTCCAGACTGTGAGATCCGGCAGGAGGATGAGTATAGCGTCGTTCTAAACTTGCTTTAGAAGTGAACGTCTGTATGACTCTGCCAGAGGGTTGTCATAGTCAGTGGGAGCAGCGGAAGCATTGGTGGACAGGTAGCTTATGTCTATTTATAGACTAAAGCAGATATAGCAGAGATAGGTCATCAATTTCTGATGTGACAGTCATAGGTTTGACTTCATCAGAATAGGGGATGGATCTGTTGAGAAGGTAGTAGGGTGTGATGTCATGGTATTTAGATGACATACACAGAATAGGAAAAGAAACTCCTATACTACGATCGGTTATACTTTGGTCGTCACACAGTGGTTTCTCCACACAGGACTTGGATATTATATCAGACATACTGGTTACTAGATCTATGGTTTTAGATCTAGATTTGGGTGGTTTCCCAATTAAGGGTACTTAGACAGCATTCTAAGACTATTTAGAATGGACGACTCCTAGCACGGTAGTATATCTGCAGGTGATGGAGTCACCCTCTCTAAAGGTGTCTTACAGACTAAAGGGGAGAGGGATGTGCATGATTGGCAGATCACTTGCTCAGGCAATTGAGTCAATCATGAGATGTCAAGTACCACACCAGATGTTGTTCTTGCACTAGACGCAATAAGTTGACATTGATCCTATCCTGGAGAAACAGTCGGAAGCAGGTTTAGAACATAAGTGGATGTTCTAGGGATATGATAACGACAGCCTCATTCGGGAGACAGTTTTCATTCCAGGCTTCCAAGGTGACCTGGATGACAAGGAGGTTGTCAGAGTTATAGTTTTTCCTTCTGACGAGGGGCAGTATTTTGGACAGGTGGTCCAAGGCAATACCGAGGGAGGGATGGCGCAGCATACTGATTAAGTTCAGTTGACGATACAGTGTAAGAAGTTTGGATTTGGAGTTCATTTATGAGCTAGGTCCCATCAGACATCCAGACACATTCTAAGACAGGTATTGCTCATTTCGGGAGATGGGTTTCTCCGCGAACTTGAGATATAGAGAGACATAGAAAGAAGCATTAAAGCGGATCCACTCACTGAGGCTATTCCTCGAACGCAATAGTTTCGCAAACGGGTTTTGTGAGACTGACTAGTAGAGGAGTTGGGTGTTCGGTATCACACGGGCTGTGAGTATGCGACATCGCAATAATTAGCCTTGAGTGTAAATGGGAGATTGTTGGAGATAGTGCCCTCAGAGTCAATTATTGGATCACAGGCACGTGATTGCAATGATTGAGGGAGGACCTATCCCAGTAGGACAGTCTTACTCGAGATGATAGTATGCTATCTGGTTTATCTTTATCATCATGTACTGCTTTAGGTGACCTGACATGTCACTATTGCACGTTGATAGAGCCCCTAGGATTCTTGCTTGACCACCAGCAGTATGAGGGATATCATATACGTGGGAGTTGGTAGTCTATAAGCACATCCTTAAAAGGTCCCAAGTCGTGGGAATTTCGAGATAGGGCATCGATACTCCAGAGTAGACTAGTGTGTACATTCGAGACCCCGACGAGGGGCGGTGGCCGGTCTCACAAGCCACTGGTGTCAGTAGGTCCACCTAAGATGTATACAAGTGCTCATTGGGTTATGAGTACACTGGACAGGACTCGCCGGGAACATGCTAGTTGGTCTTATACCTGACGTCAGATGGCAGTTCCCTGGTGACATGTGTACAGGTTAGTTCATCGACCTGAGGATCGTCATTTGTCTCGTATGAGTTCCCACTGTACTTTGATTACTACCCTACCACGCTCAAAGGAGACGTGCAAACAGGTTTTAGTTGGGTACTGTCCCGAGCCACATGGAGGCAATGAGCGGATCTTCAGGGGTTCGTCTCTCCCGGTATTGGGGGTGAGGACGCGCTGTGTCTAGGAGAGCCATTACACGAAGCCCTCGGCCGAGGCAGGAGATTTACTGGTAGGTATTCCAGTAGTATCTCAGGGTATTCTGGGCTACACTCCGACACGACTTGTTCCGCTTTTAGGGGTCTGACTTTTACCAACCCCCTAGGCCCGCCATGCGATACTCATAGACGAACGGACCGGACTGTATGGATATTATCACTGACTGGCTCAGTAGGGTGTCAGGATGAGTTCACTCATCGACGTCCTTTTTGGTCAATACCTGGTAGCCCGTTACGTATTGGCTTATACCTCTGACGTGCTAGTGGTTAAATTCACAACCAAGGTGTTGACGAGTCTTTAGAGTCCCCCACATTCAGTTACTCAAGCTTTCGGGCGAAACGCTGTAGAGGCCGTATGGAGATATGGCACGGTTCGATCAGATACGTGCGGTATTGCATGGATCAGGATCGGACGATTAGTACTTGAGGCCGTATGGATATATGGCAGGGTTCGATCAGATACGTGCGGTATTGCACGGATCAGGATCGGACGGATAATACTAGCCGGCTTTGGTTTAAGCCGGATCTTAGTATAGTACAGTGTAGAATTTGTCTCATTGCATTTGTATTCGGTTGGAATACAGATGCGGGTGTGTATACACAGTATCGGGGTTTTCCTGTAATTTATTACGGGACCCGTTTTCTGGAGTTGCTAGTTTGCTTTCCGTTTCGGCCAATTTCATTTGTATCTTTCAATGGCCGAAGATTGGTAGAGGAGGGATTATTTGCATTTGTGAAAATAAGCAATTTGGGAGGGTGACTTTGCATATTGTCGCATCATGATGGTTTCATGATGGTGCACTTCCATTGACTTGTTTTGACTCCATCATTGCTTGACTTTGTGATGAGATGGTTGTTGTTGGAGTGTTGGGTTTTGTTGTGATTATTTGTTTTTCTCATCATCACATGCTTTCCACCCACCCCCTTGTCTTTGCTCTCTCTCTCTCCATTCACAAAAGGAATGGCCGGCCAAATGAAGGGGGTTGCCCATTTTTGGTATGGAAATTTTTGGCTCTCTTGTGCTTGAAAAATCCCAAACTTCATCTCTAAAAATTCCATCACTTCATCCCTCCACAAAAGGCAACTTCAAGTAACCCCAAGATGAGACATGAGTTCTACACGTATTCTACAGCAAACCTTGGGCACGTCGACTCGCCAGCTTCGTGCCCGAGTTGCCTCGGTATAGAGGTGGGAGCCCGTAAAAGAAGCAGGCGGCGTGGTGCCCTTCCGGCGAGGAGGTGGAGACCGGACATTCCGCGGGAGATCGGGCCGACGGCGAGAAGACCGGAGGACACGGATCTCTCGGTATATCTCTCTTCCCCATCTTGTAGTTAGCTAGGACTAGTTAATGGCATGATCCGGGTATTTAGTGCGCGGTGGTGCCGGTGTGAAAATTAAAGTTAACCATCGTTTCCGCATTTGGCCTCGAGATGGAGGCCGGGGCGCCTCCGTGCACTTATAGAATATCCCAAGCTTCCATTAAGTAATACACACACTAGTATGATACAGTAATGGCCTCTAGGGCATATACACTAATAGCTTCCTTATCCTTTCTTTCAAGCACCATTCACAGGAACTCTGTATCAGTCTCCTGCTCCTGGCGCTGTTCGGCTATTGTTTCCGGGCTTTCTTTCTGTCCGGTAAGTGCTGCCATTTTGGTCAGCATCTCCTGAAGCTTTTGTTGTTGCTCCTGAGCTTTTATCTGCGACCGAGTTTGCAGCCGGTGACCTACGGAAGCACGTCTTTCTCCTTTCCCGAAACCCATGTAGACCGTATGTATGATCATGCCACTAGATTTTGGGCATTTGGGTCCATCGCCTTTGGAGTTTGCCGCCGGTGGTGGGATTTTCTCCGGCCTCATCTTTTTGTGGGAGGTCAAAGTTGAAGTTGAGCCGTTGTAATAGGCACCTGTGTAGAAGACGTCCCTCACTGTATGACAGAAGGAAAGTCTTTCTCTTACCGAGCCTTCGATTTCTTTGGTCGACGAGAGTAGTTTTGATCAATCACGGAGTCCTGGACTTTTCGCCAGATACTGTGAATTTGCGAGGAGAGCCGTTGATGGGGGCGCTTCTTCTTTGCCTGCACTGTGGTTTCTGAAAGTCTAACCTAGCACCACCATTGGGTTTTTACATGCATCTAGCATGCTATATTTAAAAATTTAGGGTGGTAAGCTAGACTAACCAAAGATCTAAACTAGATGATTAGGGTTTTAGCATGATATCATAAACTTTAACACTAAGAGAAAGAAACTATAACCTTTGTAGATCATGTCCTTCTCTTCAAAAGCTCCGTGTAGTAGTCCACACGACTCTACTATGCTCCACTTGAAGTTGGATCGAGCTTCCTTTGCGATCTTCGTGCCGAAAATGATCCACCCGAAGCTCCGCTAATCCAAGCTATCTCTTCACTAAACTCTTCAGTGAAGGAAACACACTGCACTTAATTGGTAATCAAGTGTACGATGGTGAAGTATGGGTTTTGTTTTCTCACTAGAGTTCTCACAAGCTCAAGGTTTCACAACTCACATGAGGGATTGAGCTTGGAGGAGGTGAGGAGGAAGATGAAGAGAGCGAGAGAGTAAGGAGCTCAACTCAAGAAAAATGATCAAGTGAAGAAAATGTAAGTGTAGAATGGCTTTTACAAACTTACCCTTATTGAAGTATCAATTTTTCTCAATAATAAAATGAAGCCATGCTTCAATAGTGAAGTAAAATGAATAAAATATTCATCAAGTCATGCTTCACCCCATTCCTCAAATGTCTTCTCTTTTCTACCTCACATTTTCTATTTTCCAAAAATAGAAAATCAACCATGCTTCATGTTCCCTCATAGGAACTGAATAAAACACAGATAAAGCAGCAAGGAAAAACCTCAAATGAGGCATCACTTGCCCACAGGTGACCGGGCATCACGTGCCCACATGTGACCAAGTCTCATGTGCAAACACGTAACCATTTACAGGCAAAGCCTGTAAACACTGAATAAAATAAACAATTGGAAATGCCGTATCAGTGGGGGCACGTGTCAACACGTGACCAGGTCTCACGTGCAGACACGTGACCATTTACAGGCAAAGCCTGTAGACACTGAATAAAATAAATAATTGGAAATGCTTAATCAGTAAGGTCACGTGCCAACACGTGATAGGCTTTTAAACCCTCTGAAACAATAGAATTAAATTCTAAATTAAATGCTTAATCAGTAGGGTCACGTGCCAACACGTGATGGGTTCCTGAGCCCTCTAAACCAATAGAATTAAATTCTAATTAGATGCTTTATCAAGTGGGGTCACATGCCAGCACGTGATAAACTCCTAAAACCATATGAACTAATAGAATTAAATTCTAATTAAAAGGAATCAAAAGCCCTAATTAGAAAAATATTTCCCTAGATCATTCCAAACAAAAAAGATTGCACTCTATAATGTGGAGCACCGTTGGATTAAAAATCCAATGGTGACTAAAAATCACTAATTTATAGAAAGATTCTGCACAAGGAAATATTTTCCCAAAATTTGCCAGGAACAACAAATAAAATATTTTATGGTGAATAAAATTCACCAAGTAATCTAAAAGATCATGTTGGTTGAAAAAAAATCAATCGAAATCTCTCAATGAGAGATTGGTTGAACAAACTGATTCTTTTCTTTCTCCTATAAATAGGAGCCAAAAAGAGAAAAGGAGGAGAGAGAATACAGAAAAAAAGAGAAGAGAATTTAATTCTCCAGAGAGAAATGAAGATCTCTTCAGAAAAGAAAGAAACCCTAGGTAAGAGAGGGAAAGAGATCATTCTATAAGCTCCTACAAAACAAAAGAGAATTTAATTCTCAAATTAAGAGTTTAACTCTTCTGAATAAGAACTCAGTTCTTCCTTTGGTTGAAGATCTGCAGATGCAGATCTCCCAATAAGTTGAGAATTTAATTCTCATCCGGGAGATTCTGTCATGCAGATCTAAAACCTGAGGGAAGACCTAAGTTCAGAGAATTCTATTCTTCCACAAAGCATATATGAATTTAATTTCTCCAACAAAGATAGGGTTTAATCCTTAATACAAGAACTTAGTTCTTCTTCATGGTAATAGATCTGCAGAAGCTGATCTCTCCATAAGTTGAGAATTTAATTCTCATCAGGGAGATTCTGCCATGCAGATTTAAAGTTTAGAATGAGAATTGGGTTTAAAGAATTCAATTCTTAAACAAGAGATTTAACTCACCATGCACGTAAAAGAGATCAGTACCTAACATGATCACGTGTGTCCACGTGGGCTTCCCCCCTCAGTAATCGAAAGAGAACGAATAAAATTGGGTAACGTGCTTCCACGTGACCCTTAAACAAACTTCTCAAAATAAGAAGGGAGTAAAGCCAGGGTAGAATAGATTTTGGGCGTCTCACGTGTTCCGACGTGACCCCTAACAAACACTTTTAATATCCAATGCATGGGTACCCATCACGTGTCCACACGTGATGGCCATAAAGATCAAGTGTTTAACACTTATATATTCTAGGAGTAAAATAAAAGAAGCAAGGCTCAATCTCCAGCGCCTCACGTGATCCCACGTGAGCGCTTCAGTCTTCGTGTTTAACACTTCTGTAAGTGCCTCACGTGGGAGCACGTGAGCGTCGAATGTGCTCTAGTGTTTAACACTATATTCAAGCCAATCTTAGCTAAAATTAGCTAATTTTTTCAGAGGTAAGATCCCTTGAAACTGAACCCCAATTATACTCTTGACTTCTAAAATTGATCATCTCATAAGGCATTCAATGTGATTCCCAGAGACTCCCAACCAACATTTGTTGGATATGTATGCCCTAGAGGCCTGTATTGTATAGGATACTAGGCATGTATATGTACAAAAACAATCTTTGCTCGAAATGATAGTATGCTATCTGGTTTATCTTTATCATAACATGTGATGTGTTGATGAAGCCCTTAGGACTATGCTTGACTACCAGGATTATGATGAGATCATACTGGTGGGACCTGGGCAGTCTACAAGCATATCCTTCAATAGTTCCTAGTCGAGGGTATATCGAGACAGGGCATCGGTATTACCAGATTAGACTAGTATGTACGTTTCTTGACCCTGAGGGCGATGGTTGATTCCACAACCATTGATGACATCAAAGATTGTACACAGGTGCTCATTGGAGAATGGGTACACCGAACAGGACTCGCTGAGAACTCCTAGATGGTATATATACCTATTGTCAGATAGCAGTTCTCTAGCGACACTTATACAGGTTAGTCTGTAGACCCGAGATCGTCATAGAGTCTTATGTGATTCCCACTGTACTTTAATTTTCTCCCTACCACGGCTCTATTGAGGCGTGCAAATAGGTGGATTTTGGGTACAGTCCCGAATCATATGGAGACAGTGAGCGATAGGAGGGGTTTCGTCTCTCCCGGTATAGGGAGTTGATGTCGTGCTATATTTGATCGGCTATAACACCTAAATCCCTGGCCAGGGTTCTCGAGGTTTTCTGATAAGTGTTATCAGTAGTTTCTCGAACTGTTATGAGCCATAAATCAGTATGACTTATAAAGTTACCGGGGTCTGACATTTACCACCCCTAGACTTCATATGTGACGTATCAGACGAAGAGACCGGACTGTACGGTAAGTGTTGCTTGCAGGCTCGTAAGGGTTGTGATGAGTTCGCTCGTTGGTCACCTTTTCGTCATGTACCTGGGTAGCCGTTACGCACAGCTAGTATCGCTGACGTACTTGTGGTTAAATCCACTGCCAGCGTACTTTCGAGTCTTTAGAGTCCTACAAAGAGAGTTCCCTCGTTCAGGCGAAATATGTAGAGGCTGTAAGTTGTTATGGCAGCCGTAAGCTGTTACGGCAGGGTTTCGATTATGTTCCTGTAATTGTTACAGGAATAATAATCGAAAGGATAATACTGGTAAACTTTGGTTTAAGCCAGATACCGGTATTATATTATTGGATTAATTGTATTCGTATGTTTCGGATACGGGTATACAGTATATGGAGGAGGGGTATTTTTGTAATTGTTGCAAGAATACCTTCTAGAAGGTGCCACCTCATAATGATATCATAATGACATCATTTATTTTATGAAAATAAATAAATGAGGTGGAAATTAAAAAGATACAAGCATGGTTGAAATGATGGGTTTTATTTCTTATATAGTTTTGGAGTTACTATTGAAGCATGGTGCTAATTTATATAATGCATGCTTTAATTATTTCATTTAGTGCTATACCCTTTTTTTTCATCATGCTTGAACTCTTTAAATCATGACAAACGCTTACTCCTTCTCATCTCCTCTTTCTCCTTTTTCTTATAAATAGCTTCACATGAGATGTGAATGTTAAGTGAATCAAGAGAAGGTTAAGAGAAAGAAATGCTAAAGATTTCAAGTTAATCCAATACACTCATCTCTACATAATCCTAGTGACCTATTCTAGCAAAATTGGTCTCTAGGTTAAACTCTTGTGAAGAGTTTCTAGCTCGCACGATAACTCTCGGGTGGATCATCTAGGTCTTAGGTGGCCGGAGATCGAAGACATCGGCAACATCTAAAGGAGCTAAGGAGTTCATCAAAGAGAAGACCCGAAGGACCGTATCATTGAGGTATAATCCCTAACATAGTAGATAAGATCTCTAGTTAGGTTTTTCTAGTTGTGGTTTAGACAAGATCTTCGGTTAAGTGCGTGTTGTATGCCAAGAAAATTTTCGTTCATCGCTTCCTCCGCGCCACAAGAGTTGTGGGAGCATGCAACACACACTAACATGGTATCAGAGCCTAAATAAACCACAATTAGATGTTAGCCAAAAGTTAGAAGCTCGATCGACAGTTTTTTCTCCCGAAAACTCGTATTCTGCCCTTGCTGCTGTCAGTTTTTGAAAGTGTTCGAAAATTAATTTGACATGTCTTAAAAATACAAGCAGGGTTTTCTAAGAACACTGTAGAAATCCGGAGTTCTAACTCGACTAAAGCGCCTCGGATCCGCGGCCAAACCCATGGTTTTGCCGCGGATCCGCCGCCGAGTTGAGGCCGCGTCGACTCAGTTTTCTACAGTGATCTTATATTGAAGAATTAGGGTTTCTGGGATATGTAGAATTTTACAAAGGTGTTTGTACAGGGACATGTCAAGTGTTGGCATGGTTTTAAAAATTATCGATCGAAATTCTAATAGTGTTTGGCTAATCGGGTTTTCATTTTTGTTATATGTGTTTGAAACGTCCGCTAATTGCTATATGATGATTAGTGGGGGTTGCACATATAGATATCATGAGATGGTATGTGTATATGAATGTGTTGGATCGTCGTGATGAATGGCTGGGGTGTGTGAGAAGAGCGTTTTTCCTTTTCTTTCATTCCATGTAATTTGTAAAAAGCCATGTAATATTGTTTTACGGGGTACATCCGGGATTAGATTGTAGCCACCGTTGTATAATTTCTTTTTACTGTTTTTGCTCCTAGGATAGACCCAAGGTGGGGTGCACATACTATCGGGTTTTCGAAGTGCCGAGTGGCCTACTCAATTGTTGAGGAAGGTTGCTACACTTCGGGAATTTGGCGGGTAGTTTGCCGCACCCGTAGGGGTCTAAAGGGGGGGGGTTTGGATATTCATCACGACCGTGGAATCCGTTTTTTATTAAGGGCTTGAATGAAATACAGAATTCCTAGTATATCCAATGCATTCATCTGTGATCTGAAATGGTTATATTTATATATGAGATATATAATAAACGTTGCTTATGTTTTGCATCCGCACTAGTCCAGCCCCCGCTCTGCCGTTAGTTAAGTAACCTAACGGTGCATGACAGGACCCAGTGACGAATGCGGATGGCATAAGCGTACGTTCTATTTTTCCGTTTCTTTTCTGTGATGTTTAGGAAACGTAAATGATGGGACTCCATTAATGTGATTAATGATAAGAGAAAGAAACCTAAAGATGTTGTAGAATCAAATTTTTTAAAAAAAAAGGGTAACTCTAGCTTTTGTTTTGCATAGCGGTATTCTTGAATATCCTGCACCTCATTCGATGAGGAAAGGGCCGAGATCCCTTCACCGGGAGTGACCCCTTTAGCGAAACTGGAAAATGTTACAAAGAACTCGATTTGATTTTATGGTTGATCTAACTTTGCTTTGCATCGTGGTATTTTCATATCCAGCACCTTATTCGATAAGGAAAGAGCGGAGATCCCTTCACCGGGAGTGACCTCTTTAGCAAAATTAGAAAGATACTACAAAACCATTCGATTTTTAAAACTGGAGCTTAAACCACTCCTTCCCACTCGATTCTACAACGATATCAAGTTCAAAACGTTAAAGGTTTTCATAAAAAACCATCCGTTGCCCTCCGCCATTTTAGGAAGCAGAGTACTTAGTATTCGTGCCATGTTTGTTGACCATAGTTAAGGCGTGGTGTACAGTAGCTAAGTGGTGAATTCTTACAAAGCATTTGATGCGATTGATTAGGGCATTCTCATGACTTTGTTGACCATAGTTAAGGGTCATGTGGGTGGGTCTAAATCAATCACGAAATGGCCGGTTGAACTTGACTAATACTTATGATTTGTTGACCATAGTTAAGGTCATAAGTCACTAGGGGTAAAAATCATATCGGGAATTTCAAGAGTTGAAATTTGCAATGAGATTGCATACCTTCTATATGATAGTTGGATCCCGATCCCACTGTGAGTAAAAGTTACTCCCGGGAGAATTTTGCACTTTTCGGTTAGCGAACTTGTAGATTGCAATTTATCCTGGCTAGTTTTCTTTTTAGATTTGAAGGAAAATTTGATAAAAAGCAGTGGGAGACAACAATTAGATAAGATTAATAACCAATCTAATTATGCAAGAGCAATCGCTGAATGACTTCTTTTCTATCTCCTAATAGCAGATACCGATGTCGGGACTTAAACTTTTATTAGACAAAAACAAACTCACTGGACCGAATTACAAAGATTGGGTAAGGAATGTGAATATTGCCCTGACATATGATAAGGTTGGATACATCCTGACTACTCCAGCCCCTCCTAGCCCAGGCCCTCATTATTCAGTTGTGGATAAAGAAATCAGCAAGAAATGGGATACAGACTGCGCAACAGCCAAGTGCCTCGCGCTAGCTTCTATGAACAATGAACATCAGAAGCAGCACGAGAAGATGGATGTCCAATCCATCTTTCTCCATACAGAGGAGTTGTATGGAGAGCAATCTCGTACTCTCCGATATGAGGCATCTCGAAAGTTGTTTCAGATGCGGATGGCTGCTGGCACGTCTGTAGGTGACCATGTATTGAAGATGATTGGACTTATCGAAGAACTTGAGGACCTGTGTTGGACCATGGAGAACGAGCAGTATGTTGATATTGTTCTACAGTCCCTTTTCCCTGCCTTTGCTCAGTTCATTATAAACTTCAACATGCACAAAATGGAGAAGTCTTTACCAGAACTCCTCAATATGTTGAGGAGTGCAGAGAGCACGCTAAAGGTAGAGAAAACTCCCGCTCTTATTGCTGGGCCATCTTCTTTCTCCATCCCAAAAGCCAAGGCCAAGGGAAAGAAGAAAAAGAAGAATCCCATCAAGCAGAGAGGCGGAGTGAAAAAGGCATCGGGAAGGGACAAGAAAGGGGCTGCTGCGACAGGTCGTGGGGAATGTTTCCACTGCCACCAGACTGGGCACTGGAAGAGAAACTGTGTTAAATACTTGGCCGACCTCCAGAAGAAGAAGCATGGTGATGCTTCCACTTCAGGTGTGTTTGTAACAGAAAACTGTTTTTCAATTAACTCTGCTTCCTGGGTATTAGATACTGGATCAGGATCTCACATCTGCAATTGTCTGCAGGGGCTGAGAAATAGCAGGTTGTTGAAGAAAGGTGACCACACTCTCCGGGTTGGGAATGGTTCCTCAGTACATGCTACTGCAGTGGGAGAGTATCATCTTGGTTTGCTGTCGGGTTCTATATTAGTTTTGAACCCATGTTATTTTGTACCTTCGATGTTATGTAATATTATATCTGTATCGTTGTTGGACAATGCTGGATATAATTTTGTATTGCAATCTAATGTTATGAACATTAACCTTAATCAAGAGTTGATTGGGTATGGAACATTAAATAACGGGATATACATCCTAAATCAGCATACAGTTTTTTATATACAACACGGAAACAAAAGAAAGGTTTCAGACATAAATGAAGCTTTCATTTGGCATTGTAGACTTGGTCATATTAATGAAACAAGACTAACCAAGCTACATAAAGATGGATATTTAAACTCGTTTGAATATAAATCTTATGCGACTTGCCAGTCTTACATCAAAGGTAAAATGACCAAAACTCCGTTTACTGGACACGGAGAGAGAGCTACTGAACTCTTAGGCCTCATACATAGTGATGTATGTGGACCAATGTCTACACATGCTGGAGGTGGTTTTTCATACTTCATAACCTTCACTGATGATTTATCCAGATTCGGGCACGTGTTCTTGTTGAAACATAAGTCCGAAGCCTTTGAAAAGTTCAAGGAGTATAAATCTGAAGTAGAAAAACAAACAGGCTTAAGTATCAAGAAACTTCGATCGGATCTTGGAGGTGAGTATCTAAGCTCAGAGTTTCTAGATTTCCTAAAAGAGAATGGGATTCTCTCTCAGCTCACTCCTCCGTATACACCACAGCATAACGGTGTATCGGAAAGGAGGAATCGCACATTATTAGATATGGTACGATCTATGATGAGCGATGCTGAGTTACCAATATCATTTTGGGGGCACGCATTGGAGACTGCGATTTATCTATTGAATAGGGTTCCGACCAAAACCGTGTCTACCACTCCATATGAGATATGGTATGGGAAGAGACCATCTCTTAAAAGAGTTAAGGTATGGGGTTGTCCGGCTTATGTGAAAAAGCAGAATCCAGACAAACTTGAGACACGATCGGTTTTGTGTAAATTTGTGGGATATTCAAAACACTCGTCTGGATATCTATTCTACCATAAGGAGGAACAAAGGGTGTTTGTTTCTCAGTATGCCACATTTTTAGAAAATGAATTTTTTACAAATGATATTGTTGGCAATGCGGTAGAACTGGAAGAAGTTCCAGATGCACAAACCATTACCGATGATTTGATTGAACCTGAGGTTTCAATAGAACCTGACATACCTCAGCCACTCCGTAGATCTAGTAGGACTTCTCGCCCACCTGATAGATACTACGGTTTTCTAATTGACGGCTATAGAGAAGATTGCATCATGGATGATGATGATTCTACTAGTTTTCAGCAAGCTATCATGAGTGGTGACTCAGTGAAATGGTTGGATGCTATGAGATCCGAAATGGAATCCATGCACACCAACAAAGTATGGACTTTGGAGGCTGCACCTTCTGGAGTAAAACCCATAGGGTGCAAATGGATCTTTAAAAGAAAGATTGGTGTGGATGGTCAGGTGGAGACCTATAAAGCTAGGTTGGTAGCAAAAGGATTTCGTCAAAGACCGGGCTTGGACTATGATGAAACTTTTTCACCAGTCGCGATGCTTAAATCCATTCGGATCTTGCTTGCTATAGCTGCTTACTATGATTATGAGATCTGGCAGATGGATGTTAAAACGGCATTTCTAAATGGTGATTTAGAAGAATGCATTTTTATGGATCAGCCAAAGGGCTTCATTGATAGTGGGAGCAGCGGAAAAGCATGCAGGCTGCTTAAATCCATCTATGGATTAAAGCAGGCATCACGGAGTTGGAACATCTGCTTTGATGATACAATCAAAGAGTTTGGTTTTATCAAAAATGTGGATGAACCATATATTTATAAAAGGATTGTAGAGAGTACTGTTACATTCCTCGTATTGTACGTGGACGACATTCTCTTGATAGGAAATGATATTCCTATGTTACAATCGGTCAAACTATTCTTATCGCAGAAGTTCTCCATGAAAGACCTGGGTGATGCCTCGTACATTCTGGGGATTAAGATCCATAGAGATAGATCTAAGAAATTATTGGGATTGTCCCAATCGAGATACATTGACACCATACTAAAGAGGTTTAATATGGAAGATTCCAAGAGGGGTAATTTACCCGCTTGTCATGGGATCACCCTCTCCAAAGAGATGTCTCCAAAGACTGATGAGGAGAGGGCTCGCATGAGCATTATACCCTATGCTTTGGCAGTAGGATCTATAATGTATGCGGTGTTATGTACTCGCCCAGATGTAGCTTATGCATTAAGTGCAGTAAGCAGGTATCAATCCAACCCAGGGGAGAAACACTGGACTGCTGTGAAGAACATTCTAAAGTACTTGAGAAGAACTAAAGAAATGTTCTTGGTGTATGGTAACGGAAATCTCCAAATGGAGGGCTTTACCGACTCCAGCTTCCAGAGCGACAAGGATGATAGTAAGTCCATCTCAGGGTTTGTATTTACTCTAAATGGAGGGGCGGTATGTTGGAAGAGTTCTAAACAAGATACCGTCGCCGACTCCACGATGGAAGCTGAGTATATTGCTGCTAATGATGCCGCAAAAGAAGTGGTCTGGATGAGGAAGTTCATTTCAGAACTTCAAGTGGCTCCATCCATTGCTAATCCAATACCTCTGTATTGCGATAACAATGGAGCCGTGGCTTTGGCAAAGGAACCGAGGTCCCATCAGAAATCTAGACATATCTTGAGGCGGTATCACCTCATCAGGGAGATGGTGGATCGCCAGGACATCGAGGTGCGGAGAGTAGACACGAAAGACAACACAGCAGATCCATTCACTAAGGCTATCCCTCAAGTACAGTTTGAGAAACTGTTTGAGCTGTTGGGCATGCGGTACGCCGGAAACTGGTTTTAGCCGGTACTTATTGCATTAATTACAGGCCTTAGTGCAAGTGGGAGATTGTTGGATATGTATGCCGTAGAGGCCTGTATTGTATAGGATACTAGGTATGTATATGTACAGAAACAATCTTTGCTCGAAATGATAGTATGCTATCTGGTTTATCTTTATCATAACATGTGATGTGTTGATGAAGCCCTTAGGACTATGCTTGACTACCAGGATTATGATGTGATCATACTGGTGGGACCTGGGCAGTCTACAAGTATATCCTTCAATAGTTCCTAGTCGAGGGTATGTCGAGACAGGGCATCGGTATTACCAGATTAGACTAGTGTGTACGTTTCTTGACCCTGGGGGCGATGGTTGATTCCACAACCATTGATGTTTGACATCAAAGATTGTACACAGGTGCTCATTGGAGAATGGGTACACCGAACAGGACTCGCTGAGAACTCCTAGATGGTATATATACCTATTGTCAGAT
This sequence comes from Agapanthus africanus, assembly GCA_030015575.1. Taxonomy (NCBI): domain Eukaryota; kingdom Viridiplantae; phylum Streptophyta; class Magnoliopsida; order Asparagales; family Amaryllidaceae; genus Agapanthus; species Agapanthus africanus. The sequence goes on along the minus strand of CM057339.1, from coordinate 701,510,511 downwards.
AGCAGTTCTCTAGCGACACTTATACAGGTTAGTCTGTAGACCCGAGATCGTCATAGAGTCTTGTGTGATTCCCACTGTACTTTAATTTCCTCCCTACCACGGCTCTATTGAGTCGTGCAAACAGGTGGATTTTGGGTACAGTCCCGAATCATATGGAGACTGTGAGCGATAGGAAGGGTTTCGTCTCTCCCGGTATAGGGAGTTGATGTCGTGCTATGTTTGATCGGCTATAACACCTAAATCCCTGGCCAGGGTTCTCGAGGTTTACTAATAAGTGTTATCAGTAGTTTCTCGAACTGTTATGAGCCATAAATCAGCATGACTTATAAAGTTACTGAGGTCTGACATTTAACACCCCTAGACTTCATGTGCGACGTATCAGACGAAGAGACCGGACTGTACGGTAAGTGTTGCTTGCAAGCTCGTAAGGGTTGTGATGAGTTCGCTCGTTGGCCACCTTTTCTTCATGTACCTGGGTAGCCGTTACGCATAGCTAGTGCCGCTGACGTGCTTATGGTTAAACCCACTGCCAGCGTACTGTCGAGTCTTTAGAGTCCCACACAGAGAGTTCCCTCGTTCAGGCGAAATATGTAGAGGTTGTAAGTTGTTATGGCAGCCGTAAGCTGTTACGGGCAGGGTTTCGATTATGTTCCTGTAATTGTTACAGGATTAATAATCGAAAGGATAATACTGGTAAACTTTGGTTTAAGCCAGATACCGGTATTATATTATTGGATTAATTGTATTCGTATTTTTCGGATACGGGTATACGGTATACGGAGGAGGGGTATTTTAGTAATTGTTGCAAGAATACCTTCTAGAAGGTGCCACCTCATAATGATATCATAATGACATCATTTATTTTATGAAAATAAATAAATGAGGTGGAAATTAAAAAGATACAAGCATGGTTGAAATGATGGGTTTTATTTCTTATATAGTTTTGGAGTTACTATTGAAGTATGGTGCTAATTTATATAATGCATGCTTCAATTATTTCATTTAGTGCTATACCCTTTTTTCATCATGCTTGAACTCTTTAAATCATGACAAACACTTACTCCTTCTCATCTGCTCCTTCTCCTTCTTCTTATAAATAGCTTCACATGAGATGTGAATGTTAAGTGAATCAAGAGAAGGTTAAGAGAAAGAAATGCTAAAGATTTCAAGTTAATCCAATACACTCATCTCTACATAATCCTAGTGACATATTCTAGCAAAATTGGTCTCTAGGTTAAACTCTTGTGAAGAGTTTCTAGCTCGCACGATAACTCTCGGGTGGATCATCTAGGTCTTGGGTGGCCGGAGATCGAAGAATCGGCAACATCTAAAGGAGCTAAGGAGTTCTTCAAAGTGAAGACCCGAAGGACCGGATCATTGAGGTATAATCCCTAACATAGTAGATAAGATCTCTAGTTAGGTTTTTCTAGTTGGGGTTTGACAAGATCTTCGGTTTAGTGCGTGTTGTATGCCAAGAAAATTTTCGTTCACCGCTTCCGCCGCGCCACAAAAGTTGTGGGAGCATGCAACACACACTAACAACATTGGTTCAAGGTTACATCTCTTCATACCTCTGATATATGTCGTTGTAATCCTTCAATGTATTCAGAGAGGTGACGGGTCCTGACAACCAGACATTCTATGGACTGTGGGGTCCTTAAACTCATGGACTATGATGTCCTTAAACTTTACAGACTATGATGTCTGTAATGTTTAGAAGGAGAATTGGGTTTAAAGAATTTAATTCTTAAACAAGAGATTTAAGTCTCCATGCACATAAAATAGATCAGTACCTGATCGCACGCTTTTGGCGTGTCAGATGTTCAAAGTTCTAAAGTTTACCGCGATCAGGACGGTGTCGCTATGCAGCTAGCCGGTTGAGCACGGGTCGATCCACAGGGAGACGGTTGTATGTCCGTTCGAGTTTTAGACGAGTCAATAAAGAATGTGTATATGTTTGTTCAATTCTAACCCATGTGTTATATGCAAGTATAAAGTTGTTAAGAAAAAGATACGAGAGTGTAAGCTAAAAAAATCCGTACTCAAAACCTTTGAGCCGAGTCTTGACCAATTGAAGCTAGAGCAATCGGCAACAACGTGGATTAGGGGATTTAAGCACGGTATTCGTGGAATCCGGATTATTTACCCTTGTTCTTCCGTTCTTGTCTCTTGCTTTCGCCTCCGGCCAAACCGAACGCAACCGGTCGAGGTTAGGAATCACCGTTACCTTGGTAGGGTAGGGCGCCTAACGGAGCACTTGCGTATCGTTTGGGCGGAGTTCAATGGAAAATAACGGGAAAAGGAAATGAGCAAAGAAACATTAACTTACAATATCGTATTTATTCTTAACAACAATAATTACAACCATTCACAAAACGAACCAAAAAAGAGAGAACAAAAAGATAAACAAAGAAAAGATTACAAGCAAGTAATTAAAGTGTATGGTAATAAATTGCAAGTAATAAAAGACAAGAATAAAAAATGCAAGAAAGAGATAAGCAAGAAAGTAACACTAAGAACCATAGAACTCAAGACAAGTCATGGGATCAATAGCCAACCCTTAAACTTGCAAGCTCAATCAAGAGGTTGCAAGATCAAGAGAAGGGTAAAGAACTCATGTGAAATGAAGCACAAAAGAGAGAACAAAATGATACAACCCCTTTGAGAACAATGACCAAAGCTTAAACTTGCAAGCTCACTTAAGAGGTTGCAAGATCAAGTTAAGGTAGAGAGCTCAAGGGGGAAGCTAAGCAAAAGAATGATACAAAAACCCTCATCTTCATTTAACATCCACTCAATGCTCTCATTAAATTTTCATGGAGGAAAGAATGAAGAAGAAGAAGAAGACTAAAAACTAACAAAAAAGAGGCATGTGAATGAACTCCTTGGCTTGGCAAGTACTGGGATATTTATAGGCAGTAAACTGAAAACCTAGGGCAATATTCTGAATCAACATGAATGTACCAATCTACCCCCAGAAAACGACAGAGTGCGGAGCCCACATGGTCGCGGTTCCGCGGCCTAAGCCTGCTTATGCCGCGGAACCACGGCTATTATAGGGAATTGGGCCGTAGGGTTTTGTGGGGATCCCTGGTTTGTTGTTGTCTGTTGTGTGGTATATGACTTTTCTCAGAAACTCTTCACAATTCTTCTAGAATTTCAGTAGAACAACAGGTGATGTGATGTGGATCTTTTGCCATGATTTCCTCGAGCTCCGCATAGATTTCTTGGATCTTGTGTTGGCATTGAGCTTTGTGCATGAAAATGACAATCGATTTGCCATTTTGTCCCTTAAACTGGTATGTGGCAACACACAGATAGAGGGCGGAGACCTGTAGGGTTCCTAGGCACGCGCACAAGGGTCTACGAGGCATCAACCATGCCCGATTACAAATTTAGCCGTGCCGAACAACCCGAATACGGAACTTTAAACTAGAGATTAGGCGAAAACAAGCATGCTAAACACTTTAATACTAAGTGAGAGGGATTACAACCTTTGTAGATCCGGTCCTTCACTTCATATGCTCCGTGTTGTGGTCCCTTCGCTGCGATCATCGGGATCCGGACTCTCGAGAGGTTCCACGAAGAGAAAGATGCAACCTTTGCTTCCGATCTTCGATACTAAGATGATTTACCTTGAGGTTTCTTTAACACAAGCTAACATTCATGAAATGATGTGAACGCCCTCATCTAAATGGCAAGGGAAGATGAGGATGATGAAGTAGGATTTTTGCTCTCTTTATTTATCTTTTTCTCATATTTATTCATCACTTTGGAAAAAACTAGCAAGCTTTTTCATGAAAGAATGAAGGAAGAAGAAGATGAACATGATGATAATCCTTTTGTGATGAATAGGAAAAGAATAATATGATGAATTATGCAACCATGGTCAAGTAAACCTTTGTAGAGAATTAACTAGGGTTAGGGTTTGGGTTGGGTTAAAGCATGAGTCACTTGTAAATATCTTACACAAAACAAAAAGAAAACCTTCTAGAATCTACTAGAAGTCATTAACCCAAATCAAATCCTAATCTTGATTAATCTTTACAAAACATGTTGCATTATTTATCATATCATGTTACAATATTATATATCATATATATAATATTTATTGTAACAAAATAAAATAATACATTTAACATATATCGCATATATATCAATGTATTACCCGAGTGAGAAAAAGAATCTTTTAGTGAGCAAATATTAGTTAATGTAATTTAATATATCATATATATTATTATACATTAAATTATCGAATCAACACTTGATCCGACAATCCGGCTATATCGCATATAACCGACTAATATTTATCCGTACCGATTCATCGAATCAACACTTGATCCGATGACCCGGCTGATATCAAATATCGCGAGGATATAATACGGTATCACATATCGCATTATCCTCGGTCCCGCGCATATCACATATGTGCTCCTACTCCATTTTGCCTGGGCCAAGAAACCTCTGTGTAGGACTCTAAAGAATTGTCAATAAGCCGGCAGTAGGTGATGATCATATCAAACACCCACAAGCTGCAAGCGGTCAGCTAAACGTAACAGCTACCCAGGTATTGAGCGCTCAGAAGATGAACAAGCAAGCCTGTACATTCTCCTGTGAATCCAATCAGTAACACTCCCGTACAGTCCGGTCTCGTCGTCTGATATGTTGCATATCTCGCCTAGGGGTGGTAAACGTCAGACCCCAGTAGCTCGATAAGTCGTGTCGATATGAGGTCTATAACAGTTCGAGAAACTACTGATAACACTTACCAGTAAATCTCAGCAACCCTGGCCATGGATTTCCGGTTATAGCCAATCGAACACAGCACAACATCAACTCCCTATACCGGGAGAGACGAATCCCCTCCTATCGCTCATTGCCTCCATGTGATTCGGGACTGTACCCAAAAGCCACCTTTTTGCACTCCCTCTTGGACGTGGTATGATGGAAATCAAAGCACAGTGGGAATCACACAAGACTCTATGACGATCTCGGGTCAACAGACTACTCTGTACCAGTGTCACCGGAGAACTGCCATCTGACGTATGGTATAATACCATCTGGGAGTTCTCGGCGAGTCCGTCCAGTGTACCCAGTCTCCACTGAGCACCCGTACACCATCCTTGATGTCAAACACCGATGGATATGGGATCATCCATCGCCTATCATATGGGTCAAGATGCGTATACGCTAGTCTACTCTGGTGCATCAATGCCCTGTCTCGATACACCCTCGACTAGGAACAGTTATAGGATGTACTCGTCGACTACCGTGGCCCCACTAGTATGATCTCATCATAGTCCCAGTAGTCGAGTACATATCCTAAGGGCTTTATCAACATGTAATATAGAGACAATCAGAGTACATGTTAAGATAAAGTACAACCAGATAGCATACTATCATGTCGAGCAAGAAAGTCCTCCCTATATATGTTCTAGCATCCACTACAATATACATCGTATGTACAGTAATGGCCTCTAGGGCATACATATAACTAACAATCTCCCACTTGCACTAGGGCCATCTGTTATGGTATCGCATACCCAACAATTAGCTGCGGTTGAAGTATCTCATACTCAACCATCCCATAAAAGTCTCTACTGGGAAAAAGGCCTTTGTGAGTGGATCCGCGCTGTTGTCCTCTGTGTCTACTCTCCTAACCTCGATCTCCTTGGAGATCAACCATCTCCATGATCAGGTGATACTGCCTAAGAATTATATCTGGATTTCTGATGGGACGGTAGTTCCTTGGCTGAAGCCACAACTCCATTGTCACACAATGGTAGGAACGAAGTTCATCTTATGAACTTATATATATCCAGACTACCTCTTTGGTAGCATCTTTGGTAACGATGTATCTTGCTTTTAATCGTCTAGTATGTCACGGTATCTAGCTTGGAACTCTTCCAACATACCGTCCCTCCACTAAGGGTATAGACAATGCCTGCGACTGACATTCAGTTGTCCTTATCAGCCTGGAACCTTTCCAGTGATTCTCCCCAGGATCGATTGATACCATCTCACTACAACTAGTGAGTGTCCTAACATCCAATTAGATCTATCTCATATATCCAAAACCCAGGATTTAGGAGGTATCACTTTGATCCTATATGGAGAATCCTTGTGATAAGCGGAGATTGACCGAGCATAGCATAGGAAACTCCTTCCCTATCAAGAGTATGTCATCCACGTACTCTACGAGGATCACCACCATACTCTCTACTACCTTTTTGTATATACAAGGTTCATCTACCATTTTGATGAAGTCAAACTCTTTGACTACCACATCAAAACAGATGTTCCAACTCCGCGATGCCTGTTTTATCATATAAAACATCTTGCACACGTTTCCGCTGCTCCCACTGTCTACGAAACCCTCTGGCTGTGTACTTATAGACGTTCTCTTCTAAAACATCATTTAGAAAAGTAATCATGATACCTAACCACCAGATATCGTAGTCATGGTATGTAGCCGTGGCAAGTAGGATCTGGATGGACTTAAGCATAGATCCTTAGAAAAGGTTTCAACATAATCCATACCTGGTCTATGATGCAAACCTTTAACAAGTCTAGCTTTGAAAGTCTCAACTTTTCCATGTACACCAAGTAATCTTCTCAAGATATACTTGCTCCTGATGGGGATTCAACCCTTCAGATAAAGCAACCAAAGTCCATACTTTGTTGGTGTATAAGGATTCCATCTTAGATTAATAAGCACCCAGCTATTCTTACAGAGTCCCACTCCTGATGGCCAGCTCGAAACTAGTTAGGTCATCATCTCATAATGCAATCCTCGCTCCCACTGTCATAGAGAAACTAAAGTATCTCTCAGGTGGGTGAGGAACCCTACTAGATCGGCGGAGAGGCCGAGGTTCGTTGGTTACTATTGAATGTTTTGGTTCTACCAAATCATCAGCTGCAGTTTTATAGCTGGAACATTTCCAGTTCTACATAACAGACCTTGCCTCGAGCTTGTCCAGATTTTGCTTTTAGACATAGGCCGGACAACCCCAAATCTTAACAAACTTAAGATATGGGCTCTTCCCTTTCCATATCATATATGAAGTGGTCGGCAACTGATTTGATTTGAACCCTATTCAATAGGTATGCAACTTCACAAGTGCATAACTCCCTAAAGGAAATAGGAAACTCAGTAGTACTCATAATAGAGCACACCATATCACATAGGGTGCTATGGCTCCACCCCGATACACCGACGTGCTGTGGTGTATACGGAGGAGTAATGCTGAGAGAGAATCTCATTCTCCTTTAGAATAGTCCAGGAATTCCGTGCTTAAGTATTCTCCTCCTTGATCACATCATAGGATATAATACTTTTACCCGTATATTGGTTCTCTACTTCTAACTTATATTCTGTGAATATCTCAAAAGGTTCAGACTTGTGTTTCAACTGGAACATATGTCTGAATCTTGAGAGATCATCAAAGAATGTAATGAAGTACAAAGAACCGGTCTTGGCATGTGTAGACAGGAGACCTTTCATACATCAACATGTATCAATCCCAAAAGTTCACTAACTCTTTCTCTGTTTCCAACAAACAGAGCTGTGGTCATCTTATCTTTGTGACATGACTGGCAAGTTTCATAAGATGTAAATTCAAACTAATCTAAATATGCATTTATATGTAACTTCAGCCAGTCGGGTCGCATTGATATGACCTAGTCTACAATGTCTCAAGAAGGATTCATTCATTTCTGAACTCTTCCTCTTGTATGAGTTCTGTATGCTAAGATCTGTAGTTTGATTTAGAATGTCAATGCTTTTAGATAACGTGCCTGAACCGATCAACTCTTGATATAGGAAATGTTCAAAACATTATCCAACAATACAAAATTATATCCTTTCTTTACTAATAAAGAGACTGACATGATTTTGTATATCAGGTTCGGTATCTAATAACATTTGTTCAGAATCAATGTATTCTGGTAATACAGGGTGACAGTGGCCAACAGACTTGGCTGCAACACTTGCACCGTTTTCTGTCTCATGAAACTTATCACCCGTTCTCAGTTCTCTACCTATCTGTAGCCCATGTAACAGATTACATATACGGGATCCTGATCCGGTATCACATACCCAGGACGTAAAGGATACTGAGAAACAGTTCTGTGTAATGAACACACCTGAAGATGATGCATCAACATGAACTTTCTTCGTTTGGGCGGCACGGGAATTCTGGTAATCCCCGATTTCCTGCTCTGTCCTATAACAATTATAAGTTGGAGCGGGACCAACGTTCCCCAGCTCAGTATAACAAGCAGGTTCGGTCAATATATCCGTTTTATTATCTTGATTAAGGCGTGATATGGTCGCTACCTGGAGAGAGAGAGAAGAAAACACTCAGCGTATGCTCTTGCAAGATTAGATTGGTTATCTAATCTATCTAATCAGGATGTCTCCTACTGTTTTAGTCAAATCTTCCTTCAAACCCTAAAAGGAAAGACTAGCCGGGATTAATTACACGCTACAAGTTCGCCAATCTTTCAGCCAGGCCAGTGTCGGTACTTTGAGGGAGGTCCCCCGTGCTTTCGCACGAACCTAATTAAAGTAAACCTCATTTTCCCAGAGGCGTAACCCCGTTAACACCTTTCTAGACACCTACTTGATCGGCTAATTGTAATGTGTAAAACTCTCCCAGGAGTAACTCTTACTCGCAGCGGGTATCGGGATCCAACTATCTTATAGAAGGTATGCAATCTCATTGCAAATTTCAACACTTGAAATTCCCAATAATATTTTTCCCCAAGCGATCTATGACCTTGACAAGGTCAACAAACCATAGACCGCAAGTCAAGTTCAACCCGTCATTTCCTGATTGAATTAAACCCACCCGCACGACCCTTGACAAGGTCAACAAAGTCGCACGACTACCCTAATCCAATCGCATCATATGCTTATGCAGATAAGCATAAATAGCTACCGCACACTACGTCTTGACAAGGTCAACAAACGCAGCACGAATACTATGAAGTACTTATATGAAATGACGGAGGGCTACGACGGGTTTTTCAGAAAACTCTTTGCGTAATGAACTTGATATCGTCATAGAATCGAGTGATTTTAAATGGAGTGTTTTTTAGGCTTTTCTAGTTTTGCTAAAGAGGTCACTCCCGGTGAAGGGATCGTCGGCCCTTTCCCCATCGAATAAGGTGCAGGATATTTCACAAATATCACTATGCAAAGCAAAAACTATAGAAGCAATCAAAAGACAAACCGAGTTTGTAGCATCTGCCAGTTATTGCTAAAGGAGACACTCCCGGTGAAGGGATCTCGGTCCTTTCCTTATCGAATAAGGTGCTGGATGTTCTACAAGGAACACCGCTATGCAAAGCAAGAACTAGAGCTACCAGTTTTTATAAACAAGTTTCTACAACATCTTAGGTTTCTTTTATTTCATTAATCTCATTAATGAAGTCCCATTTTAATTATGCTTCGCAAGCATCTCTTTTGAAACGAAATCTGCAACATAACATATATCTCATATATATAATATAAACATTCGTCTCAGGCAGTAATATGATCTCATCACAGAACATTGCAGCAGAAGAACATATATGAAATATTGGATATACTAGGACGTCCGTGTTTTCAATACGAGCCTGTATAAAACACGGATTCCACGGTCGCGGTGAATAGCCAAACCCACATCCCTAGACCCCTACGAGAGCGGCAAGTAACACTGCCAATTCTAGGGTTAGGAGACCCGGTCTCGACTCCTCGAGATGGTCTCCCACTAGACCCTAGAATCCGGTTACTTGTGCTCCCCGCCTTGGGTCTACCTAATGCGGAAAAGTAAATAATATACAACGGTGACATCTTCCGCTACCTGGAAGTGTCCCAATAAAAGAATATTACATACAAATGAATTTTGCAAGAATGAAAAAGAAAAAAAAACTCTCATCTCACATAAACCCCCGGCTATTCAAAACGCGACGATCCAATATAACATATCACAGCAACACATAATATCTCATATCATCAATGTAAGCAAGTATGCGTATCCCGATTGTCGTTGATGTATAGCAACGAAGCCGGCGATACACCACATACTACGCTTACGGTCACAGAAAAGAAAATGTAAAACTACAACAGTTGGAATCCGCAACCTTTTTAGACATCGCATGCCTAACCAAATGAATTCCTTAGACATCGCATGCCTAACAATTATAAACCCCGCATTTTAGTCTCATTATCGAAAACTCTTTTCAATATCAAGTCGGGCAATTCAACAAGATTCCCCACGTCCTGGTCGAATGCTCGTCGCAAACTTTAGTAGACGGCCGCACCCCCAGATGCCGTCGACGAAGTGCACTAAGGCGGAACACCGCTGCAGCGAGCACCCGAACGGATGCTTTTGGCGACGGGGTTCTCCTACAGTCACTTGGTCGGGGCTATAGGGCGTAGCTGTCTATTAAGTTTACCCGGCGAGTATCCGCGTACTCTACGTGATTGCGACGGACTTTTGATCATATCAAAATTCCGTGGCAACCGATCATCTGAGACTAAACTGCTATGTCTATAATATTCAAATCAGTTATCTCATAACTACCTGTGGATTCCAAATATTGTATCACATTCCAGATAAATAGACAAAGTTAAACTTTCCGATCGAATCATCAAACACCCAAGATTTCCCCAATATATCTCAACACTTGAAATCAGTTTAAAAACATCCATTACATGCCACAGTACCAATGGTCCAGCCGTAGAAGGGTCAAGCCAACGCCTCACATGTGGCACGCCGTACTGCCCCAAACCCTAAGGTTCAAAGGGCAGTTCAAGACGGTCACATAATCGAGTTAAGCTTTGTTGTCTTCTAGAGGGTCCACCGAGTTACTTGCATGACTTAGAACATTCTTAAACACGAGAAAAAATCCAACTTTTGAAAAAATTTCCGACAGGGGAAAAAGTGAGTTATTGATATCCGTTCGAACTTTTTAACAGTTTCTAAAATTTATCCGGAAAACACACATAGACAAAATCTGATAATCCGATCGAATCATCGAATCCCCAAAACAACCCCAGAAAATTCAACTCTTGAATAAATATTAAAAATTCCCATAAAACTCAGCACTGTGTAATAGGAATTACTGTGTAAAATAGGAGGCGTGACGTCATCAATTAGCCGCGGAACCGCCGCAGAAGGCATGCTTCTGCCGCGGAACCGCCGCACTTTTTACTGTTCATTGAAAACATTTTGCACCGTAATTCTTATAATTCTCTGCTGAATTTTTTAAGCATTTTTAATGTGGAAAAATCCCAGTTTTTAAAAAAGTCCAGAGAGCGGGTTTTATCGGGGTTTCGGGTTTCGATCGGACTTTAAACTTCGTCTAGACTTCGCCTAAAGCTCTAGCTTGGCTCTGATACCACTCTAGGGTTGCTAGGCACGCGCACAAGGGTCTACGAGGCATCAACCATGCCCGATTATAAATTTAGTCGTGCCGAACAACCCGAATACGGAACTTTAAACTAGAGATTAGGCGAAAACAAGCATGCTAAACACTTTAACACTAAGTGAGAGGGATTACAACCTTTGTAGATCCGGTCCTTCACTTCATATGCTCCGTGTTGTGGTCCCTTCGCTGCGATCATCGGGATCCGGACTCTCGAGAGGTTCCACGAAGAGAAAGATGCAACCTTTGCTTCCGATCTTCGATACTAAGATGATCTACCTTGAAGTTTCTTTAACACAAGCTAACACTCATGAAATGATGTGAACACCCTCATCTAAATGGAAAGGGAAGATGAGGATGATGAAGTAGGATTTTTGCTCTCTTTATTTATCTTTTTCTCAAATTTATTCATCACTTTAGAAAAAACTAGCAAGCTTTTTCATGAAAGAATGAAGGAAGAAGAAGATGAACATGATGATAATCCTTTTGTGATGAATAGGAAAAGAATAATATGATGAATTATGCAACCATGGTCAAGTAAACCTTTGTAGAGAATTAACTAGGGTTAGGGTTTGGGTTGGGTTAAAGCATGAGTCACTTGTAAATATCTTACACAAAACAAAAAGAAAACCTTCTAGAATCTACTAGAAGTCATTAACCCAAATCAAACCCTAATCTTGATTAATCTTTACAAAACATGTTGCATTATTTATCATATCATGTTAAAATATTATATATCACATATATAATATTTATTGTAACAAAATAAAATAATACATTTAACATATATCGCATATATATCAATGTATTACCCGAGTGAGAAAAAGAATCTTTTAGTGAGCAAATATTAGTTAATGTGATTTAATATATCATATATATTATTATACATTAAATTATCGAATCAACACTTGATCCGACAATCCGGCTATATCGCATATAACCGACTAATATTTATCCGTACCGATTCATCGAATCAACACTTGATCCGATGACCCGGCTGATATCAAATATCGCGAGGATATAATACGGTATCACATATCGCATTATCCTCGGTCCCGCACATATCACATATGTGCTCCTACTCCGTTTTGCCTGGGCCAAGAAACCTTTGTGTAGGACTCTAAAGAATCAGCAATACGCCGGCAGTAGGTGATGATCATATCAAACACCCACAAGCTGCAAGCGGTCAGCTAAACGTAACAGCTACCCTGGTATTGAGTGCTCAGAAGATCAACAAGCAAGCCTGTAACTTCTCCTAAGAATCCAATCAGTAACACTCCCGTACAGTCCGGTCTCGTCGTCTGATATGTTGCATATCTCGCCTAGGGGTGGTAAACGTCAGACCCCAGTAGCTCTATAAGTCGTGTCGATATGAGGTCTATAACAGTTCGAGAAACTACTGATAACACTTACCAGTAAATCTCAGCAACCCTGGCCAGGGATTTCCGGTTATAGCCAATCGAACACAGCACAACATCAACTCCCTATACCGGGAGAGACGAGTCCCCTCCTATCGCTCATTGCCTCCATGTGATTCGGGACTGTACCCAAAAGCCACCTTTTTGCACGCCCTCTTGAACGTGGTATGATGGAAATCAAAGCACAGTGGGAATCACACAAGACTCTATGACGATCTCGGGTCAACAGACTACTCTGTACCAGTGTCACCGGAGAACTGCCATCTGACGTATGGTATAATACCATCTGGGAGTTCTCGGCGAGTCCGTCCAGTGTACCCAGTCTCCACTGAGCACCCGTACACCATCCTTGATGTCAAACACCGATGGATATGGGATCATCCATCGCCCATCATATGGGTCAAGATGCGTATACGCTAGTCTACTCTGGTGCATCGATGCCCTGTCTCGATACACCCTCGACTAGGAACAGTTATAGGATGTACTCGTCGACTACCGTGGCCCCACTAGTATGATCTCATCATAGTCCCAGTAGTCGAGTACATATCCTAAGGGCTTTATCAACATGTAATATAGAGACAATCAGAGTACATGTTAAGATAAAGCACAACCAGATAGCATACTATCATGTCGAGCAAGAAAGTCCTCTCTATATATGTCCTAGCATCCACTACAATATACATCGTATGTACAGTAATGGCCTCTAGGGCATACATATAACTAACAAGACCCGTGTTTTATTTGTTGTTGGCAGTAATCCAGAATTTGTCGTACTTTTCTATGATATTCACTGTTTAGAGCTGAGACCAGTATCCTGCAATTATGTAGCAAATACTGATTAAAAACACCTGCCTATAAACAAACGAGCGTAAGAATGGGCGGTATAAAATGCAATATTCTAGTATGAACAAATACCCCCAAACATAACTTTTGCTCGTCCCGAGTAAAACCAATTATTCACAAAAAATTCCTAACCGCACTTTCGCACGGAACGCGATTGCACTGAGCACGTGCAATAAGCCGTTAAACCTCTAGGTGTCCCTAGTAGGAGGAGTGTTGTCTCCTGAGGGTTTTCAGCGGATTACACCCACAAAATCCCGTCAAGTTAGTGTCATAAGTTAACATCGATTCTACTTCTACAGTTTAGTATTTACGTTAGAAATTCTATCATCCTAAGTTAGAAATATCCAACCCTTATTTTTCACACCTCATATCTATTTAACCTTGGATCCTATACGTTCCGAAAAAGTTTAGAAAGATGTTGGTTCTCCTGAGTTTTCCTTCAAAAGTGCGACCTCAAATCAGGGATTTTTATCAACTTTACAGAAACACAAGTCTTAATCTTTATTTCTATCTTTTATCCAAACATCGATTGTATACCCCTACGTGTGTGTATATTTACACCCTTACACTCAAGAATTCAATTCAAGCTATAATACTCTTGCCCTAATACCTAATGCTACTTCTTTTCATTAAGGATGGACGGATTTGCTCACACACCTTTCATGCGACTATTAATGCTTCTTGAGGCACTGACGGCCGATTACTGAATGTGTGAACTTAAAGCGTAAATAGCAGTTTCCAGGTCTTTGACTTTATTCTATTTTTTTCTTTTTCTTTTTCAAGACCGGATATATTTTTCAATATGCTCTTTTGGTGTTTAGCTTTAAATACCGTTTTTTCTTTCATACTACGCTTTCAGGCAAGAGTATTTCTAGGTATCCTTTACTATCCTAAGTTTCAAGGTGCGTGTAAGTGTAGTTTGTAGGATATATACTTTCTAAATTTGAACTCAAGAAAAGAAACTATTTTTCAGACTTATCCTTCAGTAAAGCTTCAATACTTTCCCTTCATCTTGATTTAACTCAAGAACTGAACTCAAGATTACCTATTTCTCAAAAAAAACTGTAAGGACGTATACTTACCAAAGTTAGACAGAATGAGGGTTATTTTTAGGGTTTCAATTCCTAAGCCTAGAATTTAGTTATTTCTATCATATCAACTAAACTTTCAGAATAAAAATCTAAGTTACCCTATTTGCTAACTTGACGACAAAGTTTTTATATTTTTGGAAAATTTTTCGATTTTTTTTGGTTTTTAAAAAAGGTATGCAAATGCAGAATATACAAATGAATACGAAGGAAGAAAGCTTACCGAGCACACCCCTAAACTTAAACTTGACAGTGCCCTCACTGTCAGGCTACACTAAGAGGGTCAAAATTGTCGGCGCTCTCCAAAAGAAAATTTTATACAAAACAAAAAGAAAAACAAAAAGATATATACAAAAAAAGGTTTCCCCCCAAACTTAAGTGAAACGGTGTTTCCACTGTTTAAGCGGTGAAGTTCAGGATTAGGAGGAAAGAAAACAGTATCAAGCTATACAAGGCCTTACACAGGCCAAAAGTTAACACCAACCATTCAAAAATTCTATCTCTGTAATATGCGGGTTGGTGAAAGAAGGTGAAGAGGAAAGAAATGGAGAATACGCGAGACCGTATGGAGATAGAAGCGGGATACGATCTCTGTATGTAAGAAGAAGAATGGCGGAAGGGAGAAAGAAGTGGAATACAAACTTGAGGGTGGAAATTGAGTGAATAGATTAGAACAATTTTGATGACTGATGTGTAAGAAGCGTTTGTGCTAATCTATTAACCTATCGAGAAATGGGGTCAAATCCCTCAAGATTCGTAAAAAACCATGGGTAAGCCGAACTTGGTAAACCAGACATATGAAATGAAAATGATACGGTTTCTTACAAGATCGGAACGATGGAAAGGATGGAGGTAGGTGATTGAGGAAGGTTATCGGTTAAAGGTTCAGGAGGGTGTACACAGTCAATGAAAGGAACATGATGAATTGGAAAATCCGACTCATCAATTAAAACTGGTTCATCCTTAAAAATATCCTCAAAAGTTTCCTCAAAATTCAGCTTATCCATGCAAATTTCATCAAAATCAAGACGCGTGTGAGGTTCGGGAAAAAACAGTTAATGACTCGGGGTGATGAATGGGAGAGAAAAACTCTGCCAAATTCTACAGGTTCATCATCCAAAATATTCCCAGCGTCGATATCCTCAATCAATTGAAAATCAATATTCTCATACACCTCAACAAAAGCATGGATATTAATCAATTCAGGTTCTAGAGTGGAGGTGTAGAGGTCAAAAGGATTGGGTGTGGTTTTACTCGAAAGGGACCCTTCACAATCGGGCAAATCAAACACTACAAAGTCACACAACTCATTATCTGTTCTATCTTTAATCAATGAATCGTTTGAAACACTAGATAGACATTCAAAACCGGAGTTGTGGGATGTAAGTTGAAACGGGTAGGCTTTATTCGGAAGGGGGTACAGATCACTCTCTCCACTCAAATTCTCAACCTGTCCTACTGCCACTTCATACATTGGAAAATTTGGAGCTAGTTGAAAACTAGCTACCGGGTCACTAGGTTGTATGAGGGCGGCCGTGGACGCATTCAAATCCATCATCTGTTGGTACGACGCTACCCTAAAGTCTTCCAAAGACTGTTCCAGACTAGACATGGGTTGTGAAGGGGTTTCAGTAAAAGATTCAAAGTTGTGTGGATACTGAAAACTCCCAAATGGCGGTTCAGAAGCAATGTCTAGGGAAGGTGCAAAAGTCGGGTAGGACTGGTAGGAATTGAATGGCTGGAAAGGAACAGGATCAAAATTTGGATAAGAAGGTGAATGGAATTGTTGATCCCAAGAATCTGTAGTGGTGAAAGGAGTGAAAGATCGGCTACAGGATTGTTCAATATGTTCAGAGATGGACAAAGGACAACTTGCAAAAGGGGTATCAACATAAGAGGGTGGGGGAGGTTGAAAAGGTTGATACAAAGTGGATTGCGGAGGGCAAGTGTTTGTCCTAGACGCGTCTATCCGATCTTTCAAAGAGATTTTGGGCATGGAGGGATCTTTCGACGTTCGGCCAAAGCAAGAACCGTAAGAAGTAATGTCTGGTTGTGGGTACCAAAGTTCGGCAAGAGTTTTGCGAGGTGGTGTACCGATGATATGAAGAGAGAAAGAAAGAAAGGCAGAGAAAAGGAGAGGAAAAAGAATGTGATTTTTTTTAGGTAGTTATTAACAAAAGAATGAAATATACACACAAAAAGAATCTGGACAAAAACAATCACGACACAAAAATACCACACACCTAATCGTTCTAGGGTTCACCTAGGTCAACTAGACCTGCTCCAGAACTTGATTGTCGAAGTAAAACTGTGTCGAGAAACGGGCTCAAGATATACTGATTATGAGGCCAGGTAAGTGCAGAGATAAGGGGAGGTTTTCCAACGCTTTCGGGAAGTTCCTTAATTAAATAACCCTTTCTCTTTTGGCGGTTTCGCCGTTAACACTTTTCTAGACACCCCGTAAACAATATACCGTTAAGCGAGCTTCTAAACACAGTTAACTTCTCCTAGTGAGCGCGAAGTCCTTAAGGCTTAAAGTCTGGTTTCTTTTAAATTTTGTGCGGGTAAACGTTATGCTCAAGTTCGTGATTTGTGAGCCACGGAAAAGGTGATGGAATCCTTTACCGTATGTTGTGGGGTTCGCTTGCCCTTAAGTCCGTATTAATGTATGCAATGCGCAATTCAATAAAAATTCTATAAAGAATCAAACAATCGTTTTTTTATATTAAGCACGGCACTGCAACAAATACGGGTTAGTCAATTTTTAGCGTTTGCTAGCGAACTTGCAAAGAATCCTGCAAAGAATAGTATATTGGATGCGTCGGATTTGAGAAGAAGGTGTTTAAGAAATACGTACCGTTAAGTTTTTGGGTTAGGAAACCCCCGTTGAATCAAATCCGGTAAGCTTGAAAAGTTCGCTTGCGCGGGTCAAACTACCCGAATCTTTGGCATTGTACTTTGCAATCACCTTAGCCTTGAACATACACTTTGCTCCCCACAATCACAGTTCGCAAATCCGCAAAAATCTGCAGACTTGCTCACAAAAATTATCAAAAAAAACAAAAAGATTTTTTTATTTATAAATATATACAAAAAGAATATTAACCCCAATAACAAGAAATAAAATACGCTACCGTCTGCCCGGCAACGGCGCCATTTGATCGCACGCTTTTGGCGTGTCGGATGTTCAAAGTTCTAAAGTTTACCGCGATCAGGACGGTGTCGCTATGGAGCTAGCCGGTTGAGCACGGGTCGATCCACAGGGAGACGGTTGTATGTCCGTTCGAGTTTTAGACGAGTCAATAAAGAATGTGTATATATTTGTTCAATTCTAACCTATGTGTTATATGCAAGTATAAAGTTGTTAAGAAAAAGATACGAGAGTGTAAGCTAAAGAAATCCGTACTCAAAACCTTTGAGCCGAATCTTGACCAATTGAAGCTAGAGCAATCGGCAACAACGTGGATTAGGGGATTTAAGCACGGTATTCGTGGAATCCGGCTTATTTACCCTTGTCCTTCCGTTCTTGTCTCTTGCTTTCGCCTCCGATCAAACCGAACGCAACCGGTCGGGGTTAGGAATCACCGTTACCTTGGTAGGGTAGGGTGCCTAACGGAGCGCTTGCGTATCGTTTGGACGGAGTTCAATGGAAAATAACGGGAAAAGGAAATGAGCAAAGAAACATTAACTTACAATATCGTATTTATTCTTAACAACAATAATTACAACCATTCACAAAACGAACCAAAAAAGAGAGAACAAAAAGATAAACAAAGAAAAGAAAAGATTACAAGCAAGTAATTAAATTGTATGGTAATAAATTGCAAGTAATAAAAGACAAGAATGAAAAATGCAAGAAAGAGATAAGCAAGAAAGTAACACTAAGAACCATAGAACTCAAGACATGCCATGGGATCAATAGCCAACCCTTAAATTTGCAAGCTCAATCAAGAGGTTGCAAGATAAAGAGAAGGGTAAAGAACTCATGTGAAATGAAGCACAAAAGAGAGAACAAAATGATACAACCCCTTTGAGATCAATGACCAAAGCTTAAACTTGCAAGCTCACTTAAGAGGTTGCAAGATCAAGTTAAGGTAGAGAGCTCAATGGGGAAGCTAAGTAAAAGAATGATACAAAAACCCTCATCTTCATTTAACATCCACTCAATGCTCTCACTACATTTTCATGGAGGAAAGAATGAAGAAGAAGAAGAAGAAGAAGACTAAAAACTAACAAAAAAGAGGCATGAGAATGAACTCCTTGGCTTGGCAAGTTCTGGGATATTTATAGGCAGTAAACTGAAAACCTAGGGCAATATTCTGAATCAACATGAATGTACCAATCTACCCCTAGAAAACGACAGAGTGCGGAGCCCACATAGCCGTGGTTCCGCGGCCTAAGCCTGCTAATGCCGCGGAACCGCGGCTATTATAGGGAATTGGGCCGTAGGGTTTTGTGGGGATCCCTGGTTTGTTGTTGTCTGCTGTGTGGTATATGACTTTTCTCAGAAACTCTTCACAATTCTTCCAGAATTTCAGCAGAACAACAGGTGATGTGATGTGGATTTTTTGCCATGATTTCCTCGAGCTCCGCGTAGATTTCTTGGATCATGTGTTTACATTGAGCTTTGTGCATGAAAATGACAATCGATTTTCCATTTTGTCCCTTAAACTGGTATGTGGCAACACACGGATAGAGGGCGGAGACCCATGTTTTATCTGTTGCTGGCAGTAATCCAGAATTTTTCGTACTTTTCCATGATATTCACTGTTTAGAGCTGAGACCAGTATCCTGCAATTATGTAGCAAACACTGATTAAAAGCACCTGCCTATAAACAAACGAGCGTAAGAATGGGCGGTATAAAATGCAATATTCTGGTATGAACAGTACCTAACATGATCACGTGTGTCCACATGGCTTCCCCCCTCAGTAATCGAAAGAGAACGAATAAAATTGGGTCACGTGCTTCCACGTTACCCTTGAACAAACTTCTCAAAATAAAAAGGGAGTAAAGCCAGGGCAGAATAGATTTTGGGCGTCTCATGTGTTCCCAAGTGACCCTTAACAAATATTTTTCATATCCATTGCATGGGTACCCATCACGTGTCCACACGTGATGGCCATAAAGATCAAGTGTTTAACACTTATATATTCTTGGAGTAAAATAGAAGAAGCAAGGCCCAATCTCCAGCGCCTCACGTGACCCCATGTGAGCGCTTCAGTCTTAGTGTTTAACACTTTTGTAAGTGCCTCACATGGGAGCACGTGAGCATCGAATGTACTCTAGTGTTTAACACTATATTCAAGCCAATCTTAGCTTAAATTAGCTAATTTTTTTAGAGGCAAGATCCCTTGAAACTGAACCCCAATTATACTCTTGACTTCTAAAATTGATCATCTCATAAAGCATTCAAAGTGATTCCCAGAGACTCCCAACCAACATTGGTTCTAGGGTACATCTCTTCATACCTCTGATATATGTCGTTGTAATCCTTCAATGTATTCTGAGAGGTGACGGGTCCCGACAACCAGACATTCTATGGACCGTGGGGTCCTTAAACTCATGGACTATGATGTCCTTAAACTTTACAGACTATGATATCTCTAAACTACCATGGACTGTGAGGTCCTTAAAATCATAGACTATGATGTCTTTAAACTTTACAGACAATGACGTCTTTAAACTATGGTCTATGATATCCTTAAACTCCATGGACTATGATGTCCTTAAACTTTTTGGACCGCAAAGTCCCTAAACTTAAACAATAGAGCCCAAATGGTTTTTAGTTGGATCTAAACGATCCTGTTAAGTAGATCTTAGTCTAAAATTAGACTAACGTATCCTTAATAAACGTTTAAGTTGATCTTAGTCTCAAATGAGATTAATGATCCTTAAATCCAACCCAAAACCCAAATCTAAGAAAATAAGGATTTGGACCAATTCCCTCCCTATGGACGAAAACATAAATTAGTCTCCGTATACAATTCGCGGCAACCAAAAACAAAACAAACACACACGACATGAAGTGACCATCTGGAGAAGGAGAAAGTGGTTACCGCGATGCGGTAGCGTAATTAACTGCAGGGGCTTGCGCTTCCAGGGAAGAGCATTCTCACAATCAAAAACCCCTCACACTAAGGGGGAATCTGATGAAGTCTGCTACAACGGCCGCATCCGTCTAAACCTCTGATACATGGTGCCATAAATCAACTTGGCATCATCGGAGAGGTGGAAGGATAAAACCAAATAGCATCTGCCCCCAAAATTCAGGCCGGACGTCCCAACATCCCGGTGGCGTCTTTCGGCGGAGAACAGATTCTGGGACGCCCGGAGGGACCTTTTCCTCTTTCCACTCCACACTTCGTGTGTCATGTTTCGCGAACAAATCGCGGTATGACATGGTTGCCTTTGGATGTGAAGTACTAAGATTTGATATCTTTCTCCGTGCAGAAAAAACAGGAGATCAATGGCTTCAAACTGCACTAACTGCAACTGCTACTCTCACTGCGTCATGTCCGGAGGAGTGACTTATGGGCCCCAAGTTGCCTTCATCTTCGCCATGCCAGTGGAACAGGTGACTCAAGCCACTACTGGACTGTTCTTCGGGACCATGCTCTCGCCAACGAGCTTCATCACCCCTGTACCACTGCAAGAAGCTCTGAAGAAGTTGGTCTTTGATCAGCTTACAACTACTGCGGCCCCTCTTGTTAGGTCAACGTTACCCACCCCGGTTCTTTCGGGGAGGCGGAATAGGTAAAAATAAAAATTTTCTCACAAGGTAACATGGACCAACTATGAAGGATCTTTGCTAAACAAAAACTAACATACTAACAACAAGTTCTAGCTACTATGTTGAATGGTTATACCTAGGTCTTGAACGCCTTCTCTTCTTGTTGTGGTCCTCCTTCTTGCTAGCTCCTTGGAGTGGTGTAGAAGGCTCCTCCTCGTCGTCTTCTCTTTGCCGAAGAAAGATCCACCCGAAGGCCTCTACCTTGAGCTCCAACCTCAACCAAGAGGTAACTAAAGTGCTTGGCTTGCTAAACTAAGAACCCTCGAATGAGTAGAGAGAAGTCTTGATGGTTTTATCTCACAAGCTCATGATTCTCAACACATGAGAGATGAGAGCTTTGAGAGAGGAAGAGGGAGAGCTTTGCATGAGATAGTGTGCAAGAAAGAATGAACTAGAAAATCTACAACCATGCTCTCAAAATGAGAATAATAATAATAATAATAATAATAATAATAATAATTAAGGAAAATGTGATGGTTAGTTTTGAATGACCATTATCATTTCAACATTAAATGCATTTTGCAAGAAACAAGAAGCATCTTGCAAATGAAACGATGATGGTCAGAAGGTCAACAAAAGTCAACCGGTCAACCAAAGTCAAAAGGTCAACAAAAGTCAAATGGTCAACCTAACCATGGTACAATTATCCTTAATTAATATCATTAATCATATTTCTCATTCTCATTAGGGTTAAGAAAAAGTCAACGGTCAATAACCCTAATGAGATTCCTCTGCCTCTGTCAACTGTGCATACACACCCGCATCCGTGTTCCGAGGAACACGAATACAATGAGACAAAACCAATCCCAAAATAAATACTAGGATTTGGCTTAAACAAAAGCCCGCTAGTAATAACTACCCGGACACCAAACGCGCACAAATGCGCGGATGTGAACAAACCCCGTCGCAAAACCATGCGACCTCTACTCTGTTTTGCCCAAAAGCGAATATCCCTCTGTGTGGGACTCTAAAGACTCGACACTACGCTGGCAGTGGGTTTAACCACGGGCTGCAAACGGTACTAGCTATACGTAACGGTCCCTAAGTAGTGCCGATAAGAAGACCGATGAGGTGAACCCATCCGAACTCTTACTGAGCCTGAATGTGACAATCTCCGTACAGTCCGGTCTGCTCGTCTGAGACTATCGCATGGCGGACCTAGGGGGCGGTAAACGTCAGTCCCCTAATAGCGGTATAAATCGTGTCGGAGTGTAGCCCAGAACACCCTGAGAAACTACTGGAAACACTACAGTAAATCTCGCTTGCCCTGGCCCGGGACGACTATGTGTAATGGCTCTCCTAGACACAGCGTGATATCAACTCCCAATTCCAGGAGAGATGAATCTTGTCTAACCATTACTGCCTCCAAGTGTTTGGGGACTGCACCCAACTACTACCTGTTTGCATGACTCAATAGAGTCGTGGTTTGGTAGTAATCTAAGAACAGTGGGAACACACTCGAGGCGAAGTGACAGTGTCAAGTCAACGGACTAAGCTGTACTCATGTCACCTGGAAACTGTTAACTGACGATAGGTATAATACCAACCAACAGTTCCCGACGAGTCCTATCCAGTGTACCCGTAACCTAACGAGCACCTACATACTATCTCCAGTACGACGTACTGATGGCTGTGGGACAGACCATCTCCCCTGCTGGGACGAGAAGCGTATGCACTGGTCTACTCTGGAGTATCGATGCCCTGTCTCGATAATCCTACGACCAGGGACCAAAATAAGGATGTGCTTATAGACTACCTAGCCCCCACTAGTGTGATCGCTATCACAACGCCGGTAGTCAAGCAAAGATCTTAAGGGATCCATCAATATGTATTAGCGATATGTTAAAAGAAACATATACACATATTAAGATAGAAACAAACAAAGTAGCATACTACTATATTGAGCAAGACTGTCGTAAACCCGTATATATATCCCAAGCTTCCAAAATGTATTATACAAACTAGTACTATACAATAATGGCCTCTAGGGCATACATATCCAACAATCTCCCACTTGCACTATAGGCCAGAAATTGGTGTACCGTATATCCAATGTCTGCTCTATGGCCAGCTGCTGGCGTACCACATACCCAATAGCTCCAAAATTCGCTCGAACTGTGTTTGAGGGAGGGCATTTGTGAATGGATCCGCCGTGTTGTCTTTTGTGTCCACTCTCCGTACCTCGATCTCCTGACGATCAATGATCTCCCTGATCGGGTGATACCGCCTTAAGATGTGTCTGGACTTCTGATGGGACCTTGGTTCCTTCGCTAACGCTATATCCCCATTGTTATCGCAATACAAAGGTATTGGGTCAACAATGGACGGAACCACCTGAAGTTCACTAATGAACTTCTTCATCCAGACCGCCTCTTTTGCGGCATCGTTTGTAGCAATGTATTCAGCCTCCATCGTCGAGTCCGCGACGGTATCCTGTTTAGAACTCCTCCAACACACCGCCCCTTCGTTGAGGGTAAACACAAAACCCGAGACAGACTTGCTGTCATCTTTGTCACTCTGGAAGCTTGAATCGGTAAAGGACTCGACCCTGAGGTCTCCATTACAGTAAACTAGGAACATCTCCTTAGTCCTTCTCAGGTACTTGAGAATGTTCTTCACTGCCGTCCAGTGGTTCTCACCTTGGTCTGACTGATACCGGCTCACCACTCTCAGCGCGTAAGCTACATCTATCTTGTACATAGCATCGCATACATTATAGATCTTACCGCCGAAGTGTAGGGTATAGTGCTCATGCGAACCCTCTCCTCGTCAGTCTTAGGAGACATCTTCTTAGAGAGGGTGATTCTGTATAATGCAGGTATATTACCACGCTTGGAATCTTCCATACTAAATCTCTTTAGTACGGTCTTTATGTACCTGGACTGTGAAAGTCCCAGTAATCTCTTGGATCTATCTCTGTAGATCTTGATCCCCAGAATGTATGAGGCATCACCTTGGTCTTTCATGGAGAACCTTTGTGATAAGAATAGCTTGACCGATTGTAGCATAGGAATGTCATTTCTTATCAAAAGAATGTCGTCCACGTACAAGACTAGGAACACGACAGTTCGTCTTACAATCTTCTTATAGATATAAGGTTCATCTTCGTTCTTGATGAAATCAAATTCCTTGATTGCTTCATCAAAATAAATGTTCCAGCTCCGCGATGCCTGCTTTAATCCATAAATGGATTTAAGCAACTTGCACACCTTCCCGCTGCTCCCACTTTCTACAAAACCTTCTGGCTAATCCATGTAAACGAACTCTTCCAGAAAGCCATTTAGAAAAGCCGTTTTCACGTCCATCTGCCAGATTTCATAGTCATGGAAGACAGCAATGGCAAGTAGGATCTGAATGGATTTGAGCATAGCCCTGGAGAAAAAGCTTCGTCATAGTCCACACCAGGTCTTTGACGAAAACCTTTTGGAACGAGTCTAGCCTTATAGGTTTCCACCTGCCCATCTACACCAAGTTTCCTTTTATAGATCCATTTGCATCCAACGGCTTTTACCCCAGGTGGAACAATATCCAAGGTCCACACTTTATTGGTGTACATGGACTCCATTTCGGATCACATAGCATCCAGCCACTTATCAGAGTCCCTACTGATAATGGCCTGCCTGAAACTGGTAGGGTCATCTTCTTCCAAGATGCAATCCTCTTGATCCCCGTCTTTGAGAAAACCGTAGTATCTCTCGGGCGGAAGAGAAATCCTACCAGATTTGCGGAGTGGCTGAGGTTCGTCTGGGGTTATCGAATCCTGAGGTTCTGTCAAATCTTCAGTTTCATTTTGTGGTCGCTGAATTTCTTCCAGTTCTACCGAACTCCCACTAGTTTCTTTTGCAAGAAATTGCCACTCTAGAAAGGTGGCGTGGCGAGATACAAACACCTTCTGTTCCTCGGTGTAGTAGAACAGATATCCTATAAAGTTTTTAGGATATCCCACAAATTTACATAGAACTAAACGTGCCTGATGTTTGTACGGATTTTGTACTTTTACATAAGCCGGACAACCCCATTTCTTAATGCGCTTAAGATACCGCCTTTTACCATTCCATATCTCGAATGGTGTCTTAGGCACTGATTTAGACGGAACATCATTCAACAGATATGCTGCTGCGCATGTCTCCAAAATGAAAGAGGCAACTCAGCACTACACATCATGGAGCGAACCATATCCAAAAGGTTACGATTCCTCCGTTCCGATACACCGTTGTGCTGTGGTGTATAAGGAGGAGTAAGCTGAGAGAGAATTCCATTCTCTTTAAAGTAATCTAGGAATTCCGTGCTTAAGTACTCCCCTCCTCTATCCGAACGAAGGATCTTGATACTTTTGCCAATCTGGTTCTCCACTTCGTTTCTGAATTCCTTGAATTTCTCTAAAGCTTCAGATTTGTGTTTCATAAGATACACATATTCGAATCTAGAGAGATCGTCAGTGAATGTGATGAAGTGCGAGAACCCACCCCTTGCATGTATAGACATCGGACTACATACATCACTGTGTATGAGTCCCAAGAGCTCTGTTGCTCTTTCTCCATGTCCGGTGAACGGAGATTTGGTCATCTTTCCTTTGAGACAAGACTGACAAGTTTCATAAGATGAAAACTCGAACGTATCCAAGAGTCCATCTTTATGCAACTTACTTAGTATTTTCTCTCCGATATGACTAAGTCTACAATGCCATAAGTAGGATTCGTTCATATCTGAACTCTTCCTCTTGCGTGTGTCTTGTATATTGAGAACTGTATTCTGATTTAGAATATAGATACCATTACACAGTGTACCTTCTGCAACCAGTACCTTATCAAGGTAAATGTTCATGATATTTCTATCAAGAAAAAAGTTATATCCATCTTTATCAAGTAAAGATACTGATATAATGTTGCAAACCATGGAAGGTACATAGTAGCAATTGTTCAAAATTATAGTATTGCCATTTGGAAACATTAGGTGATATTCACCGATGGCCGCAGCATTAACTTGTGATCCGTTCCCTACCCTGAGGGTCATATTACCAGGTGCAACTTTCATACTTTTTCTCAGTCCCTGCAATAAATTACAGATATGAGATCCTGATCCGGTATCAAGTACCCAGGAGGTAGGGCTGACCGAAAAGCAGTTCTCAATTATAAGAACACCTGAAGTAGATGCAAAACTATACTTCTTCTTCAACTGGGTCTCCTTGGAATCCATACAATCCTCTTTCCCTTGCTCATACTTATGACATTGTCATAAGTTAGAGCCGAACCGACGTTCCCTAGCCCCGAATAAGAATTCGGATCAGTCAAGCGATACATTTTATTATCTTAATTAGGGCGTGAAATGATTGCTACCTGGAGAGAGAGTAAAGAAACACTCAGCGTGTGCTCTTGCAAGATTAGATTGGTTTATTTATTTATCTAACCAGGATGGCTCCCACCGTTTCCTCAAATTCTTCTTCAAACCCTAAAAGAAGAACTAGTCAGGATTAATCGCACGTCACAATACTTGCTTAACCTTTTAGCCAGGCTAGTGTTGGTACTTCGAGAGAGGTTTTCCAATGTTTTCGCGAAGTTCCTTAATTACATAACCTCTTTTCCCTGGAGGCGTAGCCCCGCTAACACCGTTCTAGACACCTACTTGGTTTATAGCATTGATTGTTAAGTTAAATAATCTCCCGAGAGTAATCCAACTCATCAGTAGGATCGGGATCCAACTATCATTGTGCGATGACCTAGATGGAATCCACTCTAGTCACCACACTCCAGAAGGTATGCTGAATCTGCAAGTTTCCTGTATGTTTGAAACTCCCGATGTGGTTTTTACCCCTAGGATCCAAGTGACCATGACTGAGCCAACATATCAAAGGATCCTAGTCAAGTTCAACCTGTCATTATCTTGATTGCATTAGACCCACCCGTACGAGTCCTTGACTGAGCCAAAATGACCGCACGACTGTCCCAACCAATCGCATTATATGTTACAGAAAAATATTACATAGCTACCGTACACTACGCCTCGGCTGAGCACGAAATACGTAGAACGAATACTAAGCAATACCAATCCGAAATGACGGAGGGCTACGGCTGGGTTTTGGCGAAAACCCGTTAACGTAATGAACTTGATATCGTTGAAGGAACCTGATAACCCTTTTAAAAACATAGTGGCGAAAATTTTTGCTAAAGAGGTCACTCTCTGTGAAGGGATCTCGGCTCTTTCCTCGTCGAATGAGGTGCAGGATATTCTAAACTGAAAACCTCGATGCAAAGAAAGAATAATCGACTACAGTGAAGTTATTACCCTGACGCAAAATTCTGTCCAAGGGGTCACTCCCGATGAAGGGATCTCGGCCCTTGCCTCGTCGAATGAGGTATTGGGTATTCATAACCGAATACCTCTGTGCAAAATAAAAGATAACGTCCTTGCAATAACAGCCTTTTAAAATTTGTTCCAACAACATCTTTTAGGTTTGTTTTTCTTTGCATTAATATAATGAGTCCCATCAGTTAATCCTACAATTGAAGAAAACAATGAAAATATGACGTACGCTTATGCCATCCGCATTCGCCACGGGGCCCTGTCATCACCCGTTAGGTTACTTAACTAACGACAGAGCGGGGGCTGGACTAGCACGGATGCAAAACATAAGCAACGCTTACTTGATATCATATATAGATATATACATTCGTCAGATGCAATGATAGTCATTCCAGATCACAGATGAACACATTGGATATGCTAGGAATCCGTGTTTCGTTCGAGCCTGCAACGAAAAACGGATTACACGGCCACGATGAATAGCCAAACCCCACCTTAGACCCCTACGGGTGCGGCAAACTACCCACCAAGTACCCGAAGTGAAGCAACCTCCCTCAACAACGTGAGTAGGCCACTTGACACTTCAAAATACCCGGTAGTTTGTGCACCGCACCTTGGATCTATCCTAGGAGCAAAAATCGTAAAAGAAATAATATACAATGGCGGCTACAACCTCATCTCGGATGTGCGGCCATAAAAATAATATTACATCAATTTACAATTTACATCAAATGAAAGATAAAGAAACTCTCATCTCACAACCCCGGCTATTCATCCGTGACAATCCAACAAGTTCATATACACAAACCAACATTACAGATCACAGATATGCACAACCCCCACTAATTGACGTATAGAGATTAGTCGACGTTCAGTGCATATATCACATTACAGATATAACCAAATTGCTAATGTTTATAGAACTTCGATCAAAATACCAATTTGTAACTACCCCAAACACAACATTGTTCTCTGGAGAATCTGGGCAGAAACAAAGTATCTTAAAAATCACAAAACACCAAGCTGAACACACTGCAAGAATAACGAGTCGCGACCGAGTCGACTCGGCCGCGGATCCGCGGCGAAACGCCTGGTTTCGCCGCGCTTCCGCGGCGGCTTGATCAACCCAGGGGCTCGTTTTTCTTGGTTGTTCCTAAAATACCCTGCACGGATTTTTAAGGTGTGTGGAAATATTTTTAGGGCTGTTTTAAAAATCGGCAGAAAGTATAAGATTTTAACGTATTTTGCGGTTTTTTCCGGATCGAAATTCTAAACACTTTGCTAACATGTCAGTTGTTGTTAAGCTAGGCTCTGATACCATTGTTAGGTCCACGTTACCCACCCCGGTTCTTTCGGGGAGGCGGAATAAGTAAAAATAAAATTTTTCTCAGAAGTTAACATTGACCAACCATGAAGGATCTTTGCTAAACAAAAACTAACATACTAACAACAAGTTCAAACTACTATGTTGAATGGTTATATCTAGGTCTTGAACTCCTTCTCTTCTTGTTGTGGTCCTCCTTCTTGCTAGCTCCTTAGAGTGGTGTAGACGGCTCTTCCTCGTCGTCTTCTCTTTGTCGAAGAAAGATCCACCTGAAGGCCTCTATCTTGAGCTCCTATCTCAACCAAGAGGTAACTAGAGTGCTTGGCTTGCAAAAGTAAGAACCCTAGAATGAGTAGAAAGAAGTCTTGATGGTTTTATCTCATAAGCTCATGGTTCTCAACACATGAGAGATGAGAGCTTTGAGAGAGGAAGAGGGAGAGCTTTGCATGAGAGAGAGTGTGCAAGAAAGAATTAACTAGAAAATCTACAACTATGCTCTCAAAATGAGAATAATAATAATAATAATAATAATAATAATAATAATAATAATTAAGGAAAATGTGATGGTTAGTTTTGAATAACCATTATCATTTCAACATTAAATGCATTTTGCAAGAAACAAGAAGCATCTTGCAAATGAAATGATGATGGTCAAAAGGTCAACAAAAGTCAACCGGTCAACCAAAGTCAAAAGGTCAACAAAAGTCAAATGGTCAACCTAACCATGGAACAATTATCCTTAATTAATATCATTAATCATATTTCTCATTCTCATTAGGGTTAAGAAAAAATCAACGGTCAATAACCCTAATGAGATTCCTCTGCCTCTGTCAACGGTGCATACACACCCGCATCCGTGTTCCGAGGAACACGAATACAATGAGACAAAACCAATCCCAAAACAAATACTAGGATCTGTCTTAAACAAAAGCCCGCTAGTAATAACTGCCCGGACACCAAACGCGCACAAGTGTGTGGATGTGAACGAACCCCGTCGCAAAACCTTGCGACCTCTACTCTGTTTTGCCCAAAAGTGGATAGCCCTCTGTGTGGGACTCTAAAGACTCGACACTACGCTGGCAGTGGGTTTAACCACAGGCCACAAGCGATACTAGCTGTACATAACAATCCCCAGGTAGATGCCAATAAGAAGACCGATGAGATGAACCCATCCGAACTCCTACTGAGCCTGAATGTGACAATCTCCGTACAGTCCGGTCTGTTCGTCTGAGAGTATCGCATGGCGGTCCTAGGGGGCGGTAAACGTCAGTCCCCTAATAGCGGTACAAATCGTATCGGAGTGTAGCCCATAACACCCTGAGAAACTACTGGAAACACTACAGCAAATCTCGCTTGCCCTGGCCAGGGACGACTATGTGTAATGGCTCTCCTAGACACAGCACGATATCAACTCCCAATACCGGGAGAGACGAATCATGTCTAACCGTCACTGCCTCCAAGTGCTTCGGGACTGCACCCAGCTATTCCCGCTAAAAACTTTCTGCGCAAAGAGCCTAAGTTATCAAATGGCAGCGATACGCTTAAGAAAATGCGAACCTGTATTTCCCGGGCTAAATTTGGATAAACATCCGAAGGAGAAACTGTTAAATTCTGATGGTATCGAAAGCATCTCGAAAAACCCTTCGATTTGATATATTATGGGCCTCATAATTCATCCGGGATCAAAAGTTATGAGCAAATATGCTATGCATTGTTCCCTTATTAAAAAAATCAGGAATTACCTCAATGAGGTATCACGTGCTCACACGTGACCAATGGTCACGTGTTGACACGTGATAGTTAAAACAGAAATAAAAACAAATGGCTGAAGGAAATACCTCAATGAGGTATCACGTGCTCACACGTGACCAATGGTCACGTGTTGACACGTGATGGTTAAAACTGAAGCATAAATAAACGCTGAGAAAAGAACCAATTGGGGGTCACCTGCTCACACGTGACCAAGGGTCACGTGCCAGCACGTGACAGGCTTTAAAAGCCTTACTGTTTAATAGAATTAAAATGCTAAATTTCTCTAAATCTTTCCAAATAGAATTAAAATTCTAAATTTCTCTAAATCTTTCCAAATCGAAAAGGATTATGGGGACCGTTGGATTATAAATCCAAGGGTGATTAAAAATCACCAATTTATGGAAAGATTTTAGACAAGAAAAGATTTCCCTAAAAATCTCACCAGAAATAACAAACATAATATCTTTGGATTTAAAATCCAACGGTGAATAAAATTCACTGTGTGATCTAAAAGATCATATTAATTATGAAAACAAATCAAATCTTTCAAAGAAAGATTTGCTAAACAAATTGATTCTTTTTCTTCTCCTATAAATATGAGCCAAGGGAAGAGAAGGGGAGATAAGAAAGGGGAGAGAGAAAACTTTGGAGAGAATTTTGGCATCCAGAAAATTCAGAGAGAAAAGAAAGGAGAATTTAATTCTCAACAAGAGAAAACCCTAGGTGAGAAAAGAAAGGGTATCAAAACTTCAAACAGAGAATTTAGTTATCAAAATCTAAGAGTTTAACTCTTCTGCAAAAGAACTTAGTTCTTCTTCCGGTTGAAGATCTGCACAGAGCACATCTCCCCATAGGATTAGAATTTAATTCTCATCTGGTTGAGATCCTGCCATGCAGATCCAAAACTTAGAGGGGGAATTGAGATTTGAGAATTTAATTCTTCCAAAACAAAACTAGGGTTTAACCCTATATGAGAATTTAATTCTCCCAAACTCACAGGAATTTAATTCCTTCATGATGAAATCAGGGTTTAAACCCTATCTGAGAATTTAATTCTCCCAAAATTATAGAAATTTAATTCCTTCAAGATGGACAGAGCTAGGGTTCAACCCTAATTGAGAATTTAATTCTCTTGAATTCACAGGAATTTAATTCCTCCTAAAATGATATTAGGGTTTAACCCTATATAAGAATTTAATTCTTTCATAATAAGAATTTAATTCCTCTAAAATCATAATTAGGGTTCAACTCTACAGAGAATTTAATTCTTAAAAAATAATAGAGAACTCAAAAGATCTCCATCACGTGTCCCCACGTGACCCCTGAAAAGATCCCCAGAAATGAGAAGGAAAAAGCTCTGAGGCAACGCCTTACGTGCTCCCACGTGACCTACAAAACACAGAAAGAAAAAGCAAAGGAAATATAAGGCCTTGGGCGCTCTCACGTGTTCCCATATGACCCCTTGGCGGATGCTTTAACAGCCCGAGCATAAATCCTCATCACGTGCCAACACGTGATACTCCAAAATAAAAATATAAAAATTGTTTAACATTTAATTGCGGAACGAAGAAAATGGATCTGGTCCCACCTTTGGGCGCCATCACGTTTCCACACGTGACCCTTCTTTCTTTAGTGTTTAACACTGATTTGGGGGTTATATTTCCAGTGTTTAACATTGATTGTCTTTCAGTGTTTAACACTAATTTAAGAGTTTTACCTCCGGTGTTTAACACTGCTGTTCTTTAGTGTTTAACACTACTTTTAGCCAAATTGGCTAATTCTCCAGAGGAAAAGGTCCCTCCTCCAAATGAATCTCAAAATTGAGGAAATCAAAGACAAAATGTTGCCAAAGCCCTCAAACTCTTATTTAGCATCACTAAATAATATGGGCTGAAACCCAGACAAATGTCTAATGGTCCAACCAAAGGGCCAATATTTCAAACTTAAGTGGACTTAGCCCAAATTGGCCATAAGTCCTCAATTCAGACTCAACTGAGCCAATGTGCTCATAACCTAATTAATTGATCTTAGTTTCCAAATTAGGATATAGATTATTTAATCCACATTGGTTCAAGGGTACATCTCAGAACTCCTCTGATATTTTTCGTTGTAATCCTTCAACGGCTTCAGAGAGGTGATGGGTCCAGACAGCCATATATTCCACGGACTATAATGGACCACCATGTCCTTAAACTGGTAATCAACCGCAATGTCCCTAAACTAAACAAAAGAGCGGAAATGCTCTTTTGTTGGATCTAAACGATCCCGTTAAGTTGATCTTAGTCTGAAATGAGACTAAAGTATCCTTAACAAATGGTTAAGTTGATCTTAGTCTAAAATGAGACTAACGTATCCTTAACAAACGTTTAAGTTGATCTTAGTCTCAAATGAGGCTAACGTATCCTTAAACCCAACCCCCAAACCCAAATCTAAGAAAATACGGATTTGGACTAATCCACGCCCTACGGGCGACAACATAAATTAGTCTCCGTATACAATCCACGGGCAACCACAAACAAAACAAATACACACGACACGAAGTGACCATCTGGAGAAGGAGAAAGTTGTTACCGCGATGCGGTAGCGTAATTAACTGCAGAGGCTTGCGCCTGCAGGGAAGAGCGTCCCCATAATCAAAAACCCCTCAAACGAGGGGGAATCTGACAAAGTCTGCTACATCGGCCGCATCCGTTTAAACCTTCGATACACGGTGCCATAAATCAACATGGCATCTTCGGAGAGGTGGACGGATAGCACCAATTAGCATCTGCCCCGAATCTCAGGCAAGACGTCTGTCTTGCGCGTCTTTCGGAGGGGAACAGATTCTGGCATGCCCGGTGGGACCTTTTCCTCTTTCCACTCCACACTTCGTGTGTCGTGTTCGCGAACCAATCGCGGTTTGCTGATGGTTGCCTTTGGGTTCGAGGTACTAAGATTTAGGATTTTGCTCGGTGCAGAAAGCGAAGGATCAATGGCGTTCACCTGCTCGAAGTGTTCCACATGCAACTGCAACCCACGTTCTGCCTCAACTGGGGGCATGGCTTGCGAGCCCCAGGCAGTTTCCCTGTTCACGATGTCGGTGGACCAGGTCACCCAAGCCACCACAGGATTGTTTTTCGGGACTATGCTCCCGCCAATGAGCTTCACCGCTCCTATGCCAACACCGGAAGCTCCCAAAAAGTCGGTCTTCAATCGGCTTACTACTACCACGGCCCCTCTCGACGGGTCGTCCAGCTCCAACTCCTCGGTCTTCGCCAGACTGAGCCTGAACTCCGATGGGCCTGCCAAGAAGCCCATGACACCTGAAATGGCTATCCCAAAGAAGATAGCCATCTCTGCTCCTGAAGTCCTCAAGGCGGCTTCTCCTGCCAAAGAGTCGATCTTTACAAGACTGACTATTCCGGCTCCCGTTCCTGCTCGAAGGTCTGTCTTTGACAGATTGGATACCGCTACTCAAAAGATGTCAGTCTTCAAGAGGCTGGCACCAGCGGCGCCTCATCTGGACAGGTGGCAAGACAAAGCCATCCCCATCACCAAATCAGCCCCAACAGCTCGACACGCTCGACGTCGCCACTGGCGTCGAGTAAGGAAGGCCGGGGGCTACTCCCCCTCTAGGCTAACTCCACCGGCTCCAACAGCGGAAATTAATGTTGTTGTTCCAACCGGGAACAGTTTTGAGCTGCTGAACAAGGTGCGCAGGAATTCGCCTACCGCTGTACTAAAAAGATCTCCGCCGCCGGTGGAGACCGGCATATAAATGAAGCCGGAACAGTCCCCTCAGCGGCTGTCCTCCAAAGTTTAAAAAATCTGACGACAAGTCCGAGAGTCGGTGGTGGATCAAGATTATTTCCACCGGCAGAAGAAGCTGAAGATCCGACAGGAAGAGAACCGTCCTTTTAAGCCACAGAAGGCGACAGCTACCCGGGTGCCCACTGCAACGGCCCCCTCAACGTCGACCGCTCATAAGAAGAGAAGGCCGGAGAAAATCCCCATGCCTGCGATGAATGTTAAAGGCACTGAGCCCAAACGCCCAAAGTCTGGGGGCGTGGTGGTGCATACCATCCATATAGCATCCGGGAAAGAGGATAGCCGTACTTCTAAGGGCCACCGACCACTCACCCGATCCATCACAAGAGCTCAGGAACAACAGCAACAAAAGCTTAAGGAGATGTTGACTGCAATGGCTGCACTCACCGGACCAAAAGAAAGCCCAGAGACATCCTCGGAGCAGCACCGTGAGCAGGAAACTGATGCCGAGTTTCTTCGGAGAATCCTCGAAAGAAGGACAAAGAGGATGCGGAACAAGCGGCCAATATAAAGCAAATAACCCTTCTATTCCAAGATATGGTGGGCATGATGATCCAGCCGGATCCCCCAACTGAAGACCCTCCGATCATTGTTGAAGATGACCGAGCGGAGACGTCAAATCCCCTTCAGGCTCATTCAGCAACCAAGGAGGAAACCATTTCCAAAGATGCACTAGACGGCTATATAGCTCAGCAGATACGAGTTCTTCAAGCGAATGAAGCGGATGGGCAAATTGTTAGAACCGGACGACCCTATCCAGGCTGGTATGACCAAATCAGTTACCCGCCGGGATATACGATCCCTAAATTCCATGTGTACAAGGGGACAGGCAATCCCCATCAACATGTTGCTCAGTTCAGGGCTCTTTGCAGCAATACTGGAGGTGATGATAAACTTTTACTTCGCCAGTTCGTCGGTAGTTTAGCAGACACAGCTTTTGAATTGTACTCGGAGCTTCCCGACGACCCCATCAAAATGTTTACAGAAATGGAGTTGTTATTCACCCAGCGATTCACGAGTGCTAGTGAACGCACCCTGATAACGATATTGATCAATTTCAGGGTGAAGCTAGGCGAGACGTGGGCCCAGTACGCTATCTGATGGCGGAATCTGTGGTCGAAATGCGAACAGCGGATCGAAGAAGCACCGTCGGTGGGCATGTTCGTGGGCACTCTTGACCCTCAAGCGGCCATCTCCCAGTTCATGATGTTCTTCAAGCCAACTACTTTCCAGGACTTGATTGAAAAGTTGGCCCAAATGGACCAGATGGGACATAAACCATCTCCTCCAAAGACGGACTCTCGAAATGAAAAAGGGAAAGGAAAAGCAACTTTCATCGCCAATACTCAACAACAGCTGGGCAACTCAAAACCGGTTGTTCGCCAAAACAACGTGCGTCCACGCCCATCCCTCGAGGAGAGACTGGGATGTATTTACTCGTTTCCCCAGGATAAAATGAGGAGACTGTTCGAGCTGGCAGTGCACAGCAGACTCATCAATCTGCCGGATCCAAAACGTCCGTTGCAGCCAGGCAATGTCAACGATCCTAATTACTGCCTTTACCACCAAGCGGTAAGCCATCCAATTGAAGATTGCTTCGTTTTTAAGGGACGGATCGAGGATCAGTACCAACAGGACAAGTTCGCGTTATCCGAAAACTGGAAGGTGAACCCGCCACAGCCTCTTGCTCCTTAAATGTGGACAAGTCGGGGGCATCGTGCTCTTTTGTTGAAGTGGCCCCATGGGAGGTGGCCCTTTCGGCCGAAACCAAAAAGATGCTGAATGATCTCCAGACATGTTCGACGATCAGGTGGAAGAATCCGCTAGAACCCCAGATCGTCGTGGGAATCCTGAAACCGTGCCCAACTACAAAATCCGGTGGTAATGGTCAAAGCGCTCGCACCCAGCTGTCAAAGTCTTCGAAGAAGAAGGAGAAGACCCAAAAGCCCGTGAAGTTCGATGACAAGCACACGGATCTGCAAAAACATATTGACGCACTGGAAGAATATAATCAGAAGGCGCGGACCCCTGTCACACTCCAAGAATTCCTCAGCCACATCCTTGAGGACGGAGATGATGACAAAGACTCGTCGGATGAACCTGAGGATTATGTGTCAAGCTGCCATGTGATCTCTCACTCGTCGATAGACGATAAAGAAGCTCCTTGCACCGAGAGAAGGGGGCAGTTCCTGAACCAGAACTTCTATGGCCGTCTGACGAAATGATCGACGCCTTCCTGAGTGAAATTCATCTAAAAAGTAAAGCCGATTGGGAGCGTGAGATGGCCATATTTGAAAAGGCCAAACGCCGGTGACTGGACAAAAGGGTCGAAACACTCCCACTAGATCAAAGTATATCTGCCGCAAATGAATGCAGGATCAAAACAAGTAAACGATTCACCAAAGCCATATCGATGGGGATGAGGCTGCCCTCTTTCAGAGAAAATTCTTCTGGTGGTATACATCTTGATGAAGCGGACGTACATCCTAACTTCTGCTTATATCATCAGAAGACCGCACATCCTACTGAAGACTGCAACTCCTTTAAGTGTTGGTGGCAAGGGTATGTCACTCACAAGCAACACTTCAATAGGACAAAGCGTGAAGCTCGTTGACAGCAGAAAAATGCGACAGATGAGCGTATAAGAATTTCCCGAAATTGTTATAGGGTTGATCTCGAGGGACCGCGAGTTCTCACCTTCGAGAGCGACTCTGATGAAAAAATAGCTCCCGGCCCTCTCTTCAAGGAATCCATCTCTAAAACGAAAGAATTGAGGAGTTGCGAGAACATTCAGCCGTGCAATCGCACGCTACCCGGAAAGAATCTCGGACCTGGAAACAAGGGATCAAACAAAAAGGATAAAGGAAAGGGGAAAATGGCATTCATCGCCAACACTCAACAACAATCGAGTGACCCTAAACCGGCTGTTCGCCAAAACAACAAGCGGCAACCCCTCTATGAGAAGTTGAAACATCCTTACTCATTTCCCCGGGATGAAACAAGGAGGCTGTTCGAACTAGCAGTGCGCAAAAGGCTTATCACTCTACCGGAGCCGAAACACCAGCTACAACCGAATGATGTCAACAATCCTAATTACTGCCCTTACCACCAAGTATTGGGCCATCCGATCGAAAATTGCTACGTCTTCAAAAACTGGATTGAAGACCAATACCAACGGGGCAAGTTCGCGCTGTCCGAAAACTGGAAGGTCAGCCCGCCACAACCACATGCTCTAAGAAAGATGGATATGCCCGGGGCATCATGCTCATTCATGGGGAAAGCCCCATAGACCGAAAAGTCCGTAAACTAGAAATTCGCCTCAAATACGACAACGGCGGACCGCAATGTCCTAAAACATGCAAATGACCGAAACGTCGTTAAACTATTCCCAACCCGCGACATTTTCAGGCTGACGTAAAAAAAAAGGTACGTCCATAAGCAAAATGGGCATGGATGAAAACCCAAGAGGGCTCCGTGAGTAAAAACAGCAGGGCTATCGGAGAGTGTTTGTGAAAACCCGAAAGGGCGCAGACTCGTAAAAAAAACAAAAAAAAAACGGTATGTCCATAAGCAAAATGGGCACGGATGAAAACCCGAGAGGGCTCCGTGAGTAAAAACAGCAGGGCTACCGGTGAGTGTTTGTGAAAACCCGAAAGGGCGCAACCTCGTTAAAGGATACTTGCAAGGTCTTCTCGACCTTGTGAGGAGAAACCACCTGCGTGAGATCCTTATGACTCATAAGGGAGCAACACACTTAGGAATCCTCATAATTCCTAAGGAGAAATTACACTTGCGAGATCCTCACGACTCATAAGGAGAATCCTCTTATGAGACTCTCACGGCTCATAAGATTTGAAAGTCTTAAGCTACAGAGAGCTGAACCTGTTCTTAAGCAACCCCCACAATCTCCGATACTGCCCTACAAGCGGTTCAGTATTTACCCTTATATACAATCCACGGGCGCGAATAAACATTTCCCTAACAAAGTCCCATCCGTGACTAGGGATATGTTCGTACGATGAACAAACACTTGTAGGTCCTCTCGACTTGCAAGGAGAAAAGTCTCTTGTAAGATCCTTACGACTTACAAGAAGCCATACACTTAGGAGTCCCCACGATTCCTAAGGAGAAAACACACCTATGAGATCCTCACGACTTGTAGGGAGAAATACTTTTGTGAGACCCTTACGGCTCATGAAGTCAAAAGCCTTAGTCGACAGGATCCTAACTCTGTTCACTAAGCCACCTTTGCTCGATATCGACAGAGGCAAATGATGATTCGCTCCTGGCAATATACCGGTTGTAGCGGTGCTGAGGCCAAAATCGGTGTCTAATCCCAAGCTTGCGGCAAAAAGCTAGCGAGCCACACATGCATACGAAATAGCCGAAATGATGGGGCAACTTGGAACAGAATCAGCAAGTAAAAGAAAAAGGTATGCATGCAAAATAGCCGAAATGATTGGGCAACTCGCAATAAAAAACAGCGAGTAGAAATAAAATAAATAGCCGAAATGATTGGGCACCGCGAAAAAAAGCCGAAATAATTGGGCAATCGCGACCTTCGCGATATGAAAAGCTGAAATGATAGAGCATCGCGGAAAGAAATAAAATAGAAATAAAAATAAAATTTATGCTCTACAGGTGAGATCACGTCGATCCCTGTATACAATCCAGGGGCACAAACAAAGAGGGAACCATACCTTCCCAACAGGCTCCACCAGAAAGCGGAGCCAAATCTCGACGGTTCATAGACAACCTAGAGACAACCTCGACATTTGTCCCAATATCAACAAACGAAGCAAAGGAAGATCCCTAACTTCAGGGTCTCGACATCGATATCGACAACTTAGAGATCACCAATGGCGTTTCTCCTCACTCCAACCAGACGCAGACGTGACGTCAACAACCGACCTCAGAGTCGCAACGAAACGGAGCCGTGGCATAGTCGTTCCAAATCTCAATGGCCACATCTATAGCCTGGAGACCAACAACGGTGTGCCTCCTCATTCCAGCAGGACATAGATGCTACACCATCAAACGGTGCCACAACAAAGTCCTTAGTCCCAAATCTCGACGGTTCACAGACAACCTAGAGACCATCTCAGCATTCGTCTCGTTACAGCAGACGAGATGTCAACGACCGTGTTCCTCCGCAGTCCAGCAGGATGCAGATACTGTTAGTGTATATGCCCTAGAGGCCATTACTGTATCATACTAGTTTGTATATTACTTGATGGAAGTTTGGGATATTCACAGTTGTATAGACAATCTTGATCAAAATGGTAGTATGCTACTTGGTTTGTTTCTACTTTAATGTGTACATGTGTTTCTTTTAGTATATCACCTATACACATTAGTGGAGCCTTTAAGATCTTTGCTTGATTACCAGTGTTGTGATGGCAGTCACACTCGTGGGGGCTGGGTAATCCACAAGCACATCCTTATACAGGTCCCCAGTCATAGGACTATCGAGACAGGGCATCGATACTCCGGAGTAGACTAGCGTGTGCGCTTCTCAACCCAGCAGGGGAGACGGTCTGTCCCACAACCGTCAGTACGTCGTACTTGAAATAGTATGCAGTTGCTCGTTAGGGTACGAATACACTGGACAGGACTCGTCGGGAACTGATTGGTTGGTACTATACCTATCGTCAGTTATCAGTTCCCAGGTGACATGAGTACAGCTTAGTCCGCTGACTTGACACTGTCACTTCACCTCAAGTGTGTTCCCACTGTACTTTGATTACTACCCTACCACGGCTTAAAGGAGTCGTGCAAACAGGTAGTAGTTGGGTGCAGTCCCGAAGCACTTGGAGGCAGTGACGGTTAGACAGGATTCTTCTCTCCCGGTATTGGGAGTTGATATCGCGCTGTGTCAAGGAGAGCCATTACACACAGTCGTCCCTGGCCAGGGCAAGCGAGATAAACTGGTAGGTTTCCAGTGTTATTTCAGGGTGTTCTGGGCTACACTCCGACACGACTTGTACCGCTATTAGGGGACTGACGTTTACCGCCCCCCTAGGCCCGCCATGTGATATTCTCAAACGAACAGACTGGACTGTACGGAGACTGTCACATTCAGGCTCAGTAGGAGTTCGGATGAGTTAACCTCGTCAGTCTTCTTATCGGCATCTACCTGGGGGCCGTTACGTACAGCTAGTGCCGCTTGCGGTCTGTGGTTAAACCCACTGCCAGCTTAGTGTCGAGTCTTTAGAGTCCCACACAGAGAGCTATTCGCCTTTAGGCAAAAGAGTAGAGGTC
Source organism: Agapanthus africanus (assembly GCA_030015575.1). Classification (NCBI taxonomy): domain Eukaryota; kingdom Viridiplantae; phylum Streptophyta; class Magnoliopsida; order Asparagales; family Amaryllidaceae; genus Agapanthus; species Agapanthus africanus. The sequence continues at coordinate 701,469,511 of CM057339.1, read as the reverse complement.
GCATGGTTTTTGTGACAGGGTTCGGTCACATCCGCGCACTTGTGCACGTTTAGTGTCCGGGCAGCTATTACTAGAGGGCTTTGGTTTAAGCCAGATCCTAGTATACGTTTTGGGATTGGTTTTATCTCGTTTGTATTCGTATTCCTCGGAACGCGGATGCGGTTGTGTATGCACGGTTGACCGAGACAGAGGCAGAGGATTCTCATTAGGGTTGTTGACTGTTGACTTTTGCTAAACCCTAATGAGAATAAGAAATATGATTAATAATAATATTAATTAAGTATTATTGTGCCATGGTTGGGTTGAAAGCTTGACTTTGTTGACTTGTTGACTTTGTTGTCCAGTTGACTAGGTTGGACTTGTTGACCATCATCATGACAATGGCTATCATTTCATGGCTTTGACTCTTGCTTGCTTGTTTGTTCACAAAATGCATTAAATGCATGAAATGATAAAGCCATTGACATGAACCATCACAAGATGCTTAATTATTGTTATTGTTATGATTATTTTTGTTGTTATGAGAGCATGGAGGAAAAAGTCTTGCTCATTCTATCATATTGATTCTCTTTCATCCTCAAGCTCTCCCTTTTCCTCTTGCTCTCTCTCTAGCTCATAGTTCTATTTGTCTCATGAGTTGACAAACAAGAACCATAGAGATAAAACCCAAAACACTTCTCTACTCATCCTAGTGTACAAGGTCTAGCAAACCAAGTATTCTAGTTTCCTCTAAATTGAGGTTGGAGCCAAAGGTAAAAGCTTTCGGGTGGATCCATCTTCGACACAAGGAGACGACCAGGTGAGGCCGATCCGACCACCACAAGGAGTTGAAGAGAAGGAGTTCAAGTTTAGGTATAACCCCTAACCTAGTAATTAAACTCTTAGTTAGGTTGTTAGATAGTTTGTTTAACAAAGATCCGTTTCTAGTGTCCATGTTACCCCCACCGTAAAAATCGTTTTTCATCATTTCCGCAACCCCAAAAAACCGGGGACGGGTAACGTGGACTTACAGTGGTATCAGAGCCTAGTTAAATACTATCTAACATGTTAGAAAAGTAACTAGAAGTTCGATCGGTGAAAAAAATCACAAAACACGCCCGAGATTCAAACTTTCTGTCGATTTTTAAACTGCTGTAAAAATTATTTGACATATACCAAAAATCGTCTCAGGGTTTTATTTGAACACTGCAGAAAAATGATCCAACAAACCGACCAACTCACCGTGGAACCACGGCAACAAGAGCTTCTTGCCGCGGATCCGAGGCCGAGTTGACTCGGCCGTGGATCGTTTTTACTGCAGTGTGTTCTCTGTGCTGTTTTGGGATTTTTACAATATGTTTTTTCTGCCCAGATTTTCAAGAAAACAAAATTTGTTTTTGGAGTGGTTAAAAATCCGTATTTTTATCGAACTTCTAAAGACTTTAGCTAACGGGTTGTATCTGTGATGTGATATATGTATTGAACGTCTGCTAATCGCTATACATCGATTAGTGGGGGTTATACATATTTGTGATCTGTAATGTTGATGGTATGTGTATATGAATTCATTGGATTGTCGCTGATGAATAGCCGGGGGTTGTGAGATGAAAGTTTTCTTTTTCTTTCAATTCATGTAATTTGTAATTGATATAATATTATTTGTATGGCCGCATGATTTGATCTTAAAAACTATCTATTACCGCAATCAAGAACGGCGTTGCATGTAGCTAGCCGGTGAGTACGGGTCGGTCACAGGGATTTTGTCAATCTCCTAATCGCGCTAACGAGTTAATTCCGATTTTGGTCGGACGGATTATTAAATCTAAAAACCTAAATTATCCTATACTACGATTATCTAGATCTAGTCTTGCTAGGGTTAGGTTTAGGGATGGTTTGGAAATGCAAGTAAATCTCAACGCTTTCTATACCCAAATGAATATCTATGAGGAGTTATGGTAATTATCAATAAAGGGGATTAGATCTATTCAGGAAGGTATTCCTTTCTCTAGGTTCTTGTCCTTCCTTTAGAGATCCTTACCCTAACCTCTATGGAAAACACGCGCAACCGGGTCTTTATACTAAGGTATCACCGCTACCTCGAGGGATAGGGTGCCGTAGGGCGCGGTGTGTGCGTGTATGCATGGAGTCCTATTGTAAATATATGATGGATAAGAAAGGGATGAGATATCTCATCTCTCAAAAGCCTTCCCCAAAGCTAACTCTAAACAATTATCTACGGCAATGAATTAAATCTATCTAGGGCAAAGAATTTAAATCTAAACTAGAGCAATTAAATAAATCTACTTACAGATGGCTCTCTCCAAACATAAACGCAGGTTGTCAGATCTGAATTCATCAGTTGAAGGGAGGCACCGATGCTCTCCATAAAGAATTCTGAAATTTATTATTAAAAGGAGACATAGGGAGGCATAAGAAAATACAATCTTTAGAGTTCCTATTTATAGAAGATAGGAAACCCTAGGTTACATTTTGATCCGCATGTCTACATTTACAAATTTGCCCTTAGGTTGACCAGTCAGCGCAGCACCCAAATTATGGTAAAAACAATTTTTCCTCTGGGCTTCATGTGGCCGCGGAACAGCGGCAATGGCAGGCTTGGGCCGCGGTACCGCGGCCCTTTAGTCGTCTTAATTGCTGAAAGTCTTAGTTCTTGTTCTGGCTCTTTTTGGGCTTCTAGTTCTTTAGTTCTTTTATTAATTGGCTTCTACATTGGTTCCAGATCTTCAATGAACAATTTGCAATGGATTTTTAACCGTTCTCTTTGTATTCTTGGACCTTGCGTTGCCTTATACATTGTGAACTGTTCTTCGTCTAGGCTTGACTAAGATCCTCCTATTTGTTGGTCAAAAGTCCTTCTTTGTGTCGTCTTTTGTCCTTTTCACTGTTTTCGCTCCAAGAACCTGTAACCTGTACTATGTAGCAGACATGCGTCAAAAGCACCTGTTTTTTTGTAAAATGCATAAGAATGGGGAATATAAAATGCAATATTATGATATGAACAAATACCCCCAAACTTATCTTTTGCTCGTCCTCGAGCAAACTTATTTTTATTCACTAAAATCCTAACCGCACTTTCGCAGGGAAACGCGATTGCACTGAGCACGTGTAACAAGCCGTTAAACCTCTAGGTGTCCCTAGTAGGAGGAGTGTTGTCTCCTGAGGGTTTCAGCGGATTACACCCACAAAATCCTATCAATTCGGCTTTTCGACTTTTGTTCTCCAATTAGGTTTTCCAACAAGGAATTCTATTATCATCGACCCGCAAATTATCCACCCATATTCTTCACACTTCCTCATTATTTAACTTAAGATTATATATACTCTATAGACTTACCTAGCTTTCGGCATCTCTTAAGTTTTCCTTCTATGGTTCCATCTCCACTCAGGGATTTCTATCAACTCTACTAAAGATACAAGTTCTATTCTTCATTCCTTTCTCTTATCTAAACTCCAATTATATATCCCCACGTGTGTGTATAAATCACCCCTACACTTGGAAATTCAAATCAAGCAATCATACTCTTGTCCGTTGTCCAAAGCACTTCTTAGTAGGTGGATTTTTAATTGAATTTTGCTTACACATCCTTCATGCGACCGTTAATACTTCTTGAGGTACCAACAACCGGTTACAAGATATGTTTGCACTTTAAAGCGTAATTCCTAGTCTTGCAACACCCAAGGATTTTAGCAGTGACTCCCAAACCAGTTGGTCTAAGGCACTAGGTGATGAAGCACCCTCGCTAAATATTTTTCTATTTTTGCAGCCTTAAGTAATCACAAATACCAGTGTTCTTTTTTTTTATTCTTTATTCACACTTGTATTTTTTATTTCATTTTCTTCGTACTAAGGACTTTAGACAAGAGCATTTCAAGGTCTCCTCTACTATTCCAAGTTTCAAGATGCGTGATTGTGCAAATTGTAGGGTATACATTTTCAGAATCTAGACTTATGCTAGGAACTATTTTTCAAACTTATACTCTAATAAGAACATCAATACTTTTCCTATGTTTCAACTTAGCCCAAGAAGTGAACTCAAAATTTGCCTATTTCTAAATAAACTATAAAGACATATACTTTCTACTGCTAAACTTTAAGGAAGGTTATCTTTAGGGTTTTTAATTTACTAAGTCTAAGATCTAGTTTTTTCCTAGCCAGTTGACCTATTTGTCACACTCAAGTCAATTAGCCAAAGTTGAATACATTAATTTTTATAATTTTTGAAATTTTCAAATTTTTATGGGTTTTCAAATAAATATGCAAATGCAAAAATATACATATGAATGCGAAGGAAAGAAGGCGTACCGAGCATACCCCCAAACTTGAACTTGACAGTGTCCTCACTATCATGCTGCACCAAGAGGGTCAAAATATCGGCACTCCTCTGTTTATTTATTTATATATTTTTTTTATATTTTTAATGTTTTGAAATTTTTTTTAATTTTTTTATAGAAATAGAAAACAAAAAATATATGTACATATATACAACAAGCTTCCCACTAAACCAAAGGTTAGCACCAACCATTCAAAAATCTTATCGTGGTAATGGTCGAGTTGGTGAAAGAATGGGGTGTAGAAGAAAGAAATGAGAAACACGCGAGACCGTGTGGAAAGAAGAATGGTAGAATATGGTCTCGGTGGGGGAGAAGAATGGTGGAAAGGAGAAAGAAGTGTAGCACGAACTTGAGGGTGTAAATCGAGTGAATAAATTAACGTAATTTGGGATGACCGATGTGTTAAAAGTGATTGCGCTAACCTATCAACCCGTCGTGAAATGGGGTCAAATCCCTCAAGATTCGCAAGAAAACATGGGTACGCCGAACTTGGTATTGGAGATGAAAGCGCAACGGTCTCTTGTACGGTCGGAACAATAGGAAGGACGAAAGGGAGTGAATTAGGGATAGTATCATTCTCACCGTAGTGAACTGTCTCGAACTTGAACGATTCCATTAATGGTTCGAAACTACTATAAGCAACCGAGTCTGATGGTTCAACTGAAAATGTAAAGGACTCTAACTCGGGCGGTGAGTCATCAATATCGTCCGAAAAAGTGAAACACTCGTAAGTGTTATCGATTATGAGAACTGTGTCATATTCAAAAGAAAATTTTTCAAGCTCACAGTCTTCAAGCGTGATATTAGGCGTGGACGGAACGATGGAAAGGAGGGAGGGTGATTTAGTTAAAGGTTCGAGAGGATGAATTGGAAAATCCGACACATCAAACAAGAATGGTTCAACCTCAATATTGTCCTCACTACTCTCCTCAATATTTATCTCATCCATGCCATTATCATTAAAATCTAGACGCATATGAAGTTCGGGAGAAACATTTAATAACTCGGGACGATGAATTGGACACAAAATTTCAATCAAATCTACGGGTTCATCATCCAAAATTTTCCCGGTGTCTATATCCTCAATCAAGTGAAAGTCAATATTTTCTGACACCTCATCAAAAGCATGGACGTTTATCAATGTAGGTTCTAGAGTGGAGGTGTAAAGGTCAAACGGATTAAGTGTGGTTTCACTCGAAAGGGGTTCTTCACAATTTGGCAAATCAAGCACTACAAAGTCGCACAACTCATCATTTTGGACACATGTTTGAAAATTGGAGTTGTTGGATTCAATTGGGTATGGATAGGTTTGATTTGGAAATCCTCTCACATTCTCACTCTGTCCAACCGCCTCCTTATACATTGAAAAATTTGAAGCTAGTGGGAAAGTAGCTACCGGTTCACTAGGTTGCATAAGGGCGGCCACGGACGCTTCCACATTCCTAGTCATTTTATTTGTTGCTGCGGTATATGCCTCCAACGACTCTTCCAAACTAGACTTAGGTGGTAACGGGGTTTCGGTAAAAGATTCGAAATCGTGTGGATATGCAAAACTCCCTAATGGCTATGTAGCAACAGTGTCTAGTGAGGGTGGTAAGGTCGGGTAGGACTGGTAGGAAGTGGGTGATTGGACAGGGGTAGGGTCAACATATGGATAAAAAGGTGAATAGTCATGTGGATCCTAGAACTAGATGAGTGGAGAGGGGTGAAAGATCGACTGTGAGATTGAGCAGTATGCTTTGCAATGGACATCAGTTTAGGAGTGACAGCAGGACTTGAAAAAGTGGTATCAACATGTGGAAGTGGTAAAAGTTGACTTGGTTGACACAAAATGGGTTGAAAAGTCAAACTGTTTCTCCTAGATGCTTTTATTTGATCTTTCAAAGATTTTTTAGGCAAGGAAGGATCGTCTTTAAATTCACCGAACAAATTGACGTACGATGCAAAATTAGGTTCGGGATACCAAAGTTCAGCAAGTGATTTATTATGTGGGGTACCCATGTTGTAAGAAGAAAGGGTGAAAGAAAGAAAGTTGGGTGGTGGTGGTGCAAGGATTTATTTGCGGCAAAAGAAAATTTGCAAGTTTTCTATAAAAGATTTGTCCTTTTTCCTTTTTCTTTATTTGGAAATTGTTGCAAAAAGATTGTCGAGAAAAGATATGCGACAAAAAAAATATTACTTGCAATCAATTTCTATTTTAAGCGAGGCGCAAAAATCCTGCACAAGATTGTTATTTGGAAAAGAAAAGATTTTTGGGTGCAAAGAATTCTACAGGATATTTTTACAGGAGATATATCTAGATGTGCAGAGGAGAGAAAAACAAAGCTTACAGTGCAAATTCCAGAGGCTGAAAGCACGACGCGCCGCCCTTCCGCGGCCGGAACGAGGTTTACACCACGGTTCCGCGGTTGTATAGCATGTACGGATCCCGAGAAATTTTTGCAGAGGACGATGCCACCGATTCACCGCGTTTCCGCGGTCAGAAGTGGGATTTGGCCACGTTTACGCGGCCTGCTGGTGGCTTCAAAACTCCAAATTTTTTCTGCTCCTTGTCTGTTGTAATCTTCTGTTGTTATGATCGTCTATTTTCTGTTTTGGTCTCTGTAGATTTCCAGATCCGAATATGTGTGCAAATCCTGCAAAATTCACACAACAAAGTACCCTTTACAAAAAAATAACAATTGATATATTTTTATAATTTTTGGATTTTTTAGATTTTTATGATTTTTTAATTTTATTAAAATTAACCTGAAATTGCAAAAAAGGAAAGTTCTACGCCATCCCCGGCAACGGCGCCATTTGATTTGATCTCAAAAACTATCTATTACCGCAATCAAGAACGGCGTCGCATGTAGCTAGCCGGTGAGTACGGGTCGGTCCACAGGGATTTTGTGAATCTCCTAATCGCGCTAACGAGTTAATTCCGATTGTGGTCGGACAGATTATTAAATCTAAAAACCTAAATTATCCTATACTACGATTATCTAGATCCAGTCTTGCTAGGGTTAGGTTTAGGGATGGTTTGGAAATGCAAGTAAATCTCAACGCTTTCTATACCCAAATGAAGATCTATGAGGAGTTATGGTAATTATCAATAAAGGGGATTAGATCCATTCGGGATGGTGTTCCTTGCTCTAAGTTCTTGTCCTTCCTTTAAAGATCCTTACCCTAACCTCCATAGAAAACACGCGCAACCGGGCCTTTAGACTAAGGTATCACCGCTACCTCGAGGGATAGGGTGCCGTAGGGCGCGGTGTGTGCGTGTATGCATGGAGTCCTATTGTAAATATATGATGGGTAAGAAAGGGATGAGAGATCTCATCTCTCAAAAGCCTTCCCCAAAGCTAACTCTAAACAATTATCTATGGCAATGAATTAAATCTACCTAGGGCAAAGAATTTAAATCTAAACTAGAGCAATTAAATAAATCTACTTACAGATGGCCCTCTCCAAACATCAACGTAGGTTGTCAGATCTGAATTCATGAGTTGAAGGGAGGCACCGATGCTCTCCATAAAGAATTCTGAAATTTATTATTAATAGGAGGCACAGGGAGGCATAAGAAAATACAATCTTTAGAGTTCCTATTTATAGAAGATAGGAAACCCTAGGTTACATTTTGATCCGCATGTCTACATTTACAAATTTGCCCTTAGGTTGACCAGTCAGCGCAGCACCCAAATTATGGTAAAAACAATTTTTCCTCTGGGCTTCATGTGGCCGCGGAACCGCGGCAATGGCAGGCTTGGGCCGCGGTTCTGCGGCCCTTTAGTCGTCTTAATTGCTAAAAGTCTTGGTTCTTGTTCTGGGTCTTTTTCGGCTTCTAATTCTTTAGTTCTTTTATTAATTGGGCTTCTACATTGGTTCCAGATCTTCAATGAACAGTTTGCAATGGATTTTTAACCGTTCTCTTTGTATTCTTGGACCTTGCGTTGCCTTATACATTGTGAACTGTTCTTCGTCTAGGCTTGACTAAGATCCTCCTATTTGTTGGTCAAAAGTCCTTCTTTGTGTCGTCTTTTGTCCTTTTCACTGTTTTCACTCCAAGAACCTGTAACCTGTACTATGTAGCAGACATGCGTCAAAAGCACCTATTTTTATTGTAAAATGCATAAGAATGGGGAATATAAAATGCAATATTATGATATGAACACCGCACATGCGGGATGAGATTGTAGCCGCCATTGTATAATTTCTTTTACTATTTTTGCTCCTAGGATAGTCCCAAGGAGGGGTGCACAAACTACCGGGTATCTCGAAGTGCCTAGTGGCCTACTCACGTTGTTGAGGGGGGTTGCTTCATTTCGGGTATTTAGCGGGTAGTTTTCCGCACCTGTAGGGGTCTAGGGTGGGGTATTGGCTATTTATCGCGACCGTGTAATCCTCTTTTCGTTACAGGCTCGTATGAAATGTGGATTCCTAGTATATCCAATGTGTTCATCTATGATCTGGAATGGCTATCATTGCATCTGACGAATGTATATATCTATATATGATATCTATTTAGGCGTTGCTTATGTTTTGCATCCGCGCTAGTCCTGCCCCCGCTCTGTCGTTAGTTAAGTAACCTAACGGGTAATGACGGGGCCTCGTAGGGAATGCGGATGGCATAAGAGTACGTCATATTTTCGTTGTTTTCTGCAATGGCAGGATTAAATGATGGGACACATTAAAATTAATGCAAGAAAATAAACCAAAGTAAAGTCGTTGGAACACTTTCAAAACTACTCGGTTCTTTTCAAAAACCAACTTTTAAACGCGGAGCTTGAACCACTCCCTTTAAAAGCTATCTCTTTCCATCGATTATATCAAGTTCACTACGTTCACGGTTTCGCCAAAACCATTCGTATCCCTCCGTCGTTTCATATGGATAGTCAATAGTATTCAAGCTGTGTTTGTTGGCCAAAGTCAAGGCACAGTATTTGGTAGCTATTGGGTATTCATATGCAGCATAGATAGATGCGTTGGTTTAGGACAGTCATACTGCCTTGTTGGCCAAAGTCAAGGGTACGTACGGGTGGGTTCAAATTAACCTGGAGAATGACGGGTAGAACTTGACATGTGACTAATGATTTGTTGGCCAAAGTCAAGGTTATAAGAGCATGGGGCAAAAATCCACATCGGGAGTGTCTAAAGAACCAGAAACTTGCTAGCGCTGCATACCATTTGGAGTGTGATGATTCTGGTAGGATTCCTTCAGTTTTGTCACGCGATGATATTTGGATCCCGATCCTACTGTGAGTATATGCTACTCCTCAGGAAATTTCTCACTTAACGATCAATGCTATAAACCAAGTAGGTGTCTAGAAAGGTGTTAGCGGGGCTACGCCCCCATGGAAAAGAGGTTCTTAAATTAAGGAACTTCGCGAAAGCGTTGGAAAACCTTCCTCGAAGTACCGACACTGGCCTGGCTGAACGGTTAAGCAAGTATTGTATGGTGAGATTGATCCCGACTAATTCCTCCTTTTTGGTTTGAGAAGGGATTCGAGAAACAGTGGGAGCCATCCTGTTTAGACAAACTAAAAGCCACTCTAAACTTGCAAGAGCATCATGCTGAGTGTTTCTTCTCTCTCTCCTAATTGCAGCGACCAATCTTCATGACCGAACTTAAGTTACTTCTAGATAAAAATATACTGACAGGGCCAAACTACAAAGATTGGCTCAGGAATGTTAAAATGGCAATCACTTACGACAAGATGGGATATCTCCTTACCACCAAAGCTCCCCCTGTCCCAGGTCCATCCTCCAGCGTTGCGGATAATGAAATCCGTAAGACCTGGGAGATCGATTGCGCGAAGGCCAAGTGCCTTGTGCTTGCCTCTATGGACAATGAACATCAGAGGAGGCACGAGAATATAGACCTAGAATCCATATTTCTCCATACAAAAGAACTGTATGGAGAGCAATCCCGTATCGCTAGATACGAAGTCTCGAAAAAGTTGTTTTTGGCGAGATTGGCCATCTGATCATCGGTACCGGAACACGTGCTTAAGATGATTGGCTTCATTGAAGAGCTCGCGGACCTTGGGACCACGTTGGAGAACGAACTCTATACGGACTTGATTCTCCAGTCCCTTCCTTCCACTTACGCCCAGTTTATCATGAACTTCAACTTGCAAGGAAAAGAAGTTGAACTTCCGGAGCTCCTCAACATGTTGAGGAGTGCAGAGGGCACCCTACAGAAAGGTAGGGAAACATCCACTTTGTTTCTTCCTCTTCTAGGTCCAAGGCGAAAGCCAAGGGAAAGAAGAAGAAAGCCCCTGCCAAACCAAGGGGCGATGTTAGTAAAGTGGAAACGAAGGGAAAAGAAAAGGCAACAAAGGTAGCGGGGCAGCTTGTAGGAAAGGAAGAGTGCTTCTATTGTCATAAGAAAGGACACTGGAAAAAGGATTGCAGGGCTTGGAAGGCCAAGAACCAGGACCCGAAGCAAGTTGCGGATTCGGCTTCAAGTGTGTATGTTATTGAAAACTGTCTATCAATAAACTCTACTTAGTGGGTAATGGATACCGGATCAGGATCTCATATCTGTAATTCCATGCAGGCACTGAGAAAGCGTAGGGTTTTGAAGGCAGGTGATATGACCCTCAGAGTTGCAAACGGAGCTGGCATGGATGCTGAGTCCGTGAGGGACTATCACTTGGGAATGTCAGATGGACATGTTTTGGTTTCGCGTGATTGTTATTTTGTACCCAATGCAACTTGTAATATCATATCTGTATCTTTATTATCTAAAGAAGGTTATGAATTTGCATTTGTAAGCAATGTTGTAAACATTCAGCTTTATCAAGTTTTGATTGGGTCAGGTACATTAAGCAATGGTATATACGCATTAAACCCACAGATTTTCAATGTCCAGAATACACACAAAAGAAAGTCTCCGGAAACAAATCAGGCTTTCTTATGACATTGTAGACTGGGTCACATCAATGAGAGAAAGTTGATGAAGTTACATACAGAAGGATATTTAGATCCGTTCGAATATCAATCATATGCAACTTGTCAATCCTGTCTCAAAGGAAAGATGATAAAGACTCCGTTCACTGGACACGGAGTAAGAGCAAGCGAGCTAATGGGACTCGTACACAGCGACGTGTGTAGTCCAATGTCTACGCATGCACGAAGCGGTTATTCTTACTTCATTACTTTTACGGATGAATTTTCAAGGTACGGATATGTCTTCTTAATGAAACATAAATCCGAAGCCTTTGGAAAATTCCAGGAATATAAGAATGAAGTAGAAAAACAAATCGGCAAAAGTATCATGACACTGAGATCTGATCGAGGTGTTGAATACTTAAGTGCCGAGTTCCTGGATTACCTAAAAAAGAATGGGATTCTCTCTCAGCTTACTCCTCCATACACTCCGCAGCATAACGGTGTATCGGAGAGACGGAACCGGACCCTATTGGCTATGGTACGTTCTATGATGAGTAACGCTGAGTTACCGTGATCATTCTGGGGATATGCACTAGAATCAGCTGCATATCTTTTGAACCGAGTTCCAACTAAGACAGTGCCTATCACACCATATCAGATGTGGTGTGGGAAGAAACCCTATCTTAAGCACATTAAGACATGGGGATGTCCAGCTTTTGTTAAAAAGCAGCATGCAGACAAACTCGAGGCACGCTCAGTACAGTGCAAGTTTGTGGGATATCCAAAGAACTCCAAGGGATATTTCTTCTATTGCGAAGAGGGACAAAAGGTTTTTGTTTCTCGTCATGCCTGCTTCTTAGAAACTGAGTTTTTGGAAAATCAGATAAGAGGGAGCACAATAGAACTGGAAGAAATTCCAGAACCACGAGCTATTACTGAAATCTTAGAAGAACCAAAGGGTTCGAAAGAACATGAAATTCCTACGCCGCTCCGCAGGAGTAGTAGGCAGTCTCATCCGCCCGAGAGATACTACGGTTTTCTCGTAGACGGGGATAGAGAGGATTGCATTATTGATAGTGATGAGCCTACTAGCTTCTAGCAGGCTATTTAGAGCATTGACTCAGTAAAATGGCTGGATGCAATGCGGACCGAAATGGAGTCCATGTACACCAACAAAGTATGGACTTTGGACATTGCTCCAGATGGGGTAAAACCCATAGGATGCAAGTGGATCTTCAAGAAGAAGATTGGTGTAGATGGACAGGTTGAGACCTATAAGTCTAGACTTGTTGCTAAGGGTTTTCGTCAAAGACCTGGTTTGGACTATGACGAAACCTTTTCTCCAGTGGCTATGCTGAAATCCATTCAGATCTTTCTTGCCATTGCTGCCTTCCACGATTATGAGATTTGGCAGATGGACGTAAAGACCGCTTTTCTAAATGGAAATTTAGAGGAGTGTGTCTATATGGACCAGCCAGAGGGTTTCATTCAGAGTGGGAGCAGCGGAAAGGTGTGCAAGTTGCTTAAGTCCATCTATGGACTAAAGCAGGCATCACGAAGTTGGAACATCTGCTTTGATGAGACAGTCAAAGAATTTGGCTTTATCAAAAATCAAGATGAACCATGCATCTATAGTAGATTTGTAGCAAGAACTGTCGTATTCCTCGTTTTATACGTGGATGACATTCTTTTGATAGGAAATGACATTCCTATGCTACAATCTATCAAAGGGTTCTTGTCACACAGGTTCTCCATGAAAGACCTGGGTGATGTCACTTACATTCTGGGGATCCGGATCCATCATGATAGACCCAAGAGGATATTAGGACTTTCGCAGTCCAGGCACATCGACACCGTACTAAAAAGATTCACTATGGAAGATTCCAAGCGTGGTAATCTACTGGCTTGTCACGGGATCACCCTCTCCAAAGAGATGTCTCCCAAGACTAATTTGGAAAGGGATCGCATGTCTATTATACCCTACGCTTCTGCGGTAGGCCCTATAATGTATGCGATGTTGTGTACCAGACCGGATGTAGCTTATGCATTGAGTGTGGTAAGCCGGTATCAGTCAAACCCTGGGGAGAAGCACTGGATAGCGGTAAAGAACAGTCTCAAGTACCTGAGAAGGACTAAGGAGATGTTCTTGGTGTATGGCGGAAAAGACCTCCAGATCGAGGCCTTTGCTGACTCCAGCTTCCAGAGTGACAAGGATGATTCCAAGTCTATGTCGGGTTTTGTCTTCACCCTCAATGGAGGGGCGGTGTGTTGGAAGAGTTCCAAACAGGAAACCGTTGCTGATTCGACGAAGGAAGCGGAATATATCGCTGCTGCTGATGCCGCAAAAGAAGCCGTCTGGATGAGGAAGTTCTTGACAGAATTTCAGGTGGTTCCGTCCATTGTTGATCCAATACCTCTGTATTCCGACAACAACGGGGCTATAGCTTTAGCGAAGGAACCCAGGTCCCATCAGAAGTCCAGACACATCTTGAGGCGGTATCACCTGATCAGGGAGATCGTTGATTGCCAGGAGATTGACGTTCGGAGGGTTGCTACGGAAGATAACACTGCTGATCCATTCACGAAGGCCTTACCCCAGACTCAGTTCGAGCGGTTGATCAAGATGATAGGTCTTCGATACGCCAGAACATGGCCTTAGTGCAAGTAGGAGATTGTTAGTGTATATGCCCTAGAGGCCATTACTGTATCATACTAGTTTGTATATTACTTGATGGAAGCTTGGGATATTCACAGTTGTATAGACAATCTTGCTCAAAATGGTAGTATGCTACTTGGTTTTTTTCTACTTTAATGTGTACATGTGTTTCTTTTAGTATATCACCTATACACATTAGTGGAGCCCTTAGGATATTTGCTTGATTACCAGCGTTGTGATGGCATTCACATTCGTGGGGGCTGGGTAATCCACAAGCACATCCTTATACAGGTCCTTAGTCGTAGGACTATCGAGACAGGGCATCGATACTCCAGAGTAGACTAGCGTATGCGCTTCTCATCCCAGCAGGGGAGACGGTCTGTCCCATAGCCATCAGTACGTCGTACTCGAGATAGTATGCAGGTGCTCGTTAGGGTACGAGTACACTGGACAGGGCTCGTCGGGAGCTGATTGGTTAGTACTATACCTATCGTCAGTTATCAGTTCCCAGGTGACATGTGTACAGATTAGTCCGCTGACCTGACTCCGTCACTTCGCCTCGAGTGTGTTCCCACTGTACTTTGATTACTATCCTACCATGGCTCAAAGGAGTCGTGCAAACAGGTAGTAGTTAGGTGCAGTCCCGAAGCACTTGGAGGCAGTGACGGTCAGACAGGATTCGTCTCTCCCGGTATTGGGAGTTGATAACGCGCTGTGTCAAGGAGAGCCATTACACACAGTCGTCCCTGGCCAGGGCAAGCGAGATAAACTGGTAGGTTTCCAGTGTTATTTCAGGGTGTTCTGGGCTACACTCCGACACGACTTGTACCACTATTAGGGGACTGACGTTTACCACCCCCTAGGCCCGCCATGCGATATTCTTAGATGAACAGACTGGACTGTACGGAGACTATCACATTTAGGCTCAGTAGGAGTTCGGACGAGTTCACCTCGTCAGTCTTCTTATCGGCATCTACCTGGGGGCCATTATGCACAGCTAGTGCCGCTTGCGGTCTGTGGTTAAACCCACTGCCAGCATAGTGTCGAGTCTTTAGAGTCCCATACAGAGAGCTATTCGCCTTTAGGCAAAAGAGTAAAGGTCGCATGGTTTTTGCGACAGGGTTCGGTCACATCCGCGCACTTGTGCACGTTTGGTGTCCGGGCAGTTATTACTAGCGGGCTTTGGTTTAAGCCAGATCCTAGTATACGTTTTGGGATTGGTTTTATCTCGTTTGTATTCGTGTTCCTCGGAACGCGGATACGGGTGTGTATGCACGGTTGACCGAGACAGAGGTAGAGGATTCTCATTAGGGTTGTTGACTGTTGACTTTTGCTAAACCCTAATGAGAATAAGAAATATGATTAATAATAATATTAATTATGTATTATTGTGCCATGGTTGGGTTGAAAGGTTGACTTTGTTGACTTGTTGACTTTGTGGACCGGTTGACTAGGTTGAACTTGTTGACCATCATCATGACAATGGCTATCATTTCATGGCTTTGACTCTTGCTTTCTTGTTTGTTCACAAAATGCATTAAATGCATGAAATGATAAAGCCATTAACATGAACCATCACAAGATGCTTAATTATTGTTATTGTTATGATTATTTTTGGTGTTATGAGAGCATGGAGGAAAAAGTCTTGCTCATTCTATCATATTGATTCTCTCTCATCCTCAAGCTCTCCCTCTTCCTTTTGCTCTCTCTCTAGCTCATCGTTCTATTTGTCTCATGAGTTGAGAAACAAAAACCATAGAGATAAAACCCAAAACACTTCTCTACTCATCCTAGTGTACAAGGTCTAGCAAACCAAGTATTCTAGTTTCTTCTCGATTGAGGTTGGAGCCAAAGGTAGAAGCTTTCAGGTGGATCCATCTTCGGCACAAGGAAACGACGAGGTGAGGCCGATCCGACCACCACAAGGAGTTGAAGAGAAGGAGTTCAAGTTTAGGTATAACCCCTAACCTAGTAGTTAAACTCTTAGTTAGGTTGTTAGATAGTTTGTTTAACAAAGATCCGTTTCTAGAGTCCATGTTACCCCCACCGTAAAAATCGTTTTTCATCATTTCCGCAACCCCAAAGAACCGGGGACGGGTAACGTGGACTTACAGATACAACGTCAACAAAAGACCTTACGGTCAAAACAAAGCGGAGCGACGGTAAAATCCCAGCTCCACCTCAGTATTCGTCTCATTATAGCAGACGAGATGTCAACGACGGCGTTCCTCCGCAGTCTAGCAGAATGCAGATACAATGTTAACAAAAGACCTCACGGTAGAAACAAAGCGGAGCGACGGCAAAATCCCAGCTTCACCTCAGCATTCGTCTCGATACAGCAGACGAGATGTCAACAACGGCGTTCCTTCGCAGTCTAGCAGGATGCAGAAGCAACGTCAACAAAAGACCTCACGGTCGAAAAAAGCGGAGTGACGACAAAATCCTAGCTCTGCCTCAGCATTTGTCTCGTTACAGCGGGCACGATGTCAACAACGGTGTTCCCTCGCGGTCCATCAGGATGCAGATGCAACGTCAACAGAAGACCTCATGGTCGAAACAAAGCGGAGTGACGGAAAAATCCCAGCTCCACCACGACATTCGTCTCGATATAGCAGACGCAGTGCCAACAAACGAAGCGAAGGACAAATTTCTAGCTTCAGGGTCTTGACGGTAACTCATATAAAACCTGAAAGATTATCGGAGATGATCCCACATCAGTGCGGAGTGGTCACCACCTCGACGTTCGTCTCGATACAACAGACGAAATGTCACCTCAGCGTTCTTCCTCCATCAGGATTCAGACGCGACAATCAAACAACGGAGCCACGGCAAAATCCCAAGTTCCAAACCTCGACGGTTCACCAGCAACCTAGAGACAACCGCGACATTCGTCTCGATACAGCAGACGCAACGCCAAAGCAAACGAAACAAAGGCCAAATTCCTAGCTTCATGGTCTTGTCGGTAACTCATATAAAACCTGAAAGACTATCGGAGATCATCCCATATCAGCGCGGAGTGGTCACCACCTCGATGTTCGTCTCGATACAGCAGACGAGATGTCACTATGGCATCCTTCCTCCAAGAGGATTCGGACACGCCAAATCAAACGAAGCAAAGGCCAAATTCCTAGCTTCAGGGTCTTGACGGTAAATCATATAAAACCTGGAAGACCATCGGAGATCATCCTACATCAGCATGGAGTGGTCACCACCTCGACGTTCATCTTGATACAGCAGACGAGATGTTACTACGGCGTCCTTCCTCCAACAGGATTCGGACACGCCAAAGTAAACGAAGCGAAGGCCAAATTCCTAGCTTCAGGGTCTTGAAAGTAACTCATATAAAACCTGAAAGACTATCAGAGATCATCCCACATCAGCACGGAGTGGTCACCACTTCGACGTTCGTCTCGATACAGCAGACGAGATGTCACCACAGCGTCCTTCCTCCAACAGGATTCGTACGCGCCAAAATAACGAAGCGAAGGCCAAATTCCTAGCTTCAGGGTATTGACGGTAACACATATAAAACCTGAAAGACTATCGGAGATCATCCCACACCAGCGCGGAATGATCACCACCTCGACGTTCATCTCGATACAGCAGACACAATGTCACTGCAGCGTCCTTCCTCCAGCAGGGTTCGGACGCGCCAAAACAACGAAGAAAAGGCCAAATTCCTAGCTTCAAGGTCTTGACGGCAACTCATATAAAACCTGAAAGACCATCGGAGATCATTTCACATCAGCGCGGAGTGGTCACCACCTCGACGTTCGTCTCGATACAGCAGACGAGATGTCACCCCAGCGTTCTTCCTCCAGCAGGGTTCAGACGCGACAATCAAACAACGGAGCCACGACAAAATTCCCAGTTCTAAGCCTCGACGGTTCACCAACAACCTAGAGACAACCACGACATTCGTCTCGATACAACAGACGCAGTGCCAACAAACGAAGCGAAGACCAAATTCCTAGCTTCAGGGTCTTGATGGTAACTCATATAAAACCTGAAAGATTATCGGAGATCCTCCCATATCAGCGCGGAGTGTTCACCACCTCGACGTTCGTCTCCATACAGCAGACGAGATGTCACTACAGCGTTCTTCCTCCAGCAGGATTCATACGCGACAATCAAACAACAGAGCCACGGCAAAATCCCTAGTTCCAAACCTCGATGGTTCACCAGCAACCTAGAGACAACCGCGACATTCGTCTCGATACAGCAGATGCAATGCCAACAAACGAAGCAAAGGCCAAATTCCTAGCTTCAGGGTCTTGACGGGAACTCATATAAAACCTGAAAGACCATCGGAGATCATCTCACATCAGTGCGGAGTGGTCACCACCTCGACTTTCGTCTCGATACAGCAGACGCAATGCCAACAAACGAAGCAAAAGCCAAATTCCTAGCTTCAGGGTCTTGACAGCAACTCGTATAAAACCTGAAAGACCATCGGAGATCATCTCACATCAGCGCGGAGTGGTCACCACCTCGACGTTCGTCTTGATACCGCAGACGAGATGTCACCCCAGTGTTCTTCCTCCAGCAGGGTTCAGACGCGACAATCAAACGTCGGAGCCACGACAAAATTCCCAGTTCCAAGCCTCGACGGTTCACTAACAACCTAGAGACAACCGCGCCATTCGTCTCGATACAGCAGACGCAATGCCAGCAAACGAAGCAAAGGCCAAATTCCTCGCTTCAGGGTCTTGACGGCAACTCATATAAAACCTGAAAGACTATCGGAGATCATCCCACACCTGCGTGGAGTGGGTATGACTCATCGGGGCTCTCCAAAATGAGCCTAACCTCAAGTAAAAAGCGGCATGGCAAAATTCCTAACGCTTGCTCTTCTGATGTCAAACTGCCTAGGAAGATTGCTTGAAGACGTCTTGTCCAGCGCCCGAAGGGATCAGAGACACGACAGTCGCAAAGGTACTCAAACAGCAAGATTGCCTATCGAGAAATACATCAGCCAACGCGACGGCACGACGGACAAAATCCTAGTACCACAGACCCTAACGGACCTTTGTCGTAAAGAGCAGAGGTTAACTGTGACGTTAGGACATCCTTGAGAGAACTTCTCGATTCGTCTCGACTCGTAAGGAAAAGCCTTAGGCAATGGGGATTAAAAAAAACTGTTTCCTAAGCACTGGGGCCCTGCAAGTCAGTCCAAGATGGACTCTTGCATACTATTCACGGGTCACACTCTCCGAAGTCGAACATCGACAAAGAGGGAAACAACCACTTACAAGTCCTCTCGACTTGTAAGCGGGAAAAATTCTCTTGTGAGATCCTGACGACTCTCAAGAGAAAACACACACTTAGGAGTCCTCACGACTCCTAGGGAGAAAATACACCTACGGGATCCTCTCGACTCATAGGGAGAAAAGTTTTTATGAGACCCTCACGGCTCATAAAGTTAAAAAGTCTTAGGTGGCAGATCCTAACCCTGTCTCCTAAGCCATCACTGCCCTACAAAGAGGTCAAGATGGACTATCTACGGGCCACACTCCCCGAAATCAAACATCGACAAGAAGGGAAACAATCACTTATGAGTCCTCTCGACTTGTAAAGGAGAAAATTCTCTTGTGAGATCCTTACGACTCTCAAGGGAAAACACACTTAGGAGTCCTCATGACCCCTAAGGAGAAAATACACCTGCGGGATCCTCTCGACCTGTAGGGAGAAAAAAAACTTTCTGGAGACCCTTACGGCTCATGAAGATGAAAAAAGTCTTAGGTCACAAGAACCCTAAACTTGTCTACTAAGCCATCAATTCTATTACCATGCGCAACTCTGCACTACTTCACCCATGTACATACTTACGTGGGCAAAGTAGTGGGGGGCATTTGTTCCTGCCAAAATATTTCTGCGCAAAGAGCCTAAGGTATCAAATGGCAGCGGTACGCTTAAGAAAATGCGAACCAGTATTTCCCGGGCTGAATTTTGATAAACTTCTGAAGGAGAAACTGTTAAATACTGATGGTATCGAAAGCATCTCGAAAAACCCTTCAATTTGATATATTATGGGCCTTATAATTCATCCAGGATCAAAAGTTATGAGCAAATATGCTATGCAATGTTCCCTGATTAAAAATCAGGAATTACCTCAAAGAGGTATCACGTTCTCAGACGTGACCAATGGTCACGTGTTGACACGTGATAGTTAAAACAGAAATAAAAATCAATGGCTAAAGGAAATACCTCAATGAGGTATCACGTGCTCACACGTGACCAATGGTCACATGTTGACACGTGGTGGTTAAAACCGAAGCATAAATAAACGCTGCGAAAAGAACCAATTAGGGGTCACGTGCTCACACGTGACCAAGGGTCACGTGCCAGCACATGATAACCTTTGAAAGACTTACAGTTTAATAGAATTAAAATTCTAAATTTCTCTAAATCATTCCAAATAGAATTAAAATTCTAAATTTCTCTAAATCTTTCCAAATGGAAAAGGATTATGGGGACCGTTGGATTAAAAATCCAAGGATGATTAAAAATCACCAATTTATGGAAAGATTTTAGACAAGGAAAGATTTCCCTAAAAATCTCACCAGAAATAACAAATATAATATCTTTGGATTTAAAATCCAACGGTGAATAAAATTCACTGTGTGATCTAAAGGATCATATTAATTATGAAAACAAATCAAATCCTTCATAGAAAGATTTGCTAAACAAATTGATTCATTTTCTTCTCCTATAAATAGGAGCCAAGAGAAGAGAATGGGAGATAAGAAAGGGGAGAGAGAAAACTTTGGAGAGAATTTTTGGCATCTTGAAAATTCAGAGAGAAAAGAAAGGAAAATTTAATTCTCAACAAGAGAAAACCCTAGGTGAGAAAAGAAAGGGGATCAAAACTGTAGGGTTCCTAGGCACACTCATGAGGTTCTACAACTAATCAACCATGCCAAAATCAAATTTTTAGGTGCCGAGAAACCCTAAACTTGATCGTTGACTAGAGGTAAGGCGAATATAAATGCAAGAAAACTACTTTGCTACTAAGTAAAAGAGACTACAACCTTTGTAGATCCGATCCTCCACTTCTCTAGCTCCGTGTTGACGTCCCTTCGCTGCGATCATCGGAATCCCGGACTCTAGCGTCGGTTTCATCGGAGAAATGGGCGGGCTAGGTCGTTGACTTCGATGCCGGAGATGAACTACGTCGAGGCGACTCAAACTCAAGCTCCATCTTCACTAGGTCATGAAACTTGTGAAGATAACACACTCTACTACATGGCAAGTAGTAGAGGATGAAGAAACAGGAAGTGGGTTCACTTTGAATTTGGATTTCTCACTTGGAATTTTTCTAGCAAGGTTTTCTTCTCTTCATGAAGAAGAAGAAGAAGAAAGAAAAGAATGAATTATTGTGAAAAGAAAATTCAAGTGAAGTTATCATAGTGCAACCATGGGTGAGATTAACCTTTGTAGAGAATAAATTAGGGTTTAGGTAAATGGTTAGGTTAAGGAAAGAAACAAAATGGTTAAGACTTTCAAAGCTTCATGAAGCTTCAAGAGTAAAACAAAAAAAGCCACCATTTTATTTCTTGCCAAAAATAAATAAAGAAAATAAATAAAACAAATAAAACCTAACCATTAACCTAAATATGGTTTAAAGCAAACACACACCCAAGTTTGCATGTATCATCAATCATGATACAAACTAGTGCACAAAAATATATCACATATACAACTTGTGCACATAAAGTGAGAAAATCAATCTTAAGTGAACAAATACTAGTTAATGTAAAGTAATGTATCAAATATATAATTGTACATTAAATCATTAAATCAACACTTGATTTAATGATCCGGTCATACTGCATATAACCGACTAATATTAAGTGTATCAATGTATTGAATCAACACTTGATTCGGTAACCCGTCTATATCTTATATAACCGTCCGATGATACAAATCGCGAGAATAGAATTCAGTATCACATACTGGTATTATTCCCGGTCCCGCACATATCTCATATGTGCTCCTATTTCGTTTCGCTTGAGCCAGAAAACCTCTGTGTAGGACTCTAAAGACTCGTCAATACGCCGGCAGCAGGTGATGATCATATCAAACACCCACAAGCCGCAAGCTGTCTGCTAAACGTAACGGACACCCGGGTATTGAGTGATCAGAAGATCAACGAGCAAGCTCTCTCACACTCCTGTGAATCCAACCAGTAACACTTACCGCACATTCCGGTCTGTTCGTCTGATATGTCGCATATCTCGCCTAGGGGTGGTAAACGTCAGACCCCAGTAGCTTGATAAGTCATGCCGACGTAAGGTCCATAACAAGAGTGAAACTACTGATAACTCTTACCAGTATATCACAGCAACCCTGGCCAGGGATTTCCAGTTATGGCCAGTCGAGCATAGAGCAACATCAACCCCCAATACCGGGAGAGACGAATCCCCTCCTATCGCTCATTGCCTCCATGTGAATCAGGACTGTACCCAAAAACCTCCTGTTTGCACGACTCAGTAGAGCCGTGGTAGGGTGGAAATCAAAGCACAGTGGGAGACACACAAGACTCTATGACGATCTCGGGTCAATAGACTAAGCTGTACCAGTGTCACCAGAGAACTGCCATCTGACGTAAGGTATAATACCATCTGGGAGTTATCGGCGAGTCCGTTCACTGTACCCAGTTTCCACTGAGCACCCGCATACCATCTCTGATGTCAAACACCAATGGATATGGGATCATCCATCGCCTATCATATGGGTCGAGAAGATATACGCTAGTCTACACTGGAATATCGATGCCCCGTCTCGATATTCCCACGACTAGGAACATTGAAGAATGTACTCATGGATCACCCAGGCCCCACTAGTATGATCTACATCATAGTCCTGGAAGTCGAGTACACATCCTAAGGGCTTTATCAACATGTAACAGAGAGACAGAAAGTTTACCTGTTAAGATAAAGAGCAACCAGATAGCGTACTATCATGTCGAGCAAGAAAGTCCTACCTATATATGTCCCAGCATCCACTACAATATACATCCTATGTACAGTAATGGCCTTTAGGGCATACATATAACTAACAATCTCCCACTTGCACTAGGGCCATCTGTAGCAGTGGTTATAGTATCTAATACTCAACCATCCCATATAAGTCTCTCTTTGGGAAAAAGCCTTTGTGAGTGGATCCGCCGTGTTGTCCTTTGAGTCTACTCTCCTAACCTCGATCACCCTGGAGATCAACTATCTCCACGACAGGTGATGCTGCCTCAGAATATGTCTGGGTCACTGATGGGACCAGGGTTCCTTGGCCAAAGCCACACTTCCATTGTCACACAATGGTAGGAACCAAGTTCATCTCATGAACCAATATACACCCAAACTTCCTCTTTGGTAGTATCTTTGATAGCGATGTCACCAGCCTTTATCGTCTAGTTTGCCACGGTATCCAGCTTGGAACTCTTCCAACATACCGTCCCTTCACTAAGGGTAAAGACAATGCCTGCGACTGACATTCAGTCGTCCATATCACCCTGGAACCTTTCCAGTGATTCTCCTCAGGATCGATTGATACCATCTCACTAAACCTAGTGAGAAGCCTAACATCCATTTAGATCTATCTCATAGATCGAAATCCCAGGATTTAGGAGGTATCGCCTTTATCCTATTTGGAGAATCCTTGTGATAAGAGGAGATTGACCGTGCGTAGCATAAGAAACTCTTTTCCTATCAAGAGTATGTTGTCCACGTACAATACGAGGATGACCACCTTACTCTCTACTACCGTTTTGTATATACAAGGTTCATCTACCATTTTGATGAAGTCAAACTTTTTGACTACGACATCAAAACAGATGTTTCAACTCCGCGATGCCTGCTTTATTCTGTAAAGAAACTTGCACACGTTTCCGCTGCTCCCACTGTTTACGAAGCCCTCTGGCTGTGTTCTTATAGACGTTCTCTTCTAAATCATTATTTAGAAAAGTAGTCATGGCATCCTACCACCAGATATCGTAGTCATGGTATGTAGCAGTGGCAAGTAGGATCCGGATGGACTTAAGCATAGCCACTGGAAAAAGGTTTCATCATTATCCACGCCTGGTCGATGACGAAAACCTTTAACAAGTCTATCTTTGAAAGTATCAACTTTTCCGTCTACACCAAGTAATCTTCTCAAGATATACTTGCTCCTGATGGGGATTTAACCCTTCAGATATCGCAACCAAAGTCCATACTTTGTTGATGTACATGGATTCCATCTCAGATCGCTAAGTATCCAGCCATTCTTACAGAGTCCCTACTCTCGATGGCCTGCTCGAAACTAGTTGGGTCATCATCTCATGATGCATTCCTCGCTCCCACTGTCATCAAGAAACCGAAGTATCTCTCAAGCAGGTGAGGAACCCTGCTAGATCGACGGAGAGGCTGAGGTTCGTTGGGGACTATTGAATCGTTTGGTTCTATCAAATCATTAGCTGTAGTTTGTATAGCTGGAACCTTTCCAGTTCTACAGAACTGACCTTGCCTCGATCTTGTCCGGATTTTGCTTTCGACACAGGCCGGACTATCCTAAATCTTAACTTACTTAAGAGATAGGCTTTTCCCATACCATATCTTATATGGAGTGGTAGGCACTGATTTGATTCGAACCCAATTCAATAGGTATGCAGCTTCTCAAGTGCACAACCCCAAAAGGAAATAGATAACTCAGTAGTACTCATCATAGAGCACACCATATCTAATATGGTGCGATTGCTCCGCCCCGATACACCGTTGTGCTATGGTGTATTCAGAGGAGTAATACCGAGAGAGAATCTCATTCTCCTTTAGAATAGTCCAGGAATTCTATGCACAAGTATTCTCCTCCTTGATCTTATCATAGGACATAATACTTATACCTGGTTTTTGGTTCTCTACTTCTAACTTATATTCTGTGGATATCTCAAAAGCTTCGGACTTATGTTTCAGCAGGAACATGTAACTGAATCTTGAGAGATCATCAGAGAATGTAATGAAGTACAAAGAACCGGTCTTGGTATGTGTAGACAGGGGACCTTATATACATCATCATGTATCAGTCCAAGGAGTTTACTAACCCTTTCTCTGTTTCCAGTAAACGGAGCTATGGTCATCTAATCTTTGTGACATGACTGTCAAGTTTCACAAGATGTAAATTCAAACTGATTTAAATATGCATCCAAATGTAACTTCAGCCAGTCTTGTCGCATTGATATGACCTAGTCTACAATGCCTCAAGAAGGATTTGTTCATTTCTGAACTCTTCCTCTTGTGTGTGTTCTGTATACTAGGAACTGTAGTTTGATTTATAACATCAATGCTTTTAGATAACGTGCCTGAACCGATCAACTTTTGAAATAGGAAATGTTCAAAACATTATCCATCAATACAAAATTTTATCATTTCTTTACTAATAAAGAGACTGATATGATTTTGTATATCAGGTTCGGTATCTAAAAGCATTCGTTCAGAATCAATGTACTGGTAATACAGGGTGACAGTGACCAACAGACTTGGCTGCAACACTTGCCCCGTTTTCTGTCTCATGAAACTTATCACCCGTTCTCAGTTCTCTACCTATTATATCCCATGTAACATATTACATATTTGGGATCCTGATTCGGTATCAAATACCCAGGATGTAGAGGATACTGAGAAACAGTTCTTTGTAATGAACACACCCGAAGGAGATGCATCACATGCACTTTTTTCGTTTGGGCGGCATGGGAATCCTGGTATTCCCCTATTTCCTGCTCTGTCTTATAACAATTATAAGTTGGAGCGGGACCAACGTTCCCCAACTCAGTATAACAAGCGGGTTCGGTCAATACATCCATATTATTATCTTGATTAAGGCGTGATATGGTCACTACCTGGAGAGAGAGAGAAGAAAACACTTTGCATGCGCTGTTGCAAGATTAGATTGGTTATTTATTTTATCTAATCAGGATGGCTCCCACTGTTTTTATCAAATCTTCCTTCAAACCTTAAAAGGAAAGACTAGCCGGGATTAATTACACTCTACAAGTTCGCCAATCTTTCAGCCAGGCCAGTGTCGGTACTTTGAGGGAGGTTCCCCGTGCTTTCGCACAGACCTAATTAAAATAAACCTCGTTTTCCCAAAGGCGTAACCCCATTGACACCTTTCTAGACACCTACTTGATCAGTTAATTGCAAAGTGCAAAACTCTCCCAGGAGTAACAATTACTCGCAGTGGGTATCGGGATCCAACTATCATATAGAAGGTATGCAATCTCATTGCAAATTTCAACACTCGAAACTCCCGATAATAGTTTTTACCCCCAGCACCTATGACCTTGGCTAAGGTCAACAAATCATAAGCACTGGTCAAGTTCTACCCGTCATTTCGTGATTAATTAGACCCACCCACATGACCCTTAGCTAAGGTAAACAAAGCCACATGACTGTCCTAACTAATAGCATCATATGCGGTGTAGGAAGACATCACTTAGCTACCGTACACTACGCCTCGGCTATGGTCGACAAACGTAGCACGAATACTAAGTACTCTACTTCCTAAAATGACGGAGGGTTGCGGATGGTTTTTAAGAAAACCTTTAACGCTTTGAACTTGATCTCGTTGCGGAATCAAATGGTTTTTAAATGGATTGTTTTTAAGGCTTTTCTAGTTTTGCTAAAGGGGTCACTCCCAGTGAAGGGATCGTCGGCCCTTTCCTCATCGAATAAGGTGCAGGATATATCATATATACCGCTGTGCAAAGCAAAAACTATAGAAGCAATCAAAAGATAAACCGAGGGTTGTAGCATCTGCCAGTTATAGCAAAAGGGGTCACTCCCGGTGAAGGGATCGTCGGCCCTTTCCTCATCGAATAAGGTGCAGGATGCTCTAAAAGGAACACCGCGATGCAAATCAAGAACTGTAGCTACCTGATTTTATTTTTGAAATTCGATTCCACAACATCTTTTAGGTTTATTTTCTTTCATTAATCTCATTAATGAATGTCCCCTCATTTAAGTCCACCTAAACATCACAGATAAATATAACGTACGCTTATGCCATCCGTATTAGCCTCGATGTCCCGTCTGCACCGTTAGGTTAGGTAACAAACGGTAGAACGGGACAGGGCTAGCGCGAGTGTAAAACATAAGCATCGTCTATATAATATATCATATATACTATATACAATATCTATCTGAACATATTGAAAGGTTCCTAGGCACCCTATAGAGGTCTCACAAGGCATCAACCATGCCAATTTTAAAATTTATGGGTGCCGAGAAACCCTAATACGGATCTTAGACTAGATGTTTAGGAGAAAATCGAAACTAGTTAACACTTTAACTAAAGGAGAGAGACTACAACCTTTGTAGATCCGGTTCTCCACTTCCTTAGCTCCACGTAGGTGTCCTCTCGCTGTCCATCTCGAATCTCGGACTCTCGCGTCGGCTTCATCGGAGAAATGAGCGGAATAGGTCGTCGGCTTCGTGCCGAAGATGATCTACGTCGAGGTTGCACAAGTTCAAGCTCCAACTTCACCAAGTTGTGAAACTTGTGAAGAAAACACCCAAAACAACTTGGCAAGAGGTAGAGGGTGAAGAAATAGGAGGTGGGTTCACTTTAGAATTTGATTTCTCACTTTAGAACTCAAGTTGCCATTGATGGCATCAAGGTTTCTATCTTGAAGATGATGAAGAAGAAGTAGTTAGAATATGATAAGTCTTATGTAAAAAGAATAATAAAATCAATACTTATCATCTTCTAACCTTGGTTAAGTGTAGAGAATAAACCATGGTCAAATGAGAATGGTTAGGGTTAAGGATGATGACAAAATAGTCACTTTAGTCAAAGCTTCATGAAGCTTCATCAAGCTTCATGAAAGAAACCATTTTGTTATCATTTATTTATTTATCAAAAAAAGAATAGATAAATAAATAAGTAAATAAATAAAAACCCTAACTATTATCATAACCATGGTTTAAGTCTTAACACAAAACCAATCTACATGCATCATCAAACATGACACATAGTAGTGCACAAAAGTATATCACATATACAACTTGTGAACTACAAGTGAGAAAATCCTATTAAAGTGAACCAATACCAGTTAATGCAAAGTAATATATCAAATATATAATTATACATTAAATCATTAAATCAAAACTTGATTCAATGATCCGGTCATGTCGCACATAACCGACTAGTATCCAATGTATCGACTTATCGAATCAATCCACGATTCGATAACTAGGTTATATCGCATATAACTAATCGAAACATTCATTGCGAGAATGAAATACGGTATCACATACACGCATTATTCTCGGTCCCGCACATATCTCATATGCGCTCCTATTTCGTTTCGCTTGAGCCAGGAATCCTCTGTGTAGGACTCTAAAGACTCGTCAATACGCCGGTAGCAGATGATGATCATATCAAGCACCCACAAGCCGCAAGCGGTCTGCTAAACGTAACGGCCATCCGGGTATTGAGCGATCAGAAGATCGACGAGCTAGCCCGCTCACACTCCTGTGAATCCAACCAGTAACACTTACCGTACAGTCCGGTCTGTTCGTCTGATATGTCGCATATCAAGTCTATGGGTGGTAAACGTCAGACCCCAATAACCGATAAGTCATGCCGATGTGAGGCTCATAACGGGTCGAGAAACTACTGGTAACACTTACCAGCAAATCTCTGATCAGCCCTGGCCAGGGACTTCCCTGTTACGGCCAATCGAGCACAGCGCAACATCAACCCCCAATACCGGGAGAGACGAAACCCCTCCTATCGCTCATTGCCTCCATGTGACTCGGGACTGTACCCAAAGACCACCATATTGCACGCCCTCATGGACGTGGTAAGGTAGAGATCAAAGCACAGTGGGAATCACACAAGACTCTATGACGATCTCGGGTCTACAGACTAACCTGCACAAGTGTCACCTGAGAACTGGCATCTGACGTGAGGTATAATACCATCTGGGAGTTCTCGGCGAGTCCGTCCAGTGTACCCAGTCTCCACTGAGCTCCCGTATACCATCTCTGATGTCAAACACCAATGGATATGGGATCATCCATCGCCCATCCCATGGGTCGAGAAGCGTATACGCTAGTCTACTCTGGTATATCGATGCCCCGTCTTGATACACCCACGACTAGGGACCTTGAAGGATGTACTTATGGACTACCATGTCCCCACTAGTATGATCTGCATCATAGTCCAGGTAGTCAAGTACACATCCTAAGGGCTTTACCAACATGTAACCGTAAGACAGTTTAAAGAGACTAGTGTACATGTTAAGATAAAGAGTAACCAGATAGCATACTATCATATCGAGCAAGAAAGTCATCTCTATATATGTCCAAGCATCCAATATAATATACATCATCTGTACAATAATGGCCTCTAGGGCATACATACAACTAACAATCTCCTACTTGCACTAGGGCCAGCTGCTTTAGTATCGCATACCGAGCATCCCGAAGAGTCTCTCAAACTGTATCTGGGGAATGGCCTTCGTGAGTGGATCCGCCGTGTTGTTCTTCGTGTCAACCCTCCTGACCTCGATCTCCCGGCGATCAACTATCTCCCGGATCAGGTGATACCGCCTCAGAATATACCTGGATCGCTGATGGGACCTGGGTTCCTTGGCCAAAGCCACCGCTCCATTGTTATCACAATACAAAGGTATTGGATGCTCAATGGATGGAACCACTCCAAGTTCAGTAATGAACTTCTTGATCCAGACAGCCTCTTTGGCAGCATCGTTGGCAGCGATGTATTCAGCCTCCATCGTCGAGTCTGCCACGGTTTCCTGCTTGGAACTCTTCCAGCTAACCGCCCCTCTGTAAAGGGTAAAGACAAAGCCCGACTGCGACTTAGAGTCGTCCTTATCACTCTGGAAGCTCGAATCGGTAAAGGACTCCACTTGGAGTTCTGCATTACTATACACCAAGAACATATCTCTAGTCCTTCGTAAGTACTTGAGAATGCTCTTCACAGCTGTCCGGTGACTCTCTCCAGGATCAGCTTGATACCTGCTCACTACACTTAGTGAGTATGCTACATCGGGTCTGGTACATAACATCGCATACATGATAGAGCCTACTGCCGAAGCATAGGGTATCCCTTGCATGCGAGCTCTCTCCAAATCAGTCTTGGGAGACATCTCTTTGGAGAGAGTGACTCCAGAGATCGTGGGCAAGTTCCCACGCTTGGACTCTTCCATACTAAACCTCTTTAGTATGGTGTCAATGTACCTGGATTGGGACAATCCCAATATCCTTTTGGATCTATCTCTATAGATCCTAATCCCCAATATGCAGGAGGCATCACCAAGATCTTTCATTGAGAATCTTTGTGATAAGAAGAGCTTGACCGATTGCAGCATAGGAATGTCATTTCCTATCAAGAGTATGTCGTCCACGTACAATACGAGGAAGACAACCTTACTCTCTGCGACCTTCCTGTAGATACAAGGTTCATCTGGATTTTTGACGAAATCAAACTCTTTGATAACGACGTCAAAGCAGATGTTCCAACTCCGTGATGCTTGCTTTAATCCATAAATGGATTTAAGCAGCTTGCACACCTTCCCGCTGCTCCTACTATCTACGAAGCCCTCTGGCTGAGTCATGTACACGCACTCTTCTAAATCACCATTTAGAAAGGCGGTCTTAACATCCATTTGCCAGATTTCGTAATCATGATATGCAGCGATGGCAAGCATGATCCGGATGGATTTAAGCATAGCCACTGGAGAAAAGGTCTCGTCATAGTCCACAACTGGTCTTTGACGAAAACCCTTTGCTACAAGTCTAGCTTTGAAAGTGTCCACTTTCCCATCTACACCAAGTTTCTTCTTGAAGATCCACTTGCTCCCAATGGGTTTTACCCCTTCAGGAGCAACGTCCAAAGTCCATACTTTGTTGGTGTACATGGATTCCATCTCGGACCGCATAGCATCCAGCCATTTCCCTAAGTCCCCACTCGTGATGGCCTGCTCGATGCTAGTTGGGTCATCATCCTCCATGATGCAATCCTCACTTCCACCATCCATGAGAAAACCGTAGTATCTCTCAGGTTGGCGAGGAACCCTACTAGATCGGCGGAGAGGCTGAGGTTCATTGGGAGCTACTGAATCTTCTGGTTCCACTAAATCTTCAGTTACGGTTTGTGTATCTGGAACCTCTTCCAGCTCTACCACTTTGCCACTAATTTCTTTTTCAAGGAATTCCTTTTCTAAAAAGGTGGCATGTTGAGCAACAAACACTTTTTGTTCCTCACTGTGGTAGAAAAAATACCCATATGAATTCTTTGGATATCCCACAAACTTGCAGAGAACTGACCGTGCCTCGAGCTTGTCCGGATTTTGCCTTTTGACATAGGCCGGACAACCCCATATCTTAACTCGTTTAAAATATGGTCTCTTCCCACTCCATATCTCATATGGTGTGGTAGGTACAGTTTTAGATGGAACTTGATTCAATAGGTATGTCGCTGTTTCCAGCGCATAACCCCAGAAGGAAATAGGTAACTCAGCTGTGCTCATCATAGAGCGCACCATATCTAATAGGGTGTGGTTCCTCCGTTCTGATACACCGTTGTGCTGTGGTGTATATGGAGGAGTCAGCTGAGAGAGAATCCCATTCTCTTTTAGGAAGTCCAGGAATTCATTGCTTAAGTATTCTCCTCCTCGATCAGATCGTAGGATTTTAATACTTTTTCCGGTTTGGTTCTCAACTTCTTGTTTATATTCCCTAAATTTCTCAAAAGCTTCTGATTTGTGTTTCATCAGGAACACATATCCGAATCTAGAGAGATCGTCAATGAATGTAATGAAGTACGAAGAACCATCCCTGGCATGTGTAGACATGGGACCGCATACATCACTATGTATTAGTCCCAAGAGTTCGGTAACTCTTTCTCCGTGTCCCGTAAACGGAGTTTTGGTCATCTTGCCTTTGAGACATGACTGGCAAGTGTCATAAGATGAAAATTCAAACGGATTTAAATATCCATCCTTATGCAACTTAGCCAGTCGTGTCGCATTGATGTGACCCAGTCTACAATGCCACAAGAAGGATTCGTTCAGTTCTGAACTCTTCCTCTTGTGTGTGTTTGTTATGCTCAGAATTGTTGATTGATTTAGAACATAAATGCCATTGCACAACGTGCCTGATCCACCCAACTTTTGGTTACGGAAAATATTCATAACATTGTCTTGTAATACAAAATTATATCCCTCTTTACTTAATAAAGAAACCGATATAATGTTGCATATCAGGTTCGGCATGTAATAGCATTCGTTCAGAACCAATGTATTACCAGTTGGTAATACAAGGTGATATTCCCCGACAGTCTTAGCTGCAACAATTGCACCATTTCCAACTCTGATGTCTTTATCACCTTCTCCAAGTTCTCTACCTTTCCTAAGCCCATGTAACTGATTACATATATGGGATCCTGACCCGGTATCTAATACCCAGGACGTAGAGCAAATGGAGAAACAGCTCTCTGTAACGAACACACCCGAAGAAAATGCATCATCATGTACTTTCTTCATTCGGGTGGCATGGGAATCCTGGTATTCCCCTATATCCTGTTCATTCCTATAACTCTTATAAGAAAGAACGGAACCAACGTTCCCCAGCACAGTATAACATGCGGGTTCGGTCAATACATCCATATTATTATCTTCATTAGGGCATGAAATGGTCGCTACCTGGAGAGAGAGAGAAGAAAACACTTTAGCGTATGCTCGTGCAAGATCAGATTGGTTATTATCTTATCTAATCAGGATGGCTCCCACTACTTTTTATCAAATCTTCCTTCAAACCCTAAAAGGAAAGACTAGCCGGGATTAATTACACACTACAAGTTCGCCAATCTTTCAGCCAGGCCAGTGTCGGTACTTTGAGGGAGGTCCCCCGTGCTTTCGCACGAACCTAATTAATGTAAACCTCGTTTTCCCAGAGGCGTAACCCCGTTGACACCTTTATAGACACCTACTTGATCAGCTAATTGCAATGTGTAAAACTCTCCCAGGAGTAACTCTTACTCGCAGTGGATATCGGGATCCAACTATCTCATAGAAGGTATGCAATCTCATTGCAAATTTCAACACTTGAAATTCCCGATATTATTTTGCCCCGAACGATCTATGACCTTGACAAGGTCAACAAACCATAGACCGCAAGTCAAGTTCAACCCGTCATTTCTTGATTGAATCAAACCCACCCGCACGACCCTTGACAAGGTCAACAAGGCCGTACGACTACCCTAACCCAATCTGCATCATATGCATAAGCAGACAAATACTGGTTAGCTACCGCACACTGTACCTTGACAAGGTCAACAAACGCAGCACGAATACTAAACAGGACTTATCTGAAATGACGGAGGGCTACGACAGGTTTTTTTGAAAACCTATTGCGTAATGAACTTGATATCGTTGTAGAATCAAATGAAGTTTAAAAAATGGAGTGATTTTGAGGCTTTTCTAGTTTTGCTAAAGGGGTCACTCCCGGTGAAGGGATCGTCGGCCCTTTCCTCGTCGAATGAGGTGCGGGATATATCATATATATCATTGTGCAAAGCAGAAACTATAGAAGCAATCAAAAACAAACCGAGGGTGTAGCATATACCAGTTATTGCTAAAGGAGTCACTCCCTGTGAAGGGATCTCGGTCCTTTCCTCATCGAATAAGGTGCTGGATATATCACATATACCGTTGTACAAAGCAAGAACTGTAGCTACCTGTTTTATTTTGAAATTTGATTCTACAACATCTTAGGTTTCTTATCTTTCATTAATCACATTAATGAAGTCCCATCATTTATGTACCTAAACATCACAGATAAATACGACGTACACTTATGCCATCCGCATTCGCCTCGATGTCCCCTCGTGCACCGTTAGGTTAGGTAACTAACGACAGAGCAGGGCAGGGCTAGCGTGGGTGTAAAACATAAGTAACGTCTATATAATATATCATATATACTATATACTAAATCCATCACAGAACATCACATGATCGCATCACAGATATCGTAGCAGAAGAAACATATGAAACATTGGATATACTAGGACGTCCGTGTTTTCAATACGAGCCAGTATAAAACACGGATTCCACGGTCGTGATGAATAGCCAATCCCATACCCCTAGACCCCTACGAGAGCGGCAAGCAACCCTGCCAATTCTAAGGTTAGGAGACCCGAACTCGACTCCTCGAGTTGGTCTCCCACTGGACCCCAGAACCCGGTTACTTGTGCTCCCCTCCTGGGTCTATCCTAATGCGGAAAAGTAAATAATATACAAAAGGTGACAACTTCCGCTACCTGGAAGTGTCCCAATAAAAGAATATTACATACAAGTTTTTACATGAATTAAAATGAAAAACATTCATCTCACATAAAAAAACCCCGGCTATTCGAACACGACGATCCAATATAACATATCCAGCAACACATAACATCATATGTCATCAACGTAAGTAAGTATGCATACCCCAATTGTCGTTGACATATAGCAACGAAACCGGCGATATGAACATACTACACTTACGGTCACAGAAAAGAATGTGTAAAACTACAACAGTTGGAATCCGCAACCTCTTTAGACATCACATGCCTAATCAGATGAAATACTTAGACATCACATGCCTAACAGTTATAAACCCCGCATTGTAGTCTCATTATCGAAAACTCTTTTCAATATCAAGTGAAACTAAACCGCTAGATTTACAACATTCATTCAGT
The DNA here is from genome assembly GCA_030015575.1 of Agapanthus africanus. Taxonomy (NCBI): domain Eukaryota; kingdom Viridiplantae; phylum Streptophyta; class Magnoliopsida; order Asparagales; family Amaryllidaceae; genus Agapanthus; species Agapanthus africanus. Next base: position 701,434,908 of record CM057339.1, on the reverse strand, counting down.
TATCTCATAACTGTTTGTGAATTCCAATTATTGTATCACATTCCAGATAAACAGAAAATGTTAAACTTTCCGATCGAACAATCGAATACCCAAGGTTTCCCGATACAGCTCAATATATGAAATAAGTCTAACAACATTCAGTTCGTGCCTCAGTACCAACGGTCTAGCCGTAGAAGGGTCAAGCCAACGCCTCACATGTGGCACGCCGTACTGCCCCAAACCCGAAGGTTCAAAGGGCAGTTCAAGACGGTCACATAATCGAGTTAAGGTTTGTTGTCTTCTAGAGGGTCCATCGCGTTACTTGCACTACTTAGAACGTCGTTAAACTACGGAAAAATCCAACACTTGGAAATTTCCCGACAGGGGAAAAATTGGGTATTTATATCCGGTCGAACTTTTTAACATATTCTAAAACTTATCCGGAAATACACAAAGACGAAATTTGATAATCAGATCGAAACAACGAAGCACTAAAACACCCCAGAAAATACAACTCTAGAATAAATATTAAAAATACCCATAAAACTCAGCTGCAGAAATGATAAATTACTGTGCAGAGGAGGTGGGCTGACGTCATCAATCTGCCGCGGAACCGCCGCCTAAGGCAGGCTTCTGCCGCGGTTCCACCGCAGGTTGCACTGTTCATGAGTCCAATTTTGTGCCGTAATTCTTAGAATTCTCTGCTGAGTTTTCTGCATATTTTTAATTTGGAAAAAACCCATTTTTTTTAAAAAAATGTACAGAGAGCCGTTTTCGGGTTAGGGTTTTGGTTCGATCGGACTTCAAACGTCGTCTGGACTTCGCCTAAGGCTCTAGCTAGGCTCTGATACCAGTGAAAGGTTCCTAGGCACTCTATAGAGGTCTCACAAGGCATCAACCATGCCAATTTTAAAATTTATGGGTGCCGAGAAACCCTAATACGGATCTTAGACTAGATGTTTAGGCGAAAATCGAAACTAGTTAACACTTTAACTAAAGGAGAGAGACTACAACCTTTGTAGATCCGGTTCTCCACTTCCTTAGCTCCACGTAGGTGTCCTCTCGCTGTCCATCTCGAATCTCGGACTCTCGCGTCAGCTTCATCGGAGAAATGAGGGGGAAAGGTCGTCGGCTTCGTGCCGAAAATGATCTACGTCGATGTTGCACAAGTTCAAGCTCCAACTTCACCAAGTTGTGAAACTTGTGAAGAAAACACCCAAAACAACTTGGCAAGAGGTAGAGGGTGAAGAAATAGGAGGTGGGTTCACTTTAGAATTTGATTTTTCACTTTAGAACTCAAGTTGCCATTGATGGCATCAAGGTTTCTATCTTAAAGATGAAGAAGAAGTAGTTAGAATATGATAAGTCTTATGTAAAAAGAATAATAAAATCAATACTTATCATCTTCTAACCTTGGTTAAGTGTAGAGAATAAACCATGGTCAAATGAGAATGGTTAGGGTTAAGGATGATGACAAAATAGTCACTTTAGTCAAAGCTTCATGAAGCTTCATCAAGCTTCATGAAAGAAACCATTTTGTTATCATTTATTTATTTATCAAAAACAGAATAGATAAATAAATAAGTAAATAAATAAAAACCCTAACTATTATCATAACCATGGTTTAAGTCTTAACACAAAACCAATCTACATGCATCATCAAACATGACACATAGTAGTGCACAAAAGTATATCACATATACAACTTGTGAACTACAAGTGAGAAAATCCTATTAAAGTAAATCAATACCAGTTAATGCAAAGTAATATATCAAATATATAATTATACATTAAATCATTAAATCAACACTTGATTCAATGATCCGGTCATGTCGCACATAACCGACTAGTATCCAATGTATCGACTTATCGAATCAATCCACGATTCGATAACTAGGTTATATCGCATATAAACAATTGAAACATTCATCGAGAGAATGAAATACGGTATCACATACACGCATTATTCTCGGTCCCGCACATATCTCATATACGCTCCTATTTCGTTTCGCTTGAGCCAGGAAACCTCTGTGCAGGACTCTAAAGACTCGTCAATACGCCGGTAGCAGATGATGATCATATCAAGCACCCACAAGCCGCAAGCGGTCTGCTAAACGTAACGGCCATCCGGGTATTGAGCGATCAGAAGATCGACGAGCTAGCCCGCTCACACTCCTGTGAATCCAACCATTAACACTTACCGTACAGTCCGGTCTGTTCGTCTGATATGTCACATATCAAGTCTAGGGGTGGTAAACGTCAGACCCCAATAACCGATAAGTCATGCCGATGTGAGGCTCATAACGGGTCGAGAAACTACTGGTAACACTTACCAGCAAATCTCTGATCAGCCCTGGCCAGGGACTTCCCTGTTACGGCCAATCGAGCACGGCGCAACATCAACCTCCAATACCGGGAGAGACGAAACCCCTCCTATCGCTCATTGCCTCCATGTGACTCGGGACTGTACCCAAAGACCACCGTTTTGCATGCTCTCATGGACGTGGTAAGGTGGAGATCAAAGTACAGTGGGAATCACACAAGACTCTATGACGATCTCGGGTCTACAGACTAACCTGCACAAGTGTCACCTGAGAACTGCCATCTGACGTGAGGTATAATACCATCTGGGAGTTCACGGCGAGTCCGTCCAGTGTACCCAGTCTCCACTGAGCACCCGTATACCATCTCTGATGTCAAACACCAATGGATATGGGATCATCCATCGCCCATCCCATGGGTCGAGAAGCGTATACGCTGGTCTACTCTGGTATATCGATGCCCCGTCTCGATACACCCACGACTAAGGACCTTGAAGGATGTACTTATGGACTACCATGTCCCCACTAGTATGATCTGCATCATAGTCCAGGTAGTCAAGTACACATCCTAAGGGCTTTACCAACATGTAACCATAAGACAGTTTAAAGAGACTAGTGTACATGTTAAGATAAAGAGTAACCAGATAGCATACTATCATATCGAGCAAGAAAGTCATCTCTATATATGTCCAAGCATCCAATATAATATACATCATCTGTACAATACTGGCCTCTAGGGCATACATACAACTAACACATATCACATGATCACATCACGGATAACGCAGCAGAAGAAACATATGAAATATTGGATATACAAGGACGTCCGTGTTTTATTTTGAGCATGTATAAAACACGGATTCCACGCTCGTGATGAATAGACAATCCCACACCCCTAGACCCCTACGAGAGCGGAAAGCAACCCTACCAATTCTAGGGTTAGGAGACCCGGACTCGACTCCTCGAGATGGTCTCCCACAGGACCCTAGAACCCGGTTACTTGTGCTCCCCTCCTTGGGTCTATCCTAATGCGGAAAAGTAAATAATATACAAAGGTGACATCTTCCGCAACCTGGAAGTTCCCCAATAAAAGAATATTACATACAAGTTTTTTTACATGAATGAAAATGAAAAAACACTCATCTCATATAAAAAAAACCCTTGCTACTCAAACAGGATGATCCAATATAACATATCCAGCAACACATAACATCACATGTCATCAACGTAAGTAAACATGCGTATCCCAATTGTCGTTGAAATATAGCAACGAAACCGGCGATATCACATATTACACTTACGGTCGCAGAAAAGAAAGTGTAAAATTACAACAGTTGGAATCCGCAACCTGCATAGACATCGCATGCCTAACCAAATGAATTCCTTAGACATCGCATGCCTAACAATTATATACCCCGCATTTCAGTCTCAATATCGAAAACTCTTTTCAATATCAAGTCGGGCAATTCAACAAGATTCCCGACATTTTGTTCGAATGCTCATTGCAAACTTTAGTAGACGGCCGCACCCCCGATACCGTCGACAGAGTGCACTAAGGCAAAACACCGCTGCCGCGAGCACCCGAACGGATGCTTTTGGCGACGGGGTTCTCCTACAGTCACTTGGTCGGGGCTATGGGGCGTGGCTATCTATTAAGTTTACCGGCGAGTATCCGCGTACGCAACGTGATTGCGACAGACTTTTGATCACATCAAAATTCCGTGGCAACCGATCAATTGAGACTGAAGTGTTGTGTTTATAGCATTCATTCAGTTATCTCATAACTTACTTGTGGATTCCAAATATTGTATCACATTCCAGATAAAAAGAAAATGTTAAACTTTCCGATCGAACAATCAAACACCCAAGTTTTCCCGAAATAGCTCAACACATGAAATAAGTTTAAAAACATTCACTTCATGCCACAGTACTAACGGTCCAGCCATAGAAGGGTCAAGCCAACGCCTCACATGTGGCACGCCGTACTGCCCCAAACCCTAAGGTTCAAAGGGAGGTTCAAGACGGTCACATAATCGAGTTAAAGTTTGTTGTCTTCTAGAGGGACCATCGCGTTACTTGCACTACTTAGAACGTTCTTAAACCATGGAAAAATCCAACACTTGGAAATTTTCCGGCAGGGAAAAAATTGGGTATTTATATCCGGTTGCACTTTTTAACATATTCTAAATTTTCCGAAAAAACACATAGACAAAATTAGATAATTCGATCGAATCTACGAACTTCCAATACAACACAGAAAACTCAACTCTAGAGTACAAATTAAAAATTCCCAGAAAACACAGGAATAAAATTAAGACATTACTGTGCAAACAGTGATGAAAGAAGTGATTGCACGGCCGCGGAACCGCCGCACGAGCCATGCTCGAGCCGCGGTTCTGCGGCGCCTTGATCGATTTAGGCACACGTTTTGCACAGTATTTCTAAGAAAACCCTGCTGATTTTTCTGCATATTTTTAATTCACAAAATTCCACAGTTTTGAAAAATGTACAGAGAAGGGTTATTTTTAGGGTTTCGAGGTTCGATCGGGTTTCTAACTTCGTCTACTCTTCGCCTAAGGCTCTAGCTTGGCTCTGATACCACTGTAGGGTTCCTAGGCACACCCATGAGGTTCTAAAACTGATCAACCATGCCAAAATCAAATTTTTAGGTGCCGAGAAACCCTAAGCTAGATCGTTGACTAGAGGTAAGGCGAATATAAATGCAAGCAAACTACTTTGCTACTAAGTGAAAGAGACTACAACCTTTGTAGATCCGGTCCTCTACTTCTCTAGCTCTGTATTGACGTCCCACCGCTGCGATCATCGGAATTCCAGACTCTAGCGTCGGTTTCATCGGAGAAATGGGCGGGCTAGGTCGTTGACTTCGATGCCGAAGATGATCTACGTCGAGGCAACTCAAACTCAAGCTCCATCTTCACTAGGTCATGAAACTTGTGAAGATAACACACTCTACTACATGGCAAGTAGTAGAGGATGAAGAAATAGGAAGTGGGTTCACTTTGGATTTGGATTTCTCACTTGGATTCATCACTTGGAATTTTTCTAGCAAGGTTTTCTTCTCTTCATGAAGAAGAAGAAGAAGAAAGAAAAGAATGAATTATTGTGAAAAGAAAATTCAAGTGAAGTTATCATAGTGCAACCATGGGTGAGATTAACCTTTGTAGAGAAAAAACTAGGGTTTAGGTAAATGGTTAGGTTAAGGAAAGAAACAAAATGGTTAAGACTTTCAAAGCTTCATGAAGCTTCAAGAGTAAAACAAAACAAGCCACCATTTTATTTCTTGCCAAAAATAAATAAAGAAAATAAATAAAACAAATAAAACCTAACCATTAACCTAAACATGGTTTTAAGCAAACACACACCCAAGTTTGCATGTGTCATCAATCATGATACAAACTAGTGCACAAAAATATATCACATATACAACTTGTGCACATAAAGTGAGAAAATCAATCTTAAGTGAACAAATACTAGTTAATGTAAAGTAATATATCAAATATATAATTATACATTAAATCATTAAATCAACACTCGATTTAATGATTCGGTCATACTGCATATAACCGACTAATATTAAGTGTATCAATGTATCGAATCAACACTTGATTCGGTAACCCGGCTATATCTTATATAACCGTACGATGATACAAATCGCGAGAATAGAATTCAGTATCACATACTGGTATTATTCCCGGTCCCGCACATATCTCATATGCGCTCCTATTTCGTTTCGCTTGAGCCAGGAAACCTCTGTGTAGGACTCTAAAGACTCGTCAATACGCCAGCAGCAGGTGATGAACGTATCAAACACTCACAAGCCGCAAGAGGACTGCTAAACGTAACGGTCACCCGGGTATTGAGCGATCAGAAGATCAACGAGCAAGCCTGCTCACATTCCTATGAATCCAACCAGTAACACTTACCGCACAGTCCGGTCTGTTCGTCTGATATGTCGCATATCTCGCCTAGGGGTGGTAAATGTCAGACCCAGTAGCTTGATAAGTCATGCCGACGTAAGGTCCATAACAAGTGTGAAACTACTGATAACTCTTACCAGTATATCACAGCAACCCTGGCCAGGGATTTCTAGTTATGTCCAGTCGAGCATAGCGCAAAATCAACCCCCAATACCGGGAGAGACGAATCCCCTCCTATCGCTCATTGCCTCTATGTGAATCGGGACTGTACCCAAAAACCACCTGTTTGCACGACTCAGTAGAGCCGTGGTAGGGTGGAAATCAAAGCACAGTGGGAGACACACAAGACTCTATGAAAATCTCGGGTCAACAGACTAAGCTGTACCAGTGTCACCAGAGAACTGCCATCTGACGTAAGGTATAATACCATCTGGGAGTTCTCGGTGAGTCCGTTCAGTGTACCCAGTCTCCACTGAGCACCCTCATACCGTCTCGATATTCCCACGACTAGGAACATTGAAGGATGTACTCATGGACTACCCAGGCCCCACTAGTATGATCTACATCATAGTCCTGGAAGTCGAGTACACATCCTAAGGGCTTTATCAACATGTAACAGAGAGACAGAAAGTATACATGTTAAGATAAAGAGCAACCAGATAGCGTACTATCATGTCGAGCAAGAAAGTCCTACCTATATATGTCCCAGCATCCACTACAATATACATCCTATGTACAGTAATGGCCTCTAGGGCATACATATAACTAACAAAAACTTCAAACAGAGAATTTAATTCTCAAAATCGAAGAGTTTAACTCTTCTGCAAAAGAACTTAGTTCTTCTTCCGGTTGAAGATCTGCACAGAGCACATATCCCCATAGGATGAGAATTTAATTTTCATCGGTTTGAGATCCTACCATGAAGATCCAAAACTTAGAAGGGGAATTGAGTTTAGAGAATTTAATTTTCCCAAAACAAAACTAGGGTTTTACCTTATATGAGAATTTAATTCTCCCAAACTCACAGGAATTTAATTCCTTCATGATGAAATCAGGGTTTAAACGTTATCTGAGAATTTAATTCTCCCAAAATTATAGGAATTTAATTCCTTCAAGATGGACAGAGCTAGGTTTCAACCCTAATTGAGAATTTAATTCTCTCGAATTCATAGGAATTAAATTCCTCCTAAAAAGAGATTAGGGTTTAACTTTATATAAGAATTTAATTCTTTCATAATAGGAATTTAATTCCTCTAAAATCATAATTAGGGTTCAACTCTACAGAGAATTTAATTCTTAAAAAATAACAGAGAACTCAAAAGATCTCCATCACGTGTCCCCACCTGACCCCTGAAAAGATCCCTAGAAATGAGAAGGAAAAAGCTCTGAGGCAATGCCTCACGTGCTCCCACGTGACCTACAAAACACAGAAAGAAAAAGCAAAGGAAATATAAGGCCTTGGGCGCTCTTACGTGACCCCTTGGCGGATGCTTTAACAGCCCGAGCATAAATCCTCATCACGTGCCAACACGTGATACTCCAAAATAAAAATATAAAAATTGTTTAACACTTAATTGCAGAACGAAGAAAAGGGATCTGGTCCCACCTTTGGGCGCCCTCACGTGTCCACACGTGACCTTTCTTTCTTTAGTGTTTAACACTAATTTGGGGATTATATTTCCATTGTTTAACATTGATTGTCTTTCAGTGTTTAACACTAATTTAAGAGTTCTACCTCCGGTGTTTAACACCGCTGTTCTTTAGTGTTTAACACTACTTTTAGCCAAATTGGCTAATTCTCCAAAGGCAAAGGTCCCTCCTCCAAATGAATCTCAAAATTGAGGAAATCAAAGACAAAATGTTGCCAAAGCCCTCAAACTCTTGTTTAGCATCACTAAATAATATGGGCTGAAACCCAGACAAATGTCTAATGGTCCAACCAAAGGGCCAATATTTCAAACTTAAGTGGACTTAGCCCAAATTGGCCATAAGTCCTCAATTCAGACTCAACTGAGCCAATGTGCTCATAACCTAATTAATTGATCTTAGTTTCCAAATTGGGCTACAAATCATTTAATCCACATTAGTTCAAGGGTACATCTCTAAACTCCTCTGATATTTGTCCTTGTAATCCTTCAACGTCTTCAGAGTGGTGATGGGTCCCGACAGCCATATATTCCACGGACTATAATGGACCACCATGTCCTTAAACTTATAATCAACCGCAATGTTCCTAAACTAAACAAAAGAGCCAAAATGCTCTTTTGTTGGATCTAAACGATCCCGTTAAGTTGATCTTAGTCTGAAATGAGACTAAAGTATCCTTAACAAACGGTTAAGTTGATCTTAGTCTAAAATGAGACTAACGTATTCTTAACAAACGTTTAAGTTGATCTTAGTCTCAAATGCGTCTAACGTATCCTTAAACCTAATCCCCAAACCCAAATCTAAGAAAATACGGATTTGGACTAATCCACGCCCTACGGGTGACAACATAAATTAGTCTCCGTATACAATCCACGGGCAACCACAAACAAAACAAACACACACGACACGAAGTGACCATCTGGAGAAGGAGAAAGTTGTTACCGCGATGCGGTAGCGTAATTAACTGCAGAGGCTTGCGTCTGCAGGGAAGAGCGTCCCCATAATCAAAAACCCCTCAAACGAGGGGAAATCTGACGAAGTCTGCTACATCGGCCGCATCCGTTTAAACCTTCGATACACGGTGCCATAAATCAACTTGGCATCTTCGGAGAGGTGGACGGATAGCACCAATTAGCATCTGCCACGAATCTCAGGCAAGACGTCTGTCTTGCGCGTCTTTCGGAGGGGAACACCAACTACTACCTGTTTGCACGACTCAATAGAGCCGTGGTAGGGTAGTAATCTAAGAACTGTGGGAACACACTTGAGGCGAAGTGACAGTGTAAAGTCAACAGACTAAGTTGTACTCATGCACCTGGGAACTGTTAACTGACGATAGGTATAATACCAACCAACTGTTCCCGACGAGTCCTATCCAGTGTACTCGTAACCTAACGAGCACCTGCATACTATATCCGGTACGACGTACTGATGGCTGTGGGACATACCATCTCCCCTGCAGGGACGAGAAGCGTATGCACCAGTTTACTCTGGAGTATCGATGCCCTGTCTTGATAATCCTACGACTAGGGACCAAAATAAGGATGTGCTTATAAACTACCCAGCCCCCACTAGTGTGATCGCCATCATAATGCCGGTAGTCAAGCAAAGATCTTAAGGGCTCCATCAATATGTATTAGCGATATGTTAAAAGAAACATATACACATATTAAGATAGAAACAAACCAAGTAGCATACTACCATATTGAGCAAGACTGTCATAAACCCGTATATATATCCCAAGCTTCCAAAATGTATTATACAAACTAGTAATATACAATAATGGCCTCTAGGGCATACATATCCAACACCTCTCAATGGGTCGCCCAAATCCAGTGCCTCGGTTTTCAATAGACTGGGCTAAAGCTCCACCGGGCCCATGAAGAAGCCCGCAATACCAGAAGGTTTTATCCCTAAGCGGATAGCCATTCCTGCTCCTGAAGTCGTCAAAGCGGCTTCTCCTGCTAAGGGGTCGGTCTTCACAAGACTAGCCTTTCCAACTCCGACTCCCGGTGAAGTAACCAAGGCCACTTCCCCTGCAAGAAAGTCGGCCTTTTCAAGATTGGCCACCCTCTCTCAACGGGCGTCGATCTTCGTCAGGCTAACGACGACAACAACCCCTCATCAGAGCGGGAGTCATGAAGAAGCTCATCCAACAACAGAGGTGATACCGTCTGCTCGACATGCTCGACGTCGTCACTGGCGCCGAGTGAGAAAAGCTAGGGGCAGTTCCCCCTCTGGATTGACTCCGCCAGCTCTAATGGTAGAAGTCGACGCTGTTTTTCCAACTGGGAACAGCTTTGAACCACTAAGGAGGGTGCGCAAGAACTCTCCGAAGGCTGTAATCAAAAGATCTCCTTCACCTTGTAGGGTTGCTAGGCACGCGCACAAGGGTCTACGAGGCATCAACCATGCCCGATTTAAAATTTAGCCGTGCCGAACAACCCGAATACGGAACTTTAAACTAGAGATTAGGCAAAAACAAGCATGCTAAACACTTTAACACTAAGTGAGAGGGATTACAACCTTTGTAGATCCGGTCCTTCACTTCATATGCTCCGTGTTGTGGTCCCTTCGCTGCGATCATCGGGATCCGGACTCTCGAGAGGTTCCACGAAGAGAAAGATGCAACCTTTGCTTCCGATCTTCGATATTAAGATGATCTACCTTGAAGTTTCTTTAACATAAGCTAACACTCATGAAATGATGTGAACACCCTCATCTAAATGGCAAGGGAAGATGAGGATGATGAAGTCGGATTTTTGCTCTCTTTATTTATCTTTTTCTCATATTTATTCATCACAAAAATCAAAGCAAGAAAGCATTTCAAGCCAAGAAGAAGAAGGAAGAAGATGAACAATATATTAGAATTCCTTTTGTGATGAATAGGAAAAGAATAATATGATGAATTATGCAACCATGGTCAAGTAAACCTTTGTAGAGAATTAACTAGGGTTAGGGTTTGGGTTGGGTTAAAGCATGAGTCACTTGTAAATATCTTACACAAAACAAAAAGAAAACCTTCTAGAAACATCAAGAAAGTTTAACCCTAATCCAAACCCTAATCAGGTTTAAACTCCACTAAACAAGTTGCATTAGTTATCATATCATGTTACAATATTATATATCACATATATAATATTTATCGTAACAAAATAAAATAATACATTTAACATATATCGCATATATATCAATGTATTATCCGAGTGAGAAAAAGAATCTTTTAGTGAGCAAATATTAGTTAATGTAATTTAATATATCATATATATTATTATACATTAAATTATCGAATCAACACTTGATCCGACAATCCGGCTATATCGCATATAACCGACTAATATTTATCCGTACCGATTCACCGAATCAACACTTGATCCGATGACCCGGCTGATATCAATTATCGCGAGAATAGAATACGGTATCACATATCGCATTATCCTCGGTCCCGCACATATCACATATGTGCTCCTACTCCGTTTTGCCTGAGGCAAGAAACCTCTGTGTAGGACTCTACAGAATCGTCAATACGCCGGCAGTAGGTGATGATCATATCAAACACCCACAAGCTGCAAGCGGTCAGCTAAACGTAACAGCTACCCAGGTATTGAGCGCTCAGAAGATCAACAAGCAAGCCTGTACATTCTCCTGTGAATCCAAACAGTAACACTCCCGTACAGTCCGGTCTCGTCGTCTGATATGTCGTATATCTCGCCTAGGGGTGGTAAACGTCAGACCCCAGTAGCTCGATAAGTCGTGTCGATATGAGGTCTATAACAGTTCGAGAAACTACTGATAACACTTACCAGTAAATCTCAGCAACCCTGGCCAGGGATTTCCGGTTATAGCCAATCGAACACAGCACAACATCAACTCCCTATACCGGGAGAGACGAATCCCCTCCTATCGCTCATTGCCTCCATGTGATTCGGGACTGTACCCAAGAGCCACCTTTTTGCACGCCCTCTTGGACGTGGTATGATGGAAATCAAAGCACAGTGGGAACCACACAAGACTCTATGACGATCTCGGGTCAACAGACTACTCTGTACCAGTGTCACCGGAGAATTGCCATCTGTCGTATGGTATAATACCATCTGGGTGTTCTCGGCGAGTCCGTCCAGTGTATCCAGTCTCCACTGAGCACCCGTACACCATCCTTGATGTCAAACACCGATGGATATGGGATCATCCATCGCCCATCATATAGGTCAAGATGCGTATACGCTAGTCTACTCTGGTGCATCAATGCCCTGTCTCGATACACCCACAACTAGGAACAGTTATAGGATGTACTCGTCGACTACCGTGGCCCCACTAGTATGATCTCATCATAGTCCCAGTAGTCGAGTACATATCCTAAGGGCTTTATCAACATGTAATATAGAGACAATCAGAGTACATGTTAAGATAAAGTACAACCAGATAGCATACTATCATGTCGAGCAAGAAAGTCCTCCCTATATATGTCCTAGCATCCACTACAATATACATCGTATGTACAGTAATGGCTTCTAGGGCATACATATAACTAACACACCTGTGGAGAATGCCACAAAGGCAAAGCTTGAAAAGCCCCCTCAGCGGCTGTCCTCTAAAATTTACAAGGTCTGGAGTCAAGTCTAAGACTCGGTGATTGATCAAGATTACTCCCGCCAACCAAAGAAGATAAAGGTTTGGAAAGAGAAGGACCACTCTGTCATACCACAGAAGGTGTCGTCTACCTGGGTGCCCGTTGCAACGCCCCCCTCAACTTCACCAGCCCACAAAAATAGAGGGCCGGAGAAAATCCCCGTGTCTGCGACAAATGTCAAGGGCACTGAGTGTTGGATATAGTGCCCTCAAAGTCAATTATTGGATCGCAGGCACGCGATTGCAATGATTGAGGGAAGACCTATGCCGGAAGGACAGTCTGACTCAGGATGATAGTATGCTATCTGATTTATCTTTATCATCGTGTACATGCTTTAGGTGACGTTACAGGTCACTATTGCACATTGATAGAGCCCTTAGGATTCTTTCTTGACGGCCAGCAGTATGATGGCGATCATATACGTGGGAGCTGGGGTCTATAAGCATATCCTTAAAAGGTTCGTAGTCGAGGGAGTTTCGAGACAGGGCATCGATACTCCAGAGTAGACTAGTGTATACGGGTCGAGATCCCGACGAGGGGCGGTGGCTGGTCTCACAAGCCATTGGTGTCAGTTGGTTCACCTACGACGTATACATGTGCTCATTGGGTTATGAGTACACCGGACAGGACTCGCCGGGAACATGCTAGTTGGTTTTATACCTAGCGTCAGATAGCAGTTCCCTAGTGACATGTGTACAGGTTAGTTCATCGACCTGAGATCGTCATTTGTCTCGTGTGAGTTCCCACTGTGCTTTGATTACTACCCTACCACGGCTCAAAGGAGTCGTGCAAACAGGTTTTAGTTGGGTACAGTCCCGAGCCACATGGAGGCAGTGAGCGGATCGGCAGGGGTTTCGTTTCTCCCGGTATTGGGGGTGAGATCGCGCTGTGTCTAGGAGAGCCATTACACGAAGTCCTTGGCCAAGGCAGGAGATTTACTGGTAGGTATTCCAGTAGTATCTCAGGGTGTTCTGGGCTACACTCCTACACGGCTTGTACCGCTTTTGGGGGTTTGATTTTTACCAAACCCCTAGGCCCGACATGTGATACTCATAGACGAACACACCGGACTGTACGGATATTGTCACTGACAGGCTCAATAGGGTGTCAGTATGAATTCGCTCATCGACCTCTCTTTTGGTCAATACCTTGTAGCCCGTTACGTACAGCTAGTACCACTGACGTGCTAGTGGTTAAATCCACAGCCATTGTATTTACGAGTCTTTAGAGTCCCCCACAGACAGTTTCTCAAGTTTCAGGCGAAACGTTGTAGAGGCCGTATGATATTATGGCAGGGTTCGATCATATACGTGCAGTAGTGCACGGATCATGATCAGACGGATCATACTAGTGGGCTTTGGTTTAAGACGGATCCTAGTATTAGATTTGTTGGATTACTTTAGTCTCATTGCATTCGCATTCAGTCGGAATGCGGATGCAGGTATGTATATACATGTGAAGGGTATCCTTGTGATCCGTCATGAGTTTACTTTAGTAGATGCCATCCACTTTTTATTGTTGCAAACTTTTGGATTAATATTTGCAAATGGAAATTGTGAGCTCAAAGTCATGATTGGGAGGATTAATTGTGACACATGCACAAGTGATGACTCATGGTCTCTTTATTTGTGCATATGTCACATTTTGGATTTATTTAGGTGTTGAAATGATAAGAGGAGAGAGAGAGGGAAGCCATAGGGCTTGAGGTTGCTCTTGTGTTGATAATTTCCATCTCACTCTCATTATCATTCCAACACAAAAGAAAATGGAAGATCTTCTTCTTCCTCTTCTTTCTTGAGCTCACTATCTCCATTAACGGCATCCACTTCAACCTCCATCCATACACTCTCATGCGTTGAGAATCAATGGATGCTTGAGACAAAGTCATCACACACATTCTCTACATCACATTGGACACGTCGGCTAGCAAACTTTGTGTCCAAGTTGTTTCGGATGAAGCGGGAGCCCGTAAAAAGACTCATTGATGTGGTGACTTTCCGACGAGGAGACCGGAGATCGGAGTTGCCGTGAGGAGCTTGGGATGGTGGCCAAAGACCGAAGGATACGGATCAATCAGTATAGCCACTCTCACTTCTTTGTAGTTTGCTAGTTTAGCGTTAATGGTTCAATTCGGGTGAAAGACTACGATAGCGCCGGTTTCCTAAAAAGATTTTGTTTCCGCATTTAGCCTCGGATTGACGGCCGGGGCGCTACCGTAGACTTACATGGTATCAGAGCCATGCCATTAACCTTTACTAGTTTGTTCTAACATGTTTAAAATATCGATCGATCAAAATTTCCGAAACCGCATTTCCACTTGTTGAGTTTTTGTCAAAAATTTTTTGTGGTCGAAAAATTATTTTGGGTATGTCAAAAAATCAGGTAGGCTTTTTTAAGACCTCCGTAGAAATTTGGTAGCGTGAATCCACAGTAACGCCGCGGAACCGCGGCAATAACCACGTTTTGGCCGCGGTTCCGCCGCTGTTATGTGGCTTCAGTGCACCATTTTTCTTGTGCTGGTTTTTTGTGTGAAAATGTGGTTTCTGGAATTTTTAGTTTTGGCACAAATTATTTTGAGTACTGGAATTGTACTTGGGACCCACTTCGGGAAATTTTGTCGATCGAAATTTTAAATAAGTTAGTTCGCAGTACTTAAATTATATCTGTAGCCGTGAATGTCGTTCGAGCGGTAAATCTTGTCTAATTGCTATAACTCTTTTAGACGGATTTGCGAACGTGACATTCACGTTGATTATCTGTGTTGTGCTGTGATGCTGCGGATTTGTCGTGGTGGATAGCTTGGTGCAATGTTAGTACAGTTTGGTATTATTTGTATATTTGATATTGCGGGGCGAGCGTCCGACATGTAGAATGCCGTCACTGCCTGTTTGTATATTATTCTTTTGGGGCACGACCGGGTTGAGGTCGATGTACCCGTTGTACGTATTTTATTTTCTGTACTAGGATTACCTCGCGGTGGAGTGCATGGATAGCTGGGTTTTAGAGGGCAATAGGCCCGCATCTCATGGCTTTGAGACGGAGGGGGCTTCACTCTAGAATTGGCGGGCTATTCGCCGCACTCGTAGGGAGTATAGGTTGACCCAAGGTGGGGTGCTCAAGTTACCGGATTCCATGAAGTGCTGGGTGGTCCATTCACTTTGTTGAAGGGGGATGCCTCGCTTCAGGTTTTGGCGGGTAACTTGCCGTGCCCGTAGGGGTCTATGATTTCATTGCACAGGATATCCACACGATCAGGGGAACGTCGGGTTTCAGTTGTGGCTCAATGAAACCCGGGGATCCCAGATTATCTGTATTGTTCTGTGATGCTTATTACATTTATGTGATGTTGCATTTATCACGCCATGAGCGATTATTATATATTGATAAGTTAGTTCGCAGTACTTACATTATACCATTTTTCTTGTGCTGGTTTTTTGTGTGAAAATGTGGTTTCTGGAATTTTTAGTTTTGGTCCAAATTATTTTGAGTACTGGAATTGTACTTGGGACCCACTTCGAGAAATTTTGTCGATCGAAATTTTAAATAAGTTAGTTCGCAGTACTTACATTATATCGGCGACCGTGAATGTCGTTCGAGCGGTAAATCTTGTCTAATTGCTATAGCTCTTTTAGATGGATTTGTGAACGTGACATTCAAGTTGATTATATGTGTTGTGCTGTGATGTTGCGGATTTGTCGTGGTGGATAGCTTGGTGCAATGTTAGTACAGTTTGGTATTATTTGTATATTTGATATTGCGGGGCGAGCGTCCGACATGTGGACTGCCGTCACTGCTTGTTTGTATATTATTCTTTTGGGGCACGACCGGGTTGAGGTCGATGTACCCGTTGTACGTATTTTATTTTCTGTACTAGGATTACCTCGCGGTGGAGTGCATGGATAGCTGGGTTTTAGAGGGCAACAGGCCCGCATCTCATGGCTTTGAGACGGAGGGGGCTTCACTCTAGAATTGGCGGGCTATTCGCCGCACTCGTAAGGGGTATAGGTTGACCCAAGGAGGGGTGCTCAAGTTACCGGATTCCGTGAAGTGCTGGGTGGTCCATTCACTTTGTTGAAGGGGGCTGCCTCGCTTCAGGTTTTGGCGGGTAACTTGCCGTGCCCGTAGGGGTCTATGATTTCATTGCACAGGATATCCACACGATCAGGGGAACGTCGGGTTTCAATTGTGGCTCAATGAAACCCGGGGATCCCAGATTATCTGTATTGTTCTGTTATGCTTATTAAATTTATGTGATGTTGCATTTATTACGCCATGAGCGATTATTATATATTGATATATATTTACTAGAAGATGTTGTATATGTTTTACATCCGCGCTAGTCCAGTCCCCGCTCTGTCGTTAGTTAAGTAACCTAACGGGTGATGACGGGACCCAGTGGCGAATGCGGATGGCATATACGTACATCATATTTTCGTTCTTTTGTAGTGTGATCAATTGATGGGACTGCGTTGATTCGGGTCAATGCAAGGAAAAAAAACCTGTTTGATGTTGTTGGAACAATTTTCAAAAAGCTGTTATTATAAGGACGTTCTCTTTTGTTTTGCATAGTGGTATTCGGTTATGAATATCTAGCACCTCATTCGATGAGGCAAGGGCCGAGATCCCTTCATCGGGAGTGACCCCTTGGGCAGAGGATTGCGTCAGGGTAATAACTTCACTATAGTCCATTACTTTTTGCTTTTCATCGTGGTATTCAGTTGGAATATCCTGCACCTTATTTTACGGGGAAAGAGCTGAGATCCCTTCACCGGAAGTGACCTCTTTAGCAAAGGTTTTCGCTACTATAGATTTATAAAGCCACTTGGATTCCTTCAACGATATCAAATTCATTACGTTAAAGGTTTTTCGCCAAAAACCAGCCGTAGCCCTCCGTTATTTCGGATAAGTAGCGCATAGTATTTATGCGGTGTTTGTTTGCCAAAGTCAAGGCATCGTGTGCGGTAGCTGTGTGTTGCTTGTCCGTTGCATGGATATGCATTGGTTTAGGATAGTCGTACCACTTTGTTGGCCAAAGTCAAGGGTCTGTGTGGGTGGGTCTAAATCAATCAAGACAATGACGGGTAGAACTTGACTTGCGGGTTATTATTTTGTTGGCCAAAGTCATGGTCATAAACCGCTTGGGGTAAAAATCACATCGGGAGTTTCTAAAGAAACTGAAACTTGCCAGGAATGCGCATACCTTCTGGAGTGTGATAACGTGAGTGGATTCCATCACGTTATCATGCTATGATAATTGGATCCCGATTCCCACTGATGAGTTAGTTTACTCCTCGGGTGATCCCGACTAATTCTTCTTTCAGGTTTGGAGGTGAATTTAAGGATACAGTGGGAGGCTTCCTGATTAGATAAATTGATAACCATTTTGATCTAGGTTAGAGTGCATGCAGAGTGTTTCTTTTCTCTCTCTCTTTGGCAGCGACCATGGCCCGACCCTAGACTATGACTCAGTGACCAAGATTAACCGAACCTTCTTAAAACACTGGATTTTGGATTGTCTGAGTTGCATACCTCTTTGCCACTCCTACTTTTACCCTTTTCTCCAGAACACCACGTATTACTACGAACATCCACTTCCATTGGATAAAACCATCGTTTGGTTATATACGAACGCGAAGGAACTTGTTCCAGATTCGACGATGGTTTCCGGTTCTGGAGAAAATGCATAGGACTATTCAGTTGTCTTTTTCTTTTACCTTCTCTCAGGTTGCGAGTGTTCCTTGGATTAGGACGATACACCTATTACGGTAATTGGATAGTCTTCATCCAAACCATAGGCAGGTGCCGAAAGGTAGGGAATGAAGAAAACCGATTAGCCTAAGTAAGGTATACAGAAGGTAATAAGTAAATACAAATAAAAAGACTAGAAAGAGGGCAAAGTAAATTGCGACTGCTATTCACGACCAAACCAAGTATTTCATCGCCACTCCTACTTCTCCTTTATTTTTCTCTAGAGCACCCGTATCACTACGAAGATCCACAGTTATTTGGATAATCCATCGTATGGTTATATACGAACTCGAAGGAACTTGTTCCAGTTCGGGGATGGATTCTGGTTCAGGAGAAATAGGAATAAGGTTTATTCAGTTGTCTTTTATCTTTACTTTCTCTCGCGTTGCGAGTACTCCTAGGATTAGGAGAGTGCACCCATTATGCTTAATGGATAGTCTTCTTCCAAACCATAGGCTGGTGCTGAACGGTAGGGAATGAAGAAAACCATTTGGCCTAAAGGTGGTGTATAGAAGGTAATGACTAAAGACAAATAAAGGGATTTGGAGAGATGAAAAAGAAATATACGGTTACAGTTGTGAATCTGATAATGGAAGAGGCATTACTAGGAATACCTGGATACCCAATCAAAACATTTTCTTGTTTCAGTTTCACTGTGTATTGTTAATAGAAAACTGATTTCCCAATTAGACCCTTACTCCAGGGTATGTATTTACCAGGTTTGATTTTCACATTTGTATGGTTTTACAGATGATGAGTGGGAGTAAGTTATTGGGAATTAGGTGATCATCCTCATTATATCGGTATTTATTGTAATTGGTGATATTTGAGGAAATCGCCTGGGTATTTGACGGATGGCAAATATTTGCTTTTGAATATCCGTTGTTATACACCAATTTCAAATTGATATATCTGTACGTTTATTTTTATAAAGTGAGATATAACTTTTTGAAATTACGTCCATGACATTTACCTATATCAGTTGATGGTTAGGTAAGGAGCATTCAACAGCGATGTAATTTTTTATAACCATAGTACAGTTTTCAACCTACGACGCACAGAGTTTGAGTTATTCAACTCAGCGGACTTATACAAGGTAATGTATGTTGTCCAGTGTCCATTAGGACAGAGAGGTTGGTCCTTGTACTATATTCTGTTTACTTGTGATTTCTCTAGTTTTTAGACAAGTGTTTTGTAGAATGCAAGATCTAAGTTTTGAGAAGTTATAGGTATAAGAATAAAGTAGAGAACCAGGTGTTGCAAGTATCAGGATTCTTCAAGGTGATCGAAGATGTAGATACTTGTATTCGGTATTCAGTTGATAGTAATGGTTTTGAGAAACTTGTTTCCCTTTCAGGTTACTCATATCTGGATGCATTCCTAAGTTGAGTAACGCTGATCGGCCTCCTTCCATTTAGTTTACATGCACTGGAGACAGCTGCATGATTTGAATCTGGTTCTAATTAAATCAGTGCCTCTGTTTCTATATTGGATATAGAACGGTTCATATCTTAACGATGTTAAGGTACAGGGAGTTGTCCAGCTTATGGTTAAAACCAGACTCTGGATAACCCAAGGCACATTTCTGTAATGGCTGTTTTTGGGTTGACCCGGGCTATGACGAGGGTTAACTTTCTACCATCTGGAAAATCAATAGTGATATTGTTCTTGACTCGCCACCGTTTTAGTAAAATAGACTTTTTCAGAAAACAGTAGTAGGAGTATGGTAGAACTGGAAGTGATTCCAGAACCGCAAACGATTACTGAAAATTTGATAAGAACCTAAAGAATCAATCTGGTTTGATATTCCATTGGCCACTCCGCAGATATGGAGGGTAACCTCAAGCACCCGAGAGGTACTCCGGTATCCTCAACGATGGTGACAGGGAGGTTCTTGTTTAGCCAGACTTGCCATTACTGCTGTTCTAGACTATGAGACCCGGCAGGAGGATGAGTATAGCGTCATTCTAAACTAGATTTATAAGTCCACGTGTGTATGATTCTGCCAGAGGGTTGTTATGGTCAGTGGGAGCAGCGAAAGCATAGTGGACAAGTAGCTTGTGTCTATTTATAGACTAAAGCAGATATAGCGGAGATAGACCATTTATTTTTGATGTGACAGTCATGGATTTTGACTTCATCAGAATAGGGGATGGATCTGTTAAGAAGGTAGTAGGGTATGATGTCCAGGTATTTGGATGTCATACACAGTGTAGGAAGTAAACTTCCTATGTACAATCGGTTATACTGTGGTTGTCACACAGTGGTTTCTCCATATAGGATATGGATATTATATCAAATATTCCGGTTACTAGATCTATGGGTTTAGATCTAGATTTGGGTAGTTTCCCAATCTGGGTACTTAGACAGCATTCTAAAGGTGTTTTAGAATGGAAGACTCCTAGCACGGTAGTATACCTGCAAGTGATGGAGTCACCCTCTCTAAAGATGCCTTGCAGACTAAAGAGGAGAGGGATGAGCATGATTGGCATATCATTTGCTTAGGTAATTGAGTCAATCATGAGATGTCATGTACCACACCAGATGTTGTTTTTGCATTAGATGCAATAAGTTGATATTAATCCAATCCTGGAGAAGCGTTCGGAAGCAGTTTATGAACATAAGTGGATGTTATAGGGATATGACAACAACAGCCTCTTTTAGGAGTCGG
This sequence comes from Agapanthus africanus, assembly GCA_030015575.1. NCBI lineage: Eukaryota > Viridiplantae > Streptophyta > Magnoliopsida > Asparagales > Amaryllidaceae > Agapanthus > Agapanthus africanus. The sequence goes on along the minus strand of CM057339.1, from coordinate 701,413,974 downwards.
TTATCATTCCAGGCTTCCAAGGTGATCTGGATGACAGAGTGACTGTCAGAGTTATAGTTTTCCTTCTGACAAGGGGCAGTAGTTTGGACAGGAGGTCTAAGCGGATACTGAGGGAGGCATAGCGCAGGATATTGATTAAGTTCAGTTGACGATACAGTCTGAAGAAGTTTGGATTTGGAGTTCATTTGTGAACTAGGTCCTATCAGATATCCAGACATATTCTAAGACAGGTATTGCTCATTGCGGGAGATGGCTTTCTCCATAAACTTGAGATAAAGAGAGACATAGAAAGAAACATCAGGGCGGATCCACTCACTGAGGCTATTCCTCGAACGCAATAGTTTCACAAATGGTCTTTGTGAGATGGATCAGTAGAGGAGTTGGGTGTTCCGTATCACACGACCTGTGAGTATGTGACATCGCAATAATAAGCCTTGAGTTCAAGTGGGAGATTGTTGGATATAGTGCCCTCAAAGTCAATTGTTTGATAGCAGGCACGTAATTGCAATGATTGAGGGAGACCTATGCCGGAAGGACAGTCATACTCAGGATGATAGTATGCTATTTGGTTTATCTTTATCATCGTGTACATGCTTTAGGTGACATTACAGGTTACTATTGCACATTGATAGAACCCTTAGGATTCTTGCTTGACGGCCAGCAGTATGATGGCGATCATATACGTGGGAGATGGGGTTTATAAGCACATCCTTAAAAGGTCCGTAGTCGAGGGAGTTTCGAGACAGGTCATCAATACTCCAGAGTAGACTAGTGTATACGGGTCGAGACCCTGACGAGGGGCGGTGGCTGGTCTCACAAGCCATTGGTGTCAGTTGGTTCACCTAAGACGTATACAGGTGCTCATTAGGTTATGAGTACACCGAACAGGACTCGCCGAGAACATGCTAGTTGGTTTTATACTTAGCGTCAGATAGCAGTTCCCTGGTGACATGTGTACAGGTTAGTTCATCGAAAGGAGATCGTCATTTGTCTCGTGTGAGTTCCCACTGTGCTTTGATTACTACCCTACCACGGCTCAAAGGAGTCGTGAAAACAGATTTTAGTTAGGTACAGTCCTGAGCCACATGGAGGCAGTGAGCGGATCGGCAGGGGTTTCGTCTCTCCCGGTATTGGGGGTGAGATCACGCTGTGTCTAGGAGAGCCATTACACGAAGTCCTTGGCCAAGGCAGGAGATTTACTGGTAGGTATTCCAGTAGTATCTCATGGTGTTCTGGGCTACACTCCGACACAACTTGTACCGCTTTTGGGGGTTTGAATTTTACCAACCCCCTAGGCCCGACATGCGATACTCATACACGAACGGACCGAACTGTATGGATATTGTCACTGACAGGCTCAGTAGGGTGTCAGGATGAGTTCGCTCATCGACCTCCTTTTTGGTCAATACCTAGTAGCCCGTTACGTACAGCTAGTACAATTGACGTGCTAGTGGTTAAATCCACAGCAATGTATTGACGAGTCTTTAGAGTCCTCCACAGACAGTTTCTCAAGTTTCGGGCAAAACGATGTAGAGGACGTATGATATTATGGCAGGGTTCGATCATATACGTGCAGTAATGCATGGATCATGATCGGATTGATCGTACTAGTGGGTGTTCCCACAATTAGAGCAAGGCTCTGTTTGAATTTTGAAAATTCAAAATTTTGAAGCAACGCTTCAGATCCCGTGCGCAGTGCGCAATTTGCCACGTGTCAGAAGTTGACTCGGCAGCACAACGCCTAAGGCAGTGCGTCCAATCAGAGCAAGGCTCTTTAAAAAGCAAAAACAACGATCAACTGCGCAAGCGCACCGCTGCGCGACACGTGTTTGCGCAGTTGCGCAAACGCTGTTGCGCAAGTGCATCACAGCGTGCCACGTGTCTGCGCAGTTGCGCAAACACAACTGCGCAAGCGCACCGCTGCGCGACACGTGTCTGCGCTGTTGCGCAAGCACAGCTGCGCAAGCGCACCGCTGCGCGACACGTGTCTGCGCAGTTGCGCAAGCACAGCTGCGCAAGCGCTTGACTGCGCGACACGTGTCACGCGCTGGTGAGTTGCGCAACAACAGAATGAAGATTTAAAGAAATCTTTTCTGTTCTTGTTAAAACAAGAAGATTTCTTCTGTAAAACAGGGGCCTTTGGATCAAAGATCCAACGGTGGGGAAAATTCCCCGAATCACTCAGAAAAGATCTTTTTAACAAATTTAACTGATCTTTGAGCACTATAAAAAGGACCCCAGACCCCATTTCAAAGATATAGACAATTACATAGACAATTGGATAAAAAAAAAGAGGAGAGAACTCTTGAGAATTTCTGAAGAACACAAAAGGAAAGGTAAAAACCTTTGAGAAAATTCTCTTAAAGAGTAGATCATTGATCTAGAAAACAAGATCAGTGATCTTCAATAGATAAACAAATAAATAAAAATAATAAAAATAGTGCCTTGCACTTGCTATGAACCTCTGGTTCTCAAATAAATAAATAAATAAAAATAATAAAAATAGTGCCTTGCACTTGCTATGAACCTCTGGTTCTCTGAAACAGAAAGAAAGAAAAGATTTCTTTCTTTTCTTTTCTTTGATCTAAATTTAGACCAAGAAATCAAAAAAGTGCTCTGCACTTCTTTTCTTGAATCTAAAAGATTCTTGGTGCTCTGCACAAATGCAATGCATTTCATAAAGGGCCAGGCCCAAATCAAAAAAGACCTAGCAGGCCAAAATAAATTGCAAAGCAATAAAAGAGATGGGCCCAAATCAAATTGATGCTCTGCATTATTTATAAAGGGCAGAGCCCAAATAAAATTGATGCCTTGCATCATTCCTAAAAGGGCAGAGCCCAAAACAAATTGATGCTCTGCATCCTTTCTGGGCAAGGCCCAAATAAAAATAAAAAAAAGAAATGCAATGCAAAAGCAAATAAAATGTTGAACATTTCAACTGGACTTAGCCCAATCATGGCCATAAGTCCTTAAATTAAATTGATTAAGCAAAATGGCTCTCCTAAATCGATTTACGTCCGGTTCGAGGGTACATCTCCGAACTCCTTTGACATCCATCGTTGTAATCCCTCAACGATGTCAAAGAGGTGACGAGTCCCAATGACCACACACTCATATGGACTGCGGGGTCCTTAAACTCGTGGACCGAAACGTCCCTAAACTAATATCGGACCGAAATGTCCCTAAACTAATATTGGACTGAAACGTCCTTAAACTAATATCGGACCGAGACGTCCCTAAACTAATATCGGACCGAAACGTCCCTAAACTAATATCGGACCGAAACGTCCTTTAAACTAATATCGGACCGAGACGTCCCTAAACTAATATCGGACCGAGACGTCCTTAAACTAATAATGGACCACCATGTCCCTAAACTGGCGATGGACCACCACGTCCTTAAACTGGCGATGGACCACCACGTCCTTAAACTGGAACTATAGAGCCTCCAAACGCTCTTTTGCCGGATCTAAACGGTCCCGTTTAAGTTGATCTTAGCCCCAAATACGGCTAACGTATCCTTAAACATTCAAATGGATTATAAAACTCCCAATGAACTCTGGTTCGAGGGTACATCTCCGAGCTCCTCTGATACATGTCGTTGTAATCCTTCAACGACGTCAGAGAGGTGACGAGTCCCGATGGCCATACATTAAATTAATCACTACGTCGAGTCGATCTTAGTCCAAAACAGGACTAACGTATCATTGACGAACGTTTAAGTTGATCTTAGCCGCAACGCGACTAATGTATCCTTAAACTAAAACACCAAACCCAAATCTAAGTAAACACGGATTTGGACTAATCCACGTCCTACGGGCGACGGCATTACTCAGTCTCCGTATACAATCCACGGGCAACCATAAACAAAACAAACACACACGACACGAAGTGAAATTCTGGAGAAGGAGAAAGTTGTTACCGCGATGCGGTAGCGTAATTAACTGCAGGGGCTTGCGCCTGCAGGGAAGAGCGTCCCCACAATCAAAAACCCCTCACCCTGAGGGGGAATCTGACGAAGTCTGCTACATCGGCCGCATTCGTCTAAACCTCTGATACATGGTGCCATAAATCAACTTGGCATCTTTGGAGAGATAGACGGATAAAACCAAATAGCATCTGCCCCGAACCTCGGGCAACGGACGCGAAGTCCGGGCCGCCGTTCGGAGGGGAACAGATTCTGGCACGCCCGGTGGGACCTCTTCCTCTTTCCACTCCACACTTCGTGTGTCGTCTTCGCGAACCAATCGCGGTTTGTTAAATGGTTGCCTTCAAATTTCAAGTTGCTAAGATTTGGTCTTTTGTCTGGCGCAGAACTCAAGATTCAATGGCCTTCAACTGCACCAACTGCTCGAAATGCCACTGCAACGGATGCTCCACCTCACCGAGAGGTGTAACATATGGGCCCCAAGCGGCCTCTTTCCTCGCTCTGCCGGTTGAACAGGTGACCCAGGCCACCACTGGCCTGTTTTTCGGGACCATGGTCCCACCTACAAGCTTCTCTATGCCGACACCTGCACCGGAAGTGAACAAGAAGTCGGTATTCGACCGGCTCACTGCTACCACGACCCCTGTCAACGGGTCGCCTGCTACTAAACCAACAGCCTCCGTTTTCACCAGGCTAGGCCAGAACTATAAAGTGGCCGTCCCAAAGAGGGCAACGGCCGCTGCTTTGGAAGTCGTTAAAGCGGCTTCTCCCATCAGAGAGTCGGTCTTCACAAGATTGACGGTTCCCACTCCTCCCCCAGCTGGTCAAAAGGAATCAGTCTTCGATAGGCTGACATCGGCAGTTACCCCACGCTCAAACAGGGGGCAGCAAGAAACCATCTCGATTTCCGAGCCAGTCCCAACGGCTCGTCGTGCGCGACGTCGCCATTGGAAACGAGTAAGGAAAGCAGGGGGCAACTCCCCCTCAGGGCTAACCCCACCTGCTCCAGTGGTGGAGGTCAACGCTGCTGTTCCAACTGGGAACAGCTTTGAATTGCTGAGGAAGGTGAGAAAGAACTCTCTGATTGCTACATTGAAAAGATCTCCTCCGCCTATGGAAAAAGCTCCAGAGACAAAGCAGGAACAACCCCCTCAGCGGCTGTCGTCAAAAATTTATAAAGTTTGGCGGAGGGTTCAAGACTCCGTGATTGACCCAGCCCACTTTCGTCGCCAGAAAAACGAAAAGGGGAAAAGGACAAAAACCGCCCCATTAAACAGCAGGGGGCAACAACGGCTCCTTCAACCTCAATGGTCCACAAAAGGAAAAGGCCAGAGAAAGCTCCCGTGACACTGACAAAGTTTAAAAGCGGTGAACCTAAACGCCCCAAGTCACGGGGCATAACGGTTCATACGGTCTATATGGCTTCTGGAAAGGAAGAAAGTCGTACTTCTACGGGTCACCGACCGCTTACCCGGTCAGTGACCAAGGCTCAGGAGCAGCAACAAAAGCTCCAGGAGATGATGACTACAATGGCTGCACTCACGGAGCCAAAAGAGAACCCTGGGACGTCCTTAGATGAACGCCAAGAGGAAGAGACCGACGCCGAGTTCCTCCGCCGAGTACTGGAAAAGTGAGACAAAGAGGCTGCTGAACAAGCAGCCAATATACAGCGTATGGGCCTCCTCTTCCAGGACATGATAGGGATGATGATACAACCAGATCCCCCAACTGAAGAACCCCCGATTGTCCTTAGGGATGATAGGGGAGAGACATCAAACCCTCAGCCCGTTTTATCAACGGCTAGAGAGGATACAATCTCTAAAACTGATCTGGACGAATATATAGCCCAGCAAATAAAGGTTCATCACGCGGCCGAAGCAGCCGGCCACGTCGTAAAAACGGGGCGACCGTATCCAGGCTGGTATGACCAAATCAAATACCCGTCGGGTTACACAATTCCCAAGTTTCATGTCTACAAAGGGACCGGCAATCCCCATCAACATGTTGCCCAGTTCAGGGCGCTTTGCGGTAACACCGGCGGCGACGACAAGCTTTTGCTTCGCCAGTTCGTTGGAAGCCTATCAGATACGGCGTTCGAATGATATTCCGAGCTCCCCAACGACTCTATTAAAACCTTTGCGGAGATGGAGCTGCTCTTCACCTAACGTTTTGCAAGTGCCAGTGAGCGTACTTCGATGACGGTGCCGATAAACGCCAGGGTAAAACCCAGCGAGACGTGGGTTCAGTACGCTATACGATGGCGTAATCTATGGTCGAAGTGTGAACAGCGCATAGAAGAAGCCCCTGCAGTGGGAATGTTTGTTGGAACCCTTGATCCACAAGCAACCATTTCACAGTTTATGATGTTCTTCAAGCCGACTTCCTTCCAGGCTTTGATCGACAAATTGGCGCAGATGGACCAGATGGGCCATAAACCCCCTCTCCCGAAGCCGGACTCCCGAAACGATAAAGGAAAGGGAAAAGCGATCATTGTCGCTAATGCCCAACAACAACCGAGCGACTCGAAGCCGGTTGCTCGTCCAAACAATACGCGCCCATACGTACCCCTTGAGGACAGGATGGGACGTGCTTACTCCTTCCCCCGTGATAAAACGAGTAGGCAATTCGAGCTGGCATTGCGCAACAGACTCATAAATCTGCCAGATCCAAAACGCCCGTCGCAACCAAGTGACGTCAACGAGCCTAATTACTGCCCTTATCATCGAGTGCTAGGACATCCGATCGAAGACTGTTACGTTTTCAAAAATTGGCTTGAAAACCAGTACCGCCAGGGCAAATTTGCGCTATCCGACAAATGGAAGGTGAATCCTCCGCAGCCCCACACCTCTAAAGGGACGAATACGCCGGGGGCAACATGCTCCATCATTGAGGAAGCTCCTTGGGAGGTTGTCTTATCAGCCAAAACGAGGAGAATGCTAAATGATCTTCAGACCTGTCCAGCGGTCAAGTGGAAGAACCCCTTGGAACCGCAGGTTATTGAGGGGATGTTGAAGCCACGTCCGACTCCGAGGACCGAAGGTGGTAGTTCAAGCGTTCACAGTCAGCCGTCAAAATCTTCGAAAAAGAAGAAGAAGAAATCTAAGAAGCCCGTGAAGCCTGGCAACAAGCGCATGGACTTACAAAAGCAAATCGACGCACTAGATGAATACAACCAAAAGGCGCGGACTCCCATTACGCTCCAAGATTTCCTTGATCACGTCTTTTAAAAAGAAGACGAGGGAGAAAGTTCATCGGATGAATCCGAGGAATATGTGGCAAGCTGTCATATGATCTCCCATTTGACCACGGACGATGAAGGGACTTCTGGCACTAAAGCGCCGGGGGCAAATACTGAGTCAAGGGTTCCGGAATTGTCAATCGAAATGATTGACGCGTTTCTTAGTGAAGCTCAATTAAAAAGTAAAGCTGATCAAGAACGCGAGACGGCTATATTCGAAAGGGCCAAGCGCCAGAGACTTGAGGAAAGAGCTGAGATGATCCCGCTGGAGCAAAATGCCTTCACCGCTGACAAAAGCCAATTCAAGATAAAAAAAAAAAGAGGTTTGCTAAGGCCATATCAATGGGTATGAAGCTACCATCCCCTGAAGGAAAAATGACTGGTGTGGCAGAAATGCACCCCTCTTATTGCTTATATCATCAGAAGGTCTCGCACCCCACCCAAGATTGCAGAGCTTTCAATGGATGGTGGCAAAGATACGTCGCTAATCAACAACGCTTTAAACGGGAAAAGCGTAAAATTCGTCGGGAGCAAAGAAACACGACCAAAGAGCTTGAAAGAACTGCCGGCAATTGTCACATGGTTAACACTACCGGGTCACAAGTGCCTACATTTGGGAGCGACTCTGATGAGGAGCTAGAACTTTCCCCTCTCTTTAAAGAGTCAACTTCGGGAAAAGAAGAGGAGCCAGTGGTTTACGAAAATATCCGGCTGCGGAATCGGACACTGCCTGAAAAGAACCTCGGACCCTCGAATAGAAAAGATAAAGGGAAAGAAAAGGTCTCTGAAGACATCGTCTTAGATGACCAAGTTCTGGAAGAGCTAAACGCCGAAAACCCGCCGAAGAGAAGTAAGGTGGATTACAACGTTCTGGCACATCTGAGGAAACTGCTCTCTCAGCTCAGCGTCCTTAATGCCTTGTTACTATCAAAGGAGGCCAGAGACTCTTTGATTAAGGCGGTACAAGATCCGGACCAGTTCCAAGCCTTCTTAGCCGAAGAAAAGATGAAAGACGAATTAGAAGAAGTGCACACAGCCGACGTTGCTTTTGGTGATGAAGACCTTCTCCTCGGGACGTGTGAACACAATCGCCCCCTTTATGTCTCAGGATATTGCCATGACATAAAGATAGGTAAAATCTTGGTCGATAACGGATCGTCTGTCAATTTACTCAATGTGCGAGTGTTAAAGGAGATTTGCATGAGCGTCCAACACCTCGCCCGAGACAAAATCACTATCTCCGGTTTCGACTCCCAATCCTCAAAGACTCTTGGATCTGTGATATTGACGCTGCGCTTCGGGTTGCTCGTCACAGACATCAAATTCCATGTTATAGACGCCAAGATGTGCTACAATGCTCTGCTCGGCCGACCATGGCTACACGAGTACAATATCATCCCTTCTACACAGCATCAGTGCATGAAGTATTCTAGGGATGGCCTCGAGTACACAGTGGCGGGAGAGTTGAATCCGTTTTCCGTAAATGAAGTTCGCAAGTATGAAGACGCCAAATACTTCTTACCGAGTTTCGAAGACACGGAAAGGTGTCACAAACCGGAGAACAAAACTAACGCCACCATCCCTGTCTTCGGCAGTGACACCGAGGAGGAGGAGGATATTATTTATTCAGGTCCATCCCAATCCACTAGGCCGGGACCATCCGTTCCTTCATTGATCTTCGGTAGTGATTCAGAGGATGAAGTTCATGCTGTATTCCCTGCTCGGCCTTCGATACGGGTTTCCGCTGATGAAGAGCGAAGTCTACAGATAACCATGGTGCCGCTTGAACATTACAAAGAACTGGATGCACTCGACACCAACAGCGTAGAAGAATTGCAGACATTCTATATCCCTCCCGGACGAAAAGGCGAGAAGGCAATCCTATTCTACCGTTCTGAAGAAAATAAGGTGGAAAAAGAAATTTGGCATGGCGCGGATCCTACGCTCGACAGGCTTCAGCCTATCCGTCTTCCCAGATATTATACCGAAGGTTTGAAGAAACTGCTGAAACACCAGGGGATGTCCTTCACACAGACCGTTAGAAAAGCCAAATTCTATGACAAGGTCTGGAACGTTCCCGGGACTCAATGCAAACTGCCTAACGGGAGAATAGAAACAAAACGGCTTGGGTACATCTGGTCAAAGAAACGGAAGCTAGTAAACAGCTGTTATGTTATGTATGACTTCGATGAAGAGGCGGACGCTCAATGGGTGGACGCTAATCCTAAGCCAGCAAAAGTTCCTGATGCAAAACCTCCCAGTCCATCGTTTGAAGACCAGATGAGCAAACTTATAAGGGATGCAAGTCAAAAAGCCCGAGATGATCACAATCGTGAAATGGCAATCTATGAGAAAGCCAAGACACAGCACCTCCTTCAACAGGCAGTAAAGAACGAAGATGCTGCCCCATGTCAACCTGCTACAAAAAAGGTTCGACGCGAAAGCAAAAACAAGTCGAAAGGAAAGAAAGGTGCTCGACAACCACAAAGCAGAGCTAAGAAGCCACGCATCCGAGAGTCGAGCGTTATTGACCTAGCCCTCATGAAGAAAATGGGTCGAGCATACTCATTTCCTCGGAACAAAACAAGGAAAATACTTGATCTTGCTCTAAAACATCAAATGCTTACACTGCCAGAGTCTAAACACCCTGAGCAAGCGGGAGAAGTCTCCAACCCGAATTATTGCTCTTACCATCGAGTAGTAGGGCATCCGCTTGAAGATTGCTTCACCTTTAAGAATTGGGTTGAGGACCAATATCAGCTTGGCAAATTCGCGTTGTCTGACAACTGGAGGGTAGCGCCGCCGCAAAAGCACGAACCCGAAAACACAACGATAGAACCAACTCCGCATTGGGATTGGCAGAAAATTCGCACTTGCCACGTGGTAACAATATTAAAAGAAGAGTCCGAGGACATGAACAGCCTTCCTTGGTGCTTTGAAAACAGCAGCGATGAGGTAATCTCAGAACTTCCCCCAGCACCGAAAGAACTGGAGGATAGAATACATACCACCGCAGACAACCTCAGGAAAATCGAGTTGGGGACGGTAAATGATCCGCGACCGACATTCGTCAGCGAGCTGCTGTCTGAAGAGAGGGTGGCTGCGTTAAAAGACGTCCTTGTGCAGCATAAAGATTGCTTCACATGGAACTATTCCGAGATGCCGGGACTAGATCCAGAAGTTGCTGTACATAGACTAGCAATATCCCCAAACGTCAAACCAGTCAAACAGGCGCCGAGAAGAATGCGACTCGAGCTTGAGATGAGCATAAATACCGAAGTCAAAAAGTTAATCGACTCCGGCTTCATCCAGGAAGTTCAGTACCCTGAATGGATCGCCAACATCGTTCCAGTAATGAAGAAAAATGGGACGGTGCGCGTATGCGTGGACTTTCGGGATCTTAACAAAGCTTGCCCGAAGGATGATTTCCCAGTGCCAGTCACCGAACTAATGATAGACAACACATCCACTCATGAAGTTTACTCCTTCATGGACGGATCGTCGGGGTATAACCAGATAAAGATGCATCCAGAAGACCAGAAGCACACAGCCTTCAGGACTCCTCTTGGTATATTTTGTTATAAAGTGATGCCCTTCGGTTTGAAGAACGCCGGTGCCACTTATCAGAGGGCCATGACAAAGATCTTCGACGACCTTATACACGAAATCGTTGAATGCTATATCGACGATCTCGTGGTTAAAAGCAAATCATACGAGGAACATCTCGAGCATCTGAAGACTGTATTTCAACACCTTCGGCTATACAACTTGAAGATGAATCCTCTTAAATGTGCGTTCGGAGTTTCCTCAGGCAAATTCCTGGGATTCATTGTTCGACACCGAGGTATTGAAATAGATCCGTCAAAGATTAAAGCGATCATGGAAATGCCTCCGCCGAGGACTCTCAAACAGCTGCGGTCTCTCCAAGGGAAACTCGCATACATACGGCGATTTATAGCCAACCTTTCACGAAAGTGCCGTCCTTATAGTCACTTGATGAAGAAGGGAACCCCGTTCGTCTGGGATCAAAAATGCCAAAGCGCACTAGACGAGATCAAGCAATACCTGCAGAACCCGCCGGTGTTGGCTGCTCCAGTTAAGGGGAAGCTCTCATTCTTTATACAACCGCCCTCGAAGGTTCCTTAGGCGCATTATGGGCACAAGAGAACGACCAAGGGAAAGAAAGAGCACTCTACTACTTAAGTCGAGTTCTGCTGGGGGCATAAAGCAACTACTCTCCCATTGAAAAACACTGCCTGGCGTTGATCTTCGCAATAACAAAGCTTAGGCACTATGCGTTGGCGCACGAAGTCCGTCTTATTTCAAAAGTGGACCCTCTCAAATATCTAATGTCAAAAGCCATATTGACAGGGCGACTCGCTAAATGGGCCCTGCTCTTGATGGAATTTTCGATAACATATCAACCTCTCAGGGCAGTAAAAGGCCAGGCCATCGCCGACTTCCTTGCCGAGCATCCCATACCTGCCGATTCTCCTTTAAATTGCGATTTGCCAGATAGACATGCGTTTGATGCAATCGACAGTGGTGATACCCGTTGGGAGCTTTATTTCGATGGAGCATCTTCCATGAAAAAGCACAAACAAAGTACGCCAATGATCAAATCGGGGGTAGGACTCATCTTTGTCACTCCACAAGGAGGAATAATGCGCTTCTCCTTCTCCTTAACAGAGCCGAGAACGAATAATGAAGCTGAATATGAAGCTTTGATAGCAGGCCTCGAGATCGCCATTGATATGGGAATTGAAAGCCTCCTCATATATGGGGACTCCCAACTGGTCGTCAGTCAAGTGAACGGCGATTACCAAACATGCAAACCGGAATTGGTAAAATACGGTGAAAAAGTGCAGCAACTGCTAACCCAAATTCCCTCCTACACGTTGGAAAGTATACCGCGCGCGGAAAACAGCAAAGCGGATGCACTGGCTAAACTTGCTAAAGAATTGGCTGACGAGAACCTCGATGACGTTAGAATCTTGATACAAAGCCGTCGAGTGCTCTCCCCAGCAGAAATACCTCCAGAATCATATAAAGAAAAGGGAGCAACTGAGCAGGCGACCCTACAAATAAAAGATCATGAGAAGACCGAAGACTCGAGAGAAGTCTTCATAGATTACTTCAAGTTCCACCGAATACCTGAAGAAGCGTCCATAAGACATCAGCTCGTGAAACGAGCTCTGTCTTTCGCCTTCGTCAACGACACTCTATACAAGAGGTCATTCGATTCTCTGTGGTTGAGATGCCTAGGACCTGACGAAGCGAGAAAGGTCGTCCAAGAAGTTCACGACGGACTCTGCGGTTCCCATCAAGCAGGCCCTAAGATGAAGTTGAAGATAAAACGGATGGGCTACTACTGGCCCACGATGATGCAGGATTGCCTGGAATACGCGAGGCAATGTCATTCATGCCAAATTCATGGGGACTTCATCCATTAGCATCCCAATCCACTACATCCAACAGTGGCTAGTTGGCCATTCGAAATGTGGGGAACTGACATAGTCGGCCCCATCGAACCAGCATCGTCCAAGGGACATCGTTTCATCTTGGCGACGACTGATTACTTCTCCAAATGGGCAGAGGCGGTACCGTTGAGGGAAGTGAAGACGGAGAGCATCCTCCATTTCTTCAAAACGCACGTCATATACCGGTTTGGAACCCCGAGAAGGATCATCTCTGATAATGGGCCAGCCTACCGAAGTCATAAAATTAGCCGCTTCGCACAGCAGCACAATATAGACTGGAGGTATTCCTCAGTTTATAATCCGCGGGCTAACGGCCTCGCCGAGGCCTTCAACAAGACCTTGACGAAAATTATAAAGAAAACGGTGTCCCGAAACAAGAGGGACTGGCATGAGAGGTTGCAAGAGGCTCTTTGGGCGTATCGAACTACGTTTAAAACGGCCACAAACACAACGCCATGCGCGTTGGTATTTGGGACGGAAGCAGTACTCCCTCTCGAGATAGAATTACCCTCTCTACGAGTGGCAGTCCACTACGAGCTGACGGATGAAGAAAATGCTCATCTTCGGTTTGAAGAGCTTGACGCCCTTGATGAAACCCGGCTTCTAGCACAACAAAATCTGGAAGCTTATAAAGCAAAGATGACACGCTCATACGAAAGATTGACCCGACCGAGGACATTTCGTCAAGGCGAACTCGTGCTAGTGGTCAAAAGGCCTATGATCCCTAATCGCGCCAAGCGAGGAAAATTCGAGCCAAACTATGAAGGCCCGTACATCATAGATAAGGTCTACCAGGGTGGGGCCTATCTCCTCATCGACATGCACGGCGAAAGGCCTTTCAGGCCAATAAACGGTCGCTTCTTAAAGAAATACTATGCTTAATGAGCCACAGCCTAGGTAAATGGTAGATGACGACGACTATGTCCGCTCGCTATCTTCCTAAGCTCAAACTCTATCAGCAGTAGCCCGCCTTCTCAAGTGATGGACCGAAATGTCCTTAAACTAATAACAGACCGAAACGTCTTTAAACTAATACCGCAGCATCCTTAGGCTGACGAGATATAAAAAAAACATATAAATAAAATAAAATAAACGGTATGTCCATAAGCAAAAAGGGGCACGGATGAAAACCCGAAAGGGCTCCGTGAGTAAAAACAGCAGGGCTGCCGGCGAGTGTTCGTGAAAACCCGAAAGGGCGCGACCTCGTAAAAAAAAGAGAGAAAAAGAAAATAAAAAAAAACGGTATGTCCATAAGCAAAATGGGCACGGATGAAAACCCGAAAGGGCTCCGCGAGTAAAAACAGCAGGACTACCGGCGAATGTTTGTGAAAACCCGAAAGGGCGCAACTTCGTTAAAGAACCCTTATAGAGTCCTCTCGACCTTGTAAGGAGAAACCACCTGCGTGAGATCCTTACGACTCACAAGGGAGCAACACACTTAGGGATCCCTACGATTCCTAAGGAGAAAATACACTTGCGAGATCCTCACGACTCGTAAGGAGAACTCTCTTATGGGACCCTCACGGCTCATAGGATTTGAAAGTCTTAAGTCACAGAGACCTAAACCTGTGCTTAAGCAAACCCCCACAAACTTCCAATATTGCCCTACAAGTGGCTCAGTATTGACCCTTGTATACAATCCACGGGCGCGAATAAACATTTCCCTAACTTAGTCCCATCCAAGGCTAGGGATATGTTTGTATGGTGAACAACCTTTGTAAATCCTCTCGATTTATGAGGAGGAAACCCTCCTGTAGGATCCTTACGACTTACAGAGGAACAAAACACTTAGGAATCCTCACGATTCCTAAGGAGAAAATACACCTACAAGATCCCCACGACTTGTAGGGAGAAATACCTTCACGAGACCCTTACGGCTCATGAAGTCAAAAGCCTTAGCCGACAGGACCCTAACCCTGGTCGCTAAGCCTCCTTTGTTCGACAACGACAGAGGCAAATGATGATTCGCTCCTGGTAATATCCCAGTTGCAGCGGTGCTGATGCCGAAATCGGTGTCCAATTTCAGGTTTACGGCGAAAGCCAGTAGGCCGCTCATGCATACGAAATAGCCGAAATGATAAGGCAACTTGCAATAAAAAGCAGCAAGTGAAATGTATGCATGCAAAATAGCCGAAATGATTGGGCAACTCGCAATAAAAAGCAGCGGGTAAAAATAAAATAAAAAACCGAAATGATTGGGCACCGCGAAAAATAGCCGAAATGATCGGGCAATCGCGACCTTCGCGATATAAAAGCTGAAATGATAGAGCATCGCGGAAATAAAATAAAATAGAAAGAAGAAATGATAAAATTTGGCCCTACAGTTAAGATCACATCGATCCCTGTATACAATCCAAGGGCGCGAACAAAGAATGGAACCATACTTCCCCAGCAGATTCCGTCAAACGACGAAGCTAAACCTCAACGGTTCATTTCAACCGAAGAAGCCAGTGACTTCAACAAAAAACTCCTCGACTCACGGATACAAACACTCCTTGACGAGAGCTTCCTGATCCGCGTCGACCCGCAGAGCCACCAGTGCCTCCGTAGGAATCCTCGACTCGTTTCAAACCCCAAGGAAACAAATAATCCTTGGCGCTTGGGAAACAAATAATCCCTGGCAAAATTCCTCGACTCACGGATACAAACACTCCTTGACGAGAGCTTCCTGATCCGCGTCGACCCGCAGAGCCACCAGAGCCCCTGTGGGAACCCTCGACTCGTTTCAAACCCCAAGGAAACAAATAATCCTTGGCGCTTGGGAAACAAATAATCCCAGCAAACTCCTCGACTCACGGATACAAACACTCCTTGACGAGAGCTTCCTGATCCGCGTCGACCCGCAGAGCCACCAGAGCCCCTGTGGGAACCCTCGACTCGTTTCAAACCCCAAGGAAACAAATAATCCTTGGCGCTTGGGAAACAAATAATCCCAGCAAACTCCTCGACTCACGGATACAAACACTCCTTGACGAGAGCTTCCTGATCCGCGTCGACCCGCAGAGCCACCACAGCCCCCGTGGGAACCCTCGACTCGTTTCAAACCCCAAGGAAACAAATAATTCTTGGCACTTGGGAAACAAATAATCCCAGCAAACTCCTCGACTCACGGATACAAACACTCCTTGACGAGAGCTTCCTGATCCGCGTCGACCCGCAGAGCCACCAGAGCCCCCGTGGGAACCCTCGACTCGTTTCAAACCCCAAGGAAACAAATAATCCTTGGCGCTTGGGAAACAAATAATCCCTGGCAAAATTCCTCGACTCACGGATACAAACACTCCATGACGAGAGCCTTCTGATCCGCGTCGACCCGCAGAGCCACCAGTGCCTCCGTAGGAACCCTCGACTCGTTTCAAACCCCAAGGAAACAAATACTCCTCGGCGCTTGGGAAACAAATAATCCCTAGCAAATTCCTCGACTCACGGATAAAAACACTCCGTGATGAAAACTTCTTAACTCATGTCAACTGTTCCGCTACAACCGCAGACAGATCCCCGATTCGTCTCAATTTGTAAGAAGAAGTCTCAGACAGCAAGGAAAGCTTGCTTTTTGAGCAATGGGGCCCTGCAAGTCAATCCAAACTGGTCTCTTGCATACTATTCACGGGTCCCACTCTTCGAAGTCGAATTTCGACGAAGAGGGAAATAACCACTTACGAATCCTCTCGACTCGTAAGAGGGAAAATTCTCTTATAAGATCCTTACGACTTATAAGAGAAAACCACACTTAGGAATCCTCACGATTCCTAAGGAGAAAATCCACCTGCGAGATCCTCTCGATCCGTAGGGAGAAAAGTCTCTATGAGACCCTCACGGCTTATAGAGTTGAAAAGCCTTAGGCAGCAGATCTGAACCTGCGGCCTAAGCCATCGTTATTTCTTAAGAAAGTCGGGATACTCGTCCCAATCGTCCGTCAATCATGGTTACTAAGGTGGCATACTGATAATAAAAGAAAGAAAAGACGGAGAAATGACACAAGACATTACAAAAATGTGCATCTTTTATTCATAAATATTGATTGAGTACAGGATACATTGTGCTAAAGAATAAAAAATATATACATGTACTTTACAAAGACAAATGATACAAGGAGAATTATTGGGAAGGAAGCGTCTTGCACAGATGTAGCAATCGCTCGCATATGTCCTTCCATGCCTTCTCTTGCTCGACTACCACCGCCAGCTCTGCCTCCACTTGGGCTCGTTGCTGCCAGACCGACGCAAGCTGCTCCCTAACGACTTGATAGGCAGCCTCCCGATTTGGGATATCGCGCTCAGCTACGTCAAGCTTCCGCTTCAAGTTTAGCCCATGGGAGATGCGCTCCAAGAGACCCTCAAAGATAGTCTTCACTTGGGCAGCATTTGCCTCAACCTCAGCGCGCAGATGGGCCGTTTCGTTCGAGGTCTTTTGGCATTCCCTTAGTCTTAGAGCTGTTTCTTGCTCCAAGTGGCGGGAGTGCGAAGTGCTTTGCTCGAGCCAAGTTGTGCGTTGGGTGCTCAGGGCTAAAACTTCGGGAGAAGGGCGCGTCAACTCCAGCCGGTATAGACAGGCCTCGATCTCCCTGAAGTGATTAACCCAAGATCCGACGACGCCTTCGTTATGAAAAGTTATGAGCGCCGCCAATATTGGATTAACATCCACAGCGAAATCTACGGCAGGAGGGAGAGCATCCATGTTGAGCTTTTCGATGTACCCGCTCAGCATGCCCAAACTCATCACGGCACCCTTTGAAGACGGGCGTCTCAAGAAAGGGCCTGACGGTAGAAGGACGCGAGACTCAAAAGGGATCGGAGCCGGAACAATAGCTGCAAAACAAAACATGGTCAAACGATGGTTCAAGAGATATTTAAGGGTTACCAAAAAAGGAATTTGCTATACCGGCAGCAATGGACGGCAGAGCCGGAAGGGCCGGTAGCGCGGCAGGTCTGGTATCCCCCCTTCGATTTGTGGCACTGCAATAAAGAAAGGGAAAAGTCAGAAATCATTCGATTGCTAGAAAAAGGGGATGAACAAAGATATTGTATTGAACGTACACTCACCAGCGCCACTAGAAGGAGAAGCAAGTTCGGATGGGAAGGAGATGTGTGGGAGCAACACTTGATATAGATGATCAAAGAGCACTCCTGAAAAGATGCGGTGGTATGGTGTTAGTCCATGAACTACACGTTTAAAAGATTAACTTGTGAGTCGCAAATCCATACCTTCCAACATCCGCGATGGCACGAGGGAAAATGGGGAAGTGACCACCGCCAAAGCAGTAGTTGACGGTGCTCCTTCAAGCAATGGAGCGTCGGCACTGGCCGCACCTGCAAAGACAAGCTTGTTAGAAGAGATCGCAAGATATATAAAAAGGGGGAAACGATAGTAACCCGAAACTTACTTGACGAACTGCCAGCCGAGACTGAGGCAATTCCTTCCTCCATTGACATCAGGCCACCACCCGGAGTCTCGTCACCCGACTCGACGGGAACTATTGTTGTGCTCACAAGCCCTGGAGACGGCAAGGAACCATACGCGGGGAGGGCTATGATTGGAGTATTGCCAGATTCCAGAGAAGGACCGGCTGGCTCATCCTCAGGAATCGTGGCCACCTCACCCGCTACTCCTTCGGGTCCTGCGGTCACGGTTGCCTCATCCACCGTCACCGCGAGGTCTCCAGCCGCGAGCGCTTCACCCTCTACCGCCTCCGGCTCGGTTAACACAATCATCTCATCTACCGCCACTTCAGGGGCGGCATCAATGACCCTCTCGGCGGCGGACCCTTCAACTTCTGTTTCAGGCCCCGTGGCCCCGATCACGTTGCTCACTGTCGGCTCGGGCTCGGCAAGTACCGCTTCCTCCGATCCCCGGGGTTCGACGGTCTCCGCCTCCCCCTCAGTCGGACTTGGTCCTGAAAGTCGGAATGCGTATGAGCCAATGGCTTGATAATTCTTACAACAAGGTTCTGAAAGAAATGTTACCTGAAGAGGACTTATCGTTTGCATTCCGAGCCACGCGCGCCACTTGCCTCTGAGCAGTAGACAGGACGGCAGGGGCCTCTTCGGAAGGAGTGTCGGCACAAGGAATAGTGCCAGGGCCCGCTCCCGCGGCTAAAGCAGCTCTGCGCGCCCTTGTTTCGCGTCTCAACCGCTTCCGCTCCTCTCGAGCCGTTGAGACGGATGCCACTAGAGCTTCCCTAATTGAGGTGTCCTCGTCTGTGAATAGGGAGGCCTCTAGGTTTTTCAGGGCATCCCTCGTCGTCTTGTCAAGCCGAGGCTCTTGTGGCAACTTCGACGAAGCCGGGACTTCGATGACAGACTCGGGAGGGATCCCTGCGTCAATTGACACAACTCCTGCAAAGAAACAAAAGAAGGTCAGGTTGACTATCATAAAAAGACAACAAACTTTCCTTATAAAAGAGAAAGGGATAAAACATACCGACGCTTGCTAGGGCACGCTTCTCCTCCTCCTCCTGGAAGGTTTTCAGGGAGGCAGCGATAGCCTCTTCAGTAGAGACACCTGTTGAAAATAGAGCAAATGTTAGTTAAATATAATAATACAAAGTGCAATGAAATGACAAATAAAGCGTTTGATGATTACCGGACTCAGCGAGTTTGCTTAACATCGCTTCAAGCCTCGCCGGTCGCTCTGAAGCTGCAATGGCGGCAGCCAGATTGGTGTCCTCAGGGTCTACCACGAAGCCCACATTACTGCCGTACTCACATATGGTCTTGGCAGGAGAAGCCGTAGGCTTTGAGCCGAGGATCGCATCGAGGGAAAGGGCAGACTTCTTCTTTTTCTGCTGTCCACCAACTTTAGATCCACCCGGAGCGGATTTGCGCTTGGCAGCCTCTTTAGGGCGGCGAGTCCCGATCTCCGCCCCTCCGCCGGATCCTGGCGATACCACACTAACCGTCTTCGCGGGAGCATGGGGCGCCGACGGTGCATCCACCGTAGTGGGCAATGGCAATCCACGCGGGGGGCTCAACACGCGCGGTCGGTCGACTCTGGCATCTTTTATCGGGGGGATGACCTGGATCCTTGGCTGCAAGGGAGCCTTGCGATCACCGCCAGGAGGCGCAGCCCTACGGTCGACCAGCAGGCGTTTCTCCATTAAGATGATTGGGCCCATAGCATGCGCATACCAGGCTACATACGGATGGATTATTTTAGGGACGCAGCTAGGCTCACTGAAAAAAAAATAGGAGCCTGTATTGAGCCAGGTGAAATGATGCATCGCATTCCTTATCCCCTCTGGGCCGACCGCGGGTGTTTCCAGAAAGGCCTCCATCGGGATCCCTTGATTGTAACTCGATTGTCGAGCAAATCGATGTGGGTTATACCTCATAAAGAGAGCCGTCTTATTCTGCCTAAATACTAGGTAGCCCGGCCGAATGGAGTAAAGGTGAAGGATTTCCCGAGCCTTCAGTATAGAAACCCCGTCCTTAAAGTCATCACGCAGCGACACCACTGACTTAGCGGTCTCGGAGCCCATGGTGATGACCTTATCCACAAAAGAGGTCTTCGCTCCGACTAGATGTGAACGCAGGAGCAGTCCCCTAGACTCCCGCGGAGATGCAACCGCGATTGAAGCCCCGACCAACCGCATGATTCTTGGGAGTTTGAATTTCTCAAAGAACGGAGGAGTCTTATGGGCACCAAACACCCCTCGCACATGTAGCTCCATCCAAGAAGTGAAGTAGTGCATCGGAAAGTTAGCAGGCTGTACCCCAGGCTCATTAGTGTCCGCCGCTACGCTAAGTCCATTATAAAGGTAAGCCAGCCCGGCAATCCCTATCGATAGCTGCAAACCAGCCGCCATTCGATGCACCGGGTAAAAGACGGAAGACCGCATGAGGCGTGGATGCATGGGGAGCGCAAAGCTGCATAGCCATAGACCCAAGAACCCTATAAAAAAAGTCTCCTCGTCCATGCCAGGAACGGCGATCTCTGAAAAAGGGACGCTGGCAGTGCCAGGGAGATAAAAATCCCGTTGGTCATTCTCCGATAAAGGTCGGCGGTCCAAGCCGAAACCAAAGGGGTCAGCAAGCTGAGCGAACTCCTCGCCCTGCTCTGATAGGAACTCCGGGCGGATAAAACGAGCAATGAAATCCGCGAAACTGACGCCCCGGTCGCCCGATTCCAAATGGAGTTCCTCATAAATCTCCAACACCTTCACTAAGCCCGGGTGCTGATGCTGAATGGCATTTGCCGGAGTTAAGTCAAATACTAGCTGCTTAGTGGCGAAGACATACTCGTCAGGAGGAAGCAGCTCCTCGTAGTGTTCTCCCCTCATTGGCAAACCCGAAATCTCAGCAAATTCCTCTAGAGAGATGGAGACTTCCCTATCCGCTGTCAGGAAGGTATGGGTGGGGATATTCCATTGTTCGATGAAGGCCTTTGTCCACCACGTCGGAGGAGAGGGATACTCGAAAAGCGAGACGTAGACGGCGGAGTATAAACCAATCTTCGTCAGGTGAGCCCTCTTCGTCGCCAAAATGTAACGGGCCCATTGCAAATATCCGGCAAGCGGCCACGGGGTCAATCCAATATTATAAGCCTGTCCCCAAGGGCGTGCTTCACCCTGACAGATTCGCCTCCCCAAAATGTCTATAGCCGGCGGCGGCTGCACCGGAATGGCACCGATTGTAGGCTGAAGGAGGTTGTCGGAATTCCAATTTTTAACCTCCACGGCATACTCCACCGGGGGCTTGTCCGCATAAGGGATCGTAACTATGGGCTCGGAGGGTGAGGTCGAGCTAAAGCTGCGATGGCCTTGGATAATCTGGCTGTACCACCTTCCCCATAATTGAAGTCTCTTGCACTCGGGATCGTGATCTTTGATCAGAGCAAACACCACCCGTTCCACTGGTGCATGTGGGAACCCTCCTTCTGAGCGAACAAAAGGGAAAGACAAATCTTCAGACATGTTTCCTGTAGACAAAGAAAAAAAAAACATAACCGTTAGCGTTCTAATGCTTCACATTTCAAAGGCCTACATCACACTACAATGCAGTGGGTAGGGGACCAAAGGGGGACCCACAAAATCAAGATGACGGCGCATCATTTGATAAGAAAATCCCATCATTGGATGAGACTGTCAGCCAGCAAATAAGACCCCCAAGAGAATATCCTCATTGGGGGAAATCCCTAGAGACAAGGAGAAAATCTCCTCTTTTTAGAGCAAAGCTCTGTCACTCTCACAGAGTGACATTTGTCAAACTCTGGTCTCAAAGGAATAAAACTTCTTAAAAAGAGCCTAGCTCTATAGTAAAATATTATAACTCTTAAGAATTAAAAAAAATTTGAGATCTTAAAGATCCATGACAACTTTTAAAAGTTCTCTATTTGATCCATGAGCAAGGCTCTGTTCATGGGTTAAAACCCAAGAACAAGATCTCTGTAGAATATTGAGAGCAAGGCTCTGTTGAAGAAACCCCAAAGGGGTTTTCTTTAGATCAAAGATCTATGAGAGCAAGGCTCCGTTGAAGAAACCCCAAAGGGGTTTTTCTTTAGATCAAAGATCTACAAGAGCAAGGCTCTGATTAATTAATTTAATTTAATTTAATTTTTACCTAGAATGATTCTAAGTTCCGAACTTTAAAGTTCTTGGGAAGAAGCAAGAGTAAGGCTCTGTGAGTTTTTTTTAAGCAAGAGCAAGGCTCTGAAGTAAAAGTTCTTGAAATGGTAAAAAATTCTAAGGACCAAGGGTCCTATTTATAGACGCCTGCGTCTCTTCAACTGACCCCCATGATCCAATGGTCGGGATCTTGCCACCGCTGCACTCACGTGCGCGCCACGTGAGCGCAACGGTGGGGGGGCATTTGTTCCCCCAATCAGAGCAAGGCACTGTTTGAATTTTGAAAATTCAAAATTTTGAAGCAACGCTTCAGATCCCGTGCGCAGTGCGCAATTTGCCACGTGTCAGAAGTTGACTCGGCAGCACAACGCCCAAGGCAGTGCGTCCAATCAGAGCAAGGCTCTTTAAAAAGCAAAAACAACGATCAACTGCGCAACCGCACCGCTGCGCGACACGTGTGTGCGCAGTTGCGCAAACGCTGTTGCGCAAGTGCATAACAGCGTGCCACGTGTTTGCGCGGTTGCGCAAGCACAACTGCGCAAGCGCACCGCAGCGCGACACGTGTCTGCGCGGTTGCGCAAGCACAACTGAGCAAGCGCACCGCTGCGCGACACGTGTCTGCGCGGTTGCGCAAGCACAACTGCGCAAGCGCACCGCTGCGCGACACGTGTCTGCGCAGCTGCGCAAGCTCAGCTGCGCAAGCGCCTTACTGCGCGACACGTGTCACGCGCTGGTGAGTTGCGCAACAACAGAATGAAGATTTAAAGAAATCTTTTCTGTTCTTGTTAAAACAAGAAGATTTCTTCTGTAAAACAGGGGCCTTTGGATCAAAGATCCAACGGTGGGGAAAATTCCCCGAATCACTCAGAAAAGATCTTTTTAACAAATTTAACTGATCTTTGAGCACTATAAAAAGGACCCTAGACCCCATTTCAAACATATAGACAATTACATAGACAATTGGATAAAAAAAAGGAGAGAACTCTTGAGAATTTCTGAAGAACACAAAAAGAAAGGTAAAAACCTTTGAGAAAATTCTCTTAAAGAGTAGATCATTGATCTAGAAAACAAGATCAGTGATCTTCAATAGATAAACAAATAAATAAAAATAATAAAAATAGTGCCTTGCACTTGCCATGAACCTCTGGTTCTCAGATAAATAAATAAATAAAAATAATAAAAATAGTGCCTTGCACTTGCTATGAACCTCTGGTTCTCTGAAACAGAAAGAAAGAAAAGATTTCTTTCTTTTCTTTTCTTTGATCTAAATTTAGACCAAGAAATCAGAAAAGTGCTCTGCACTTCTTTTCTTGAATCTAAAAGATTCTTGGTGCTCTGCACAAATGCAATGCATTTCATAAAGGGCCAGGCCCAAATCAAAAAAGACCTAGCAGGCCAAAATAAATTGCAAAGTAATAAAAGAGCTGGGCCCAAATCAAATTGATGCTCTGCATCATTTATAAAGGGCAGAGCCCAAATAAAATTGATGCCTTGCATCATTCCTAAAAGGGCAGAGCCCAAAACAAATTGATGCTCTGCATCCTTTCTGGGCAAGGCCCAAATAAAAATAAAAAAAAGAAATGCAATGCAAAAGCAAATAAAATGTTGAACATTTCAACTGGACTTAGCCCTATCGTGGCCATAAGTCCTTAAATTAAATTGATTAAGCAAAATGTCTCTCCTAAATCGATTTACGTCTGGTTCGAGGGTACATCTCCGAACTCCTTTGACATCCATCGTTGTAATCCCTCAACGACGTCAAAAAGGTGACGAGTCCCAACGACCACACACTCATATGGACTGCGGGGTCCTTAAACTCGTGGACCGAAACGTCCCTAAACTAATATCGGACCGAAATGTCCCTAAACTAATATTGGACTGAAACGTCCTTAAACTAATATCGGACCGAGACGTCCCTAAACTAATATCGGACCGAAACGTCCCTAAACTAATATCGGACCGAAACGTCCATTAAACTAATATTGGACCGAAACGTCCCTAAACTAATATCGGACCGAGATGTCCTTAAACTAATAATGGACCACCATGTCCCTAAACTGGCGATGGACCACCACGTCCTTAAACTGGCGATGGACCACCACGTCCTTAAACTGGAACAATAGAGCCTCCAAACGCTCTTTTGCCGGATCTAAACGGTCCCGTTTAAGTTGATCTTAGCCCCAAATACGGCTAACGTATCCTTAAACATTCAAATGGATTATAAAACTCCCAATGAACTCTGGTTCGAGGGTACATCTCCGAGCTCCTCTGATACATGTCGTTGTAATCCTTCAACGACGTCAGAGAGGTGACGAGTCCCGATGGCCATACATTAAATTAATCACTACGTCGAGTCGATCTTAGTCCAAAACAGGACTAGCGTATCCTTGACGAACGTTTAAGTTGATCTTAGCCGCAACGCGACTAATGTATCCTTAAACTAAAATACCAAACCCAAATCTAAGTAAACACGGATTTGGACTAATCCACGTCCTACGGGCGACGGCATTACTCAGTCTCCGTATACAATCCACGGGCAACCATAAACAAAACAAACACACACGACACGAAGTGAAATTCTGGAGAAGGAGAAAGTTGTTACCGCGATGCGGTAGCGTAATTAACTGCAGGGGCTTGCACCTGCAGGGAAGAGCGTCCCCACAATCAAAAACCCCTCACCCTGAGGGGGAATCTGACGAAGTCTGCTACATCGGCCGCATTCGTCTAAACCTCTGATACATGGTGCCATAAATCAACTTGGCATCTTTGGAGAGATAGACGGATAAAACCAAATAGCATCTGCCCCGAACCTCGGGCAACGGACGCGAAGTCCGGGCCGCCGTTCGGAGGGGAACAGTGGGCTTTGGTTTAAGCCGGATCCTAATATTAGATTTGTTGGATTACTTTAGTCTATTGCATTCGCATTTAGTCGGAATGCGGATGTAGGTATGTATATACAGGTGAGGGGTATCCTTGTGATCCGTCATGAGTTTACTTTAGTAGATGCCATTCTCTTTTTATTGTTGCAAACATTTGGATTAATGTTTGAAAATGGAAATTGTGAGCTCAAAGTCATGATTAAGAGCATTAATTGTGACACATGCACAAGTGATGACTCATGGTCTCTTTATTTGTTCATATGCCACATTTTGGATTGATTTAAGTGTTGAAATGATAAGAGGAGAGAGAGAGCGGGAAACCATAGGGCTTGAGGTTGCTCTTGTGTTGATAATTTCCATCTCACTCTCATTATCATTCCAACATAAAAGAAAAAGGAAGCTCTTCTTTTTCCTCTTCTTTCTTGAGCTCACTATCTCCATTAATGGCATCCACTTCAACCTCCATCCATACACTCTCATGCGTTGAGAATTAATGGATGCTTGAGACAAAGTTATCACACACATTCTCTACATCACCTTGGACACATCGGCTAGTTTCTTCGGATGAAGCGGGAGCCCGTAAACAGACTCATTGATGTTGTGCCCTTCCGACGAGGAGACCGGAGATCGGAGATGCCGCGAGAAGTTTGGGATGGTGGACAAAGATCAAAGGACACGAATCAATCGATATAGCCACTCTCACTTCTTTATAGTTTGCTAGTTTAGCGTTAATGGTTCGATCTGGGTGAAAGACTACGATAGCGCCGGTTTCCAAAAAAGTTTTTGTTTCCGCATTTGGCCTCGGATTGACAGTCGGGGCGCTACCGTAGATTTACACTGAGCCTAAACGCCCTAAGTCTGGGGGCATGGTGGTGCATACCGTTTATATGGAATCTGAAAAAGATGATAGCCCACAGGTCATCGACCGCTTATGCGATCAGTGACTAAGGCTCAGGAGCAACAACAACAAAAGCTCTAAGAGATGCTAACAGCCATGGCCGCACTCACAGGACCAAAAGCAAGTCCAGAGACGTCCTCAGAACAGCGTCATGAGCAGGAAACTGATGCCGAATTCCTTCGGAGAATGCTTTAGAAAAAGGACAAAGAGGCCGCGGAACAAGCTGCCAACATAAAACAAATGGCCCTTCTATTCCAAGATATGGTGGGCCTGATGATCCAGCTGGACCCTCCAGCCGAAGATCCTCCTGTAATAATTGAAGATGATAGAGGAGAGACATCAAATCCTCTGCAGGCTCTGTCAGCTGCCAAGGAGGAGACATCTCCAAAGCCACGCTCGATGATTATATAGCTCAACAAATACGAGCTAATCAAGCGAATGAAGCGGCTGGCCAGGTCGTCAGAACTGGATGGCCCTTTCCGGGTTGGTACGATCAAATAAAGTACCCGTCAGGATACACAATTCCTAAATTCCATATGTACAAGGGGACATGCAATCCCCATCAACATGTCGCCCAGTTCAGGGCTCTCTGCGGCAATACTGGAGGGGATGATAAGCTACTGCTTCGCCAATTCGTCGGCAGCTTGGCGGAGACGGCACTCGAATGGTACTCAGAGCTTCCCAACGACTGCATTAAAACTTTTATAGGGATGGAATTATTGTTCACCTAGCGTTTCGCAAGCGCTAGCGAACGCACCCCAATTACAGCAATAATTAACACCAGAGTGAAGCCAGGCGAAACATGGGTGCAGTACGCGATACGATGGCGGAATTTATGGTCGAAGTGCGAGCAGTGCATCGAAGAAGCTCCTACGGTAGGAATGCATAGGTGTTAGTTATATGTATGCCCTAGAGGCCATTACTGTACATACGATGTATATTGTAATGGATGCTTGGACATATATAGGGAGGACTTTCTTGCTCGACATGATAGTATGCTATCTGGTTGTACTTTATCTTAACATGTACTCAGATTGTCTCTATGTTACATGTTGATAAAGCCCTTAGGATGTGTACTCGACTACTGGGACTATGATGAGATCATACTAGTGGGGCCACGGTAGTCAACGAGTACATCCTATAACTGTTCCTAGTCGAGGGTGTATCGAGACAGGGCATCGATACACCAGAGTAGACTAGCGTATACGCATCTTGACCCATATGATGGGCGACCCATATGATGGGCGATGGATGATCCCATAGCCATCGGTGTTTGACATCAAGGATGGTGTACGGGTGCTCAGTGGAGACTGGGTACACTGGACGGACTCGCCGAGAACTCCCAGATGGTATTATACCTCACGTCAGATGGCAGTTCTCCGGTGACACTGGTACAGAGTAGTCTGTTGACCCGAGATCGTCATAGAGTCTTGTGTGATTCCCACTGTGCTTTGATTTCCATCATACCACGTCCAAGAGGGCGTGCAAAAAGGTGGCTTTTGGGTACAGTCCCGAATCACATGGAGGCAATGAGCGATAGGAAGGGATTCGTCTCTCCCGGTATAGGGAGTTGATGTTGTGCTGTGTTCGATTGGCTATAACCGGAAATCCCTGGACAGGGTTGCTGAGATTTACTGGTAAGTGATATCAGTAGTTTCTCGAACTGTTATAGACCTCATATCGACACGACTTATCGAGCTACTGGGGTCTGACGTTTACCACCCCTAGGCGAGATATGCAACATATCAGACGACGAGACCGGACTGTACGGAAGTGTTACTGTTTGGATTCATAGGAGAATGTACTGGCTTGCTTGTTGATCTTCTGAGCGCTCAATACATGGGTAGCTATTACGTTTAGCTGACCGCTTGCAGCTTGTGAGTGTTTGATATGATCATCGCCTACGATTCTTTAGAGTCCTACACAGAGCTTTCTTGGCTCAGGCAAAACGGAGTAGGAGCACATATGTGATATGTGCGGGACCGAGGATAATGCGATATGAGATACCGTATTCTATTCTCGCGATATTTGATATCAGCCGGGTCATCGGATCAAGTGTTGATTCGATGAATCGGTACGGATAAATATTAGTCGGTTATATGCGATATAGCCGGATTGTCGGATCAAGTGTTGATTCGATAATTTAATGTATACTAATATATATGATATATTAAAATACATTAACTAATATTAGCTCACTAAAAGATTCTTTTTCTTACTCGGGTAATACATTGATATATATGCGATATATGTTAAATGTATTATTTTATTTTGTTACGATAAATATTGTATATGTGATATATAATATTGTAACATGTTATAATTATTAATGCAACAAGTTTAGAGGAGTTTAAACAAGATTAGGGTTTGATTTGGGTTAATGATTTCTAGATGTTTCTAGATGGTTTTACTTTGTCTTTGTTAAGATATTATGATAGATATTTCTTTGTGACTCAACCTTTAACCCAACCCAAACCCTAACCCTAGTAAACTCTCTACAATGGTTACTACAACCATGGTTGCATAAATGATTATGATAACATTTTATTATTCATCACAAATGATATTGTTCATCTTCTTCCTTCTTCTTCCTTGCTCAAAAAGCTTTCTTGCTTTGATATTTTGTGATGAAAATATGTGAGAAAAAGATAAATAAAGAGAGCAAAAATCCTACTTCATCATCCTCATCTTCCCTTGCCATTTAGATGAGGGTGTTCACATCATTTCATGAGTGTTAGCTTGTGTTAACGAAACTTCAAGGTAGATCATCTTAGTATCGAAGATCGGAAGCAAAGACTGCATCTTTCTCTTCGTGGAGCCTCTCGAGAGTCCGGAGCATGATGATCGCAGCGAAGGGACCACAACACGGAGCATATGAAGTGAAGGACCGGATCTACAAAGGTTGTAATCCCACTCACTTAGTGTTAAAGTTGTTAACATGTTAGTTTTCGCCTAATCTCCAGTTTAAAGATCCGTATTCGGGTTGTTCGGCACGGCTAAAATTTTAATCGGGCATGGTTGATGCCTCGTAGACCCTTGTGCGCATGCTTAGCAACCCTACAGTGGTATCAGAGCCAAGCTAGAGTTTTAGGCGATGCGTAGACGGAGTTTGAAGTCCGATTGAACCGAAATCCCATTTCCAAAATGCTCTCTGGACTTTTTTCAAAAACTGGGTTTTTTCCAGATTAAAAATTGCTAAAAAATTCAGCAGGGTCTTAGATGAATTACTGTGAAATTCGAGGGGCTAACTCATCTAAAGTGCGGCGGAACCGCGGTATAAGCATGCCTTATGCGGCGGTTCCGCGGCCATATGATGACGTCAGCCCTCCATATTTGCACAGTAATTCCTCTTTCACAGTGCTGAGTTTTATGGGAATTTTTAATATTTATTCAAGAGTTGAATTTTCTGGGGTTATTTTGGGGATTCGATGATTCGATCGGATTATCAGATTTTGTCTATGTGTTTTCCGGATAATTTTTAGAAACTGTTAAAAAGTTCGAACGGATATCAATAACTCACTTTTTCCCCTGTCGGAAAATTTTTCAAAAGTTGGATTTTTCCTCGTGTTTAAGAACGTTCTAAGTCGTGCAAGTAACGCGGTGGACCCTCTAGAAGACAACAAACCTTAACTCGATTATGTGACCGTCTTGAACTGCCTTTTGAACCTTAGGGTTTGGGGCAGTACGGCGTGCCACATGTGAGGCGTTGGCTTGACCCTTCTACGGCTGGACCATTGGTACTGTGGCATGTGATGGATGTTTTTAAACTGATTTCAAGTGTTGAGATATATTAGGGAAATCTTGGGTGTTTGATGATTCGATCGGAAAGTTTAACTTTGTCTATTTATCTGGAATGTGATACAATATTTGGAATCCACAGGTAGTTATGAGATAACTAATTTGAATATTATAAACATAGCAGTTTAGTCTCAGATGATCGGTTGCCACGGAATTTTGATGTGATCAAAAGTCCGTCGCAATCATGTAGCGTACGCGGATACTCGCCGGGAAAACTTAATAAACAGCTACACCTCTTAGCCCCGACCAAGTGACTGTAGGAGAACCCCGTCGCCGAAAGCATCCGTTCGGGTGCTCGCGGCAGCGGTGTTCCGCCTTAGTGCACTTCGTCGGCGGCATCCAGGGGTGCGGCCGTCTACTAAAGTTTGCGACGAGCATTCGATCAGGACGTCGGGAATCTTGTTGAATTGCCCGACTTGATATTGAAAAGAGTTTTCGATAATGAGACTGAAATGCGGGGTTTATAATTGTTAGGCATGTGATGTCTAAGGAATTCATTTGGTTTGGCATGCGATATCTAAGGAGGTTGCGGATTCCAACTGTTGTAGTTTTACACTTTCTTTTCTGTGACCGTAAGCGTAGTATGTGGTGTATCGCCGGCTTCGTTGCTATACATCAACGACAATCGGGATACGCATACTTGCTTACGTTGATGATATGTGATATTTTGTGTTGCTGTGATATGTTGTATTGGATCGTCGCTTTTGAATAGCCGGGGGTTCTATGTGAGATGAGAGATTTTCTTTTTCATTCATGTAAACTTCATTTGTATGTAATATTCTTTTATTGGGGCACTTCCAGGTAGCGGAAGATGTCACCGTTGTATATTATTTACTTTTCCGCATTAGGTAGACCCAAGGCGGGAAGCACAAGTAACCGGGTTCTAGGGTCCAGTGGGAGACCATCTCGAGGAGTCGAGACCGGGTCTCCTAACCCTAGAATTGGCAGTGTTACTTGCCGCTCTCGTAGGGGTCTAGGGATGTGGGTTTGGCTATTCATCGCGACCGTGGAATCCGTGTTTTATACAGGCTCGTATTGAAAATACGGACGTCCTAGTATATCCAATATTTCATATATGTTCTTCTGCTGCATTGTTCTGTGATGAGATCATATTAGTGCCTGAGACGAATGTTTATATTATATATATGAGATATATGTTATATTGCAGATTTCGTTTCAACTGTGATGCTTGTGAAGCATAATAAAATGGGACTTCATTAATGAGATTAATGAAATAAAAGAAACCTAAGATGTTGTAGAAACTTGTTTAAATTAAAAACTGGTAGCTCTAGTTCTTGCTTTGCATAGCGGTGTTCCTTGTAGAACATCCAGCACCTTATTCGATAAGGAAAGGACCGAGATCCCTTCACCGGGAGTGACTCCTTTAGCAATAACTGGCAGATGCTACAAACTCGGTTTGTCTTTTGATTGCTTTTATAGTTCTTGCTTTGCATAGTGATATATATGATATATCATGCACCTTATTCGATGAGGAAAGGGCCGACGATCCCTTCACCGGGAGTGACCCCTTTAGCAAAACTAGAAAAGCCTCAAAAACACTCCATTTAAAATCACTCGATTCTACAACGATATCAAGTTCATTACGCAAAGGGTTTTCTTAAAAACCTGTCGTAGCCCTCCGTCATTTCAGATAAGAAATAATTAGTATTCGTGCTGCGTTTGTTGACCTCTGTCAAGGCGTAGTGTGCAGTAGCTGATTAGTGCTTATCTGTATAAGCATATGATGTGATTGATTTAGGGTAGTCGTGCGACCTTGTTGACCTCTGTCAAGGGTCGTGCGGGTGGGTTTACTTCAATCAGGAAATGACGGGTTGAACTTGACTAGCAGCCTATGGTTTGTTGACCTCTGTCAAGGTCATAGGACGCTTGGGGCAAAATATTATTGGGAATTTCAAGTGTTGAAATTTGCAATGAGATTGCATACCTTCTATGAGATAGTTGGATCCCGATACCCGCTGCGAGTAAGAGTTACTCCTGGGAGAGTTTTACACATTACAATTAGCCGATCAAGTAGGTGTCTAGAAAGGTGTTAACGGGGTTACGCCTCTGGGAAAACGAGGTTTACTTTAATTAGGTTCGTGCGAAAGCACGGGGGACCTCCCTCAAAGTACCGACACTGGCCTGGCTGAAAGATTGGCGAACTTGTAGCGTGTAATTAATCCCGGCTAGTCTTTCCTTTTAGGGTTTGAAGGAAGATTTGATTAAAACAGTGGGAGACATCCTGATTAGATATATTAGATAACCAATCTAATCTTGCAAGAGCATACGCTGAGTGTTTTCTTCTCTCTCTCTCAAGATAGCGACCATATCACGCCTTAATCAAGATAATAAAACGGATATATTGGCCGAACCCACTTGTTATACTGAGCTGGGGAACGTTGTTCCCGCTCCAACTTATAATTGTTATAAGACAGAGCAGGAAATTGGGGAATACCAGATTTCCTGTGCCGCCCAAACGAAGAAAGTGCATGTTGATGCATCATCTTCGGGTGTGTTCATTACACAGAACTGTTTCTCAGTATCCTTTACGTCCTGGGTATGAGATACCGGATCAGGATCCCGTATATGTAATCTGTTACATGGGCTACAGATAGGTAAAGAACTAAGAACGGGTGATAAGTTTCATGAGACAGAAAACGGTGCAAGTGTTGCAGCCAAGTCTGTTGGTCACTATCACCCTGTATTAACAGAATACATTGATTCTGAACAAATGCTATTAGATACCGAACCTGATATACAAAATCATATCAGTTTCTTTATTAGTAAAGAAAGGATATAATTTTGTATTGTTGGATAATGTTTTGAACATTTCCTATATCAAGAGTTGATCGGTTCAGGCACGTTATCTAAAAGCATTGACGTTCTAAATCAAACTACAGTTCTTAGTTTACGGAACACACACAAGAGGAAGAGTTCAGAAATGAATGAATCCTTCTTGAGGCATTGTAGACTAGGTCATATCAATGCGACCCGACTGGCTGAAGTTATATTTAGATGCATATTTAAATTAGTTTGAATTTACATCTTGTGAAACTTGCCGGTCATGTCACAAAGATAAGATGATTACAGCTCTGTTTATTGGAAACAGAGAAAGAGTTAGTGAACTCTTGGGATTGATACATGTTGATGTATGAAAGGTCCCCTGTCTACACATGCCAAGATCGGTTCTTTCTACTTCATTACATTTTCTGATAATCTCTCAAGATTCAGACATATGTTTCTGTTGAAACACAGGTCCGAATCTTTTGAGATATTCACAGAATATAAGTTAGAAGTAGAGAACCAAAATACGGGTATAAGTATTATGTCCTTTGATGAGATCAAGGAGGAGAATACTTGAGCACGGGATTCCTGGACTATTCTAAAGGAGAATGAGATTCTCTCTCAGCATTATTCCTCCGTATACACCATAGCACGATGGTATATCGGGGCGGAGCAATAGCACCCTATGTGATATGGTGTGCTCTATGATGAGTACTACTGAGTTGCCTATTTCCTTTTGGGAGTTATGCACTTGAGAAGCTGCATACCTATTGAATAGGGTTCAAATCAAATCAGTTGTCTACCACTTCATATGTGATATGGAAAGGGAAGAGCCTATATCTTAAGCTTGTTAAGATTTGGGGTTGTCCGGCCTATGTCTAAAAGCAAAATCCGGACAAGATCGAGGCAGGGTCTGTTATGTAGAACTGGAAATGTTCCAGCTATACAAACTACAGCTGATGATTTGGTAGAACCAAAGGATTCAATAGTTTCCAACGAACCTCAGCCTCTCCGCCGATCTAGTAGGGTTCCTCACCCACCTGAGAGATACTTCGGTTTCTCTATGACAGTGGGAGCGATGATTGCATCATGAGATGATGACCCAACTAGTTTCGAGCTGGCCATCAGGAGTGGGACTCTGTAAGAATGGCTAGGTGCTTATCGATCTGAGATGGAATCCTTATACACCAACAAAGTATGGACTTTGGTTGCTTTATCTGAAGGGTTAAATCCCTATCAAGAGCGAGTATATCTTGAGAAGATTACTTGGTGTACATGGAAAAGTTAAGACTTTCAAAGCTATGCTTAAGTCCATCCAGATCCTACTTGCCACTGCTACATTCCATGACTACGATATCTGGTGGTTGGGTGTCATGACTGCTTTTCTAAATGATGTTTTAGAAGATAGTGTCTATAAGTACACAACCAGAGGGCTTCGTAGACAGTGGGAGCAGCGGAAACGTGTGCAAGATGTTTTATATGATAAAACAGGCATCGCGGAGTTGGAACATCTGTTTTGATGTGGTAGTCAAAGAGTTTGACTTCATCAAAATGGTAGATGAACCTTGTATATATGAAAAGGTAGTAGAGAGTATGGCGGTGATCCTCGTAGAGTACGTGGATGACATACTCTTGATAGGGAAGGAGTTTCCAATGCTACGCTCGGTCAATCTCCACTTATCACAAGGATTCTCCATATAGGATCAAAGTGATACCTCCTAAATCCTGGGTTTTGGATCTATGAGATAGATCTAATTGGATGTTAGGACACTCACTAGTTGTAGTGAGATGGTATCAATCGATCCTGGGGAGAATCACTGGAAAGGTTCCAGGCTGAGAAGGACGACTGAATGTCAGTCGCAGGCATTGTCTATACCCTCCGTGGAGGGATGGTATGTTGGAAGAGTTCCAAGATAGATACCGTGACTTACTAGAAGATTAAAGGCAAGATACATCGTTACCAAGGATACTACCAAAGAGGCAGTCTGGATATATGTAAGTTCATGAGATGAACTTCGTTCCTACCATTGTGTGACAATGGAGTTGTGGCTTTTGCCAAGGAACTACCGTCCCATCAGAAATCCAAATATAATTCTTAGGCAGTATCACCTGATTATGGAGATGGTTGATCTCCAAGGAGATCGAGGTTAGGAGAGCAGACACAGAGGACGACAGCGCGGATCCATTCGCAAAGGCCTTTTGAAAGGTTCCTAGGCACCCTATAGTGGTCTCACAAGGCATCGAACATGCCAATATAAAATTTTACGGGTGCCGAGAGACCCGACTACGGATCGTCGGCTAGATATTTAGGCGAAAAGATAACTAGTTAACAACTTTAACTATAAGGAAACGGAAATACAACCTTTGTAGATCCGGTGCTCTACCTCCATAGCTCCGCAACGATGTATCCTCGCTGTCCAAAATCCATCCCGGGCTCTAGAGTCGGCTTCATCGGAGAATGGATGGGCTAGGTCATCGACGACGTGCCGAAGATGATCTACGTCGAGGCATCGCAAGATCATGCTCCACCTTCACCGAGCCATGAAAAATTGTGAAGGAAACACACTCTACTACTTGGCAAGAGGTAGAGGATGAAGAAATAGGAAGTGGGTAGACTTTAGAATTGGATTTCTCACTTGTTTCATCAATCCACCATTGATGAAGTTAAGCTTCTTCATGTGAAGAAGAAGAAGAAGATGATGAAAGAATTATGATAAGTTTTTAAAGAATAAATAAAAATCCATTCTTATCATAATTCTCACCATGGTTAGGTGTAGAGAATTAACTTGAGTTAATTGAATTGGTTAGGGTTAAGCATGAGACAAAATGGTGACTAAGTCAAAAGTTCATGAAGCTTCATGAAAGAAAACAAAAGAAAGCCACCATTCTATTTTATGCAATTTATTTTCCAAAAATTAAAAAAATGAATAAATGAATAATCAAATAAAAACCCTAACCATTTCTTTAACCAAGGTTTAATTCTTTACACAAACCCTAATTTGCATGTATCATCAAATATGATACAAACAAGTGCACAAAATCATATCGCATATGCAATGCGCACATCCGAGTGAGAAAATCCATTCAAAGTGAACCGATACCAGTTAATGCAAAGTAATATATCATATATATAAATATGCATTAAATCATTAAATCAACACTTGATTCAATGATCCGGTCATGTCGCAGACAACCGACTAGTATACAATGTATCGGCTTATCGAATCAACGCTTGAATCGATAACTAGGTTATATCGCATACAACCATTCGACACATTGATCGCGAGAATGAAATACGGTATCACATACACGCATTATTCTCGGTCCCGCACATATCTCATATGCGCTCCTATTTCGTTTCGCTTGAGCCAGGAAACCTCTGTGTAGGATTCTAAAGACTCGTCAATACGCCGGCAGCAGGTGATGATCATATCAAGCACCTACAAGCCGCAAGCGGTCTGCTAAACGTAACGGCCACCCGGGTATTGAGCGATCAGAAGATCGACGAGCAAGCCCGCTCACACTCCAGTGAATCCAACCAGTAACACTACCGTACAGTCCGGTCTGATCGTCTGATATGTCGCATATCTTGCCTAGGGGTGGTAAACGTCAGACCCCAATAGCTCGATAAGTCGTGTCGATGTGAGGTCTATAACAATTCGAGAAACTACTGGTAACACTTACCAGTAAATCTCAGCAACCCTGGCCAGGGATTTCCTGTTATAGCCAATCGAACACAGCGCAACATCAACTCCCTATACCGGGAGAGACGAATCCCCTCCTATCGCTCATTGCCTCCATATGACTCGGGACTGTACCCAAAAACCACCGTTTTGCATGCCCTCTTGGACGTGGTAAGATGGAAATCAAAGCACAGTAGGAACCACACAAGACTCTATGACGATCTCGGGTCAACAGACTACTCTGTACCAGTGTCACCAGAGAACTGCCATCTGACGTGAGGTATAATACCATCTGGGAGTTCTCGGAGAGTCCGTCCAGTGTACCCAGTCTCTACTGAGCACCCGTATATCATCTCTGATGTCAAACACCAATGGATATGGGATCATCCATCGCCCATCTGTATGGGTCGAGAAGGTATACGCTAGTCTACTCTGGTATATCGATGCCCCTTCTCGATACACCCACGACTAGGGACTTTGAAGGATGTACTTATGGACTACCATGTCCCCACTAGTATGATCCGCATCATAGTCCAGGTAGTCAAGCACACATCCTAAGGGCTTTACCAATATGTAACAGAGAGACAATCAGTATGCACGTTAAGGTAAATGGCAACCAGATAGCATACTATCATGTCGAGCAAGAAAGTCCTCCCTATATATGTCCCAGCATCCACTACAATATACATCCTATGTACAGTAATGGCCTCTAGGGCATACATATAACTAACAATCTCCCACTTGCACTAGGGCCATCTGTAGCAGTGGTCGATGTATCTCATACTCAACCATCCCATAAAAGTCTCTCTCTGGGAATAGGCCTTCGTGAGTGGATCCTCCGTGTTATCCTCTGAGTCTGCTCTCCTTGCCTCGATCACCTTGGAGATCAACCATCTCCATGATCAAGTGATACTGCCTTAGAATATGTCTGGATCACTGATGGGACCTGCGTTCCTTGGCATAAGCCACAACTCCATTGTCACACAATGGGAGGAACATAGTTCATCTCATGAACCAATTATACATCCAAACAGCCTCTTTGGTAGCATCTTAAGTAGCGATGTATCCTGCCTTTATCGTCTAGTATGTCACGGTATCTTGCTTGGAACTCTTCCAACATACCGTCCCTTTAGTGAGGGTAAAGACAATGCCTGTGACTGACATTCAGTCGTCTTTATCACCCTGAAACACTTCCAGTGATCCTATATGGAGAATCATTGTGATAAGCGGAGATTGATCGAGCGTAGCATAGGAAACTCCTTCCCTATCAAGAGTATGTCATCCACGTACTCTACGAGGATTGTCACCATACTCCCTACTACCTTTTTGTTTATACAAGGTTCATCTACCATTTTGATGATGTCAAACTCTTTGACTATTCCATCAAAACAGATGTTTCAACTCCGCGATGCCTGCTTTATCATATAAAGCATCTTGCACACGTTTCCGCTGCTCCCACTGTCTACGAGGCCCTCTGGCTGTGTACTTATAGACGCACTCTTCTAAAACATCATTTAGAAAAGCAGTCATGGCACACAACCGCCAGATATCGTAGTTATGGTATGTAGCCGTGGCAAGTAGGATCTGGATGGACTTAAGCATAGCTACTTGAAAAGGTTTTATCATTATCCACACCTGGTCAATGATGCAAACTTTTAACAAGTCTAGCTTTGAAAGTCTCAACTTTTCCATCTACACCAAGTAATCTTCTCAAGATATACTTGCTCCTGATGGGGATTTAACCCTTCAGATATAGCAACCAAAGTCCATACTTTGTTAGTGTACATGGATTCCATCTCAGATCACTAAGCATCCAGCCATTCTTACAGAGTCTTACTCCTGATGGCCAGCTCGAAGCTAGTTGGGTCATCATCTCATGATGCAATCCTCGCTCCCACTGTCATAGAGAAACCGAAGTATCTCTCAGGTGGGTGAGGAACCCTACTAGATCGCCGGAGAGGCTGAGGTTCGTTGGAATCTACTGAATCCTTTGGCTCTATCAAATCATCTGCTGCAGTTTGTATAGCTGGAACATTTCCAGTTCTACATTACAGACCTTGCCTTGAGCTTGTCCGGATTTTGCTTTTAGACATAGGCCGGTCAACCCCAAATCTTAACTAACTTAAGATATGGGCTCTTCCCTTTCCATATCATATATGAAGTGGTAGGCAACTGATTTGATTCGAACCCTATTCAATAGGTATGCAGCTCCATAAGTGCATAACCCCCAAAAGAAAATAGGTAACTCAGTAGTACTCATCATAGAGCACACCATATCAAATAGGGTGTATCTGCTCCGCCCTGATATACCATCGTGCTATGGTGTATTCGGAGGAGTAATGCCGAGAGAGAATCTCATTCTCCTTTAGAATAGTCCAGGAATTCCGTGCTCAAGTATTCTCCTCCTCGATCACATCAAAGGACATAATACTTATACTCGTATTTTGGTTCTCTACTTCTAACTTATATTCCGTGAATATCAAAAAAGGTTTGGACTTGTGTTTCAGAAGGAACATTAGTCTGAATCTTGAGAGATCATCAGAGAATGTAATGAAGTATAAAGAACCAATCCTGGTATGTGTAGACAGGGGACCTTACATACATCAACATGTATCAATCCCAAGAGTTCACTAATTCTTTCTCTGTTTTCAATAAACAGAGCTATGGTCATCTTATCTTTGTGACATGACTGGCGAGTTTCACAAGATGTAAATTCAAACTGATTTAAATATGCATCTATATGTAACTCTAGCTAGTCGGGTCACATTGATCTGACCTAGTCTACAATACCTCAAGAAGGAATGGTTCAATTCTGAACTCTTCCTCTTGTGTGTGTTCCATATACTAAGAACTGTAGTTTGATTTAGAACGTCAATGCTTTTAGACAACGTGCCTGAACCGATCAACTTTTGATATAGGAAATGTTCAAAACATTATCCAACAATACGAAATTTTATCGTTTCTTTACTACTAAAGAGAGTGATATGATTTTGTATATCAGGTTCGGTATCTAATAGCATTCGTTCAGAATCAATGTATTACAATACAGGGTGACAGTGACCAACAGACTTGGCTGCAACACTTGCCCCGTTTTCTGCCTCATGAAACTTATCATCCGTTCTCAGTTTTTCTACCCTTTTGTAGCCCTATGTAACAAATTACATATCTGGGATCCTGATCCGGTATCATATACCCAGGATGCGGAGGATACTGAGAAACAGTTCTGTATAATGAACACACCCGAAGATGATGCATCAGCATGCACTCTCTTCGTTTGGGCGGCACGGGAAATCTGGTATTCCCCAATTTCCTGCTCTGTCTTATAACAATTATAAGTTGGAGCGGGACCAACGTTCCCCAGCTCAGTATAACAAGCGGGTTCGGTCAATAATCCGTATTATTTTCTTGATTAAGGCGTGACATGGTCGCTACCAGGAGAGAGAGAGAAGAAAACACTCAGCGTGCGCTCTTGCAAGAATAGATTGGTTATTATTTTTTCTAATCAGGATGGCTCCCACTGCTTTTTATCAAATCTTCCTTCAAACCCTAAAAGGAAAGACTAGCGGGATTAATTACACATTACAAGTTCGCCAATCTTTCAGCCAGGCCAGTGTCGGTACTTTGAGGGAGGTCCCCCGTGCTTTCGCACGAACCTAATTAATGTAAACCTCGTTTTCCCAGAGGCGTAACCCCGTTGACACCTTTCTAGACACCTACTTGATCGGCTAATTGTAATGTGTAAAACTCTCCCAGGATTAACTCTTACTCGCAGCGGGTATCGGGATCCAACTATCTCATAGAAGGTATGCAATCTCATTGCAAATTTCAACACTTGAAATTCCCGATAATATTTTTCCCCTAACGTGCTATGACCTTGACGAAAGCCAACAAACCATAGCCCGCTAGTCAAGTTCAACCCGTACATTTCTTGATTGAATTAAACCCACCCGCACGACCCTTGACGAAAGCCAACAAAGCCGCACAACTACCCTAATCCAATCGCATCGTATGCTGGCAGATAAGCAGCATATAGCTACCGCACACTGCACCTTGACGAAAGCCAACAAATGCAGCACGAATACTATATACAACTTATCTGAAATGACGGAGGGCTACGACAGGTTTTTCTGAAAAGCTATTGCGTAATGAACTTGATATCGTTGTAGAATCAAATGATTTTAAAATGGAGTGTTTTTGAGGCTTTTCTAGTTTTGCTAAAGGAGTCACTCCCGGTGAAGGGATCGTCGGTCCTTTCGTCGTCGAATGAGGTGCGGGATAAATCATATATATCACTGTGCAAAGCAAAAACACTTAAAAGCTATCAAAAGACAAACCGAGTGTGTAGCATCTGCCAGCTATTGCTAAAGGAGTCACTCCCGGTGAAGGGATCTCGGTCCTTTCCTTATCGAATAAGGTGCAGGATATATCATATATACCGCTGTGCAAAGCAAGAACTGTAGCTACCTGTTTTATTTTGAAATTCGATTCTACAACATCTTAGGTTTCTTTTCTTTCATTAATCTCATTAATGAAGTCCCATCATTTAAGTACCTAAACATCACAGATAGATATGACGTACACTTATGCCATCCGCATTCGCCTCGATGTCCCCTCGTGCACCGTTAGGTTAGGTAACTAACGACAGAGCAGGGCAGGGCTAGCGCGGGTGTAAAACATAAGTAACGTCTATATAATATATCATATATACTATATACTATATCCATCACAGAAACACATCAGAGATATTGCAGCAGAAGAAATATATGAAATATTGGATATACTAGGACGTCCGTGTTTTCAATACGAGCCAGTATAAAACACGGATTCCACGGTCGTGATGGATAGCCAAACCCACACCCCTAGACCCCTAAGAGAGCGGCAAGACACCCTACCAATTCTAGAGTTAGGAGACCCGGACTCGACTCCTCGAGTTGGTCTCCCACTGGACTCCAGAACCCGGTTACTTGTGCCCTCCTCCTTGGGTCTATCCTAGTGCAGAAAAGTAAATAATATACAAAGGGTGACTACTTCCGCAACCTGGAAGCGTCCCAATAAAAGAATATTACATACAAGTTTTTACATGAATGAAAATGAAAAACACTCATCTCACATAAAAACCCCCGGCTATTCAAACACGACGATCCAATATAACATATCCAGCAACACATAACATCACATGTCATCAACGTAACTAAATATGTCCATCCCAATTGTCGTTGACATATAGCAACGAAACCGGCGATATCACATATTACACTTACGGTCACAGAAAAGAAAGTGTAAAACTACAACAGTTGGAATCCGCAACCACCTCAGACATTGCATGCCTGACCAAATGAATTACTTAGACATCGCAAGCCTAACAATTATAAACTCCGTATTTTAGTCTCATTATCGAAAACACTTTTCAATATTGAGTCGGACAATTCAACAAGATTCCCGACAGTCTGATCGAATGCTCATCGCAAACTTCAGTAGGCGGCCGCACCCCCGATACCGTCGACGAAGTGCACCAAGGCGGAACACCGCTACCGCGAGCACCCGGACGGATGCTTTCGGCGACGGGGTTCTCCTACAGTCACTTGGTCGGGGCTATGGGGTGAGGCTGTCTATTAAGTTTACCCGGCGAGTATCCGCGTACGCTACGTGATTGCGACGGACTTTTGATCACATCAAAATTCCGTGGCAACCGATCAAGTGAGACTAAAGTGCTATGTTTATAACATTCATTCAGTTATCATATAACTATTATGAATTCCAATTATTGTATCACATTCCAGATAAATAGAAAATGCTAAACTTTTCGATCGAACACCCAAGTTTTCCCGATACAGATCAACACATGAAATAAGTCTAACAACATTCAGTTCGTGCCTCAGTACCAACGGTCCAGCCGTAGAAGGGTCAAGCGAACGCCTCACATGTGGCACGCCGTACTGCCCCAAACCCGAAGGTTCAAAGGGCAGTTCAAGACGGTCACATAATCGAGTTAAGCTTTGTTGTCTTCTAGAGGGTCCATCGCGTTACTTGCACTACTTAGAACGTCGTTAAACTACGGAAAAATCCAACACTTGGAAATTTCCCGACAGGGGAAAAATTGGGTATTTATATCCGGTCGAACTTTTGAACATATTCTAAAAATTATCCGGAAAGCCAAATAGACAAAATTTGATACCCCGATCGAAACACCGAATCCCTAAAACAACTCCAGAAAATTCAACTCTTTAAAAAAAATATTAAAAATTCCCAGAAAACCCAGCATATTAAAATAGGAATTACTGTGCAACAATGGGAAGGTGACGTCATCACCTAGCCGCGGAACCGCCGCAGAAGCTAGGCTTCTACCGCGGTTCCGCCGCAACAAATACTGTTCATCGAAAAAAAATTGCATCGT
This sequence comes from Agapanthus africanus, assembly GCA_030015575.1. Classification (NCBI taxonomy): domain Eukaryota; kingdom Viridiplantae; phylum Streptophyta; class Magnoliopsida; order Asparagales; family Amaryllidaceae; genus Agapanthus; species Agapanthus africanus. The sequence continues at coordinate 701,371,330 of CM057339.1, read as the reverse complement.
AATTCTTATTTTGCCCTGCTGAATTTTTTAGCAATTTTTAATTTGGAAAAATCCTCGTTTTCAGAAAACGTCCAGAGAGCATTTTCCGGGTTGGTTTCGGGTTCGTTCGGGCTTCAAATTCCGTCTAGACTTCGCCTAAGGCTCTAGCTAAGCTCTGATACCAGTGAAAGGTTCCTAGGCACCCTATAGTGGTCTCACAAGGCATCGAACATGCCAATATAAAATTTTACGGGTGCCGAAAGACCCGACTACGGATCGTCGGCTAGATATTTAGGCGAAAAGATAACTAGTTAACAACTTTAACTATAAGGAAACGGAAATACAACCTTTGTAGATCCGGTGCTCCACCTCCATAGCTCCGCAACGATGTCTCCTCGCTTTCCAAAATCCATCCCGGGCTCTAGAGTCGGCTTCATCGGAGAATGGACGGGCTAGGTCATCGACGACGTGCCGAAGATGATCTACGTCGAGGCATCGTAAGATCAAGCTCCACCTTCACCGAGCCATGAAAAATTGTGAAGGAAACACACTCTACTACTTGGCAAGAGGTAGAGGATGAAGAAATAGGAAGTGGGTAGATTTTAGAATTGGATTTCTCACTTGTTTCATCAATCCACCATTGATGAAGTTAAGCTTCTTCATGTGAAGAAGAAGAAGAAGATGATGAAAGAATTATGATAAGTTTTTAAAGAATAAATAAATATCCATTCTTATCATAATTCTCACCATGGTTAGGTGTAGAGAATTAACTTGAGTTAATTGAATTGGTTAGGGTTAAGCATGAGACAAAATGGTGACTAAGTCAAAAGTTCATGAAGCTTCATGAAAGAAAACAAAAGAAAGCCACCATTCTATTTTATGCAATTTATTTTCCAAAAATAAAAACAAATGAATAAATGAATAATCAAATAAAAACCCTAACCATTTCTTTAACCAAGGTTTAATTCTTTACACAAACCCTAATTTGCATGTATCATCAAATATGATGCAAACAAGTGCACAAAATCATATCGCATATGCAATGCGCACATCCGAGTGAGAAAATCCATTCAAAGTGAACCGATACCAGTTAATGCAAAGTAATATATCATATATATAAATATGCATTAAATCATTAAATCAACACTTGATTCAATGATCCGGTCATGTCGCACACAACCGACTAGTATACAATGTATCGGCTTATCGAATCAACGCTTGAATCGATAACTAGGTTATATCGCATACAACCATTCGACACATTGATCGCGAGAATGAAATACGGTATCACATACACGCATTATTCTCGATCCCGCACATATCTCATATGCGCTCCTATTTCGTTTCGCTTGAGCCAGAAAACCTCTGTGTAGGACTCTAAAGACTCGTCAATACGCCGGCAGCAGGTGATGATCATATCAAGCACCCACAAGCCGCAAGCGGTCTGCTAAACGTAACGGCCACCCGGGTATTGAGCGATCAGAAGATCGACGAGCAAGCCCGCTCACACTCCAGTGAATCCAACCAGTAACACTACCGTACAGTCCGGTCTGATCGTCTGGTATGTCGCATATCTTGCCTAGGGGTGGTAAACGTCAGACCCCAATAGCTCGATAAGTCGTGTCGATGTGAGGTCTATAACAATTCGAGAAACTACTGGTAACACTTACCAGTAAATCTCAGCAACCCTGGCCAGGGATTTCCTGTTATAGCCAATCGAACACAGCGCAACATCAACTCCCTATACCGGGAGAGACGAATCCCCTCCTATCGCTCATTGCCTCCATGTGACTCGGGACTGTACCCAAAAACCACCGTTTTGCACGCCCTCTTGGACGTGGTAAGATGGAAATCAAAGCACAGTGGGAACCACACAAGACTCTATGACGATCTCGGGTCAACAGACTACTCTGTACCAGTGTCACCAGAGAACTGCCATCTGACGTGAGGTATAATACCATCTGGGATTTCTCGGCGAGTCCGTCCAGTGTACCCAGTCTCTACTGAGCACCCGTATATAATCTCTGATGTCAAACACCAATGGATATGGGATCATCCATCGCCCATCTGTATGGGTCGAGAAGGTATACGCTAGTCTACTCTGGTATATCGATGCCCCTTCTCGATACACCCACGACTAGGGACTTTGAAGGATGTACTTATGCACTACCATGTCCCCACTAGTATGATCCGCATCATAGTCCAGGTAGTCAAGCACACATCCTAAGGGCTTTACCAACATGTAACAGAGAGACAATCAGTATACATGTTAAGGTAAATGGCAACCAGATAGCATACTATCATGTCGAGCAAGAAAGTCCTCCCTATATATGTCCCAGCATCCACTACAATATACATCCTATGTACAGTAATGGCCTCTAGGGCATACATATAACTAACACATTTTTCCCAGTAGAGACTTTTTACGGGATGGTTGAGTATGAGATACTTCAACCGCAGCTAATTGTTGGGTATGCGATACCATAACAGATGGCCCTAGTGCAAGTGGGAGATTGTTAGTAATATGTATGCCCTAGAGGCCATTACTGTACATACGATGTATATTGTAATGGATGCTTGGACATATATAGGGAGGACTTTCTTGCTCGACATGATAGTATGCTATCTGGTTGTACTTTATCTTAACATGTACTCAGATTGTCTCTATGTTACATGTTGATAAAGCCCTTAGGATGTGTACTCGACTACTGGGACTATGATGAGATCATTCTAGTGGGGCCACGGTAGTCAACGAGTACATCCTATAACTGTTCCTAGTCGAGGGTGTATCGAGACAGGGCATCGATACACTAGAGTAGACTAGCGTATACGCATCTTGACCCAAATGATGGGCGATGGATGATCCCATATACATCGGTGTTTGACATCAAGGATAGTGTACGGGTGCTCAGTGGAGACTGGGTACACTGGACGGACTCGCCGAGAACTCCCAGATGGTATTATACCTCACGTCAGATGGCAGTTCTCCGGTGACACTGGTACAGAGTAGTCTGTTGACCCGAGATCGTCATAGAGTCTTGTGTGATTCCCACTCTGCTTTGATTTCCATCATACCACGTCCAAGAGGGCATGCAAAAAGTGGCTTTTGGGTACAGTCCCGAATCACATGGAGGCAATGAGCAATAGGAGGGGATTCGTCTCTCCCGGTATAGGGAGTTGATGTTGTGCTGTGTTCGATTGGCTATAACCGGAAATCCCTGGCCAGGGTTGCTGAGATTTACTGGTAAGTGTTATCAGTAGTTTCTCGAACTGTTATAGACCTCATATCGACACGACTTATCGAGCTACTGGGGTCTGACGTTTACCACCCCTAGGCGAGATATGCAACATATCAGACGACGAGACCGGACTGTACGGGAGTGTTACTGTTTGGATTCACAGGAGAATGTACAGGCTTGCTTGTTGATCTTCTGAGCGCTCAATACCTGGGTAACTGTTACGTTTAGCTGACCGCTTGCAGCTTGTGGGTGTTTGATATGATCATCGCCTACTGCCGGCGTATTGACGATTCTTTAGAGTCCTACACAGAGGTTTCTTGGCTCAGGCAAAACAGAGTAGGAGCACATATGTGATATGTGCGGGAGCGAGGATAATGCGATATGAGATACCGTATTCTATTCTCGCGATATTTGATATCAGCCGGGTCATCGGATCAAGTGTTGATTCGATGAATCGGTACGGATAAATATTAGTCGGTTATATGCGATATAGCCGGATTGTCGGATCAAGTGCTGATTCGATAATTTAATGTATAATATTATATATGATATATTAAAATGCATTAACTAATATTAGCTCACTAAAAGATTCTTTTTCTCACTCGGGTAATACATTGATATATATGCGATATATGTTAAATGTATTATTTTATTTTGTTACGATAAATATTGTATATGCGATATATAATATTGTAACATGTTATAATTATTAATGCAACATGTTTAGAGGAGTTTAAACAAGATTAGGGTTTGATTTGGGTTAATGATTTCTAGATGTTTCTAGATGGTTTTACTTTGTCTTTGTTAAGATATTATGATAGATATTTCTTTGTGACTCAACCTTTAACCCAACCCAAACCCTAACCCTAGTAAACTCTCTACAATGGTTACTACAACCATGGTTGCATAAATGATTATGATAACATTTTATTATTCATCACAAATGATATTGTTCATCTTCTTCCTTCTTCTTCCTTGCTCAAAAAGCTTTCTTGCTTTGATATTTTGTGATGAAAATATGTGAGAAAAAGATAAATAAAGAGAGCAAAAATCCTACTTCATCATCCTCATCTTCCCTTGCCATTTAGATGAGGGTGTTCACATCATTTCATGAGTGTTAGCTTGTGTTAACGAAACTTCAAGGTAGATCATCTTAGTATCGAAGATCGGAAGCAAAGACTGCATCTTTCTCTTCGTGAAGCCTCTCGAGAGTCCGGAGCATGATGATCGCAGTGAAGGGACCACAACACGGAGCATATGAAGTGAAGGACCGGATCTACAAAGGTTGTAATCCCTCTCACTTAGTATTAAAGTTGTTAACATGTTAGTTTTCGCCTAATCTCTAGTTTAAAGATCCGTATTCGGGTTGTTCGGCACGGCTAAATTTTTAATCGGGTATGGTTGATGCCTCGTAGACCCTTGTGCGCTTGCCTAGCAACCCTACAGTAGGAACTCTCGACCCTCAGGCGATCATTTCACAATTCATGATGTTCTTCAAGCCAACTACTTTCCAGGCCTTGATTGACAAGCTGGCCCAAATGGATCAGATGGGTCATAGACCATCTTCTTCGAAGCTGAAATCTCGAAATGAAAAAGGGAAAGGGAAAGCGACCTTCGTCGCCAATGCTCAGCTGCTGCCTAGTGGTCCAAAGCCAACTGATCACCAAAATGAAAGACGGCGATTCTTCAATGAGAAGCTGAATTGCTCTTATTCGTTTCCCTAGGATTAAACGAGGAGACTGTTCGAGCTGGCGGTGCCCAACAGGCACATTACCTTGCCGGATCCGAAACGCCCTTTGCAACCCGGTGAGGCCAACAATCCTAATTATTTCCCCTATCACCGAGTAGTAGGCCATCCAATTGAAAATTGCTTCGTCTTCAAAAGGTGGACTGAGGACCAATAGTAACAAGGCAAATTTGCGCTGTCTGAGAATTGGAAGGTGAGCCCGCCCCAGCCACACGCTACTAAAAGGATGGACATGCCGGGGGCATCATGCTCTTTTGTAGAAGAAGCTCCACGGGAGTTCGCTCTTTCAGCCAAGACGAAAAGAATGCTGAAGGATCTCCAAACATGCCCGGCGATCAGGTGGAAAAATCCGCTAGAACCCGAGGTCATCGAGGGAATGCTGAAGCCGCGCCTGACTCCAAGAATTGGTAGCGATAATCAAAACTCTCAGGTCCAGCCGTTAAAGTCTTCGAAAAAGAAGAAGAAGACTAAAAAGCCTGTGAAGCATGGGGACAAGCGCACAAACCTGCAAAAATAGATTGACGCGTTAGAAGAATATAACCAGAAGGCGTGAACCCCAGTCACGCTTCAGGAGTTTCTCAACCACATCCTTGAAGACGGAGATACCGACAAAGATGAGGGAGAAGACTCGTCAGATGAACCTGAGGATTATGTGTCAAGCTGCCACATGATCTCTCACTCGCCGGTAGATGGTGAAAAAGCTCCTGATGTAGAGAAACTGGAGGCAGATCACAAACCGAAACTCCTAAGACAGTCAGATGAAATTATTGACGCACTCCTGAATGAATTTCTTCTGAAAAGCGAAGCTGATCGAGAGCGAAAATGGCCATATTTGATAAAACCAAACACCAGCGACTGGACAAAAGGGTTAAAACATTCCCACCAGATCAAAGCACATCTGCCACAAATATAAGCAGGTTCAAGACAAGGAAAATGTTCTCCAAAGCTATATCGATGGGAATGGAGCTGCCACCCTCCGAAGGAAACACTCCAGATAGGATACACCTCAACGAAGAGCACATGCATCCTAACTTCTACTTATATCATCGGAGGATTGCACACCCTACTGAAGAATGCAACGCCTTTAAAAATTGGTGGCAAGGGTATGTCGCTCACTGGAAACACATAAAGAAGATGAAGCGTGAAGCTCGTCGACAGCGGAAAAATGCGAAAAACGAACGAGGAAGAGCTGAAGGCAACTGTCACATGGTTGATAGCAGGGGATCGCAAGTTCTCACCTTCGGGAGTGATTTTGAAGAAGAAATGGCTCTCAGCCCTCTCTTCAAAGAATCCACCTCAGGAAAAGAGGAAGAAACGAAGAGCTGCGAGAACATTCAGCTGTGCAATCGCATGCTAACTGAAAAGAATCTCGGACCTGCAAACAAAGGATCGAACAAAAGGGATAAGGGGAAAGAAAAGGTCTCTGAGAATATTACCCTCGATGACCGAGTCATCGAAGAGCTGGCAGCCAAGGACCCGCCCAAGAAAAACAAGGTGGATTATAACGTTCTGGCACACCTGAGGAAGATACCCTCGCAGCTAAGCATTCTCGATGCCCTTTTGCTATCTAAAGAAACGATAGATTCTTTGATTAAGGCACTACAAGAGCGCGAGAAGTTCCACGCTTTTCTTACCGAAGAAAAGATGAAGGACGAGCTGGAAGAAGTGCACACTGCTGACGTCACTTTCAGCGAAGAAGATCTCCTTCTCGGAACGTGTGAGCACAACCATCCCCTATATGTCTCCGGGTATTGCCATGACATTAAGAGAGGGAAGATCCTGCTTGACAATGGGTCTTCTGTCAATCTCCTAAACGTGAGGGTGCTAAAAGAAATCTGCATGAGCGTTCAACACCTTGCTCGAGATAAAATCACTATCTCCGGGTTCGACTCCCAGTCAACACGGACGCTCGGGTCTATGATGCTGACATTACGATTTGGGCTGCTCATCACTAATATCAAGTTCTACGTCATTGACGCCAAGACTTGCTACAACGGTTTGCTCAGACGGCCTTGGTTACATGAGTACAACATCATCCCTTCAACACAACATCAGTGTATGAAGTATTTCAAGGATGGTCTCGAGTTAACCGTGACAGAGGAGTTGAACCCATTCTCTATGAATGAAGTCCGAAAATACGAAGATGCAAAATACTTCTTACCAGACTTTGAAGATACGAAAAGGTGCCATAAGCCAGAGAATAAGCAAAAAACTATCACCACCATTCCAGTCTTCGGGAGCGATACCGAGGAGGAAGAAGAGATAGTCTATTCGGGACCTCCCCGATACAACAAACCGGGACCGTCGACACCTATTCTGGTCTTTGGCAGTGACTCTGAAGACGAGGTCAACGCAGTATTCTCGGCTCGTCCATCAGTGCAAGCCTTCATTGGAGATTATCAGAGTTTGCTGATTACTATGGTTCCGCAAGAGCATTACAAATAGCTCAACACACTTGATACCTACAGTGAGCAAGAACTGAAGACGTTCTACATCCTTCCCAGGCGAAAAGATGAAAATGCGATCCTCTTTAATCGATCTGCGGAAACCAAAGTGGAGAAAGAAATCTGGCATGGTGCTGATTCTATGGTTGACAGGCTCCAGCCCATCCGACTGCCCAAATACTACACAGAAGGATTAAAAAGGCTGTTGAGGCGCCAAGGCGTACCCTTCAAACAAACTGCTCGACAAGCTCATTTCTACAACAAGATCTGGAACGTCCCCGGAACTCAGCGAAAATTGCCCAATGGGAGAATGGAAACGAGCGGGCTTGGATATGTTCAATCCAAGAAACGGGAGCAATTCCATGGCTGCCACGTTATACATGACTTTGATGAAGAAGGAGATGCTCTGTTAGAAGACGCTAACCCTAAACCAAAACGAGGTTCCACTATGAGAGCACCAAGTTCGTCTTTCGAAGAACAGATAGACAAGCTAATAAAGGAGGCGGGTCAAAAGGTCCGGGATGACCACAGCCGCGAAATGGCCATTTACGAGAAAACCAGGACGCAGTGCCTCCTTCAGTAGGCTGCGGAGAATGACGATGCTCTTCATCGCCAGCCCGTCATATAGAAGACCCGACGCAGAGGTAAAAACAAGCTAAAGAACGGAAAAAACGTTCGACAGCGGCAAAGCGGGTCCAAGAAGCCACGCGATCGAGAATTGAGCAGCCAGGATTCATCTCTTAAAAAGAAGATAGGTCGAGCATATTCTTTTTCCCAAGAAAAGACAAGAAGATATTCGGTCTTGTCGTAAAAAATCAAATGATTATACTCCCGGAGTCCAAGAACCTCAAACAAGCAAGTGAGGTTCATCATCTAGACTATTGCTCCTATCACTGAGCAATAGGACATCCTGTTAAAGACTGCTTCACCTTCAAAGAATGGGTAGAAGACCAGTATCATCATGGCAGGTTCGCTCTATCCAGCAGTTGGAGGGTAACCCCGCCACAGAAGCATGAACCGAAAGCCACGTATACAGCGAGAGTAAAGCCGGATCAACATCAGTCTTGGAAGTGATCTCGTACCTGTCACGCGATAACGCTGTCAGAAGAAGGAGTACGTGAAGATATGGATGACCTCTCCTGGTGCTTTGAAAACGAGGATGACGAAGTGATCTCAGAGTTTCCACCGGCTCTAAAAGAGATGGAAGATGGGATACATACTACTGCAGATAACCTGAGAAAAATCGACTTGGGGACGACAAACGTCCTGCGGCCTATGTTCGTCAGTGAGCTGTTGTCTGAAAAGAAGGTGGCTACGCTCAAAGATGTGCTCATGCAGTATAAAGACTGCTTCGCATGGAACTACTCCGAGATGCCGGGACTAGATCCAGAAATAGCCGTGCCCAGATTGGCGATATCTCCGGACGTCAAGCCAGTCAAACAAGCACCGAGAAGAATGCGGCTCGAACTTGAAATGAGCATCAACGCCGAAGTCAAGAAGCTAATCGACTCCGGCTTCATCCAGGAAGTTCAGTACCCTGACTGGATTGCCAACATCGTCCCTGTGATGAAGAAAAATGGGACAATGCGCATCTGTGTGGACTTTCGAGACCTCAACAAAGCTTGCCCAAAGGACGATTTTCCTATACCGTTTACCGAGCTGATGATAGATAACACGTCCACTCTTGAAGTCTTCTCCTTCATGGACGGCTCATCAGGGTATAATCAAATAAAAATTCATCCTTAAGATCAGAAGCATACCGCATTCCAGACTCCTCTGGGCATATTCTGCTACAAAGTGATGCCTTTCGGTCTGAAGAATGCCGGCTCCACCTATCATAGGGCCATGACGAAGATTTTCGATCACCTCACACATGAAATCGTCGAATGCTATATCGACGACCTCGTGGTTAAAAGCAAATCGTACGAAGAACATTGGGAACATCTGAAGATCGTGTTTCAACGCCTTCGGAAATACAACCTGAAGATGAACCCTCTGAAATGTGCGTTCGGAGTCTCCTCAGGCAAATTCCTAGGATTCATCGTACGACACCGGGGAATCGAGATAGACCCGTCAAAGAACAAGACGATTATGGAAATGCCTCCGCCAAGGACTCTCAAGCAACTGGGATCTCTCTAAGGAAAGCTCACATATATCTGAAGGTTCATAGCTAACCTCTCCGGAAAATGCGGTCCCTACAGTCATCTAATGAAGAAGGGGACCCCGTTCGTCTGGGATCGCAAATGCCAAAGCGCACTAGACGAAATCAAGCAATACTTGCATAATCCGCCAGTACTGACCGCTCCGGTTAAGGGAAAGCCTCTCATTCTGTATATAACCGCCCTTGAGGGTTCTCTATGTGCATTATGGGCACAAGAAAATGACCAAGGGATGGAAAGAGCCCTCTACTACTTGAGTTGAGTTCTTATGGGGGCAGAAAACAATTACTCTCCCATTGAAAAACATTGCCTGGCGTTAATCTTCGCGATAACGAAGCTTAGACACTACGCTTTGGCGCATGAGGTCCATCTCATATCAAAAGTGGATCCTCTCAAATATTTGATGTCCAGAGCCATAATAATAGGACGACTCGCTATATGGGCCCTACTCTTAATGGAATTCTCGGTGACATACCGACCTCTCAAGGCAGTGAAAGGCCAGGCCATCGCCGACTTCCTCGCTGAGCATCCAATACCTGCCGACTCTCCCTTGAATTGTGAATTGCCAGACGAGCACGCATTTGACACGATCGATGGGGAGAAAAGAGAGAGTGACACATGATCAGTCGAAAATATTGCATTTTTAACACATCAATTTCCCTACTATTTGCAATCATCTAAAGGTGTTCGGTATGAATATAGCACATATTAGCAATTTATCTGTAAAATACCAAATAACATGTGTTATACATTATAACCGACATTTTGAGGGAAATTGTGTGTTTATTATTGCACGCATGATCTTTTGTATATCGCAACACTTGTCTGGAGATTGTGTGCAGGAAATTCTCCGGGTAAAGAGCCAGAATCATAAAAGTGCTGATAAAAATACACCAAGTCTAAGACTTGTGATCTGGCAGTAAACAAGAAAGTATTAAAAAGATTCCAGACATCAGAAAATAGCCCTAAAGACAACACAAGAGAACCCTAAAGATTCCAAGCACCAAGCTCTCTAAACGACCGCGGATCCGCGGCCGAATGGGCCGATCCGCTGTGGATCCGCGGCCACGTTGACACATCATCGGCATAATGCTTTCTCTGAGGTCTCTTTTCAAGATCAAAACTTCTTCAAGTCACTTCAGTCCCCAGAGATCTCCAGAAGCTTCCTTTCTAACAGCCATGCTTCTTGTACAAGCCTAATACAACTAAGCTTCTTAAGCAAGCTAGCTAAATCTAGAAGGTTCTCCTCAACAACCAAGCTTCTCAAGCAAGCTAGCTAACTACCTTAATCTAGATGCTTCCTTCATAACTACCAAGCTTACAAAGGAAGCTAAACCTGGCTTAGCTTCTAAAGGAAGCTAGATCAAGCTTCTAGGGGAAGCTAAAGGAGAAGACTATATAAAGGGACCCAAGGATTCATTACAAGGGTTTTTCGATGTTCATCATTTAAGGGTAAAATTCTAGTGAGATCCAAATCAATTCTACACAAATTGAGTGACACAATTTGATCCAAATCAAGATCATCGAGTACCGATTCAAGCAAGCATTCAACAAGCTTTTTTGAAGCAACGCCGATCTTCATCCGAGCAAGAGATCCAAGACGATCCGCGACTCACGAAGACGATGCGAAGCTAGTTCGACGATTGAGTTCTCTCCTTAATTCTTGTAGTCTTTGAGTGAATTGTAACGAAACATCGAATAATAAAAGGTGAAAATTCTTGATCTTGCTTTTCTTTACATTTGAGCATTATGAAGAGTTATCAATTCTTGATTATTTTCTTTTTCATGATGTTTGAGTGAAAACTCCGCTCATGGAGGAATCGAGAAAATAGGTAGATGATGATGACTAAATTCTTGAACGATTCTTAAGTCATATGAGTTTTGTAAACTTTAGAAAATTGAATCATCGACAACCTGGTTTCGAGCGAGATACTTTCTTGAATGCTTTCGCTCCGAATTAGAGATCAACGACCGATGATTGAATTTCCTAGAGACTAGAATTTGAATGCTAATCAATGAAAGGACAAGGGATGATGATGGAGAAACCCTAGTTTCTTCTAGAGATCCCTAAATCTCGTTGATCATCATCGATCTAGCAACAAATCTTCAATAGATAAGAATTTGTAATCATAATTCTTCATCATCATTATCGATTGGATCGATTCCTATGAGCCTCTTCACAAATCTTGATAATTCATTCGATTTAGACAATTCTTGATTCTTGATTCTTTATCTTTATTTTCTTGATGATTCTTGCAACTAAATTTCATAAATCTTGAATTAATTTTCTTTTATCTTTTAATTTTCGACTCAACTAAAACAATAGCGAGCAAATCACACTTTCTCAGTGGACGATCCGTTCTCATTGACGAAACTACAATAGACACCGTCAATTGATTGCGGTATAAATTTCTTTGGTTGTGAAACATTTCTAAACACGACACGGAAAAGAATCAATCAAATGGTGCCGTTGCCGGGGATCGTGTGCTAATTTGTTCGTTTTTGTAATTTTATTTGAAAGATTTATTATTCCATCAGAATTTTTAGATCAAAATTTGCACAAATGCCATGTTGTGATTTGTTGCAAGGAGATCTGGAATCTATGGAGCAAGAGGAAAATTTTTCAGAGAATCTCAGATAGCTCAGTAAGTGAACAGGAACAGTTCCTGAAAGTTTTGTGCAGGGATTTCGTCATCAGACCGCTGAACCGCGGTCGTTAGTTGCATATTGCGGCGGATCCGCGGTGGGATAGCTGCGTCATTGTACCAAAATTTTTAGGTCCATTTCTGCCTTTCTTATCTCCTCCCTTCTCTGCTCCACTAACCAATTTCTGCAGGTTTCTTTGCAAAAATTCGCAGCGACGCAAAAAGAAAAATTGTGCGTGTTTGAACTTGGTTGTTTGCATTTTTAATACGGAAATTAAGGGGCAAAGACCAAATTCAGATTAGGTGGAGAGTTCATTACCCTTCCTAAGCCCCAAAAATCACAAAACTGCATCCGCATCACCCTCATTAACTAAAAAATATCTAGACATGACTCTAAGGACCGTCGCGCTCACTTAGGACAGAAGGAGGTTGTGGGTAATCTATTGCTTATCCGCGTTTCTTTTGTGGTGTCTAAGGCAAGTGTGTCTAAGGCAAGTGGTTACTTACTTAGGCCCACTACTTACGTAGTGGAGAACCTCCTACTTACCTAGCCACAAGAGAGGCAAAGAGGCAGTAGAGGATCTATCTTGCGACCTGTCTTCTGGAAGTCTAGGAGCAGTCTAGAGACTTGACCTAGGTGACTACTAGATTTAGGGTTGCTTGTGCTTTGTTTGTGATTTGATTTTTTCAAAAAATCCGTATCTTTTTCAAAAACTAAACACCAATCCAATTTTCCTTAATTATCACAACGCTGCCACTTGTGCTAAACCATTTAGTGCATACTCGGCTGGACACGGGATTCTAGTGCCCGTCTTGTCCGCTTCCTCCTATCGACTCTGAAGTCGGTAATTCTACGTCTACTTGTTCTTTAGCCTCCACCACACCCACTTAGATGGACAATTCTCCATCGAACTTCTTTAACACTACTCTACCACCGTCCACAGGTCCGTAGAATCCACCCCGCATCTCTCTCCAAGAGAGATGTTACCCTATGCGAGGTCCTCATTCGACCTGTCTCACCTTTCCACCAGCCAATGGGGAAAATTTGAAATCAAACCGCAATACATCAATCTTCTACCCAAATATCATGGTCTCGAGTCTGAAGACGCATATGTCTTTATTACCAAATTTGAAATGTATGTGCTATGATGATTACTTCACAGCTTTCTGTGGATGCTATGTGTTTACGTCTTCTCCCATTTACCTTGTGCGATATAGCCGAGAAGTGGCTTTATAACACAGCCGCACATTCTATTTCAAACTGGGATTAATTCGTCGCAGCTTTCCTAAAGAAATTTTAACCCAATCATAAAACAGCTCGAGTCTGTAGCGAAATAAATCAATTTACCCATCTTCCAAATGAACCATTCTCGAAGTGTTTTGAACGCTTCAAGGATCTGTTAGTTCAATGTCCACATCACGGAATCCCTAGATGGGATCTGTGCAGAATCATATATGAGGGCATTAATCCTACAACAAAACAGAACCTTGAATCCATGTGTCAAGGCACTTTCATGACTAAAGATGATTGTGAAGCTTGGAGATTCTTAGAAGATTTCACTGAAAAATCTTTGCAGTGGGAGAGTGTAAACCAGTCATCGTCTAGGGGTGGCATTCACCAAATTGATGTTTCCTTAGGAGTTAGAGCTGAAATGGAAGCAATGCAAAAGAAACTCGAAGCTATGGAACATAAATTATTAGTAGCCTCCCTAAATCAGATGTCACTTGATCAGTCGAAAATACTGCATTTCTAACACGACAACTTCCCTACCTTTTGCAGTCAAGTAAAGGTATCCGGTATTCATATCACACATAATTGCATAACACATGTAAAAATACAGGATTACTCGTACTGTAGGCTAAAACCGGCACTTTTTAGGGAAATTGTGTGTTTTTCATGGCATCGCATCATCCTTGTATTGCGCAACTCTTGTCTTGGAGTCTATGCAGGAAATTCCGGAAGCAGAGCCCAAAATTGGGGAAAGACTGATAAAAGATACGCCAACTAAAAGATGTATGATCTGGTAGTGATACAGAAGGCCAAATAAAAATCCACACATTGGAAAGAGGCCTACCAGTCATACCAAGAATTACCATGTAAAAAGGAAGCTCCAAGCCCACTAAAGGACCGCGGATCCGCGGCCCAAACCCCCTTGGCGCCGCGGATCCGCGGCCATATGAAGAGATCGTGGCTCCAAATTTCATCACATGCTTATTTATAACGGCCATAGCTTCCAGAAGACCCAAGAAGCTCCACGTGGTATTTCTAGAAGGATCGGCTTAACAACTTCTTGGAGGGAAAATTCAAATTTTGGGCTTAACTAACTTTTTGGGGGGAAATTTGAATATTTGGTCAACAAACTCTTAGAGGGAAATTCAAATTTAGGCTTAACTAACTTTTTGGAGGGAAATTTAAATCATTTGGTTAACTAACTTGTGGAGGGAATTCAAATTTCAATTCTAAATCAAGAGGTCTATAAAAAGGAGCTTAGATTAAGGTTTGAAATTGTTCAAGAATCATCACCATCTTCAACCCACAAGTTTAGTGACAAAAGCTTGTGCCAAATTCAATCCCCATCCCCAATTCAAAATCAAGATCAAGATCCCGAGATCAATTTGAGGAAGAGAGCCTTCAACCTTTAGCAAGCGACGCCGGATTCCAACGGAGCAAGAGATCCACGCCGATCCGCGACTCAAGGAGCCGAGCGAAGCCGAAATCGACGATCTAGTTCCTTCCTTTTGTAAATTCAAAAGAGTTGTAACGAAATTTGTCGATAAATAAAGGTGAATTTTCTATACTCTTGCTTATCTTTTAATTCAAGCATAATGATTAGAATTCAATTTGTGATTGTGTTTGTGATCATGATGTTTGAGTAATCTCCGCTCGTGTAGGAGTTGTGACGATCTTTAGATGATGATGATTTATATATTTTTACAATTCTTAAATCCTATAATGTTTGGAAATTCTAGTGAATCAAATGATTAATAACCTAGTTTCGAGATGATGCTTTCTTGATCGTGTTCACTCGAAACTAGGGAACAACTATTAAACATTTGATTAATTAGAAGCTAGAATTTGAATGCGATCCATCGAAAGGACAAAGGATGAGTTGCAGAATCCCTAATTTTCTCGCAAAGATCCTTAAACCTCGATGAATTTGCATCGATCTAGTATCAATTCATTAATGGATAAGAATCAGTAATCTTTAGATCTCATCACATCTATAGATCCGATCTACTCCTACGAGCCATACTTCTAATCTTGATTGTTGGTTGGAAATTATCACATCTCAATTCTTTCTTTTAATGTCTTTTCTAGATCTAGATTTTTCTTATTTCTTGATCTTTAAATGCAAATCATGAATTGTTTTCTTTTCTTTGCCCTAAATTTTCAACTCATCTAATTCGGAAATTGAACGGAACTCACTTTCCCTGTGGACGATCCGCACTTACTAACGCGCTACATCCGACACCGTTATCGATTGCGGTCAAAATAATTCTTTTGGTTGTGATTTCTAAAATCTATTTTCTCAAAAACACGACACAATCGGAAAATCGTAACAATCAAAATGGCGCCGTTGCCGGGGATAGTGTGCTATTTGTTCATTTTTTGAAATTTGAGTTGAAAAGTTTATTCCATCAATATTTTTTAGATCAAAACTCGCGCAAAATACTAATGCGTGTTGTTGTGGTTAATTGCAAGGAGATCTGGAGCTTACTGGAAAATTGGAAAATTATTTGAAGGGTTCCAGAGAGCTAGGGAAGTGATCTGGAGATTGCTGGAAAAATTCAGTGCAGAGATCCCACTGTAGCACCGCGATTCCGCGGCATAGGAAGCTAATTGCGGCGGTTCCGCGGTCTATCAAGGGGTTCTCTGGAAAATTTTTGGCAGGTAATTTCTAACTTTCTTATCTCCTTCCTAAAATCTGCTCCAATTAACATTTCGTGCAGGTTTCTTTGCAAATAATCGCAGCGCACAAAAAGCAAAATAAAGTGTGCTTGTTTTTGATTTTGTGGTTGTTTGCATAATTAATACGGAAATTAAGGGGCACGGCCAAATCCAGATTAGGTGGGGAGTTCATTACCCTTCCTAGGACCCAAAAATCACAAACCTGCATCCGCATTACCCTCATTAATTAAAAAATATCTAGAGATGACTCTAAGGACCGTCGCGCTCACTTAGGACAAAAGAAGGCCGTGGGTAATTCATTGCTTATCCGCGTTTCTCTTGTGGTGCTTAGGAAAGTGTGTCGAAGGCTAGTGGTTACTTAATTAGGCCCACTACTTACATAGTGGAGAACCTCCCACTTACCTGGCACTTACCTGGCCACAGGAGGGACAAAGAGGCAGTGGAGGATTCTATCCTGTGTCTTGTCTTCTGGCAGTTAGGAGCGGTCTAGAGATTGGACCTAGGTGACCATAAATTTTAGGGTATTGCTTGTTGCATCATTTTTTCAAAATCCGTATCATTTTTCAAAACAAACACCACACTCACTTCATTCCCCTAATTACAAATCACGCTGCCACTTGTACTAACCCCTTTTAGTGCAAGATAGGCTGGACACGGGATTCTAGTGCCCGTCTTGTCCGCGTCCCCTCGATCGACTCCGAAGTCGGCATTTCTCCATTTACCTTTCTTTTACCCCCCACCACACCCACACCGATGGATCAGTCTCCATCAAACCTCTTTACCGCTACTCTGCCGCCGTCCGTTGGTGCGCAGATTCCACCCCGCATCTCTCTCCAAGAGAGGTGTTACCCTTTGCGAGGTCCTCTCTCGACCTGCTTATCCATTCCACCAGCCAACGTGGATAACTTTGAGATTAAGCCCCAGTACATCAACCTTCTACCTAAATTCCACGGTCTCGAGACTGAAGACGTGTACGTTTTTATTACCAAATTTGAAAACGTATGCACAATGATGGGTACATCACAACTCTCTATGGATGCCATGCGTCTACGACTTCTTCCATTTACCTTGTGCGATATAGCCGAGAAGTGGCTGTATAACACCACCGCACATTCCATCACGAATTGGGAAGAATTCGTTGCGGCATTCCTTAAGAAATTCTACCCTATGCAAAGGACAGCTCGAATCCGTAGTGAACTCTATCAATTCTCCCAGCTTCCGGCTGAACCATTTTCAAAATACTTTGACCGATTCAAGGATATTTTGGTTCAATGCCCACATCACAGCATCCCGAGATGGGAACTTTGTCGAATCATATATGAGGGCAGTAACCCTACCACTAAACAAAACCTTGAAAACATGTGTCAAGGCACTATTATGACCAAGGATGATGGGGAAGCATGGAAATTTTTAGAAGAGTTCGCTGAAAAATCACTTCAGTGGGAGACTGGAACCCAGCCATCGAGTAGGGGTGGCATACACCAAATAGACGTGTCCATTGGTGTTCGAGCTGAGATGGCAGCAATGCAAAAGAAGCTCGACGCTATGGAACACAAATTCCTAGCAGCCTCCCTAAACCCAATGTCGCTCCCCAAAACCGTTTGTGGGTGCTGTTCTGACCCTTCTCACTTGACGGAAGAATGTCCATTAAACTCCCAGTTTCAAGGTCTCGAGCATACCAATGCCGCATTTCAAAGACCTGGAAACGACCCTTTTTCTTCCACATACAATCAGGGTTGGAGGAATCACCCAAATTTTGCTTGGAACCAATCCCAAAACACGGTTCCAAACCCGAATCAATTCCAACGGGTCCCTCCACCACAACAGCAACCACTTCACCTCACCCAGCACCCCTACCAGTCACAAAATTTCCAAAACCAGGTCAACACTCCAGCACCTTCTAATCCTATGCAGTCGACCTGTTCTGACGAGTTCTCTCAATTCGCTCAATCCATGAAATCACTCATGTCAAATTTCATGGAAGTGTCGGCCGAGGTTAAGTCTTCCGTTGGTGAGATAAAGAAAAACTCAGTGTCCCAAGCTGAGAGTATCAAAACGATGGAAGCTGAAATTGCACGACTTAAGGACGAAATGAGTGCAAGAGAGAAAGGGAAACTCCCAGCTCAACCTGTACCCAATCCTGGCTATTCACATCATGTGAATGCAATCACCACGTTGAGATCTGGGAGAGTGCTGAATAACCATGTTGGGGAAGAAGTTGATGATATTGATGATCCTATCAACACCCCGGCTGAGACCTTTCCTCACACACACGCTTCTGCTTCTGATTCTTGTTCTTCTACCCCACCGCCTTCTCACGAGCCTATTCTCCATTTCCCTCTAGGCTCAACACCTCAGCCCACCTCTTTTACTCCTCCACAGACGATCCCCACTTCTATTTTGGGATCGAGGCCACACACACTTCCTTCTCCTATGATGGACCCAGCGCTCATTGCTAAAGCACCTTACCAGAACCGGTTAAGGGCTAACACATCGAGTCCACATATGGAGAAGATTATGGACATGTTCAAGCAAGTTAACATCAACATCCCTCTCCTAGATGCGATTCAACAAGTCCCCGCTTTTGCGAAAATTCTTAAGGACTTGTGCACTAGGAAGAGGAAGACTCAAGTGCCAAAGAAGGTCTTCATGTCTAATAGCATTAGAACTACTTTTATCCCTCCGCTACCAAAGAAACGTAAGGACCCAGGATGTACTACGATATCGATTTCTATTAGGGATAAACACATCAATCGTGCTCTTTTAGACCTTGGCGCCAGTGTTAACCTGCTTCCTTTCTCAGTCTATGAGCAACTAGGGATCGGAGAGTTGAAACCAGCCCATTGCACTCTCCAGATGGCTGACCGATCAATCACCAAACCTAGGGGTGAACTGGAGGATGTGTTAATAAAAATCGGGGAATTTGTATTCCCTGTGGATTTTATTGTACTTGATACACAGCCTGTAGCGAACCCACGGAATCAAATTCCGGTGATTTTAGGTCGCCCCTTTTTGGCCACTTCCAATGCAATAATCAACTGTCGTAACGGTTCTATGACCCTATCCTTCGGGAATAGGTCAATAGAGCTGAACATTTACAAGATTGGAAGTGTACCCTCCGAACCTACTGCTCATATCTGTTCTGTCGACTTAATGGATGTCGACAGCAGCGAATTTGATGATCCTCCTGATACCGATCTTGACTCTTTTCATACGTTGTTGTTTGACCCAACTATGTATCATACACATACGGACTCTTCCACCGAGATGTCCGGGTCAACAACTAACACCGATTATGAACTGCTTTTAGAGTCTGAAGATCACCCCGCACTTTGTGATGACATTATTCTTCGGGGTATTGATGAAACTTTTGAGGAGATCTTCGCTGATGAACTCGCATTTCTGAATAACACGGGTGTTGAGATGAATCATGTCCCAATCACTGAAATTGAACCTCCACCCCCTCCTCTAAACTGTAAAAAGAATGCGAGTTATCCATCACATTCACTGCTTCGTCTCTCCAACATGAGGCGCACACACACTCTCTTCCACCCCTTATCCTTTCCCCACTTCTTCTTCCACCAACCCGAGCACTGCATTGATAAAATCTTCGAATGGTTGGTGTTGATCTTCGGTCTTTGCAAAGCTTGGCATCGACCAATGATTCTTGACCCCCTCATGTGATTTTCAAAGTTTAACATTGCATAACTCAAGTTTGGGGGGGAAACAATATTTTCTGGCACTTAGAAAGAAAATTTTTACAAAATTTTGAGCCAAAAATAAGTTTGGGGGAGGATCTTCACTTATATATTTTGCCCCTACGAATAAATTCCTCCCAGGCTTACAGGTTTTCGAGATTTAGCGGATGGCAACAGTGAGGACACTGTTGAAAACAAGTTTGGGGGAGGTTTGTGCTTAGTTTTGCATCATGTGCATATCATTTGCATAAGCACAAAACATTTCTTTAAAACCATAAAAATATTTAATATTTATGATAATAAAAGATTAGATAGTGAACAATTACATCCATGAGATTAGAAAAATTTAAGAAAACTGAGAAAATTAGAAGTTTTCGTATACGAACTAGTAATAAGTAGTTATGAGCCGTTATCCCAAGGGTTAGTAAGATGGAGGAAGTCACTAATCTGAGGATAAAAATAAGTCTG
Organism: Agapanthus africanus; assembly: GCA_030015575.1. Lineage (NCBI taxonomy): Eukaryota > Viridiplantae > Streptophyta > Magnoliopsida > Asparagales > Amaryllidaceae > Agapanthus > Agapanthus africanus. Next base: position 701,351,041 of record CM057339.1, on the reverse strand, counting down.
AAAAATAGTTTCTATTCTGGAAAGTCAAACATTTTGAACATTGATACCCTGCTATTCGCACTTACACACGTCTTAAAGCCCGAGATAGTAGAGGATACCTTGAAATGCTCTTGTCTTAAAGCCGATGTATGAAGAAATTAAAAAAAAATGAAGAAAATATAAAGTGGTGACAAAAATGGACACTGGTTTTTGTTATCACCGAGGGCAATAAAAAATATATAGCGAGGGTGCCTCTTCACCTAGTGCCCTAAGGCCAACTGGTCTGGGAGTCACTGCTATGCCTAAGGTGGTGCAGGACGAGGAAAATACACCAAATAAGCAAGCACATGAGTAATCGGTCGGTTAGTACCTCAAGAAGTATTAACGGTCGCATGAAAGTGTGTAAGCACATCTAGATATTCATTAATTAAAAAGTACCGAGGCTGATGGGCAAGAGTATGATAGCTTGAATTGAATTCTCCGGGTGTAGGGATGTCCTTTACACACACGCAGGGTGATATGATCGATGTTTGGAATAAAGATAGGAATGAAGAATAAGACGATGTTTTATTGAGGGAGGACGTGATTTCTAACATCTTTTCATGACCATTAAGATAGGGCTCATAACAACCGAAAAGCTAGCTTAGTTGGAAACCCTAATTTTCAAGGCTTTTCTTTTACAATTCTTGTCTTTAAATATAATATTCATGATCTTCCTTTTATTATTGGATTTTGTCGGTGCAATCCGCTGAAAACCCTCAGGAGACAACACTCCTCCTACTAGGGACACCTAGAGGTTTAAAGGCTTGTTGCACATGCTCAGTGCAATCGTGTTGCCTACGAAAGTGTGCTTTTCTCTTTCTTTGTTTTCTCCTTCTCTTTTTAATAAAACAGTTCGATCGAGACGATCGAAAATAAGTTTGGGGGAATTTGATCAGTCGAAAATACTGCATTTCTAACACGGCAACTTCCCTACCTTTTTGCAGTCAAGTAAAGGTATCCGGTATTCATATCACACATATTTGCATAACACAAGTAAAAATACAGGATTACTCGTACTGTAGACTAAAACCGGCACTTTTTAGGGAAATTGTGTGTTTTTCATGGCATCGCATCATCCTTGTATTGCGCAACTCTTGTCTTGGAGTCTATGCAGGAAATTCCGGAAGCAGAGCCTAAAATTGGGGAAAGACTGATAAAAGATACGCCAACTAAAAGATGTATGATCTGGTAGTGATACAGAAGGCCAAATAAAAATCCACACATTGGAAAGAGGCCTACCAGTCATACCAAGAATTACCATGTAAAAAGGAAGCTCCAAGCCCACTAAAGGACCGCGGATCCGCGGCCCAAACCCCCTTGGCGCCGCGGATCCGCGGCCATATGAAGAGATCGTGGCTCCAAATTTCATCACATGCTTATTTATAACGGCCATAGCTTCCAGAAAACCCTAGAAGCTCCACGTGGCATTTCTAGAAGGATCGGCTTAACAACTTCTTGGAGGGAAAATTCAAATTTTGGGCTTAACTAACATTTTGGGGGGAAATTTGAATATTTGGTCAACAAACTCTTGGAGGGAAATTCAAATTTAGGCTTAACTAACTTTTTGGAGGGAAATTTAAATCATTTGGTTAACTAACTTGTGGAGGGAATTCAAATTTCAATTCTAAATCAAGAGGTCTATAAAAAGGAGCTTAGATTAAGGTTTGAAATTGTTCAAGAATCATCACCATCTTCAACCCACAAATTTAGTGACAAAAGCTTGTGCCAAATTCAATCCCCATCCCCAATTCAAAATCAAGATCAAGATCCCGAGATCAATTTGAGGAAGAGAGCCTTCAACCTTTAGCAAGCGACGCCGGATTCCAACGGAGCAAGAGATCCACGCCGATCCGCGACTCAAGTGTAAGTCTACGCTAGCGCACCGGCCGTCTACAGACGCCAAATGCGGAACAAAAACTTTTAAACTGGCGCTATCGTATACTTTAACCCGGATCTGCCATTATTGCTAAACTAACAAACTGTAAAGAGTGTAGAATGGTTATACCGAACGATCCGAGTCCTTCGTTCTTCAACCATCATCCCACGCTCCGTTGCGGCTGCTCCGATCTCGTCGATCTCCGATCTCCTCGTCGAGGTGGCACCACATGATCGGTTCTTTAAACGGGCTCCCGCCTCTGACTCGAGGCAACTCGATCGTCAAGTTTGCTAAAAGAGACGACCAAGAATGATGTAGAGAATGAGTAGATGACTTTGTCTCACTTCGTCCAAATCCGTGGACGATCGGTTAATGAAGTTGCCGTGGAAATCGGGTGATGGAATGAAATGAGCTGTAAATTCCATACACCCCAAACTATCATAATCTTTTTCTACAAAATGAAATCATCAAGTATGAGAGAGAGAGGAGGGGGCCGGCCTCTTATAGTGAAGAGGGAGGTGACCGTAGGAGAGGGGGGTGACCATATGATAAATATCATGTGTGAACACAAAACAAATATCTTGCTTAAAGATCTTAAGCAAACCAAGAAAGTAATGAAATCAAAGCATGAGTCACAAAGCTTAGTCACAAATTCTAGAACCTTCTAGAACCTTCTAGAAGCATGACTCACTCTCATCCAAGAAAAGATAAATCCGCCTTTAACCAAATGTTAAAAGACGGTTGATAGAAAACTGGAAACTGGCAACTTCCAAAAGTGATCCTGAAACGAATTTCAGGACAACCCCGAAACTGTATAAATATACCCGCATTTGTATTACGACCGAATACAAATGCAACTGAGACAAAGATATTATACCTACTCAATATAATACTCGGATCCGGCTTAAACCAAAGCCGACCAGTATTATCTGTCCGAAAATCGACACGTGCGTAAACGCACGTGCATTTTCCGAACCCTGCCATAAAACCATACGGCCTCTACAACGTTTCGCCCGAACTTGGGAAACTGTCTGTGGGGGACTCTAATGACTCGTCAGCTCCCTGGCAGTGGGTTTAACCACAAACCGTCAGCGGCACTAGCAATGCGTAACGGCTGCCCATGGACTGACCTCAAGGGATGCCGATGAGCGCACTCATCCGGAAAACCCTACTGAGCCTAACAGTGACAATGTATATAGAGTCCGGTCCGTTCGTCAATGAGTATCGCATATCTGCCTAGGGGGCTAGTAACGCCAGACCCCCAATAGCAGTATAAGTCGTGTCGGAGTGAAGCCCAATTACACCCTGAGATACTACAGGAGTACCTACCAGTAAATCTCCTGCCATGGCCATGGACTTTGTGTAATGGCTCTCCTAGACACAGCACGACCTCGCCCCCAATACCGGGAGAGACGAATCCCTTGCCGATCCGCTCACGTGCCTCCATATGGCTCGGGACTGTACCCAAAAGCTACCTGTTTGCACGACTCCTTTGAGCCGTGGTAGGGTAGAAATCAAAGCACAGTGGGAACTCACACGAGACAAATGACGAACTCAGGTCGATGAACTAACCTGTACACATGTCACCAGGGAACTGCTATCTGACGATAGGTATAATACCAACTAGCAGGTTCCCGGCGAGTCCTGTCCGGTGTACTCATAACCCAATGAGCACCTGTATACATCTTAGGTGATCCAACTGACACCAGTGGCTTGTGAGACCGGCCACCGCCCCTCGTCAGGGTCTCGACTGTACACACTAGTATACTCCGGAGTATCGATGCCCTGTCTCGAAACTCCCACGACTAGGGACCACAATTAAGGATATGCATATAAACTACCGAACTCTCACGTATATGATCGCCATCATACTGTTGGTAGTAAAGCAAGATCCTAAGGGCTCTATCAAAGTGTAACATGCAATCAGTCACCTGAACATGTACACGACTGATAAAGGCAAACCAGATAGCATACTATCATCTCGAGTAAGACTGTCCTACCGGGATAGGTCCTCCGCAATCATTGCAATCACGTACCTGCGATCCAATAATTGACTATGAGGGCACTATCTCCAACAATCTCCCACTTGCACTCAAGGCTAATATTGCGATGTCGACTACTCACAGCCCGTGTGAAACCGAACATCCAACTCCTCTACTAATCAGTTTCACAAAGCCCGTTTGTAAAACTATTGTGTTCGAGAAATAGCCTCGGTGAGTGGATCCGCCTAGAAGTTTCTTTATGTATCTCTCTTAATCTCAAGTTCGCGGAGAAAGCCATCTCCCGAATTGAGTAGTACCTGTCTTAGAATATGTCTGGATATCTGATGGGACCTTAGTTCATAAATGAACTCCATATCCAAACTTCTTAGACTGTATGGATCACTGAACCTAATCAGTATCCGGCACCATGCCACCTACAGTATCCTCTGGAACCACCTGTCCATAATACTGTCCCTCGTCAGAGGGAAAACTAAAAACTCTGACAATCACTCTGTCATCCATGTCACCTTTGAAGCTTGGAATGATAATCGTTTCCCGAAAGAGGCTGCCGTTATCAAATCCTTAGAACATGTACCAATGTTCTAAAACTGCTTCCTTATGTTTCACCAGGATTGGATTAATACAAACTTATTGCATCTAGTGCAAAACCAACATTTGGTGTGGTACTTGACATCTCATGATTGACTTAATTGCCTAAGCAAGTGATCTGCCAATCATGCACATCCCTCTCCCCTTTAGTCTGTAAGACACCTTTAGAGAGGGTGACTCCATCACCTGCAGGTACACCACCATGCTAGGAGTCAACTATTCCAAAAACCATTAGAATATCTGTCAAAGTACCCACATTGGGAAACTACCCAAATCCAGATCTAAAATCATAGATCTAGAAACCAGAATGTCAAATATTATATCCATATCCTGTCTGGAGAAACAACTGTGTGACGACCACAGTTCAACCGATCGTAGTATAGGAATTTTACTTCCTACTCTGTGTATGTTATCCTGATACCATGACATCACACCCTACTACCTTCTTAACTGATCCATCCCCTATTCTGATTGAAGTCAAACCCATGACTGTCACATCAAAATTAGATGATCTATCTCCGCTATAACTGCTCAAGTCTATAAATAGATATAAGCATCTTGCCCACTATGCTTCCGCTGCTCCCACTGACTACGACAACCCTCCTACCGGGTCTCATATCCTGGAACAACAGTAGTGTCAAGTCTTGGTAGATAGGAACCTCCCTGTCACCGTCCTTGAGCCTACCGAAGTACCTCTCGGGTGTCTGAGGTTACCCACCATACCTGCGGAGTGGCTATTGGAATGTCAAATCTGATTGAATATATAGGTCCTTTTAAATTTTCCGTAATCGTTCGCGGTTCAGGAATCACTTCCAGTTCTACCATACTCCCACTACTGTTTTCTGAAAAAGATCCATTTTTACTAAAACTGTGGCGAGTCAAGAACAATATTACTATTGATCTTCCAAATGGTAGAATATCAACCCTCGTCATAGCCAGGGTCAACCCACAAACAGCCATTACAGAAACGTGCCTTGAGTTATCCAGAGTCTGGTTTTAAGCAAAAGCTGGACAACTCCCCGTACCTTAATTTCTTTTAAGGTACGAACTATTCTATATCCAATATAGAAACTTTGGCACTTATTTAATTGGAACCATATTCAAATCATGCAGTTGTCTCCAGTGCATATCAACTTAATGGAAAGAGGCTAATTAGCATTACTCAACTTAGGAATTCATCCAATTATGAGTAACCTTAAAGAGAAACACGTTTCTCAAAACCATCACTATCATCTGAATACCAATCACAAGAATCTACATCTTCGATCTCTTTGAAGAATCCCGATACTTGTGATACCTGGTTCTCTACTTTATTCTTATACCCACAACTTCTCAAAACTTAGACCTTGTATTTCTACGAAACACTCGTCTAAATACTAGAGAAGTTATAAGTAAACAGAACAAAGTACGAGGACCTACCCCTTTGTCCTGATGGACACTTGGACAACATACAATACTCTGTATAAGTCCGCTGAGTTAAACAACTCAAAACTTGTGCGTCGTAGGTAGAAAACTGTACCCTGGCGATTTCCTCAAATATCACCAATTGCAACGAATTCCGATATAATGAGGATGATCACCTAATTCCCAATATCTTACTCCCACTCATCATCTGTAAAACCATACAGATATGAGAATGAAACCTGGTAAATACATACCCTTGGAGTAAGTGTCTAATCGGGAAAACAGTTTTTCTTTAACAATGCACTTAAACATGAAAATGTTTCGTAGGGGTATCCTGGTATTCATAGCAATGCCTCTTCCATAATCCAATTCATGACTTCAACCGTATATTTTATTGCCATCTCTCCAAATCCCTTTATTTGTCTTTAGTCGTTACCTTCTGTACACCATCGTTAGGCTAACTGGTTTTCTTCCTTCCCTACCGTTCGGCACCAGCCTATGGTTTGGAAGAAGACTATCCAGTAAGCATAATAGGTGTACCCTCCTAAACCAAGGAGTACTCGCAACTGAGAGAAGGTGACGATAAAAGACAACTGAATAATACCTTATTCTTTTAAAGGTGAAATAGGAGCGGCGATGAAGTACGCGGTTTTGGTCGTGAATGATATCAGTCGCATTTTACTTTGCCCTCTTTCTAATCCCTTTATTTTGTCTTTACATATTACCTTCTGCACACCCTACTTAGGCTAATTGGTTTTCTTCATTCCCTACCTTTCGGCACCAGCCTATGGTTTGGAATAAGACTATCCAATAGGCGTAATAGGTGTACTCTCCTAAACCAAGGAGCTCTCGCAACCTGAGAGAAGGTGATAATAAAAGACAACTGAATAAACCAATTCTATTTCTCCTGAACCTTGATCCATCCTCGAAGAAGTCCCTTCGAGTTCGTATATAACCATACGATGGCTCTATCCAATGGAAGTGGATATCCGTAGTAATACGGGTGTTCTGAGAAATTCAAAGGGTAGAAGAAGGAGTGGCAATGACTTATGCAACTCAGACAATCAAAAAGCCAGTATTTTAAGAAGGTTCGGTCAACCTGGTCACTGAGTCATAGTCTAGGGTCGGTCAAAGGTCGCTGCCAAAGAGAGAGAGAGAGAAAAGAAACACTCTGCGTGCACTCTAACCTAGATCAGAATGGTCATCATTTTATCTAATCCGGAAACCTCCCAATGTCCTGTCAAATTCTCCTCCAAACCTAAAGAAGAATCAATCGGGATCTCCCGAAGAGTAAACCAACTCATCAGTGGGAATCAGGATCCAACTCTCATCGCATGATAACGTGATGGAATGCATCCACGTTACTCATACTCCAGAAGGTATGCGCATACTCGGCAAGTTTCAGTTTCTTTAGAAACTCCTGATATAGTTTTTGCCCCATGCTCTTATAACCTTGGCGTTAGGTCAAAATGTCATAAGTCACATGCCAAGTTCTACCCATCACTATCTTGTTAATTTGAACCCACCCGCACATGCCCTTGGCGTTAGGTCAAAATGGCAGAACGACTGTCCCAAACTAACTCATCTATCTATGCAACAATTGAATACCCAGCAGCTACCAAACACTATGCCTTGGCGTTAGGTCAAAATACATAGCTTGAATACTACTGAATACCCAAAAGAAGTGACGGAGGGCTACGGCTGGTTTTTGGCGAAAAACCTTTAGCGTAGTGAACTTGATATCGCTGAAGGAACCTGATAGCTTTTTAAAATATAGTGGCGAAAACCTTTTGCTAAAGAGGTCACTCCCGGTAAAGGGATCTCGGCTCTTTCCTCGTGGAATGAGGTGCAGGATATTCCACTGAATACCGCTATGCAAAGCAACATGTAATCGACTATAGTAAAGTTATTACTCTGACGCAAACTTCTGTCCAAGGGGTCAGTCCCGGTGAAGGGATATCAGCCCTTGCCCCGTCGAATGAGGTGCAGGATATTCCACTGAATACCGCTATGCATAACAAAAGAAAACGTCTTTGCAACAACACTTTTTAAATTTGTTCCAACAACTCAAACAGGTTTGTTTAACTTTGCATTGATCAGAATCAACGCAGTCCCATCAATCAATCACACCAGAAAAGAACGAAAATAAAATGTACGTATATGACATCCGCATTCGTCACTGGGTCCCGTCATCACCCGTTAGGTTACTTAACTAACGATAGAGCGGGGACTGGACTAGCGCGGGTGTAAAACATATACAACATCTAATAGTATATAAACCAATATACATAATCGCTCCAGGCGTGATAACATGCAACATTACAGAAAAGTAATAAGCATCACAGAACAATACAGATAATCTGGGATCCCCGAGTTTCACAGAGCCGCTGCTGAAACTCGACGTTCCCCTGTCGTGTGGATAGCCTGTGCAATGAAACCTAGACCCCTACGGGTGCGGCAAGTTACCCGCCAAAACCTGAAGTGAGGTAGTCCCCACAGCATAGTGAATGGAACACCCGGCACTTCACGGAATCCGGTAAATTGAGCACCCCTCCTTGGGTCAACCTGTACCCCCTACGAGTGCGGCGAATAGTCTGCCAATTCTGAAGTGGGGCCCCTCTGCCTCTCAAAGCCATGAGATGCGGACCCGTTGCTTTCCCGAACCCGGCTATCCGTGCACTCCGTCGCGGGGTAAAACCTAGTACAGTAATGAAAAATAGTACAATAGGTACATCGACCGCAACCTGGTCGTGCCCCAAAAAGAATATTATACAACAGGCAGTGACGGCAGTCCACAAGTTGGACACTCGCCCCGCAATATCAAATATACAAATAAACACAAACTGTACTACCATTGCACACTGCTATCCACCACGACAAATCCGCAACATCACAGCACAACACAGAACATCAACGCGAATGTCACGTTCGCAAACCCGTCTAAAAGAACTATAGCAATCAGACGCGGTTTACCGATCAAATGACATTCCCGGTCGGAGATATAATGTAAGCACTGTAAACTAACGTGTTTAAATTTTGATCGACCAAAGTCCAAATATTAAAAAGTGGGCCCCACTGCTTACTGGTGAACAGTAACAAAACCTGGGCCAAAATTATATATATCAAAAACCCCAAAATCCATCACAGAACCCACTGGAAAAATTTGGGAGCACGTGCTCCTCACATGGCCGCGGAAGCGCGGCCAAACCATGGGTTTGGCCGCCCTTCCGCGGCAGCTTGGAGGAGTCACGACACCAAATTTCTTCGTGGTTCTTAGAATTCCCTGCACAGATTTTTAAGACATCCAGAAATGAAATTTGAAGCCATTTAAAATTAACAGAAACTGTCGGGCTTGAATTTTGGATTTTTCGATTTCCGGTCGGATCGATATTTTAAACGCGTTAGCACAAGTTAGTATAGCAAAATGGTTAGGCTCTGATACCACTGTAAGTTTACACTAGCGCCCCGACCGTCTACAGACGCCAAATGCGGAACAAAAACTTTTAAACTGGCGCTATCGTATACTTTAACCCGGATCTGCCATTATTGCTAAACTAACAAACTGTAAAGAGTGTAGAATGGTTATACCGAACGATCCGAGTCCTTCGTTCTTCAACCATCATCCCACGCTCCGTTGCGGCTGCTCCGATCTCGTCGATCTCCGATCTCCTCGTCGAGGTGGCACCACATGATCGGTTCTTTAAACGGGCTCCCGCCTCTGACTCGAGGCAACTCGATCGTCAAGTTTGCTAAAAGAGACGACCAAGAATGATGTAGAGAATGAGTAGATGACTTTGTCTCACTTCGTCCAAATCCGTGGACGATCGGTTAATGAAGTTGCCGTGGAAATTGGGTGATGGAATGAAATGAGCTGTAAATTCCATACACCCCAAACTATCATAATCTTTTTCTACAAAATGAAATCATCAAGTATGAGAGAGAGAGGAGGGGGCCGGCCTCTTATAGTGAAGAGGGAGGTGACCGTAGGAGAGGGGGGTGACCATATGATAAATATCATGTGTGAACACAAAACAAATATCTTGCTTAAAGATCTTAAGCAAAACAAGAAAGTAATGAAATCAAAGCATGAGTCACAAAGCTTAGTCACAAATTCTAGAACCTTCTAGAACCTTCTAGAAGCACGACTCACTCTCATCCAAGAAAAGATAAATCCGCCTTTAACCAAATGTTAAAAGACGGTTGATAGAAAACTGGAAACTGGCAACTTCCAAAAGTGATCCTGAAACGAATTTCAGGACAACCCCGAAACTGTATAAATATACCCGCATTTGTATTACGACCGAATACAAATGCAACTGAGACAAAGATATTATACCTACTCAATATAATACTCGGATCCGGCTTAAACCAAAGCCGACCAGTATTATCTGTCCGAAAATCGACACGTGCGTAAACGCACGTGCATTTTCCGAACCCTGCCATAAAACCATACGGCCTCTACAACGTTTCGCCCGAACTTGGGAAACTGTCTGTGGGGGACTCTAATGACTCGTCAGCACCCTGGCAGTGGGTTTAACCATAAACCGTCAGCGGCACTAGCAATGCGTAACGGCTGCCCATGGACTGACCTCAAGGGATGCCGATGAGCGCACTCATCCGGAAAACCCTACTGAGCCTAACAGTGACAATGTATATACAGTCCGGTCCGTTCGTCAATGAGTATCGCATATCTGCCTAGGGGGCTAGTAACGCCAGACCCCCAATAGCAGTATAAGTCGTGTCGGAGTGAAGCCCAATTACACCCTGAGATACTACTGGAGTACCTACCAGTAAATCTCCTGCCATGGCCATGGACTTTGTGTAATGGCTCTCCTAGACACAGCACGACCTCGCCCCCAATACCGGGAGAGACGAATCCCCTGCCGATCCGCTCACGTGCCTCCATATGGCTCGGGACTGTACCCAAAAGCTACCTGTTTGCACGACTCCTTTGAGCCGTGGTAGGGTAGAAATCAAAGCACAGTGGGAACTCACACGAGACAAATGACGACCTCAGGTCGATGAACTAACCTGTACACATGTCACCAGGGAACTGCTATCTGACGATAGGTATAATACCAACTAGCAGGTTCCCGGCGAGTCCTGTCCGGTGTACTCATAACCCAATGAGCACCTGTATACATCTTAGGTGATCCAACTGACACCAGTGGCTTGTGAGACCGGCCACCGCCCCTCGTCGGGGTCTCGACTGTACACACTAGTCTACTCCGGAGTATCGATGCCCTGTCTCGAAACTCCCACGACTAGGGACCACAATTAAGGATATGCATATAAACTACCCAACTCTCACGTATATGATCGCCATCATACTGTTGGTAGTAAAGCAAGATCCTAAGGGCTCTATCAAAGTGTAACATGCAATCAGTCACCTGAGCATGTACACGACTGATAAAGGCAAACCAGATAGCATACTATCATCTCGAGTAAGACTGTCCTACCGGGATAGGTCCTCCGCAATCATTGCAATCACGTACCTGCGATCCAATAATTGACTATGAGGGCACTATCTCCAACATCAAGGAGCCGAGCGAAGCCGAAATCGACGATCTAGTTCCTTCCTTTTTTAAATTCAAGAGAGTTGTAACGAAATTTGTCGATAAATAAAGGTGAATTTTCTATACTCTTGCTTATCTTTTAATTCAAGCATAATGATTAGAATTCAATTTGTGATTGTGTTTGTGATCATGATGTTTGAGTAATCTCCGCTCGTGTAGGAGTTGTGACGATCTTTAGATGATGATGATTTAGATATTTTTACAATTCTTAAATCCTATAATGTTTGGAAATTCTAGTGAATCAAATGATTAATAACCTAGTTTCGAGATGATGCTTTCTTGATCGTGTTCACTCGAAACTAGGGAACAACTATTAAACATTTGATTGATTAGAAGCTAGAATTTGAATGCGATCCATCGAAAGGACAAAGGATGAGTTGCGGAATCCCTAATTTTCTCGCAAAGATCCTTAAACCTCGATGAATTTGCATCGATCTAGTATCAATTCATTAATGGATAAGAATTAGTAATCTTTAGATCTCATCACATCTATAGATCCGATCTACTCCTACGAGCCATACTTCTAATCTTGATTGTTGGTTGGAAATTATCACATCTCAATTCTTGCTTTTAATATCTTTTCTAGATCTAGATTTTTCTTATTTCTTGATCTTTAAATGCAAATCATGAATTGTTTTCTTTTCTTTGCCCTAAATTTTCAACTCATCTAATTCGGAAATTGAACGGAACTCACTTTCCCCGTGGACGATCCGCACTTACTAACGCGCTACATCCGACACCGTTATTGATTGCGGTCAAAATAATTCTTTTGGTTGTGATTTCTAAAATCTATTTTCTCAAAAACACGACACAATCGGAAAATCGTAACAATCATCACTCCCCAAAACTGTCTGTGGATGTTGTTCTGATCCATCTAATCTTACGGAAGAATGTCTATTGAATTCTCCGTTTCAAGGTCATGAGTATACCAATGCTGCTTTCCAACAAAGACCTAGAAACGATCCGTATTCTTCTACTTATATTCAGGGTTGGTGGAATCACCCTAACTTTGCTTGGAACCAACAACAAACTCAAAACACGGTTCCAAATCAAAATAATTTTCAGAGGGCTCCCCCACCACAACTGCAACCATTTCAACTGACTCAGTACCCCTACCAATCATAAAACTTTCAAAATCCTATCAATACACCTGCACCGTATAATCCTTTGCACTTGACCGGTACTGATATTTCCTCTTTACTCGAACGAACTTTTGAAATGTACATGAAATAAATGTCAGCTGAATTTAGGTCTTCCCTCGATAAATTTGAGAAAAACTCTGACCTCCAAGCTGAGAGTTTAAAATCGTTGGAAGCCCAAATTGGCCAATTAAAAGCTGAAATGAGTGCAAGAGAGAAAAGAAAACTTCCGTCTCAACCCTTACCGAATCCTGGGCATTCGCAACACTATAATGTGAATGCCATCACAACGTTGAGATCGGGAAGAGTGCAGAATAAACACGTTGGGGAAGAAATTGATGATAATGAAAAGTTTATCAATAATACTCGGCTGAGACCTTTCCTTCCACGCACACTTCTACTTCTGATCCTTGTTCTTCTACTCCACCTCCTTCTTGCGAGCCTATTCTTCGTTTCCCCCAAGGCTCGACTCCTCAGCAAACCTCTTCTAGTCCACCAAAGACGATCCCTACTCCTATTCTGGGATCAGTTCCACACACACCACCTTCTCCAATGTTGGACCCAGCTCTTATTGCTAAAACTCCTTATCCTAATCGGTCAAGGGGTAACAAATCGAGTCTACATGTGGAGAAGATTATGGAAATGTTCAAACAGGTTAACATCAACATTCCTCTCCTAGATGCTATTCAACAAGTTCCCGCTTATGCGAAAATTCTTAATGACTTGTGCACTAGGAAGAGGAAGACTCAAGTGCCTAAAAAGGTTTTTATGACAAATAATGTTAGCACTGTTTTTACCCCACAGTTACCAAAGAAACATAAGGATCCAGGATGTCCTACAATATCGATTTCTATTGGGGGTAAGAACATTAACCGTGCTTTATTTGACCTGGGCGCAAGTGTTAACCTGCTTCCATATTCTGTCTACGAGCAGTTAGGGATTGGAGAGTTGAAACCTGCTCATTGCACTCTCCAAATGGCAGACCATTCAATCACCAAACTTAGGGGTGAACTGGAGGATGTGTTGATAAAATTCGGGGAATTCGTATTCCCTGTGGACTTTATAGTTCTTGATACACAACCTGTAGCAAACCCACGGAACCAAATTCCGGTGATTTTGGGTCGACCATTCCTTGCCACTTCCAATGTTGTCATTAACTGTCAAAACGGTTCAATGAACCTATCTTTTGGAAAAATGACAATTGGACTGAACATCTACAAAATTGGAAGTCAGCCATCTGAACCCTCTGCTCACATACTTGATGTTTGCTCTGTTCACGAGATTTCTCCCGAAAGTTGCGAAGTTGATGAACTTTGCTTTGATGATCTCGAAGACACCAGCACATCAATGTTTGATCTTGCACATCTTAGTGAGGACACATTTTCCACGCCTGAGTCTGAAACTCTTGACTCATCACCTTCCGAGTCTGTATCCTATGCAGGCTACGAGCTTCTTTGTGACTCCGAATGTCATTCGATGACCCCACCTTCTATAGTTTCTCCGCCAGCATTAGATCTCAAACTTTTACCTTCTCATCTTAAATATGCATATTTAGGTGAGAATGAGTCTTTACCTGTTATCATATCCGCTTCTCTAGACTCAGAGTAAGAGAATACGCTTTTGACGGTATTGAGATCTAATAGGCAGGCGTTTGGTTGGACTATGGCTTACATCAAAGGGATTAGTCCCTTGATTGTTGAACGTCATATACATCTGATGGATGAAGCCAAGCCAACCCGAGAACCACAGAGACGATTGAACCCCGTCATGAAGGATGCGGTTAAGAAAGAAATCGTTAAATGCCTTGACAATGGTATCATTTACACAATCTCCGATAGCCAATGGGTAAGTCCAATTCATGTCGTCCCCAAGAAATCTGGCATCATAGTCATTACAAATGAGGCAAATGAGTTAATCCAGACACGCGCTCAAACTGGGTGGCGTGTATGTATTGATTATAGAAAACTCAATGCCGCAACGAGGAAAGACCACTTTTCCTCTACCTTTCATTGACCAGATGCTAGAACGCTTGCTAGACGGGAATATTACTGCTTCATGGATGGATACTCTAGTTATAAGCAGGTCCCTATTGCCAAAAAGGATCAAGATAAAACCACATTTACTTGTCCTTTTGGTACCTTTGCTTATAGACGCATGCCCTTTGGATTATGCAATGCTCCCGCTATATTTCAGCGGTGTATGATGGGGATATTCTCGGACATGGTCAAGAATTTTCTGGAGATTTTCATGGACGATTTCTCAATATTCGGAGATTCTTTTGCTGACTGCCTATCTCATCTTGACACGGTTCTTACTCATTGTAAAGAGAAGAACTTAACCTTGAATTGGAAAAAATACCATTTCATGGTCCAAGAAGGAATTGTGCTTGGACATGTTATTTCACGAAAAGGCATTGAGGTTGACAAAGCTAAAATAGATGTCATTCAAAACCTTCCTTATCCCAAACGCATCAAGGATATACGATCTTTTCTTGGCCATCCAGGCTTTTACAGGAGATTCATTAAGGACTTTAGCAAAATTGCTATACCTTTAACTCTTCTCTTGGCCAAGGACACAACCTTTCACTTTGACTCGGATTGTGAGGCAGCATTCGACTCACTAAAACACTCTCTCACTACAGCCCCCGTTTTATCATCTCCAGATTGGAACCACCTGTTTGAGCTTATGTGTGATGCATCCGATTTTGCAGTTGGTGCGGTCTTAAGACAGCACATTGAAAAGATGCCACACGTGATCTATTAGGAAATTAAGACCCTGAACGAAGCTCAAATTAATTATACAACTACCGAGAAAGAACTTTTGGCGGTTGTATTTGCATTAGAAAAATTCAGGCCTTACTTGATTGGTTCACCTATTGTTGTGTACACTGACCACTCCGTCTTGAAACATCTTTTGGTGAAGAAAGATGCTAAAGGTAGGCTAATACGTTGGATCCTTCTATTACAAGAATTTGATCTTGTTATTAAAGATAAGAAAGGATGTGAAAACGTTGTAGCCGACCATCTTTCGCGCATCTCTTCTTCACCTGTGACCCTGCCGATCAATGATTCTTTTCCGGACAAACAACTCTTGAATGTATCCGATGAACCTTGGTTCAGGGATATTGTGAATTATCTTGCCATGGGACTTATCCCCCACGAATGGTCAAAACAGGACAGACATCGATTTCTATCCCAAGTAAATCATTTTTACTGGGATGAACCATATTTGTTTAAATATTGCCCTGACCAGATCATTCGGAGATGTGTCTCTAATAATGAATTCAAGAGTGTTCTATCTTTTAGTCATGATCTGACATGTGGGGGTCATTTCGGTCCTCGAAAGACGGCGGAGAAGGTTTTGCAATGAGGTTTTTATTGGCAGACTTTATTCAAAGATGCATTTGGTCATTGCAAAACCTGTGCACAGTGTCAAAACACGTGTAGGATTTCCTGGAGAAATGAGATGCCACAGCAACCCATCTTAGTGGTTAAAATTTTCGACGTTTGGGGTATTGACTTTATAGGTCCTTTTCCCAACTCCTTTGGGAATCTGTACATATTGCTTGCGGTTGATTATGTCTCGAAATGGGTTGAAGCTATTTCTTGTCGCACTAATGACAAAAAGGTTGTCATTAAGTTCTTAAAAGAAAACATCTTTTCGCAATTTGGACACCCACGTGCTATCATTAGCGATAACGGGACACATTTCTGCAATCAGTCTTTCGAGACTTTGATGCGGAAATATGCAATCAACCACAAACTTTCTACACCCTATCATCCCTAAACGAGCGGACAGGCTGAGATTTCGAACAGACAAATCAAACAAATTCTGGAGAAAACAGTTTCTAAAAATCGAAAAGATTGGTCAACCAAATTGACAGATGCTCTTTGGGCATTCCGAACTACATATAAAACCGATCTAGGTATGTTTCCTTACAGACTAGTGTTTGGGAAGGTCTGTCACCTTCCGGTCGAGATTGAGCACAAAGCATATGGGCCATTAGAGAACTCAACTTTGATTTAAATCAAGCCTGCAACTTTCGGAAGCTGCAATTAAACGAGCTAAGCGAACTCCACGATGAAGCTTACGATAATGCTATAATTGTAAAGAACCGGACTAAGGTATTTCACGATAAAAACATTTTGAGAAAAACTTTTACACCTGGTCAACAGGTCCTTCTTTATGATTCACGACTCTATCTTCATGCGGGTAAGCTACGATCTCGGTGGAAAGGACCTTTTGTTGTGTGGTATGTATACCCGCACGGGGCAGTTGAGGTTGAAAATGTTGAAAACAGTACAATTTTCAAAATAAATGGATATAGATTAAAACCGTATTTTTCCACTGACCCCACGGAGGAGCTCTTGTTTTTACAGGAGCCACATTATCTTGATTAAAATTCCTCCGTCTCACCTCCATGTCGTGTAAAATACAGCATCATCTTTAGAATGGAGGTGAGTGAAAAGAATAAGTTTGGGGGAGGATTTTCACGATCATATTTAATGCCCCCGTTAGTAAATTTCCTCCCAGGCTTACAGGTTTTTATGATCTAGCGGATGGAAACAGTGAGGACACTGTTGAAAACAATTTTGGGGGAGGTTTGTGCTTATTTTCGCATCATTTTGCATCATACTTTGCATAAGTACAAAGCATATAAAACATATAAAAATTTTAAAATTTTTCAAAAGATAAAAATATTTAATATTTAATTTTATAATAAAAGATTAGATAGTGAAAAATTACATTCAAAAGATTGGAAAAATTTAAGAAAACCAAGAAAATTAGAAGTTTTCTTAAATGGAACTAGTAATAAGTAGTTATGAGCCGTTGTCCCAAGAGTTAGTAAGATGAAGGATGTCACTAATCTGAGGATAAAAATATGTCTGAAAAATAGTTCCTATTCTGAAAGCCAAACATTTGAATGTTGATACCCTACTATAGGCACTTACACACGTCTTGAATCTCGGGATAGTAGAGGATACCTTGAAATGCTCTTGTCTAAAATCCAAAGTATGAAGGAAATAATAAATGAAGAAAATATGAAATGGTGAAGAAAAATGAACACTGATTTCGTTATCACCAAGGCAGCAATAAAAAATATAGCGAGGGTGCTTCATCACCTAGTGCCTTAGACCAACTGGTCTAGGAGTCACTGCTAAGCCTTAGGTGGTGCACGATG
This sequence comes from Agapanthus africanus, assembly GCA_030015575.1. Classification (NCBI taxonomy): domain Eukaryota; kingdom Viridiplantae; phylum Streptophyta; class Magnoliopsida; order Asparagales; family Amaryllidaceae; genus Agapanthus; species Agapanthus africanus. The sequence continues at coordinate 701,333,252 of CM057339.1, read as the reverse complement.
AGAAAAATACTGATACACCTAATCAGCAAGCACATGAGTAATCGGTCAGTTAGTACCTCAAGAAGTATTAACGGTCGCATGAAAAATGTGTGAGCCAATCCATCTAAATATTGATAAAAAAAGTACTGAGGCAGATGGACAAGAGTATGATAGCTTGAATTGAATTCTCCGAGTGTAGGGATGTCTTTTACACACACGTAGGATTATATGATCGATGTTTGGAAGAAAGATAGGAATGAAAAATAAAGACGATATTTTATTGAGAGATAATGTGATTTCTAACATTTTTTTCATGACTATTAAGATAGGGCTCATGACAACCGAAAAGCTAGTGTAGTTGGAAACTCTAATTTTCAAAGTCTTTCTTTTATAATTCTTATCTTTATATGTAAATTTCACGGTCTTCCTTTTATTATTAGATTTTGTGGATGCAATCCGCTGAAAACTCTCAGGAGACAACACTCCTCCTACTAGGGACACCCAGAGGTTTAAAGGCTTGTTGCACATGCTCAGTGCAATCGTGTTGCCTACGAAAGTGTGATCGTTAGTTTTTTCTTTTTCTTTATTTTCTCCTTCTCTTTCTAATAAAACAAGTTTGCTCGAGACGACCAAAACTAAGTTTGGGGGAATTTGATCAGTCGAAAATATTGCATTTTTAACACATCAATTTCCCTACTATTTGCAATCATCTAAAGGTGTTCGGTATGAATATAGCACATATTAGCAATTTGTCTGTAAAATATCAAATAACATGTGTTATACATTATAACCGGCATTTTGAGGAAAATTGTGTGTTTATTATTGCATGCATGATCTTTTGTATATCGCAACACTTTTCTGGAGATTGTGTGCAGGAAATTCTCCAGGTAAAGAGCCAGAATCATAAAAGTGCTGATAAAAATAAACCAAGTCCAAGACTTGTGATCTGACAGTAAACAAGAAAGTATAAAAAGATTCCAGACATCAGAAAACAGCCTTAAAGACAACACAAGAGAACCCTGAAGATTCCATGCACCAAGCTCTCTAAACGGCCGCGGATCCGCGGCCGAATGGGCTGATCCGCCATGGATCCATGGCCACGTTGACACATCATCGGCATAATGCTTTCTCCGAGGTCTCTTTTCAAGATCAAAACTTTTTCAAGGCGCTTCAGTCCCCAGAGATCTCCAGAAGCTTCCTTTCTAACAGTCAAGCTTCTTGTACAAGCCTAATACAACCAAGCTTCTCAAGCAAGCTAGCTAAATCTAGAAGGTTCTCCTCAACAACCAAGCTTCTCAAGAAAGCTAGCTAACTACCTTAATCTAGAAGGTTCCTTCATAACTACCAAGCATACAAAGGAAGCTAAACCTAGCTTAGCTTCTAAAGGAAGCTAGATCAAGCTTCTAGGGGAAGCTAAGGGAGAAGACTATATAAAGGGACCCAAGGCTTCATTACAAGGGTTGTTCGTTGTTCATCATTTAAGGGTAAAATTCTAGTGAGATCCAAATCAATTCTATACAAATTGAGTGACAAAATCTGATCCAAATCAAGATCATCGAGTACCGATTCAAGCAAGAATTCAACAAGCCTTTTTGAAGCAACGCCGATCTTCATCCGAGCAAAAGATCCAAGACGATCCACGACTCATGAAGACGATGCGAAGCTAGTTCGACGATCGAGTTTTCTCCTTAATTCTTGTAGTCTTTGAGTGAATTGTAATGAATCATCGAATAATAAAAGGTGAAAATTCTTGATCTTTCTTTTCTTTACATTTGAGCATTATGAAGAGTTATCAATTCTTGATTGTTTTCTTTTTCATGATGTTTGAGTGAAAACTCTGCTCGTAGAGGAATCGAGAAAATAGGTAGATGATGATGACTAAATTCTTGAACGATTCTTAAGTCTTATGAGTTTTGTAAACTTTAGGAAATTGAATCATCGACAACATAGTTTCGAGCGAGATGCTTTCTTGAATTTTTTTGCTCCAAATTAGAGATCAACGATCGATGATTCAATTTCCTAGAGGCTAGAATTTGAATGCTAATCAATGAAAGGACAAGGGATAATGATGGAGAAACCCTAGTTTCTTCAAGAGATCCTTAAATCTCGTTGATCGTCATCGATCTACCAACAAATCTTCAATAGATAAGAATTTGTAATCATAATTCTTCTTCATCACTATTGATTGGATCGATTCCTACGAGGCTCTTTACAAATCTTGATATTTCATTCGATTTGGACAATTCTTGATTCTTGATTCTTGATCTTTATTTTCTTGATGATTCTTGCAACTAAATTTAATAAATTTTGAATCAATTTTCTTTTATCTTTTAATTTTCGACTCAACTAAGACAATAGCGAGCAAATCACACTTTCTCAGTGGACTATCCGTTCTCAATGATGAAACTACAATAGATACCGTCAATTGATTGCGGTATAAATTTCTTTGGTTGTGAAACATTTCTAAACACGACACGGAAAAGAATCAATCAACACTCGATGGGAAATCTACTTCGACGGGGCATCTTCCATGAAAAAGCGAAAACACAACTCCCCCATAATCAAATCTGGGGTATGCCCCATCTTCATGACTCCACAAGGAGGGATAATGCTCTTTGCCCTCTCTTTAACCGAGCCAAGGACGAATAATGAAGCCGAATATGAAGCTTTGATAGCAGGTCTTGAGATCGCTGTCGACATGGGAAATTGAAAACCTTTTCATATACGAAGACTCCCAGCTGGTCGTTTGTCAAGTGAACGGCGACTATCAAACGTGTAAACCAGAATTGGTGAAGTACGGTGAGAGAGTACAACAACTGCTGACTCAAATCCCTTCCTACGTCCTGGAAAGCATCCCGCGTATAGAAAATAATAAAGCGGATGCGTTAGCCAAACTCGCTAAAGAACTGGCTGACGAAAACCTCAATGATGTGAGGATCATTGTGCAAAGCCGTAAGGTTCTCACACCGGCAGAAATATCTCCGGAGTCGTCTGAAGAAAAGAAGCGACCGAGTAAACGGCCCTACAAATAAAAGACCAGGAAAAGGTTAAGGATTGGATAGAAGTCTTTATAGACTACTTCAAATCCTATCGAACACCCGAAGACGCGTCCTTAAGACATCAGCTCGTGAAACGAGCTGTGTCCTTAGCCTTCGTCAATGATATGTTGTATAAGAGATCGTTCGACTCCTTGTGGCTAAGATGCCTGGGACCTGAAGAAGCAAAGAAAGTCGTCCAAGAAACTCACGACAGACTCTGCGGTTCTCACCAAACCGGACCGAAAATGAAACTGAAGATCAAAAGGATGGGCTACTATTGGCCCACGATGATTCAGGACTGTCTCGAATACGCGAATCAGTGCCACTCATGCCAGATTCACTGGGACTTTATCCACCAGCAACCAAATCCGCTACATCCAACGGTGGCTAGATGGCTGTTAGTTGTATGTATGCCCTGGAGGCCATTATTGTACATGAGATGTATATTATAGTGGATGCTTGGACATATATAGGGAGGACTTTATTGCTCGACATGATAGTACGCTATCTGGTTGCTCTTTATCTTAACATGTATACTTGTTGTCTCTCTGTTACATGTTGATAAAACCCTTAGGATGCGTACTTGACTTCCAGGATTATGATGCAGATCATACTAGTGAGACCTGGGCAGTCCATAAGTACATCCTTCAATGTTCCTAGTCGTAGGAATATCGAGACGGGACATCGATATTCCAGAGTAGACTAGCGTATATCTTCTCGACCCATGTGATGGGCGATGGATGATCCTATATCCATTGGTCTTTGACATCAGAGATTGTATACGGGTGCTCAGTGGAGACTAGGTACACTGAACGGACTCTCCGAGAACTCCCAGATGGTATTATACCTCACGTCAGATAGCAGTTCTCTGGTGACACTGGTACAGCTTAGTCTGTCGACCTGAGATCATCATAGAGTCTTGCGTGTCTCCCACTGTGCTTTGATTTCCACCCGACCACGGCTGTACTGAGTCGTACAAACAAGTGGTTTTTAGGTACAGTCCCGAGTCACATGGAGGCAATGAGCGATAGGAGGGGATTCGTCTCTCCCGGTATTGGGGGTTGATGTTGCGCTATGTTCGATTGGCCATAACTGGAAATCCCTAGCCAGGGTTGATGTGATTTACTGGTAAGTATTATCAGTAGTTTCACGCTCGTTATGGACCTTACATCGGATTGACTTATCAAGCTACTGGGGTCTGACGTTTACCACTCCTAGGCGAGATATGCGACATGTCAGACGAACAGACAGGACTGTGCGGTAGTGTTACTGATTGGATTCGCAGGAGTGTGCGTAGGCTTGCTCGTTGATCTTCTGATCGCTTAATACCTGGGTGGCCGTTACATTTAGCAGACCGCTTGCGGCTTGTGGGTGTTTGATATGATCACCACCTACTGCCGGCGTATTGACGAGTTTTTAGAGTCCTACACAGAGGTTTCTTGGCTCAGGCGAAACGAAATAGAAGCACGTATATGATATGTGCGGGACCGAGAATAATACCAGTATGTGATAATGTATTCTATTCTCGCGATTTGTATCATCGGTCGGTTATATGCGATATAGCCGGGTTACCAAATCAAGTGTTGATTCGATATATTGATACACTAGATATTAATCGGTTATATGCGATATGACCGGATCATTAAATCAAGTGTTGATTTAATGATTTAATGTATAATTATATATTTGATATATTACTTTACATTAACTAGTATTGGTTCACTTAAGATTGCTTTTCTCACTTGATGTGCACATAATGTATATGTGATATATGTTTGTGTACATGATTGTATCATGCTTGATGATACATGCCAACTTGGGTGTGTGTAAGACTTACACCATTTTTATTTATAATTGTGAGGGTTTTATTTATTTTAAGTATTTCAAAATGGTGGCTTTATTTGTCATGGCTTAAAGCTTCATGAAGCTTCAAGCATCTTTGACAAAGTCCACACATTTTGTTTTACTTAAGATATTTCTAAACCAAACCATTATATTAAACCATGGTTTAGTCTCTACAATAGTTAGTGGATGATACTAACTCACCCATGGTTGCATAATTATCATTATTCTTTTCTCATTTTTCATTCTTACTTCTTCTTCTTCATCCAAAAGGGAAAAGCTTTCTAGGTTTTCTCTAAGTGCTGAAAACAAGTGAGAAATTAAAATCTAAAGTGAACCCACTTCCTATTTCATCATCCTTTACTACTTGTCATTCAGTTTAGGGTGTTCTCTTCACAAAGTTCATGACCTAGTGAAGGGTTAGCTTGAGTTTGAGTCACCTCGACGTAGATCATCTTCGGCCTGAAGTCTACAAGCAAGCTTGTTCATTTCTCCGGGGAAATCCATTCTAGAGTTAGGACAACGGTGATCACAGCAAAGGGACGTCAACACGGAGCTTTAGAAGTGAAGGACCGGATCTACAAGGTTGTATTCTTATTCACTTCTCCTGTAATGTTAGATTGCAAAGTTTTGTTACCCTAGTTTTCTAGTACGATTCGTAGTTGATTGCTTAGCACCCACTTAAATTTTTGTTGTGGCATGTGTGATGATTTCAAACCCTAGGCTAGGTGTCGAGGAATCCCAACATGGTATCAGAGCCTAACTAGAAACATAGACGATGTTATATGTAATACAAAACCGAAACAAATCCATAATGCAATTTCTGAAACCCTGCAGTTCATGCTCTCTGTTGTTTTTCAAAAGTTCTAAAAGTTTTTTTCGAACAAGTGCAGAGTCATGTTTGTGATACCTATAGTTCACAGAACAAAAACGAGGGTAAAAGCTCGGATTTCAACCGAGCACATTTCCTCAAAAACCGGGGAGGCCGGCCCTGCTTGCTCCTTTTGGTGTCGTTTTTGTTTTGTGCTCTGGTGTGCTCATTTTAGGGTTTCACGTATTGTTTGTTTGGTCCAAATTTTCATGTGATGTAAATTTTGCTATAGGACTTAAACGGAGTGTTTCGTAGTCGTATAATTTAACATTGTAATGGTAACCTAGGCTATGTTTGGCAGTTTGAACTATCTTCAAACATCACCCTATGTCCCCCTTTGAAATCTCCAAGTGTTGGAATTTTTCTAAGTTAATTATATTCGATGGTCGTGCAAGTAACTCTATGGACCCTCTAGAAGAACACATAAACCTTAACTCGATTCTATGCCCTCAGAACCACGGCTTGAACCTTAGGGTTTGCCGTAGTTCCGCGGTGTCATAGGTGAGGCATTAGTTTGACCCTTCTACGGCTGGATCATAGGTATTACGGCACGTTTTGGCTACTTTAACTTCACTCAAGTGTTGAGCTCATCAGGAGATAGGGTGTTGGTTGATTCGCTCGAAACGTTTAACATAGTCTAGTATATATTGTGATACAATACTTGGAATCAACAACATTTGAATTTTATAAGTCTAGCAATTTAGTTTCATTTGATCGGTTGCCACGGGATTTTGATACGATCAAAAGTCCATCGCAATCACGTTGTCTATGCGGATACTCGCCGGGTAGCATTACTAGATAGCCACATCCCATAACCCCGACCAAGTAACTATAGGAGAACTCTGTAGCTAAAAAGCATCCGTCGGGTGCTCGCGGCCGCGGTGTTCCGCCTAAGTGCACTTCGTCGAGGGAATCGGAGGGTGCGGTCATCTACTAAAGTTTCCGACGAGCATTCGATCGGCATATCGGGAATCTTGTTGGATTACCCGACTTATTATTGGAAAGTGTTTTCAATATCGAGACTAAAATGCGGGGTTTATAATTGTTAGGCATGCTATGTCTAAGGAATTCATAATGTTAAGCATGAAATCCACAATATGAGATATTACGGGTTTATGATGTCTAAGGTGGTTGCGGATTCCAACTGTTTTAGTTTTTCACTTTCTTTTCTGCGACCATAAGTGTAATATGTGGAGTATCTCCGATTTCATTGCTATACGTCAATGACAATTGGGATACGCATATTTACTTACGTTGATGGCATGTGATGTTATGTGTTGCTGTGATATGTTATATTGGATCATCGTGTTTGAATAGCCAGGGGGTTTTATGTGAGATGAGGGTTTTATGTGAGATGAGGGTTTTTCGTTTTCATTCATGTAAAATTATATGTATGTAATATTCTTTTATTGGGGCATTTCTGGGTTGAGGAAGATGTCACCGTTGATGTATATTATTTACTTTTCCGCATTAGGATAGACTCAAGGAGGGGAGCACAAGTAACCGGGTTCTAGAGTCCAGTGGAAGACCATCTCGAGGAGTCGAGTCCGGGTCTCCTAATTCAATAATTGGCAGGGTTGCTTGCCGCTCTCGTAGGGGTCTAGGGATGTGGGTTTTGCTATTCATCACGACCGTGGAATCCGTATTTTATACAGGCTCAAAATAAAACACGGACATCCTAGTATATCCAATATTTCATATATTGTTTTCTGCTGCGATATCTGTGATGTGATGAGATAAATACTATATATGATATATATGATATAATATAGATGTTGCTTATATTTTACAGCCGCGCTAGCCCTGCCCCGCTCTGCCGTTAGTTACCTAACCTAACTGTGCACGACGGGACTTCGTGGCGAATGCGGATAGCATAAGCGTATGTTGTATTTATCTGTGATGTTTAGCTAACTTAAATGATGAGACATTCATTAATGAGATTAATGAAAGAAAATAAACCTAATGATGTTGTGGAATCGAATTTAAAAAAAAATAGGCAGCTAGTTGTTGCTTTGTATAGCTGTGTTCTTTGTAGAACATCCTGTACCTGATTCGATAAGGAAAGAGCCGAGATCCCTTCACCGGGAGTGACCTATTTAGCAATAACTAGCAGATGCTACAACCCTCAGTTTTGTCTTTTGATTGCTTTTCTAGTTCTTGCTTTGCATAGTGGTATTGTGAATATCCTGCACCTCATTCGATGAGGAAAGAGCCGAGATCCCTTCACCGCGAGTGACCTCTTTAGCGAAACTAGCAAAAACCTCAAAAACACTCCATTTAAAACCATTTGATTCTACAACGATATCAAGTTCAAACCGTTAAAGGTTTTCTTAAAAAACCATCCGCAACCCTTCGTAATTTTAGGAAGTAGAGTACTTAGTATTCGTGCTGTGTTTGTTGACTATAGTTAAGGCACATTGTACGGTAGCTAAGTGATGTCTTCCTACACAGCATATGATGCGATTAGTTAGGACAATCATGTGACATTGTTGACCATGGTTAAAGGTCATGTGGGTGGGTCTAATTAATCATGAAATGACGGGTAGAACTTGACTAGTACTTATGATTTGTTGACCATAGTTAAGATCATAAGTCACTAGGGGTAAAATCTATTATCGGGAGTTTCAAGTGTTGAAATTTGCAATGAGATTTCATACCTTCTATGAGATAGTTGGATCCTGATACCCACTGCGAGTAATTGTTACTCCTGAGAGAGTTTTGCACTTTACATTTAACCGATCAAGTAGGTGTCTAGAAAGGTGTCAACGGGGTTACGCCCCTGGAAAAACGAGGTTTATTTTAGTTAGGTCCGTGCGAAAACACGGGGAACCTCTCTCAAAGTACCGGCACTAGCCTGGCTGAAAGATTGGTGAACTTGTAGGTTGTGATTAATCCCGGCTAGTCTTTCCTTTTAAGGTTTGAAGGAAGATTTGATAGAAAAAGTGGGAGCCATCCTGATTAGATAAAATATATAACCAATCTAATCATGCAAGAGCGCACGTAGAGTGTTTTCTTTTCTCTCTCTCTAGGTAGCGACCATGGCATGCCTTAATCAAGATAATAATATGGATGTATTGACTGAACCCTCATGTTATACTGAGCCGGGGAACGTTAGTCTCGCTCCAACTTATAATTATTATAAGACCGAGCAGGAATTAGGGGAATACCAGGATTCCCATGCCGCCCAAACGAAGAAAGTGCATGATAGATGCATCTTCTTCAGGTGTGTTCATTACCAAGAACTGTTTCTCAGTATCGTTTACGTCCTGGGTATGAGATACCGGATCAGGATCCCACATATGTCACGACCCGAAATAGCCCGTGACTGGCACTTGAATCATATGAAGTCTATAGGACCCCATCTAATCCAAGTAAACCAAAATCCCAGAAATCAAAAACCATTTTAAGAGTAAATAAAGAAAACTAGTTTAAAGGAGTATAGAAAACATGTTTTGAAATCAAGGGTTTTAAATAACTAAGCCGAACATGCATTTTTAAAATGTATCATCTTTTCTGAAAATTTCGGCAAAGTTTCCTTTGTAAACACTGGCCCCGAATGGGGTACATCAAGGATAATATATAAGCAATGATAAAAGGCATCCCCAAGCGGGAGCTAGCTCTTCGTCAATTGACGGTCACAACCATAAAAGAAATATAATAAACAACGCCGAAAGGCGAGGATCAAAACTCAGAAAGAAACTCAAAATCAACATGAAAACCATAATACTGCTATGCGCGACTCTAAGGTCGAAATAATACATAACTGATTTCAAAGTCTAAAACAATATACAAGTTTTGGTTGATGGAATTTCTAGATACAATGAGTAATACATGTACAATGGTGGTTCTGATGCAAAAGAACCCACCTACCAAAGCAAGTCACCCGTAATGGAAGCAATGTGCCAGAAAAGACACAATAAACCTTTACGGTAACACCTGCAAGAACTGTGGCACAACGGGGATGAGTTGCCAACTCGTGAATAGAAAATATCTACAAGCAGAGATCGAATGTATGACACATCCTAGGTCAATATGATCAGATATATATATATATAAACCTCAATATGAATAAGTCTGAAGCATGCTAAACTGGAAAATGTAACCTCTATACATATGTGTAGTGCCAAGTAGTCGTGCCAGTGCCTCAGGTAATAGCATATCATAAATATGAGGTATAATCAATGTAATCAAATCTATATGTATGTGGATCCCATCCACTCGTCACCCAATGACAATAACCATCATGCATGTAAATATCATAAAGCATATGCATGGAAATATGAGGATATAAACCATCTGTATCCCTCGCGACACTTAAAAATCATAGAACCGGAGTGTCCAGCATCGACACTCGAAAACATCATGAAAACTGTGCCCAGCATCGGCACATAAATCCTCATATATTGGGCTCCGTCGGTCCGGATCAGCCTACGGGCTCCGTCTGTGGAATCGACCCTCGGCCCCAGCAGTACGCCCATATCCATCTATCGACTCTGGTCAATATCCTCCGGATAACCGCCAGGTCCAACCAATCACCGGTAGGTAGTAGTCCCTCTTCCAGGCTCACCGTCTACTACACAACGAAACCATTCTCGCCCCGGGGTACTATACCGGGTCCACCATGTACCCGCAATCGGCCTCATCCGCCTCCTCGAATCGGGTTTCACATGTCGCTCTCAGCACCGAGAAAACACATGGTGGATGCACTGAAATATCATATCAAGGGTAACCGGGTTTTTAAAACAATTAAATATTCTCTTTTGAAATACCCGCGGTTCCCAAATCCAGAAATATCATGGAAACAACATATCTCAATGCGCATAATCAGAAAGCATAATGTATGTGACATATAAATGAAGCGCAAGTATAACAGTATATCATGCAACAAGGAATAATAATATTCACATACATGGGTCATCCTGTGCAATAATACTACTGTGTAGTGACATGGCAATTACCAATGAAGATGTGTGTGAGCCGGCAAGTAAGTGTACGTAGTACATACACATCATCGGTAATGGTGCTGGTGTCCTAGCAGCATGATTGTAATATATCAATAAACACAAGCAATGCAATGCAATTAGCATGAATATGCAGAATCAAATAATCAATGCAACAGTGAAGAATCAACCTCAATAAATATATCATGCAGCTTTGCCATTTGAAATAAGACGAATCGAGGTTTTTTGGTAAAATAAGGGCTACGGTGTTTTAAGAAAAGATGCGTCGTTTGGGAAATATCCATAGAATCCCTTTTTGCCTATCTTTAAAATATCTCCGATTCGTTAGTTTCTGAAATAAGTATGACTCGGGTCTAGTCTAATGTCTACTAAGTAATCTACAGACCTGACTAACAAGCTAAACAGGAGGGTTATGGGAACCACCTACATCTGAGTCGATATATATATATATATATATATATATATATATATATATATAATAGTCGGTGATCCCGCCTCAATAGTATCACATACGGTATAATATCCTCGAGTCATGAGTGCGGATCTATCATCAATATATATATATATATATATAGCTCGTACGGCATCCCAAATCTGGGTACGGGTCAATATTACAGTCAGCTCGTCAATTATATGGTATCCTTATCATCATCTCTCATGATCTGGGGTACTGATCTAAGTCTAGTACAATCGATATCATCTAAACAAATATAAGCGCGTGTGTAAAACACAGGTCCAAAGGCCCGCTAAATCCCGTATCGTATCCCAAATACGAATCACAACATATCGCCGATCTCACGGCACCCAATCGAATCTCATCGACTCATCTCCAAATATCATCCACCATCCTCATCACGGTATAAATGTAGCAATAAGTATGAGTGTGTGTGTAGGGGGTAAGCTTATTCTAGGGTTCACGACTAAGAATTTCACTAGTTCACTTCTAACCTTAATCTAAACCATAGCACAAATAAACTCACATGTCCACGACACACAATAAGCTATCAAACTAGTATATATGTACTATACTAGTATCGGACTGCGGGGGTGCTATACGCCATCCACCCGACTTCCCCCGTAGATATAATCTACTCACCTTGCTTTATGTGTACTGATGCCGATGTCGCCATTTGCATCTCCAATGCCTCGACGTCACGTGGGGTACCTACAAGGATATCACAACGCTAAAGCACATGGAAATCACATCGGAAACCAAAAACGGCATACGCTACGCCCCTAGGTAAAAACCTATGGTCTCGCATGCAAACACGACCAATAACCATTTGCCGTTGATGTTCAAATGCCATCCGACAAGAACGAATCATCAAATACCAAATACCATGCTAAAACAAGTCGTAAATCATGCCCCAACATAGGAAAATCAACCCAGATTTTACCCTAACTGGAACCAGACAAAACTGCACATACCCAGGGTCAAGTTTACATGGAAAAAGGCTACAGAACAAAAACGAGATGGTTCTCTCCTTCTCTGGCCGCAAATTGCGGCCAGAGGGATTAAATCTGCGGCCCAAACAAAGAATTAGGGGCTAGGGCTTTGTGTGGTGGTTCTAGGGTGCCTGCACATCTCTCTGTCCAGTCAATTTTATTTTTAGGTGTCTCGGGTCAAAGCAGATTCAATAAAACCTTCACAGATTTCACAATATCTCCGATATCGGTATCTAAATCCGTATTCTGGGTTCTAACTCTCATGTTTGGGTCTCAATTCCATCATTAGGGTGTTTGTGCAGTCTCTACTACGCTCAATTTCACATTACAACTCACAATTTCTTCAAACCCTAACTAGGTTTTCCTTAAGTCCACCAAAACACATAATATCGGTTCCAAACTAAACATGGGTATAAGTAATGCATAAACTAAGCTAATGATCCAGAAATTTACCTCATTTGCAACTCAAGAAAATTCTTGAGTTGCCTCTAGTGGCCAAAATCCTTGCTTTCTTGGTCCAATGTGAAGATCTTGGGCTCGTGCACCTTTTTAGTGAAATGGAGATAGGGTTTTGGTGTAGTTTTAGAGATGATTTGGGGCTTTGAAGAGGGGGAGAATGAGGAGCAGGAGCAGCAGCAGCAATGAAGGAGAGGGAGACAGGAAATGAGATGGAGAAAACGAGAGGAAATGGCTAGGTCAACACCATCACCTACCCTCTCTCTCACCATACCTATTTTCTTTTCTTTCTCTTATTTTCTTTTCTTCACTAAATCCCTTCTCACTTGAATAGTAAACCCAAATGAAAAATCATGGTAGAAATGTACAAGTGTAGAGAAAAAGATATGTGCATGCTTTGCACAAAATTGCTAAAAACCGATTAGCGATTTTTAATAGCGATTAGCACTAAACTACCATATAACTAATCATAAAAACTTAAAAATGGCATAATTCCAGAAAATACCCTATTTTAGAATTTTCCATAATTTTTCAAAAAATTTCCCCATTTATTTGTATTTAATTATGCCGAAATATTAAAATATTCAATAAAATAATATTAAATTATAAAAATTCCCAAAAATAATATTTTATTATTTTGAAATGTTACAACATATGTAATTTGTTACATGGGCTATAGATAGGTAGAGAACTGAGAACGGGTGATAAGTTTTAAGAGTTGAAAACGGTACAATTGTTGCAGCCAAGGTGTTGGCAGTTATCACCCTGTATTACAAAATACATTGATTCTGAACGAATGTTATTAGATACCAAACCTGATATACAATATCATAATGATCTCTTTATTTACAAAAGAAAGGATATAATTTTGTATTGTTGGATAAATGTTTTGAACATTTCCTATATCAAGAGTTGATCGGTTCAGACGCGTTATCTAATGGCATATACGTTCTAAATCAAACCACATTTCTCAACGTACAGAACACACACAAGAGGAAGAGTTCAAAAATGAACGAATCTTTCTTGAGGCATTGTAGACTAGGTCATATCAATGCGACCCGACTAGCTAAGTAACATTTAGATGCATATTTAAATCGGTTTGAATTTGCATCTTGTGAAACTTGCCAGTCATGTCACAAAGATAAAATGACCATAGCTCCGTTTGTTAGAAACAGAGAAAGAGTTAATAAACTCTCGGGACTGATGCATGATGATGTATGTGGTCCCCAGTCTACACATGCCAGGACTGGTTCTTTGTACTTCCTTACATTCACTAATAATCTCTCAAGATTCGGACTCATGTTCCTGTTGAAACACAAGTCTAAAGGTTTTGAGAAATTCAATGAATATAAGTCAGAATTAGAGAACCAACATTGGATACAAGTATTTATGTCCGTTGATGAGATCAGGAAGGAGAATACTTGTGCATGGAATCCCTGGACTATTCTAAAGGAGAATGAGATTCTCTCTCAGCATTACTCGTCCGTATACACCACAGCACAACGATGTATCGGGGTGGGGCAATCGCATCCTATTAGATATGGTGCGCTCTATGATGAGTACAACCAAGTTACCCGTTTCATTTCAGGAGTTATGCACTTGAGGAAGCTGCATACTTATTGAATTGGGTTCCAACCAAATCAGTGCTTACCACTCCATATGTGATATGGTATGGGAAGAGCCCATCTCTTAAGAAAGTTAAGATTTGGGTTGTCCGGCCTATGTCTAAAAACAAAATCCGTACAAGCTCAAGGAAAGGTCAGTTCTGTGGAAGTTTGTTGGATATCCCAAGCATTCGCAAGGGAATATCTTCTACCACACCAAGAAACAAAAGGTGTTTTATTTCTCGGCATGCCACCTTTTTAGGAAAAGGTATTTTTTTAAGGAAGAAATTTGTGGTCATGAGGTAGAACTGGAAGGAGTTCTGCTATACAAACTACAGCTGATGATTTGATAGAACCGGAGGATTCAATAGTTCCCGACGAACCTCAGCCTCTCCGCCGATCTGGTAGGGTTCCTCATCCGCCTGAGAGATACTTCGGTTTCTCGATGAAAGTGGGAGTGAGGATTACATCATGAGATGATGACCCAACTAGTTTCGACCAGGCCATCAAGAGAGGAAACTCTGTAAGAATGGCTGGATGCTTAGTGATCTGAGATGGAATCTATAAACACCAACAAAGTATGGACTTTGATTGCTATATCTGAAAGGTCATAAACCCATCAGGAGCAAGTATATCTTGAGAAGATTTCTTGGTGTAGATGGAAAAGTTGAGACTTTCAAAGCTAGACTTGTTGCAAAAGGTTCTCGTCATTGACCAGGCGTGGATAATGATAAAACCTTTTCTCCAGTATCTATGCTTAAGTCCATCCGGATCCTACTTGCCATTGCTACATATCATTACTACGATATCTGGTGGTT
Source organism: Agapanthus africanus (assembly GCA_030015575.1). Taxonomy (NCBI): domain Eukaryota; kingdom Viridiplantae; phylum Streptophyta; class Magnoliopsida; order Asparagales; family Amaryllidaceae; genus Agapanthus; species Agapanthus africanus. Next base: position 701,318,237 of record CM057339.1, on the reverse strand, counting down.
GGGTGTCATGACTGCTTTTCTGAATACAATTTAGAAGAGAGCATCTATAAGTATACAGCCAGAGGGCTTCGTAGACAGTGGGAGCAGCAGAAATATGTGCAAGTTTCTTTAAAATTTAAAGTAAGCATCGCGGAGTTGGAACGTCTGTTTTGATGTGGCAGTCAAAGTGTTTGACTTCATCAAAATGATAGATGAACCTTGTATATACAAAAAGGTAGTAGAGAGTAAGGTGGTCATCCTGGGTTTTGGATCTATGAGATAGATCTAAATGGATGTTAGGATTCTCACTAGGTGTAGTGAGATGGTATCAATAGATCCTGGGGAGAATCACTGGATAGCTTCCAGGGTGGTAAGGACGACTGAATGTCAGTCACAGGCATTGTCTTTACCCTTAGTGGAGGGACGGTATGTTAGAAGAGTTCCAAGCTAGATATCGTGGCAGACTAGATGATAAAGGTTGGATACATCGCTACCAAAGAGGCAGTCTGGGTGTATATTTGTTCATGAGATAAACAAGGTTCCTACCATTGTGTGACAATGGAGGTGTGGCTTTGTTCTAGGAACTCCGGTCCCATCAGTGACCCAGATATATTATGAGGCGGTATCACCTAATCATAGAGATGGTTGATCTCCAAGAGATCGAGGTTATGAGAGTAGACACAGAGGTTAACACGGCGGATCCACTCACTGAGGCCTTTCCTGCGAGAGACTTTTATAGGACGTTGGGTATTCTATACTACAACAGTTGGCATTAGTACAAGTGGGAGATTGTTAGTTGTTTGTATGCCCTAGAGGCCATTATTGTACATGAGATGTATATTATAGTGGATGCTTGAACATATATAGGGAGGACTTTCTTGCTCGACATGATAATACGCTATCTGGTTGCTCTTTATCTTAACATGTATACTTACTGTCTCTCTGTTACATGTTGATAAAGCCCTTAGGATGTGTACTTGACTTCCAGGACTATGATGCAGATTATACTAGTGGGGCCTGGGCAGTCCATGAGTACATCCTTCAATGTTCCTAGTCGTAGGAATATTGAGACGGGGCATCGATATTCCAGAGTAGACTAGCGTATATCTTCTCGACCCATATGATGGGCGACAGATGATCCTATATCCATTGGTGTTTGACATCAGAGATGGTATACGGGTGCTCAGTGGAGACTGGGTACACTGAACGGACTCGCCGAGAACTCCCAAATGATATTATACCTCACGTCAGATAGCAGTTCTCTAGTGACGCTGGTACAGCTTAGTCTGTCGACCTAAGATCGTCATAGAGTCTTGTGCGTCTTCCACTGTGCTTTGATTTCCACCCTACCACGGCTCTACTGAGTCATGCAAACAGATGCTTTTTGGGTACAGTCCCGAGTCACATGGAGGCAATGAGCGATAGGAGGGGATTTGTCACTCCCGGTATTGGGAGTTGATGTTGCGCTATGTTCGATTGACCAAAACTGGAAATCCCTGGCCAGGGTTAATGTGATTTACTGGCAAGTGTTATCAGTAGTTTCACGCTCTTTATGGACCTTATATCGACATGACTTATCAAGCTACTGGGGTCTGACGTTTACCACCCCTAGGTGAGATATCCGACATATCAGACGAACAGACCGGACTGTGCGGTAAGTGTTATTGATTGGATTTGCAGGAGTGTGAGCAGGCTTGATCGTTGATCTTCTGATCGCTCAATACCCGAGTGGCCGTTACGTTTAGCAGACTGCTTGCGGCTTGTGGGTGTTTGATATGATCACCACCTATTGCCGGCGTATTAACGAGTCCTTAGAGTCCTACACAGAGGTTTCTTGGCTCAAGCGAAACGAAATAGGAGAACGTATATGATATGTGTGGGACCGAGAATAATACCAGTATATGATACTGTATTCTATTCTCGCGATTTGTATCATCGGTCGGTTATATGCGATATAGCCGGGTTACCAAATCAAGTGTTGATTCGATATATTGATACACTAGATATTAATCGGTGATATGCGATATGACCGGATCATTAAATCAAGTGTTGATTTAATGATTTAATGTATAATTATATATTTGATATATTACTTTACATTAACTAGTATTGGTTCACTTAAGATTGCTTTTCTCACTTGATGTGCACATAATGTATATGTGATATATGTTTGTGTACATGATTGTATCATGCTTGATGATACATGCCAACTTGGGTGTGTGTAATACTTACACCATGTTTATTTATAATTGTGAGGGTTTTATTTATTTTAAGTATTTCAAAATGGTGGCTTTATTTGTCATGGCTTAAAGCTTCATGAAGCTTCAAGCATCTTTAACAAAATCCACACAATTTGTTTTACTTAAGATATTTCTAAACCAAACCATTATATTAAACCATGGTTTAGTCTCTACAATAGTTAGTGGATGATACTAACTCACCCATGGTTGCATAATTATCATTATTCTTTTCTCATTTTTCATTCTTACTTCTTCTTCTTCATCCTAAAAGGAAAAGCTTTCTAGGTTTTCTCTAAGTGCTGAAAACAAGTAAGAAATCAAAATCTAAAGTGAACCCACTTCCTATTTTGTCATCCTTTACTACTTTTCATTTAGTTTAGGGTTTTCTCTTCATAAAGTTCGTGACCTAGTGAAGGGTTAGCTTGAGTTTGAGTCACCTCGACGTAGATCATCTTCGGCCTTGAAGTCTACAAGCAAGCTTGTTCATTTCTCCAGGGAAATCCATTCTAGAGTTTGGGACAATGATGATCGCAACAAAGGGACGTCAACACGGAGCTTTAGAAGTGAAGTACAGGATCTACAAAGGTTGTATTCTTGTTCACTTCTCTTGTAATGTTAGATTGCAAAGTTTTGTTACCGTAGTTTTCTAGTACGATTCGTAGTTGATTGCTTAGCACTCCCTTAAATTTTTGTTGTGGCATTTGCGATGCTTGCAAACCCTAGGCTAGGTGCTGAGGAATCCCAACACCGCCCGTTCGAAATATGGGGAACTGACATAATCGAGCCCATCGAACCAGCATCGTCCAGAGGACACCAGTTCATTCTGGCGACAACCGATTATTTCTCTAAGCGGGCAGAAGCAGTACCTCTAAGAGATGTGAAGACGGAGAATATCCTCCATTTCTTCAAGACACACGTCATCTATTAGTTCGGCACTCCGCGACGGATTATCTCCGATAACGGGCCGGCCTACAGAAGCTATAAGATCAGCCGCTTCGTGCAGCAACATAATATAGATTGGAGATACTCTTTGGTCTATAATCCCCGAGCTAACGGTCTGACTGAGGATTTCAACAAGACCTTGATGAAGATCGAGAAAAAGACGGTGTCTAAAAATAAAAAGGACTGGTATGAGAGACTGCATGAAGCTCTCTAGGCGTATCGAACTACGTTCAAAACGGCCACAAACACAACGCCGTATGCATTGGTATTCGGTACTGAAGCGGTGCTCCCCTTGGAGATTGAGCTACCCTCCTTATGAGTGGTGGTTCATTATGAGCTAGCAGACGAAGACAATGCTCATCTTTGGCTTGAGGAGCTTGACGCCCTTGACGAAACCCGGCTCATGGCGCAGCAAAACTTGGAAGCTTACGAAGCAAAAATGACGCGCTCATACGAGAGATTGACTAGGCCGAGAACATTCCACCAAGGCGAACTCGTGCTAGTGGTAAAGAGACCTATGATCCCCAATCATGCCAAACGGGGGAAATTCGAGCTGAACTATGAAGGCCCGTACATCATAGACAAGGTCTACTAAGGCGGGGCTTACTTGCTCATGGATATACATGGCAAAAGACCCTTCAAGCCAATAGACGTCCGGTTCCTAAAAAAATACTACGCCTAACGAGTCACGGCCCAGGTCAATGATAGATGACGACGCCTATGTCCGCTTGCTATCTTCCCAAGCACCAAACTCTATAAGTAGTATCCGTGTGACGGACCGAGAAGTCCTAAAACTAACAATGGACCGAAACGTCCCTAAACTAACGATTGACCGAAACGTGTTTAAACTACTACAAACCCGCGGCGTCCCCAGGATGACGTGGTAAAAAAAAGGTATGTCCATAAACGAGATGGGCACGGATGAAAACCTGAAAGGGCTCCATGAGTAAAAAACAGCAGGACTACCGACGAGTTTGTGAAAACCCGAAAGGGCGTAATCTCGTTAAAGGACACTTACATGGTCCTCACGACCTTGCAAGGAGATAATGCCTGTGTAAGATCCTTACGCTCACAAGGGAGTAACACACTTAGGGATCCTTACGACTCCTAAGGAGAAATTACACTTTTGAGATCCTCATGACTCGTAAGGAGAATTCCCTTTTGAGACCCTCACGGCTCATAGGATTCAAAAGACTTAAGCTACAAGGATCTGAACCTGTTCTTAAGCCGTCATACACCCTGATTTTGCCCTACAAGAGGTTCAATGCTGACCCTTATATACAATCCACGGGCACAAATAAACCTTTCCCCAACAGAGTCCCACTATTGACGAGGGATATCTACATATGGTGAACGACACTTGTAAATCCTCTCGACTTGTAAGGAGAAAAACACTCTTGTAAGATTCTTATAACTTATAAGAGACCATACACTTAAGAATCCTCATGATTCTTAAGGAGAAAACACACATACGAGATCCTCATGACTCGCAGGGAGAAATACCTTTATGAGACCCTTACGGCTCATGAAGTCCAAAGCCTTAGTTGGCAGGATCTTAACCCTGTTTACTAAGCCACCTCCGTTCGAACCTACAAAGGCAAATGATGATTCGCTCTTGGCAATATCCCAGTTGTAGCGATACTGATGCCTGAATCAGTATCAGATCCCAAGTCCCATACTCGCAAAAAAAAATCAGCGAGCCAAAAATGCATATGAAATAGCCGTAATGATGGGGTAACTTGCAACAAAATCAGCAAGTAAAAATATATGCATACAAAATAGCCGAAATGTTTGGGCAACTCGCAATAAAAAATAGCGAGTAGAAAAGAAAAATAGCCGAAATGATTGGGCACCGCGAAAAAATTGCCGAAATGATTGGGCAATCACGACTTTCGCGATATAAACAGCTGAAATGATAGAGCATCGCGGAAAGAAAACAAAAAAAAACATATAAAATGAAACTTTTTGCCCTACAGGTAAGATCACATCGATCCCTGTATACAATCCAGGGGCACAAACAAAGAGAGAACCATATCATCCCACCAGGCTCCGTCAGAAAGAGAGCCAAATCTCGACGGCCATATCTACAGCCTAGAGACCCACAACAGCGTTCCTCCTCATCCCAACAGGATTCAGACGCGACAATCAACCGCGGAGCCATGGCAAAGTCCGTAGTTCAAAGTCTCAACAGTTCACAGATAACCCAGAGACCACCTCGACATTCGTCTCATTACAGCAGACGCCATGTCATCAAAATGACCCTATCGCGGAAATACGTCAGCCAATGACCTCCGTCTTGGAAATACGTCATCAAATGACCCCGTCGCGGAAATACGTCATCAAAATGACCCCGTCGCGGAAATACGTCAGCCAATGACCCCATCGCGGAAATACGTCAGCCAATGACCCCGTCGCGGAAATACGTCAGCCAATGACCCCGTCGCGGAAATACGTCATCAAATGACCTACGTTATAGAAATACGCCATCAAATGACCCCGTCGTGGAAATACGTCAGCCAATGACCCCGTCGTGGAAATACGTCATCAAATGACATCCGTCACGGAAATAATTCATCAAATGACCCCGTCGCGGAAATACGTCAGCCAATGACCCTGTTGCGGAAATACGTCATCAAATGACTTTGTCGTGGAAAATACGTCATTAAAATGACCCCGTCGCGGAAATACGTCAGCTAATGACCCCGTCGCGGAAATATGTCAGCAAATAACCCAATCACGAAATTAATTCAACCAATGACCCCATCACGGAAATATGTCATCCAATGACCCCGTCACGGAAATACGTCAGCCAATGACCTCCGTCTCGGAAATACATCATCCAGTGACCCCGTTGCGGAAATACGTCATCAAATGACCTCCATCTCGGAAATACGTCATCAAATGACTCCGTCGCGGAAATACGTCGGCCAATGACCCCGTCACGGAAATACGTCAGCCAATGACCTCGTCACGGAAATACGTCAGCCAATGACCCCGTCGTGGAAATACGTCACCAAATGACCTATCACGGAAATACGTCACCAAATGACCCCGTCGCGGAAACACGTCAGCCAATGACCCCATCGCGGAAACACGTCATCCAACGACCCCGTCTATGAAATACGTCATCAAATGACCCCGTCGCGGAAATACGTCATCTAAATGACCCCGTCGCGGAAATACGTCAGCCAATGACCCCATCGCGGAACACGTCATCCAATGACCCCGTCACGGAAATACGTCATCAAATGACCCCGTCGTGGAAATATGTCATCCAATGACCCCGTCGCGGAAATACGTCATCAAAATAACCCCGTCGCGGAAACATGTCAGCAAATGATCCCGTCGTGGAAATACGTCATCAAGTTATCCCGTACGGCCAAAGTTAATCTTGACCCCGTGAAACACGGCCAAAGTCAACCCTTGACCTCCTCGTCAAAGCAATGCTTTAATTCGGGAGCAGATCAACTCATCAATCACTTACGAGTCCTTTCGACTTGTAAGGAAGAAAATTTTCTTGGGAGATCCTTACGACTGTCAAGAGAGAAACACACTTAGGAATCCTCACGATCCCTAAGGAGAAAATACACCTATGAGATCCTCTTGACTCGTAGGGAGAAAAATCTTTATGAGACCCTCACGGCTCATAAAGTTGGAAAGCCTTAGGAGGCAGATCTGAACCTGACTCCTAAGCCATCGCTGTCCTATAAGAAGACCAAAATAGATTATCCACAAAATGCATTCGCTCAAAGAGACACACCACCATGAAACAAAATATGTCTTTTATTCATGAATCAAAATGAATACAAAGTACAATCTATAAAAGAATCAGAAAATACTCTCATTCAGGAGTATGTACAAAAGGAGAATAAAAAGAAACGTATACATTTTTTGCAAGCTGGCGGACGATTCAGTAGATTCGTCAGTTCATCCTTCTTCTGCTGGGTCTCGGCTTCATGATTCGTTATCGCTAAGAGAAGGGCCTCCGCTTGAGACTGTTAGGCCTGGTACGAGGTGAGCCGACTTTCAAGCTCCTTTGTGGTAACTTTGTGAGCTTCAACCATGTCGCGAGTAAAAACGACAGCTTTATCAATAGCTACCACCTCCTTGATAGCTTCTTGAAGCACCCGCCAGATTTCATATTCATGAGTGGTCTTAGTAATTGGCCACGTACCGTTCGATATATCCTCGCAGACATGATCTCAGGTTTAAGATGTCGGAAGGAAGCCGGATGCATTCAAACCCGTGTGGGCAGACCTCCACTCGATGCCAATCCTCGATCCAAAACACGCACAAACTATTTTCTCTTTCTGGCAACAAGGAAAGTCTTCGGTAAGTACCCCTTTAAGTATGCGTTCATGACTATATGCCTATGGTATCTAGAACGCGCTGATTTATGGACAACACAACGACGATGTTCGCGCCTAAAGGAAATTCCCAGGGGTCAAGTATAACGCTCATGTACTCAGGCGGGATGCATGTACGAATATATGACGAAAAGAAGAAATTCAACAGAAAGTGTTCAACGTTTAATGATAAGAGAAATACATTGATACTACTATATGGGAAAAAGATCACCAAGCACGGGATCAGAGATACAAGGGTTAACAAAACAAATACAAAATTCTCCAGTTCCCTCTCCGCCTTCTCCAACACGTTGAAACGACGGTTTTCGCGAGGAGTTGCTCCCCATCGATTAGCGCCATGCTCATCAGCAAAAGCGGACATGACAGCCCGCCGGGCTCTTATCTGACCCAGTAGATGGATCGAGCAATCCTTCAGAGCCCGAGTAATCAAGTGTGCCTCATAGAAACACTCGATCTTGTCCTCCGCCGTATCGAGAGTTGCCAAGGTCATCTCTGCCGGATGAGGAGGAATATCGGCAAGTACGGACTAAAAGATCATCCGCAGCCAAATGGAACCCATAGGAAGGGGAGAACCTCTAGGAAATAGGAGTTCGTACATCACCACGTCGCATTCGGCATCGGTGAGAAGAGGATCCACTAGCCGCGCAGCAAAACAAGGAATCATCTCCTCGATAGGCACCTCCCATGGTTGCCGACGAGCGTGGGGGCGGTTGCAAGCCATAACACTTGATCGGTTTCTCAAAGATGATCACCTTAAGGTCTAAATTGGTTTTTCTTTGAAGAAGAGAAAGAAAGGCATGGCTTCGGTTTATAAAGGGGAGCATTCAATGCTATACACAGAAAATGTTGTGCATGGTGGAACTATTCTCAAGGACCGGAAAAAGGGGAGAGCGTTGGAAATGAAAAGAGGTGACTCGTTGAAATTAGTGCAAGGAGACGAAACGTCCCCATCAAGCAGAGCCCCACGTGCATGACACGTGAGCAAAAGCCTTGACCCTTATTGGAAGTTAAGGTGGCACTGCACATACATAACACGTGAGCAGGCACTGATACGCGATTGAAATCCTCTACAGTGCCTCACGCGCCAAACACGTGAGCACCAACAACAGCGTGACAGAGCTTAATAAAGAATGCATGTAAAAAAGGAAGAAGATGGAGGAATAGAGGCACTGCTAAAGAGAACCTTGCATTTATAGGACATGATAGGAAGCGGTTCATCTTCCCCGTTCCCTAGGCAAATCTAACGGCCAGAAAGGTTACAGCGTTTCACTCACGTGCAAACACGTGAGAACAACGCTGTGGGGGTATTTGTTCCCTCATGGGAACTGAATAAAACACAGATAAAGCAGCAAGGAAAAACCTCAAATGAGGCATCACGTGCCCATACGTGACCGGGCATCACGTGCCCACACGTGACCAGGTCTCACGTGCAAACACGTGACCATTTACAGGCAAAGCCTGTAAACACTGATAAAATAAACAATTGGAAATGCTGTATCAGTGGGGTCACGTGTCAACACGTGACCAGGTCTCACGTGCATACACGTGACCATTTACAGGCAAAGCCTGTAGACACTGAATAAAATAAATAATTGGAAATGCTTAATCAGTGGGGTCATGTACCAACACGTGATAGACTCTTAAACCCTCTGAAACAATAAAATTAAATTCTAAATTAAATGCTTAATCAGTGGGGTTACGTGTCAACACGTGATAGGTTCCTGAGCCCTCTAAACCAATAGAATTAAATTCTAATTAGATGCTTTATCAAGTGGGGTCACGTGCCAACATGTGATAAACTCCTAAAACCATCAGAACTAATAGAATTAAATTCTAATTAAAAGGAATCAAAGCCCTAATTAGAAAATTATTTCTCTAGATCTTTGCAAACTAAAAAGATTGCACTCTATAAAGTGGAGCACCATTGGATTAAAAATCCAATGGTGATTAAAAATCACTAATTTATAGAAAGATTCTGCACAAGAAAATATTTTCCCAAAATTTGCCAGGAACAACAAATAAAATATTTTATGGTGAATAAAATTCACCAAATGATCTAAAAGATCATGTTGGTTGTAAAAAAAATCAATCAAAATCTCTCAATGAGAGATTGGCTGAACAAACCGATTCTTTTCTTTCTCCTATAAATAGGAGCCAAAAAGAGAAAAGAAGGAAAGAGACAACAACAGATAGAGAATACAGAAAAAAAAGAGAAGATAATTTAATTCTCCAGAAAGAAAAGAAGATCTCTTCAGAAAAAAAAGAAACCCTAGGTAAAAGAGGGAAAGAGATCATTCTATAAGCTCCCACAAAACAAAAGAGAATTTAATTCTCAAATTAAGAGTTTAACTCTTCTGAATAAGAACTCAGTTCTTTCTTTAGTTGAAGATCTGCAGAAGCAGATCTCCCCATAAGTAGAGAATTTAATTCTCATCGGGGAGATTCTGTCATGCAGATCTAAAACCTGAGGGAAGACCTAAGTTCAGAGAATTCTATTCTCCCACAAAGCATATAGGAATTTAATTCCTCCAACAAAGATAGGGTTTAACCCTTAATACAAGAACTTAGTTCTTCTTCATGGTAATAGATCTGCAGAAGAAGATCTCCCCATTAGTTGAGAATTTAATTCTCATCAGGGAGATTCTGCCATGCAGATTTAAAGCTTAGAAGGAGAATTGTGTTTAAATAATTTAATTCTTAAACAAGAGATTTAACTCTCCATGCACGTAAAAGAGATCAGTACATAACATGATCACGTGTGTCCACGTGACTTCCCCCTTCAATAATCAAAAAAGAATGAATGAAATTGGGTCACGTGCTCCCACGTGACCCTTGAACAAACTTCTCAAAATAAAAAGGGAGTAAAGCCAGTGCAGAACAAATTTTGGGTGTCTCACGTGTTCCCACGTGACCCCTAACAAAAACTTTTAATATCCAATGCATGGGTACCCATCACGTGCCCACACGTGATGGCCATAAAGATCAAGTGTTTAACACTTATATATTCTGGGAGTAAAATAAAAGAAGCAAGGCCCAATCTCCAGGTGCCTCACGTGACCCCACGTGAACGCTTTAGTCTCAGTGTTTAACACTTCTGTAAGTGCCCCACGTAGGAGCACGTGAGCGCCGAATGTACTCTAGTGTTTAACACTATATTCAAGACAATCTTAGCTTAAATTAGCTAATTTTTTCAGAGGCAAGATCCCTTGAAACTGAACCCCAATTATACTCTTGACTTCCAAAATTTATTATCTCATATGGCATTCAAAGTGATTGCCAGAGACTCCCGACCAACATTGGTTCAAGAATACATATCTTCATACCTCTGATATATGTCGTTGTAATCCTTCAATGTCTTCAGAGAGGTGACGGCTCCTGACAACCAGACATTCTACGGACTGTGGGGTCCTTTAACTCATGGACTATGATGTCCTTAAAGTTTACAGACTATGATGTCTCTAAACTACCATGGACTATGAGGTCCTTAAACTCATAGACTATGATGTCTTTAAAGTTTATAGACTATGACGTCTTTAAAGTATGGACTATGATGTCCTTAAACTCCATGGACTATGATGTCCTTAAACTTTTTGGACTGCAAAGTCGCTAAACTAAAACACTAGAGCCCAAATGCTCTTTTGTTGGATCTAAACGATCCTGTTAAGTAGATCTTAGTCTAAAATTAGACTAACGTATCCTTATCAAACATTAATTTGATCTTAGTCTCAAATGAGATTAACGATCCTTAAACCCAACCCAAAACCCAAATCTAAGAAAATACGGATTTGGACTAATCCCCGCCCTACGGGCGACAACATAAATTAGTCTCCCTATACAATCCATGGGCAACCAAAACCAAAACAAACACACACGAAATGAAGTGACCATCTGGAGAAGGAGAAAGTGGTTACCGCGATGCGGTAGCGTAATTAACTGCAGGGGCTTGCGCTCGCAGGGAAGAGCGTCCCCACAATCAAAAACCCCTCACAATAACGGGGAATCTGACAAAGTCTACTACAAAAACCGCATCCGTCTAAACCTCCTATATATGGTGCCATAAATCAACTTGGCATCATCGGAGAGGTGGACGGATAGTACCAAATAGTATCTACCCCCAAAATTCAGGCCAGACGTCCTAACGTCCTGGTCACGTCTTTCGGCGGAGAACAGATTCTGGCATGCTCGGTGGGACCTTTTCCTCTTTCCACTCCACACTTCGTGTGTCATGTTTCACGACCAAATCGCGGTTTGACATGGTTGCCTTTGGATGTGAAGTACTAAGATTTGGTATCTTGCTCCGTACAGAAAAAATAGAAGATCAATGGCTTCAAACTTCATTAACTGCAACTACAACTCTCACTCCGTCCCGTCCAGAGGAGTGACTTACGGGCCCCAAGCGGCCTCCATCTTCGCCATGCCAGTGAAACAGGTGACTCAGGCCACCACTGGACTGTTCTTCGGGACCATGCTACTGCCAACGAGCTTCAGCGCCCCTGTACCATCGTAAGAAGCTCTGAAGAAGTCGGTCTTTGATCGGCTTACAACTACTGCGGCCCCTCTCAACGGGTCGCCCAAATCCAGTACCTCGGTTTTCAATAGACTTGGCCAATGCTCCACCGGGCCCATGAAGAAGCCCGCAATACCAGAAGGTGTTATCCCTAAGAGGATAGCCATTCCCTTTCCTGAAGTCATCAAAGTGGCTTTTCCTGCTAAGGGGTCGGTCTTCACAAGACTAGCCGTTCCAACTCCCACTCCCGATGAAGTAACCAAGGCTGCTTCTCCTGCACGAAAGTCGTCCTTTTCAAGATTGGCCACCCCCTCTGAACAGGTGTCGGTCTTCGACAGGCTAACAACCACAACACCCCTCATCAGAGCGGGAGTCATGAAGAAGCTCATCCAACAGCAGAGGTGATACCTTCGGCTCGACATGCTCAACGTTGCTACTGACGCCGAATGAGAAAAGCTGGAGGCAGTTCCCCCTCTAGACTGACTTCGCCAGTTCCAATGGTAGAAGTCGACGCTGCTGTTCCAACTGGGAACAGCTTTGAACCACTAAGGAGGGTGCGCAAGAACTCTCCGAAGGCCGTACTCAAAAGATCTCCTTCATCTGTGGAGAATGCCATAAAGGCGAAGCTTGAACAGCCCCCTCAGCGTCTGTCCTCTAAAATTTACAGGGTCTGGCATCAAGTCCAAGACTCGGTGATTGATCAAGATTACTCACGCCGACCGCAAAAGATAAAGGTTCGGCAAGAGAAAGACCACTCTGTCGTACTACAGAAGGTGTCATCTACCTGGGTGCCCGCTGCAACGGCCCCCTCAACTTCACCAGCCCACAAAAAGAAAGGGCTGGAGAAAATCCCCGTGTCTGCGACAAATGTCAAGGGCACTGAGCCCAAACGCCCTAAGTCTGGGGGCATGGTGATGCATATCGTTTATATGGCATCCGGAAAAGATGATAGCCATATCTCCACAGGTCATCGACCGCTTACGCGATCAGTGACTAAGGCTCAGGAGCAACAACAACAAAAGCTCCAAGAGATGGTAACAGCCATGGCCGCACTCACGGGACTAAAAGCAAGTCCAGAGACGTCCTCAGAACAGCGTCATGAGCAGGAAACTGATGCCGAATTCCTTCGGAGACTGCTTGAGAAAAAGGAAAAAGAGGCCGCGGAACAAGCGGCCATCATAAAAGAAATGGCCCTTCTATTCCAAGATATGGTGGGCATGATGATCCAGCTGGACCCTCCAGCCGAAAATCCTCCAGTAATAATTGAAGATGATAGAGGAGAGACATCAAATCCTCTGCCGGCTCTGTCAGCAGCCAAGGAGGAGACCATCTCCAAAGCTACGCTCGATGATTATATAGCTCACAAATACGAGCTCATCAAGCGAATGAAGCAGCTGGCCGAGTCGTCAGAACTGGACGGCCCTATCCGGGTTGGTACGATCAAATAAAGTACCCGCCAGGATACACAATTCCTAAATTTCATGTGTATAAGGGAACAGGCAATCCCTATCAACATGTCGCCCAGTTCAGGGCTCTCTATGGCAACACTGGAGGGGATGATAAGCTACTGCTTCGCCGATTCGTCGGCGGCTTGGCGGAGACGGCGTTCGAATGGTACTCAGAGCTTCCCAGCGACTCCATCAAAACTTTTACAAAAATGGAATTGTTGTTCACCTACCGTTTCTCAAGCGCTAGCGAACGCACCCTAATTACAGCATTAATTAACGCTAGAGTGAAGCCAGGCAAAACATGGGTGCAGTACGCGATACGGTGGCGGAATTTATGGTCGAAGTGCGAGCAGCGCATCGAAGAAGCTCCTGCGGTAGGCATGTTCATAGGGACCCTCGACCCTCAGGCGACCATTCCACAATTCATGATGTTCTTCAAGCCAACTACTTTCCAGGCCTTGATTGACAAGCTGGCCCAAATGGATCAAATGGGTCATAGACCATCTTCTTCGAAGCTGGAATCTCGGAATGAAAAAGGGAAAGGGAAAAAGACCTTCGTCGCCAATGCTCAGCAGCAGCCCAGTGGTCCAAAGCCAACTGATCGCCAAGATGAAAAACGGCGATTCTTCAATGAGAAGATGAAGTGCCCTTATTCGTTTCCCCGGGATAAAATGAGGAGACTGTTCGAGATGGCGGTGCGTGTTCATAACAGAATACTGCATTTTATACCGCCCATTCTTATGCTCGTGTGTTTATAGGTAGGTGCTTTTAATTCGTGTTTGTTACATATTTACAGATTACAGGTTTCCAGTACAAATAGTGCAAATCAAGACAAAATCTCCACAGTTACACCAAATACAGAACATCTGTTGACAACAGATAAAAGCCGGGATCCGGTCATCCATATCCGTCCAGTGCTGCGTACCGGTTCCAGAGACAAGACATATGACAGCGGTCATTCGTGTCTCGGACAAGCACAGAGCACGAGAGGGGCAGCACAAGAATCAATGGGTGCGCGGAGCTCGAGGGAGAAAAGGTCAAAAGTATTATTTTTGTTGCCACTTTGGACCATTGCAAATCTGATGCAACTGTGGAAGCATACTGCAATTTGGTATATGTACAATAACATAGGACAGAGAACCAGGGGAGCACACAAAAGATGGTGTCCCAACTCATCAAGACGGCCGCGGAACCGCGGCCTAAGCAGGCTTAGGCCGCGGATCCGCGGCCATATGCGGTCCTCTCTCTGTCGTATTTCGGGGGCAGTTTGGGGACTTCATATTGAGGCAGATTGTTGCCCTAGGTTTTTAGTTCACCTCCTATAAATACCCCAGAACTTGCCAAGCTTTTGGTGTTCATTCTTTGTTCCTCTTTTGTAGTTTTTAGTGTAGTTCTTCTTCTTCTTCTTCAGTCTTCCTCCATGGAAATGTAGTGAGAGCATTGAGTGGATGTTAATGAAGATGAGGGTTTTTTATCTTTCTTGTTAGTTTAACTTCCCTTTGAGATTTTTGCTTCCTCTTGATCTTTCAACCTCTTCATTGAGCTTGAAAGGTTAAGGGTTAGTTATTGATCTCAAGGGTCGTATTTTCTTATGGAATTAGCACTTCATTTCACATGCGTTCTCTACCCTTCTCTTGATCTTGCAACCTCTTGATTGAGCTTGCAAGTTTAAGGGTTGGCTATTGATCCCATGCTTGTCTTGAGTTCTAGTTTCTAATTCTTTTTATTGCTTATTTATTACTTGCTTTTTATTACCTTGTTTTACTTTCTTGCAATTTCATTTCATGCACTTACTTACTTGTAATCTTTTCTTTTCTTCGTTCTTTTCTTTTGCTCTTTGTTGTTCATTTTGTGAATGATGTAATTATCATTGTTAAGAATAAATACGGTATTGTAAGTTAAGATTTTCTTTTCTCATTTCCTTTTCCCGTTATTTTCCATTGAACTCCGCCCAAACCATACGCAAGCGCTCCATTAGGCACCCTACCCCAACAAGGTAACGGTGATTCCTAACCGCGACCGGTTGCGTTCGGTTTGGCCGGAGGCGAAAGCAAGAGACAAGAACGGAAGGACAAGGGTAAATAAGCCGGATTCCACGAATACCGCGCTTAAATCCCCTAATCCACGTTGTTGCCGATTGCTCTAGCTTCAATTGGTCAAGACTCGGCTCAAAGGTTTTGAGTACGGATTTCTTTAGCTTATAATCTTGTATCTTTTTCTTAACAAATTTATACTTGCAAATAATACACTTAGGATAGAATCGAACAAACTCATACAAATTCCTTATTGACTCGTCTAAAACCAGAACGGACATACAACCATTTCCCTGTGGATCGACCCGTGCTCAACCGGCTAGCTGCATAGTGACACCGTCCTGATCGCGGTAAACTTTAGAACTTTGAACATCCGACACGCCAAAAGCGTGCGATCAAATGGCGCCGTTGCCGGGGAGACGGTAGCGTATTTTCTTTCTTGTTATTCGGGTTAACATTCTTTTTGTATATATAAAAAAAAATCTTTTTGTTATTTTTGATCATTTTTGTGGGCAAGAGTGCAGATTTTTGCGGATTTGCAAACTGCGATTGTGGGAGCAAAGTGTACGTTCAAAGTTAAGGTGATTACGAAGTACAGTGCAAAAGATCCGGGTAGTTTGACCCGCGCAAGCGAACTTTCCAAGCTTACCGGATTTGATTCAACGGGGGTTTCCTAACCCAAAAAAAAAACTTAACGGTACGTACTTTACTAACACCTTCTTCTCAAATCCGACGCATCCAATATACTATTCTTTGCAGGATTCTTTGCAAGTTCACTAGCAAACGCTAAAAAAATTGACTAACCCGTATTTGTTGCAGTTCCGTGCTTAAACTAAAAAACGATTGTTTGATTCTTTATAGAATTTTTTGAATTGCGCATTGCATACATTAATACGGACTTAAGGGCAAGCGAACCCCACAATATACGATAAAGGATTTCATCACCTTTTCCGTGGCCCACAAATCACGAACTTGAGCATAACGTTTACCCGCACAAATTTTAAAAGAAATTAGACTTTAAGCCTTAAGGACTTCGCGCTCACTAGGAGAAGTTAACTGTGTTTAGAACCTCGCTTAACGGTATATTGTTTACGGGGTGTCTAGGAAAGTGTTAACGGCGAAACCGCCAAAAGAGAAAGGGTTATTTAATTAAGGAACTTCGCGAAAGCGTTGGAAAACCTCCCCTTATCTCTGCACTTACCTGGCCTCGTGATCAGTGTATCTTGAGCCCGTTTCTCGACACAGTTTTACTTCGACAATCAAGTTCTGGAGCAGGTCTAGTTGACCTAGGTGAACCCTAGAACGATTAGGTATGTGGTATTTTTGTGTCGTGATTGTTTTTGTCCATATTCTTTTTTATTTTTCTGTTAATATATAAACTATATAAAAAAAACATCACATTCTTTTTCCCCTCCTTTTCTCTGCCTTTCTTTCTTTCTCTCTTCATATCATGGGTACTCCACCTCGCAAAACTCTTGCCGAACTTTGGTACCCACAACCAGACATTACTTCTTACGGTTCTTGCTTTGGCCGAACATCAAACGACCCCTCCATGCCCAAAGTTTCACTGAAAGATCACATAGCAGCGTCTAGGACAAACACTTGCACTCCTCATTCCACTTTGTATCAACCTTTTCAACCTCCCCCACCCGCTTATGTTGATACCCCTTTTGCAAGTCGTCCTTTGTCCATCGCTGAACAAATTGAACAATCTCGTAGCCGATTTTTCACTACTTTCACCACCACAGATTCTTGGGATCAACAATTCCATTCACCTTCTTATCCAATTGTTGATCCTGCTCCTGTCCAGCCATTCAATTCCTACCAGTCCTACCCTACTTTTGCACCTTCCCTAGACATTGCTTCAGAACCGCCATTTGGGAGTTTTCAGTATCCAAACAACTTTGAATCCTTGACTGAAACCCCTTTTCAACCCATGTCTAGTCTGGAACAGTCGTTGGAAGACTTTAGGGTAGCGTCAAGCCAACAGATGATGGATTTGAATGCGTCCATGGCCGCCCTCATACAACCTAGTGACCCGGTAGCTAGTTTTCAACTAACTCCAAATTTTTCAATGTATGAAGAGGTGGTAGGACAGGCTGAGAATTTGAGTTGAGAGAGTGAGATGTACCCCCTTCCGAATCAAGCCTACCCAATTCATCTTGACTCCCACAACTCCGGTTTTGAATATCTATCTAGTGTTCCAACCGATTCATTGATTTCAGATAGAACAGATAATGAGTTGTGTGACTTCGTAGTATTTGATTTACCTGATTGTGAAGGGTCCCTTCCAAGTGAAACCAATCCCAATCCTTTTGACCTCTACACCTCCATCTTAGAACCAAAATCGATTGAAATCCATGCTTTTGATGAGGTGTCTGAGCAAATTGACTTTCACTTGATTGAGGATATTTACGCTGGGAATATTTTGGATGATGAACCCATAGATTTAGCTGAATTTTTCTCTCCAACTCATCATCCCGAGTCTTTAACTGTTTTTCCCGAACTTCATATGCGTCTTGATTTTGATGATAAATGCATGGATGAGATAAATTTTGAGGAGAATATTGAGGATAGTACTGAGGATGAAACAATTTTAATTGATGAGTCGGATTTTCTAATTCATCCTGTTCCTTTCATTGACTGTGAACACCCTCCCGAAACCTTAACTAATACCCTTCCTCAATCACCTCCCCCTACCCTTTCCATCGTTCCGACTATGCAAGAAACCGTATCATTTTCACTTCCTGTGTCGGGTTTACCAAGTTCGGCGTACCCATGGTTTCTCACGAATCTTGAGGGATTTGACCCCATTTCTTGCCATATTGATAGATTAGTACAATCCATCATTTCACATCGATCATTACAGATTGTACCAATTTATTCAGTCCATTTCCACCCTCAAGTTCGTATTCCACTTCTTTCTCCCTTCCGCCATTCTTCTTCTCATATACCGAGACCGTATCCCGCTTCTATCTCTATACGGTCTCGCGTATTCTCCATTTCTTACCTCTCCGCGTTCTTTCACCAACCAGCACATTATAGAGATAAAATCTTTGAATGGTTGGTGCTCTCTTTTGGCCTGTTTAAGGCCTTGTATAGCTTGATACTGTTCTTTCCCCCCTAATCCTGAACTTCAACGCTTAACAGTGGAAACACTGTTTTACTTAAGTTTTGGGGGGGACACTTTTTTTGTATATATTTTTGTTTTCTATATAATTTTTTTTTAGGGAGCGCCGACAATTTTGACCCTCTTGGTGTAGCCTGACAGTGAGGGCACTGTCAAGTTTAAGTTTGGGGGTATGCTCGGTAAGCTTTCTTCCTTCGCATTCATTTGTATATTTTGCATTTGCATACCTTATTAAAACCCACAAAAATTGAAAATTTTCCAAAAATATAAAAACTTTGTCATCAAGTTAGCTAGTAGGGTAACTTAGATTTTTATTCTGAAAGTTTAGTTGATATGTTAGAAATAACTAAATTCTAGACTTAGGAATTGAAAATCCTTAAAATAACCCTCATTCTGTCTAACTTTGGTAAATATACGTCCTTACAATTTTTGAGTTCAGTTCTTGAGTCAAGTCAAAATGAAGGGAAAGTATTGAAGCTTTACTGGAGGATAAGTCTGAAAAATAGTTTCTTTTCTCGAGTTCAAATTTAGAAAGTATATACCCTACAACTGCACTTACACGTACCTTGAAACTTGGGATAGTAGAGGATACCTAGAAATACTCTTGCCTGAAAGCTTAGTATGAAAGAAAAAACGGTATTTAAAGCTAAACACCAAAAGAGCATGTTGAAAAAATATATCCGGTCTTGAAAAAGAAAAAATAAAAATAAAAAGAAAAAAGAAAAAATAGAATAAAGTCAGGACCTGGAAACTGCTATTTACGCTTTAAGGTTCACACATTCAGTAATCGGTCGTTAGTGCCTCAAGAAGCATTAATAGTCACATGAAAGGTGTGTGAGCAAATCCGTCCATCCTTAATGAAAAGAAGTAGTATTAGGTATTAGGGCAAGGGTATTATAGCTTGAATTGAATTCTTGAGTGTAGGGGTGCAAATATACACACACGTAGGGGGTATACAATCGATGTTTGGATAAAAGATAGAGATAAAGAATAAGACTTGTGTTTTCTGTAAAGTTGATAAAAATCCCTGATTTGAGGCCGCGCTTTAGAAGGAAAACTCAGGTGAACCGACATCTTTCTAAACTTTTTTTGGAACGTATATGATCTAAGGTATAATAGATAGGAGGTGTGAAAAATAAGGGTTGGATATTTCTAACTTAGGATGCTAGAATTTCTAACGTAAATACTGAACTGCAGGAGTTGAATCAATGTTAACTTATGACACTGGCTTGACGGGATTTTGTGGGTAGTATCCGCTGAAAACCCTCAGGAGACAACACTCCTCCTAATAGGGACACCTAGAGATTTAACGGATTGTTGCACGAGCTCAGTGCAATCGCGATCCCTGCGAAAGTTCGGTTAGGATTTTCTTTTTTGTGAATAATTGGTTTTGCTCGGGACGAGCAAAAGTTAAGTTTGGGGGTATTTGTTCATAACAGAATACTGCATTTTATACCGCCCATTCTTATGCTCGTGTGTTTATAGGTAGGTGCTTTTAATTCGTATTTGTTACATATTTACAGATTACAGGTTTCCAGTACAAATAGTGCAAATCAAGACAAAATCTCCACAGTTACACCAAATACAGAACATCTGTTGACAACAGATAAAAGCCGGGTTCCGGTCATCCATATCCGTCCAGTGCTGCGTACCGGTTTCAGAGACAAAACATATGACAACGGTCATTCGTGTCTCGGACAAGCACAGAGCACGAAAGGGGCAGCACAAGAATCAATGGGTGCGCGGAGCTCAAGTGAGAAAAGGTCAAAAGTATTATTTTTGTTGCCACTTTGGACCATTGCAAATCTGATGCAACTGTGGAAGCATACTGCAATTTGGTATATGTACAATAACATAGGACAGAGAACCAGGGGAGCACACAAAAGATGGTGGCCCAACTCATCAAGACGGCCGCGGAACCGCGGCCTAAGCAGGCTTAGGCCGCGGATCCGCGGCCATATGGGGTCCTCTCTCTGTCGTATTTCGGGGGCAGTTTGGGGACTTCATATTGAGGCAGATTTTTGCCCTAGGTTTTCAGTTCACCTCCTATAAATACCCCAGAACTTGCCAAGCTTTTGGTGTTCATTCTTTGTTCCTCTTTTGTAGTTTTTAGTGTAGTTCTTCTTCTTCTTCTTCATTCTTCCTCCATGGAAATGTAGTGAGAGCATTGAGTGGATGTTAATGAAGATGAGTGTTTTTTATCTTTCTTGTTAGTTTAACTTCCCCTTGAGATTTTTGCTTCCTCTTGATCTTTCAACCTCTTCATTGAGCTTGAAAGGTTAAGGGTTAGTTATTGATCTCAAGGGTCGTATTTTCTTATGAAATTAGCACTTCATTTCACATGCGTTCTCTACCCTTCTCTTGATCTTGCAACCTCTTGATTGAGCTTGCAAGTTTAAGGGTTGGCTATTGATCCCATGCTTGTCTTGAGTTCTAGTTTCTAATTCTTTTTATTGCTTATTTATTACTTGCTTTTTATTACCTTGTTTTACTTTCTTGCAATTTCATTTCATGCACTTACTTACTTGTAATCTTTTCTTTTCTTTGTTCTTTTCTTTTGCTCTTTGTTGTTCATTTTGTGAATGATGTAATTATCATTGTTAAGAATAAACACGGTATTGTAAGTTAAGATTTTCTTTTCTCATTTCCTTTTCCCGTTATTTTCCATTGAACTCCGCCCAAACCATACGCAAGCGCTCCGTTAGGCACCCTACCCCAACAAGGTAACGGTGATTCCTAACCGCAACCGGTTGCGTTCGGTTTGGCCGGAGGCGAAAGCAAGAGACAAGAACGGAAGGACAAGGGTAAATAAGCCGGATTCCACGAATACCACGCTTAAATCCCCTAATCCACGTTGTTGCCGATTGCTCTAGCTTCAATTGGTCAAGACTCGGCTCAAAGGTTTTGAGTATGGATTTCTTTAGCTTATAATCTTGTATCTTTTTCTTAACAACTTTATACTTGCAAATAATACACTTAGGATAGAATCGAACAAACTCATACAAATTCCTTATTGACTCGTCTAAAACAAGAATGGACATACAACCATCTCCCTGTGGATCGACCCGTGCTCAACCGGCTAACTGCATAGCGACACCGTCCTGATCGCGGTAAACTTTAGAACTTTGAACATCCGACACGCCAAAAGCGTGCGATCTGTGCGCAACAGGCTCATCATCTTGCCAGATTCGAAACGCCCATTGCAACCCGGTGAGGCCAACAATCCCATTTATTGCCCCTATCACCGAGTAGTAGGCCATCCAATTGAAGATTGCTTCGTCTTTAGAGGCTGGATTGAGAACCAATACCAACAGGGAAAATTCACGCTGTCTGAGAATTGGAAGGTGAGCCCGCCCCAGCCACACGCTACTAAAAAGATGGACACGCCGGGGGCATATGCTCTTTTGTAGAAGAAGCTCTATGGGAGTTCGCTCTTTCAGCCAAGACGAAAAGAATGCTGAAAGATCTCCAAATATGCCCGGCGATCTGGTGGAAAAATCCGCTAGAACCCGAGGTCATCGAAGGAATGCTGAAGCCGCGCCTGACTCTAAGAATTGATAGCGATAATCAAAACACTCAGGCCCAGCCATCAAAGTCTTCAAAAAAGAAGAAGAAGACCAAAAAGCCCGTGAAGCATGGGGACAAGCGCACGGACCTGCAAAAATAGATTGACGCGTTGGAAGAATATAATCAGCAGGCGCGAACCCCAGTCACGCTTCAGGAGTTTCTCAACCACATCCTTGAAGACGGAGATAGCGACAAAGATGAGGGAGAGGACTCGTCAGATGAACCTGAGGATTATATGGCAAGCTGCCACGTGATCTCTCACTCGCCGGTAAATGGTGAAAAAGCTCCTGATATAGAGAAACTAGGGGCAGATCCCGAACCGGAACTCCTAGGACCGTCAGATGAAATGATTGACGTACTCCTGAACCCCGGTCACGTAGAAAGGGCAGTGCAGGCTTCCCACAAATCGGGAACCAAATCGCTCCGGGCCAGGGATGTTAGTTATGTATATGCCCTAGAGGCTATTATTGTAGATATGATGTATATTATAGTGGATGCTTGGATATATATAGAGAGGAATTTCTTGCTCGATATGATAGAATGCGATCTGGTTACACTTTGTCTTAACATGTCGACTCGTATTAGTTCATTGTCTTGCTCTCACATGTTGATAAAGCCCTTAGGATATGTACTCAACTACGAGGACTATGATGCAGATCATACTAGTGGGGCCAGGGTAGTCAATGAGTACTGATCCCCCAATTAGAGCAAGGCTCTGTTTGAATTTTAAAAATTCAAATTAATGAAGCAACGCTTCAGATCCCGTGCGCTGCGCGCAACGCGCCATGTGTCAGAAGTTGACACGCCAGCGCAACGCCCAAGGCAGTGCGTCCAATCAGAGCAAGGCTCTTTAAAAAAACATAAGCAACACTCAGTTGCGCAAACACGACTGCGCAAGCGCACCGCTGCGTGACACGTGTCTGCACAGTTGCGCACACACGACTGCGCAAGCGCACCACAGCGCGACACGTGTCTGCGCAGTTGCGCAAACACGACTGCGCAAGCGCACCGCAGCGCGACACGTGTCTGCACAGTTGCGCAAGCACTGCTGCGCAAGCGCACCGCTGCGCGACACGTGTCTGCGCAGTTGCGCAAGCGCTGCTGCGCAAGCGCACCACTGCGCGACACGTGTCACTCACTGGGGGAGTTGCGCAAAACAGAATAAATCTTGTTAAAACAAGAAGATTTTCTTGTATAAGGCAGGGGCCTTTGGATCAAAGATCCAACGGTGGGGAAAATTCCCCAAATCACTCAGAAAAGATTTATGTAACAAATTTAACTAATTTATGAGCACTATAAAAAGGACCCCAGACCTCATTTCAAAGACATCAAGATCGGGCTAAAAGAAAGAGAAGAGAAAGAGAACTCTTGAGAATTCTGGAAGAACATAAAAAAAAGGTAAAACCTTTAAAAGAGAAAATTCTTTTGGGAACAGATCATTGATCTAAGAACAAGATCATGGATCTTCAATAAATAAATAAATAAGTAGATAAAATAAAAAGAAGTAGTGCCTTGCACTTGCTATGAACCTTTGGTTCTCTGAAACAAGGAAAAACTTTTTTTATTTTCTTTGATCTAAATTTAGATCAAGAAATTAAAAAAGTGCTTTGCACTTCTGTTCTTGAATCTAAAAGATTCCTAGTGCTTTGCACAAATGCAATGCATTACTTGAGGGGCCAGGCCCAAATCAAAAAGACCTAGCAGGCCTAAAAAAGGGCAGAGCCCAAAACAAATTGATGCTCTGCATCCTTTCTGGGCAAAGCCCAAATAAGAATAAAAAGAAATGCAGTGCTGGACATTTTCAACTGGACTTAGTCCGGTCGTGGCCATAAGTCCTCAAATCAAATTGACTGAGCACGGTTGCTCCCTAAATCAACTTATATCCGGCCCGAAGGTACATCTCCGAACTCCTCTGACACACGTCGTTGTAATCATTCAACGTCGTCAGAGAGGTGACGGGTCCTGACGACCACACACATGAATATGGACTGCGGGGTCCTTAAACTCGTGGACCGAAACGTCCTAAAACTAATGTCGGACCGAAACGTCCTTAAACTAACGATAGACCCCCACGTCCCTAAACTGGAACATGGACCGAAACGTCCTTAAACTAATATTGGACCGAAACGTCCCTAAACTAATATTGGACCACCACGTCCCTAAATTGGCGGTGGACCGAAATGTCCCTAAACTAATATCGGACCGAGACGTCCTTAAACTAATACCGGACCGAGACGTCCCTAAACTAATATCGGACCGAGACGTCCCTAAACTAATAACGGACCACCACGTCTTTAAACTGGAACATGGACCACTACGTCCCTAAACTGGAACAGTAGAGCCTCCAAATGCTCTTTTGCCGGATCTAAACGGTCCCGTTTAAGTCGATCTTAGCCCCAAACACGGCTAACGCATCCTTAGACATTTAAATGAATGATAAAACTCCAAATCAACTTTGGTTCAGGGGTACATCTCTGAACTCCTCTGACGCCTGTCGTTGTAATCCCTCAACGACGTCAGAGAGGTGATGAGTCCCGACGACCATATATTAAATGAATCACCACGTTAAGTTGATCTTAGTCTAAAACAGGACTAACATATCCTTAACGAACGTTTAAGTCGATCTTAGCCGCAACGCGACTAATGCATCCTTAAACTAAAAACACCAAACCCAAATCTAAGTAAATACGGATTTGGACTAATCCACGTCCTACGGGCGACGGCATTACTCAGTCTCCGTATACAATCCACGGGCAACCACAAACAAAACAAACACCCACGACACGAAGTGAAATTCTGGAGAAGGAGAAAGTTCTTACCGCGATGCGGTAGCGTAATTAACTACAGGAGCTTGCGCCTGCAGGGAAGAGCGTCCCCACAATCAAAAACCCCTCACCCTGAGGGGGAATCTGACGAAGTCTGCTACATCGGCCGCATCCGTCTAAACCTCCGATACACGGTGCCATAAATCAACTTGGCATCTTCGGAGAATTAGACGGATAAAACCAAATAGCATATGCCCCGAATCTCAGGCAAGACGCAAAGTCTACGCCGCCGTTCGGAGGGGAACAGATTCTGGCACGCCCGGTGGGACCTCTTCCTCTTTCCACTCCACACTTCGTGTGTCGTCTTCGCGAACCAATCGCGGTTTGTTAAAAGGTTGCCTTCGGATTTCAAGTTGCTAAGATTTGGTCTTTTGTCTGGCGTAGAACTCAAGCATCCATGGATTCTAACTGCACCAACTGCGCGAAGTACCACTGCAACGGATGCTCCACCTCACCTAGGGGTCTGGCATATGGACCCCAAGTGGCCTCTTTCCTCACTCTGCCAGTAGACCAGGTGACCCAAGCCACCACTGGCTTATTCTTCGGGACCATGATACCACCGACAAGCTTCTCTATGCCGATACCTGCACCGGAAGTGAACAAGAAGTCGGTCTTCGACCGACTCACTGCTACCACGACCCCTGTCAGCGGATCGCCCGCTACCAAACCGACAGCCTCTGTTTTCACCAGGCTAGATCAGGACTTTAAACGGGCTGTCCTAAGGAAGGCAATGACTGCTGCTCCAGAAGTCGTCAAGGTGGCTTCTCCTGTCAAAGAGTCAGTCTTTTCAAGACTGACGATTCCCGTTCCTGCCCCTACATGAAGATCTGTCTTTGAAAGATTGGATATTACCCCGCAAGGAACAACCTAGATTTTTAAAAGGTTAACACCGGCGGTGCCTCATTCAGACAGGGGGCAGAAAGAAGCTATCTCTATCTCTGAGCCAATCCCAACGGCTCGTCGTGCTCGACGTCGCCATTGGCAACGAGTGAGGAAGGCAGGGGGAAACTCCCCCTCAGGGCTAACTCCACCGACTCCAGTAGTGAAAGTCAACGATGTTGTTCCAACTGGGAACAGCTTTGAACTGCTGAGGAAGGTACGTAAGAATTCTCCAACCGCTACACTGAAAAGATCTCCTCTGCATGTGGAGAGAGCTCCAGAAACAAAACAAGAACAGCCCCCTCAACGGCTGTCTTCAAGGATTTATAAAGTTTGGCGAAGGGTTCAAGACTCTGTGATTGACCCAGGTCACTTTCGTCGCCAGAAAAAGGTGAAGGTGGAAAAAGACAAGGATTGTCCCATTAAACAGCAGAGGACAGCAGCTGCTAGGGTGCCTCCTTCAATGGCCCATTCTACCTCAACGGCCCACAAAAGAAGGAGGCCAGAGAAGACTCCCGCGTCAGCAACAAAAGTTAAAAACGGCGGACCTAAACGCCCCAAGTCAGGAGGCATAACAGTTCATACGGTTTACATGACATCGGGAAAAGAAGACAGCCGTACGTCCACGGGTCATAGACCGCTTACACGGTCAGTGACCAAGGCTCAGGAGCAGCAACAGAAGCTCCAGGAGATGATGAACACTATGGCTGCACTTACAGGGCCAAACGAAAGCCCTGGAACTTCTTCAGAAGAACGTCAAGAACAAGAAACGGACGCTGAATTCCTTTGGCGCGTACTAGAGAAGAAAGATAGAGAAGCTGCGGAGCATGCAGCCAACATAAAGAAAATGGCCCTCCTGTTCCAGGATATGGTGGGTATGATGATTCAACAAGATCCACCTGCTGGAGATCTCCCGATCATTCTTGAAGACGATAGGGGAGAGACATCAAATCCTTCATCGGCTTTATCCGCAGCTAAAGAGGATACCATATCAAAAGATGATTTGGATGAGTACATCGCTGAAAGGTTCCTAGGCACTCTCAAGAGGTCTCACAAGGCATCAACCATGCCAATTTCAAAAATACGGTGCCGAGAAACCCTAGACTAGATCGTTGGCTAGAAGTGTAGGCAAAACAATAAACTAGTTAACACTTAACTAAGAGATACGGAAATACAACCTTTGTAGATCCGGTTCTCCACCTCCATAGCTCCGTAACGAAGTCTCCTCGCTGTCCATAACAAGTCCTGGGCTCTAGTGTCGGCTTCATCGGAGAATGGACGGGCTAGGTCATCGATGTCCATGCCGAAGATGATCTACGTCGAGGCATCGCTAAATCAAGCTCCGACTTCACCAAGTCAAGAAACTTGTGAAGAAAACACACTCTACTACTTGGCAAGAGGTAGAGGATGAAGAAATAGGAAGTGGGTAGACTTTAGAATTGGATTTCTCACTCTAATTCATCACTTGCCATTGATGGAGGCAAGCTTTCTTCACTTGAAAAAAATGAAGAAGAAGAAGAAGCATATTATGATAAGTTTATGATAAGAATTGAAAAACAATACTTATCATAATTCTAACTATGGTTATGTGTAGAGAATTGACCAAGGTTAAAGGGATGGTTAGGGTTAAGGATGAGATAAGAATGGTGGTCAAGGTCAAAGCTTCATGAAGCTTCAACTAAACAACAAACAAAGCCACCATTCTTTTCTCTTTTCCATTTATTTTCCAAAATGAAATGGATAAATAAATAAGTGAATAATACAAAACCCTAACCATTAACATGTAACCATGGTTTGATCTTTACACAAAAACCCTAGCAAACATGTGTCATCAATCATGATACAATCAAGTGCACAAAAGTATATCACATATACAATGTGTACATCCGAGTGAGAAAATCCATCTTAAGTAAACCGATACTAGTTGATGCAAAGTAATATATCAAATATATAAATATGCATTAAATCATTAAATCAACACTTGATTCAATGATCCGGTCATGTCGCACACAACCGACTAGTATACAATGTATCGGCTTATCGAATCAAAGCTTGAATCGATAACTAGGTTATATCGCATACAACCATTCGACACATTCATCGCGAGAATAGAATATGGTATCACATACACGCATTATTCTCGGTCCCGCACATATCTCATACGCGCTCCTATTTCGTTTCGCTTGAGCCAGGAAACCTCTGTGTAGGACTCTAAAGACTTGTCAATACGCCGGCAGCAGGTGATGATCATATCAAACACCCACAAGCCGCAAGCGGTCTGCTAAACGTAACGGCCACCCGGGTATTGAGCGATCAGAAGATCGACGAGCAAGCCCGCTCACACTCCAGTGAATCCAACCAGTAACACTACCGTACAGTCCGGTCTGATCGTCTGATATGTCGCATAACTTGCCTAAGGGTGGTAAACGTCAGACCCCAATAGCTCGATAAGTCGTGTCGATATAAGGTCTATAACAATTCGAGAAACTACTGGTAACACTTACCAGTAAATCTCAGCAACCCTGGCCAGGGATTTCCTGTTATAGTTAATCGAACACAGCGCAACATCAACTCCCTATACCGGGAGAGACGAATCCCCTCCTATCGCTCATTGCCTCCATGTGACTCGGGACTGTACCCAAAAACCACCATTTTGCACGCCCTCTTGGACGTGGTAAGATGGAAATCAAAGCACAGTGGGAACCACACAAGACTCTATGACGATCTCGGGTCAACAGACTACTCTGTACCAGTGTCACCAGAGAACTGCCATCTGACGTGAGGTATAATACCATCTGGGAGTTCTCGGCGAGTCCGTCCAGTGTACCCAGTCTTTACTGAGCACCCGTATATCATCTCTGATGTCAAACACCGATGGATATGGGATCATCCATCGCCCATCTGTATGGGTCGAGAAGGTATACGCTAGTCTACTCTGGTATATCGATGCCCCGTCTCGATACACCCACGACTAGGGACTTTGAAGGATGTACTTATGGACTACCCTGTCCCCACTAGTATGATCCGCATCATAGTCCAGGTAGTCAAGTACACATCCTAAGGGCTTTACCAACATGTAACAGAGAGACAATCAGTGTACACGTTAAGGTAAAGAGTAACCAGATAGCATACTATCATGTCGAGCAAGAAAGTCCTCCCTATATATGTCCCAGCATCCACTACAATATACATCCTATGTACAGTAATGGCCTTTAGGGCATACATATAACTAACAATCTCCCACTTGCACTAGGGCCATCTGTAGCAGTGGTCGAAGTATCTCATACTCAACCATCCCATAAAAGTCTCTCTTTGGGAACAGGCCTTCGTGAGTGGATCCGCCGTGTTGTTCTCTGAGTCTACTCTCCTAACCTCGATCAGCCTGGAGATCAACCATCTCCATGATCAGGTGATACTGCCTTAGAATATGTTTGGATCACTGATGGGACGGGGGTTCCTGGCATTAACCACAACTCCATTGTCACACAATGGGAGGAACATAGTTCATCTCATGAACCAATATACACCCAAACAGCTTCTTTGGTAGCATCATTAGTAGCGATGTATCCTGCGTTTATCGTCTAGTATGTCACGGTATCTAGGTTGGAACTCTTCCAGCATACCGTCCCTTTACTGAGGGTAAAGACAATGCCTGCGACTGACATTCAGTCGTCTTTATCACCCTGGAACACTTCCAGTGATTCTCCCCAGGATCAACTGATACCATCTCACTACACCTAGTGAGATTCCTAACATCCAATTAGATCTATCTCATAGATCCAAAATCCAGGATTTAGTAGGTATCACTTTGATCCTATGTGGAGAATCATTGTGATAAGCGGAGATTGATCGAGCGTAGCATAGAAAACTCCTTTCCTATCAAGAGTATGTCATCCACGTACTCTACGAGGATCACCACCATACTCCCTACTACCTTTTTGTATATACAAGGTTCATCTACCATTTTGATGATGTCAACTTCCTTGACTAATCTATCAAAACAGATGTTCCAACTCCGCGATGCCTGCTTTATCATATAAAACATCTTGCACACGTTTCCGCTGCTCCCACTGTCTACGAGGCCCTCTGGCTGTGTACTTATAGACGCACTCTTCTAAATCAGCATTTAGAAAAGCAGTCATGACACCCAACCGCCGGATATCATAGTCATGGTATGTAGCCGTGGCAAGTAGTATCTGGATGGACTTAAGCATAGGTACTGGAAAAGGTTTCATCATTATCCATTCCTGGTCAATGACGATAACCTTTAACAAGTCTAGCTTTGAAAGTCTCAACTTTTCCATGCACACCAAGTAATCTTCTCAAGATATACTTGCTCCTGATGGGGATTTAACCCTTCAGATATAGCAACCAAAGTCCATACTTTGTTGGTGTATAAGGATTCCATCTCAGATCGCTAAACATCCAGCCATTCTTACAGAGTCTCACTCCTGATGGCCAGCTCGAAGCTAGTTGGGTCATCATCTCATGATAAATTCCTCGCTCCCACTGTCATAGAGAAACCAAAGTATCTCTCAGGTGGGTGAGGAACCCTACTAGATCGGCGGAGAGGCTGAGGTTCGTTGGAATCTACTGAATCCTTTGGTTCTACCAAATCATCAACTCCTGTTTGTATAGCTGGAACGTTTCCAGTTCTACATAACAGACGTTGCCTCGAGCTTGTCCGGATTTTGCTTTTAGACATAGGCCGGACAACCCCAAATCTTAACTAACTTAAGAAATGGGCTCTTCCCTTTCCATATCACATATGAAATGGTAGGCTTTGATTTGATTCGAACCCTAATTCAATAGGAATGCAGCTTCATAAGTGCATAACTCCCAAAAGGAAATAGGTAACTCAGTAGTACTCATCATAGAGCACACCATATCGAATAGGGTGCAATTGCTCCGCCCCGATATACCATCGTTCTATGGTGTATACGGAGGAGTAATGCTGAGAGAGAATCTCATTCTCCTTATGAATAGTCCAGAATTTCCGTGCTCAAGTATTCTCCTCCTCGATCACATCAAAGGACATAATACTTATACCCGTATATCGGTTGTCTACTTCTAAATCATAATCTGTGAATATCTCAAAAGGTTCGGACTTAAGTTTCAACAGGAACATATGACTGAATCTTGAGAGATTATCAGAGAAATAATGAAGTATAAAGAATCAATCCTGGCATGTGTAGACAGGAGACCTTACATACATCATCATGTATCAGTCCCAAGAGTTCACTAACTCTTTCTCTGTTTCCAGTAAACGGAGCTATGGTCATCTTATCTTTGTGACATGACTGGCGAGTTTCACAAGATGTAAATTCAAACTAATTTAAATATGCATCTTTATGTAACTCTAGCTAATCGGGTCACATTGATCTGACCTAGTCTACAATACCTCAAGAAGAATTCGTTCAATTCTGAACTCTTCCTCTTATGTGTGTTCCATATACTAAGAACTGTAGTTTGATTTAGAACATCAATGTTTTTAGATAACGTGCCTGAACCGATCAACTTTTGATATAGGAAATGTTCAAAACATTATCCAACAATACAAAATTTCATCATTTCTTTACTAGTAAAGAGACTGATATGATTTTGTATATCAGGTTCGGTATCTAATAATATTCGTTCAGAATCAATGTATTAAAATACAGGGTGACAGTGACCAACAGACTTGGCTGCAACACTTGCCCCGTTTTCTGCCTCATGAAACTTATCACCCGTTCTCAGTTTTCTACCCTTTTGTAGCCCTATGTAACATCTTACATATCTGGGATCCTGATCCGGTATCATATACCGTGGATGCGGAGAATACTGAGAAACAGTTCTGTATAATGAACACACCCGAAGATGATGCATCAGCATGCACTCTCTTCGTTTGGGCGGCACGGGAAATCTGGTATTCCCCAAATTCCTGCTCTGTCCTATAACTATTATAAGTTGGAGCGGGACCAACGTTCCCCAGCTCAGTATAACAAGCGGGTTCGGTCAGATATCCGTATTATTATCTTGATTAAGGCGTGATATTGTCGCTACCAGGAGAGAGAAAGAAGAAAACACTCAGCGTGCGCTCTTGCAAGAATAGATCGGTTATTATTTTATCTAATCAGGATGGCTCCCACTGCTTTTTATCAAATCTTCCTTCAAACCCTAAAAGGAAAGACTAGCCGGGATTAATTACACACTACAAGTTCGCCAATGTTTCAGCCAGGCCAGTGTCGGTACTTTGAGGGAGGTCCCCCGTGCTTTCGCACGAACCTAATTAATGTAAACCTCGTTTTCCCAGAGGCGTAACCCCATTGACACCTTTCTAGACACCTACTTGATCGGCTAATTGTAATGTGTAAAACTCTCCCAGGAGTAACAATTACTCGCAGCGGGTATCGGGATCCAACTATCTCATAGAAGGTATGCAATCTCATTGCAAATTTCAACACTTGAAATTCCCGATAATATTTTGCCCCTAACGTGCTATGACCTTGACGAAAGCCAACAAACCATAGCCCGCTAGTCAAGTTCAACCCGTACATTTCTTGATCGAATTAAACCCACCCGCATGACCCTTGACGAAAGCCAACAAAGCCGCACGACTACCCTAATCCAATCGCATCGTATGCTGGAAGATAAGCAGCATATAGCTACCGCACACTGCACCTTGACGAAAGCCAAAAAATGCAGCACGAATACTATATACAACTTATCTGAAATGACGGAGGGCTACGACAGGTTTTTCTGAAAACCTATTGCGTAATGAACTTGATATCGTTGTAGGATCGAATGATTTTGAAATGGAGTGCTTTTTGAGGCTTTTCTAGTTTTGCTAAAGGAGTCACTCCCGGTAAAGGGATCGTCGGTCCTTTCCTTGTCGAATGAGGTGCGGGATATGTCATATATATCACTGTGCAAAGCAGAACTCTTAAAAGCTATCAAAAGACAAACCGAGTGTGTAGCATCTGCCAGTTATCGCTAAAGGAGTCACTCCCAGTGAAGGGATCTCGGTCCTTTCCCTATCGAATAAGGTGCAGGATATATCATATATACCTCTGTGCAAAGCAAGAACTGTAGCTACCTGTTTTATTTTGAAATTCGATTCTACAACATCTTAGGTTTCTTTTATATCATTAATCTCATTAATGAAGTCCCGTCATTTAAGTACCTAATCATCACAGATAAATACGACGTACACTTATGCCATCCGCATTCGCCTCGATGTCCTCTCATGCACCGTTAGGTTAGGTAACTAACGGCAGAGCGGGGCAGGGCTAGCACGGGTGTAAAACATAAGTAACGTCTATATAATATATCATATATACTATATACTGTATCTATCACAGAACATCTCATGATCACATCACAGATATCGCAGCAGAAGAATCATATGAAATATTGGATATACTAGGACGTCCGTGTTTTCAATACGAGCCAGTATAAAACACGGATTCCACGGTCGTGATGAATAGCCAAACCCACACCCCTAGACCCCTACGAGAGCGGCAAGCAACCCTACCAATTCTAGAGTTAGGAGACCCGGACTCGACTCCTCGAGTTGGTCTCCCACTGGACTCCAGAACCCGGTTACTTGTGCCCTCCTCCTTAGGTCTATCCTAGTGCGGAAAAGTAAATAATATACAAAGGGTGACAACTTCCGCAACTTGGAAGTGCCCCAATAAAAGAATATTACATACAAGTTTTTACATGAATGAAAATGAAAAACACTCATCTCACATAAAAACCCCCCGGCTATTCATAAACGACGATCCAATATAACATATCCAGCAACACATAACATCACATGTCATCAACGTAAGTAAATATGCGCATCCCAATTGTCGTTGACATATAGCAACGAAACCGGCGATATCACATATTACACTTACGGTCACAGAAAAGAAAGTGTAAAACTACAACAGTTGGAATCCGCAACCACCTCAGACATCGCATGCCTGACCAAATGAATTACTTAGACATCGCATGCCTAACAATTATAAACCCCGCATTTTAGTCTCAAAATCGAAAACTCTTTTCAATATGAAGTCGGGCAATTCAACAAGATTCCCGACATCCTGATCGAATGCTCGTCGCAAACTTCAGTAGGCGGCTGCACCCCCGATACCGTCGACGAAGTGCACCAAGGCGGAACACCGCTACCGGGAGCACCCGAACGGATGCTTTCGGCGATGGGGTTCTCCTACAGTCACTTCGTCGGGGCTATGGAGTGAGGCTGTCTATTAAGTTTATCCGGCGAGTATCCACGTACGCTACGTGATTGCGACGGACTTTTGATCACATCAAAATTCCGTGGCAACCGATCAAGTGAGACTAAAGTGCTACGTTTATAACATTCAATCAGTTATCTCATAACTTTTGTGAATTCCAATTATTGTATCCCATTCCGGATGAGCAGAAAATGTTAAACTTTCCGATCGAACAGTCGAACACCCAAGTTTTCCCGATACAGTCCAACACATGAAATAAGTCTAACAACATTCAGTTCGTGCCTCAGTACCAACGGTCCAGCCGTAGAAGGGTCAATCCAACGCCTCACATGTGGCACGCCGTACTGCCCCAAACCCGAAGGTTCAAAGGGCAGTTCAAGACGGTCACATAATCGAGTTAAGGTTTGTTGTCTTCTAGAGAATCCATCGCGTTACTTGCACTACTTAGAACGTCGTTAAACTACGGAAAAATCCAACACTTGGAAATTTCCCGACAGGGGAAAAATTGGGTATTTATATCCGGTCGAACTTTTTAACATATTCTAAAATTTATCCGGAAAGCCACACAGACAAAATTTGATAATCCGATTGAACATTCGAATCCCCAAAACAAACCCAGAATGCTCAACTGTGGAGTAAATGTTAAAATATCCCAGAAAAAAAAGCACTAAGAATTAGGAATTACTGTGCAGATTGTACAAGATGACGTGGCCACTTAGCCGCGGAACCGCCGCATGAGCACTGCTCATGCCGCGGTTCCGCCGCAGTTTAAACGATTCAGTCGATCGAATTGCACAGTAATTCTTAAAAACACCTGCTGATTTTTCTGCATATTTTTAATATTGAAAAAACCCATTTTTTAAAAAATGTACAGAGAGCATCTAAGGAGTTAGGGTTTCGGTTCGTTCGGATTCCAAACTTCGTCTAGACTTCGCCAAAGTCTCTAGCTAGGCTCTGATACCAGTGAAAGGTTCCTAGGCACTCTCAAGAGGTCTCACAAGGCATCAACCATGCCAATTTCAAATTTTATGGGTGCCGAGAGACCCGACTACGGATCGTTGGCTAGAAGTTTAGGCAAAACAATAAACTAGTTAACACTTAACTAAGAGATACGTAAATACAACCTTTGTAGATCCGGTTCTCCACCTCCATAGCTCCGTAACGAAGTCTCCTCGCTGTCCATAACAAGTCCCGGGCTCTAGTGTCGGCTTCATCGGAGAATGGACGGGCTAGGTCATCGATGTCCATGCCGAAGATGATCTACGTCGAGGCATCGCTAAATCAAGCTCCGACTTCACCAAGTCAAGAAACTTGTGAAGAAAACACACTCTACTACTTGGCAAGAGGTAGAGGATGAAGAAATAGGAAGTGGGTAGACTTTAGAATTGGATTTCTCACTCTAATTCATCACTTGCCATTGATGGAGGCAAGCTTTCTTCACTTGAAAAAAATGAAGAAGAAGAAGAAGCATATTATGATAAGTTTATGATAAGAATTGAAAAACAATACTTATCATAATTCTAACTATGGTTATGTGTAGAGAATTGACCAAGGTTAAAGGGATGGTTAGGGTTAAGGATGAGATAAGAATGGTGGTCAAGGTCAAAGCTTCATGAAGCTTCAACTAAACAACAAACAAAGCCACCATTCTTTTCTCTTTTCCATTTATTTTCCAAAATGAAATGGATAAATAAATAAGTGAATAATACAAAACCCTAACCATTAACATGTAACCATGGTTTGATCTTTACACAAAAACCCTAGCAAACATGTATCATCAATCATGATACAATCAAGTGAACAAAAGTATATCACATATACAATGTGTACATCCGAGTGAGAAAATCCATCTTAAGTAAACCGATACTAGTTGATGCAAAGTAATATATCAAATATATAAATATGCATTAAATCATTAAATCAACACTTGATTCAATGATCCGGTCATGTCGCACACAACCGACTAGTATACAATGTATCGGCTTATCGAATCAACGCTTGAATCGATAACTAGGTTATATCGCATACAACCATTCGACACATTCATCGCGAGAATAGAATACGGTATCACATACACGCATTATTCTCGGTCCCGCACATATCTCATACGCGCTCCTATTTCGTTTCGCTTGAGCCAGGAAACCTCTGTGTAGGACTCTAAAGACTTGTCAATACGCCGGCAGCAGGTGATGATCATATCAAACACCCACAAGCCGCAAGCGGTCTGCTAAACGTAACGGCCACCCGGGTATTCAGCGATCAGAAGATCGACGAGCAAGCCCGCTCACACTCCAGTGAATCCAACCAGTAACACTACCGTACAGTCCGGTCTGATCGTCTGATATGTCGCATAACTTGCCTAAGGGTGGTAAACGTTAGACCCCAATAGCTCGATAAGTCGTGTCGATATGAGGTCTATAACAATTCGAGAAACTACTGGTAACACTTACCAGTAAATCTCAGCAACCCTGGCCAGGGATTTCCTGTTATAGTTAATCGAACACAGCGCAACATCAACTCCCTATACCGGGAGAGACGAATCCCCTCCTATCGCTCATTGCCTCCATGTGACTCGGGACTGTACCCAAAAACCACCATTTTGCACGCCCTCTTGGACGTGGTAAGATAGAAATCAAAGCACAGTGGGAACCACATAAGACTCTATGACGATCTCGGGTCAACAGACTACTCTGTACCAGTGTCACCAGAGAACTGCCATCTGACGTGAGGTATAATACCATCTGGGAGTTCTCGGCGAGTCCGTCCAGTGTACCCAGTCTTTACTGAGCACCCGTATATCATCTCTGATGTCAAACACCGATGGATATGGGATCATCCATCGCCCATCTGTATGGGTCGAGAAGGTATACGCTAGTCTACTCTGGTATATCGATGCCCCGTCTCGATACACCCACGACTAGGGACTTTGAAGGATGTACTTATAGACTACCCTGTCCCCACTAGTATGATCCGCATCATAGTCCAGGTAGTCAAGTACACATCCTAAGGGCTTTACCAACATGTAACAGAGAGACAATCAGTGTACACGTTAAGGTAAAGAGTAACCAGATAGCATACTATCATGTCGAGCAAGAAAGTCCTCCCTATATATGTCCCAGCATCCACTACAATATACATCCTATGTACAGTAATGGCCTCTAGGGCATACATATAACTAACAATCGCCCAGCAGATACGGGTGCATCAGGTGACTGAAGCAGCCGGTCAGGTCGTAAAGACGGGGCGGCCATATCCGGGTTGGTACGATCAGATTAAGTACCCGACTGGCTATACAATTCCTAAGTTCCATGTCTACAAGGGGACGGGCAATCCTCATCAGCATGTTGCCCAGTTCAGAGCGCTCTACGGCAACACCGGCGGCGATGACAAGTTGTTGCTTCGCCAATTTGTTGGAAGCTTATCAGATACGACGTTCGAGTGGTATTCTGAGCTCCCCAATGACTCTATTAAAACCTTTGCGGAGATGGAGCTGCTGTTTACCCAACGTTTTGCAAGTGCCAGTGAACGTACCCCAATGACGGCACTGATTAACGCCAGGGTAAAACCCGGCGAGACATGGGTTCAGTACGCTATACGGTGGCGTAATCTATGGTCAAAGTGCGAGCAGCGCATAGAAGAAGCCCCTGTGGTGGGAATGTTTGTTGGAACCCTTGATCCACAAGCAACCATCTCACAGTTTATGATGTTCTTCAAGCCGACTACCTTCCAGGCTTTGATTGACAAACTAGCGCAGATGGACCAGATGGGCCATAAACCCCCTCTCCCAAAGCCGGACTCCCGAAATGACAAAGGAAAGGGAAAAGCGATCGTTGTCACTAATGCTCAACAACAACCGAACGACTCAAAGCCGGTTGCTCGTCCAAATAATACGCGCCCGTACGTACCCCTTGAGGATAGGATGGGACGTCCTTATTCCTTCCCCCGCGATAAAACGAGGAGGTTATTCGAGCTAGCGTTGCGCAACAAACTCATAAATCTGCTAGATCCAAAAGTCCGTTGCAACCGAACGACGTCAACAAGCCCAATTACTGCCCTTACCATCGAGTGCTAGGCCATCCCATAGAGGATTGCTACGTTTTCAAAAATTGGCTTGAGAACCAGTACCGTCAGGGCAAATTTGCGCTTTCCGCCAAATGGAAGGTGAATCCCCGCAACCCCACACCTCTAAAGGAACGAATACGCCGGGGGCAACATGCTCCGTAATTGAAGAAGCTCCTTGGGAGGTCTTATTATCAGCCAAGACAAAGAGAATGCTAAACGATCTTCAAACATGTCCAGCGATCAAGTGGAAGAACCCCTTGGAACCACAGGTCATTGAGGGGATGTTGAAGCCACGTCCAACTCCAAAGACCGATGGTGGTGGCTCAAACATTCGCAACCAGCCGTCAAAATCTTCGAGAAAGAAGAGGAAGAAATATAAAAAAACCCGTGGAGCCTACCGACAAGCGCACGGACTTACAAAAGCAAATTGACGCGTTGGATGAATATAACCAAAAGGCACGGACTCCCATTACATTCCAAGAGTTCCTCAATCACGTCTTTCAAGAAGAAGATGAGGGAGAAAGTTCATCGGATGAATCCGAGGAATATGTGGCAAACTGTCATATGATCTCCCGTTCGATCACGAACGATGAAGAGACTTCTAGCACTAAAACGCTGGGGGAAGATACCGAATCAAGAGTTCCGGAGTTATCAGTCGAAATGATTGGCACGTTCCTTGACAAAGCTCGATTGAAAAGTAAGGCTGATCGAGAACGCGAGACGACCATCTTTGAAAGGGATAAGCGCCAGCGACTTGATGAGAAAGCTAAGACGATCCCGCTGGAGCAAAATGCCTCCACCGCCGACAAAAGCCAATTCAAGATAAAGAAGAGATTTGCTAAGGCCATATCAATGGGCATGAAGCTACCATCCTCTGAAGGAAAAATTACTGGTGGAATAGAAATGCACCCCTCCTATTGCTTATATCATCAGAAGGTCTCGCATCCCACTCAAGAGTGCAAAGCTTTCGATAGATGGTGGCAAGGATACGTCGCTAATCGACAACGCTTTAAACGGGAAAAGCGTAAAATTCGTCGGAAGCAAAGAAATATGACTGAAGAGCTTGAAAGAACTGCCGGCAATTGTCGCATGGTTAACACTTGCGGGTCACAAGTGCCTACATTCGGGAGCGACTCTGATGAGGAGCTAGAACTTTCCCCTCTCTTTAAAGAGTCAACTTCGGGAAAAGAAGAAGAGCCAATGGTCTGTGAAAATATCCGGCTGTGGAATCGGACGCTGCCTGAAAAGAACCTCGGACCCTTGAACAAAAAAGATAAAGGGAAAGAAAAGGTCTCTGAAGATATCGTCTTAGATGACCAAGTTCTGGAAGAGCTAAACGCCAATAACCCGCCGAAGAAGAATAAGGTGGATTACAACGTCTTAGCACATCTGAGAAAGCTGCCCTCATAGCTCAGTATTCTCGACGCCATTTTGTTATCAAAGGAGGCAAGAGATTCGTTGATCAAGGCACTACAAGATCCGGAACAATTCCAAGCTTGCCTAGCAGGAGAAAAGATGAAGGATGAATTGGAAGAAGTGCACACGGCCGATGTCACTTTCGGCGATGAGGACCTTCTCCTTGGGACATGTGAACACAACCGCCCCCTTTATGTCTCAGGATACTGCCACGATATTAAGATAGGCAAAATCCTGATCGACAATAGATCCTCCGTCAATCTTCTCAACGTGCGAGTGTTAAAAGAAATCTGCATGAGCGTCCAGCACCTTGCTCGTGACAAGATCACCATCTCCGGGTTCGATTCCCAGTCATCAAGAACTCTTGGGTCTGTGATACTGACGATACGCTTCGGGCTACTCGTCAGAGACATTAAGTTCCATGTCATAGACGCCAAGACGTGCTACAACGCTTTGCTCGGCCGACCATGGTTACACGAGTACAACATCATCCCTTCTACACAACATCAGTGTATGAAGTATTTTAAGGATGGTTTCGAGTATACCGTGACGGGAGAACTGAACCCGTTCTCTGTGAACGAAGTCCGCAAATTAGTAGATGCCAAATACTTCTTACCAGATTTCGAAGATACAGAGAAGTGTCACAAACCAGAGAACAAAGCTAACGCAACCATCCCTGTCTTCGGCAGTGATACCGAAGAAGAAGAGGATGTAATTTATTCGGGTCCGCCCCAATACACCAAGGTGGAACCATCCGCCCCTTCACTGATCTTTGGTAGTGATTCGGAGGATGAAGTCCATGCTGTATTCCCTGCTCGGCTTTCAATACGAGCTTCTGCTGATGAAGAGCGAAGTCTACAGATAGCCATGGTGCCGCTTGAACATTATAAAGAACTAGATGCGCTCGCCAACGATAGTGTGGAAGAATTTCTGACATTTTATATCCCTCCCGGACGAAAAGGCGAGAGGGCAATCCTATTCTACCGTTCCGAAGAAAACAAGGTGAAAAAAGAACTTTGGCACGGTGCGGATCCAACGCTGGACAGACTTCAGCCCATCCATCTACCCCGATATTATATGGAAGGCTTGAGGAGACTGCTGGAACGCCAGGGGATACCCTTCGAACAGACCGTTAGGAAGGCCAAATTCTATGACAGGGTTTGGAACGTCCCCGGAACTCAGTACAAGTTGCCTAACGGGAGAATGGAAACAATCGGGCTTGGTTACATTCGGTCCAAGAAACGGGAGCTACTCCACGATTGCTACGCCGTGCATGACTTCAATGAAGAAGCGAATGCTCAAGAGAAAAACGCTAATCCTGAACCAGTAAAAGTTCCTGATAAAAAATCGCCCAGTCCATCATTTGAAGACCGGATGGGCAAACTTATAAGGGAAGCGGGTCAAAAAGTCCGAGATGATCACAATCGTGAAATGGCGATCTATGAGAAAGCCAAAACGCAGCGCCTCCTTCAACAGGCAGTAAAAGAAAAAGATGCTGCCCCATGTCAACCTGATACAGAAGGGGCTCGACGCGGAGGCAGAAACAAGCCGAAAGGCCGAAGAGGCGCTCAACAGCAACAAAGCAGGGCTAAGAAGCCACGCAAACGAGAATCGAGCGTTATTGAACTATCCCTCATGAAGAAAATGGGTCGAGCATACTCGTTTCCTTGGGAAAAGACGAAGAAGATACTCGATCTTGCCCTAAAGAATCAAATGCTTACATTGCCGGAATCTAAGCATCCCGAACAAGAGGGCGAAGCCTCGCACCCGGACTATTGCTCTTACCATCAAGTGATAGGTCATTCTCTTGAAGATTGCTTCACCTTCAAGAATTGGGTCGAAGATCAGTACCGGCTTGATAAATTCGCTCTGTCCGACAACTGGAGGGTAGTGCCACCACAGAAGCACGAGCCCAAGGCCATGAAAGAAGAACCAGTTCCACATTGGGACTGGAAGTGAATTCGTACCTGTCACATGATAACAATACTAAAAGGATAACCCGAGAACATGGACAGCCTCCCTTGGTGCCTCGAAAACAGCGATGATGAGGTAATCTCAGAATTTCCCCCAGCTCCGAAAGAACTGGAGGATGGAATACATACCACTGCAGATAACCTCAAGAAAATCGAGTTGGGAACGGTAAACGATCCGCGACCGACATTCGTCAGCGAGCTGCTGTCTGAAGAGAGGGTGGTGGCGTTAAAGGACGTCCTTGTGCAGCATAAAGATTGCTTCGCATGGAACTATTCCGAGATGCCAGGACTAGATCCGGAAGTTGCTGTACATAGACTAGCTATATCCCCGAATGTCAAGCCAGTTAAACAAGCGCCGAGAAGAATGCGCCTCGAGCTCGAAATGAGCATCAACACCGAGGTCAAGAAGCTTATCGACTCTGGCTTCATCCAGGAAGTTCAATATCCTGAATGGATCGCTAACATCGTTCCGGTGATGAAGAAAAATGGGACGGTGCGCATATGCGTGGACTTTCGGGATCTCAATAAAGCTTGCCCGAAGGATGATTTCCCAGTGCCAGTCACCGAATTGATGATAGACAATACATCCACTCATGAGGTTTTCTCCTTCATGGACGGCTCATCAGGGTATAACCAGATAAAGATGCATCCCGAAGACCAGAAACACACCTCCTTCACGACCCCTTTAGGAATATTCTGTTATAAAGTGATGCCCTTCGGTTTAAAGAACGCCGGTGCTACTTA
Source organism: Agapanthus africanus (assembly GCA_030015575.1). Taxonomy (NCBI): domain Eukaryota; kingdom Viridiplantae; phylum Streptophyta; class Magnoliopsida; order Asparagales; family Amaryllidaceae; genus Agapanthus; species Agapanthus africanus. The sequence continues at coordinate 701,275,903 of CM057339.1, read as the reverse complement.
TCAGAGGGCCATGACAAGGATCTTCGACGACCTTATACACGAAATCGTCGAATGCTATATCGACGATCTCGTGGTCAAAAGCAAATCATACGAAGAACATCTCGAGCATTTGAAGACCGTATTTCAACGCCTTCGGCAATACAATTTGAAGATGAATCCTCTAAAATGTGCGTTCGGGGTTTCCTCGGGCAAATTCCTGGGATTCATCGTCCGACACCGAGGTATTGAGATAGATCCGTCTAAAATCAAGGCGATCATGAAAATGCCTCCGCCAAGAACTCTTAAACAGTTGCGATCTCTCCAAGGAAAGCTTGCATACATTCGGCGGTTTATCGCTAATCTTTCAGGAAAGTGCCGTCCTTACAGTCACCTGATGAAGAAGGGAACCCCATTCGTTTGGGATCACAAATGCCAAGGCGCACTGGACGAGATCAAGCAGTATCTGCAAAACCCTCCAGTGTTGGCTGCTCCAGTTAAGGGAAAGCCTCTCATTCTTTACACGGCCGCCCTTGAAGGTTCTTTAGGCGCGTTATGGGCACAAGAGAATGACCAGGGGAAAGAAAGAGCACTCTACTACTTAAGTCGGGTTCTGCTGGGGGCAAAAAGCAATTACTCCCCCATTGAAAAACACTGCCTGGCGTTGATCTTCGCAATAACAAAGCTTAGACATTATGCATTAGCGCATGAAGTCCATCTCATTTCAAAGGTGGACCCTCTCAAATATCTAATGTCAAAGGCCATATTGACGGGACGACTCGCTAAATGGGCTCTTCTCTTAATGGAGTTCTCGATAACATATCGACCCCTCAAGGCAGTGAAGGGTCAGGCCATAGCCGACTTCCTTGCTGAGCACCCGATACCTGCCGATTCTCCCCTGAATTGCGATTTGACAGACAAGCAGGCGTTTGACGCAATCGACGGTGGTGATACCCGTTGGGAGCTTTATTTCGATGGAGCATCTTCCATGAAGAAGCACAAACAAAATACGTCAATGATCAAATCGGGAGTGGGCCTTATCTTCGTGACCCCTCAAGGCGGGGTAATGCGTTTCGCCTTCTCCTTAATAGAGCCGAGAATGAATAATGAAGCTGAATATGAAGCTTTGATAGCAGGCCTCGAGATCGCCATTGACATGGGAATTGAAAGCCTCCTCATATATGGGGACTCCCGGCTAGTCTTCAGTCAAGTAAACGGCGATTACCAAACATGCAAACCAGAATTGGTAAAATACGGTGAAAAGGTTCAACAACTGCTAACCCAAATTCCCTCCTATACTTTGGAGAGCATACCGCGCGCGGAAAACAGCAAAGCGGACGCACTGGCCAAACTTGCTAAAGAATTGGCTGACGAGAACCTCGATGACGTTAGAATCGTGGTTCAAAGCCGTCGAGTGCTTACCCCAGCAGAAATATCTTTGGAATCATCCGAAGAAAAAGGAGCGAACAAGCAGACAACCATGCAAGTAAAAGATTGGCAAAATACCAAGGATTGGAGAGAAATCTTCATAGATTACTTCAAGACCCATCGAATGCCTGAAGAAGCATCCACAAGACATCAGCTCGTGAAACGAGCCCTGTCTTTCGCCTTTGTCAACGATACCCTGTACAAGAGGTCATTTGATTCTTTATGGCTGAGATGCTTAGGACCTGACGAGGCGAAAAGAGTCGTCCAGGAAGTCCACGACGGACTCTGCGGTTCTCATCAAGCAGGCCCTAAGATGAAGTTGAAGATAAAACGGATGGGCTACTACTGGCCCACGATGATTCAGGACTGCATCGAATATGCGAAGCAATGCCACTCATGCCAAATTCATGGGGACTTCATCCACCAGCATCCAAATCCGCTACACCCGACAGTGGCTAGCTGGCCATTCGAAATGTGTGGAACTGATATAGTTGGCCCCATCGAACCAGCATCGTCTAGGAGACATCGTTTCATCCTAGCGACAACCGACTACTTCTCTAAGTAGGCAGAAGCGATACCGTTAAGAGAAGTGAAGACGGAAAATATCCTCCACTTCTTCAAGACGCACGTCATATATCGGTTTGGAACTCCGTGACGGATCATCTCCGATAACGGGCCAGCCTACAGAAGCCACAAGATCAGTCGCTTTGCGCAACAGCATAATATAGACTGGAGATATTCCTCAGTTTATAATCCGCGAGCTAACGGTCTGGCTGAGGCCTTCAACAAGACCTTGACGAAGATCATGAAGAAAACGGTGTCACGAAATAAGAAAGACTGGCGCGAAAGACTGCAAGAGGCTCTTTGGGCGTATCGAACTACATTTAAGACGGCCACAAACACAACGCCGTACGTGTTGGTATTTGGGACGGAAGCAGTACTCCCTCTCGAGATAGAATTACCATCTCTACGAGTGGCAGTCCACTACGAGCTGACAGACGAAGAAAATGCTCACCTTCGGCTTGAGGAGCTTGACGCCCTTGATGAAACCCGGCTCATAGCACAGCAAAATCTAGAAGCTTATAAAGCAAAGATGACGCGCTCATACGAACGATTGACCCGACCGAGGACATTCCGCCAAGGCGAACTCGTGCTAGTGGTCAAAAGGCCGATGATCCCCAATCGCGCCAAGCGGGGAAAATTCGAGCCAAACTATGAAGGTCCGTACATCATAGACAAAGTCTACCAAGGTGGAGCCTATCTACTCATGGACATCCACGATGAAAGGCCTTTCAGACCGATAAACGGTCGCTTCCTAAAGAGATACTACGCTTAATGAGCCACAGCCTAGGTCATTGATGGATGACGACGACTATGTCCGCTCGCTATCTTCCTAAGCTCAAGCTTTATAAAAATAGCCAACCTTCTCAACGACGGACCGAAATGTCCTTAAACTAATAGCAGACAAAAACGTCTTTAAACTGCTACCGCAACATCTTGGGCTGACGAGATAAAAAAAATATATATAATAAATAAAAACGGTATGTCCATAAGCAAAAAGGGCACGGATGAAAACCCGAAAAGGCTCCGTGAGTAAAAACAGCAGGGCTACCGGCGAGTGTTCGTGAAAACCCGAAAGGGCGCGACCTCGTAAAAAAAAAGAGAGAAAAGGAAAATAAAAAGAAAAAAAACGGTATGTCCATAAGCAAAAAGGGCACGGATGAAAACCCGAAAGGGCTCCGTGAGTAAAAACAGCAGGGCTACCGGCGAGTGTTCGTGAAAACCCGAAAGGGCGCGACCTCGTAAAAAAAAGAAAAAGAAAAAGAAAATAAAAAGAATAAAAAACGGTATGTCCATAAGCAAAATGGGCACGGATGAAAACCCGAAAGGGCTCCATGAGTAGAAACAGCCGGACTACCGGCGAGTGTTTGTGAAAACCCGAAAGGGTGCAGCCACGTTAAAGAACACTTACAAGATCCTCTCGACCTTGTAAGGAGAAACCACCCGCGTGAGATCCTTACGACTCACAAGGGAGCAACACACTTAGGGATCCTCACGATTCCTAAGGAGAAAATACACTTGCGAGATCTTCACGACTCGTAAGGAGAACTCTCTTATGGGACCCTCACGGCCCATAAGATTTGAAAGTCTTAAGTTACAGAGACCTAAACCTGTGCTTAAGCAAACCCCCACAAACTTCCAATATTGCCCTATAAGTAGTTCAATACTGACCCTTGTATACAATCTACGGGCGCGAATAAACATTTCCCTAATCAAGTCTCATCCGAGACTGGGGATATGTTCGCATGATGAACAACCTTTATAAGTCCTCTCGATTTACAAGGAGAAAACCCTCCTGTAGGATCCTTACGACTTACAGAGGAAACGAACACTTAGGAATCCTCACGAGTCCTAAGGAGAAAATACACCTACAAGATCCTCACGACTTGTAGGGAGAAATAACTTCGTGAAACCCTTACGGCTCATGAAGTCAAAAGTCTTAGCCGACAGGACCCTAACCTTGGTCGCTAAGCCACCTTTGTTCGACATCGACAGAGGCAGATGATGATTCTCTCCTGGTAATATCCCAGTTGCAGCGGTGCTGATGCCAAAATCGGTGTCCAATTTCAGGTTTACAGCGAAAAGCCAGTAGGCCGCTCATGCATACGAAATAGCCGAAATGATGGGGCAACTTGCAATAAAAAGCAGCAAGTAAAATGTATGCATGCAAAATAGCCGAAATGATTGGGCAACTCGTAGTAAAAAGCAACGATTAAAAATAAAATAAATAGCCGAAATGATTGGGCACCGCGAAAAATAGCCGAAATGATTGGGCAATCGCGACCTTCGCGATATAAAAGATGAAATGATAGAGCATCGCGGAAATAAAATAAAATAAAAAGAAGAAATGATAAAACTTTGGCCCTACAGTTAAGGTCACATCGATCCCTGTATACAATCCAAGGGCGTAAACAAAGAAGGAACCATACTTTCCCAGCGGATTCCGTCAGACGACGAAGCCAAACCTCAACGGTTCATTTCAACCGAAGAAGCCAGTGACTTCAGCAAAATTCCTCGACTCACGGATACAAACACACCTTGACGAGAGCCTTCTGATCCGCGTCGACCCGCAGAGCCACCAGTGCCCCCGTGGGGATCCTCGACTCGTTTCAAACCCCAAGGAAACAAATAATCCTTGGTGCTTGGGAAACAAATAATCCCTATCAAAAATTCCTCGACTCACGGATACAAACACTCCTTGACGAGAGCCTTCTGATCCGCGTCGACCCGCAGAGCCACCAGTGCCCCTGTGGGAATCCTCGACTCGTTTCAAACCCCAAGGAAACAAATAATCCTTGGCGCTTGGGAAACAAATAATCCCTAGCAAAAATTCCTCGACTCACGGATACAAACACTCCTTGACGAGAGCCTTCTGATCCGCGTCAACCCACAGAGCCACCAGTGCCCCCGTGGGAATCTTCGACTCGTTTCAAACCCCAAGGAAACAAATAATCCTTGGCGCTTGGGAAACAAATAATCCCTAGCAAAAATTCCTCGACTCACGGATACAAACACTCCTTGACGAGAGCCTTCTGATCCGCGTCGACCCGCAGAGCCACCAGTGCCCCCATGGGAATCCTCGACTCGTTTCAAACCCCAAGGAAACAAATAATCCTTGGCGCTTGGGAAACAAATAATCCCTAGCAAACTCCTCGACTCACGGATACAAACACTCCTTGACGAGAGCCTTCTGATCCGCGTCGACCCGTAGAGCCACCAATGCCTCCGCAGGAATCCTCGACTCGTTTCAAACCCCAAGGAAACAAATAATCCTTGGCGCTTGGGAAACAAATAATCCCTAGCAAACTCCTCGACTCACGGATACAAACACTCCGTGACGAGAGCCTCCCAACCCGCGTCAACCCGCAGAGCCACCAGTGCCCCCGTGGGAATCCTCGACTCGTTTCAAACCCCAAGGAAACAAATAATCCTTGGCGCTTGGGAAACAAATAATCCCTAGCAAACTCCTCGACTCACGGATACAAACACTCCTTGACGAGAGCCTTCTGATCCACGTCGACCCGCAGAGCCACCAATACCTCCGCAGGAATCCTCGACTCGTTTCAAACCCCAAGGAAACAAATAATCCTTGGCGCTTGGGAAACAAATAATCCCTAGAAAACTCCTCGACTCACGGATACAAACACTCCGTGACGAGAGCCTCCCAACCCGCGTCAACTCGCAGAGCCACCGCTGTCTCCGTGAGAGAATTCCCGGTTCATCCCACCTTGCAAGATAAAGTCTCGGGCAGCAAGGATTAAAAAACTTGCTTCCTGAACAATGGGGCCCTGGAAGTCAATCCAAAATGGTCTCTTGCATACTATCCACGGGTCTCACTCTCCAAAGTCGAGTTTCGACAAGGAGGGAAACATCCGCTTACGAATCCTCTCGACTCGTAAGAGGGAAAAATTCTCTTATAGGATCCTTACGACTTATAAGAGAAAACCACACTTAGGAATCCTCACGATTCCTAAGGAGAAAATCCACCTATGGGATCCTCTCGACCCGTAGGGAGAAAAGCCTCTATGGGACCCTCACGGCTCATAGAGTTGAAAAGTCTTAGGCAGTAGACCTGAACCTGCGGCCTAAGCCATCGCTATTTCTTAAGGAAGTCAGAATACTCGTTTTAGATATCCATCAACCATGGTTATTAAGACAGCCTGCTGACAATAAAAAAATGAAGGTGACAGAAAGAATATCCGGTCTACATTTGATCTGGCGTGCGTGACGCACTCATTTATGCATGGGCAGAAGACTCAGGACGAGAAATAATACAAGCTGAAATAGAAAAGGGAAGAGTTTCCATTCATACTGCTAGAAAATTCCTTTTTACAATCATAAGAACAATAAATAAGAAACATTATTCAAATTATTACAACGGTATAACCTCGGACCCGGGGCACGGATTGAGGAAATCGAAAGTAAGGCCATCCAGAGTTCTTCTGGCCTTTCTAATTATTCTTATGCGCAGTCTTTCGCGCTCCTCTGTGTCAATATCATCGGCAAGCCCCCCTGGCCTTCGATAAGCGGCAACTATCGTCGTCTGCTGGAAGACTTGGTGTAGGATGTCAATGAGGCTGTTCCGCCGTTTCTTTGAGATGAGCCCTGTCAGGTACACTGAATGCACCTTGTCTTCGGCATCATCCAGCGCGTTGAGCGGTAAGGCCTCATGAAGACCCGGAAGTGCTCTCCATATGGCTCCTAACACGACTTTCAAAAGGGCCGAACGACGAGGCAACAGCCACCCACCGCTTGCGTTCAGACGACCCATGACTTCTGCACATTCAGCGTCTGTAAACTCCTGGTTTTGATGACGACCCTGAGCGTGGATATCGTCGTGAGTAATGAACTCGTGCAAACTGTAGAGATGCACCGCCGCCATTATGCCTGGAAGAAATATTACAGGAAGGTCAGCAGTAGAAAAGCGATAACATACATAAAGGACTAAAGTCCTAGAGAGCAAAAATATGTTCAAGGATAAAGTCCCCTGGACGAAAGCTCTGCTGGTTAAGATTAATCTAAGAATCGATTTTACCTAAAAAGTTTTTCTAAAAACTTTAAAAAAAAAGGGGGAGCAAAGCATCAGAGTTCTTGAAGGCAAGAACGAAGCTCTGAAGTTTTTGAAAATAAAAATCTGAAAGATGATAAGTATCTGTGGGGGACCAAAGGTCCTATTTATAGGCATCAAGTGCCTCTTCGACTTCCAAAAGTTGTCACGGCGGTTTACCCTAATCAGAGCGAAGCTCTGTTCAAATTCCGAGGCGGGAGATGAAGCAACGTTTCGTCTTCCCCCAATCAGAGCAAAGCTCTGTCTTGAAAATTAATTTAATGAAGCGACGCTTCAGATTGTTTGCGCTGCGCAACGTGCCACGTGTCTGACGCAGACGCATCAGCGCAGCGCCCAAAGCAGCGCACCCAATCAGAGCAAAGCTCCTTTTCAAACAAAATTAAAGGAAGCGACGCTTCAGCTGCGTATGCGCCGTGCGCTACACGACACGTGTCGGCGCAAATGCGTTTAGCGTGGTTGCGCTAAACCGTGCGTTACACGACACGCGTCAGCGCAGATGTGCTAACACAATTGCGCTGCACTGTGCACTGTGCGACACGTGTCATACCTTGAAGCATTTGCGCTAAACAAAATTAAAAGTTCCGAAAAAATCTTTTCTGCTCTTGTTAAAATAAAAAGATTTTCTTCTGTAAAACAGAAGCCCTTGGATCAAAGATCCGACGGTGAGGGGAAATTCCCCCAAATCATTCAGAAAAGGGATTTCTTTAATAAGTCGAATTTGCTTCTCAATTTGCAAGATGAAGCCTCAGGCAGCAGAGGTGGGAAAACTTGTTTCCTGAACGATGGGACCCTACAAGTCGATCTAAAATGGTCTCTTGCATACTATACACGGGTCTCACTCTCCAAAGTCGAGATTCGATAAGGAGGGAAACAACCGCTTACGGGTCCTCTCGACTCGTAAGAGGGAAAAATTCTCTTATAGGATCCTTATGACTTATAAGAGAAAACCACACTTAGGAATCCTCATGATTCCTAAGGAGAAAACCCACCTACGAGATCCTCTCGATCCGTAGGGAGAAAAGTCTCTATGAGACCCTCACGGCTCATAGAGTTGAAAAGTCTTAGGCAGCAGATCTGAACCTGAGGCTTAAGCCATCACTATCTCTAAAAAAAATAAGTTATCTGCCAATTATATTTATCAAAGATAACATGCTGATAATAAGAGAAGGCAGAAAGCAAAAGAGCATACAAGACATTGCGAAAGAAAATGTGTAGCTTTATTCATTGACTTCAATCAAATACAAGATGAATCGTACAAAAGAATAAAGAATAGATACATATTATTTAAAAGGAAAATTTTACAACTACATTGATACAAAGGCAGCTATTAGGAAGGAAGCGTCTTAAGTAGCTTTATCAGTTGTTCGTACGCCTCCTTCCATGCCTTTTCCTGATTGGCCACCACTGCCAACTCCGCCTCCACTTGGGCCCGTTGCTGTGCGACAGATGCAAGCTGATCCCTGACGGCCTGATGAGCAGCTTCACGGCCTGGAGTGTCGTGCTCGGAGACATCAAGTGCCCGCTTCAGTCTCAGCCCATTTGATATGCGTTCCAGAAGGCCCTCGAAGACGGCCTTTACCTCAGCGGCGTTTGCCGCAAATTCAGCACGCAGACGAGCAGTTTTGCTTGAAGATTCATGGCACTCCTTCAGCCTCAAAGCCGCTTCTTATTCCAAATGACGGAAGTGAGAAGTGCTTTGCTCGAGCCAAGCTGTTCGTTGGGTGCTTAGGGCTAAAACTTCGGGAGAAGGACGCGTCGACTCTAGCCGATGTAGACAGGCCTCGATTTCCCTGCAGCGATTAGCCCAAGATTCGACGACGCCTTCGTTATGAAAATTTACGAGCGCCGCCAACAACGGGTTAACCTCCACAGCGAAATCTACGGCAGAAGGGAGAGCGTCCATGTTAAGTTCTTCGATGTACCCGCTCAGCATGCCCAAGCTCATCACAGCACCCTTTGAAGATGGACGTTTCAAGAAAGGGCCTGCCGGTGAAAGGACGCGAGACTCAAGAGGGACCGGAGCCGGAACAATAGCTGCAAAACAAAACATGGTCAAACAATGATTCAAGAGATGTTAAAGGGTTACCAAAAAGGAAATTTACTATACCAGCTGCAACGGACGGCAAAGCCGGAAGGGCCGGTGGTGTGGTGGGTCTTGCATCCCCTCCTTCGATTCGTGGCACTGCAATAAGGAAAAGGAAAAGTCAGAAATCATCCCATTGCTAAAAAAAGGGGTAAATAAAGACATTGTAGTGAACGTATACTCACCGGCGCCACTAGAGGGAGAAGCGAGTTCGGATGGGAAGGAGAAGTGTGGGAGCAACACTTGATATAAATGATCAAAGAGCACTCCTGAAAGGGCACAGTGGTATAACGATTAGTACAAGAACTACATGTTTAAAAGATTAACGCATGAGTCGTAAATCCGTACCTTCCAACATCCGTGACGGTACAAGGGAGGGCGGGGAGGTGACCACCGCCAAAGCAGTGGTTGACGGTACTCCTTCGAGCAATGGAACGTCGGCACTGGCCGCACCTGGAAAGACAAACTTGTTAGAAAAGATCGCGAAATATATAAAAAGAAGAACGCTGGTAACTCAGGATTTACCCGACGAGCCGCCAGCCGAAACTGAAGCAACCCCCTCCTCCGTTGACATGAGACCAGCGCCCGTAGCCTCATCACCCAACTCGATGGGAACCGTTGTTGTGCTCGCAAGCCCTGGAGACGGCAAGGAACTATACGCGGGGAAGGCTATGATTGGAGTATTGCCAGATTCCTGGGAAAGCGCGGTCAGCTCCTCCTCAGGAATCTTGGCCGCCTCACCCGATACTCCCTCGGTTTCTGCGGTCGCGGTCGCCTCGTCCATCGGCACCACGAGGTCTCCAGCCTCAAGCGCCTCGCCCTCTACCGTCCTCGGCTCGTTTATGACGATCATTTCATCTGCCGCCACTTCAGGGTCGGCATCCACGACCCTCTCGGCTGCAGATCCCCCAACCTCTGCTTCGGGTCCTGTGGCCCCAACGACGCGCCTCACCGTCGGCTCTGGTTCGGCAAGTACCGCTTCCTCCGCTCCCCTGGGTTCGACGGTCTCCGCCTCCCCTTCAGTCGGACCTGGCCCTGCAAGATGGAATGCATATGAGCCAATGGCTTTATAATTCTTACAACAAGGTTCTGAAAGAAATGCTACCTGAAGAAGATTTATCGTTTGCGCTTCGGGCCGCGCGCGCCGCTTGCCTATGGGCAGTAAATAGGGCAATAGGGGCCTCTTCAGAAGGAGTGTCAGCGTGAGGAATAGTGCTAGGACCCGCTCCCGCGGCCAAAACAGCTCTACGCGCCTTTGTTTCGCGTCTCAACCGCTTCCGCTCCTCCCGAGCCGTTGAGACGGATGCCACTAGGGCTTCTCTAATTGAGGCGTCCTCGTCCGTGAATAGGGATGCCTCCAAATTTTTCAAGGCATCCCTCGTCGTCTTGTCAAGTCGAGGCTCCTCCAGTAGCCTCGACGAGACCAGGACTTCAGTGACAGGCTCAGGAAGGATCCCCGCATCAACTGATATAACCTCTGCAAAGAAACAAAAGAAGGTTAGGTTGACCATCAGAAAAGATGATAAACTTTCCTTATAAAAGAGAAAGGGGTGGGACATACCAACGCCTGCTAGGGCACGCTTCTTCTCCTCCTCTTGGAAGGTCTTCAAAGAAGAAGCAATGGCCTCTTCAGTAGAAACACCTGTTGAGAATGAGGCAAATATTAGCTAAAGACGATAATAAAAAGTGCAATAAAATGACAAATAAAGCGGCTGATGATTACCTGACTCAGCGAGTCTGCTTAACATCGCTTCGAGCCTCGCCGATCGCTCCGAAGCTGCAATGGCGGCAGCCAAATTGGTGTCCGCAGGGTCTACCAAGAAGCCCTCGTTACTTCCATATTCACATATGCCTTCGGTGGGAGGAGTGATCGCACGCTAAAAGCGTGTCGGATGTTCAAAGAATTTAAGTGTAACCGCGATCAGGACGGTGTCGCTTTGCAGCTAGCCGGTTGAGCACGGGTCGGTCCACAGGGAGATGGTGGTATCTTACCTTTCTTGTTTTAGACGAGTCAATAAAGAATCAGTATGTTTGTTCGGTCTAACCTATGTGTTTATTTGCAAGTATAAAGTTGTTAAGAAAAATACGAGATTGTAAGCTAAGAAATCCGTACTCAAAACCTTTGAGCCGAGTCTTGACCAATTGAAGCTAAGCAATTGGCAATAACGTGGATTAGGGGATTTAAGCGCGGTATTCGTGGAATCCGGCTTATTTAACCTTGTCCTTCCGTTCTTGTCTCTTGCTTTCGCCTCCGGCCAAACCGAACGCAACCGGTCGCGGTTAGGAATCACCGTTACCTTGTCAGGGTATGGTGCCTAACGGAGCGCTTGCGTATGGTTTGGGCGAAGTTCAAATGGAAAATAACGGGAAAAGGAATTGGCAAAGAAATGTTAACTTATGAAACCGTATTAATTCTTAACAAGAACAATAATTACAACATTCACAATATAAACAAAAGAGAACAAAAAGAAAAGAACAAAGAAAAGAAAAGATACAAGTATTAAAGAGCATGAATAATATGCATGAAATAAAATGCAAGTAATAAAAAGACAAGTAATAAAAAGCGAGTAATAAAAAGAATACGGAACTAGGACCCAAGCCAAGCATGTGCTCAATAGCCAACCCTTAAACTTGCAAGCTCAATGAAGAACTTGCAAGATCAAGGGAAGGGTAGAGAACGCATGTGAAATGAAGTGCTAGTCCGTGAGAAAATACGACCCTTGAGATCAATAACTAACTCTTAACCATTCAACCTCAATGAAGAGATTGAATGAGCAAGAGAAAGCAGAAATCTCAAGGGGGAGCAAACTAACAAGAAAGATAAAGAACCCTCATCTTCATTAATCTTCCACTCAAAAGCTCTCACTACAATGTCATGGAGAAAGAGTGAAGAAGAGGAAGAAGAAGAACAAAACAACAAAAAAAAAAGAATAAAGAAAAGCTCCAAAAATTGCTCCCTTGGCTCAGCCCTGATCTGCTGTATTTATAGGCAGGAGAATGGAGTTCTAGGGCAACCAGAGGACCACATGTGAAAAGACCAAAACACCCCAGAAAAACGACAGAACGAGGCCACTGTACGGCCGCGGATCCGCCGCCTATAGCCCCCTATGGCCGCGGATCCGCGCCCCTACTGTGGGTTTAGGGTGTGGGCTTCTGAGTGTTTTCCTGGTCTCCTGTCCCCTCTTGTCTGGTACATGTATTTTCTGATAATTTCTTCCAGAATATCAGCAGAATTCATAGTCCAAGATTGTTATCTTTTCTTCACTTTTGACTTTATCTCTCTTGAGCTCCGCGCATCCATTGATTCTTGTGCAGCCCCTCTCATGCTTCGTGTTTGTCCGAGACACGAATGACTGCTGTCATATGTCTTGTCCCTGGAACCGGTACGCAGCACCGGACGGATATGGATGACCGGAACCCGGCTTTTATCTGTTGTCAACAGATGTTCTGTATTTGGTGTAACTGTGGAGATTTTGTCATGATTTGCAATATTTGGACTGAAAACCTGTACTCTGTAAATATGTAACAAACACAGATCAAAAGCACCTACCTATAAACATACGAGCGTAAGAATGGGCGGTATAAAATGCAGTATTCTGTTGTGAACAAATACCCCCAAACTTAACTTTTGCTCGTCCCGAGCAAAACCAATTATTCACAAAAATAAAATGATAACCGCACTTTCGCAGGGAACGCGATTGCACTAAGCACGTGCAACAAGTCGTTAAACCTCTAGGTGTCCCTAGTAGGAGGAGTGTTGTCTCCTGAGGGTTTTCAGCGGATACTACCCACAAAATCCCGTCAAGCTAGTTTGTAAAATGACTAAGCTTCAAACCCTAAAGTTTTGTTTAAGAAAATAACAATTCTATAATCCTAGGTCTAGACTATCGAACCTTTAGTTTTCACACCTCGCTTCTTATTTAACTACAAATTTTATATGTCTTTACATGTAGTGCAAATAGTGCCGTTAAGTTCCAGAAAGGTCGATTAAAGTCATCATGTCGCACAATAAAGCCCAGATAACAATTTTAAAAGGATCACATAAGTTTTATAAAGAGTTAAGCATTTTTCAAGTTTCGTTTTCCAGTAAAGTTTCAACTTCAGAATTTCTATCTTCCCTAACAGGAAACTAGGTCTTATTCTTCACTCCACCTTTTTCTTGTTTTCATTTCATACACACCTCTGTGAACGTGCAATAGTCTTTATCATAGAGTAAAACCTTCATATCTCCGTTAAAATTTTTTAAAAGCTTGTCTTTTATCAAGATTATTCTCACACAAAGAACCGTTAGGAATTTTAACTCGGAGAGAACACTTGCTTGACTTTGTTTTTTTCTGGACTTTCTAGGCTTCTTAACGAGCTTTGGGCCAATGCACCCAAACCAGTTGGTTTTAGGGCATTAGGTGTAGAAACACCCCAGCGGACTTAATTACTCAAGTTACCTAGGTCCAAAAACAAAAGACAGTTTGGCGTGAAAAACATGATGATTCAATACGAACAGAGATATAACCGGTTGTTCAATTATTTTTTTGGATAAAAGACGTGTTTAGTGGGTTCGGTGTGTAATCATTCCAATCAAGTTTCAGATGGGTTATTTTTCAGACTTAGTTCCAATTAAGGCATCAATAACATTCCTTCATATTCACTTACTTCATAAACTATTCTTGATATATTACTTATTTCAGAACAAACCTATTTGATCCTCAGAAAATCATTTATCTATTTAAAAGTTTTTTAAACATAAAAGACTTGTCATCTAATTTCCAAGACTCACAACACGTGTAGTGTAATGTAAAGACGTATATCAGCTATAGTTAACTTCAAAGGAGAGTTATCTTTCAGGTTTTCAAAATCCAAACATAGGATTTAGTTATTCCTATCTTTTCAAACAAAAACCGTCGACTGTTGAATCAGAGTTCTTCCACAAGCTAACGTGACAAAAAGGTTTTTATATTTTTAGAAAATTTTCAGATTTTTATGGATTTTATGGATTTAATATGCAGATGCAAAATATACATATGAATGCGAAGGAAGAAAGCTTACTGAGCACACCCCCAAACTTAAACTTGACAGTGCCCTCACTGTCAGGCTATACCAAGAGGGTCAAAATTGCCGGTGCTTCCTAAAAACAAATTATATACAAAACAAAAAAAAGAAAACCAAAAATATATACAAAAAAAATGTCCCCCCCAAACTTAAGTAAAACAGTGTTTCCACTGTTAAGCGTTGAAATTCAGGATTAGGGGGGAAAAGAACAGTATCAAACTATACAAGGCCTTACACAGGCCAAAAGTTAACACCAACCATTCAAAGATTTTATCTCTGTAATGTACCGGTTGGTGGAAGAAGGCGTAGAGAAAAGAAATGGAGACTACGCGAAACCGCTTGTGGAGAGAAGTGGAATGCGGTCTCGGTAGATCAGAAGAAGAAGAATGGCGTAAGGGAAAAAGAAGTGGAGTACGAACTTGAGGATGCAAATGGAGTGAATAGATTAGCACAATTTGTGATGAGCGATGAGTAAAAAGCGATTGTGCTAATATATTTACCCGTCGAGAGATTGGGTCAAATCCCTCAAGGTTCATGAGAAACCATGGGTACGCCGAACTTGGTAAACCAGACATATGAAATGAAAATGATACGGGTTCATGCAAGGTCGGAACGACGGACATGATGGAGGGAAGTGGTTGAGGAAGGGTATCGGTTAAAGTTTCGGGAGGGTGTACACAGTCAATGAAAGGAACAGGATGAATTGGAAAATCCGACTCATCATCTAGAACTGTTTCATCCTCAAAAATATCCTCAAAATTCTCCTCAAAATTCAGCTTATCCATGCAAATTTCATCAAAATCAAGACGCATATGTGGTTCGGGAAAAACAGTTAATGACTCGGGATGATGATTTGAAGAGACAAACTCAGCCAAATCTACGGATTCATCATCCAAAATGTTCCCAGCGTCAATATCCTCGATCAAGTGAAAATCTATATTCTCAGACACCTCATCAAAAGCATGGATTTCAATCGATTCTGGTTCTAAGATGGAGGTGTAGAGGTCAAAAGGTTTAGGATTGGTTTCACTTGGAAGGGACCCTTCACAATCGGGCAAATCAAACACTACGAAGTCGCACAACTCATTCATCATTCTATCTTTAATTGATAAATCATGTGGGATACTCGATAGACTTTCAAAACAGGAGTTGTGGGATTTAATTTGGGACGGGTAGGTTTGATTTGGAAGGGGGTACATCTCACTCTCTCCACTCAAATTCACAGCCTGTCCTGCCGCCTCATCATACATTGAAAAAGTTGGAGCTAGTTGAAAACTAGCTACCGGGTCACTAGGTTGCATGAGGGCGGCCATGGACGCATTCAAATCCATCATCTGTTGGCTTGACGCTACCCTAAATTCTTCCAATGACTGTTCCAGACTAGACATAGGTTGAGAAGGGGTTTCAGTAAAAGATTCAAAGTTGTTTGGATACTGAAAACTCCCAAATGGCGGTTCTGAAGTAATGTCTAGGGAAGGTGCAAAAGTAGGGTAGGATTGGTAGGAATTGAATGGCTGGACAGGAGTAGGATCAACATTTGGATAAGAAGGTGAATGGAATTGTTGATCCCAAGAATTTGTAGTGGTGAAAGGAGTGAAAGATCGGCTACGGGATTGTTCAATTCGTTCAGCAAGAGACATAGGACGACTTGCAGAAGGGGTATCAACATAAGCGGGTGTGGGAGGTTGAAAAGGTTGATACAAAGTGGAATGAGGAGTGCAAGTGTTTGTCCTAGACGCTGCTATGCGATCTTTCAGTGAAACTTTGGGCATGGAGGGATCGTTCGATGTTCGGCCAAAGCAAGAACCGTAAGAAGTGATGTCTGGTTGTAGGTACCAAAGTTCGGCAAGAGTTTTGCGAGGTGGAGTACCCATGATATGAAAAGAGAATGAAAGAAAGGTAGAGAAAAGGAGGGGAAAAAGAATGTGAATTTTTTTTTTTATATTAACAAAAGAATGAAATATACACAAAAAGAATATGGACAAAAATAATCACGATACAAAAATACCACACACCTAATCGTTCTAGGGTTCACCTAGGTCAACTAGACCTGCTCGAGAACTTGATTGTCGAAGTAAAACTGTGTCGAGAAACAGGCTCAAGATACACTGATCACGAGGCCAGGTAAGTGCAGAGATAAGGGGAGGTTTTCCAACGCTTTCGCGAAGTTCCTTAATTAAATAACCCTTTCTCTTTTGGCGGTTTCGCCGTTAACACTTTCCTAGACACCCCGTAAACAATATACCGTTAAGCAAGCTTCTAAATACAGTTAACTTCTCCTAGTGAGCGCGAAGTCCTTAAGGCTTAAAGTCTAGTTTCTTTTAAAATTTGTGCGGGTTATCGTTATGCTCAAGTTCGTGATTTGTGGGCCACGGAAAAGGTGATGAAATCCTTTACCGTATGTTGTGGGGTTCGCTTGCCCTTAAGTCCGTATTAATTGATGCAATGCACAATTCAAAAAATTCTATAAAGAATCAAACAATCGTTTTTATTTTAAGCGCGGCGCTGCAACAAATACGGGTTAGTCAATTTTGGCGTTTGCTAGCGAACTTGCAAAGAATCCTGCAAAAGAATAGTATATTGGAAGCGTTGGATTTGAGAAGAAGGTGTTAGTAAAGTACGTACCGTTTAAGTTTTGGGTTAAGAAACCCCCTTTGAATCGAGTCCGGTAAGCTTGAAAGGTTCGCTTGCGCGGGTAAAACTACCCGGATCTTTGGCACTGTACTCCGTAATCACCTTAACTTTGAATGTACACTTTGCTCCCACAATCGCAGTTTGCAAATCTGCAAAAATCTGCACACTTGCCCACAAAAATATTGTCCAAAAAAAAAAAAAGAATATTTTTTTTATATACAAAAAGAATATTAACCCGAATAACAAGAAAGAAAATACGCTACCGTCTCCCCGGCAACGGCGCCATTTGATCGCACGCTAAAAGCGTGTCAGATGTTCAAAGAATTTAAGTGTAACCGCGATCAGGACGGTGTCGCTTTGCAGCTAGCCGGTTGAGCACGGGTCGGTCCACAGGGAGATGGTGGTATCTTACCTTTCTTGTTTTAGACGAGTCAATAAAGAATCAGTATGTTTGTTCGGTCTAACCTATGTGTTTATTTGCAAGTATAAAGTTGTTAAGAAAAATACGAGATTGTAAGCTAAGAAATCCGTACTCAAAACCTTTGAGCCGAGTCTTGACCAATTGAAGCTAAGCAATTGGCAATAACGTGGATTAGGGGATTTAAGCGCGGTATTCATGGAATCCGGCTTATTTACCCTTGTCCTTCCGTTCTTGTCTCTTGCTTTCGCCTCCGGCCAAACCGAACGCAACCGGTCGCGGTTAGGAATCACCGTTACCTTGTCAGGGTACGGTACCTAACGGAGCGCTTGCGTATGGTTTGGGCGAAGTTCAAATGGAAAATAACGGGAAAAGGAATTGGCAAAGAAATGTTAACTTATGAAACCGTATTAATTCTTAACAAGAACAATAATTACAACATTCACAATATAAACAAAAGAGAACAAAAAGAAAAGAACAAAGAAAAGAAAAGATACAAGTATTAAAGAGCATGAATAATATGCATGAAATAAAATGCAAGTAATAAAAAGACAAGTAATAAAAAGCGAGTAATAAAAAGAAAACGGAACTAGGACCCAAGCCAAGCATGTGCTCAATAGCCAACCCTTAAACTTGCAAGCTCAATGAAGAACTTGCAAGATCAAGGGAAGGGTAGAGAACGCATGTGAAATGAAGTGCTAGTCCGTGAGAAAATACGACCCTTGAGATCAATAACTAACTCTTAACCATTCAACCTCAATGAAGAGATTGAATGAGAAAGAGAAAGCAGAAATCTCAAGGGGGAGCAAACTAACAAGAAAGATAAAGAACCCTCATCTTCATTAATCTTCCACTCAAAAGCTCTCACTACAATGTCATGGAGAAAGAGTGAAGAAGAGGAAGAAGAAGAACAAAACAACAAAAAAAGAGAACAAAGAAAAGCTCCAAAAATTGCTCCCTTGGCTCAGCCCTGATCTGCTGTATTTATAGGCAGGAGAATGGAGTTCTAGGGCAACCAGAGGACCACATGTGAAAAGACCAAAACACCCCAGAAAAACGACAGAACGAGGCCACTGTACGGCCGCGGATCCGCGCCCCTACTGTGGGTTTAGGGTGTGGGCTTCTGAGTGTTTTCCTGGTCTCCTGTCCCCTCTTGTCTGGTACATGTATTTTCTGATAATTTCTTCCAGAATATCAGCAGAATTCATAGTCCAAGATTGTTATCTTTTCTTCACTTTTGACTTTATCTCTCTTGAGCTCCGCGCATCCATTGATTCTTGTGCAGCCCCTCTCGTGCTCCGTGTTTGTCCGAGACACGAATGACTGCTGTCATATGTCTTGTCCCTGGAACCGGTACGCAGCACCGGACGGATATGGATGACCGGAACCCGGCTTTTATCTGTTGTCAACAGATGTTCTGTATTTGGTGTAACTGTGGAGATTTTGTCATGATTTGCAATATTTGGACTGAAAACCTGTACTCTGTAAATATGTAACAAACACATATCAAAAGCACCTACCTATAAACACACGAGCGTAAGAATGGGAGGTATAAAATGCAGTATTCTGTTGTGAACAAGGAGCCGCAGGCTTTAAGCTGAGGATCGCATCGAGGGAAAGAGCGGACTTCTTCTTCTTCTGCTGTCCACCAGCTTTAGACCCACCCGGAGCAGATTTGCGCTTAGCAGTCACTTTAGGGCGGCGGGTCCCGATCTCTGCTCCTGCGCCGGACCCTGGTGATACCACATTAACCGTCTTCGTGGGAGCACGGGGCGCCGGCGGTGCATCCACCGTAGTAGGCAGTGGCAATCCCCGCGGGGGGTTCAACACGCGCGGTCGATCAACTCCAGCATCTTTTAGCGGAGGGACGACCGGGAGCCTTGGCTGCAAAGGGGCCTTGCGATCGCCACCAGGAGGCGCACCCCTACGGTCAACCAACATGCGCTTCTCCGTTAAGATAATTGGGCCCATCGCGTGCGCATACCAGGCCACATATGAATTAAGCATCTTAGGGGTACATCTGGGTTCACTAATGAAGAAATAGGAACCCGTGTTAAGCCGTGTAAAATGATGCATCGCATTCTTTATCCCCTCTGGGCCGACCACGGGCGTTTCCAAGAAAGCTTCCAGCGGGATCCCTTGGTTGTAGCTTGACTGCCGGGCAAATCGTTGTGGGTTATATCTCATAAACAAGGCTGTCTTATTCTGCCTAAATACTAGATAGCCCGGCCGGATGGAGTAGAGATGGAGGATTTCACGAGCTTTCAATACAGAAGCCCCATCTTTGAAGTCATCACGCAGGGGCACCACTGACTTGGTGGTCTCTGAGCCTATGGTTATGACCTTATCCACAAAGGAAACCTTCGCTCCGACCAGATGTGGACGAAGGAGCAACCCTCTAGACTCCCGCGGGGCTGGAACCACAATTGAAGCCCCGACCAACCGCATGACTCTCGGGAGTCTGTATTTCTCGAAGAGCGGGGGAGTCTTGTGAGCACCAAACACTCCTCGCACGTGCATCTCCATCCAAGAAGTAAAATAGTGCATCGGGAAGTTGGCAGGCTGTACCCCAGGCTCACTAGCGTCCGCCGCTACGCTAAGTCCATTGTAAAGATAAGCCAATCCGGCGATCCCTACCGATAACTGCAAACCGGCCACCATTCGATGCGCCAGGTAAAAGACGGAGGGCCGCATGAGGCGTGGGTGCATGGGGAGCGCGAAGCTGCATAACCATAAACCCAAGAACCCTATGAAAAAAGTTTCCTCGTCCATGCCAGGAACGGCTATCTCTGAGAAAGGGACGCTGGCAGTGCTGGGGAGATAAAAATTCCGCTGGTCGTTTTCCGATGTAGGTCGGCGGTCCAAGCCGAAACCAAAAGGGTCAGCAAGCTGAGCGAAAGGGAAATGAAATCCGGGCGAATAAAGCGAGCAATGAAATCCGCGAAACTGACGCCCCGGTCGCCCGATTCCAAGTGGAGTTCCTCATAGATCTCCAACACCTTCACCAAGCCAGGATGCTGATGCTGAATGGCGTTCTCCGGAGTTAAGTCGAACACCAGTTGCTTAGTGGCAAAGACGTACTCGTCAGGAGGAAGCAGCTCCTCGTAGTGCTCCTCCCTCATTGGTAGACCTGAAATCTCAGCAAATTCCTCCAAAGAGATGGAGACTTCCTTATCCGCTATCAGGAAGGTGTGGGTGGGGATGTTCCATTGTTCAATAAAGGCCTTCATCCACCATGTTGGAGGAGAAGGATACTCGAAAAGCGAAACGTAGACGGCTGAGTATAAACCAATCCTCGTCAGGTGAGCCCTTTTCGCCGCTAAGATGTAGCGGGCCCATTGTAAATAGCCGGCGAGCGGTCGCGGGATCAGTCCAATATTATAAGCTTGTCCCCAAGGGCGTGCTTCACCCTGACAGATTCGCCTCCCCAAGATGTCTATCGCCGGCTGCGGCTGCACTAGGATGGCACCGATGGCAAGCTGGAGGAGATCGTCAGAATTCCAATTTTTAACCTCCACGGCATACTTCACCGGGGGCTCGTCCGCATAAGGGATCGTAACTATGGGCTCAGATGGCGAGGCAGAGCTGAAGCTGCGACGGCCTTGGATGATTTGGCTGTACCACCTTCCCCACAGGTGGAGTTTCTTGCACTCGGGGTCATGATCTTTAATCAAGGCGAACACCACCCGGTCCACTGGCGAATGGGGGAACCCTCCCTCCGAGCGAACGAAAGGGAAAGACAAATCTTCAGACATGTTTTCTGTAGAAAAAGCAAGAAAATAATAACCGTTAGTGTTCTAATGCTTCACATTTTAATGTCCTACATCACACTGCAATGCAGTAGGTAGGGGACCGAAGCGGGACCCACAAATCTAGATGACGGCGCATCATTTGATAAGACAGTCCCATCATTGGATGAGACTGTCAGTCGATGAAAAAGACCCCCAAGAGAATATCCTCATTGGGGGGGAAATCCCTAGAGACAAGGAGAAAATCTCCTCTTTTAGAGCAAAGCTCTGTCACAGAGTGACATTTGTCAAACTCTGATCTCAGGGGAATAAAACTTCCTAAAAAGGGGGGGACTAGCTCTGTAATATTAATAAAAACTATAAATCCTAAGGATTAAAAGAAAAATTTTGGGATCTTAAAGATCCATGAAAAATTTTAGGAGTTTTCCATTCGATCTATGAGCAAGGCTCTGTTAATGGGTTGAAACCCAGGAACAAGATCTCTGTAATTTTTTGAGAGCAAGGCTCTGTGGATGAAACCCCAAAGGGGTTTTCTTTAGATCAAAGATCTATAAGAGCAAGGCTCTAATTAATTAAATTAATTTAAATTTTTACCTAGAGTGATTCTAAGTTCAGAACTTTAAAGTTCTTGGGAAGAAGCAAGAGCAAGGCTCTGAGAGTTCTTAAGCAAGAGCAAGGCTCTGAATCAAAGTTCTTGAAAACGGTAAAGAGATTAAAGGACCAAGGGTCCCATTTATAGGCGCTTGCGCCTCTTCACCTGACCTCCATGATCCAACGATCGGGATCTTGCCACCGCTGCACTCACGTGCGCGCCACATGAGCGCAACGGTGGGGGGGCATTTGTTCCCCCAATTAGAGCAAGGCTCTGTTTGAATTTTGAAAATTCAAATTAATGTAGCAACGCTTCAGATCCCGTGCGCTACGCGCAACGCGCTACGTGTCAGAAGTTGACACGCCAGCGCAACGCCCAAGGCAGTGCGTCCAATCAGAGCAAGGCTCTTTAAAAAAAACATAAGCAACACTCAGTTGCGCAAACACAACTGCGCAAGCGCACCTCTGCGTGACACGTGTCTGCGCAGTTGCGCAAGCGCACCACAGCGTGACACGTGTCTGCGCAGTTGCGCAAACACCACTGCGCAAGCGCACCTCTGCGCAGTTGCGCAAATACGACTGCGCAAGCACACCGCTGCGCGACACGTGTCTACGCAGTTGCGCAAGCGCTGCTGCGCAAGTGCTTCACTGCGCGACACGTGTCACTCACTGGGGGAGTTGCGCAAAACAGAATAAATCTTGTTAAAACAAGAAGATTTTCTTGTATAAGGCAGGGGCCTTTGGATCAAAGATCCAACGGTGGGGGAAATTCCCCAAATCACTCAGAAAAGATTTATGTAACAAATTTAACTAATTTATGAGCACTATAAAAAGGACCCCAGACCTCATTTCAAAGACATCAAGATCGGGCTAAAAGAAAGAGAAGAGAAAGAGAACTCTTGAGAATTCTGGAAGAACATAAAAAAAAAAGGTAAAACCTTTAAAAGAGAAAATTCTTTTGGGAACAGATCATTGATCTAAGAACAAGATCATGGATCTTCAATCAATAAATAAATAAGTAGATAAAATAAAAAGAAGTAGTGCCTTGCACTTGCTATGAACCTTTGGTTCTCTGAAACAAGGAAAAACTTGTTTTATTTTCTTTGATCTAAATTTAGATCAAGAAATTAAAAAAGTGCTTTGCACTTCTGTTCTTGAATCTAAAAGATTCCTAGTGCTTTGCACAAATGCAATGCATTACTTGAGGGGCCAGGCCCAAATCAAAAAGACCTAGCAGGCCTAAAAAAGGGCAGAGCCCAAAACAAATTGATGCTCTGCATCCTTTCTGGGAAAAGCCCAAATAAGAATAAAAAGAAATGCAGTGCTGGACATTTTCAACTGGACTTAGTCCGATCGTGGCCATAAGTCCTCAAATCAAATTGACTGAGCACGGTTGCTCCCTAAATCAACTTATATCCGGCCCGAGGGTACATCTCCGAACTCCTCTGACACACGTCGTTGTAATCATTCAACGTCGTCAGAGAGGTGACGGGTCCTGACGACCACACACATGAATATGGACTGCGGGGTCCTTAAACTCGTGGACCGAAACATCCTTAAACTAATGTCGGACCGAAACGTCCTTAAACTAACGATAGACCCCCACGTCCCTAAACTGAAACATGGACCGAAACGTCTTTAAACTAATATTGGACCGAAACGTCCCTAAACTAATATTGGACCACCACGTCCCTAAACTGGCGGTGGACCGAAACGTCCCTATACTAATATCGGACCGAGACGTCCTTAAACTAATACCGGACCGAGACGTCCCTAAACTAATATCGGACCGAGACGTCCCTAAACTAATAACGGACCACCACGTCTTTAAACTGGAACATGGACCACTATGTCCCTAAACTGGAACAGTAGAGCCTCAAAATGCTCTTTTGCCGGATCTAACCGGTCCTGTTTAAGTCGATCTTAGCCCCAAACACGGCTAACGCATCCTTAGACATTTAAATGAATGATAAAACTCCAAATCAACTTTGGTTCAGGGGTACATCTCTGAACTCCTCTGACGCCTGTCGTTGTAATCCCTCAACGACGTCAGAGAGGTGATGAGTCCCGACGACCATATATTAAATGAATCACCACGTTAAGTTGATCTTAGTCTAAAACAGGACTCACATATCCTTAATGAACGTTTAAGTCGATCTTAGCCGCAACGCGACTAATGCATCCTTAAACTAAAAACACCAAACCCAAATCTAAGTAAATACGGATTTGGACTAATCCACGTCCTATGGGCGACGGCATTACTCAGTCTCCGTAACAATCCACGGGAAACCACAAACAAAACAAACACCCACGACACGAAGTGAAATTCTGGAGAAGGAGAAAGTTGTTACCGCGATGCGGTAGCGTAATTAACTGCAGGCGCTTGCGCCTGCAGGGAAGAGCGTCCCCACAATCAAAAACCCCTCACCCTGAGGGGGAATCTGACGAAGTCTGCTACATCGGCCGCATCCGTCTAAACCTCCGATACACGGTGCCATAAATCAACTTGGCATCTTCGGAGAATTAGACGGATAAAACCAAATAGCATCTGTCCCGAATCTCAGGCAAGACGCAAAGTCTATGCCGCCGTTCGGAGGGGAACAAGTACATCCTATAACTGTTTCTAGTCGAGGGTGTATCGAGACAGGGCATCGATACACCAGAGCAGACTGGCGTATACGCATCTTGACCCATATGATGGGCGATGGATGAATCCCATATCCATCAGTGTTTGACATCAAAGATGGTGTACGGGTGCTCAGTGGAGACTGGGTACACTAAACGGACTCGCCAAGAACACCTAGATGGTATTATACCTATCGTCAGATAGCGGTTCTCCGGTGACACTGGTACAGGTTAGTCTGTAGACCCGAGATCGTCATAGAGTCTTTTGTGATTCCCACTGTGCTTTAATTTCCACCTTACCATGTCTAAGAAGGCATGCAAAACGGTGGCTTTTGGGTACAGTCCCGAATCACATGGAGGCAATGAGCGATAAGAGGGGTTTCGTCTCTCCCGGTATAGGGAGTAGATGTTGTGCTGTGTTTGATTGGCTATAACTAGAAGTCCCTGGACTGGGCTGATATAGAGTGCTGCTAGTAAGAGTTATCAGTAGTTTCTTAACCTGTTATGAGCCTCACATCGACATGACTTATTGGTTACTGGGGTCGGACGTTTACCACCCCTAGACTAGATATGCAACATATCAGACGAAGAGACCGGACTGTACGGTAGTGTTACAGAATGGATTCACAATAGAATGTACAGGCTTGCTTGTTGATCTTTTGATCGCTCAATACCTGGGTGGCTGTTACGTTTAGCTGATCGCTTGCAGCTTGTGGGTGTTTGATATGATCATCACCTACTGCCGGCGTATTGACGATTCTTTAGAGTCCTATACAGAGGTTTCCTGGCTCAGGCAAAACGGAATAGGAGCACATATGTGATATGTGCGGGACCGAGAATAATACGATATGAGGTACAGTATTCTATTCTCGCGATATATAATATCGGCCGGGTATATGTGATATAGCCGGGTCATCGGATCAAGTGTTGATTCGATAAATCGGTACATGATATATTAGTCGGTTATATGCGATATAGCCGGAATATCGGATCATGTGTTGATTCGATAATTTAATGTATAATTATATAAGTAATATATGACATTACGTTAACAGATATAAGCTCTCTTTATTGATTCATATTCTCACCGGATAATACATTGATATATATGCGATATATGTTAATTGTATTATTTTCTTTTGTTACAAAAATATATTATATATGTGATATATAATATTGTAACAAGTTAGGATTATAAATGCAACATGATTTGTGGAGTTTAAAACAAGTTAGGGTTTGATTTGGGTTAGCATTCGGGTTAGCTTTTTCAGGAAGTTTCATGAAGCTTTCTTTTGTTTTTTGCTAAGATATTTTGTATAGATATTTATTAATCCAACCCAAACCCTTTACCTTAGGTTTATTCTCTACATGAGTTAAGCCCTACATTCTTAACTCATGGTTGATTGGTAACCATAACTAGAATTCATTATTCATCACAAAAGGATTATCTTCTTCTTCTTCTTCACTCTCTTGAAAGAAAACCTTGACTAGGTTTTCATTTGTGATGATAAATAGTGAGAAATTGAAAATAAAAGAGAGCTAAATTCCTACTTCATCATCCTTATCTATTCTAGCCACTTAGATTAGGCTGTTCACTTCTCTAATAAGTTGTTTAGTGAAGTGTAATCTTGGGTTATAGATTCTTCAAAGTAGATCATCTTAGATCATGAAGACTACAAGCAAGGTGTCTCATTTACCTCATGGAGCCACTCGAGAGTCGGGGTTCATGCTGATCGTAGCGAAGGGACCTCAACACGGAGCTTATGAAGCGAAGGAACGGACTGCAAAGGTTGTAATCCCTTTCTATTAGATGTAAAGTTGTTTACATGCTTGTTTGTCCCAATTCTCTAGTTAAGATCTTAGTTAGGGTTTGTTTAGCACCGAATTTTTTTTAAAAGTAGCATGATTGATGCTTGCCAAAACCTTCACAAGGTGCTATGCTAACCCTACAGTGGTATCAGATCCAAGCTAGAGCATTAGGCGACGTGTAGACAAAAGTCCGATCGAACGCCGAAACATCATATTTGACCCCCTCTCTGGAAATTTTTTAAAAAGATGGTTTTTTCCTTATTAAAAATACTCAGAAAATTAAGCAGGTGATTCTATGGATAACTGTGAAATACGAACCCTTATTCCTTAAATTCGTCGCGGAACCGCGGCAATACCAGGCTTTTCACAGCGGTTCCGCGGCCGTACTTGGGTATCTGAGATAGATGTTTCTAGGTAACATCAGTAGGTATTACTACATGCTTCTGGGAATTCTTAATATTTTTCAAGTGTTGAGTTTTCTGGAGATCTTATGAATTCGTTGATTCGATCAGAAAGTTAACATCATTTAGTTTTTCGAATAATTTAGAACGTGTTAAAAGGTTCGAACGGATATCAATAACTCAATTTTTCCCCTGTCGGAAAACTTTCAAGTGTTGGATTCTTCCTGAGTTTAAAACTTTCGGGAAATCATGCTAGCGTATCTGTGGACCCTCTAGAAGAACGTAACCTTAACTCGATTATGTGATCGTCAAAACTGCCACTGAACCCTTGGGTTTGTGGTAGTTTAGCGTTGCCAAATGTGAGGCGTTGGTTTGACCCTTCTACGACTGGTTCATTGGGGCTATGACATGTTCTGGGATTTTTGAACTCCGCTCAAGTGTTGAGCTATTTGGGAAATCTTGGGTATTTGATTATTCGATCGGAAAGTTTAACATTGTCTATTTATCTGGAATGTAATACAATATGTGGAATTCATAAAGTTAGGCATGAAATGCGAAATATGTGATATTTTGGATTTAAGATGTCTAAAGTGATTGTGGATTCCAAATGTTGTAGTTTTACACTTTCTTTTCTGTGACCGTAAGCGTAGTATGTGATGTATCGCCGGCTTCGTTGCTATACATCAACGACAATCGGGATACGCATACTTGCTTACGTTGATGATATGAGATATTATGTGTTGCTGTGATATGTTATATTGGATCGTCGTGTTCTAAATAGCCGGGGGTTTTATGTGAGATGGGGGTTTTTATTTTCATTCATGTAAAATTCATTTGTATGTAATATTCTTTTAATTGGGGCACTTCCGGGTAGAGGATGATGTCACAATTGTATATTATTTACTTTTCCGCATTAAGATGACCCGAGGAGGGGAGCATAAGTAACCGACTTCTGGGGTCCAGTAGGAGGCCATCTCGAGGAGTCGAGACCGGGTCTCTTAACCATAGAATTAGCAGTGTTGCTTGCCGCTCTCGTAGGGGTCTAGGGATGTGGGTTTGGCTATTCATTGCGACCGTGGAATCCGTGTTTTATACAGGCTCGATATAAAACACGGACGTCCTAGTATATCCAATATTTCATATGTTATCTTCTGCTACAATGTTCTGTGATGAGATCATATAACTGCCTGAGACGAATGCTTATACTATATATATATGATGATATATAAATATTACTGCTTTCGTTTCTTCTGTGAAGCTTAGGAAGCATAACTGATGGGATTTATTAATGAGATTAATAAAAGAAAAGAAACCTAAAAGATGTTGTAGAATCAAAACTTTATAAAAAGGGTAGCTACAGTTTTGCTATGCATAGTGGTATATATGATATACCCTGCACCTTATTCGATGAGGAAAGAGCTGAGATCCCTTCACCGGGAGTGACCTCTTTAGCAAAACTGGCAGATGCTACAAACCCACGGTTTAGTTTTTGATTGCTTCTATAGTTCTTGCTTTGCACCGCAGTATATATGATATACCCTGCACCTTATTCGATGAGGAAAGAGCCGAGATCCTTTCATCGGGAGTGACCCCTTTAGCGAAACTAGAAAAGCCTAAAAAACACTCCTTTTCAAAATCACTTGTTTCTACAATGATATCAAGTTCATTACGCTCATGGTTTTCTGAAAAACCTGCGTAGCCCTCCATCATTTCAGATAGAGACTAGTTAGTATTTGTGCTGCGTTTGTTGACCTTAGCCAAGGCGTAGTGTACGGTAGCTAATTAGTATTTATCTGTTAGAACATGAGTTGTGATTGAGTTAGGGTAGTTGTACGACTTTGTTAACCTTAGCCAAGGGTCGTACGGGTGGGTTTAATTCAATCGGGAAATGATGGGTTGAACTTGGCTAGCACTTATGATTTGTTGACCTTAGCCAAGGTCATGAGTTGCTAGGGGCAAAAGCATTATCGGGAATTTCAATTGTTGAAACTTGCAATGAGATTGCATACCTCCTATGAGATAGTTGGATCCCAATACCCACTGCGAGTAAGAGTTACTTCTGGGAGAGTTTTACACAGAATAATTAGCCGATCAAGTAGGTGACTAGAAAGGTGTTTACGTGGTTATAGCCTCTGGGAAAACACGTTTATTTTAATTAGGTCCGTGCGAAAGCACGGGAAACCTCCCTCAAAATACCAACACTGGCCTGGCTGAAAGATCAGCGAACTTGTAAGGTGTAATTAATCCCGGCTAGTCTTTTCTTTTAGGGTTTGAAGGAAGATTTGATAAAAACAGTGGGAGACATCCTGATTAGATAAGATAATAACCAATCTAATCTTGCAAGAGCATACGCTAAAGTGTTTTTTTTTTCTCTCTCTCTCCAGGTAGCGACCATGCCAGGCCTTAATCAAGATAATAATATGGATGTATTGACCGAACCCGCTTATTATACTGAGTAGGGGAACGTTGGCCCCGTTCTTTCTAATAAGTGTTATAAGACTGAGCAGGAAATAGAAGAATATCTGAATTCTCACGCCATCCAAACAAAGAATAAGCATATTGATGCATCTTCTTCAGGTGTGTTAGTTATCGAGAACTGTTTCTCAGTTCACTCTACGTCCTGGGTATTAAATACCGGATCGGGATCCCACATATGTAATATGTTACATGGGCTACGAAAAGGTAGGGAACTAAGAATGAGTGATCATTCCGTAAGAGTAGGGAATGGTGCAAATGTTGCAGCCAAAGCAGTTGGCGAATATCACCTTGTATTACCAAATGGTAATGCATTGGTTTTGAATGAATGCTATTACATTTCGACCCTGATATGCAATCTTATATCAGTTTCTTTATTGAGAAAAGAAGGATATAATTTTGTAGTACAAGATAATGTTATGAACATATTCCTGGATCAAAAGTTGATTGGATCAGGATCGTTAAATAATGGCATATACGTTCTCAACCAAACTACAGTACTTAATGTACAAAACACACACAAGAGGAAGAGTTCAGAAATGAACGAATCCTTCTTGTGGCATTGTAGACTAGGTCATATTAATTCTACACGGCTAGCTAAGTTACATAAGGATAGATATCTGAATCCATTCGAATTTTCAGCTTATGACACTTTCCAGTCATGTCTCAAAGGCAAAATGACCAAAACTCCGTTTAGTGGACACGGAGAAAGAGTTACAGAACTCTTGGGACTGATACATAGTGATATATGTGGTCCCATGTCTACACGTGCCAGGAATGGTTCTTCCTACTTCATTGCATTCACTGACGATCTCTCAAGATACGGACATGTGTTCCTGATGAAACACAAGTCTGAAGCTTTTGAGAAATTCAGAGAATATAAGAACGAAGTAGAGAACCAAATGGGCAAAAGTATTAAGATCCTTCGATCAGATCGAGGAGGAGAATACATAAGCAATGAGTTCCTGGACTATCTAAAAGAGAATGGGATTCTCTCTCAGCTTACTCCTCCTTATACACCACAGCACAACGGTGTATCGGAACGGAGGAATTGCACCTTATTAGATATGGTGCGCTCTATGATGAGCACTGCTGAGTTGCTTATTTCCTTATGGGGGTATGCGCTTGAGACAGCCATACACCTATTGAATAGAGTTCCAACCAAATCTATGCCTACCACTCCATATGAGATATGGAATGGGAAGAGACCATCTCTTAAAAGAGTTAAGATATAGGGTTGTCCGGCCTATGTTAAAAAACAAAATCCAGACAAGCTCGAGGCACGATCAGTTCTTTGCAAGTTTGTAGGATATCCAAGCAATTCGTATGGATATCTATTCTACCACGGTGAACAACAAAAGGTGTTTGTTGCTCAAAATACCACCTTTTTAGAAAAGGAATTTCTTGCAAAATAAATTAGTGGCGAAGCGGTAGAGCTGGAAGAGGTTCCGGCACCACAAACTACAACTGATGATTTATTGGAACCAAAGGATTCAGTAGTTCCCAACGAACCCCAGCCTCTCCACCGATCTAGTAGGGTTTCTCATCCACCTGAGGGATTCTACGGTTTTCTCGTTGATGGTGGGAGCGAGGATTGCATCATCGAAAATAATGACCCGACTAGCTTCGAGCAGGCCATCACGAGTGGGGACTCTGTGAAGTTCCTGGATGCAATGCGATCTGAGATGGAATCTATGTACACCAACAAAGTATGGACTTTGGAAGTTGCTCCTGAAGGGGTAAAACCCATTGGGAGCAAATGGATCTTTAAGAAGAAACTTGGTGTAGATGGAAAAGTGGAGACTTTCAAAGATAGACTTGTTGCAAAAGGTTTTTGTCAACGACCAAGTGTGGATTATGATGAAAGCTTTTCTCCAGTGGCTATGCTTAAGTCCATCCGGATCCTACTTGCCATTGCTGCATACCATGACTACGAAATCTGGCAAATGGATGTTAAGACCGCTTTTCTAAATGGTGATTTAGAAGAGTGCGTGTACATGACTCAGCCAGAGGGCTTCGTAGATAGTGGGAGCAGCGGAAAGTTGTGCAGGTTGCTTAAATCCATCTATGGGTTAAAGTAGGCATCGCAGAGTTTGAACATCTGATTTGATGTTGTAGTCAAAGAGTTTGACTTCATCAAAAATGTAGATGAACCTTGTATATATAAAAGGGTTGTAGAGAGTAAGGATGTCTTTCTCATATTGTACGTCGATGACATACTCTTGATAGGAAATGATATTCCAATGCTGCAATCGGTCAAGCTTTTCTTATCACAAAGATTCTCAATAAAAGATCTTGGAGATGCCTCTTGTATACTGGGAATTATGATCTATAGAGATAGATCTAAACGGATACTTGGATTTTCCCAATCCAGGTACATTGACACCATACTAAAGAGGCTTAGTATGGAAGAATCCAAGTGTGGGAACCAACCCACGATCTCTAGACACACTCTCTCCAAAGAGATGTCTCCCAAGACTGATTTGGAGAGAGCTCGCATGCAAGGTATAACCTATGCTTCGGCAGTAGGCTCTATCATGTACGCGATGCTATGTACCAGACCTGATGTAGCATACTCACTAAGTGTACTGAGTAGGTATCAAGTAGATCCTGGAGAGAGTCACTGGATAGCTATGAAGAACATTCTCAAGTACTTGAGAAGGACTAAGGAGATGTTCTTGGTGTATGGTAACGGTGAACTCCAGGTGGAGTCCTTTACCGATTCGAACTTCCAAAGTGATAAGAACGACTCTAAGTCGCACTCAGGATTTGTCTTTACCCTCAATGGAGGGGCGGTGTGTTGGAAGAGTTCCAAACAAGAAACCTTTGCAGACTCGACGATGGAGGCTGAATACAACGCTGCCAAGATGCTGCCAAAGAGGCTGTCTAGATGAAGAAGTTCATCACTGAACTTGGTGTGGTTCTGTCCATTGAGCATCCAATACCTTTGTATTATGATAACAATGGAGCTATGGCTTTGGCCAAGGAACCCAGGTCCCATCAGAAGTCCAGACATATTCTGAGGCGGTATCACCTGATCCGGGAGATAGTTGATCGCCGGGAGATCGAGGCCGGGAGAGTTGATACAAAGGACAACACTGCGGATCCACTCACGAAGGCCGTACCCCAGATACAATTTGAGAGACGCTTCGGGATGTTGGATATGAGATATTACAACAGCTGGACTTAGTGCAAGTGGGAGATTGTTAGTTATGTATATGCCCTAGAGGCCATTATTGTACATATGATGAATATTATAGTGGATGCTTGAATTTATAGAGAGGACTTTCTTGCTCGATATGATAGTATGCTATCTGGTTACACTTTGTCTTAATATGTCGACTTGTATTAGTTTACTGTCTTGCTCTCACATGTTGATAAAACCCTTAGGATATATACTCGACTAATAGGACTATGATGCAGATCATACTAGTGGGGCCAGGGTAGTCAATGCATACATCCTATAACTGTTCCTAGTCCAGGGTGTATCGAAACAGGGTATCGATACACCAGAGTGGACTAACGTATACGCATCTCGACCCATCTGATGGGCGATGGATGAATCCCATATCCATCAGTGTTTGACATCAAAGATGGTGTATGGGTACTCAGTGGAGACTGGGTACACTGAACGGACTCGCCGAGAACTCCTAGAAGGTATTATACCTATCGTCAGATAACGGTTCTTCGGTGACACTGGTACAGGTTAGTCTGTAGACCCGAGATCTTCATAGAGTCTTATGTGATTCCTACTGTGCTTTGATTTCCACCTTACCACGTCCAAAAGGACGTGCAAAACGGTGGCTTTTAGGTACAGTCCCGAATCACATGGAGGCAATGAGCGATAGGAGGGGTTTCGTCTCTCCCGGTATAGGGAGTTGATGTTGTGCTATGTTCGATTGGCTATAACTGGAAGTCCCTAGCCAGGGCTTATATGGAGTGCTGCTGGTAAGAGTTATCAGTAGTTTCTCGACCTGTTATGAGCCTCACATCGACATGACTTATTGGTTACTGGGGTCTGATGTTTACCACCCATAAACTAGATATACAACATATCAGACGAAGAGACCGAACTGTATAATAGTGTTACTGATTGGATTCACAGGAGAATGTACAGGCTTGCTTGTTGATCTTCTGATCACTCAATACCTAGGTGGCTGTTACGTTTAGCTGACCGCTTGCAGCTTGTGTGTGTTTAATATGATCATCACCTACTGCCGGCGTATTGACGATTCTTTAGATTCCTACACAGAGCTTTCCTGGCTCAGGCAAAATGGAGTAGGAGCACATATGTGATATGTGCAGGACCGAGAATAATACGATATGAGATACCGTATTCTATTCTCGCGATATATAATATCAGCCAGGTATATGTGATATAACCGGGTCATCGGATCAAATGTTGATTCGATAAATCGGTACATGTTATATTACCCGGTTATATGCCATATAGCCGGATTGTCGGATCAAGTGTTGATCCGATAATTTAATATATAATTATATATGTGATATATTACATTACGTTAACTGATATAATCTCTCTTTATTGATTCATTTTCTCACCGGATAATACATTGATATATATGCGATATATGTTAATTGTATTATTTTCTTTTATTACAAAAATATATTGTATATGTGATATATAATATTGTAACAAGTTAGGGTTACAAATGCAACATGATTTGTGGAGTTTAAAACAAGTTAGGGTTTGATTTGGATTAGCATTTGGGTTAGCTTTTTCATGAAGCTTTATGAAGCTTTCTTTTGTTTTTTGCTAAGATATTTTGTATAGATATTTATTAACCCAACCCAAACCCTTTACCTTAGATTTAATCTCTACAAGAGTTAAGCCCTTCATTCTTAACTCATGGTTGATTGGTAACCACAACTAAAATTTATTATTCATCACAAAAGGATTATCTTCTTCTTCTTCTTCACTTTCTTGAAGGAAAACCTTGACTAGCTTTTCATTTGTGATGATAAATGGTGAGAAATTGAAAATAAAAGAGAGCTAAATTCCTACTTCATCATCCTCATATATTCTAGCCACTTAGATTAGGGTGTTCACTTCTCTAATATGTTGTTTAGTGAAGTGTAAGCTTGGGTTAGAGATTCTTCAAGGTAGATCATCTTAGATCATGAAAATTACAAGCAAAGTGTCTCATTTACCTTATGGAGCCACTCGAGAGTCGGAGTTCATGTTGATCGCAGTGAAGGGACCTCAACACGGAGCTTATGAAGCGAAGGAACGGACTACAAAGGTTTTAATCCCTTGCTATTAGATGTAAAGTTGTTTACATGCTTGTTTATCCTAATTCTCTAGTTAAGATCTTGGTTAGGGTTTGTTTAGCACCCCAAAATTCTTTAAAGTAGCATGATTGATGCTTGCCAAAACCTTCACAAGGTGCTATGCTAACCCTACAAGGGAAAAGTCTACCACGGACACTCCGCCTCGGAGACGCGTCAAGCGTCGACCGTCCATGTCGTAAAAAGGGCAGTGCAGGCCTCCCACAAATCGGGAACCAAATCGCTCCGGGCCAGGAAAAAATTCTACCGCGGACACTCCGTCTCAGAGACGCGTCAAGCGTCGACCGTCCATGTCATAAAATGGACAGTGCAGCCTTCCCACAAATTGGGAACCAAATCGCTCCGGAATAGGGAAAAAGTCTACTACGGACACTCCATCTCGGAGACACGTCAAGCGTCGACCGTCCATGTCGTAAAAAGGGCAGTGCAGGCTTCCCACAAATCGGGAACCAAAACGCTCCGGGCCAGGGAAAAGTCTACCACGGACACTCTGTCTCGGAGACGCGTGAAGCGTTGACCGTCCATGTCGTAAAAAGGGCAGTGCAGGTTTCCCACAAATCGGGAAACAAATCGCTCCAAGCCAGGGAAAAATCTACCACGGACACTCCACCTCGGAGACGCGTCAAGCGTCGACCATCTATGTCGTAGAAAGGGCAGTGCAGGCTTCCTACAAATCGGGAACCAAATTGCTCTGGGCCAGGGAAAAGTCTACCATGGACACTCCGCCTCGGAGACACGTGAAGCGTCGACCGTCCATGTCATAAAAAGGGCAGTGCCAGCTTCCCACAAAGTAGGAACCAAATCACTCCGGGCCAGGGAAACGTCTACCACGGACACTCCGTCTCGGAGACGCGTCAAGAATCGACCGTCCATGTCGTAAAAAGGGCAGTGCAGGCTTCCTATAGAGCGGGAACCAAATCACTCCGGGCCAGGAAAACATCTATCATGGACACTCCGTCTCGGAGACGCGTCAAGCGTCGACCGTCCATGTCGTAAAAAGGGCAGCGCATCCCCAAAAGTTGGAACCAAAACAAGTCGCCTCCATGCGAAAGAAGATCCATCAATTTCATGCACATGATCCACATATGTGGTGTGCATTTATTGATGGGGGCACTTTGTTGAGGTCGAAAATTGTACCCCGGTTGACCAAGTCAAAGTCAAGATCAACCCAAGTCAGGTGGGCCCAAGCCCAGATTAAGTGGGCTCATGCCCGAGTCGAGCCCGAACATGAAGCGGCCGGCATCCCCCATGCTGTAATAAAAAATCATGTAATAAATAATTTTGATGTAATTTTTTATGCATGAATGTAGGGAAATGGGCATGAAGCCATACTTTTGTAAAGCCCATTGCTTATGTGCAAAAAGAAATAGCACATGAGACATGGGATGGGCAAAATGCCATTTTGTAAAGCCCAAGGGGCTATGTGTAAATGTGTAAGCCTATATAAGGCAATATGATGATGAATAAAGTATACACTTTTTATTTCTCTAAAACTCTAGGGTTTGTGCCTCCTTCTTCTCCTTCCTCGAGGTTCTAAACCTTCTCCTTTCCTCTGAATTAAATCAAGAGTTTTACTCTTCCTTTTCAAAAACTAAATAGTTTTTCACTACAAAACCCACAAAGGGGAGCTCAGATCTTCTATTAAATCTCAAAATGAGGAGACTTTTAAGTCTCACCCCCTTTTCTCCAAGATCCATCCGATCAAGAGGAGGAAGAAGGGGACCCATTTCCAAAAATCCAACTTTGGACAAAATCTCAGTCAAGAGAAGATCCAAGACTCAAGAGAGAAGAACCTCTGAAGATTTTTAGGGAGTTCAACTCCAAAACCCAAATCCTCAAAGGTGTTTAACTCCTAATCCAGATCCTTAGGAGTTTGACTCCAAATCTAAATCTTTTGGAGTTTAACTCCACTCAAAATCCTCTTTAAGAGTTTAACTCCCATTTCAGGGGGTAAAAACCCCTTCCTTTCACGAGCGCCCGCGCGCCCACGTGCCGGGCAAGTGAGGCGCTCGCGCCCAAAGTGCTAGCGCCCAAGCATCTAAAGCGCTAGCGCCCGAGCGCCCACGTTCCGAGCACGTGAGGCGCTATCTCTCAAAGCGCTATTGCCCGAGCGCCCACGTGCCTGGCATGTGAGGCGCTAGCGCCCAAAGCTCTAGCGCCCGAGCGCCCAAAGTGCTAGCGCCCGAGCGCCCATGTGCCGGGCAAGTGAGGCGCTAGCGCAAGCGCCCAAGCACCCAAGCGCTAGCGCCAGTGCCCAAGCGTCTAGCGCTAACTCAAGATCCCAAGCGCTCGCGCTAGCGCTCGCGCCCAGCACCTAGCGCCCAGCACCTAGCGCCTGCATGCTAGGCACGCGAGGCGCTGGCACCCATGCGTCCTTTGGACTCCATCCCCCCCCATTTTACACACACTCTACACTAAAAATACCTCCCCCGTTAGAAAAACACCCTACACTAAAAATACCCCCCACCCCCCGTAAAAACTCTGCGGGGCTCCTGATATATCCAAAACCCCTTCAAAACACAACACTGCATATTGAGTTCGCATGAGCAGTTTAACCCATCAATCAGAGATTCTCTCGCTCCAAAGGCGAGGGGTAATTAACGACAGCTTAGTCCGCAGCTGCCGGAGATTCGGATCCCCACAATCATTAAACTCTAGCCTACCCTAAGCAGGGGGAATCTGTAATGTGCCTGACAAGCGTGCGCGTATTCCCATCTCAATGGGGGGGCGAAAAACACCCTACAAACACGTGGGCTCCCATATGAAAAGCATATGAGCGCTGAATAAAATAAACCCAAAGGCCAAACTGGCCTCAAGTGTTAAACACGTAAGCGTTAATATGTAAAGCAAATGAGCGTTAGACATAAATAAACCTAAAGGCCAAACATGCCTCACGTGTTAAATACGTGAGTGCTCATATGCAAAGCATATGAGCACTGAACATAAATAACCAAATGCCAAACATGTCTCATGTGTTAAACACGTGAGCGCTCATATGAAAAGCATATGAGCATTGAAAATAAACAAGCTAAAACCCACATTAGGGGTCACGTGTTAAACACGTGAGTTCTCTTGCCGCTTTCTTTGGCAGCGCTCACATACAAAGTGTTAGTTATATGTATGCCCTAGAGGCCATTACTGTACATACGATGTATATTGTAGTGGATGCTTGTATATATATAGGGAGGACTTTCTTGCTCGACATGATAGTACGCTATCTGGTTGCTCTTTATCTTAACAAGTACTCTGATTGTCTCTATATTACATGTTGATAAAGCCCTTAGGATGAGTACTTGACTACAAGGACTATGATGCAGATCATACTAGTGGGGACAGAGTAGTCGCCAAGTACATCCTTCAAATGTTCCTAGTCGTGGGAGTACCGAGACAGAGCATCGATACTCAAGAGTAGACTAGCGTATGCGCTTCTTGATCCATATGATGGGCGATGGATGTTCCCATATCCATTGGTGTTTGACATTAGAGAAGGTATACGGGTGCTCAGTAGAGACTGGGTACACTGGAAGGACTCGCCAAGAACTCCCAGATGGTATTATACCTCACGTCAGATGGCAGTTCTTTGGTGACACTGGTACAGGTTAGTCTGTAGACCCGAGATCGTCATAGAGTCTTGTGTGATTCCCACTGTGCTTTGATTTCAATAATACCACGTCCAAGAGGGCGTGCAAAAAGGTGGCTTTTGGATACAGTCCCGAATCACATGGAGGTAATGAGCGATAGGAGGGGATTTGTCTCTCCCGGTATTGGGAGTTGATGTTGCGCTGTGTTCGATTGGCTATAACTGGAAATCCCTAGCCAGGGTTGCTGAGATTTACTGGTAAGTGTTATCAGTAGTTTCTCGACCTGTTATAGACCTCATATCGACATGACTTATCAAGCTACTAGGGTCTGACATTTACCACCCCTGGGCGAGAGATGCGACATATCAGACGAAGAGACCGGACTGTACGGGAGTGTTACTGATTGGATTCGCAGGAGAATGTACAGGCTTGCTTATTGATCTTCTGATCGCTCAATACCTGGGTGGCTGTTACGTTTAGCTGACCGCTTGCAGCTTATGGGTGTTTTATATGATCATCATCTACTGCCGGCGTATTGACGATTCTTTAGAGTCCTACACAAAGGTTTCCTGGCTCGGGCAAAATAGAGTAGGAGCACATATATGATATGTGCGGGACCGAGAATAATACGAGTATGTGATACCGTATTAGATTCTCGCGATATGTGATATCGGCCGGGTATATGTGATATAGCCGGGTCATCGGATCAAGTGTTGATTCGATAAACTGATACAGAATATATTAGTCGGTTATATGCAATATAGCTGGATTTTCGGATCAAGTGTTGATTCGATAATTTAATATATAATTATATATTTGATATATTAAATTACATTAACTAATATAAGCTCACTAAAAGATTCTTTTTCTCACTCGGGTAATATATTGATATATATGCGATATATGTTAATTGTATTATTTTCTTTTGTTACAAAATATATTATATGTGTGATATATAATATTGTAGCAAGTTATGATTACTAATGCAACATGATTAGTGGAGATTACACATGGTTAGGATTTGATTTGGGTTAGCACTTTCTAGAAGCTTCTAGAAGCTTTTATTTTGTTTCTTGCAAAGATATTTTGTTTAGATATTTTGCTTGATATTTCCTAACCCAACCCACACTCTTTAACCCTAGTAAAATCTCTACAATGGTTAAGTCCTTCTTGACTTAACCATGGTTGCATTTGTAATTATAACACACTTTCATTATTCATTACAAAAGGATTGATCATCTTCTTTCTTCTTCTTCCTTGCATGAAAAGCTTTCTTTCTTTTTGTGAAGTGATGTAAATGAGTGAGAAATAGAAAATAAATGAGAGCTAAATTTCTACTTCATCATCTTCATCTATTCTAGCCACTTAGATTAGGGTGTTTGCTTTGCTAATACTTGATTAGCAAAACAAGAGCTTGGGTTTGAGTTTTTTCAAGGTAGATCATCTTTGTTATCGAAGATCGAAAGCAAGATTGCATCTTTCTTTTGCAGAGGCTCTTTAGAGTCCGAATACTCAATGATCGCAGCGAAGGGACCTCAACACGGAGCTTTAGAAGTGAAGGACCGGACTACAAAGGTTGTAATCCCAACCTCTTAGAAGTAAAGTTGTTTACTTGCTTTGTTTCTCCTAATCTCTAGTTTAAGATCTTGGTTAGGGTTGTTCGGCACGTCTAAATTTTAAATCGGGCATGGTTGATGCCTTGTAGAACCTTGTGAGAGTGCCTAGTAACCCTACAGTGGTATCAGAGCCAAGCTAGAGTTTTAGGCGAAGTTTAGGCGAAGTTTAAAGTCCGATCGAAAAAATGCTCAGAAAATTCAGTAGGTGATTTTATGGATTACTGTAAAAAAAACGAGCCCATAATCCTTTAAATGCGTCGCGGAACCGCGGCAATGCCCTGCTTGCGCGGCGGTTCCATGGCCAAACAATAGAATTTGGGTTTGGTTTTTACACAGTAACATCCGAACGTATTTCCTGATAGTTCTGGGAATTTATAATTCTACTCAAAAGTTGAGTTTTCTGGGATGTATTGGGAACTCGTTGATTCGATCGGAAAGTTTAACTTCGTTTATTTTTTCCGGGTAATTTAGAACGTGTTAAAAAGTTCGAACGGATATCAATAACTCACTTTTTTCCCTGCCGGAAAATTTCCAGGTGTTGGATTTTTCCGTAGTTTAAGAACGTTCTTAATCATGCATGTAACGCGGTGGACCCTCTAGAAGAACACAAACCTTAACTCGATTATGTGACCGTCTGAACCGCCTCTAAACCTTAGAGTTTGGGGCAGTACGGCGTTGCCACATGTGAGGCGTTGGTTTGACCCTTCTACGGCTGGACCATTGGTACTGTGGCCTGTGATGGATACTTTTTGAACTCCGCTCAAGTGTTGAGCTATTTCGGAAATCTTGGGTGTTTGATTATTCGATCGGAAAGTTTAACATTGTCTATTTATCTGGAATGTGATACAATATTTAGAATCCACAAGTAGTTATGAGATAACTAATTTGAATGTTATAAATCTAGCAGTTTAGTCTCATTTGATCGGTTGCCACGGGATTTTGATGTGATCAAAAGTCCGTCACAATCACATTGCGTACGCGGATACTCGCCAGGTAAACTTAATAGATAGCCAAACCCCATAACCCCGACCAAGTTACTGTAGGAGAACCCCGTCGCTAAAAGCATCCGTTCGGGTGCTCGCGGCAGCGGTGTTCCGCCTTAGTGCACTTCGTCGACGACATCCGGGGGTGTGGTCGTCTACTAAAGTTTGCGACGAGCATTCGATCAGGATGTCGGGAATCTTGTTGAATTGCCCGACTTGATATTGAAAAGTGTTTTCGATATTGAGAATAAAATGCGGAGTTTATAATTGTTAGGCATGCGATGTCTAAGGAATTCATTTGGTTAGGCATGCGATGTCTAAGGAGGTTGCGGATTCCAACTGTTGTAATTTTACACTTTCTTTTCTGCGACCGTAAGTGTAATATGTGGTGTATCGCCGGTTTCGTTGCTATACATCAGCGACAATTAAGGTACGCATGTTTACTTACGTTGATGATATGAGATATTATGTGTTGCTGTGATATGTTATATTGGATCGTCGTGTTCTGAATAGCCGGGGTTTTTATGTAAGATGAGAGTTTTTCTTTTTCATTCATGTAAAATTCATTTGTATGTAATATTGTTTTATTGGGGCACTTCCGGGCTGAGGATGATGTCACCCTTGTATATTATTTACTTTTCTGCATTAGGTAGACCCAAGGCGGGGAGCACAAGTAACCGGGTTCTAGGGTCCAGTAGGAGACCATCTCGAGGAGTCGAGACCGGGTCTCCTAGCCCTAGAATTAGCAGTGTTTCTTGCCACTCTCGTAGGGGTCTAGGGATGTGGGTTTGGCTATTCATCGTGATCGTGGAATCCGTGTTTTATACAGGCTCGTATTAAAAACACGGACGTCTTAGTATATCCAATATTTCATATATGTTCTTCTGCTGCAATGTTCTATGATGGAATGGTGTTGTGGTTCTCTTTCTCACTTCAAATTCCTAACTTGATGAATATATTGCTCACTACAAAAATCTAGTGAGCAAATGAGAGAGGAAGAAGAAGATGATGACTATATTTTTTAACAAGAGTGAAAAGAATAACCCTTGTCCAAGGAAAAAGAAAATATATCAATATATATTTTCTTGTTCTCATCTCAAACCATGGTTTAAACAATGAATATATTATTAAACTTGAGTTAAAACACAAAAGGAAAGTTTACCCGAGGTTAAAAGGTGGGTGAGAATGGTTAGGTCAAAAGAAGAGTGTAGAAACAAATCAATCATAACCATTTTCTTTTTCCTTTTTGTTTTGAATCAAATGTAATAAAATCCATATTTAAAACCATGGTGTGAGTCTTATATTTCCACCATTTCCATGTATATACAACCATGAAGGATGTATGTATGTATGTATGTGTGAATGTACATCCATACATGCATGAATCTAAAAAGAGAACATACATGCATGCATACATCCATCAAGTAGAAGAAAGGATTTCTAGTGAGAAACTAATGGTTAAATGATAAATCAACACTTGATTTATCAATCCGGTCATATCACATATGACCCTAACCAAAAGCAAGCCGCCTGATCAATATATGGTATCCTATACACGCATTTTAATCAGGTCCATGCGCATATCGCATGCGCGCACCACAACGTTTCTCCTGGACTAGGTAACTCCATTGTGGGACTCTAAGACTCGTCAAAACGCCGGCAGTGGGTGATGATCATATCAAGCGCCCCCAAGCAGCAAGCGGTCAACTAAACGTAACAGCCACCCGGGTATTGAGCGATCAGAAGAGAACAAGCGAACCTGCTACAACTCCCGTCGAGCCAATCGGCAACACTTCCCATACAGTCTGGTCTCCTCGTCTGATATGTCGCATATCAAGTCTAGGGGTGGTAAACGTCAAACCCCAATAACCGATAAGTCGCGCCGATGTGAGGCTCATAACGGGTCAAGAAACTACTGGTAACACTTACCAGCAAATCTCTGAATCAGCCCTGGCCAGGGACTTCTCTGTTACGGCCAATCGAGCACAGCGCAACATCAACCCCCAATACCGAGAGAGACGAAACCGCTCCTATCACTCATTGCCTCCATGTGACTCGGGCCGTACCCAAAAACCACCGTTTTGCACGCCCTCATAGACGTGGTAAGGTGGAGATCAAAGCACAGTGGGAATCACACAAGACTCTATAACGATCTCGGGTCTACAGACTAACCTGCACAAGTGTCACCTGAGAACTGCCATCTGACGTGAGGTATAATACCATCTGGGAGTTCTCGGCGAGTCCGTCCAGTGTATCCAGTCTCCACTGAGCACCCGTATACGATCTCTGATGTCAAACACCAATGGATATGGGATCATCCATCGCCCATCTCATGGGTCGAGTAGCGTATACGCTAGTCTACTCTGGTATATCGATGCCCTGTCTCGATACACCCACGACTAGGGACCTTAAAGGATGTACTTATGGACTACCATATCCCCACTAGTATGATCCGCATCATAGTCCAGGTAGTCAAGTACACATCCTAAGGGCTTTACCAACATGTAACCATAAGACAGTATAAAGAAACAAGTATACATGTTAAGATAAAGAGCAACCAGATAGCATACTATCATATCGAGCAAGAAAGTCATCTCTATATATGTCCATGCATCCAATATAATATACATCATCTGTACAATACTAGCCTCTAGGGCATACATATAACTAACAATCTTCCACTTGCATTAGGGCCAGCTGCTGTAGTATCGCATATCGAGCATCCCGAAGAGTCTCTCAAACTGTATCTGGGAAATGGCCTTCGTGAGTGGATCCGCTGTGTTATTCTTCGTGTCAACCCTCCTGACCTCGATCTCCCGACGATCAACTATCTCCCGGATCAGGTGATACCGCCTCAGAATATGCATTGATCGCTGATGGGACCTGGGTTCCTTGGCCAAAGCCACCGATCCATTGTTATCGCAATACAAAGGTATTGGATGCTCAATGGATGGAACCACTCCAAGTTCAGTAATGAACTTCTTGATCCAGACAGCCTCTTTGGCAGCATCGTTGGCAGCGATGTATTCAGCCTCCATCGTCGAGTCTGCCACGGTTTCCTGCTTGGAACTCTTCCAGCTAACCGCCCCTCCGTAAAGGGTAAAGACAAATCCCGACTGCGACTTAGAGTCGTCCTTATCACTCTGGAAGCTCGAATCGGTAAAAGACTCTACTTGGAGTTCTCTATTACCATACACCAAGAGCATCTCTTTAGTCCTTCGTAAGTACTTGAGAATGCTCTTCACAGCCGTCCAGTGACTCTCTCCAGGATCAGCTTGATACCTACTCACTACACTTAGTGAGTATGCTACATCGGGTCTGGTACATAGCATCGCATACATGATAGAGCCTACAGCCGAAGCATAGGGTATCCCTTGCATGCGAGCTCTCT
Organism: Agapanthus africanus; assembly: GCA_030015575.1. Classification (NCBI taxonomy): domain Eukaryota; kingdom Viridiplantae; phylum Streptophyta; class Magnoliopsida; order Asparagales; family Amaryllidaceae; genus Agapanthus; species Agapanthus africanus. The sequence continues at coordinate 701,232,158 of CM057339.1, read as the reverse complement.
CCAAATCAGTCTTGGGAGACATCTCTTTAGAGAGAGTGACTCCAAAGATCGTGGGTAAGTTCCCACGCTTGGATTCTTCCATACTAAACCTCTTTAGTATGGTGTCAATGTACCTGGATTGGGACAATCCCACTATCCGTTTGGATCTATCTCTATAGATCCTTATCCCCAATATGCAGGAGGCATCACCAAGATCTTTCATTGAGAATCTTTGTGATAAGAAGAGCTTAACCGAATGCAGCATAGGAATGTCATTTCCTATCAGGAGTATGTCGTCTACGTACAATACGAGGAAGACAACCTTACTCCCTGCTACCTTCTTGTAAATACAAGGTTCATCTACGTTTTTGACGAAATCAAACTCTTTGATAACGACGTCAAAGCAGATGTTCCAACTCCGCGATGCTTTCTTTAATCCATAAATGGATTTAAGCAGCTTGCACACCTTCCCGCTGCTCCCACTATCTACGAAGCCCTCTGGCTGAGTCATGTACACGCACTCTTCTAAATCACCGTTTAGAAAGACGGTCTTAACATCCATTTTCCAAATTTCGTAATCATGATATGCAGCGATAGCAAGCATCATCCAGATGGATTTAAGCATAGCCACTGGAGAAAAGTTCTCGTCATAGTCCACACCTGGTCTTTGACGAAAACCCTTTGCTACAAGTCTAGCTTTGAAAGTCTCCACTTTCCCATCTACACCAAGTTTTTTTCTTGAAGATCCACTTGCTCCCAATGGGCTTTACCCCTTCAGGAGCATCTTCCAAAGTCCATACTTTGTTGGTGTACATGGATTCCATCTAGGACCGCATAGCATCCAGCCATTTCACTGAGGCCCCACTCGTGATGGCCTGCTCGAAGCTAGTTGGGTCATCATCCTCCATGATGCAATCCTCTCTCCCACCATCCATGAGAAAACCGTAATATCTCTCAGGTTGGTGAGGAACCCTACTAGATCGGCAGAGTGGCTGGGGTTCATCGGGAACTACGGAATCCTATGGTTCCACCAGATCTTCTGTTACAGCTTTTGTAGCTGGAACCTCTTCCAGTTCTACCTCATGTCCACTAATCTCTTTTGCAAGAAATTCCTTTTCTAAAAAGGTGGCATGCCGAGAAACAAATACTCTTTGTTCCTCAGTGTGGTAGAAGATATACCCTTGTGAATTCTTGGGATATCCTATAAATTTGCATAGAATAGACCGTGCCTCGAGTTTGTCCGGATTTTGTCGTTTGACATAGGCTGGACAACCCCATATCTTAACATAGTTAAGACATGGTCTCTTCCGTTTCCATATCTCATATGGAGTGGTAGGCACAGATTTGGTGGGGACCATATTCAATAGATGTATGGCTGTTTCAAGTGCATACCCCCAGAAGGAAATAGGCAACTCAGCTGTGCTCATCATAGAGCGCACCATATCTAATAGGGTGTGGTTCCTCCGTTCTGATACACCGTTGTGCTGTGGTGTATATGGAGGAGTCAGCTGAGAGAGAATCCCATTCTCTTTTAGGAAGTCCAGGAATTCATTGCTCAAGTATTCACCTCCTCGATCAGATCGAAGGATTTTAATACTTTTTCCGGTTTGGTTCTCGACTTCTTGTTTATATTCTCTAAATTTCTCAAAAGCTTCATACTTGTGTCTTATCAAGAACACATGTCCGTATCTTGAGAGATCGTCAGTGAATGTAATGAAGTACGAAGAACCATCCCTGGCATGTGTAGACATGGGACCGCATACACCACTATGTATCAGTCCCAAGAGTTCGGTAACTCTTTCTCCGTGTCCCGTAAACAGAGTTTTGGTCATCTTGCCTTTGAGACATGACTGGCAAGTGTCATAAGATGAAAATTCGAACGGTTTCAAGTATCCATCCTTATGCAACTTAGCTAGTCGTGTCGCATTTATATGACCGAGTCTACAATGCCACAAGAAGGATTCGTTCAGTTCTGAACTTTTCCTCTTGTGTGTGTTTGTTATGCTCAGAACTGTTGATTGATTTAGAACATAAATGCCATTGCATAACGTGCCTGATCTAACCAACTTTTGGTTACGGAAAATGTTCATAACATTATCCTGTAATACAAAATTATATCCCTCTTTACTCAATAAATAAACCGATATAATGTTGCATATCAGGTTAGGCATGTAATAGCATTCGTTCAGAACCAATGTATTACCAGTTGGTAATGCAAGGTGATATTCCCCGACGGTCTTAGCTGCAACAATTGCACCATTTCCAACTCTAATGTCTTTATCACCTTCTCCAAGTTCTCTACCTTTCCTGAGCCCATGTAACTGATTATATATATGGGATCCTGACCCGGTATCTAATACCCAGGACGTAGGGCAAATGGAAAAACAGTTCTCTGTAACGAACACACCCGAAGAAAATGCATCATCATGTACTTTCTTCATTCGGGTGGCATGGGAATCCTGGTATTCCCCTATGTCCTGTTCAGTCCTATAACTCTTATAAGAAAGAACGGAACCAACGTTCCCCAGCACAGTATAACATGCGGGTTCGGTCAATACATCCATATTATTATCTTTATAAAGGCATGACATGGTCACTACCTGGAGAGAGAGAGAAGAAAACACTTTAGCGTATGCTCTTGCATGATCGGATTAGTTATTATCTTATCTAATCAGGATGGCTCCCACTGTTTTTATCAAATCTTCCTTCAAACCTTAAAAAGAAAGACTAGCCGGGATTAATTACACCTTACAACTTCGTCGATCTTTCAGCCAGGCCAGTGTCGGTACTTTGAGGGAGGTTCCCCGTGCTTTCGCACGGACCTAATTAAAGTAAACCTCGTTTTCCCAGAGGCGTAACCCCGTTGACACCTTTCTAGACTCCTACTTGATCGGCTAATTGTCATGTGTAAAACTCTCCCGGGAGTAACAATTACTCGCAGTGGGTATCGGGATCCAACTATATCATAGAAGGTATGCAATCTCATTGCAAATTTCAACACTTGAAATTCCCTATAAGGTTTTGCCCCTAACGTGCTATGACCTTGACGAAAGCTAACAAACCACAGCCCGCTAGTTAAGTTCAACCCGTACATTTCTTGACTGAATTAAACCCACCCGCACGACCCTTGACGAAAGCCAACAAAGCCGTACGACTACCCTAATCCAGTCACATCATATGCAACAGATAAGCAGCATATAGCTACCGCACAGTACACCTTGACGAAAGCCAACAAATGTAGCACGAATACTATATACAACTTATCTGAAATGATGGAGGGCTACGACAGGTTTTTCTGAAAACCTATTGCGTAATGAACTTGATATCGTTATAGAATCAAGTGAAGTTTTGAAATGGACTGATTTTTGTTAGTTATATGTATGCCCTAGAGGCCATTACTGTACATACGATGTATATTGTAGTGGATGCTAGGACATATATAGGGAGGACTTTCTTGCTCGACATGATAGTATGCTATCTGGTTGTACTTTATCTTAACATGTACTCTGATTGTCTCTATATTACATGTTGATAAAGCCCTTAGGATATGTACTCGACTACTGGGACTATGATGAGATCATACTAGTGGGGCCACGGTAGTCGATGAGTACATCCTATAACTGTTCCTAGTCGAGGGTGTATCAAGACAGGGCATCGATGCACCAGAGTAGACTAGCGTATACGCATCTTGACCCATATGATGGGCGATGGATGATCCCACATCCATCGGTGTTTGACATCAAGGATGGTGTACGGGTGCTCAGTGGAGACTGGGTACACTGGACGGACTCGCCGAGAACTCCCAGATGGTATTATACCATACGTCAGATGGCAGTTCTCCGGTGACACTGGTACAAAGTAGTCTGTTGACCCGAGATCATCATAGAGTCTTGTGTGATTCCCACTGTGCTTTGATTTCCATCATACCACGTCCAAGAGGGCGTGCAAAAAGGTGGCTTTTGGGTACAGTCCTGAATCACATGGAGGCAATGAGCGATAGGAGGGGATTCGTCTCTCCCGGTATAGGGAGTTGATGTTGTGCTGTGTTCGATTGGCTATAACCGGAAATCCCTGGCCAGGGTTGTTGAGATTTACTGGTAAGTGTTATCAGTAGTTTCTCGAACTGTTATAGACCTCATATCGACACGACTTATCGAGCTACTGGGGTCTGACGTTTACCACCCCTAGGCGAGATATGCAACATATCAGACGACGAGACCGGACTGTACGGGAGTGTTACTGTTTGGATTCACAGGAGAATGTACAGGCTTGCTTGTTGATCTTCTGAGCACTCAATACCTAGGTGGCTGTTACGTTTAGCTGACCGCTTGCAGCTTGTGGGTGTTTGATATGATCATCACCTACTGCCGGCGTATTGACGATTTTTTAGAGTCCTACACAGAGGTTTCTTGGCTCAGGCAAAATGGAGTAGGAGCACATATGTGATATGTGCGGGACCGAGGATAATACGATATGAGATACCGTATTCTATTCTCGCGATATTTGATATCAACCGGGTCATCGGATCAAGTGTTGATTCGATGAATCGGTACGGATAAATATTAGTCGGTTATATGCGATATAGCCCGATTGTCGGATCAAGTGTTGATTCGATAATTTAATGTATAATAATATATATGATATATTAAATAACATTAACTAATATTAGCTCACTAAAAGATTCTTTTTCTCACTCGGATAATACATTGATATATATGCGATATATGTTAATTGTATTACTTTATTTTGTTACAATAAATATTGTATATGTGATATATAATATTGTAACATATTATAATTATTAATGCAACATGTTTAGAGGAGTTTAAATATGATTAGGGTTTGGATTAGGGTTAAACCTTCTAGTTGATTCTAGAAGTTTTTCTTTTGTCATTTGTTAAGATATTATGATAGATATCTTTTGTGACTCACCCTTTAACCCAACCCAAACCCTAACCCTAGTAAACTCTCTACATTGGTTACTACAACCATGGTTGCATAAATGATTATGATAACATTTTATTATTCATCACAAATCATTGTTCATCTTCTTCCTTCATTCTCTTCATGAAAAAGCTTGCTAGCTTTTTTCAATGTGATGAATAAATATGAGAAAAAGATAAATAAAGAGAGAGAAAATCCTACTTCATCATCCTCATCTTCCTTTGCTATTTAGATGAGGGTGTTCACATCATTTAATGAGTGTTAGCTTGTGTTAACGGAACTTCAAGGTAGATCATCTTAGTATCGAAGATCGGAAGCAAAGGTTGCATCTTTCTCTTCGTGGAACCTTTCGAGAGTCCGAAACCCGATGATCGCAGCGAAGGGACCACAACATGGAGCATACGAAGTGAAGGACCGGATCTACAAAGGTTGTAATCCCTCTCACTTAGTGTTAAAGTTGTTAACATGCTTGTTTTCGCCTAATCTCTAGTTTAAAGATCCGTATTCGGGTTGTTCGGCACGGCTATTTTTTTAATCGGGCATGGTTGATGCCTCGTAGACCCTTGTGCGCGTTCCTAGCAACCCTACAGTGGTATCAGAGCCAAGCTAGAGCTTTAGGCGAAGTCCAGACGGAGTTAGAAGTCCAATCGAACCGAAACCCTAACTCAAGAATGCTCTCTGTACATTTTCTGAAATCTGGTCTTTTTCGAAATTAAAAATATGCAGAAAAATCAGCAGGGAATTTGAAGAATTACTGTGGAGCACGTGATCATGAATCCTCTAAAGTGCGGCGGAACCGCGGCACAAGCTGGCTTGTGCGGCGGTTCCGCGGCCAAGTTGTCAAATCAGCCTTTTTAATTTGCACAGTAATTCCTAATTTCTAGTGCTGTATTTTCTGGAATATTTTAATATTTATTCTACAGTTGAGTTTTCTGGGGTTGTTTAGGGAATTCGTAGATTCAATCGGATTGTCTAATTTTGTCTCTGTGTGATTCCGGATAACTTTTAGAAACTGTTAAAAAGTTCGAACGGATATCAATAACTCACTTTTTCCCCTGTCGGAAAATTTTTCAAAAGTTGGATTTTTTCTCGTGTTTAAGAATGTTCTAAGTCGTGCAAGTAACGCGGTGGACCCTCTAGAAGACAACAAACCTTAACTCAATTATGTGACCGTCTTGAACTGCCTTTTGAACCTTAGGGTTTGGGGCAGTACGGCGTGCCACATGTGAGGCGTTGGCTTGACCCTTCTACGGCTGGACCATTGGTACTGTGGCATGTGATGGATGTTTTTAAACTGATTTCAAGTGTTGAGATATATTGGGGAAATCTTGGGTGTTTGATGATTCGATCGGAAAGTTTAACTTTGTCTATTTATCTGGAATGTGATACAATATTTGGAATCCACAGGTAGTTATAAGATAACTGATTTGAATATTATAGACATAGCAGTTTAGTCTCAGATGATCGGTTGCCATGGAATTTTGATGTGATCAAAAGTCCGTCGCAATCACGTAGCGTACGCGGATACTCGCCGGGTAAACTTAATAGACAGCTACGCCCCATAGCCCCGACCAAGTGACTGTAGGAGAACCCTGTCGCCGAAAACATCCGTTCGGGTGCTCGCGGCAGCGGTGTTCCGCCTTAGTGCACTTCGTCGACGGCATCCAGGGGTGCGGCCGTCTACTAAAGTTTGCGACGAGCATTCAATCAGGACGTCGGGAATCTTGTTGAATTTCCCGACTTGATATTGAAAAGAGTTTTCGATAATGAGACTAAAAATGCGGGGTTTATAATTGTTAGGCATGTGATGTCTAAGGAATTCATTTGGTTAGGCATGTGATGTCTAAGGAGGTTGCGGATTCCAACTGTTGTAGTTTTACACTTTCTTTTCTGTGACCGTAAGTGTAGTATGTGGTGTATCGCCGGCTTCGTTGCTATACATCAACGACAATCGGGATACGCATACTTGCTTACGTTGATGATATGAGATATTATGTGTTGCTGTGATATGTTATATTGGATCGTCGCGTTTGAATAGTCGGGGGTTTTATGTGAGATGAGAGTTTTTTTCTTTTTTCATTCATGTAAATTTCATTTGTATGTAATATTCTTTTATTGGGGCACTTCCAGGTAGCGGAAGATGTCACCGTTGTATATTATTTACTTTTCCGCATTAGGTAGACCCAAGGAGGGGAGCACAAGTAACCGGGTTCTAGGGTCCAGTGGGAGACCATCTCGAGGAGTCGAGACCGGGTCTCCTAACCCTAGAATTGGCAGTGTTGCTTGCCACTCTCGTAGGGGTCTGGGGATGTGGGTTTGGCTATTCATCGCGACCGTGGAATCCGTGTTTTATACAGGCTAGTATTGAAAACACGGACGTCCTAGTATATCCAATATTTCATATATGTTCTTCTGCTGCAATGTTCTGTGATGAGATCATATTACTGCCTGAGACGAATGTTTATATTATATATATGAGATATATGTTATATTGCAGATTTCGTTTCAAAAGAGATACTTGTGAAGCATAATAAAATGGGACTTCCTTAATGAGATTAATGAAATAAAAGAAACCTAAGATGTTGTAGAAACTTGTTTAAAAACTGGTAGCTCTAGTTCTTGCTTTGCATAGCGGTGTTCCTTGTAGAACATCCAGCACCTTATTCGATAAGGAAAGGACCGAGATCCCTTCACCGGGAGTGACTCCTTTAGCAATAACTGGCAGATGCTACAAACTCTGTTTGTCTTTTGATTGCTTCTATAGTTCTTGCTTTGCATAGTGGTATTTGTGAAATATCCTGCACCTTATTCGATGAGGAAAGGGCCGACGATCCCTTCACCGGGAGTGACCCCTTTAGCAAAACTAGAAAAGCCTCAAAAACACTCCATTTAAAAATCACTCGATTCTACGACGATATCAAGTTCATTACGCAAAGGGTTTTCTTAAAAACCCGTCGTAGCCCTCCATCATTTCAGATAAGTACTACTTAGTATTCGTGCTGCGGTAGTTTGGCATTCGTCAAGGCGTAGTGTACGGTAGCTAACTAGTGCTTATCTGCTAGCATACGATGTGATTGGATTAGGGTATTCGTACGGCGTTGTTTGGCATTCGTCAAGGGTCGTGCGGGTGGGTTTAATTCAATCAAGAAATGTACGGGTTGAACTTGGCTAGCGGACTATGGGTGGTTTGGCATTCGTCAAGGTCATAGGACGCTAGGGGCAAAATATAATTGTAACGTTTTGAAAATCGTTTCGGTGAAATTTCGAAAAATCGGTAAAATAAGGGGGTTTTCTGTAAAAAGTTAAAATACAAATATCTTATTATAAAAATTAAATATGCATATTCTAGCTATGTAATTGCTATTATTTGGTGTTTATTGAGCCACTGGTGAAATTTCAAATTTTCTGAAAAAAATATTATTTTATTATTATTTTAAGCCGTCACTAATACATTTAATTAGGGAAAATTCCAAATTGGAATGAGTTGAAACAAATTTTTTGCATCATAAAACATTAAATAAAATTTTATCATGTGGTTTTTGGAACGAAATCATTTGCCAAAACGGTTTAGAAATTATTGAAGAAAAAAAGGCTTTTTTTTGCGTAAATGGATGCTTGGGGTATTGTATTTATCATTTTTCATCACCCCACACCCGTACCCACACCCACACACCCCCACTTACTCCTCCCCTTGGCTGAATTCAGCAGCACCCTCTCTTGTCCCCACTTGGTTTGCAAAAGAAAAGAAAAGAAAAGAGAACAAAGGAATGAAAGAAATTAGGCAAAAGGAGTTTGGGCTTTGACTTTTGGGTATTGCCTTGACTTTTTCCCCACCTCCCTCTCTCTACCCCCTCCCCATTCAGCCGACCCTCTCTCTCTCCTTCCCACAACCGCAGCCCTCTCTCTTTTCCTCTCATTTCTCATCAAAATTTCATCACAAAATGCCCAAAAATCAACACAAAAATGCCACAAAATAAAAATCCAATCCCTACCCATTTTCCCTTATCTCTTTTAGCATGGATCTTGATGCAAAGATTTCAATTTGGAGGCCATGTTCTATATATGTTCCATTGTTCTTGAGGTATATTAAATCTTGGCTTTTTGTTAAATTGTTTGATTATTACTTCAATTAAGTTAATGAGTGGTTTAAATTAAGTTTTGAATTGCTAGTTAGAATTTTAAAGTTAGGGTTTGGAAATTCTAGAATTAGGTTTTTAAAATCAAGTGAGGGTTTTTAACATTGTTTATGATTGTATAGTGTAGTTATCATGCTAAGTCATGCAAAGTGTAATCTAAGTGCCAAATTTGCTAATTTCTACATCTAAATTATCATAATTAAGCTAATTGCAAACTAGTTTTTTTGATCTATTATAATTAGTGAGTTTAAAATTTAGTTTGGGTTTGGGTGACTTAATTAAGTTATTTAGTGGGCATTTTAGCCACTAGAATTGTTAAAATAGTTAAAGTTGATTAAAACACCAAGTTTTGAGCTAAAATAGAAAATTGTGCTAGTTTTGCTAACTAGGTTTTGTAAGTATATATATTTTGATGAGAATAAATTATTGTAATGGTTTATATGACTTGGTTATGATATTGAGTGGATATTGCGGCTGCTAGATTTGTTTAAATGTTGATTTTTGTACTAAAACGGTAAATTTTTGCTTGCTAGATTTTCGGAAAAATGGCTTTTAAAGTGTGTTTGAGTTTTTTTTCGAATTTTAACCTATTTTATATTATAATAAGTGCATGTGTTTGTGCAAATGAGTGTGTTTGGGTTTTCTCGATGGTTTGGCGTTTGTACGCCGACATCGAGGGTTTTGGGGTTGATTTATAAAGGCAACCATAGGTTTTGACCTATGTGGGATTCGTGAGTCGTTTTGGTCATGAGTCGGATTTTAATGCAATACGGTGCATTATGATATGTAGGCACCCCATGCGGACTTTGAGACGACAAGCAAGCGCGTGGCGACGTCGGCACCGGTGAACGAGGACCGGGTGAGTAGATTTATATCTACGGGGAGAAGTCGGGTGGATGGCGTATAGCCCCCCCCCCCCGCAGTTCGTGGTGATGTATACGAATACGTATACACACATATATTTTGATTATATATATTATGTTGATATGAGACTTGATGATAAAGGTGGATTCTAGGTGTTCATGGATTAGTTTAGTGTTAGTTGCGAAAGCCTAGAGTAGTTGTTACACCCACACACACACGCACACACATGCATACATCTATGTTATTACCTGTGCGTATATGGGGAGAGGTGGTTATGTGTTCACCTGGGTATGGGACTAGGTGTTCACATACTGGATTTGCGGATGATACTTGGGTTTGAGATGAGTCGATGAGATTTGAGTTGAGGCCGTGAGATCGGTGATATGGCAGGATTCGTACTTGAGATACGTCCTGATATTATAGCGGATCTTTGGATGACAATGCCACGTGAATAGTGATATTAGTAGTGTACTAGACGTAGGTCAGTACTCCAGATGATGATCTTGATAAAGAGGATACCAGATGAACAGTGTGATGAGTATTATATTGACCCGTACCCAGATTTGGGGATGCCGTACGATGAATTTACGTACGAGCTATATTTTGATGATTGATCCGCACTCTTGACTTGGGATGTCTGATTATAGATATGGTATCGGATATGATATTATTGAGGCGGGATCACCGACTAATATATATACAGGTATGTATATGGATCGACTCAGATGTTAGGCGGTTTCCTTACCTGTAGTCCAGCTGGTTAGCTTAGCCCTTTAGTTTAGTTTAGTTGTTAGATTAGATTTGATTCTTACCTATTTCAAAAACTAACGAATCGTGGGTATTTTAAAAGACAGCCCAAGGGATCCTACGGATATTTCAAAAGACGTATCTTTTCATAAAAACACCGTAGCCCCTATTTTCAAAACCCCATGATTCATGTTATTTCAAAAGGCACCATTTGTAGGACTTATATTAGATTAATGCAGATTAGTTATAGTTGCGTCTAGTTTTCAGCTTCCGCTCATTATTGCTGTTCGCTCTGCCTCGCATACTTATTTTGCTGCATATTCCATTATTGATATCATGATGTTAGGACACCAGCACCATTACCGATGATGCGTATGTACCACGTACACCTACTTGCCGGCTCACACACATCTTCATCGGTAATTTCCATGTCACGTACACTTTAGATGATATATTTGCTTGACTTAGCTTGTTAGCTAGTAGTTTTGACATGATATTAGTGTACTTCCCTTATATGCCATATTAGACATTGTAGTTATTACTTGTCGCTTCAGGCATACTGTTATTCATTGTTATGCCGTATTCATGGATTCTCATGCTTATATTCATGGTTTTACATCCTATTGATGATTCGGATTTCCATGATATTTTCTGGATTTGGAGGAAAACCGCAGAACATATATAAACTGTTTTCTCTCTTTTAAAATAAAAAGTACGGTTTTCCCATGATGTATGAGTCGTCCACCATGAGTTTGCTGATGGATTTCGAGACCCGATTCGAGGAGGCGGATGAACCGTTTCGGGTACATGGTGGACCCGGTAAGGTACCCCGGGGCAAGAAGCGCGTGATGATGACGATGTGAGCCTGGCAGGGGAGCACTACCTACCGGTGATTTTACCCGACGCGTCGGATATCCGGAGGATACCGTCGTGGTCTTGAGATGGATGGTAGGGGGCGGTCTGGACTGACGGCGCCCTAGATATTGTGATTGAGACATTGAGATTTCGAGATATTGAGGTACAGAGACTGTGATACAGAGATATCGGGATTACGTTTTGTGCCGATGCTAGGCACTGTTTTATGCTGATTTCATTATGATACCTCTTTTTAAAAATACAAAGGAAATCTCACTAAATTATGGAAACAATTCTTCATTTACATGTATTCTGTTTTCATGCATTCATACCTCATTCAGATGATATATTGCTACTTGAGACACTGACACGGGCACATGAGATTACACTCGGGTTAGATATTTACCCTAGCCTTGTTATAGGCTGCATGTTATATACTTTTTTTTAGGATATATTATGATCGTATGACCCAGGATTGCGTCATACATGCGATTTCTGTGCGTAGATGTTTTTCTATTCACGAGTTGGCAACTCACCCCCGTTGTGCCCCAGTTTCTTACAGGTTTGCCGTACAGGTTTCATTACGGCTTGCGGGCATAGTTTCCTTCGGGTGATTTGCTAGTAGGTGGGTTTACTTGTATCGTACCCCCATTATATATCTTGTATATTATTATTCTGTTGTATCTAGAAGTTCCATCAACCAAACATGTATTTATTTGAGATAGAGACCAGTGATGTTTATTCTTTCGACCTTAGAGTCGCGCGTTATATTTCTGTGGTTTTCTTGTGGTTTTGAGTTTCCTTTTGAGTTTTGATCCTCGCCGTTGGCGTTGTATATTTTATTGCTTGTGTGGTTGTGACCGTCGATTGACGAAGAGCTAGCTCCCGCTTGGGGATGCCTTTTTATTGATTTCGTATACTATTCATGTTGTATCCCGTTTGGGGGCCAGTATTTACAAAGGAGACTCTGCATAAATTTTCAGTAAATTTTTGATGTTTTTAAAAACCGCATAATTCGGCTTATGCTATTGAAACTACTTGCTTTAAGTTGGTTTTTCCTGCACTCTACTATTTTCTTGGTTTGGATCTCTGGGTTTTCGGTTTACTTAGATTATGTACGCCTCGAGACGTTCGTAGTTTAAGTGCCGGTCATGTTCCGTACTTTCGGGTCGTGACAAAGTTGGTATCAGAGCGTTAGGTTTTAATCTTCGGAGCGTAGGATGACCCTTGGTTGATGGAATAGGTGACTAAAGTAGAGTGACGTACCGTTGGTATGTTCCGCTGCATATTTACGACACGCCACTCCACTTATGAAGCCTTAGGATGTACATTTCCTTGTTCAGTATTATATTCCTTCCTGATCTAGCCTCATCGGTACCAGTTTGGTTTTGCTGCTACGGTTACGGGCAGGGAGAGCTACAGCTAGAGTTGCGGTCAGCACAAGCTCGTCACGAACGAGGACTGACCAGGGCGAAATTCCGGCGACACACGATTGCAGAGATGCGTCTTTTTACTGTGTTTCCGTGCCATGAGCGTTTGGCGGATCGCCTTTATGAGGTTACTCGGAGGTGCTGATCGACACCATGGGATCGAGCCAATGATAGAGGCCAACGAGATTTTGATGACCGTTGGTGTGTTTCTTACTCCTGATGATTGAGGCACGGTTCAGCATGCAGACGAGTGAGCCAGTTATTGCTGCGAACGACGAGATATCGCCCCAGATGTTGGAGCTATTGCAGTACGAGTTGTATTAAGAGATGATAGAAGGTCGCTAGTCACTAAGGATGAATGACTAGGACATGTGGTTCGTTCGCTAGCCCAATGCGAGGTCATCAGATAGATTGATTCCAGCTAGAGACGACTTCACGCGGAGACGTTGAGAGTCGACAGAGATGATCGAATATCAGCAACCTATTATTCCAAGTTTAAAGTATTCGGAAAGACATGCAGGCAATTCCATGGTCCCTCTAGAAGAATGAAACCATAACTCGACATAATGACCGTGTGAAAGCCTTTGAACCTTCGGGTTTACGGCAGTTCTACGGTGCCATTAGTGAGGCTTGGGTTTGCCCTTCTACGGCTGGACCAACGATGCTGTGGTATGTACTCGATACTATTAAACTGTGCCCAAGAGGTTGAGCTCTTGGGGGATTATGAGGTTTTGACGACTCGATCGGATGGCTCGACTTAATTCGGATGCTAGGTGGTGAGATGCATTTCTTGGGAGACTCCCGATACGAGGATAGCCGTTGGAGCTCAGTCTATGCAGCCACTACGAGACGAGTCCGAAGCGGTCGACATTAGAGAAAGGTGAAGTAAGAGGTTCGTACCAGATCTAGATGAAACGACGTTCCACTCCGCCGACATCAGAGATGCGATACGTATGTCGAGACATTGTACATGGATATACCTTCCAGAAGGAGTCGCGTTGAGTATGCAGCCGTTCCAGAACGAGAACAGATATAGGAAAGGACGATGACTTTCGGACAGTTGGCAGAGACGAGACATGGAAGAGACCGTGAGCAGGATTCCTTCCAGGACAGTGCTGCAATGATACTTGCACCCAGGATCAGATGTGTCATGTACATTCAGAGAGCCAGAGGCCGACGCCAGTGATATGTTGTCTTACGAGTGGTCGCGATGATTGACCGAGAGATGACCAGAGAAGTGCCAGAATGGGATCATCCCCGTTAGCACACCTGACAGGGCCGATGAGCCGATGGACCGAGAGATTGGTAATTCACAGTGAAGACCTTAACCCAGGAGTGGTCATTGTTATGCACACCAGCAGGCCAGAGTTCATGATCATCGACGAGACGTCCCACTAGGGACCGTGACAGTTGGCCGAGATTCTTAGAGGATGCGCTTGAGCGGTACTGTTCCGCCATTATTGATTTCGATGTTTTGGGTGATTTATTCACATGATTGATTTTGATGATTGAGTTTCATGATATTTGTCTTCATGGACCATGGTTGCACCTGCTGAGTATTTACGATTTTTGCACGGTTGCTGCACTTGATATCGTTTTCGTGCCTTGGTTCTCATGTTTATGGTTATATGGATCTCATACAGTTGAGCTGATTTGTGCGTATATACGCACACGATTTGGTTTTTGCACTCGGTATAGTTCATATATGTTTGTAGTGCAGTGTTGCGTATGTTGTGCATTTAGATGCCCTGGACTTCGATTTCGATGGTGATGTTCGATATTTGTTTTGTGCACCTTGTGCACCTGATTGGATTTTGCGTATATTCGGCACTTGATATTGGATTTCATGATTTCGTGCATGATGGATGCACCTGATTTGGATTTTCGCGCATGTTGGGCGCATGTTTTGAAGTGTGATTTTGGTGCACACCAGATGCACTAAATCGAGATTTTTCGTGCATGTTAGATGCACCTGATTTTGCTGTCAGGCACACATGCTGCCTACGACAGATGTTTCGTGCACACCCGATGCACTTAGATGTTGTTTCTGTGCGCATGTATGGCACATTCATGGATCTTGATTTCCGTGCGCACCAGACGCACGCAGCATTCATGTGCATATTTTGGGATTGATTTCGTATAGAGCAGTGCGTTTTTATGATATTGCTATGTATTTTCGTACTGAGCAGGACTAGTCAGAGGACAGTACCTAAATATATTTTTGCATGCATTGATAGTTATTGAAGGGATTTCCAAAAAGCGAGCTATAGCCTCCGTATTTACCTACGTGTCTGATATGATACGAAATGTTTAAAACAAGGAGACCCTTCTAAATTGTTTCCAAAACGGCGGAACATACATTTCAAACAAAGGTATATATGTATATAGTTATTTTCTTATGATAGACGTCCGCCACTGTGCAGTGTTATACGCGTTGCACAGCGACTTAAAGAGATTTGGCATGCATTTCCTTCAGATACTTACAGATATAGATTCGATGTTTACATGTATAGTTTCGAGTTATATCATATTGGTTTGATTTAGATTTGGCATTGATGTCTTCTCCATGACTCCGATGATTGCGGGATGCTTGACGGAATTTTGATTTGAGTTATATACTCATTTTTCAAGCGCATGCGCTGCGCTACGAATTGTTTTATGTAGTTACAATTTCGGAGCCCCGACGACTTGATGGTTTTTCTTAGATGTCTTAGTATTTGGGGGAGTTTGAATTTAAATTCGGGGACCGAATTTTTTTAAAGGGGGAAGATTGTAACGTTTTGAAAATCGTTTCGGTGAAATTTCGAAAAATCGGTAAAATAAGAGGGTTTTCTGTAAAAAGTTAAAATACAAATATCTTATTATAAAAATTAAATATACATATTCTAGCTATGTAATTGCTATTATTTGTTGTTTATTGAGCCACTGGTGAAATTTCAAATTTTCTGAAAAAAATATTATTTTATTATTATTTTAAGCCGTCACTAATACATTTAATTAGGGAAAATTCCAAATTGGAATGAGTTGAAACAAATTTTGTGCATCATAAAACATTAAATAAAATTTTATCATGTGGTTTTTGGAACGAAATCATTTGCCAAAACGGTTTAGAAATTATTGAAGAAAAAAAGGCTTTTTTTTGCGTAAATGGATGCTTGGGGTATTGTATTTATCATTTTTCATCACCCCACACCCGTACCCACACCCACACACCCCCACTTACTCCTCCCCTTGGCTGAATTCAGCAGCCCCCTCTCTTGTCCCCACTTGGTTTGCAAAAGAAAAGAAAAGAAAAGAGAACAAAGGAATGAAAGAAATTAGGCAAAAGGAGTTTGGGCTTTGACTTTTGGGTATTGCCTTGACTTTTTCCCCACCTCCCTCTCTCTCCCCCCTCCCCATTCAGCCGACCCTCTCTCTCTCCTTCCCACAACCGCAGCCCTCTCTCTTTTCCACTCATTTCTCATCAAAATTTCATCACAAAATGCCCAAAAATCAACACAAAAATGCCACAAAATAAAAATCCAATCCCTACCCATTTTCCCTTATCTCTTTTAGCATGGATCTTGATGCAAAGATTTCAATTTGGAGGCCATGTTCTATGTATGTTCCATTGTTCTTGAGGTATATTAAATCTTGGCTTTTTGTTAAATTGTTTGATTATTACTTCAATTAAGTTAATGAGTGGTTTAAATTAAGTTTTGAATTGCTAGTTAGAATTTTAAAGTTAGGGTTTGGAAATTCTAGAATTAGGTTTTTAAAATCAAGTGAGGGTTTTTAACATTGTTTATGATTGTATAGTGTAGTTATCATGCTAAGTCATGCAAAGTGTAATCTAAGTGCCAAATTTGCTAATTTCTACATCTAAATTATCATAATTAAGCTAATTGCAAACTAGTTTTTTTGATCTATTATAATTAGTGAGTTTAAAATTTAGTTTGGGTTTGGGTGACTTAATTAAGTTATTTAGTGGGCATTTTAGCCACTAGAATTGTTAAAATAGTTAAAGTTGATTAAAACACCAAGTTTTGAGCTAAAATGGAAAATTGTGCTAGTTTTGCTAACTAGGTTTTGTAAGTATATATATTTTGATGAGAATAAATTATTGTAATGGTTTATATGACTTGGTTATGATATTGAGTGGATATTGCGGCTGCTAGATTTGTTTAAATGTTGATTTTTGTACTAAAACGGTAAATTTTTGCTTGCTAGATTTTCGGAAAAATGGCTTTTAAAGTGAGTTTGAGTTTTTTTTCGAATTTTAACCTATTTTATATTATAATTAGTGCATGTGTTTGTGCAAATGAGTGTGTTTGGGTTTTCTCGATGGTTTGGCGTTTGTACGCCGACATCGAGGGTTTTGGGGTTGATTTATAAAGGCAACCATAGGTTTTGACCTATGTGGGATTCGTGAGTCGTTTTGGTCATGAGTCGGATTTTAATGCAATACGGTGCATTATGATATGTAGGCACCCCATGCGGACTTTGAGACGACAAGCAAGCGCGTGGCGACGTCGGCACCGGTGAGCGAGGACCAGGTGAGTAGATTTATATCTACGGGGAGAAGTCGGGTGGATGGGCGTATAGCCCCCCCCCCCCCGCAGTTCGTGGTGATGTATACGAATACGTATACACACATATATTTTGATTATATATATTATGTTGATATGAGACTTGATGATAAAGGTGGATTCTAGGTGTTCATGGATTAGTTTAGTGTTAGTTGCGAAAGCCTAGAGTAGTTGTTACACCCACACACACACGCACACACATGCATACATCTATGTTATTACCTGTGCATATATGGGGAGAGGTGGTTATGTGTTCACCTGGGTATGGGACTAGGTGTTCACATACTGGATTTGCGGATGATACTTGGGTTTGAGATGAGTCGATGAGATTTGAGTTGAGGTCGTGAGATCGGTGATATGGCAGGATTCGTACTTGAGATACGTCCTGATATTATAGCGGATCTTTGGATGACAATGCCACGTGAATAGTGATATTAGTAGTGTACTAGACGTAGGTCAGTACCCCAGATGATGATCTTGATAAAGAGGATACCAGATGAACAGTGTGATGAGTATGATATTGACCCGTACCCAGATTTGGGGATGCCGTACGACGAATTTACGTACGAGCTATATCTTGATGATTGATCCGCACTCTTGACTTGGGATGTCTGATTATAGATATGGTATCGGATATGATATTATTGAGGCGGGATCACCGACTAATATATATACAGGTATGTATATGGATCGACTCAGATGTTAGGCGGTTTCCTTACCTGTAGTCCAGCTGGTTAGCTTAGCCCTTTAGTTTAGTTTAGTTGTTAGATTAGATTTGATTCTTACCTATTTCAAAAACTAACGAATCGTGGGTATTTTAAAAGACAGCCCAAGGGATCCTACGGATATTTCAAAAGACGTATCTTTTCATAAAAACACCGTTGCCCCTATTTTCAAAACCCCATGATTCATGTTATTTCAAAAGGCACCATTTGTAGGACTTATATTAGATTAATGCAGATTAGTTATAGTTGCGTCTAGTTTTCAGCTTCCGCTCATTATTGCTGTTCGCTCTGCCTCGCATACTTATTTTGCTGCATATTCCATTATTGATATCATGCTGTTAGGACACCAGCACCATTACCGATGATGCGTATGTACCACGTACACCTACTTGCCGCCTCACACACATCTTCATCGGTAATTGCCATGTCACGTACACTTTAGATGATATATTTGCTTGACTTAGCTTGTTAGCTAGTAGTTTTGACATGATATTAGTGTACTTCCCTTATATGCCATATTAGACATTGTAGTTATTACTTGTCGCTTCAGGCATACTGTTATTCATTGTTATGCCGTATTCATGGATTCTCATGCTTATATTCATGGTTTTACATCCTATTGATGATTCGGATTTCCATGATATTTTCTGGATTTGGAGGAAAACCGCAAAACATATATAAACTGTTTTCTCTCTTTTAAAATAAAAAGTGCGGTTTTCTCATGATGTATGAGTCGTCCACCATGAGTTTGCTGATGGATTTCGAGACCCGATTCGAGGAGGCGGATGAACCGTTTCGGGTACATGGTGGACCCGGTAAGGTACCCCGGGGCAAGAAGCGCGTGATGATGACGATGTGAGCCTGGCAGGGGAGCACTACCTACCGGTGATTTTACCCGACGCGTCGGATATCCGGAGGATACCGTCGTGGTCTTGAGATGGATGGTAGGGGCCGGTCTGGACTGACGGCGCCCTAGATATTGTGATTGAGACATTGAGATTTCGAGATATTGTGGTACAGAGACTGTGATACAGAGATATCGGGATTACGTTTTGTGCCGATGCTAGGCACTGTTTTATGCTGATTTCATTATAATACCTTATTTTAAAAATACAAAGGAAATCTCACTAAATTATGGAAACAATTCTTCATTTACATGTATTCTGTTTTCATGCATTCATACCTCATTCATATGATATATTGCTACTTGAGGCACTGACACGGGCACATGAGATTACACTCGGGTTAGATATTTACCCTAGCCTTGTTATAGGCTGCATGTTATATACTTTTTTTGAGGATATATTATGATCGTATGACCCAGGATTGCGTCATACATGCGATTTCTGTGCGTAGATGTTTTTCTATTCACGAGTTGGCAACTCACCCCCGTTGTGCCCCAGTTTCTTGCAGGTTTGCCGTACAGGTTTCATTACGTCTTGCGGGCATAGTTTCCTTCGGGTGATTTGCTAGTAGGTGGGTTTACTTGTATCGTACCCCCATTATATATCTTGTATATTATTATTCTGTTGTATCTAGAAGTTCCATCAACCAAACATGTATTTATTTGAGATAGAGACCAGTGATGTTTATTCTTTCGACCTTAGAGTCGCGCGTTATATTTCTGTGGTTTTCTTGTGGTTTTGAGTTTCCTTTTGAGTTTTGATCCTCGCCGTTGGCGTTGTATATTTTATTGCTTGTGTGGTTGTGACCGTCGATTGACGAAGAGCTAGCTCCCGCTTGGGGATGCCTTTTTATTGATTTCGTATACTATTCATGTTGTATCCCGTTTGGGGGCCAGTATTTACAAAGGAGACTCTGCCGAAATTTTCAGTAAATTTTTGATGTTTTTAAAAACCGCATAATTCGACTTATGCTATTGAAACTACTTGCTTTAAGTTGGTTTTTCCTGCACTCTACTATTTTCTTGGTTTGGATCTCTGGGTTTTCGGTTTACTTAGATTATGTACGCCTCGAGACGTTCGTAGTTTATGTGCCGGTCATGTTCCGTACTTTCGGGTCGTGACAATAATTGGGAATTTCAAGTGTTGAAATTTGCAATGAGATTGCATACCTTTTATGAGATAGTTGGATCCCGATACCCGCTGCGAGTAAGAGTTACTCCTGGGAGAGTTTTATACATTACAATTAGCCGATCAAGTAGGTGTCTAGAAAGGTGTTAACGGGGTAACGCCTCTGGGAAAACGAGGTTTACTTTAATTAGGTTCGTGCGAAAGCACGGGGGACCTCCCTCAAAGTACCGACACTGGCCTGGCTGAAAGATTGGCGAACTTGTAGCGTGTAATTAATCCCGGCTAGTCTTTCCTTTTAGGGTTTGAAGGAAGATTTGATTAAAACAGTGGGAGACATCCTGATTAGATATATTAGATAACCAATCTAATCTTGCAAGAGCATATGCTGAGTGTTTTCTTCTCTCTCTCTCCAGGTAGCGACCATAACACACCTTAATCAAGATAATAATACGGATATATTGACCGAACCCGCTTGTTATACTGAGCTGGGGAACGTTGGTCCCGCTCCAACTTATAATTGTTATAAGATAGAGCAGGAAATTGGGGAATACCAGATTTCCCGTGCCGCCCAAACGAAGAAAGTGCATGCTGATGCATCATCTTCGAGTGTGTTCATTACAGAGAACTGTTTCTCAGTATCCTTTACGTCCTGGGTATGATACCGGATCAGGATCCCGCATATGTAATCTGTTACATGGGCTACAGATAGGTAAAGGACTGAGAACGGGTGATAAGTTTCATGAGACAGAAAACGGTGCAAGTGTTGCAGCCAAGTCTGTTGGTCACTATCACCCTGTATTACCTGAATACATTGATTCTGAACAAATGTTATTAGATACCGAACCTGATATACAAAATCATATCAGTCTCTTTATTAGTAAAGAAAGGATATAATTTTGTATTGTTGGATAATGTTTTGAACATTTCCTATATCAAGAGTTGATCGGTTCAGGCACGTTATCTAAAAGCATTGACGTTCTAAATCAAACTACAATTCTTAGTATAAGGAACATACACAAGAGGAAGAGTTCAGAAATGAACGAATCCTTCTTGAGGTATTGTAGACTAGGTCATGTCAATGTGACCCGACTAGCGAAGTTACATATAGATGCATATTTAAATTAGTTTGAATTTATATCTTATGAAACTTGCCGGTCATGTCATAAAGATAAGATGACTATAGCTCCGCTTATTGGAAACAGAGAAAGAGTTAGTGAACTCTTGGGATTGATACATGCTGATGTATGAAAATCTCCTGTCTACACATGCCAAGACTGGTTCTTTGTACTTCATTACATTCTCTGATAATCTTCCAAGATTCCAACATGTGTTGAAACACAAGTCCGAAGCTTTTGAGATATTCACAGAATATAAGTTAGAAGTAGAGAACCAAAATACGGGTATAAGTATTATGTCCTTTGATGAGATCAAGGAGGAGAATACTTGAGCACGGAATTCCTGGACTATTCTAAAGGAGAATGAGATTCTCTCTCAGCATTACTCCTCCGTATACACCACAGCACGTCGGTATATCGGGGCAGAGCAATAGCACCCTATGTGATATGGTGTGCTCTATGATGAGTACTACTGAGTTTCCTATTTCCTTTAGTGAGTTATGCACTTGTGAAGTTGCATACCTATTGAATAGGGTTCAAATCAAATCAGTTGCCTACCACTTCATATATGATAGGGAAAGGGAAGAGCCCATATCTTAAGCTTGCTAAGATTTGGGGTTGTCCGGCCTATGTCTAAAAGCAAAATCTGGACAAGCTCGAGGCAAGGTCTGTTATGTAGAACTGGAAATTTTCCAGCTATACAAAATGCAGATGATGATTTGGTAGAACCAAAGGATTCAATAGTTTCCAACGAACCTCAGCCTCTCCGCCGATCTAGTAAGGTTCCTCACCCACCTGAGAGATACTTTAGTTTCTCTATGACAGTGGGAGCGAGGATTGCATCATGAGATGATGACCCAACTAGTTTCGAGCTGGCCATCAGGAGTGGGACTCTGTAAGAATGGCTGGGTGCTTATCGATCTGAGATGGAATCCTTATACACCAACAAAGTATGGACTTTGGTTGCTTTATTTGAAGGGTTAAATCCCCATCAGGAGCAAGTATATCTTGAGAAGATTACTTGGTGTACATGGAAAAGTTGAGACTTTCAAAGCTAGACTTGTTAAAGGTTTGCATCATAGACCAGGTATAGATTATGTTGAAACCTTTTCTAAGGATCTATGCTTAAGTCCATCCAGATCCTACTTGCCACGGCTACATACCATGACTACGATATCTGGTGGTTGGGTGTCATGACTGCTTTTCTAAATGATGTTTTAGAAGATAGCGTCTATAAGTACACAGCCAGAGGGCTTCGTAGACAGTGGGAGCAGCGGAAACGTGTGCAAGATGCTTTATAGGATAAAGCAGGCATCGCGGAGTTGGAACATCTGTTTTTGATATGGTAGTCAAAGAGTTTGACTTCATCAAAATGGTAGATGAACCTTGTATATACAAAAATGTGGTAGAGAGTATGGTGGAGATCCTCGTAGAGTACGTGGATGACATACTCTTGATAGGGAAGATGTTTCCTATGCTACGCATGGTCAATCTCCGCTTATCACAAGGATTCTCCATATAGGATCAAAGTGATACCTACTAAATCCTAGGTTTTGGATCTATGAGATAGATCTAATTGGATGTTAGGATACTCACTAGTTGTAGTGAGATGGTATAAATCGATCCTGGGGAAATCACTGGAATGGTTCCAGGGTGATAAGGACGACTGAATGTCAGTCGCAGGCTTTTCTATACCCTCAGTGGAGGGACGGTATGTTGGAAGAGTTCCAAGATAGATACCGTGACATACTAGACGATTAAAGGCAAGATACATCGTTACCAAGGATACAACCAAAGAGGCAGCTTGGATATTTATAAGTTCATGAGATGAACTTCATTCCTACCATTGTGTGTCAATGGAGTTGTGGCTTTAGCTAAGGAACTACCGTCACATCAGAAATCCAGATATAATTCTTAGGTAGTATCACCTGATCATGGAGATGGATGATCTCCAAGGTGATCGAGGTTAGGAGAGCAGACACAGAGGACGACAGCGCGGATCCATTCACAAAGGCCTTTTTCCCAGTAGAGACCTTTATGGGATGGTTGAGTATGAGATACTTCAACCGCAGCTAATTGTTGGGTATGAGATACCATAACAGATGGCCCTAGTGCCAGTGGGAGATTGTTAGTTATATGTATGCCCTAGAGGCCATTACTGTACATACGATGTATATTGTAGTAGATGCTAGGACATATATAGGGAGGACTTTCTTGCTCGACATGATAGTATGCTATCTGGTTGTACTTTATCTTAACATGTACTCTGATTGTCTCTATATTACATGTTGATAAAGCCCTTAGGATATGTACTCGACTACTGGGACTATGATGAGATCATACTAGTGGGGCCACGGTAGTCGACGAGTACATCGTATAACTGTTCCTAGTCGAGGGTGTATCGAGACAGGGCATCGATGCACCAGAGTAGGCTAGCGTATACGCATCTTGACCCATATGATGGGCGATGGATGATCCCACATCCATCGGTGTTTGACATCAAGGATGGTGTACGGGTGCTCAGTGGAGACTGGGTACACTGGACGGACTCGCCGAGAACTCCCAGATGGTATTATACCATACGTCTGATGGCAGTTCTCCAGTGACACTGGTACAGAGTAGTCTGTTGACCCGAGATCGTCATAGAGTCTTGTGTGATTCCCACTGTGCTTTGATTTCCATCATACCACGTCCAAGAGGGCGTGCAAAAAGGTGGCTTTTGGGTACAGTCCCGAATCACATGGAGGCAATGAGCGATAGGAGGGGATTCGTCTCTCCCGGTATAGGGAGTTGATGTTGTGCTGTGTTCGATTGGCTATAACCGAAAATCCCTGGCCAGGGTTGTTGAGATTTACTGGTAAGTGTTATCAGTAGTTTCTCGAACTGTTATAGACCTCATATCGACATAACTTATCGAGCTACTGGGGTCTGACGTTTACCACCCCTAGGCGAGATATGCAACATATCAGACGACGAGACCGGACTGTACGGGAGTGTTACTGTTTGGATTCACAGGAGAATGTACAGGCTTGCTTGTTGATCTTCTGAGCGCTCAATACCTGGGTGGCTGTTACGTTTAGCTGACCGCTTGCAGCTTGTGGGTGTTTGATATGATCATCACTTACTGCCGGCGTATTGACGATTCTTTAGAGTCCTACACAAAGGTTTCTTGGCTCAGGCAAAACGGAGTAGGAGCACATATGTGATATGTGCGGGACCGAGGATAATACGATATGAGATACCGTATTCTATTCTCGCGATATTTGATATCAACCGGGTCATCGGATCAAGTGTTGATTCGATGAATCGGTACGGATAAATATTAGTCGGTTATATGCGATATAGCCCGATTGTCGGATCAAGTGTTGATTCGATAATTTAATGTATAATAATATATATGATATATTAAAAAACATTAACTAATATTAGCTCACTAAAAGATTCTTTTTCTCACTCGGATAATACATTGATATATATGCGATATATGTTAATTGTATTATTTTATTTTGTTACAATAAATATTGTATATGTGATATATAATATTGTAACATATTATAATTATTAATGCAACATGTTTAGAGGAGTTTAAACATGATTAGGGTTTGGATTAGGGTTAAACCTTCTAGTTGATTCTAGAAGCTTTTCTTTTGTCATTTGTTAAGATATTATGATAGATATCTTTTGTGACTCACCCTTTAACCCAACCCAAACCCTAACCCTAGTAAACTCTCTACATTGGTTACTACAACCATGGTTGCATAAATGATTATGATAACATTTTATTATTCATCACAAATCATTGTTCATCTTCTTCCTTCATTCTCTTCATGAAAAATCTTGCTAGCTTTTTTTCAATGTGATGAATAAATATGAGAAAAAGATAAATAAAGAGAGCAAAAATCCTACTTCATCATCCTCATCTTCCTTTGCCATTTAGATGAGGGTGTTCACATCATTTCATGAGTGTTAGCTTGTGTTAACGGAACTTCAAGGTAGATCATCTTAGTATCGAAGATCGGAAGCAAAGGTTGCATCTTTCTCTTCGTGGAACCTTTCGAGAGTCCGGAACCCGATGATCGCAGCGAAGGGACCACAACACGGAGCATAAGAAGTGAAGAACCGGATCTACAAAGGTTGTAATCCCTCTCACTTAGTGTTAAAGTTGTTAACATGCTTGTTTTCGCCTAATCTCTAGTTTAAAGATCCGTATTCGGGTTGTTCGGCACGGCTAATTTTTTAATCGGGCATGGTTGATGCCTCGTAGACCCTTGTGTGCATGCCTAGCAACCCTACAATTTTGAGGCTTTTCTAGTTTTGCTAAAGAGTGTAGGGTTCCTAGGCACGCTAATGAAGTCTCACAAGGCATCAACCATGCCAATTTCAATTTTTATGAGTGCCGAGAAATCCTAATACGGATCGTCAACTAGAATTTTAGGCGAAAAAGGAAACTAGTAAACATTTTAACTAAAAGTAGGAAGCTACAACCTTTGTAGATCCGGTTATCCACTTCCTTAGCTCCACGTAGTTGTCCCCTCGCTGTCCATCTCGAATCCCGGACTCTCGCATCGGCTTCATCGGAGAAATGAGAGGAACAGTCGTCGGCTGCGATGCCGAAGATGATCTACGTCGAGGCTTCACAAGATCAGGCTCCAACTTCACCAAGTTGTGAAACTTATGAAGAAAACACCCTATACTACTAGGCAAGAGGTAGAGGGTGAAGAAATAGGAGGTGGGTTCACTTTAGAATTTGATTTCTCACACTTTTGCTCAACATGCCATTAATGGTAGCAAGCTTTTTCTTTATCTCATGAAGAAGAAGAAGATGAAGATGATTATGATAAGTTATTAAAATGAAAAAGAAAATGAATACTTATCATAATGTAAACCATGGTTTGGTGTAGAGAATTGACTAAGGTTAGATGAATGGTTAGGGTTAAGCATGAAGACAAAATGGTCACTTTGGTCAAAGCTTCATGAAGCTTCAACAAGCTTCAAGAATGAAAGCAACCATTTTGTTTTCTTTTGCCATTTCTTTTTTTAATCCAAATTAAAAAGATAAAAGAATGAATAAATAAAAACCCTAACCATTTACTTAACCAAGGTTTAATTCTTTACACTTAACCAAATGAGCAAGTATAATCAAACATGATACAAACATGTGCACAAAAGTATATCACATATACAACTTGCACATCAAGTGAGAAAATCCATTTAAAGTGAACCAATACTAGTTAATGCAAAGTAATATATCAAATTTATAATTATACATTAAATCATTAAATCAACACTTGATTTAATGATCCGGTCATATCGCATATAACCGACTAGTATCCTATGTATCGGCTTATCGAATCAATCCTTGATTCGATATCTAGGTTATATCGCATATAACCAATCGATACATTCATCGCAAGAATGGAATAAGGTATCACATACACGCATTATTCTCGGTCCTGCACATATCTCATATGCGCTCCTATTTCGTTTCGCTTGAGCCAGGAAACCTCTGTGTAGGACTCTAAAGTCCCGTCAATACGCCGGCAGCAGATGATGATCATATCAATCACCCACAAGCCGCAAGCGGTCTGCTAAACGTAACGGCCACTCGGGTATTGATCGATCAGAAGATCGACGAGCTAGCCCGCTCACACTCCTGTGAATCCAACCAGTAACACCTACCGTACAGTCCGGTTTGTTCGTCTGATATGTCGCATATTAAGTCTAGGGGTGGTAAATGTCAGACCCCAATAACCGATAAGTCATGCCGATGTGAGGCTTATAACGGGTCGAGAAACTACCGGTAACACTTACCAGCAAATCTCTGATCAGCCCTGGCCAGGGACTTCCCTGTTACGGCCAATCGAGCACAGCGCAACATCAACCCCCAATACCGGGAGAGACGAAACCCCTCCTATCGCTCATTGCCTCCATGTGACTCGGGACTGTACCCAAAGACCACCGTTTTGCATGCCCTCATGGACGTGGTAAAGTGGAGATCAAAGCATAGTGGGAATCACACAAGACTCTATAACGATCTCGGGTCTACAGACTAACCTGTACAAGTGTCACCTGAGAACTGCCATCTGACGTGAGGTATAATGCCATCTGGGAGTTCTCGGCGAGTCCGTCCAGTGTACCCAGTCTCCACTGAGCACCCGTACACCATCTCTAATGTCAAACACCAATGGATATGGGATCATCCATCGCCCATCTCATGGGTCGAGAAGCGTATACGCTAGTCTACACTGGTATATCGATGCCCCGTCTCGATACACCCACGACTAAGGACCTTTAAGGATGTACTTATGGAATACCATGTCTCCACTAGTATGATCTGCATCATAGTCCAGGTTGTCAAGTACACATCCTAAGGGCTTTACCAACATGTAACTATAAGACAGTTTCAAAGAGACTAGTGTACATGTTAAGATAAAGAGCAACCAGATAGCATACTATCATATCGAGCAAGAAAGTCATCTCTATATATGTCCAAGCATCCAATATAATATACATCATTTGTACAATACTGGCCTCTGGGGCATACATACAACTAACAATCTCCCACTTGCACTAGGGCCAGCTGCTGTAGTATCGCATACCGAGCATCCCGAAGAGTCTCTCAAACTGTATCTGGGGAATGGCCTTCGTGAGTGGACCCGCCGTGTTGTTCTTCATGTCAACCCTCCTGACCTCGATCTCCCGGCGATCAACTATCTCCCGGATCAGGTGATACTGCCTCAGAATATGCCTGGATCGCTGATGGGACCTAGGTTCCTTGGCCAAAGCCACCGCTCCATTGTTATCGCAATACAAAGGTATTGGATGCTCAATGGATGGAACCACTCCAAGTTCAGTAATGAACTTCTTGATCCAGACAGCCTCTTTAGCAGCATCGTTGGCAGCGATGTATTCAGCCTCCATCATCGAGTCTGCCACGGTTTCCTGCTTGGAACTCTTCCAGCTAACCGCCCCTCCGTAAAGGGTAAAGACAAATCCCGACTGCGACTTAGAGTCGTCCTTATCACTCTGGAAGCTCGAATCGGTAAAGGACTCCACTTGGACTTCTCCGTTACCATACACCAAGAGCATCTCATTAGTCCTTCGTAAGTACTTAAGAATGCTCTTCACAGCTGTCCAGTGACTCTCACCAGGATCAGCTTGATACCTACTCACTACACTTAGTGAGTATGTTACATCGGGTCTGGTACATAGCATCGCATACATGATAGAGTCTGCAGCCGAAGCATAGGGTATCCCTTGCATGCGAGCTCTCTCCAAATCAGTCTTGGGAGACATCTCTTTGGAGAGAGTGACTCCAGAGATCGTGGGCAAGTTCCCACGCTTGGATTCTTCCATACTAAACCTCTTTATTATGGTGTCAATGTACCTGGATTGGGACAATCCCAGTATCCTTTTGGATCTATCTCTATAGATCCTAATTCCCAATATGCAGGAGGCATCACCAAGATCTTTCATTGAGAATCTTTGTGATAAGAAGAGCTTGACCGATTGCAGCATAGGAATATCATTTCCTATCAAGAGTATGTCGTCCACGTACAATACGAGGAAGACAACCTTACTCTCTGCCACCTTCTTGTAAATACAAGGTTCATCTGGGTTTTTGACGAAATCAAACTCTTTGATAATGACGTCAAAGCAGATGTTCCAACTCCGCGATGCTTGCTTTAATCCATAAATGGATTTAAGCAGCTTGGACACCTTCCCGCTGCTCCCACTGTCTACGAAGCCCTCTGGCTGAGTCATGTACACGCACTCTTCTAAATCACCATTTAGAAAGGCGGTCTTAACATCCATTTGCCAGATTTCGTAATCATGATATGCAGCGATGGCAAGCATGATCCGGATGGATTTAAGCATAGCCACTGGAGAAAAGGTTTCGTCATAGTCCACACCTGGTCTTTGACGAAAACCCTTTGCAACAAGTCTAGCTTTGAAAGTCTCCACTTTCCCATCTTCACCAAGTTTTTTCTTGAAAATCCACTTGCTCCCAATGGGTTTTACCCCTTCAGGAGCATATTCCAAAGTCCATACTTTGTTGGTGTACATGGATTCCATCTCGGACCGCATAGCATCCAGCCATTTCACTGAGTCCCCACTCGTGATGGCCTGCTCGAAGCTAGTTGGGTCATCATCCTGCATGATGCAATCCTCGCTCCCACCATCCATGAGAAAACCGTAATATCTCTCAGGTTGGCGAGGAACCCTACTAGATCGGCGAAGAGGCTGAGGTTCATTGGGAGCTACTGAATCTTCTGGTTCCACTAAATCTTCAGTTACGGTTTGTGTATCTGGAACCTCTTCCAGCTCTACCACTTTTCCACTAATTTCTTTTTCAAGGAATTCCTTTTCTAAAAAGATGGCATGTTGAGCAACAAATACTTTTTGTTCCTCACTGTGGTAGAAAAAATACCCATATGAATTCTTTGGATATCCCACAAACTTGCAGAGAACTGACCGTGCCTCGAGCTTGTCCGGATTTTGTCTTTTGACATAGGCTGGACAACCCCATATCTTAACTCGTTTAAGATATGGACTCTTCCCACTCCATATCTCATATGGTGTGGTAGGTACAGATTTAGATGGAACTTGATTCAATAGGTATGCTGCTGTCTCCAGCGCATATTCCCAGAAGGAAATAGGTAACTCAGCTGTGCTCATCATAGAGCGCACCATATCTAATAGGGTGCGGTTCCTCCGTTCTGATACACCGTTGTGTTGTGGTGTATATAGAGGAGTCAGCTGAGAGAGAATCCCATTCTCTTTTAGGAAGTCCAGGAATTCATTGCTTAAGTATTCTCCTCCTCGATCAGATCGAAGGATTTTAATACTTTTTCCGGTTTGGTTCTCGACTTCCCTTTTATATTCTCTAAATTTCTCAAAAGCTTCTGATTTGTGTTTCATCAGGAACACATATCCGAATCTAGAGAGATCGTCAGTGAATGTAATGAAGTACGAAGAACCATCCCTGGCATGTGTAGACATGGGACCGCATACATCACTATGTATCAGTCTTAAGAGTTCGGTAACTCTTTCTCCGTGTCCAGTAAACAGAGTTTTGGTCATCTTGCCTTTGAGGCATGACTGGCAAGTGTCATACAATGAAAATTCGAATGGTTTCAAATATCCATCCTTATGCAACTTAGTCAGTCGTGTCATATTGATGTGACCCAGTCTACAATGCCACAAGTAGGATTCGTTCAGTTCTGAACTCTTCCTCTTGTGTGTGTTTGTTATGCTCAGAACTGTTGATTGATTTAGAACATAAATGCCATTGCACAACGTGCCTGATCCAACCAACTTTTGGTTACGGAAAATGTTCATAACATTGTCCTGTAATACAAAATTATATCCCTCTTTACTTAATAAAGAAACCGATATAATGTTGCATATCAAGTTCGGCATATAATAGCATTCGTTCAGAACCAATGTATTACCAGTCGGTAATACAAGGTGATATTCCCCGACAGTCTTAGCTGCAAAAATTGCACCATTTCCAACTCTAATGTCTTTATCACCTTCTCCAAGTTCTCTACCTTTCCTAAGCCCATGTAACTGATTACATATATGGGATCCTGACCCGGTATCTAATACCCAGGACGTAGAGCAAATGGAGAAACAGTTCTCTGTAACGAACACACCCGAAGAAAATGCATCATCATGTACTTTCTTCATTCGGGTGGCATGGGAATCCTGGTATTCCCCTATATCCTGTTCAGTCCTATAACTCTTATAAGAAAGAACGGAATCAACTTTCCCCAGCACAGTATAACATGCGGGTTTGGTCAATACATCCATATTATTATCTTGATTAGGGCATGAAATGGTCGCTACCTGGAGAGAGAGAGAAGAAAACACTTTAGCGTATGCTCGTGCAAGATCAGATTGGTTATTATCTTATCTAATCAGGATGGCTCCCACTGTTTTTATCAAATCTTCCTTCGAACCCTAAAAGGAAAGACTTGCCGGGATTAATTACACACTACAAGTTCGCCAATCTTTCAGCCAGGACAGTGTCGGTACTTTGAGGGAGGTCTCCCGTGCTTTCGCACGAACCTAATTAATGTAAACCTCGTTTTCCCAGAGGCGTAACCTCGTTGACACCTTTCTAGACACCTACTTGATCGGCTAATTGCAATGTGCAAAACTCTCCCAGGAGTAACTCTTACTCGCAGTGGGTATCGGGATCCAACTATCTCATAGAAGGTATGCAATCTCATTGCAAATTTCAACACTTGAAATTCCCGATAATATTTTGCCCCGAACAATCTATGACCTTGACAAGGCCAACAAACCATAGACCGCAAGTCAAGTTCAACCCGTCATTTCTTGATTGAATCAAACCCATCTGCACGACCCTTGACAAGGTCAACAAGGCCGTACGACTACCCTAACCCAATCTGCATCATATGCATAAGCAGATAAATACTGGTTAGCTACCGCACACTGCGCCTTGACAAGGTCAACAAACGCAGCACGAATACTAAACAAGACTTATCTGAAATGACGGAGGGCTACGACAGGTTTTTCTGAAAACCTATTGCGTAATGAACTTGATATCATTGTAGGATCGAATGAATTTTGAAATGGAGTGTTTTTTAGGCTTTTATAGTTTTGCTAAAGGGGTCACTCCCGGTGAAGGGATCGTCGGCCCTTTCCTCGTCGAATGAGGTGCGGGATATATCATATATATCACTGTGCAAAGCAGAAACTATAGAAGCAATCAAAAGACAAACCGAATGTGTAGCATCTACCAGTTATTGCTAAAGGAGTCACTCCCGGTGAAGGGATCTCGGTCCTTTCCTCATCGAATAAGGTGCAGGGTATATCATATATACCGCTATGCAAAGCAAGAACTGTAGCTACCTGTTTTATTTAAAATTTGATTCTACAACATCTTAGGTTTCTTTTCTTTCATTAATCACATTAATGAAGTCCCATCATTTAAGTCACCTAAACATC
This sequence comes from Agapanthus africanus, assembly GCA_030015575.1. Taxonomy (NCBI): domain Eukaryota; kingdom Viridiplantae; phylum Streptophyta; class Magnoliopsida; order Asparagales; family Amaryllidaceae; genus Agapanthus; species Agapanthus africanus. The sequence continues at coordinate 701,199,782 of CM057339.1, read as the reverse complement.
ACAGATAAATACGACGTACACTTATGCCATCCACATTCGCCTCGATGTCCCCTCGTGCACCGTTAGGTTAGGTAACTAACGACAGAGCGGGACAGGGCTAGTGCGGGTGGAAAACATAAGTAACGTCTATATAATATATCATATATACTATATAAAGTATCTATCACGGTACATCACATGATCACATCACAGATATCGCAGCAGAAAATATCATATGAAATATTGGATATACTAGGACGTCCGTGTTTTCAATACGAGCTAGTATAAAACACGGATTCCACAGTCGTGATGACTAGCCAATCCCACACCCCTAGACCCCTACGAGAGCGGCAAGCAACCCTACCAATTCTAGAGTTAGGAGGCCCGGACTCGACTCCTCGAGATGGTCTCCCACTGGACCCTAGAACCCGGTTACTTGTGCTCCCCTCCTTAGGTCTATCCTAATGCGGAAAAGTAAATAATATACAAAAGGTGACAACTTCCGCTACCTGGAAGTGTCCCAATAAAAGAATATTACATACAAGTTTTTACATGAATGAAAATGAAAAACACTCATCTCACATAAAAACCCCCGGCTATTCAATCACGACAATCCAATATAACATATCCAGCAACACATAACATCACATGTCATCAACGTAAGTAAATATGAGCACCCCAATTGTCGTTGACATATAGCAACGAAACCAGCGAAATCACATATTACACTTACGGTCACAGAAAAGAAAGTGAAAAACTACAACAGTTGGAATCCACAATCTCTTTAGACATCGCATGCCTGATCAAATGAAATACTTAGACATCACATGCCTAACAATTATAAACCCCGCATTTTAGTCCCATTATCGAAAACTCTTTTCAATATCAAGTGAGACTAAACCGCTAGATTTATAACATTCATTCAGCTATCTCATAACTGTTTGTGAATTCCAATTATTGTATTCCATTCCGGATAAATAGAAAATATTAAACTTTCTGATCGAACATTCGAACACCCAAGTTTTCCCGAAACCGTTCAACACATGAAATAAGTTCAAAGACGTTCACTTCATGCCTCAGTACCAACGGTCCAGCCGTAGAAGGGTCAAGCCAACGCCTCACATGTGGCACGCCGTACTGCCCCAAACCCGAAGATTCAAAGGGCAGTTCAAGACGGTCACATAATCGAGTTAAGGTTTGTTATCTTCTAGAGGGACCATCGCGTTACTTGCACTACTTAGAACGTCCTTAAACCACAGAAAAATCCAATACTTGGAAATTTTCCGGCGGGGGAAAAAGTGAGTATTTATATCCGGTCGAACCTTTTAACATATTCCAAATATCCGGAAAACACATAGACAAAATTTGAAATTACCGATCGAATCATCGAGGCTCTAAAACAACCCAGAAAACTCAACTCTTGATTGCAAATTAAAAATTCTCAGAAAACTCAGCACCTGGAAAAATGAATTACTGTGCAAAAACTACAGGCAACTCCCTTCATTTGGCCGCGGAACCGCCGCAGAAGCCATGCTTCTGCCGCGGTTCCGCCGCACTATAAACATATCATGGGTTAATTTTTGCATCGTAATTCTTAGAATTCCTTGCTGAATATTTTAAGCATTTTTAATCTGGAAAAATCCCAGTTTTTGAAAAAAGTCCAGAGAGCAATTTGTTTTGGGGTTTCGATGTTCATTCGGATTTCAAACGTCGTCTACACTTCGCCTAAGGCTCTAGCTAGGCTCTGATACCACTGTAGGGTTCCTAGACATGCTAATGAAGTCTCACAAGGCATCAACCATGCCAATTTCAATTTTTATGAGTGCCGAGAAACCCTAATACGGATCGTCAACTAGAATTTTAGGCGAAAAAGGAAACTAGTTAACATCTTAACTAAAAGTAGGAAGCTACAACCTTTGTAGATCCGGTTATCCACTTCCTTAGCTCCATGTAGTTGTCCCCTCGCTGTCCATCTCGAATCCCGGACTCTCGCATCGGCTTCATCGGAGAAATGAGCGGAACAGTCGTCGGCTGCGATGCCGAAGATGATCTACGACGAGGCTTCACAAGATCAAGCTCCAACTTCACCAAGTTGTGAAACTTGTGAAGAAAACACCCTATACTACTAGGCAAGAAGTAGAGGGTAAAGAAATAGGAGGTGGGTTCACTTTAGAATTTGATTTCTCACACTTTTGCTCAACATGCCATTAATGGTGGCAAGCTTTTTCTTTATCTCATGAAGAAGAAGAAGAAGATGAAGATGATTATGGTAAGTTATTAAAATGGAAAAGAAAATAAATACTTATCATAATGTAAACCATGGTTAGGTGTAGAGAATTGACTAAGGTTAGATGAATGGTTAGGGTTAAGCATGAAGACAAAATGGTCACTTTGGTCAAAGCTTCATGAAGCTTCAACAAGCTTCAAGAATGAAAGCAACCATTTTGTTTTCTTTTGCCATTTCTTTTTTAATCCAAATTAAAAAGATAAAAGAATGAATAAATAAAAACCCTAACCATTTACTTAACCAAGGTTCAATTCTTTACACTTAACCAAATGAGCAAGTATTAACAAACATGATACAAACATGTGCACAAAAGTATATCACATATACAACTTGCACATCAAGTGAGAAAATCCATTTAAAGTGAACCAATACTAGTTAATACAAAGTAATATATCAAATATATAATTATACATTAAATCATTAAATCAACACTTGATTTAATGATCCGGTCATATCGCATATAACCGACTAGTATCCTATGTATCGGCTTATCGAATCAATCCTTGATTCGATATCTAGGTTATATCGCATATAACCAATCGATACATTCATCGCGAGAATGGAATACGGTATCACATACACGCATTATTCTCGGTCCTGCACATATCTCATATGCGCTCCTATTTCGTTTCGCTTGAGCCAGGAAACCTCTGTGTAGGACACTAAAGACTCGTCATTACGCCGGTAGCAGATGATGATCATATCAATCACCCACAAGCCGCAAGCGGTCTGCTAAACGTAACGGCCACCCGGGTATTGATCGATCAGAAGATCGACGAGCTAGCCCGCTCACACTCCTGTGAATCCAACCAGTAACACTTACCGTACAGTCCGGTTTGTTCGTCTGATATGTCGCATATCAAGTCTAGGGGTGGTAAACGTCAGACCCCAATAACCGATAAGTCATGCCGATGTGAGGCTCATAACGGGTCGAGAAACTACTGGTAACACTTACCAGTAAATATCTGATCAGCCCTGGCCAGGGACTTCCCTGTTACGGCCAATCGAGCACAACGCAACATCAACCCCCAATACCGGGAGAGACGAAACCCCTCCTATCGCTCATTGCCTCCATGTGACTCGGGACTGTACCCAAAGACCACCGTTTTGAATACCCTCATGGACGTGGTAAGGTGGAGATCAAAGCACAGTGGGAATCACACAAGACTCTATGACGATCTCGGGTCTACAGACTAACCTGTACAAGTGTCACCCGAGAACTGCCATCTGACGTGAGGTATAATACCCTCTGGGAGTTCTCGGCGAGTCCGTCCAGTGTACCCAGTCTCCACTGAGCACCCGTACACCATCTCTGATGTCAAACACCAATGGATATGGGATCATCCATCGCCCATCTCATGGGTCGAGAAGCGTATACCCTAGTCTACACTGGTATATCGATGCCCCGTCTTGAACCCACGAATAGGGACCTTGAAGGATGTACTTATGGACTACCATGTCCCCACTAGTATGATCTGCATCATAGTCCAGGTAGTCAAGTACACATCCTAAGGGCTTTACCAACATGTAACTATAAGACAGTTTCAAAGAGACTAGTGTACATGTTAAGATAAAGAGCAACCAGATAGTATACTATCATATCGAGCAAGAAAGTCATCTCTATATATGTCCAAGCATCCAATATAATATACATCATCTGGACAATACTGGCCTCAAGGGCATACATACAACTAACAAAGGGGTCACTCCCGGTGAAGGGATCGTCGGCCCTTTCCTCGTCGAATGAGGTGCGGGATATATCATATATATCATTGTGCAAAGCAGAAACTATAGAAGCAATCAAAAGACAAACCGAGTGTGTAGCATCTGCCAGTTATTGCTAAAGGGGTCACTCCCGGTGAAGGGATCTCGGCCCTTTCCTGATCGAATAAGGTGCAGGGTATATCATATATACCGCTATGCAAAGCAAAACTGTAGCTACCCTTTTTATTAAAATTTGATTCTACAACATTTTTTAGGTTTCTCTTCTTTCATTAATCACATTAATGAAGTCCCATCATTTAACTCACCTAAACATCACAGATAAATACGACGTACATGTAAGTCCATGCTACCTCTCCCGGTACTTTCGGCCATGCGGAATTTGGTGAAAAACAATTTTCTAGAGGTGGTAACATGGACTCAAAACCAGATCTTTGTTAAACATCTAACTAACAACCTAACTAGGAGTTGTTAACTACTCGGTTAGGGGGTTATACCTTTCTTTCTTGAACTCCTTCTTCTTTGACTCTCGATGGTTATCCGGATCGGCTTCACTCCGTCATCTCCTTGCGCCGAAGATAGATCCACCCGAAAGCTTCTACCTTTGGCTTCTTCTTCGATTTTTGAAGAAACTAGTTCACTTGGTTTGCTAAACCTTGTGAACTAGAGTGAGTAGAGAAGAGTGTGTTGGGATTTTCTCTATGGTTCTTGGTTCTCAACACATGAGACAAGTGAACCATAGACTAAAGAGAGGGAGAGCAAGAGGAAGGAGATGAGAGCTCAAGAACAAGAGAGAGAATGAGAATGATAGAATGAGAAAACTTTTCTCTCTTGGCTCTCATAATCCAAAACCATCATCACAAAAATAGTAATCAAGTATTGTGTAAATGGTTTAAGTCAAAATGGCTATATCATTTCATGCACTCATATTGCACAAGAGAACAAGCAAGTGAAAAGTCTTTGCCATGAAATGATAGCCATTGTTATCATGTTGGTCAACTAGTCCAACCTAGTCAACCGGGCAACAAAATCAACAAGTCAACAAAGTCAACCCCTCAACAACCATGTCACCACAATACTTAATTAATATTATTGTTAATCATATATTATATTCTCATTAGGGTTGAGCAAAAAGTCAATAGTCAACAGTCAACGGTCAACAACCTTAATGAGAATCTTCTGCATCTGTCTCTCCGTCAACTGTGCATACGCACCCGCATCCGTGTTCCGAGGAACATGAATATATACTGGATAAATCCAATCCCAAAACGTACACTAGGATCTGGCTTAAACCAAAGCCCGCTAGTGTTAACTGTCCGGACACTGTACGTGCACAATGTGCACGGATGTGACCGAACCCTGTCGCAAAACCATGCGACCTGTCGCAAAACCATGCGACCTCTACTCTTTTGCCTAAAGGCGAATAGCTTTCTGTGTGGGACTCTAAAGACTCGACACTACGCTGGCAGTGGGTTTAACCACAGACCGCAAGCGGCACTAGCTGTGCGTAACGGTCCCCAGGTAGATGCCGACAAGAAGACTGACGAGGTGAAACCCATCTGAACTCCTACTGAGCCTGAATGTGACAGTCTCCGTACAGTCCGGTCTGTTCGTCTGATACATCGCATGGCGGGCCTAGGGGGGCGGTAAATGTCAGTCCCCTAATAGCGGTACAAGTCGTGTCGGAGTGAAGCCCAAAACACCCTGAGATAACACTGGAAGCCTACCAGTATATCTCGATTGCCCTGGCCAGGGACTACTCGTGTAATGGCTCTCCTAGACACAGTGCGATGTCAACCCCCAATACCGGGAGAGACGAATCCTGTCTAACCGCCACTGCCTCCAAGTGCTTCAGGACTGCACCCAACTACTACCTGTTTGCACGACTCCTTTGAGCCGTGGTAGGGTAGTAATCAAAGTGCAGTGGGAACACACTCAAGGCGAAGTGACAGTGTCAAGTCAACGGACTAAGCTGTACTCATGTCACCTGGGAACTGATAACTGACGATAGGTATAATACCAACCGGTCAGTTCCCGACGAGTCCTGTCCAGTGTACTCGTAACCTAACGAGCACCCGCATACTATCTCCAGTACGACGTACTGATGGCTGTGGGACAGACCACCTCCCATTCTGGGATGAGAAGCGCATATGCTAGTCTACTCCGGAGTATCGATGCCCTGTCTCGATAGTCCTGCGACTAGGGACCTGTATAAGGATGTGCTTATAAATTACCCAGCCCCCACTAGTGTGACTGCCATCACAACGCTGGTAATCAAGCAAAGATCCTAAGGGCTCCACTAATGTGTATAGGCGATATACTAAAATAAACACATGTACACATTGAAGTAGAAACAAACCAAGTAGCATACTACTATTTTGAGCAAGATTGTATATAGAAGGTGAATATCCCAAGCTTCCATTAAGTAATATACAAACTAGTATGATGCAGTAATGGCCTCTAGGGCATATACACTAACAATCTCCCACTTGCACTAAGGCCATGTACTGGCATATCGAAGACCTATCATCTCGATCAGCCGCTCAAACTGAGTCTGGGGAAAGGCCTTGGTGAATGGATCTGCAGTGTTATCTTCTGAAGCGACCCTCCGAACCTCGATCTCCTGGCGATCCACGATCTCCCTGATCAGGTGATACCGCCTCAAGATGTGTCTGGATCTCTGATGGGACCTGGGTTCCTTTGCTAAAGCTATAGCCCCGTTGTTGTCGCAATACAGAGGTATTGGATCAACAATGGACGGAACCACCTGAAGTTCTTTGAAGAACTTCCTTATCCAGACAGCTTCTTTTGCGGTATCAGATGCATCGATGTATTCCGCTTCCATCGTCGAGTCTGCAACGGTTTCCTGTTTGGAACTCTTCCAACACACCGCCCCTCCATTGAGGGTAAAGACAAAACCCGTCATGGACTTGGAATCATCCTTGTCACTCTGGAAGATGGAGTCAGCAAAGGCCTCGATCTGGAGGTCTTTTCCGCCATACACCAAGAACATCTCCTTCGTCCTTCTCAGGTACTTGAGAATGTTCTTTACCGCTATCCAGTGTTTCTTCCCAGGGTTTGACTGATACCGGCTTACCACACTCAGTGCATAAGCTACATCCAGTCTGGTACACAACATCGCATACATTATAGAGCCTACCGAAGAAGCGTAGGGTATAACAGACATGTGATCCCTCTCCAAATCAGTCTTGGGAGACATCTCTTTAGAGAGGGTAATCCCGTGACAAGCCGGTAGGTTACCGCGCTTGGAATCTTCCATACTGAATCTTTTCAGTATGGTGTCGATGTACCTGGACTGAGAAAGTCCTAATATTCTCTTGGATCTATCACGATGGATCCGGATCCCTAGGATGTATGAGGCATCACCCAGGTCTTTCATGGAGAACCTGTGTGACAAGAACTGTAAATCCCCGTTTCCACTTTATTAAAAGTTTCCTATTCTCTGATTTCCAGTGGTTTCCTTTCTTTTTCCTTCATATTTTGAATTGGTTATTAAGCTTAATATTTTCCAAACCCTAAAAGTTAAAACCCAAGATTTAAAACCAAAGCCAATTAAACTAAAACCTAAACTAAAAACCCAAAATAAAATCAATATTAACATATTCCTAAACTCAACCCATTTTCCTTTTCCTCGGCCCACTAGGTTTTTAAATTCTTTAAACAAATTTTTTTGCTGGCCCGTTCCCTTCACTCAGCCCACTCTTTTTTTGATAAGGAATTCTTATTTAATTAGCCGTCCCGTCTCTCCTCAGCAGCCCACGAAGGTTTGAGGAATTATTTTCTTAATTATTCCGGCCCACTCACATTAACCCGTACCCGCCTCCTTAGACCCGACCCACACTCCCTGTTCATCTTCCATTCAAATTCCCCAACGGTAACCTCCCAAACCTACGCGCGCGACCCGCTTCCTCCGCCGTCGCTCACGCCCGCGCCCACGCAGTGCCGTTGCCGCCGTTCCCTATCACAACCTAACCTCTCTCTCTTCTTTCTTTTTGGGAAAATCCCTGACCCTCCCCATTCTCCAAATCCACCGAGCACCCAAAATTTCTCTCGAACCCATTGACACCTCCACCGCCGGCGATCATCCTACCTCGTCGCTCGACCCACGCCGACGACAGCCACTCAGTCACCCTCTTTCTCCCTCCATGACTCCTCCCTTCATCAACCGAGCCCCCACCAGTCATCACCTGCACACAAACCCACTTCAACCAAGCTCGGCCACCTTACCCCCTCGACGCCGACGAACCCCCACTGCACCTGAACCACGTCGTCAACCTCCACCTCCTCAGCATCATCACCCTCACCACAATTCCCCAGCCCCACTTCTTAACCTATCCCCTCTCCAAAACTCCAAAACCCATTTGCAAACTTTTCCCGCACTGTGAACTCCACTGTGCTCATTGCCGGAGCAACGCCGTCGACCGTCGGCAACTCCAATACACTCGCAGAGGATCATCAAACATCCCTCAACGTCCAGTGACTGTGCAACGACTCCGGACAACCCCGACGCGAGATCTGCATCTAGATCCAAGCTCACGCGAATCGGTTCCACGGCGTACATCACGCGTTCGTGACGACGTGGCTGCCTTGCGACCCCGAGACGTTTCCAGGCAAGTGTTTACTTGCTTCATGCTATAATAATTGTAGTACAAAGTTAAATAATCTCGTTTAGGGATTTGCCAATTACCGATACATAACGTGACCTAAGTGTTCGATGCTAGATCCCAATGGAAATAATTGTCTAATTTGACGGTAACCGATACGTTCTGTTGGCCCTTTTAATGATGTATATCGTGTGTGAATCTCGCTTGAAAATACGATTGTTAGTGACAAAAATTGATACCCCCAAACATGTCGTTAAAACTAGAATTCTCTCGTACCCGAAAACGAATAAAAACACCATAAATCATACACATATTGGAAAGATGCGTTTGAGGTCTTAGATCGAAGCCGACTCGATGAACTTTAACCCTATGTAAAGTTCTAAAGATTTCTGTTATGTAACCATGAAGTTAATTGGATCGGAACGCGACTCTGGACTGCAGTCCAGAGCGTTTCTGATTATTGTGTTCTGTCCAAAGACCTGCGTCACTGTGTTTCCTGAAATCGTACGTTACGAAACTTTACAGTAGATTAGAGATAATTCTGTTAGCTAAATAAAACAAGTGGTTCCATTCTGATTCATCGCCGTTTGCTATTTTAAACTATATTTAAAAGGGCAGAACGTAAAACTGTTCAGAACAATTTCTGAAATGACATATCGAGATTAAACTGTGTATAACTTTCAACATACAGATGCGATTGAGGATCCATCTATTGCGTTCAATACTTTATCAAAAACCCTAGATTTCATTTAACTGTGACATCGCTGAATTCTGAGCCCAACTGGGTGTAATTCGTGTCGCGAAACAGACGTTCAGTACTGAAACTGAATTTCCAGCTGCGAGCACTTAAAACGAAATAGCTGTATCTTGAGAACCGAAATCCCGATTGAACTGAAACAAATTGTGATAAATTTCTGACTGAGTATTCTATTTAACCTACTTGTATCATTTTGCTGGATTCGTAATATATTCATTTATGCAATTTATTTTAGTTAAAGACATGCATGTTGGTTCATAATATACATAGTTTATTGGTAGCCTACAATACATATATCATTCCCTTGCCACTTATTCAATGTTAGTGCGTGTGGACATTGCATTATCGTGCGTGATAGATGTTGGTTTAGGAGTGACGGGTATACCAATGGAAAGTGAATATTCATGACCGTGATTGATACAGTGAACAGTGATGAAACCGTGCCATTGGTATACTTGTACATAACTAGATCAATATCATAAATAGTGTAAACCTGGGGGAAAAGGGGAAATCAAAGTGGAAAGAGTATCGTATTTAGCGGGACCGTGTTTAGAGGATGATCATTCGAACTGTGATACTGATACGTGTAGGATAGGATCTAACGATCCGGCTGACAAGGTTATGTCCCGGGCATGTGGGCCGTAGTCTCGGGTATGTACGAGACTCCTGTTAAACATGATCCTCCTTCCACTATGTGATTTCAAACATGACCTAGAGACCGATAGGGACACATATCATATTCAGCATCATATAGCGACATAGAGACTACTTGCATTATTCTCATACCAGTATTACCTCATTTACCTGTTTTATCTGATTATAATAATATTATTATTGTGTCGCTCTGACGACCTGAGTATGCATGCTCAGATTCCGCGGGAGGACCGGCACAGGAGACGGATCTACCCTTCGAGTTCACAGAGATATAGTCTGGTGTACTCCCTATCTTTATTGCTTTTCTTAGAGTGATCGTGATATTGAACTTGGTTAGTTATTGTTCTTATTATCTGTAATTTGTGAACAATGGAATTTTAATGTAATAAATTAGTGATGTGATTCCTTTAATGCTGTGCTTTATTTACTGATTACCATGTAGTGCTAGAAGCCGAAGTGTGACTACGGTGGGATGATTCCTTGACCGTAGGAGCATGGCTGGCCTAGTCATCCCTCGTTTTCCGTATTTTGGGAAGCGGGGCATGACATGGTTTAGTTGGTATCAGAGCCTGTGTTTAGTATCAAGGAATAACATTAACTATACTGTATTACGTTATTCTTGTTTCACTACTCTTGATTTCTATCCTTGAATCTGATCCTATTCTTTTGAATCTTCCAGTAATATGACGTCCCCGAACGACCCCTCCTCGGACTCCAGCTCTCAGGACCGCACGGAAAGAATACTCAGTGCACTGACCACTCTTGCGGAAGCTCAGGAGAGAAAGACAGATTTACTTACTGAGGGACTCAGGGCGATTACCGCCGCAGGAGGACCCTCCGCACTCATTATCGCCCCCGAGGGCGCTACTCCACCAGCTTATCAGGCTAGGGCTGGTACCGTATCAGACTTCCGACGGTTACACCCAGCCGCATTCACAGGGCTAGCTGAACCCCTTGAGGCTGAACAATGGCTGGTGAGCATGGAAAATTTATTGACAGCCGCCAGGATTCCAGAGGAAGACAGAGTGGACGTAATCAAGATTCAATTAGAAGACGATGCCCGTACATGGTGGTCGGTGGAAGAAAGCAGACTTGATGAGCCTATTGAATGGAGCAAGTTTAAGGAGTGCTTTCTAGATCATTATTTTCCTCCCACAGCCAAGGCAGAAATGGAGGAAAGGTTTATTCTTTTGAAGCAAAATGGACGCCCAGTGGACGTTTATGCGGCAGAATTCAATCGTCTGAGCCGTTTTGCTTCCTACATGGTCAAATCAGAGACCACCAGGGCTAGGCGCTTCCTTCAGGGGTTAGATTTCGAGTTGCAGCAGTTGATTGCATCGTTAGATTTGCAGACTTTCGCACAGGTACTCAACGCGGCGAGAGTTCAGGAGCAATTGATTAACAAGTTCAGAAGACCCCCAGTCGTTCCAGCACGTACCCACGCGCCTTCTCGAGGAGCCATACCGGTTCACAGAGCAGGAACGACACAAATGAAGCGCCCGTTCGTACCACAGCATCGCCTCCAGAGACAGGGCGTAACTTGCGGCTATTGCGGTAGAGGAGGGCATACCCAGAAGGACTGTCGCCGTGCCAAGGGACAATGCCTAATTTGCGGTTCCAGTCAGCACAGGATTAACAGTTGTCCTGAGCGAGCAGAAATACAAGGAGGTTCTGGACCGTCACAGCAGAGGCCGCAGGAGCAGAGGCAACCATTTACCGGTCGCGGTCAGGGACGGGCCTTCACCTTGACCGCCGAACAGGCAGAAGCGTCAGGAGATGTGGTTACAGGTACTCTACTCGTACATTCCTTACCAGCTAAAGTACTATTTGATTCGGGAGCATCGCATTGTTTCTTGTCTGAGCATTTCACAAATACACATTCAATACCACATGAACCACTAACTAAGGGATGGGAAATTCATACGGGTAATGGCATTATAATATCTAGTCGAGAATGTAGATTATGTAGGGTTGCTATGCACGCGCACAAGGGTCTACGAGGCATCAACCATGCCCGATTAAAAATTTAGCCGTGCCGAACAACCCGAATACGGATCTTTAAATTAGAGATTAGGCGAAAACTAGCATGTTAACAACTTTAACACTAAGTGAGAGGGATTACAACCTTTGTAGATCCGGTCCTTCACTTCATATGCTCCGTGTTGTGGTCCCTTCGCTGCGATCATCGGGTTCCGGACTCTCGAAAGGTTCCACGAAGAGAAAGATGCAACCTTTGCTTCCGATCTTCGATACTAAGATGATCTACCTTGAAGTTCCGTTAACACAAGATAACACTCATGAAATGATGTGAACACCCTCATCTAAATGGCAAGGGAAGATAAGGATGATGAAGTAGGATTTTTGCTCTCTTTATTTATCTTTTTCTCACATTTATTCATCACTTGAAGAAAATCTAGAAAGCTTTTTCATGAAAGAATGAAGGAAGAAGAAGATGAATAATGATAGAATTCCTTTTGTGATGAATAATGCAAAGGAGATAATGATGAATAATGCAACCATGGTTGACTAAATCTTTGTAGAGAATTAACCAAGGCTAGGGTTTGGGTTAGGTTAAGAATGAGTCATTTGAAAATATCTTTCACAAAACAAAACCAAAACATTCTAGAATCATCTAGAAAGCTTAACCCTAATCCAAACCCTAATCATGTTTAAACTCCACTAAACATGTTGCATTAGTTATCATATCATGTTACAATATTATATATCACATATATAATATTTATTGTAACCAAATAAAATAATACATTTAACATATATCGCATATATATCAATCTATTACCCGAGTGAGAAAAAGAATCTTTTAGTGAGCAAATATTAGTTAATGTCATTTAATATATCATATATATTATTATACATTAAATTATCGAATCAACACTTGATCCGACAATCCGGCTATATCGCATATAACCGACTAATATATATCCGTACCGATTCATCGAATCAACACTTGATCCGATGACCCGGCTGATATCAAATATCGCGAGAATACAATACGATATCTCATATCGTATTATCCTCGGTCCCGCACATATCACATATGTGCCCCTACTCCGTTTTTCCTGAGCCAAGAAACCTCTGTGTAGGACTCTAAAGAATCGTCAATACGCCGGCAGTAGGTGATGATCATATCAAACACCCACAAGCTGCAAGCGGTCAGCTAAACGTAACAGCTACCCAGGTATTGAGCGCTCATAAGATCAACAAGCAAGCCTGTACATTCTCCTGTGAATCCAAACAGTAACACTCCCGTACAGTCCGGTCTCGTCGTCTGATATGTCGCATATCTCGCCTAGGGGTGGTAAACGTCAGACCCCAGTAGCTCGATAAGTCGTGTCGATATGAGGTCTATAACAGTTCTAGAAACTACTGATAACACTTACCAGTAAATCTCAACAACCCTGGCTAGGGATTTCCGGTTATAGCCAATCGAACACAGCACTACATCAACTCCCTATACCGGGAGAGACGAATCCCCTCCTATCGCTCATTGCCTCCATGTGATTCGGGACTGTACCTAAAAGCCACCATTTTGCACGCCCTCTTGGACGTGGTATGATGGAAATCAAAGCACAGTGGGAATCACACAAGACTCTATGACGATCTCGGGTCAACAGACTACTCTGTACCAGTGTCACCGGAGAACTGCCATCTGACGTGAGGTATAATACCATTTGGGAGTTCTCGGGGAGTCCGTCCAGTGTACCCAGTCTCCACTGAGCACCCGTACACCATCCTTGATGTCAAACACCGATGGATATGGGATCATCCATCGCCCATCATATGGGTCAAGATGCGTATACGCTAGTCTACTCTGGTGCATCGATGCCCTGTCTCGATACACCCATGACTAGGAACAATTATAGGATGTACTCGTCGACTACCGTGTCCCCACTAGTATGATCTCATCATAGTCCCAGTAGTCGAGTACATATCCTAAGGGCTTTATCAACATGTAATATAGAGACAATCAAAGTACATGTTAAGATAAAGTACAACCAGATAGCATACTATCATGTCGAGCAAGAAAGTCCTCCCTATATATGTCCTAGCATCCACTACAATATACATCGTATGTACAGTAATGGCCTCTAGGGCATACATATAACTAACAATCTCCCACTTGCACTAGGGCCATCTGTTGTGGTATCGCATACCCAACACTTAGCTGCGGTTGAAGTATCTCATACTCAACCATCCCGTAAAAGTCTCTACTAGGAAAAAGGCCTTTGTGAGTGGATCCGCGCTGTTGTCCTCTGTATCTACTCTCCTAACCTCGATCACCTTGGAGATCATCCATCTCCATGATCAGGTGATACTGCCTAAGAATTATATCTGGATTTCTGATGGGACGGTAGTTCCTTGGCTAAAGCCACAACTCCATTGTCACACAATGGTAGGAACGAAGTTCATCTTATGAACTTATATATATCCAGACTGCCTCTTTGGTAGCATCCTTAGTAACGATGTATCTTGCCTTTAATCGTCTAGTATGTCACAGTATCTAGCTTGGAACTCTTCCAACATACCGTCCCTCCACGGAGGGTATAGACAGTGCCTGCGACTGATATTCGGTCGTCCTTATCAGCCTGGAACCTTTCCAGTGATTCTCCCCAGGATCGATTGATACCATCTCACTACAACTAGTGAGTGTCCTAACATCCAATTAGATCTATCTCATAGATCCAAAACCCAAGATTTAGGAGGTATCACTTTGATCCTATATGGAGAATCCTTGTGATAAGCGGAGATTGACCGAGCGTAGCATAGGAAACTCCTTCCCTATCAAGACTATGTCATCCACGTACTCTACGATGATCACCACCATACTCTCTACTACCTTTTCGTATATACAAGGTTCATCTACTATTTTGATGAAGTCAAACTCTTTGACTACCACATCAAAACAGATGTTCCAACTCCGCGATGCCTGTTTTATCATATAAAACATCTTGCACACGTTTCCGCTGCTCCCACTGTCTACGAAGCCCTCTGGCTGTGTACTTATAGACGTTCTCTTCTAAAACATCACTTAGAAAAGGAGTCATGACACCTAACCACCAGATATCGTAGTCATGGTATGTAGCCGTGGCAAGTAGGATCTGGATGGACTTAAGCATAGATCCTTAGAAAAGGTTTCAACATAATCCATACATGGTCTATGATGCAAACCTTTAACAAGTCTAGCTTTGAAAGTCTCAACTTTTCCATGTACACCAAGTAATTTTCTCAAGATATACTCGCTCCTGATGGGGATTTAACCCTTCAGATAAAGCAACCAAAGTCCATACTTTGTTGGTATATAAGATTCCATCTCAGATCGATAAGCACCCAGCCATTCTTACAGAGTCCCACTCCTGATGGCCAGCTCGAAACTAGTTGGGTCATCATCTCATGATGCAATCCTCGCTCCCACTGTCATAGAGAAACCGAGGTATCTCTCAGGTGGGTGAGGAACCCTACTAGATCGGCGGAGAGGCTGAGGTTCGTTGGAAACAATTGAATCCTTTGGTTCTACCAAATTAACAGCTGTAGTTTGTATAGCTGGAACATTTCCAGTTCTACATAACAGTCATTGCCTCGAGCTTGTCCGGATTTTGCTTTTAGACATAGGCCGGACAACCCCAAATTTTAACAAGCTTAAGATATGGGCTCTTCCCTTTCCATATCACATATGAAGTGGTAGGCAACTGATTTGATTTGAACTCTATTCAATAGGTATGCGGCTTCTCAAGTGCATAACTCCAAAAGGAAATAGGCAACTCAGTAGTACTCATCATAGAGCACACCATATCACATAGGTTGCTATTACTCCGCCCCGATACACCGACGTGCTATGGTGTATATGGAGAAGTAATGCTGAGAGAGAATCTCATTCTCCTTTAGAATAGTCCAGGAATTCCGTGCTCAAGTATTCTCCTCCTTGATCTCATCAAAGGACATAATACTTATACCCGTATTTTTTGGTTCTCTACTTCTAACTTATATTCTGTGAATATCTCAAAAGCTTCGGACCTGTGTTTCAACAGAAACATATGTCTGAATCTTGAAAGATTATCAGAGAATGTAATGAAGTAGAAAGAACCGATCTTGGCATGTGTAAACAGGGGACCTTACATACATCAACATGTATCAATCCCAAGAGTTCACTAACTCTTTCTCTGTTTCCAATAAACAGAGCTGTAGTCATCTTATCTTTGTGACATGACCGGCAAGTTTCACAAAATGTAAATTCAAACTAATTTAAATATGCATCTATATGTAACTTAGCTAGTCGGGTCGCATTGATATGACCTAGTCTACAATACCTCAAGAAGGATTCGTTCATTTCTGAACTCTTCCTCTTGTATGTGTTCCGTATACTAAGAACTGTAGTTTGATTTAGAACGACAATGCTTTTAGATAACGTGCCTGAACCGATCAACTCTTGATTTAGGAAATGTTCAAAACATTATCCAACAATACAAAATTATATCCTTTCTTTACTAATAAAGAGACTGATATGATTTTGTATATCAGGTTCGGTATCTAATAACATTTGTTCAGAATCAATGTATTCTGGTAATACAGGATGACAGTGACCAACAGACTTGGCTGCAACACTTGCACCGTTTTCTATCTCATGAAACTTATCACCCGTTCTCAGTTCTCTACCTATCTGTAGCCCATGTAACAGATTATATATACGGGATCCTGATCTGGTATCACATACCCAGGACGTAAAGGATACTGAGAAACAGTTCTCTGTAATGAACACACCCGAAGATGATGCATCAACATGCACTTTCTTCGTTTGGGCGGCACGGGAAATCTGGTATTCCCCAATTTCCTGCTCTGTCTTATAACAATTATAAGTTGGAGCGAGACCAACGTTCCCCAGCTTAGTATAACAAGCGGGTTCGGTCAATTCATCCGTTTTATTATCTTGATTAAGGCGTGATATGGTCGCTACCTGGAGAGAGAGAGAGAAGAAAACACTCAGCGTATGCTCTTGCAAGATTAGATTGGTTATATAAAATATTTCTAATCAGGATGTCTCCCACTGTTTCTGTCAAATCTTTCTTCAAACCTTAAAAGGAAAGACTAGCCGGGATTAATCATACGCTACAAGTTCGCCAATCTTTCAGCCAGGCCAGTGTCGGTACTTTGAGGGAGGTCCCCGTGCTTTCGCACGAACTAATTAAACTAAACCTCGTTTTCCTAGAGGCGTAACCCCGTTAACACCTTTCTAGACACCTACTTGATCGGTTAATTGTAATGTGTAAAACTCTCCCAGGAGTAACTCTTACTCGCAGCGGGTATCGGGATCCAACTATCTCATAGAAGGTATGCAATCTCATTGCAAATTTCAACACTTGAAATTCCCAATAGTATTTTACCCCTAGCGTGCTATGACCATGACGCATGCCAAACAACCCATAGTCCGCTAGTCAAGTTCAACCCGTACATTTCTTGATTGAATTAAACCCACCCGCATGACCCTTGACGCATGCCAAACAACGCCGTACGAATACCCTAATCCAATCGCATCGTATGCTAGCAGATAAGCATGAGTTAGCTACCGTACACTATGCCTTGACGCATGCCAAACTACCGCAGCACGAATACTAACTAGTACTTATGTGAAATGACGGAGGGCTACGACAGGTTTTTAAGAAAACCCTTTGCGTAATGAACTTGATATCGTTGTAGAATCGAGTGATTTTAAATGGAGTGTTTTTAAGGCTTTTCTAGTTTTGCTAAAGGGGTCACTCCCGGTGAAGGGATCGTCGGCCCTTTCCTCATCGAATAAGGTGCAGGATATATCATATATACCGTTGTGCAAAGCAGAAACTATAGAAGCAATCAAAAGACAAACCGAGAGTTGTAGTATCTGCCAGTTATTTCTAAAGGAGTCACTCCCGGTGAAGGGATCTCGGTCCTTTCCTTATTGAATAAGGTGTAGGATGTTCTACAAGGAACACCGCTATGCAAAGCAAGAACTATAGCTACCAGTTTTTAAAACAAGTTTCTACAACATCTTAGGTTTCTTTTATTTCATTAATCTCATTAATGAAGTCCCATTTTATTATGCTTCACAAGCATCTCTTTTGAAACGAAATCTGCAATATAACATATATCTCATATATATAGTATAAACATTCGTCTCAGGCGGTAATATGATCTCATCAGAGAACATTGCAGCAGAAGAACATATATGAAATATTGGATATACTAGGACGTCCATGTTTTAGTACGAGCCTGTATAAAACACGAATTCCACGGTCGTGATGAATAGCCAAACCCACATCCCTAGACCCCTACGAGAGCGGCAAGTAACCCTGCCAATTCTAGGGTTAGGAGACCCGGTCTCGACTCCTCGAGATGGTCTCCCACTGGACCGTAGAACCCGGTTACTTGTACTCCCCGCCTTGGGTCTACCTAATGCGGAAAAGTAAATAATATACAACGGTGACATCTTCCGCTACCTGGAAGTGCCCCAATAAAATAATATTACATACAAATGAATTTTACATGAATGAAAAAGAAAAAACTCTCATCTCACATAAAACCCCCGGCTATTCAAAAGCGACGATCCAATACAACATATCACAGCAACACATAATATCTCATATCATCAACGTAAACAAGTATGTGTATCCCGATTGTCGTTGATGTATAGCAACGAAGCCGGCGATACACCACATACTACGCTTACGGTCACAGAAAAGAAAGTGTAAAACTACAACAGTTGGAATCCGCAACCTCTTTAGACATCGCATGCCTAACCAAATGAATTCCTTAGACATAGCATGCCTAACATTTATAAACCCCGCATTTTAGTCTCATTATCGAAAACTCTTTTCAATGTCAAGTCGGGCAATTCAACAGGATTCCCGACGTCCTGATCGAATGCTCGTCGCAAACTTTAGTAGACGGCCGCACCCCCAGATGCCGTCGACGAAGTGCACTAAGGCGGAACACCGCTGCCGTGAGCACCCGAACGGATGCTTTCGGCGACGGGGTTCTCCTACAGTCACTTGGTCGGGGCTATGGGGCGTAGCTGTCTATTAAGTTTATCCGGCGAGTATCCGCGTACGCTACGTGATTGCGACGGAATTTTGATCACATCAAAATCCCGTGGCAACCGATCAATTGAGACTAAACTGCTATGTTTATAATATTCAAATTAGTTATCTCATAACTACCTGTGGATTCCAAATATTGTATCACATTCCAGATAAATAGACAATGTTAAACTTTCCGATCGAATAATCAAACACCCAAGTTTTCCCCAATATATCTCAACAATTGAAATCAGTTTAAAAACATCCATCACATGCCACAGTACCAATGGTCCAGCCGTAAAAGGGTCAAGCCAATGCCTCACATGTGGCACGCCGTACTGCCCCAAACCCTAAGGTTCAAAAGGCAGTTCAAGACGGTCACATAATCGAGTTAAGATTTATTGTCTTCTAGAGGGTCCACCGTGTTACTTGCACGACTTAGAACGTTCTTAAACACGAGAAAAAATCCAACTTTTGAAAAAATTTCCGACAGGGGAAAAAGTGAGTTATTGATATCCGTTCGAACTTTTTAACAGTTTCTAAAAATTATCCGGACAAAACTAAACGAAGTTAAATTATTCGATCGAAACATCGAGTCCCCAATACAACCCTTGAAAACTCAACACTTGAGTGGAATAAAAATATTCACAGAAAAAATTGCCAAGAAAGGACCTAAGAATAAATACAAGAAATTTCAGGGACTGACTCGAAATTTTGGCCACGGAACCGCCGCAAAACCCATGGTTTCACCGCGGTTCCGCGGTCATTTTGGCGAATTAGAAGTCCATACTTCACAGTAATTCTTAGTTTTTCCTGCTTGTTTTTCTGAGAATTTTTAATTCAGAAAAAACCACATTTTTGAAAAAAGTCCAGAAAGGGGTTAAATCGGGGTTTCGGGTTTCGATCGGACTTTAAACTTCGTCTAGACTTCGCCTAAAGCTCTAGCCTGGCTCTGATACCACTGTAGGGTTGCTATGCACGTGTACAAGGGTCTACGAGGCATCAACCATGCCCGATTAAAAATTTAGCCGTGCCGAACAACCCGAATACGGATCTTTAAACTAGAGATTAGGCGAAAACTAGCATGTTAACAACTTTAACACTAAGTGAGAGGGATTACAACCTTTGTAGATCCAGTCTTTCACTTCATATGCTCCGTGTTGTGGTCCTTTCGCTGCGATCATCGGGTTCCGGACTCTCGAAGGGTTCCACGAAGAGAAAGATGCAACCTTTGCTTCTGATCTTCGATACTAAGATGATCTACCTTGAAGTTCTGTTAACACAAGCTAACACTCATGAAATGATGTGAACACCCTCATCTAAATGGCAAGGGAAGATGAGGATGATGAAGTAGGATTTTTGCTCTCTTTATTTATCTTTTTCTTACATTTATTCATCACTTGAAGAAAATCTAGAAAGCTTTTTCATGAAAGAATGAAGGAAGAAGAAGATGAATAATGATAGAATTCCTTTTGTGATGAATAATACAAAGGAGATAATGATGAATAATGCAACCATGGTTGACTAAACCTTTGTAGAGAATTAACCAAGGCTAGGGTTTGGGTTAGGTTAAGAATGAGTCATTTGAAAATATCTTTCACAAAACAAAACCAAAACATTCTAGAATCATCTAGAAAGCTTAACCCTAATCCAAACCCTAATCATGTTTAAACTCCACTAAACATGTTGCATTAGTTATCATATCATGTTACAATATTATATATCACATATATAATATTTATTGTAACCAAATAAAATAATACATTTAACATATATCGCATATATATCAATCTATTACCCGAGTGAGAAAAAGAATCTTTTAGTGAGCAAATATTAGTTAATGTCATTTAATATATCATATATATTATTATACATTAAATTATCGAATCAACACTTGATCCGACAATCCGGCTATATCGCATATAACCGACTAATATATATCCGTACCGATTCATCGAATCAACACTTGATCCGATGACCCGGCTGATATCAAATATCGCGAGAATACAATACGATATCTCATATCGTATTATCCTCGGTCCCGCACATATCACATATGTGCCCCTACTACGTTTTGCCTGAGCCAAGAAACCTCTGTGTAGGACTCTAAAGAATCGTCAATACGCCGGCAGTAGGTGATGATCATATCAAACACCCACAAGCTGCAAGCGGTCAGCTAAACGTAACAGCTACCCAGGTATTGAGCGCTCATAAGATCAACAAGCAAGCCTGTACATTCTCCTGTGAATCCAAACAGTAACACTCCCGTACAGTCCGGTCTCGTCGTCTGATATGTCGCATATCTCGCCTAGGGGTGGTAAACGTCAGACCCCAGTAGCTTGATAAGTCGTGTCGATATGAGGTCTATAACAGTTCTAGAAACTACTGATAACACTTACCAGTAAATCTCAACAACCCTGGCTAGGGATTTCCGGTTATAGCCAATCGAACACAGCACTACATCAACTCCCTATACCGGGAGAGACGAATCCCCTCCTATCGCTCATTGCCTCCATGTGATTCGGGACTGTACCTAAAAGCCACCTTTTTGCACGCCCTCTTGGACGTGGTATGATGGAAATCAAAGCACAGTGGGAATCACACAAGACTCTATGACGATCTCGGGTCAACAGACTACTCTGTACCAGTGTCACCGGAGAACTGCCATCTGACGTGAGGTATAATACCATCTGGGAGTTCTCGGCGAGTCCGTCCAGTGTACCCAGTCTCCACCGAGCACCCGTACACCATCCTTGATGTCAAACACCGATGGATATGGGATCATCCATCGCCCATCATATGGGTCAAGATGCGTATACGCTAGTCTACTCTGGTGCATCGATGCCCTGTCTCGATACACCCATGACTAGGAACAATTATAGGATGTACTCGTCGACTACCGTGGCCCCACTAGTATGATCTCATCATAGTCCCAGTAGTCGAGTACATATCCTAAGGGCTTTATCAACATGTAATATAGAGACAATCAAAGTAAATGTTAAGATAAAGTACAACCAGATAACATACTATCATGTCGAGCAAGAAAGTCCTCCCTATATATGTCCTAGCATCCACTACAATATACATCGTATGTACAGTAATGGCCTCTAGGGCATACATATAACTAACAGATTATGCCCGGTTGTAATGTGTGGCAGGGAATTCTATGCGAATTTCCTTCTAATCGGGACAGGCAGTTACGACGCAATTCTCGGGATGGATTGGATGAGCACTTTCCATACAGTTATCGATTGTCGTGCAAGGAAGGTGATCTTCCGCATTCCCAATCACCCGGAGTTTATTTTTGACGGCGGAAGCAAATCTTTGGAGCCAGCTAAGTATAGAGCAAAGCCTAAGGAGCTGACAACTATGGAGATTGATAAGAGCCCAGCCCCAGAAATTGTTCGGGACTTTCTAGACGTATTTCCTGAAGATCTACCAGGTATACCACCTCCTCGAATTTTGGAGTTCTCAATCGATTTGATTCCAGGTACAGCCCCAGTATCCAGAGCCCCATACAGGATGGCACCAGTGGAGTTGGCGGGATTGAAGAAGCAGGTTGAAGAATTATTGGAAAAGGGATTTATTCGGCCAAGCGCTTCACCGTGGGGTGCACCAGTTCTATTAGTAAAGAAGAAGGATGGATCGTTGCGAATGTGTATAGATTATCGGGAGCTGAACAAGGTCACAATAAAGAACAAGTACCCAATCCCGCGTATTGACGACCTATTCAATCAGCTAAGTGGAGCCAAGGTTTTCTCGAAGTTGGACCTCCGTTCTGGATATCATCAAATCAGAGTAGCAGCCGAGGATGTATGCAAGACGGCTTTCAGGACCCGATACGGACACTACGAGTTTCTTGTGATGTCGTTCGGTGTTACCAATGCCCCAGCAATATTCATGGACCTGATGAACAGAGTGTTCGCAAGGTACTTGGACATGTTTGTCGTTGTGTTTATCGACGACATACTTGTCTACTCGAAGACCCGGGAAGAGCACGCTGAACATTTGCGCACGGTACTATAAATTCTTCGGAAAGAGAAGCTATATGCGAAGCTGAGCAAGTGTGAATTCTGGCTCGACAAGGTTCAGTTTTTGGGACATATTGTTTCGGGCGAAGGCATCTCGGTGGACCCGGCAAAGATAAAATCGGTCAGAGATTGGCCAACGCCGAAGTCAGTAGCCGAGATCAGGAGCTTTCTGGGATTGGCAGGTTATTATCGGAGATTCGTCCAAGATTTCTCAAGAATCGCGGAACCATTGACGAGGCTGACACGGAAGGACGTGCCGTTTACATGGACAGAGGAATGCACTCAGGCATTCGACACACTAAAGCAGAAGTTAACCACGGCGCCTATTCTTACTGTACCAGATGATTCCGGTGGTTTGGTGATACACAGTGATGCCTCAGGAAAGGGTTTAGGCTGTGTTTTGATGTAGCACGGCCGAGTGGTTGCTTACGCCTCTCGACAACTGAGGAACCACGAGAAGAACTACCCCACGCACGACTTGGAGTTAGCCGCTGTAGTCTTTGCGTTGAAGATTTGGAGGCACTATCTATTGGGTGAGAAAGTGGAGGTATACACGGATCATAAAAGTCTGAAGTATGATTTCACCCAGAAGGAACTGAACATGAGGCAGCGCCGATGGCTAGAGCTAATGGAAGATTATGACTTGGACCTTCAGTATCACCCGGGGAAGGTCAATGTTGTACCAGATGCGCTCAGTCGCAAACCAACGGTCATGATGTTGACCGATCAGAGGAGCATTATTGAGGACTTTCAGAGACTTGAACTTGAGGTCGTTACGCCGAACGCACTCAGTCAATTTTGGCAACTACAGGTGCAATCTTCCCTAGTAGATCGTATCAAGATTTTACAAGCGGATGATCCCCGATTGCAAAAGTTCAGAGAGCAAGTGGAAGCTAGACTGAGAACGGATTTGCTTATACATGAAGATGGCTCTCTGAGATTCAGTAGCAGACTCTGCGTACCTAAAGGAGATGTACGAGAAGAAGTTTTGGCTGAAGCACACAGTTCGGCTTATTCTGTGCATCCAGGAGGTACAAAAATGTATCAGGACCTAAAGCAGCACTTTTGGTGGAACGGAATGAAGCGGGAAATTGCGAGGTTCGTATCCAGGTGCTTGGTATGTCAGCAGGTGAAGGCGGAACATCAGAGGACAGCAGGATTGTTACAACCATTGCCGATACCTGAATGGAAGTGGGAGCACATCACTATGGATTTTGTGACGGCCTTACTACGGAGCCCTAGAGGCAATAACGCCATCTGGGTTATCATCGATCGCCTCACAAAAGCTGCACATTTTCTACCTTTCCGAGTGGGACAATCGACGGAATCACTGGCAGAAAGATATATGCAGGAGATTGTGCGACTTCACGGTGTTCCAGTCAGCATTGTGTCAGACCGGGACACGAGATTCTTGTCGCACTTTTGGAAGAGCTTACAGGAGAGTTTGGGAACCCGCCTTAAATTCAGCACAGCTTATCACCCACATACGGATGGACAATCCGAGCGTACGATTCAGACGCTCGAGGATATGTTGAGAGCCTGTATGTTGGACTTTCAGGGTTCCTGGGAGGACCATCTGCATCTAGTCGAGTTCTCTTATAACAATAGTTATCAGGCTAGTATTCAGATGGCTCCTTTTGAAGCACTTTACGGGCGGAAGTGTCGATCCCCAGTATGTTGGGATGATGTGGGAGAACGAAGATTACTGGGCCCCGAACTCATTGTTCAGACAGTCGACAAAGTCCAAAGGATCAGACAGCGTATTAAGACAGCTCAGGATCGACAGAAGAGTTGGGCAGATACCAGCAGAAGGGCACTTGAGTTCGAAGTCGGAGATCATGTGTTCTTGAAGATTTCCCCTACTCGTGGAGTTATCAGGTTCGGAAGTCGGGGAAAGCTTAGTCCCCGTTTTATCGGACCTTTTGAGGTGCTAGAGCGAGTAGGAGAGGTAGCCTATCGACTTGCCTTGCCTCCATCGCTAGCTGGTGTGCACAATACCTTCCACGTGTCGCAGTTGCGGAGTTATGTTCGGGATGAGAGCCATGTCCTGGACCATTCAGAGCTAGTTTTGGGTACCGATTTGTCGTACGAGGAGCAGCCTACTACCATCCTCGACCGCAGAGAGAAAGTGCTGAAGAATAAGGTTATTCCGTTAGTCCGAGTGTCTTGGGGCGGTCGTTCCCCAGGAGAATCCACCTGGGAGCGGGAGGAAGACATCCGTGATCGTTATCCACATCTCTTTGTTTAGTACATTGTTTCTTTGTATACTTGTTAAATTTCGAGGACGAAATTTTTGTTAAGGGGGGTATGATGTAAATCCCCGTTTCCACTTTATTAAAAGTTTCCTATTCTTTGATTTCCAGTGGTTTCCTTTCTTTTTCCTTCATATTTTGAATTGGTTATTAAGCTTAATATTTTCCAAATCCTAAAAGTTAAAACCCAAGATTTAAAACCAAAGCCAATTAAACTAAAACCTAAACTAAAAACCCAAAATAAAATCAATATTAACATATTCCTAAACTCAACCCATTTTCCTTTTCCTCAGCCCACTAGGTTTTTAAATTCTTTAAACAAATTTTTTTGCTGGCCCGTTCCCTTCACTCAGCCCACTCTTTTTTTGATAAGGAATTCTTATTTAATTAGCCGGCCCGTCTCTCCTCAGCAGCCCACGAAGTTTTGAGGAATTATTTTCTTAATTATTCCGGCCCACTCACATTAACCCGTACCCGCCTCCTTAGACCTGACCCACACTCCCTGTTCATCTTCCATTCAAATTCCCCAACGGTAACCTCCCAAACCTACGCGCGCGACCCGCTTCCTCCGCCGTCGCTCACGCCCGCGCCCACGCAGTGCCGTTGCCGCCGTTCCCTATCACAACCTAACCTCTCTCTCCTCTTTCTTTTTGGGAAAATCCCTGACCCTCCCCATTCTCCAAATCCACCGAGCACCCAAAATTTCTCTCGAACCCATTGACACCTCCACCGCCGGCGATCATCCCACCTCGTCGCTCGACCCACGTCGACGACAGCCACTCAGTCGCCCTCTTTCTCCCTCCACGACTCCTCCCTTCATCAACCGAGCCCCCACCAGTCATCACCTGCACACAAACCCACTTCAACCAAGCTCGGCCACCTTACCCCCTCGACGCCGACGAGCCCCCACTGCACCTGAACCACGTCGTCAACCTCCACCTCCTCAGCATCATCACCCTCACCACAATTCCCCAGCCCCACTTCTTAACCTATCCCCTCTCCAAAACTCCAAAACCCATTTGCAAACTTTTCCCGCACTGTGAACTCCACTGTGCTCGTTGCCGGAGCGACGCCGTCGACCGTCGGCAACTCCAATACACTCGCAGAGGATCATCAAACATCCCTCAACGTCCAGTGACTGCGCAACGACTCCGGACAACCCCGACGCGAGATCCGCATCTAGATCCAAGCTCGCGCGAATCGGTTCCACGGCGTATGATTGTTAGAGATTCTGCGTGTTCAAGTTTTAGTTAAATACCGCAATCAAGACGGTTTCGCTTGTAGCTAGCCGGTTGAGTACGGGTCGTCCGCAGGGAGATGGGAATCTTTTTCTATGTGCTTTAACGAGTTAAGTCCAGTTTTTCAGATTTTGTTGTGATTAATTAAGCGGTAAAATGATATGTAAAGAGAGCTTGTTAGGGTTAGGATTAGGTTAGTTTGAGTTAGGAGTCTCCCACATCTTTCGTTGCCCCTCTTAATCTCGGTGTTACGGTAATCGGCAACAACGGGGATTAGCACGACTAGGAAGGAACTTGTGAGTATAAGCTAGGCTTTCCAACGCATAAGTTCTTCCTTTTGGTGCTTGTCCGTCCGTTCTTGGCTCTTAGCCATAACCTCCGGTTAATTCAACCACAACCGGTCTCACTACGGAATCACCGCTGTCATGTAGGATAGGGTACCGTAAGGAGCGGATTGTGGTTCAATTAACGGGAGTCGAATTAAGTTGTTGGGCAAGGAAAGAGTGAGAGAGATTTCCTTCTCTCAAACTTCCCTTATCCTACCCTAACAAGTATGAGACTACTCACACATCATGATACGGAAAAATAAAACAAAACAAAAGAGGAAGATAGAAAGAAAGAGATTAGAAGATAACAACTAGCTATTTGCGACCTCACCTTGGCAAGGATCAAGCGTAAGCATCATGGTTGTGTTAAGGATAAAGAAAAAGAGAGAAGAAAGAAACAACAAGAAATAATAGCAACTAGTTAACAAATTAAAATTACAACAATTAACAAGATAATAAGACAAGCAAAATAATAAACGGTTCTTCTTTATTCATCATTCTTCACTCACAAGCTCACTATAAGTTTTAATGGAGAAGAGATGAGAAGAGGAAGAAGAAACACACTAAACCTAGAAAATAAAATACAAGATTATGGATCCTTTTCTTCACAAAGTTCTGGGCTATTTATAGGCTGAAAAATGAAAACCTAGGGCAACCACCAGAACACAAATGAAAAGACAATTCTACCCCTGAAAAATCTCTGTCTGCGGCGCCAGTACGGCCGCAGAACCGCGGCCTAAGCATGCTTAGGCCGCGTTTCCACGGCCATATTGATGAGTTGGAGGCTCTGTTTTTTGGTGCTTCCCTGGTCTTCATTGTACTTAATTCTGGTATATGTATTTTCTCAATTTGTCTTCACGATTTTTCCAGAATTTCTGTTGAGGGAAAGGTGGACTTTTTGTCAAGATTTTCTTGAGCTCCGCGTAGATTTCTTGGAACTTGTTTTGCCATTGAGCCTTGTGCATGAAGGTGACAATCGATTTGCCATTTTGTCTCCTAAACTGGTGTGTGGCAACAGACGGATAAAGAACGGAGACCCGTGTTTTATCTGTGGTTGGCAGGAACCCGGATTTTGTCGTGTTTTTCCATGAATTTCACCGTTTAGAGCCGAGAACCTGTATCCTGCAATTGACTAGCAAACACGGCTCAAGAGTACCTACCGATAAGCAATGTGATAAAAATTGGGCGGTATGAAAATGCAAAAATCTGATATGAACAAATACCCCCAAACTTATCATTTGCTCGTCCCGAGCAAAGCCAATTTATTCACAAAAAATTTCCTAACCTCACTTTCGCAGGGAACGCGATTGCACTGAGCATGTGCAACAAGCCGTTAAACCTCTAGGTGTCCCTAGTAGGAGGAGTGTTGTCTCCTAAGGGTTTTCAGCGGATACTACCCACAAAATCCGGTCAAGTTGGTTTTTATAAAATAACTAAGATTGAAACCCTAAAGTTTTGTTTTAGAAAATAACAATTCTATTATCCTAAGTCTAGACTATTGAACCTTTATTTTTCACACCTCGCTTCTTATTTAACTACAGATTTTATATGTCTTTACGTGCAGTGCAAATAGTGTCGTTAAGTTCCAGGAAGATCGATTAAAGTCATCATGTCGCACAATAAAGCCCAGATAACAATTTTAAAAGGATCACATAAGTTTTATAAAGAGTTAAGCATTTTTCAAGTTTCGTTTTCCAGTAAGGTTTCAACTTCAGAATTTCTATCTTCCTTAACAGGAAACTAAGTCGTATTTTTCACTCCACCTTTTTCTTGTTTTCATTTCATACACACCTCTGTGAACGTGCAATAGTCTTTATCATAGAATAAAACCTTCATATCTCTGTTAAAAATTTTTATAAAAGCCTATCTTTTATCAAGATTATTCTCACACAAAGAACCGTTAGGAATTTTAACTCGGAGAGAACACTTGCTTGACTTTGTTTTAATCTGGACTTTCTAGGCTTCTTAGCGAGCTTTGGGCCAATGCACCCAAACCAGTTGATTTTAGGGCATTAGGTGTAGAAACACCCCAGCGGACTTAATTACTCAAGTTACCTAGGTCCAAAAACAAAAGACAGTTTGGCGTGAAAATCAGATGATTTAATACGAACGGAGATATAACCGGCAGTTCACTTATTTTTTTGGATAAAAGACGTGTTTAGTGGGTTTGGTGTGTAATCATTCCAATCAAGTTTCAGATGGGTTATTTTTCAGACTTAGCTCCAATTACAGCATCAATTGTAAGTCGATGTAGTACACCCCAGTACTTGTGGGGAGGCGGAATTTTCAAAAACTATCAAGTTTAAACAACGAACATCGACTAACCGCTTGAATCGAAGCTAAACTATAAATAACCGTATTCTATGAGTTTCTTTTCATAAGAGATTAGGGATTATACCTAATGAACCGGTCCTTCTCCTTTACGTCCTCCTTTGTTCTCCTCGGCCTTCTCTAGGTAGTAGACGATCCACCCGAGAGCAAAACTCCAAGCTAAACCTCTAACTTGAGGTAACTAATCAACTTTGATTGCTAATCAAAGATGAGAGAATGATATAGAGTGAGGGTTATGGATTGTTTAGTCTAACTAATCCTTTGATCTCAACACATGAGGATTAAGGATTAGGGTTAGAAGATGAGAGCTTGAGGAGAGAGAATGTGTGATATGATAATGAGAGAAGAGAGAGAGTGTATCATAATATTATGAAGCATTCTTATTATCAAATAATCAATAAAGGAAATGAATAAGCATGCTTCACAAAATATCTTGTGATGATTCATTAACATGAGTCATTAAGCAATAAATGTGCATTAATGAAGTGAATGAATCACCACTATGACTCACTCTCTTTCCAAAACAAACCTCCTTAGTCACATCTTCTAGAAGCTTCTCGAGTAATTACGAGAACGCCCCTCCGATCCGTAAAAATACGGAAAAACTTTAGACTGTAAAAATCCAATAACCGGATACCAGCAACTGGCTTAAACCAAAGCCGACTGGTAAAATCTGTCCGAAAGTCGTACGTGCGTAAACGCACGTATGCGTCCGAACCCTTTGTCGCAAAACCATGCAACCTCTATATCGTTTCGCCTGGAGTAGGAAACTCTCTGTGTGGGACTCTAGAGACTCGACTACTACGCTGGCAGTGGGTTTAACCACAGACCGCAAGCGGCACTAGCTGTACGTAACGGTCCCCAGGTAGTTGTCGATAAGAAGGCCGATGAGTAAACCCATCCGAACTCCTACTGAGTCTGATGTGACAATCTCCATACAGTCCGGTCCGTTCGTCCAAGACTATCGCATATCGGGCCTAGGGGGGCGGCAAGCGTCAGTCCCCTAATAGCGGTATAAGTCGTGTCGGAGTGAAGCCCATTACACCCTGAGAAACTACTGGAACCTACCAGCAAATCTCGCTTGCCCTGGCCAGGGACTTTGCGTAATGGCTCTCTGACACAGCACGATATCTACTCCCAATACCGGGAGGGACGAATCCTGTCTAACCGCCACTGCCTCCAAGTGCTCGGGACTGCACCCAACTGCTACCTGTTTGCACGACTCCTTTGAGCCGTGGTAGGGTAGCAATCTAAGAACAGTGGGACACACTCGAGGCGAAGTAGCAGTGTCAAGTCTGCGGACTACGCTGTACTCATGTCACCTGGGAACTGTTCACTGACGACTGGTATCAAACCAACCAACAGTTCCCTGTGAGTCCTGTCCGGTGTACCCGTAACCTAACGAGCACCTGTATACTATCTCCAGTACGACGTACTGACGGCTGTGGGACAGACCATCTCCCCAACTGGGATGAGAAGCGTACACACCAGTCTACTCCGGAGTATCGATGCTCTGTCTCGATAATCCAACGACCGGGGACCTGAATAAGGATGTGCTTGTAGACTACCCAGCCCCCACTAGTGTGACTGCCATCACAACGCTGGTACACAAGCAAGATCCTAAGAGCTCTATCAATACGTACACTCACATATTAAGATAGAAAAACCAAGTAGCATACTACCATGTTTAGCAAGACTGTTATATACATGTGAATATCCCAAGCTTCCATTAAGTAATATACAAGCTAGTATGATACAGTAATGGCCTTCTAGGGCATAAACACTAACAATCTCCCACTTGCACTAGGGCCATGTACTGGCATATCGCAGACCAATGATCTCGAGCAGCCTCTCGAACTGAATCTGAGGAAGGGCCTTCGTGAATGGATCAGCAATGTTCTCTTCTGAAGCAACTCTCCGAACCTCGATCTCCTGACGATCAATGATCTCCCTGATCAGGTGATACCGCCTCAAGATGTGTCTGGACTTCTGATGGGACCTTGGTTCCTTCGCTAAAGCTATAGCTCCGTTGTTGTCGCAATACAGAGGTATTGGATCAACTATGGTAGGAACCACCTGAAGTTCTGTTAGGAACTTCTTCATCCAGACTGCTTCTTTTGCGGCATCGCAAGCAGCTATATACTCCGCTTCCATCGTCGAGTCAGCAACGGTGTCCTGCTTGGAGCTCTTCCAGCACACCGCCCCTCCATTGAGGGTAAAGACATAACCCGACATGGACTTGGAATCGTCCTTATCACTCTGGAAGCCGGAATCAGCAAAGGCCTCCAACCTGAGGTCTTTTCCGCCGTAAACCAAGAACATCTCCTTAGTCCTCCTCAGGTACTTGAGAATGTTCTTTACTGCTATCCAGTGTTTCTCCCCTGGGTCTGACTGATACCGGCTTACCACGCTTAGTGCGTAAGCTACATCTGGTCTGGTACACAACATCGCATACATTATAGAGCCTACCGCAGAAGCGTAGGGTATAATAGACATGCGTTCCCTTTCCAAATCAGTCTTGGGAGACATCTCTTTGGAGAGGGTGATTCCGTGACAAGCCGGTAGATTACCGCGCTTAGAATCTTCCATACTGAATCTTTTCAGTACAGTGTCGATATACCTGGACTGCGAAAGTCCCAACATCCTCTTGGATCTATCACGATAGATCCGGATCCCCAGAATGTAAGAGGCATCACCCAGGTCTTTCATGGAGAACCTGTGTGACAAGAATCCTTTGACAGATTGTAGCATATACTCACAGTAGGATCGGGATCCAAATATCATCGTCTGATAATGTTGTAGGAATGCTACCAACATTCATCAAACTCAAAATGGTATGCATCTCTTTGCAAATTTCAGTTTCTTTAGAAATTCCCGATATTAGTTTTTGCCCCATGCTCTTATGACCTTGACTAAGGGCCAACAAATCATAAGTCACATGTCAAGTTCTGCCCATCATTATCCTGTTGATTTGAACCCATCCGTATACTCTTGACTAAGGGCCAACAAAGTAATACGACTGTCCCAAACCAACTCATCTATCTATGCAACAAATGAATACCCCAGCAGCTACCAATCACTATGTCTTGACTAAGGGCCAAACAAACATAGCTTGAATACTACTGACCATTCATAAGAAATGACGGAGGGCTACGACTGGTTTTGGCGAAACCGTGAACGTAGTGAACTTGATATAACCGAAGGAACCTGATAGCTTTTAAAAGGAGTGGTTAAATCTCCGCATTTAAAAATATCTGTTTTTAAAAATAACCGAGTGGTTTCTTTTAAATTGTTCCAACGATTTAAACTTTGGTTTGTTTTACTTTGCATTACAGATAATGCGTCCCATCATTAACCTATCATTGCAGAAAACAACGAAAATACAACGTCCTCTTATGCCATCCGCATTCGCCACGGGGTCCCGTCATCACTCGTTAGGTTACTTAACTAACGACAGAGCGGGGGCTGGGCTAGCGCGGGTGTAAAACATAAGTGACGTCTAAATAGCTATCATAATATAGATATTTTACATTCGTCTGACGCAATGATATTCATTCCAGAACACAGATAAACAATATTGGATTTGCAAGCAATCTGTATTTCTTTTGAGCCTGCAAGAAAAGACAGATTACACAGTTGTGATGAATAGCCGTTTACCCCACCCTCGACCCCTACGGGTACGGCAAACTACCCACCCGGCAGTCTGTGTACCCCACCTTGGGTCAGTCCTAGGAGCAAAAACAGTAAAATGAAATAATACAACGGTGGCTACAACCGCAACCTGGAAGTGCCCCGCGAAAATAATATTACAACAAATTACATTTACAACAAATGAATTATCCAATAACCCATTGCTAACCCCGGCTATACACCACAACAGTCCAATACAGTTTATATGCACAAACAGTTATAACCATTTCAGAAATGTGCAACCCCCTGCCAACCGACATACTAGCAGTTGGGGAAGGTTTACGAACACATCAAACAATCACAGATATAATCCAATACGCAAATACTGTACTTTTCGATCGAATAAACAACATCAATATTGCTCCAAAATCTGCTCTGTTAAACAGTAACCTGAGCAATAATTAAACATTCCAGAAAACCCCAAATTACCCAGAGAAGCAACAGAAGAAAAATCGGCCGCTGACTCGCCAACTCGGCGGCGGAAGCGCGGCAACTCAGTGGCTGAGGCCGCGGTTCCGCGGCGAGTTGGTCGATTCAGTCGACTGTTTTTCTTGGGTGTTCTTCTGGTGTCATGTCAAGCACTCTGAGCTCACCTGAAAAATTTTCTGACATCGTTTTAAATTCGACAGAAACTTACATTTTTTAGGGTTTTCCGGCTTCGTTTTTTCGTTCGAAATTCGTACAAATTTGCGATTAAGTTATTTAGTGTTTAGCGAGGCTCTGATACCACTGTAAGTCGATGTAGTACACCCCAGTACTTGTGGGGAGGCGGAATTTTCAAAAACTATCAAGTTTAAACAACGAACATCGACTAACCGCTTGAATCGAAGCTAAACTATAAATAACCGTATTCTATGAGTTTCTTTTCATAAGAGATTAGGGATTATACCTAATGAACCGGTCCTTCTCCTTTACGTCCTCCTTTGTTCTCCTCGGCCTTCTCTAGGTAGTAGACGATCCACCCGAGAGCAAAACTCCAAGCTAAACCTCTAACTTGAGGTAACTAATCAACTTTGATTGCTAATCAAAGATGAGAGAATGATATAGAGTGAGGGTTATGGATTGTTTAGTCTAACTAATCCTTTGATCTCAACACATGAGGATTAAGGATTAGGGTTAGAAGATGAGAGCTTGAGGAGAGAGAATGTGTGATATGATAATGAGAGAAGAGAGAGAGTGTATCATAATATTATGAAGCATTCTTATTATCAAATAATCAATAAAGGAAATGAATAAGCATGCTTCACAAAATATCTTGTGATGATTCATTAACATGAGTCATTAAGCAATAAATGTGCATTAATGAAGTGAATGAATCACCACTATGACTCACTCTCTTTCCAAAACAAACCTCCTTAGTCACATCTTCTAGAAGCTTCTCGAGTAATTACGAGAACGCCCCTCCGATCCGTAAAAATACGGAAAAACTTTAGACTATAAAAATCCAATAACCGGATACCAGCAACTGGCTTAAACCAAAGCCGACTGGTAAAATCTGTCCGAAAGTCGTACGTGCGTAAACGCACGTATGCGTCCGAACCCTTTGTCGCAAAACCATGCAACCTCTATATCGTTTCGCCTGGAGTAGGAAACTCTCTGTGTGGGACTCTAGAGACTCGACTACTACGCTGGCAGTGGGTTTAACCACAGACCGCAAGCGGCACTAGCTGTACGTAACGGTCCCCAGGTAGTTGTCGATAAGAAGGCCGATGAGTAAACCCATCCGAACTCCTACTGAGTCTGATGTGACAATCTCCATACAGTCCGGTCCGTTCGTCCAAGACTATCGCATATCGGGCCTAGGGGGGCGGCAAGCGTCAGTCCCCTAATAGCGGTATAAGTCGTGTCGGAGTGAAGCCCATTACACCCTGAGAAACTACTGGAACCTACCAGCAAATCTCGCTTGCCCTGGCCAGGGACTTTGCGTAATGGCTCTCTGACACAGCACGATATCTACTCCCAATACCGGGAGGGACGAATCCTGTCTAACCGCCACTGCCTCCAAGTGCTCGGGACTGCACCCAACTGCTACCTGTTTGCACGACTCCTTTGAGCCGTGGTAGGGTAGCAATCTAAGAACAGTGGGACACACTCGAGGCGAAGTAGCAGTGTCAAGTCTGCGGACTACGCTGTACTCATGTCACCTGGGAACTGTTCACTGACGACTGGTATCAAACCAACCAACAGTTCCCTGTGAGTCCTGTCCGGTGTACCCGTAACCTAACGAGCACCTGTATACTATCTCCAGTACGACGTACTGACGGCTGTGGGACAGACCATCTCCCCAACTGGGATGAGAAGCGTACACACCAGTCTACTCCGGAGTATCGATGCTCTGTCTCGATAATCCAACGACCGGGGACCTGAATAAGGATGTGCTTGTAGACTACCCAGCCCCCACTAGTGTGACTGCCATCACAACGCTGGTAGACAAGCAAGATCCTAAGAGCTCTATCAATACGTACACTCACATATTAAGATAGAAAAACCAAGTAGCATACTACCATGTTTAGCAAGACTGTTATATACATGTGAATATCCCAAGCTTCCATTAAGTAATATACAAGCTAGTATGATACAGTAATGGCCTTCTAGGGCATAAACACTAACATCAATAACATTCCTTCATATTCGCTTTACTTCATAAACTATTCTTGACATTACTTATTTCAGAACAAACCTATTTGATCCTTAGAAAATCATTTATCTGTTTAAAAGTTTTTAAACATAAAAGACTTATCATCTAATTCCCAAAAACTCACGACACGTGTAGTGTGATGTAAAGACGTATATCAGCTATAGTTAACTTCAAAGGAGAGTTATCTTTCAGGTTTTCAAAATCTACACATAAGATTTAGTTATTCCTATTTTTTAAACAAAAACCGTCGAAATGTTGAATCAGAGTTCTTCCACAAGCTTAACTTGACAGAAAAGTTTTTATGTTTTTAGAAAATTTTCAGATTTTTATGGATTTTATGGATTTTAATATGCAGATGCAAAATATACATATGAATGCGAAGGTAAGAAATGCGTACCGAGCGTACCCCCAAACTTAAACTGGACAGTGTCCTCACTGTCGTTGCATGAAGAGATCATTTGAAGGGTCAAAATTGTCGGTTAGCGATACACAATTTTTTTTTTGTTTTTGTTTTTAAAGAAAAGAAAAAGATTATACACAAGTATATACAAAATGGTTTATACATACCCCCAAACTTATTTGGAACAGTGTCCACTGTTCTTGGCTGGATAACCGAAGTTGGGAGGTAGGCAGAGGATGATTAGGCAGGGTAAACCGGCTCCTGTAAGAACAGGAGCTCCTCTGTTGGTTCGGCGCTAAGGTACGGTTTGCATCGGTGTCCGTTTACTTTGAAAAATGAACCGTCCTTTGTATTCTCCAAATCCACGGCGCCCTGCGGATACACATTCCGCACAAAATACGGCCATTTCCAGCGAGATCTGAGCTTTCCTGGATGGAAGTGAAGTCGGGTGTCGTAAAGTAGTACCTGCTGACCAGGTACGAAGGTTTTGCGCAAAATGTGTTTATCGTGAAACACCTTCGTTCGATTCTTAACGACAACCGCGTTATCGTAAGCCTCATCCCTAAGCTCGCTTAGTTCGTTCAACTGCAGCTTCCGATGGCTGC
This sequence comes from Agapanthus africanus, assembly GCA_030015575.1. Taxonomy (NCBI): domain Eukaryota; kingdom Viridiplantae; phylum Streptophyta; class Magnoliopsida; order Asparagales; family Amaryllidaceae; genus Agapanthus; species Agapanthus africanus. The sequence goes on along the minus strand of CM057339.1, from coordinate 701,163,182 downwards.
CCGCATCCTCGAGAGACAGATTCAGCTCCTTTATCGCCCAAAATGCGCGATGCTCTATTTCGACAGGTAGGTGGCAGGCTTTTCCATACACAAGCCGATAGGGAGACATGCCAAGGTCGGTCTTATAAGCGGTTCGAAATGCCCAAAGGGCATCAGTGAGTTTCAGTGACCAATCCTTACGGTTCTTGGAAACCGTCTTCTCCAGTATCTGCTTGATTTGCCGATTTGAAACTTCGGCCTGCCCGCAGGTTTGGGGGTGGTAGGGCGTAGAGAGCTTATGATTAATGGAGTATTTCCGCATCAAGGCCTCGAAAGTCTTGTTGCAGAAATGACTCCCATTGTCGCTAATGATCGCTCGGGGGTGCCCAAAACGAGAGAAAATGTTTTCTTTAAGGAACATAACAACAACCTTGTTGTCGTTAGTTCAGCTGGGCACAGCCTCGACCCATTTAGAGACGTAATCAACAGCGAGAAGGATGTACAAGTTCCCGAAAGAGCTGGGAAACGGCCCCATGAAATCTATCCCCCAAACATCGAAAATCTCCACAACCAAGATCGGTTGGAGCGGCATCTCGTTCCTCCGGGATATCCGGCCCATGTGTTGGCACCGGGAGCAAATCTTGCAATAGTCATGAGCGTCTTTGAAGAGTTGTGGCCAGTAGAAACCACATTGCAAGATCTTCTCAGTTGTCTTTCTGGGCCCAAAATGCCCGCCACATGCTTGATCGTGGCAAAATGACAGCACACTCTTGAATTCCTCGTCAGGGACACACCGACGAATAATCTGGTCGGGACAGTACTTGAACAGATAGGGTTCATCCCAATAAAAGTGTTTTACTTGGGATAAGAAGCAAAGTTTGTCCTGACTTGACCATTCGGTCGGTAGTAATCCTGTGGCCAAATAGTTCACAATATCTGCGAACCAGGGTTCGCAAGATACTGTCAAGAGCTGTTCATCCGGGAAAACGTCGTTGATCGGAATTGGAAGCGAAGGCGAAGAAGGAAGTCGTGAGAGATGGTCGGCAACTACGTTTTCACATCCCCGTTTGTCCTTAATGGCAAGGTCAAACTCTTGAAGCAAGAGGATCCAACGTATTAACCGAGATTTTGCATCTTTCTTCGCAAAAAGATGGCGCAGAGCAGAATGGTCAGTATAGACAATGACTGGAGAGCCGATGAGGTAGGGCCTGAACTTTTCTAAAGCAAATACAACAGCTAAGAATTCATTCTCAGTTGTCGTATAGTTGAGTTGGGCGTCGTTCAAGGTTCGGCTCGCATAATAGATTACGTGCGGCATCTTGTTGATGTGTTGTCCAAGGACAGCACCGATGGCAAAGTCGGATGCATCGCACATAATCTCAAATGGGTGCATCCAGTCAGGTGAAGAAAGAACGGGAGCAGAAGTGAGTGAGCGTTTCAATGACTCGAATGCAGTCACACAGCTCGAGTTGAAGTCGAATGGCGTATCCTTGGCCAGCAAAAGAGTCAAGGGCCTAGCAATCTTGCTAAAGTCCTTGATGAACCGTCTATAGAAACCAGCATGGCCAAGGAAGGCTCGGATATCTCTGACGCATCGGGGAGGAGGCAGATTGGAAATGACCTCAATCTTTGCTTTGTCAACCTCTATGCCATTTTGCGAGATGATATGTCCTAAGACAATACCTTCGCGTACCATGAAGTGGCATTTCTTCCAATTCAAAGTGAGATTCTTGTCCTTACATCGGGTAAGGACAGCGTCAAGATGCAGCAAACACTCGTTGAAGGAATCGCCGAAGATGGAGAAGTCATCCATGAAAATCTCCAGAAATTTTTCCACCATGTCTGAGAAGATACCCATCATACACCGCTGGAAGGTAGCGGGCGCATTGCATAACCCAAAGGGCATGCGACGATATGCAAACGTGCCGAAAGGACAAGTGAAAGTGGTCTTGTCCTGGTATTTTTCGGCGATGGGAATTTGATTATAGCCGGAGTATCCATCAAGAAAGCAGTAATACTCGTGTCCGGCCAATCGTTCAAGCATCTGGTCAATGAAGGGTAGCGGAAAGTGGTCTTTCCACGTTAGGGCGTTGAGTTTTCTGTAATCAATGCATACTCGCCACCCAGTTTGGGTGCGAGTAGGGATTAACTCGTTCGCCTCGTTAGTGATGACCGTGATGCCTGACTTCTTGGGGACAACGTGAATGGGGCTAACCCACTGGCTATCAGAGATAGGGTAAATAATACCACTATCTAGACATTTTACGATCTCCTTCTTCACAGCCTCTTTCATGACTGGATTGAGACGTCTTTGTGGATCCTGGGCTGGTTTGGCATCATCCATCAGATGAATGTGATGCTCAACGATCAGGGGACTAATCCCCTTGATGTCCGCCATGGACCAGCCAAAAGCTTGCCTGTTGCTGTGCAAGACCGCGAGAAGGGCTTTCTCTTGCTCGGGAGCTAGAGAAGCCGAGATGATGACAGGGAGGGTCTCGTTCTCACCTAAGTAAGCGTACTTAAGATGAGATGGCAAAGGCTTGAGTTCGAGCGTTGGAGGTGAAACGATGGAAGGCAAGATTGGTGCAAAGGTCTCGAACTCAAAGGACTCCAGCAAAGGTTCAAAGCGAGTGTAGGCAACCGAGTTGGATGGTTCAGGTAACTCATCCGGAAAGTCGAAGGATTCAAACTCGGGTTGTGCGCGGCTAAGATCGGTCGAAAATGTGAAACACTCGTAGTCGTTGTCGGGCGCAGAAACAGCAGCAGGTTCGAAGAGAAACGCACTAGTGGTGTCAAGATTATCGTGTTCAAACAGAAACTCCTCGAATTCACACTCTTCTGGGGTGATCTCCTGGATCGAGCAGACGTCCAGTATATGAGCATTAGGTTCGGCGGGCTGATTCCCCAACCTAAAAATGTTGAGTTCAATCGTCATGTTTCCAAAAGAGAGGTTCATCGAACCATTGCGACAATTGATCACAGCATTTGAGGTTGCATGAAATGGGCGACCGAGTATCACCGGAATTTGATTCCGGGGGTTAGCTACAGGCTGTGTGTCTAATACAATGAAGTCAACGGGGAATATGAAGTCCCCGACTCTTATTAACACATCCTCTAGCTCACCCCTAGGATGGGTGATCGGTCGGTCGGCCATTTGGAGAGTGCAGTGCGTGGGTTTCAACTCTCCGACGCCTAATTGCTCGTATACTGAATACGGAAGCAGGTTAACACTGGCACCAAGATCTAATAGTGCGCGGTTGATGTTCTTATCCCCAATGGTAATTGAAATCGTAGGACAGCCAGGGTCCTTCCGTTTTTGTGGTAAAGATTGGGTAAGGGCATCACTCACAGCACTAGCCAAGAAAACTTTCTTGGGTACCTGAGACTTCCTCTTTTTCGTGCACAAGTCCTTTAAGATTTTCGCGTAGGACGGGACTTGTTGGACAGCATCTAAAAGAGGAATGTTAATGTTAACCTGCTTAAATAACTCCAGAATCTTCTCCATTTGAGGATTTTGTTTATTAGACATCAACCGGTTTGGAAATGGAATATTTTGAAAATTGGTTGAGTCTAATGCTGGAGGAGGAGATTGTAGAGTTGGAACAGATCCCAGAACAGGTGTTTTCGTGGAGTGAGAAGTGGGTCCATTCAGAGCAGAAGAAGAGGAAGGAGAGCCTTGTGAAGAACGGAGAATAAGCTCAGAAGACGAGGAAGAAGAAGAAGAAGAAGAAGATGATGAAGAAGATGAAGCGGCCGGGGTGTTATCGTTGATCCGTATGCCAATGTTGTTTTGCAGCATCCTTCCCGATCTCAGTGTGGTCACGGCACTCACATTATGGTTCTGTTGTTCAAGAGCAACATGTGCATTATGTGGGTGACCGGGATTTGGGAGTGGCTGGGACGGGAGCTTCCCCTTCTCTTACTCGCTTAAGGCCGCGTTCAGCTGTGCAATCTGGGCCTCGATGGTCTTGATGCTTTGCCCGTGTGCGGCAGTGTGTTGCACTAAGGATTGAATGGAAGACTGGATGTTGGCGGTGGACTGAGTCGATTGTTTAACGAACGCCTCCAGACTTCGTTCTAGCGAGGAAACCTTATCGTTGTTTGACGGAACAAAGTTGTTTGGTGGAAAAGAATTGTTGGGTGCAAAGTTGTTCGTCTGATTCTGAAAAGGTTGGGGTTGGAAAGGCTGCTGATACTAAGTTTGTTGTTGCGCTTGTTGTTGCGGTGGAGGGGCCCTTTGGAAATTGTTGCCTTGGAATTGATTCCGATTCTGATTCCAGGCGAAATTGGGGTGGTTCCTCCAACCGGGATTATAGGTGGAAGAGTATGGATCATTCCTCGGCCTTTGCTGGAATACAGCATTAACCTGATCCTGTCCTTGCGATGGTGGATTGTAAGGACACTCTTCGGTCAAGTGAGAAGGATCGGAACAACAAGCGCAGATGGTACGAAGGGGGAGAACAGGGGCAGGAGCAGGAGCAGAAAATTTGCTCTCTATCGCTTCAAGCTTTCTTGTTATTGCAGCCATTTCAGCTTTCATCGCAATAGAGACATCAAGTTGGTGGATTCCTACCCTAGAATGACTGGTAGAAGTGGAGGTAGAAGAAGAAGAAGTCGGTCTGGTGCTCTCCCATTGTAGCGTTTGCTCCGCAAGGTCGTCAAAGAACTGCCACGCTTCCTCGTCAGATTTCGATAGGAAGTGGCCCTGACAGATGGTTTCCAACAACTGCTTCGTTGCTGGGTTCAGGCCCTCGTATAAGGTTTGGCAAAGTTGCCATTTCTCTATACCGTGGTGAGGACACTGAACAAGAAGGTCTTTGTACTTGTCAAAGCACTTCCAGAAGGGTTCAGAAGGAAGCTGAGAAAATTGGTTGATTTCATTGCGAATCCTTGCGGTTTTATGATTCGGATAGAATTTTTTTAGAAACGCTTTAACAAACTCGTCCCAACTGGTTATGGAATGGGAAGCGGTGCTATACAGCCATTTTTCAGCAAGATCGCATAGAGTGAACGGAATGACCCGTAGACGTATAGCATCGTCCGACAGTTGGGTGGTTTTCATCATGGCACAGACGTTTTGAAATTTATTGATGAAGATATTGAAAGGTTCCTAGGCACCCTAAGGGGGTCTCGCAAGGCATCGACCATGCCAATTTACAAAAATACGGTGCCGAGAAACCCTAACAAGGACCGTCGGCTAGATATATATAGGCGAAAAGGCAAACTAGTTAACACTTAACTACAAGAATACGGAAATACAACCTTTGTAGATCCTGTGCTCCACCTCCATAGCTCCGCAATGAAGTCTCCTCGCTGTCCATATCAAAGCCCGGGCTCTAGCGTCGGCTTCATCGGAGAATGGACGGGCTAGGTCATCGACGACGTGCCGAAGATGATCTACGTCGAGGCATCGCTAGATCAAGCTCCAACTTCACCAAGTCAAGAAAACTTGTGAAGGAAACACACTCTACTACTTGGCAAGAGGTAGAGGATGAAGAAATAGGAAGTGGGTAGACTTTAGAATTGGATTTCTCACTTGTTTCATCAATCCACCATTGATGAAGAAAGCTTTCTTCTTTGAAGATGAAGAAGAAGAAGAAAGTGTTATCATAAGTTATTCTAAAATGAAAAGAATAATGAATTCTTATTATAATAGAACCATGGTTAGGTGTAGAGAATTAATTAGGGTCAAGTGGAATAGTTAGGGTTAAGGATGAGACAAAGTGGTCACAAAGTCAAAGTATTCATGAAGCTTCTGAAAGAACAAAGAATGCCATCATTTTATCATTTCCTTTTCTTTTTCCAAAAGAATGAATAAAATGAATAAGCAAATAATAAACCCCAACCATTTCATTAACCAAGGTTTAATTCTTTATACTTAACCAATTTTACATGCACCATCAAACATGATACAAGCATGTGCACAAAATCATATCATATATATAATGCGCACAGCCGAGCGAGAAAATCCATATAAAGTGAACCAATACTAGTTAATGCAAAGTAATATATCAAATATATAATTATGCATTAAATCATTAAATCAACACTTGATTTAACGATACGGTCATATCGCATACAACCGACTAATATCCAATGTATCGCTTATCGAATCAATACTTGATTCGATAACTAGGTTATATCGCAAACAACCAATCGATACATTCATCGTGAGAATAGAATACGGTATCACATACACGCATTATTCTCGGTCCCGCACATATCTCATATGCACTCCTATTTCGTTTCACTTGAGCCAGGAAACCTCTGTGTAGGACTCTAAAGACTCGTCAATACGCCGGCAGCAGGTGATGATCATATCAAACACCCACAAGCCGCAAGCGGTCTGCTAAACATAACGGCCACCCGGGTATTGAGCGATCTGAAGATCGACGAGCAAGCCCGCTCACAATCCAGTGAATCCAACCAGTAACACTACCGTACAGTCCGGTCTAATCGTCTGATATGTCACATATCTCGCCTAGGGGTGGTAAACGTCAGACCCCAATAGCTCGATAAGTCGTGTCAATATGAGGTCTATAACAATTCGAGAAACTACTGGTAACACTTACCAGTAAATCTCAGCAACCCTGGCCAGGGATTTCCTGTTATAGCCAATCGAACACAGCGCAACATCAACCCCCTATACCGGGAGAGACGAATCCCCTCCTATCGCTCATTGCCTCCATGTGACTCGGGACTGTACCCAAAAACCACCGTTTTGCACGCCCTCTTGGACGTGGTAAGATGGAAATAAAAGCACAGTGGGAACCACACAAGACTCTATGACGATCTCGGGTCAACAGACTACTCTGTACCAGTGTCACCAGAGAACTGCCATCTGACGTAAGGTATAATACCATCTGGGAGTTCTCGACGAGTCCGTCCAGTGTACCCAGTCTCTACTGAGCACCCGTATATCATCTCTGATGTCAAACACCAATGGATATGGGATCATCCATCGCCCAACTATATGGGTCGAGAAGGTACACGCTAGTCTACTCTGGTATATCGATGCCCCATCTCGATACACCCACGACTAAGGACTTTGAAGGATGTACTTATGGACTACCATGTCCCCACTAGTATGATCCGCATCACAGTCCAGGTAGTCAAGTACACATCCTAAGGGCTTTACCAACATGTAATAGAGAGACAATCAGTGTACACGTTAAGGTAAAGAGCAACCAGATAGCATACTATCATGTCAAGCAAGAAAGTCCTCCCTATATATGTCCCAGCATCCACTACAATATACATCCTATGTACAGTAATGGCCTCTAGGGCATACATATAACTAACAGATATAGGCATCTTCAGATTCAAGCCCATGAAATCGTAGAAGCATGTTGATGAAGTGGGGCTTAATTTCAAAATTATCCCCATTGGCCGGTGGAAGAAAAAGGCAGGTGGGAAGTGCAGAACGGGTGGGATAGAAACGATCCTGGAGCGCGATTCGCTGCGGCGCTACAACAGGCGATGGTGGTGGGATATTGGTCTCCGTAGGAGGTGGAGCCAATCCAGGGGTAGTCAAAGAGATGTTTGGATTAAATCCTGACATCGCGGAAGAAGAGGTTGGTGAAGGTGAAGGTGAAGATGTATGAACAGAATTCCGGTCAACGTCGGAGTTGGCCGGCAAAGGAAGGGGTGAAAGAGGAGTGGACGGAGTATCGACGTCTGAGTCGATCGCGTAGTCGGTAGCGACTAATGTAATGCGGACTAGACGGGCGCTAGTGCCCCGAGTCCAAGCGGACATACACTAAACGAGTTTAGTATAGTCAAAGCGGAGAAGGTGATGGTAAGAAAACGTCAATGGAGAAAGGCGATGGGTGGTGGGTGAAAAATGGATTTGGCGACAAAGGGCAAGTTTTTATAAAAGTTTTTGATTTTTTTTTGTTTTGTTTTTAGAAAGAGATTTACAGAAATATGTACGGACTTACGGCTTTAAGTAATCACAAACCAGATATGCACAATCTCACCTAGATCTACGGTCGCCTAGGTCAACTAGACCTGCTCCTAACTGTTCCAGAGGGCTAGAAAAAGGACCTCAAACCGCCTCTTCTCCGTCTAATGCGGCCAGATAAGTGCCAGGTAAGTGGGAGGTTGTCCAACGCTTTCGCGAAGTTCCTTAATTAAATAACCACTTGCCTTTGTCACACTTGCCTAGGCACCGCAAAAGTCAGATAGGATAAACGGCCGATGCCTGTAACTAGTCCTCTGTCCTAATGAGCGCAAAGTCCTTAGGGCTGAGTCTAGTATTTTTTAATTTTAAAATGGTCAATGCATATCCTTTTTGTGATTTTTGGGGTCCTGGGAAGGGTGATGAAATCCCCACCCAATCTGAATTGGTTTCAAGCCCCTTAAGTCCGTATTAAGAAATGCAAAGCAGTAACAAATCAACTGCAAACAATTTTTATTTTTTAGCGCGATGCAAAGAATCCTGCACAAGAACAGTTTATTGGAAGGGGGAGAAGAGTTTGCGCAAAGAAATCTGCAGAAAACACAGTTTATTGGAGTCCAGAGGAGTGGGAGAGAGGAGAGAGACTTACAGAGAGATTTTGGTCCCCTGATGGCACCAAGTGGCCGCGGATCCGCGACCTAAGCCAGCATATGCCGCGGTTCCGCGGCAAGGTAGTGGATTTGGGACATCATTTTTCTAGGGTTTGCTGCTTTGGGTGTCCTCTTCTCTTTTTAAGACCCTGAATCTGGATTTGCTCACTGGTTCTGTTCCAGAATCTTTCCGTAGACCGTTTTTTCGTTTTAATCCGTCGCGGTATAGCCGCGAAATGTGGGTCTAACTTCCCACGTCTTTGGCACTGAACTTGAACTCCGTATTTTTCTGCACACTTGCACAAAAACTAATCAAAAATAACAAGATGATTTTTTTACAAAGTATTTTTTTTTTGTTTTTCGGTTGTTTTTATATTCACAAGTTAACCCGAAATTACACAAAGAAATAAACTACCGTCTCCCCGGCAACGGCGCCATTTGATTGTTAGAGATTCTGCGTGTTCAAGTTTTAGTTAAATACCGCAATCAAGACGGTTTCGCTTGTAGCTAGCCAGTTGAGTACGGGTCGTCCGCAGGGAGATGGGAATCTTTTTCTATGTGCTTTAACGAGTTAAGTCCAGTTTTTCAGATTTTGTTGTGATTAATTAAGCGGTAAAATGATATGTAAAGAGAGCTTGTTAGGGTTAGGATTAGGTTAGTTTGAGTTAGGAGTCTCCCACATCTTTCGTTGCCCCTCTTAATCTCGGTGTTACGGTAATCGGCAACAACGGGGATTAGCACGACTAGGAAGGAACTTGCGAGTATAAGCTAGGCTTTCCAACGCATAAGTTCTTCCTTTTGGTGCTTGTCCGTCCGTTCTTGGCTCTTAGCCATAACCTCCGGTTAATTCAACCACAACCGGTCTCACTACGGAATCACCGCTATCATGTAGGATAGGGTACCGTAAGGAGCGAATTGTGGTTCAATTAACGGGAGTCGAATTAAGCTGTTGGGCAAGGAAAGAGTGAGAGAGATTTCCTTCTCTCAAACTTCTCTTATCCTACCCTAACAAGTATGAAACTACTCACACATCATGATATGGAAAAATAAAACAAAACAAAAGAGGAAGATAGAAAGAAAGAGATTAGAAGATAACAACTAGCTATTTGCGACCTCACCTTGGCAAGGATCAAGCGTAAGCATCATGGTTGTGTTAAGGATAAAGAAAAAGAGAGAAGAAAGAAACAACAAGAAATAACAACAACTAGTTAACAAATTAAAATTACAACAATTAACAAGATAATAAGACAAGCAAAATAATAAACGGTTCTTCTTTATTCATCATTCTTCACTCACAAGCTCACTACAAGTTTTAATGGAGAAGAGGAAGAAGAAACACACTAAACCTAGAAAATAAAATACAAGATTATGGATCCTTTCCTTCACAAAGTTTTGGGCTATTTATAGGCTGAAAAATGAAAACCTAGGGCAACCACCCGAACACAAATGAAAAGACAATTCTACCCCTGAAAAATCTCTGTCTGCGGCGCCAGTACGGCCGCGAAACCGCGGCCTAAGCATGCTTAGGCCGCGTTTCCGCGGCCATATTGATGATTTGGAGGCTCTGTTTTTTGGTGCTTCCCTGGTCTTCATTGTACTTAATTCTGGTATATGTATTTTCTCAATTTGTCTTCACGATTTTTCCAGAATTTCTGTTGAGGGAAAGGTGGACTTTTTGTCAAGATTTTCTTGAGCTCCGCGTAGATTTCTTGGAACTTGTTTTGCCATTGAGCCTTGTGCATGAAGGTGACAATCGATTTGCCATTTTGTCTCCTAAACTGGTGTGTGGCAACAGACGGATAAAGAGCGGAGACCCGTGTTTTATCTGTGGTTGGCAGGAACCCGGATTTTGTCGTGTTTTTCCATGAATTTCACCGTTTAGAGCCGAGAACCTGTATCCTGCAATTGACTAGCAAACACGGCTCAAGAGTACCTACCGATAAGCAATGTGATAAAAATTGGGCGGTATGAAAATGCAAAAATCAGATATGAACAGCGTACATCACGCGTTCTTGACGACGTGGCTGCCTTGCGACCCCGAGACGTTTCCAGGCAAGTGTTTACTTGCTTCATGCTATAATAATTGCAGTACAAAGTTAAATAATCTCGTTTAGGGATTTGCCAATTACCGATACATAACGTGACCTAAGTGTTCGATGCTAGATCCCAAAGGAAATAATTGTCTAATTTGATGGTAACCGATACGTTCTATTGGCCCTTTTAATGATGTATATCGTGTGTGAATCTCGCTTGAAAATACGATTGTTAGTGACAAAAATTGATACCCCCAAACATGCCGTTAAAACTAGAAATCTCTCGTACCCGAAAACGAATAAAAACACCATAAATCATACACATATTGGAAAGATGCGTTTGAGGGCTTAGATCGAAGCCGACTCGACGAACTTTAACCCTATGTAAAGTTCTGAAGATTTCTGTTATGTAACCGTGAAGTTAATTGGATCGGAACGCGACTCTGGACTGCAGTCCAGAGCGTTTCTGATTATTGTGTTCTGTCCAAAGACCTGCGACACTGTGTTTCCTGAAATCGTACGTTACGGAACTTTACATTAGATTAGAGATAATTCTGTTAGCTAAACAAAACAAGTGGTTCCATTCTGATTCATCGCCGTTTGCTATTTTAAACTATATTTAAAAGGGCAGAAAGTAAAACTGTTCAGAACAATTTCTGAAATGACATATCGAGATTAAACTGTGTATAACTTTCAACGTACAGATACGATTGAGGATCCGTATGTTGCGTTGAATACTTTATCAAAAACCCTAGATTTCATTTAACTGTGACATCGCTGAATTCTGAGCCCAACTGGGTACAATTCGTGTCGCGAAACAGACGTTCAGTTCTGAAACTGAATTTCCAGCCGCGAGCACTTAAAACGAAATAGCTATATCTTGAGAACCGAAATCCCGATTGAACTGAAACAAATTGTGATAAATTGCTGACTGAGTATTCTATTTAACCTACTTGTATCATTTTGCTGGATTCGTAATATATTCATTTATGCAATTTATTTTAGTTAAAGACATGCATGTTGGTTCATAATATACATAGTTTATTGGTAGCATACAATACATATATCATTCCCTTGCCACTTATTCAATGTTAGTGCGTGTGGACATTGCATTATCGTGCGTGATAGATGTTGGTTTAGGAGTGACGGGTATACCAATGGAAAGTGAATATTCGTGACCGTGATTGATACAATGAACAATGATGAAACCGTGCCATTAGTATACTTGTACACAACTAGATCAATATCATAAATAGTGTAAACCTGGGGGAAAAGGGGAAATCAAAGTGGAAAGAGTATCGTATTTAGCGGGACCGTGTTTAGAGGATGATCATTCGAACTGTGATACTGATACGTGTAGGATAGGATCTAGCGATCCGGCTGACAGGGTTATGTCCCGGGCATGTGGGCCGTAGTCTCGGGTATGTACGAGACTTCTGTTAAACATGATCCTCCTTCCACTATGTGATTTCAAACATGACCTAGAGACCGATAGGGACACATATCATATTCTGCATTATATAGCGACATAGAGATTACTTGCATTATTCTCATACCAGTATTATCTCATTTACCTGTTTTATCTTATTATAATAATATTATTATTGTGTCGCTCTGACGACCTGAGTATGCATGCTCAAATTCCGCGGGAGGACCGGCACAGGAGACGGATCTACCCTTCGAGTTCACAGAGATATAGTCTGGTGTACTCCCTATCTTTATTGCTTTTCTTAGAGTGATCGTGATATTGAACTTGGTTAGTTATTGTTCTTATTATCTGTAATTTATGAACAATGGAATTTTAATGTAATAAATTAGTGATGTGATTCCTTTAATACCGTGCTTTATTTACTGATTACCATGTAGTGCTAGAAGCCGAAGTGTGACTACGGTGGGATGATTCCTTGACCGTAGGAGCATGGCTGGCCTAGTCATCCCTCGTTTTCCGTATTTTGGGAAGCGGGGCGTGACAAGAACCCCTTGACAAATTGTAGCCTAGGAATGTCATTTCCTATTAAGAGAATGTCATCCACGTATAAAACGAGGAATAATACAGTTCTCGCTACAAATCTACTATAGATGCATGGTACATCTGGATTTTTGATAAAGACAAATTCCTTGACCGTCTCATCAAAACAGATGTTCTAACTCCGCGATGCCTGCTTTAGTCCATAGATGGACTTAAGCAACTTGCACACCTTTCCGCTGCTCCCACTCTGAATGAAACCCTCTGGCTGATCCATATAGATACACTCCTCTAAATTTCCATTTAGAAAAGCGGTCTTTACGTCCATCTTCCAAATCTCATAATCATGGAAGGCAGCAATGGCAAGAAGGATCCGAATGGATTTCAGCATAGCTACTGGAGAAAAAGTCTCGTCATAGTCCAAACCAGGTCTTTGACGAAAACCCTTTTCAACCAGTCTAGCTTTATAGGTCTCAACCTGTCCATCTACACCAATCTTCCTTTTGAAGATCCACTTGCATCCTACGGGTTTTACCCCGTCTGGAGCAATGTCCAACGTCCATACTTTGTTGGTGTACATGGACTCCATTTCGGTCCGCATTGCATCCAGCCATTTTACCGAGTCGACGCTCTGAACGGCTTGCTGGAAGCTAGTAGGCTCATCATAATCTATAATGCAATCCTCTCTATCCCCGTCTATGAGAAAACCGTAGTATCTCTCGGGCGGATGAGACTGCCTACTACTTCTGCGGAGCGGCGTAGGAATGTCATGTTCTTTTGAACCCTCTGGTTCCACTAAGCTTTAAGTAATAGCTCGTGGTTCTGGAATTTCTTCCAGTTCTACTGTGCTCCCACTTATCTGGGTTTCCAAAAACTCAGTTTCCAAGAAGTAGGCATGACGAGAAACAAAAACCTTTTGTTCCTCTTTGCAGTAGAAGAAATATCCCTTGGAGTTCTTTGGATATCCCACGAACTTACACTGTACTGATCGTGCCTCGAGCTTGTCCGCATGCTGCTTTTTAACAAAAGCTGGACATCCCCATGTCTTAATGTGCTTAAGATAGGGTCTCTTCACACACCACATCTCATATGGTGTAGTAGGCACAGTCTTAGTGGGAACTCGGTTCAAAAGGTATGCAGCTGATTCTAGCGCATACCCCCAGAATGATCGCGGTAACTCAGCGTTACTCATCATGGTCCGTACCATATCCAATAGGGTTCGGTTCCATCTCTCCGATACACCGTTATGTTGCGGAGTGTATGGAGAAGTAAGCTGAGAGAGAATTCCGTTCCCTTTTAAACAGTCCAGGAACTCGACACTCAAGTATTCTCCACCTCGATCCGATCTTAGAATTTTGATACTTTTGCCGGTTTGTTTTTCTACTTCATTCTTATATTCCTGGAATTTTCCAAAGGCTTCGGACTTATGTTTCATTAAGAAGACATAACCGTACCTTGAAAAGTCATCCATAAAAGTAATGAAGTAAGAATAACCGCTTCGCGCATGTGTAGACATTGGACCGCACACGTCACTGTGTACGAGTCCCAAGAGCTCGCTTGCTCTTACTCCGTGTCCAGTGAACGGAGTCTTTGTCATCTTTCCTTTGAGACAAGATTGACAAGTGGCATATGATTGATATTCGAACGGATTCAAATATCCTTCTGTATGTAACTTCTTCAACCTTCTCTCATTGATGTGACCCAGTCTACAATGCCACAAAAAAGTCCGATTTATTTCCGGAGACTTTCTTTTGTGTGTATTCTGGACATTAAAAATCTGTGGTTGGTTTAATACGTATATGCCATTGCTCAATGTACCTGACCCAATCAAAACTTGATTAAGGTGAATGTTTACAACATTGCTTACAAACGCAAATTCATAACCTTCTTTAGAAACCAAAGATACAGAAATGATATTACAAGTTGCATTGGGTACAAAAAAGCAATTACGCAAAACCAAAACATGCCTATCTGACATTCCCAGGTGATAGTCCCCCACGGCCTTAGCATCCATGCTAGCTCCGTTTGCAACTTTGAGGGTCATGTCACCTGCCTTCAAAACCCTACGGTTTCTCAACGCCTGCAAAGAATTACAGATCTGAGATCCTGATCCGGTATCCAATACCCAGGAAGTAGAGTTTATTGAAAGACAGTTTTCAATAATATACACACCTGAAGCTGAAGCCGCAACCTGCTTCAATTCCTGTGTCCTGGCTTTCCAAGCCCTGCAATCATTCTTCCAGTGTCCTTTCTTATGACAATAGAAGCATTTTTCTTTATCCACAAGCTGCCCTGCTTTCTTTGTTGCTTTTGCTTTTGCTTTTCCCTTCGTATCCACTTTACTAACACCGCCCCTTGGTTTGGCGGGGGCTTTCTTCTTCTTTCCCTTGGCTTTCGCCTTGGACCTAGAAGAGGAAGATCCTCTTACAAACAAAGTGGATGTTTCCCTTCCTTTCTGTGGGGTGCCCTCTGCTCTCCTCAGCATGTTGAGGAGTTCTGAAAGTTCAACTTCCTTTTCTTGTAAGTTGAAGTTCAGTATAAACTGGGTGTAAGTGGAAGGAAGGGACTGGAGAATCAAGTCCGTATAGAGCTCATTCTCCAACGTGGTCCCAAGTTCTGCGAGCTCCTCAATGAAGCCAATCATCTTAAGCACGTGTTCCGCTACCGATGATCTGATGGCCAACCTTGCCGAAAATAACTTTTTTGACACTTCGTATCTTGCGATACGAGACTGCTCTCCATACAGTTCTTTTGTATGGAGAAATATGGACTCGAGGTCCATATTCTCGTGCCTCCTCTGATGTTCGTTGTCCATAGAGGCAAGTACGAGGCACTTGGCCTTCGCGCTATCAATCTCCCAATTCTTACGGATTTCCTTATCCGCGACGCTGGAAGTGGGACCTGGGACAGGAGGAGCTTTGGTGGTAAGAAGATACCCCAGCTTGTCGTAAGTGATTGCCATTTTGACATTCCTGAGCCAATCTTTGTAGTTTGGCCCTGTCAGTATATTTTTATCTAGAAGTAACTTAAGTCCAGTCATGTCGATTGGTCGCTGCAATTAGGAGAGAGAAAAAGAAACACTCAGCATGATGCTCTTGCAAGTTTAGAGTGGTTTTTAGTTTGTCTAAACAGGATGGCTCCCACTGTTTCTCGAATCCCTCCTCAAACCAGAAAGGAAGAATTAGTCAGGATCAATCTCACCGTACAATTCTTGCTTAACTGTTCAGCCAGGCCAGTGTCGGTACTTCGAGGGAGGTTTTCCAACGCTTTCGCGAAGTTCCTTAATTTAAGAACTTCTTTTCCCTGGGGGCATAGCCCCGCTAACACCTTTCTAGACACTTACTAGGTTTATAGCATTGATCGTTAAGTGAGAAATTTCCCGAGGAGTAGCATATACTCACAGTAGGATCGGGATCCAAATATCATCGCGTGACGAAACTGAAGGAATCCTACCAGAATCATCACACTCCAAATGTTATGCAACACTAGCAAGTTTCAGTTCTTTTGAAACTCCCGATGTGGATTTTTGCCCCATGCTCTTATGACCTTGACTTTGGCCAACAAATCATAAGTCACATGTCAAGTTCTACCCGTCGTTCTCCAGGTTAATTTGAATCCACCCGTACCTACTCTTGACTTTAGCCAACAAGGCAGTACAACTGTTCCAAACCAACGCATCTATCTATGCTGCACATGAATACCCAATAGCTACCAATCACTATGCCTTGACTTTGGCCAACAAACATAGCTTGAATACTATTGAGTATTCATGTGAAACGACGGAGGGCTACGAATGGTTTTGGCGAAACCGTGAGCGTAGAGAACTTGATATAATCGATGGAACGAGATAGCTTTTAAAAGGAGTGGCTCAAGCTCCGCATTTAAAAGTTAGTTTTGAAAAGAACCGAGTGGTTTTTCGAAAGTATTTCAACGACTTTTACTTGGTTTATTTTCTTGCATTAGTTCTTTTAATGCGTGATATTCTTGCATTAGTTCTTTTAATGCGTCCCATCATTTAATCCTACCATTGCAGAAAACAACCAAAATATGACGTACGCTTATACCATTCGCATTCGCCACGGGGCCCCGTCATTACCCGTTAGGTTACTTAACTAACGACAGAGCGGGGGCTGGGCTAGCACGGCTGTAAAACATAAGCAATGCCTAAATAATATCATATATAGATATACATTGCAATGATAGCCATTTCAGATCACAGATGAACACATTGGATATACTAGGAACCCGCAATTCGTACGAGCCTGTAACGAAAAGCAGATTACACGGTCGCGGTGAATAGCCAATACCCCACCCAAGACCCCTACGGGTGCGGAAAAGTACCCGCCAAGTACCCGAAGTGAAGCAACCTCCCTCATCTCCGTGAGTAGGCCACTCGGCACTTCGGCATACCCGGTAGTTTGTGCACCCCCTCCATGGGTCTATCCTAGGAGCAAAAACAATAAAAAGAAATTATACAATGACGGCTACAACCCTGACCCGGTTGTGCGGCCAAACAAATAATTATTACATCAATTTACAAATTTACATGAATTGAAAGAAAAGAAAACTCTCGTCTCACAACCCTCGGCTATTCACCCGCGACAATCCAATGAATTCATATACACATTCCAATGACATTACAGATCACAGATTTGTATAACCCCCACTAATCGACATATATCGATTAGCAGACGTTCAATACAAATATCACAACACAGAAATACCCGTCAGCTTAAGTCTTTTAGAAGTTCGATCAAAAATACGGATCTTTAGGCCCCAAACACAAAATTTTCGTTCTGGAAAATCTGGGCAAAAAAAACATATACCAAAATTCCCAAAATACCCCATAGAACAAACTGCAGTGAAGACGATCCAGAGAGGAGCTCAATCGGCCGCGGAACCGCGGCAATAGCAAGCTATTGCCGCGTTTCCGCGGTGGTTTGGTGAGATCTCTGGACCGTTTTTCTACAGTAGATTATAAAAACCCTGAGTCTATTTTTAAAGCATGATTTATTACTTTTACAGAACTTTAAAAATCGACAGCAACTTTGAATTTCGGGTTTATTTCGGGACTTTTTCTTTGATCGATCTTCTAGTTACTTTGCTAATATGTTAGATAGAGTTTAACTAGGCTCTGATACCACTGTAAGTCCATACTACCTCTCCCGGTACTTTCGGGCATGCGGAATTTGGTGAAAAAAAATTTTCTAGAGGTGGTAACATGGACTCAAAACCGGATCTTTGTTAAACATCTAACTAACAACCTAACTAGGAGTTGTTAACTACTCGGTTAGGGGGTTATACCTTTCTTTCTTGAACTCCTTCTTCTTTGACTCTCGATGGTTGTCTGGATCGGCTTCACTCCGTCGTCTCCTTGCGCCGAAGATAGATCCACCCGAAAGCTTCTACCTTTGGCTTCTTCTTCGATCTTTGAAGAAACTAGTTCACTTGGTTTGCTAAACCTTGTTAACTAGAGTGAGTAGAGAAGAGTGTGTTGGGATTTTCTCTATGGTTCTTGGTTCTCAACACATGAGACAAGTGAACCATAGACTAAAGAGAGGGAGAGCAAGAGGAAGGAGATGAGAGCTCAAGAACAAGAGAGAGAATGAGAATGATAGAATGAGAAAAACTTTTCTCTCTTGGCTCTCATAATCCAAAACCATCATCACAAAATAGTAATCAAGTATTGTGTAAATGGTTTAAGTCAAAATGGCTATATCATTTCATGCACTCATATTGCACAAGTGAAAAGTCTTTGCCATGAAATGATAGCCATTGTCATCATGATGGTCAACTAGTCCAACCTGGTCAACCGGTCAACAAAGTCAACAAGTTAACAAAGTCAACCCTTCAACAACCATGTCACCACAATACTTAATTAATATTATTGTTAATCATATATTATATTCTCATTAGGGTTGAGCAAAAAGTCAATAGTCAACAGTCAACAGTCAACGGTCAATAACCCTAATGAGAATCCTCTGCCTCTGTCTCTCCGTCAACTGTGCATACGCACCCGCATCCGTGTTCCGAGGAACACGAATATATACTGGATAAATCCAATCCCAAAACGTACACTAGGATCTGGCTTAAACCAA
Source organism: Agapanthus africanus (assembly GCA_030015575.1). Classification (NCBI taxonomy): domain Eukaryota; kingdom Viridiplantae; phylum Streptophyta; class Magnoliopsida; order Asparagales; family Amaryllidaceae; genus Agapanthus; species Agapanthus africanus. The sequence goes on along the minus strand of CM057339.1, from coordinate 701,144,556 downwards.
AGCCCGCTAGTGTTAACTGTCCGGACACTGTACGTACACAATGTGCACGGATGTGACCGAACCCTGTCGCAAAACTATGTGACCTATCGCAAAACCATGCGACCTGTCGCAAAACCATGCGACCTCTACTCTTTTGCCTAAAGGCGAATAGCTTTCTGTGTGGGACTCTAAAGACTCGACACTACGCTGGCAGTGGGTTTAACCACAGACCGCAAGCGGCACTAGCTGTGTTAGTTATATGTATGCCCTAGAGGCCATTACTGTACATACGATGTATATTGTAGTGGATGCTAGGACATATATAGGGAGGACTTTCTTGCTCGACATGATAGTATGCTATCTGGTTGTTCTTTATCTTAACATGTACTCTGATTGTCTCTATATTACATGTTGATAAAGCCCTTAGGATATGTACTCGACTACTGGGACTATGATGAGATCATACTAGTGGGGCCACGGTAGTCGATGAGTACATCCTATAATTGTTCCTAGTCGAGGGTGTATCGAGACAGGGCATCGATACACCAGAGTAGACTAGCATATACGCATCTTGACCCATATGATGGGCGATGGATGATCCAATATCCATCGGTGTTTGACATCAAGGATGGTGTACGGGTGCTCAGTGGAGACTGGGTACACTGGACGGACTCGCCGAGAACTCCCAGATGGTATTATACCTCACGTCAGATGGCAGTTCTCCGGTGACACTGGTACAGCGTAGTCTGTTGACCCGAGATTGTCATAGAGTCTTGTGTGGTTCCCACTGTGCTTTGATTTCCATCATACCACGTCCAAGAGGGCGTGCAAAAACGTGGCTTTTGGGTACAGTCCCGAATCACATGGAGGCAATGAGCGATAGGAGGGGATTCGTCTCTCCCGGTATAGGGAGTTGATGTTGTGCTGTGTTCGATTGGCTATAACCAGAAATCCTTAGACAGGGTTGCTGAGATTTACTGGTAAGTGTTATCAGTAATTTCTCGAACTGTTATAGACCTCATATCGACACGACTTATCAAGCTACTGGGGTCTGACGTTTACCACCCCTAGGCGAGATATGCGACATATCAGATGACGAGACCAGACTGTACGGGAGTGTTACTATTTGGATTCACAGGAGAAGTTGCAGGATTGCTTGTTGATCTTCTGAGCGCTCAATACCTGGGTGGCTGATACGTTTAGCTTACCGCTTGCAGCTTGTGGGTGTTTGATATGATCATCACCTACTGCCGGCGTATTGACGATTCTTTAGAGTCCTACACAGAGGTTTCTTGACTCAGGCAAAACGGAGTAGGGGCACGTATGTGATATATGCGGGACCGAGGATAATGCGATATGAGATACCGTATTCTATTCTCGCGATATTTGATATCAGCCGGGTCATCGGATCAAGTGTTGATTCGATGAATCGGTACGGATAAATATTAGTCGGTTATATGCGATATAGCCGGATTGTCGGATCAAGTGTTGATTCGATAATTTAATGTATAATAATATATATGATATATTAAATTACATTAACTAATATTAGCTCACTAAAAGATTCTTTTTCTCACTCAGGTAATACATTGATATATATGTGATATATGTTAATTGTATTATTTTATTTTGTTACGATAAATATTATATATGTGATATATTTTATTGTAACAAGATATGATAACTAATGCAACAAGTTTAGTGGAGTTTAAACATGATTAGGGTTTGGATTAGGGTTAAGCTTTCTAGATGATTCTAGAAGGTTTTGGTTTTGTTTTGTGAAAGATATTTTGTTATGACTCATGCTTTAACCCAACCCAAACCCTAACCCTAGTTAATTCTCTACATGGGTTTAGTTGACCATGGTTGCATTAGTCATCATCTTTATCCATTCATTATTCATCACAAAAGGTTTGATGATATTGTTCATCTTCTTCCTTCATTCTTTTTCATGAAAAAGATTTCTAGCTTTTACTAAGTGATGAAAAATATGTGAGAAATAGAAAATAAATGAGAGCAAAAATCCTACTTCATCATTCTCATCTTTCCTTGCCCTTTAGATGAGAGTGTTCACTTCATATTATGAGTGTTAGCTTGTGTTAACGAAACTTCAAGGTAGATCATCTTTGTATCGAAGATCGGAAGCAAGACTGCACCTTTCTCTTCGTGGAGCCTCTCGAGAGTCCGGAGCATGATGATCGCAGCGAAGGGACTTCAACACGGAGCTTATGAAGTGAAGGACCGAATCTACAAAGGTTTTAATCCCTCTCACTTAGTGTTAAAGTGTTTAGCATGTTAGTTTTCGCCTAATCTCTAGTTTAAAGATCCGTATTCGGGTTGTTCGGCACGGCTAATTTTTTAATCGGGCATGGTTGATGCCTCGTAGACCCTTGTGCGCGTGCATAGCAACCCTACAAGCTGTGCGTAACGGTCCCCAGGTAGATGCCGACAAGAAAACTGACGAGGTGAAACCCATCTGAACTCCTACTGATCCTGAATATGACAGTCTCCGTACAGTCCGGTCTGTTCGTCTGATACATCGCATGGCGGGCCTTGGGCGGCGGTAAATGTCAGTCCCCTAATAGCGGTACAAGTCGTGTCGGAGTGAAGCCCAAAACACCCTGAGATAACACTGGAAGCCTACCAGTATATCTCGATTGCCCTGGCCAGGGACTACTCGTGTAATGGCTCTCCTAGACACAGCGCGATGTCAACCCCCAATACCGGGAGAGACGAATCCTATCTAACCGTCACTGCCTCCAAGTGCTTCGGGACTGCATCCAACTACTACCTGTTTGCACGACTCCTTTGAGCCGTGGTAGGGTAGTAATCAAAGTGCAGTGGGAACACACTCGAGGCGAAGTGACAGTGTCAAGTCAGCGGACTAAGCTGTACTCATGTCACCTGGGAACTGATAACTGACGATAGGTATAATACCAACCGGTCAGTTCCCGACGAGTCCTGTCCAGTATACTCGTAACCTAACGAGCACCCGCATACTATCTCCAGTACGACGTACTGATGGCTGTGGGACAGACCACCTCCCACTCTGGGATGAGAAGCGCATACGCTAGTCTACTCCGGAGTATCGATGCCCTTTCTCGATAGTCCTGCGACTAGGGACCTGTATAAGGATGTGCTTATAGATTACCCAGCCCCCACTAGTGTGACTGCCATCACAACGCTGGTAATCAAGCAAAGATCCTAAGGACTCCACTAATGTGTATAGGCGATATACTAAAATAAACACATGTACACATTGAAGTAGAACAAACTAAGTAGCATACTACTATTTTGAGCAAGATTGTATATACAAGGTGAATATCCCAAGCTTCCATTAAGTAATATACAAACTAGTATGATATAGTAATGGCCTCTAGGGCATATACACTAACAGTACACTTATGCCATCCGCATTCGCCTCGATGTCCCCTCGTGCACTGTTAGGTTAGGTAACTAACGGCAGAGCAGGGCAGGGCTAGCGCGGCTGTAAAACATAAGTAACGCCTATATAATATATCATATATACTATATCCTGTATCCATCACAGAACATATCTAATGATCACATCACAGATATCGCAGCAGAAACATAGATATAATGTGGGATATACTAGGACGTCCGTATTTAGTATTTAGCCAATAATAGAAAATACGGATTCCACAGTCGCGATGAATAGCCAAGCCCACACCCTGGACCCCTACGAGAGTGGCAATCGACCCTACCAATTCTGGAGTTTAGGAGACCCGGTCTCGACTCCTCGAGATGGCCTCCCACTGAACCCCAGAACCCGGTCACCTGTGCTCCCCTCCTTGGGTCAATCCTAATGCGGAAAAGTAAATAATATACAACATAGGTGGCATCGACCTCAACCCGGAAGTGCCCCAAATAAAAGAATATTATATTACATTTGAATTTACATGAATGAAAATATAAAACTCTCATCTCACATAAAACCCCCCGGCTATTCAATCGCGACAATCCTCCACATCATATCTCAGCAACACATAATATCCCATATCATCAACGTAAGTAAGTATGCGTACCCCGATAGTTGTTGACGTATAGCAACGAAACCGGCGATATCGACATACTACACTTACGGTCACAGAAAAGAAAGTGTAAAACTGCAATATTTGGAATCCACATTCTCTTTAGACATCGTAAATGTGAAATATCACATACTTCGTATTTCATGTCCAACTATATGAATTCCAGATATTGCATCACATTCCAGATAAATAGACGGTATTAAAGTTTTCGAACGAACGATCAAATACCCAAGATTCGCTAAAGCTCAACACTTGAGCGGAGTTCAAAAACCCGGAGTGTGACACAATGGTAGCGGTCCAGCCGTAGAAGGGTCAAGCCAACGCCTCACATGTGACACGCCGTACTGCCCCAAACCCTAAGGTTCAAAAGGCGGTTCAAGACGGTCACATAATCGAGTTAAGGTTTGTTGTCTTCTAAAAGGTCCATCACAAACAAACTTTTACGTGTTTCCGAAAGATTTTAAACCCCGTGAAAAGTGAGCAAATGATACTCGTTCAAACACTTCAATACATTCTAATTTATCCGGAAAAATCACGAAATGAAAATTCCGATCGAATCGACGAGTCCAAAACCATCTTCAGAACAAACAGCACAAAATTCAGATTAAAAATACCCAAAAAAATTATACAAGCAGAAACAAGAATTACTGTACAAAATTCATTAAATGATTGATGTGTACGGCCGCGGAACCGCGGCCTAAGCAAGCTTAGACCGCGTTTCCGCGGCAATATAGACTGTTCATGGAATCGAATTTTATAGTAATTCTTATATTTACCTGCTGTAATTTTTGCATATTTTTAATTCTGAAAATAACCAGTTTTTGAAAAATGTCCAGAGAGCACTAAAAAACCGTATTTTCCGGTTCGATCGGAGTTTTAATTTCGTTAAAGTGTCGCCTAATGTTCTAGGTTGGCTCTGATACCAATGAAAGGTTAGCCTAGCACCTCATTAAGGATTTGGAAGCATCACATGAACCAAAGATTGAATTTTTAGGATGCTAAGTTAACGAACATAGAATCGTTCCTAGAAAAATTAGGGTTTCAAGATCTTGCATATCATCATATGAAAGAAAAGCTAGGGTTTAGAGAGTACAACTTTTGTAGCTCCCTACGCTAGACTCCTCGGCTACTTGGGGTTTGAAAAAGCTCCACTTGAACTCCTCTAGGTCACCGATGATCCACCCGGAGTCCTCTTTGTCCAAGCTAGCAACCTCACCCGGTCAAGAGAACGAAATGAAGCTAACACTCCAAACAAGTGGGCTAGACTTGTGTAGAATGGTGTTGTGGTTCTCTTTCTCACTTCAAAATCCTAACTTGATGAATATATTGCTCACTACAAAAATATAGTGAGCAAATGAGAGAGGAAGAAGAAGATGAAGGCTATATTTTTTAACAAGAGTGAAAAGAATAACCCTTGTCCAAGGAAAAAGAAAATATATCAATATATATTTTCTTGTTCTCATCTCAAACCATGGTTTAAACAATGAATATATTATTAAACTTGAGTTAAAACACAAAAGGAAAGTTTACCCAAGGTTAAAAGGTGGGTGAGAATGGTTAGGTCAAAAGAAGAGTGTAGAAACAAATCAATCATAACCATTTTCTTTTTCCTTTTTGTTTTGAATCAAATGTAATAAAATCCATATTTAAAACCATGGTGTGAGTCTTATATTGCCACCATTTCCATGTATATACAACCATGAAGGATGTATGTATGTATGTATGTGTGAATGTACATCCATACATGCATGAATCTAAAAAGAGAACATACATGCATGCATACATCCATCAAGTAGAAGAAAGGATTTCTAGTGAGAAACTAATGGTTAAATGATAAATCAACACTTGATTTATCAATCCGGTCATATCACATATGACCCTAACCAAAAGCAAGCCACCCGATAAATATACGGTATCCTATACTCGCATTTTAATCGGGTCCATGCGCATATCGCATACACGCACCACAACGTTTCGCCTGGACTGGGTAACTCCATTGTGGGACTCTAAGACTCGTCAGTACGCCGGTAGTGGGTGATGATCATATCAACCACCCCTAAGCCGCAAGCGGTCAGCTAAACGTAACGGCCACCCGGGTATTGAGCGATCAGAAGAGAACAGGGGAACCTGCTACAACTCCCGTCGAGCCAACCGGCAACACTTCCCGTACAGTCCGGTCTCCTCGTCTGATATGTCGCATATCAAGTCTAGGGGTGGTAAACGTCAGACCCCAATAACCAATAAGTCGTGCCGATGTGAGGCTCATAACGGGTCGAGAAACTACTGGTAACACTTACCAGCAAATCTCTGAATCAGCCCTGGCCAGGGACTTCCCTGTTACGGCCAATCGAGTACAGCGCAACATCAACCCCCAATACCGGGAGAGACGAAACCCCTCCTATCGCTCATTGCCTCCATGTGACTCGGGACTGTACCCAAAAACCACCGTTTTGCATGCCCTCATGGACGTAGTAAGGTGGAGATCAAAGTACAGTGGGAATCACACAAGACTCTATGACAATCTCGGGTCTACAGACTAACCTGCACAAGTGTCACCTGAGAACTGCCATCTGACGTGAGGTATAATACCATCTGGGAGTTCTCGGCGAGTCCGTCCAGTGTACCCATTCTCCACTGAGCACCTGTATACGATCTCTGATGTCAAACACCAATGGATATGGGATCATCCATCGCCCATCTCATGGGTCGAGAAGCGTATACGCTAGTCTACTCTGGTATATCGATGCCCTGTCTCGATACACCCACGACTAGGGACCTTGAAGGATGTACTTATGGACTACCATGTCCCCACTAGTATGATCCGCATCATAGTCCAGGTAGTCAAGTACACATCCTAAGGGCTTTACCTGTTGGAGATAGTGCCCTCATAGTCAATTATTGGATCGCAGGTACGTGATTGCAATGATTGCGGAGGACCTATCCCGGTAGGACAGTCTTACTCAAGATGATAGTATGCTATCTGGTTTGCCTCTATCAGTCGTGTACATGTTCAGGTGACTGATTGCATGTTACACTTTGATAGAGCCCTTAGGATCTTGCTTTACTACCAACAGTATGATGGCGATCATATACGTGAGAGTTGGGTAGTTTATATGCATATCCTTAATTGTGGTCCCTAGTCGTGGGAGTTTCGAGACAGGGCATCGATACTCCGGAGTAGACTAGTGTGTACAGTCGAGACCCCGACGAGGGGCGGTGGCCGGTCTCACAAGCCACTGGTGTCAGTTGGATCACCTAAGATGTATACAGGTGCTCATTGGGTTATGAGTACACCGGACAGGACTCGCCGGGAATCTGCTAGTTAGTACTATACCTATCGTCAGATAGCAGTTCCCTGGTGACATGTGTACAGGTTAGTTCATCGACCTGAGGTCGTCATTTGTCTCGTGTGAGTTCCCACTGTGCTTTGATTTCTACCCTACCACGGCTCAAAGGAGTCGTGCAAACAGGTAGTTTTTGGGTACAGTCCCGAGCCATATGGAGGCACGTGAGCGGATCGGCAGGGGATTCGTCTCTCCCGGTATTGGGGGCGAGGTCGTGCTGTGTCTAGGAGAGCCATTACACAAAGTCCATGGCCATGGCAGGAGATTTACTGGTAGGTACTCCAGTAGTATCTCAGGGTGTAATTGGGCTTCACTCCGACACGACTTATACTGCTTTTGGGGGTCTGACGTTACTAGCCCCCTAGGCGGATATGCGATACTCATTGACGAACGGACCGGACTGTATATACATTGTCACTGTTAGGCTCAGTAGGGTTTTCCGGATGAGTGCGCTCATCGGCCACCCTTGAGGTCAGTCCGTGGGCAGCCGCTACGCATTGCTAGTGCCGCTGACGGTTTGTGGTTAAACCCACTGCCAGGGTGCTGACGAGTCATTAGAGTCCCCCACAGACAGTTTCCCAAGTTCGGGCGAAACGTTGTAGAGGCCGTATGGTTTTATGGCAGGGTTCGGAAAATGCACGTGCGTTTACGCACGTGTTATTTTTCGGGCAGATAATACTGGTCGGCTTTGGTTTAAGCCGGATCCGAGTATTATATTGAGTAGGTATAATATCTTTGTCTCAGTTGCATTTGTATTCGGTCGTAATACAAATGCGGGTATATTTATACAGTTTCGGGGTTTTCCTGAAAGTCGTTTCAGGATCACTTTTGGAAGTTGCCAGTTTCCAGTTTTCTATCAGCCGTCTTTTAACATTTGGTTAAAGACGGGTTTATCTTTTCTTGAGATGAGTGTGGATTCTTCTAGAAGATTCTAGATGAGGTGACTAGGATTATTGGTGTTGAGTTTTCATTGGTTGCATTTAAGGGTTCATTAATGCATGATGACTAGGTTTGTGAGTCATGCTTTAACCTTAATGCTTTTTGTTTTGATTAAGATCTTTTCATACATGATAAGCTTCATGATGTGGTTACCCCCCCTCTCCTACGGTCACCCCCCTCTCTTTATATAAGGTCGGCCCCCTCCTCTCTCTCTTATGGTTGTTGTTTTCATTTGTGAAAAGATTATGATAGATTTGGGGTGTATGGAATTCACAGTTCATTTCATTCCATCACCCAATTCCCTCGGCAACTTCATTAACCGATCGTCCACGGATTTGGACGAAGTGAGACAAAGTCATCTACTCATTCTCTACATCAATCTTGGTCGTCTCTTTTAGCAAACTTGACGATCGAGTTGCCTCGAGTCAGAGGCGGGAGCCCGTTTAAAGAACCGATCATGTAGTGCCACCTCGACGAGGAGATCGGAGATCGACGAGATCGGAGCAGCCGCAACGGAGCGTGGGATGATGGTTGAAGAACGAAGGACTCGGATCGTTCGGTACAACCTCTCTACACTCTTTACTGTTTGTTAGTTTAGCAATAATGGCAGATCCGGGTTAAAGTATACGATAGCGCCAGTTAAAAAGTTTTGTTCCGCATTTTGGCGTCTGTAGACTGCCGGGGCGCTAGCGTAGACTTACAGTGGTATCAGAGCCTAACCATTTTGCTATACTAACTTGTGCTAACGCGTTTAAAACATCGATCCGACCGAAAATCGAAAAACACAAAATCCTAGCTCGACAGTTCTGTTAATTTTAAATGGCTTCAAAATTCATTTCTGGATATCTTAAAAATCCGTGCAGGCGTTTTTAAGAGCCACGACAAAATTTGGGGTCGTAACTCCTCCAAGCTGCCGCGGAAGGGCGGCCAAACCCATGGTTTGGCCGCGCTTCCGCGGCCACGTGGGGAGCACGTGCTCCCAAATTTGGTCAGTGGGTTCTCTGTTGGGTTTTGTGATTTTTGGTATATATATTTTTTGGCCCAGGTTTTGTTACTGTTCACCAGTAAGCAGTAGGGCCCACTTTTTGATATTTGGTCTTTGGTCGATCGAAATTTAAACACGTTAGTTTACAGTGCTTACATTATATCTCCGACCGGGAATGTCATTTGATCGGTAAACCGCGTCTGATTGCTATAGTTCTTTTAGACGGGTTTGCGAACGTGACATTCGCGTTGATGTTCTGTGTTGTGCTGTGATGTTGCGGATTTGTCGTGGTGGATAGCAGTGTGCAATGGTAGTACAGTTTGAGTTTATTTGTACATTTGATATTACGGGGCGAGCGTCCAACTTGTGGACTGCCGTCACTGCCTGTTGTATAATATTCTTTTTGGGGCACGACCAGGTTGCGGTCGATGTACCTATTGTACTATTTTTCATTACTGTACTAGGTTTTACCCCGCGACGGAGTGCACAGATAGCCGGGTTCGGGAAAGCAACGGGTCCGCATCTCATGGCTTTGAGAGGCAGAGGGACCCCACTTCAGAATTGGCAAACTATTCGCCGCACTCGTAGGGGGTACAGGTTGACCCAAGGAGGGGTGCTCAATTTACCGGATTCCGTGAAGTGCCGGGTGTTCCATTCACTATGATGTGGGGACTACCTTGCTTCAGGTTTTGGCGGGTAACTTGCCGCACCCGTAGGGGTCTAGGTTTCATTGCACAGGCTATCCACACGACAGGGGAACGTCGAGTTTCAGCAGCGGCTCTGTGAAACTCGGGGATCCCAGATTATCTGTATTGTTCTGTGATGCTTATTACTTTTCTGTAATGTTGCATACTATCACGCCTGGAGCGATTATGTATATTGGTTTATATACTATTAGATGTTGTATATGTTTTACACCCGCGCTAGTCCAGCCCCCGCTCTGTCGTTAGTTAAGTAACCTAACGGGTGATGACGGGACCCAGTGACGAATGCGGATGGCATATACGTACATTTTATTTTCGTTCTTTTCTGGTGTGATTGAATGATGGGACTGCGTTGATTCTGATCAACGCAAAGTAAAAACAAACCTGTATACAGTTGTTGGAACAATTTAAAAAGTGTTGTTACAAAGACGTTTCCTTTTGTTATGCATAGCGGTATTCAGTGGAATATCCTGCACCTCATTCGACGGGGCAAGGGCCGATATCCCTTCACCGGGACTGACCCCTTGGACAGAAGTTTGCGTCAGAGTAATAACTTCACTATAGTCGATTACAAGTTGCTTTGCATAGCGGTATTCAGTGGAATATCCTGCACCTCATTCCACGAGGAAAGAGCCGAGATCCCTTTACCGGGAGTGACCTCTTTAGCAAAAGGTTTTCGCCACTATATTTTAAAAAGCTATCAGGTTCCTTCAGCGATATCAAGTTCACTACGCTAAAGGTTTTTCGCCAAAAACCAGTCGTAGCCCTCCGTCACTTCTTTTGGGTATTCAGTAGTATTCAAGCTACGTATTTTGACCAACGCTAAGGCATAGTGTTTGGTAGCTGCTGGGTATTCAATTGTTGCATAGATAGATGAGTTAGTTTGGGACAGTCGTTCTGCCATTTTGGCCAACGTCAAGGGCATGTGCGGGTGGGTTCAAATTGGCAAGATAGTGATGGGTAGAACTTGGCATGTGACTTATGACATTTTGACCAACGCCAAGGTTATAAGAGCATGGGGCAAAAATAATATCAGGAGTTTCTAAAGAAACTGAAACTTGCCGAGTATGCGCATACCTTCTGGAGTATGAGTAACGTGGATGCATTCCATCACGTTATCATGCGATGAGAGTTGGATCCTGATTCCCACTGATGAGTTGGTTTACTCTTCGGGTGATCCCGATTGATTCTTCTTTAGGTTTGGAGGAGAATTTGACAGGACAGTGGGAGGTTTCCGGATTAGATAAAATGATGACCATTCTGATCTAGGTTAGAGTGCACGCTGAGTGTTTCTTTTCTCTCTCTCTCTTTGGCAGCGACCTTTGACCGACCCTAGACTATGACTCAGTGACCAGGTTGACCGAACCTTCTTAAAATACTGGCTTTTGGATTGTCTGAGTTGCATAAGTCATTGCCACTCCTTCTTTTACCCTTTGTATTTCTCAGAACACCCGTATTACTACGGATATCCACTTCCATTGGATAGAGCCATCGTATGGTTATATACGAACTCGAAGGGACTTCTTCGGGGATGGATCCAGGTTCAGGAGAAATAGAATTGGTTTATTCAGTTGTCTTTTATTATCACCTTCTCTCAGGTTGCGAGAGCTCCTTGGTTTAGGAGAGTACACCTATTACGCTTATTGGATAGTCTTATTCCAAACCATAGGCTGGTGCCGAAAGGTAGGGAATGAAGAAAACCAATTAGCCTAAGTAGGGTGTGCAGAAGGAAATATGTAAAGACAAAATAAAGGGATTAGAAAGAGGGCAAAGTAAATTGCGACTGATATCATTCACGACCAAAACCGCGTACTTCATCGCCGCTCCTATTTCACCTTTAAAAAGAATAAGGTATTATTCAGTTGTCTTTTATCGTCACCTTCTCTCGAGATGCGAGTACTCCTTGGTTTAGGAGGGTACACCTATTATGCTTACTGGATAGTCTTCTTCCAAACCATAGGCTGGTGCCGAACGGTAGGGAAGGAAGAAAAACCAGTTAGCCTAACGATGGTGTACAGAAGGTAACGACTAAAGACAAATAAAGGGGATTTGGAGAGATGGCAATAAAATATACGGTCAAAGTCATGAATTGGATTATGGAAGAGGCATTGCTATGAATACCAGGATACCCCTACGAAACATTTCCATGTTTCAGTGCATTGTTAAAGGAAAAACTGTTTTCCCGATTAGACACTTACTCCAAGGGTATGTATTTACCAGGTTTCATTCTCATATCTGTATGGTTTTACAGATGATGATTGGGAGTAAGATATTGGGAATTAGGTGATCATCCTCATTATATCGGAATTCGTTGAAATTGATGATATTTGAGGAAATCGCCAGGGTACAGTTTTCCACCTACAACGCACAGGTTTTGAGTTGTTCAACTCAGCGGACTTATACAGAGTATTGTATGTTGTCCAGTGTCCATCAGGACAAAGGGGTAGGTCCTCGTACTATGTTCTGTTTACTTATAACTTCTCTAGTATTTAGACAAGTGTTTCGTAGAAATACAAGGTCTAAGTTTTGAGAAGTTGTGGGTATAAGAATAAAGTAGAGAACCAGGTGTCACAAGTATCGGGATTCTTCAAAGAGATCGAAGATGTAGATTCTTGTGATTGGTATTCAGATGATAGTGATGGTTTTGAGAAACGTATTTCTCTTTCAGGTTACTCATAATTGGATGGATTCCTAAGTTGAGTAATGCTGATTAGCCTCTTTCCATTAAGATAATATGCACTGGAGACAGCTGCATGGATTGAATCTTGGTTCCAATTAAATAAGTGCCAAAGTTTCTGTATTGGATATAGAATGGATCGTACCTTAAAAGAAATTAAGGTACGGGGAGTTGTCCAGCTTATGCTTAAAACCAGACTCTGGATAACTCAGGGCACGGTTCTGTAGTGGCTGTTTGTGGGTTGACCCTGGCTATGACGAGGGTTGATATTCTACCATATGGAAGATCAATAGTGATATTGTTCTTGACTCGCCACAGTTTTAGTAAAAATGGATCTTTTTCAGAAAACAGTAGTGGGAGTATGGTAGAACTGGAAGTGATTCCAGAACCGCGAACGATTACGGAAAATTTTATAGGACCTATATATTCAATCAAGTTTGACATTCCAATAGCCACTCCGCAGGTATGGTAGGTAACCTCAGACACCCGAGAGGTACTTCGGTAGCCTCAGAGACGGTGACAGGGAGGTTCTTATCTACCCAGACTTGACACTACTGTTGTTCCAGGATATGAGACCCGGTAGGAGGGTTGTCATAGTCAGTGGGAGCAACGGAAGCATGGTGGGCAAGTAGCTTATGTCTATTTATAGACTTGAGCAGTTATAGCGGAGATAGATCATCTAATTTTGATGTGACAGTCATGGGTTTGACTTCAATCAGAATAGGGGATGGATCAGTTAAGAAGGTAGTAGGGTGTGGTGTCATGGTATTTGGATGACATACACAGAGTAGGAAGTAAAATTCCTATACTACGATCGGTTGTACTGTGGTCGTCACACAGTTGTTTCTCCAGACAGGATATGGATATAATATTTGACATTCTGGTTTCTAGATCTATGGTTTTAGATCTGGATTTGGGTAGTTTCCCAATGTGGGTACTTTGACAGATATTCTAATGGTTTTTAGAATAGTTGACTCCTAGCATGGTGGTGTACCTGCAGGTGATGGAGTCACCCTCTCTAAAGGTGTCTGACAGACTAAAGGAGAGAGGGATGTGCATGATTGGCAGATCACTTGCTTAGGCAATTGAGTCAATCATGAGATGTCAAGTACCACACCAAATGTTAGTTTTGCACTAGATGCAATAAGTTTGTATTAATCCAATCCTGGAGAAACATAAGGAAGCAGTTTTAGAACATAAGTACATGTTCTACGGATTTGATGACGGCAGCCTCTTTCGGGAGACGGTTATCATTCCAGGCTTCAAAGGTGACATGGATGACAGAGTGATTGTCAGAGTTATAGGTTTCTCTCTGACGAAGAGGGACAGTATTATGGACAGGTGGTCCAAGAGGATACTGTGGGTGGCATGGTGCCCGATACTGATTAGGTTCAGTGATCGATTCCGTCTAAGAAGTTTGGATATGGAGTTCATTTATGAACTAATGTCCCATCAGATATCCAGACATGTTCTAAGACAGGTATTACTCAATTCGGGAGATGGTTTTCTCCGCGAACTTGAGATTAAGAGAGATATAGAAAGATACTTCTAGGCGGATCCACTCACTGAGGCTATTTCTCGAACACAATAGTTTTACAAACGGGCTTTGTGAAACTGATTAGTAGAGGAGTTGGATGTTCGGTTTCACACGGGCTGTGAGTAGTCGACATCGCAATATTAGCCTTGAGTGCAAGTGGGAGATTGTTGGAGATAGTGCCCTCATAGTCAATTATTGGATCGCAGGTACGTGATTGCAATGATTGCGGAGGACCTATCCCGGTAGGACAGTCTTACTCGAGATGATAGTATGCTATCTGGTTTGCCTCTATCAGTCGTGTACATGTTCAGGTGACTGATTGCATGTTACACTTTGATAGAGCCCTTAGGATCTTGCTTTACTACCAACAGTATGATGGCGATCATATACGTGAGAGTTGGGTAGTTTATATGCATATCCTTAATTGTGGTCCCTAGTCGTGGGAGTTTCGAGACAGGGCATCGATACTCCGGAGTAGACTAGTGTGTACAGTCGAGACCCCGACGAGGGGCGGTGGCCGGTCTCACAAGCCACTGGTGTCAGTTGGATCACCTAAGATGTATACAGGTGCTCATTGGGTTATGAGTACACCGGACAGGACTCGCCGGGAATCTGCTAGTTAGTACTATACCTATCGTCAGATAGCAGTTCCCTGGTGACATGTGTACAGGTTAGTTCATCGACCTGAGGTCGTCATTTGTCTCGTGTGAGTTCCCACTGTGCTTTGATTTCTACCCTACCACGGCTCAAAGGAGTCGTGCAAACAGGTAGTTTTTGGGTACAGTCCCGAGCCATATGGAGGCACGTGAGCGGATCGGCAGGGGATTCGTCTCTCCCGGTATTGGGGGCGAGGTCGTGCTGTGTCTAGGAGAGCCATTACACAAAGTCCATGGCCATGGCAGGAGATTTACTGGTAGGTACTCCAGTAGTATCTCAGGGTGTAATTGGGCTTCACTCCGACACGACTTATACTGCTTTTGGGGGTCTGACGTTACTAGCCCCCTAGGCGGATATGCGATACTCATTGACGAACGGACCGGACTGTATATACATTGTCACTGTTAGGCTCAGTAGGGTTTTCCGGATGAGTGCGCTCATCGGCCACCCTTGAGGTCAGTCCGTGGGCAGCCGTTACGCATTGCTAGTGCCGCTGACGGTTTGTGGTTAAACCCACTGCCAGGGTGCTGACGAGTCATTAGAGTCCCCCACAGACAGTTTCCCAAGTTAGGGCGAAACGTTGTAGAGGCCGTATGGTTTTATGGCAGGGTTCGGAAAATGCACGTGCGTTTACGCACGTGTTATTTTTCGGGCAGATAATACTGGTCGGCTTTGGTTTAAGCCGGATCCGAGTATTATATTGAGTAGGTATAATATCTTTGTCTCAGTTGCATTTGTATTCGGTCGTAATACAAATGCGGGTATATTTATACAGTTTCGGGGTTTTCCTGAAAGTCGTTTCAGGATCACTTTTGGAAGTTGCCAGTTTCCAGTTTTCTATCAGCCGTCTTTTAACATTTGGTTAAAGACGGGTTTATCTTTTCTTGAGATGAGTGTGGATTCTTCTAGAAGATTCTAGATGGGGTGACTAGGATTATTGGTGTTGAGTTTTCATTGGTTGCATTTAAGGGTTCATTAATGCATGATGACTAGGTTTGTGAGTCATGCTTTAACCTTAATGCTTTTTGTTTTGATTAAGATCTTTTCATACATGATAAGCTTCATGATGTGGTTACCCCCCCTCTCCTACGGTCACCCCCCTCTCTTTATATAAGGCCGGCCCCCTCCTCTCTCTCTTATGGTTGTTGTTTTCATTTGTGAAAAGATTATGATAGATTTGGGGTGTATGGAATTCACAGTTCATTTCATTCCATCACCCAATTCCCTCGGCAACTTCATTAACCGATCGTCCACGGATTTGGACGAAGTGAGACAAAGTCATCTACTCATTCTCTACATCAATCTTGGTCGTCTCTTTTAGCAAACTTGACGATCGAGTTGCCTCGAGTCAGAGGCGGGAGCCCGTTTAAAGAACCGATCATGTGGTGCCACCTCGACGAGGAGATCGGAGATCGACGAGATCGGAGCAGCCGCAATGGAGCGTGGGATGATGGTTGAAGAACGAAGGACTCGGATCGTTCGGTACAACCTCTCTACACTCTTTACTGTTTGTTAGTTTAGCAATAATGGCAGATCCGGGTTAAAGTATACGATAGCGCCAGTTAAAAAGTTTTGTTCCGCATTTTGGCGTCTGTAGACTGCCGGGGCGCTAGCGTAGACTTACATTACCAACATGTAACCATAAGACAGTATAAAGAGACAAGTATACATGTTAAGATAAAGAGCAACCAGATAGCATACTATCATATCGAGTAAGAAAGTCATCTCTATATATGTCAAAGCATCCAATATAATATACATCATCTGTACAATACTGACCTCTAGGGCATACATATAACTAACAGTTTCCGTCGAATTTAAAACGTGGTCTAAAAATTTTTCAGGGACCTCTAAAATTACAAGCAGGGAATAATAGGGCTACTGCAGAAATTTGAACTTATGACTCGGCAAACTCACCGCGGAACCGCGGCGGATCCATGCGATCCGCCGCGGATCCGCGGCCGAGTTAGGGCCGAGTCAGCCCAAATTTCTTCAGTAACTCTTATGTGTTAATAATGATATTTCTGGGATATTTTATTTTCTGCTAAGATCTCAAGTGCACAGAGAAGTTTTGGAGTAGAATCTAAAGTGTTTGCTCGATCGAAATTTTACGATGTTTGCTAATTTGATTATATCTGTGATTGTATAATGTGTTCGTAAACCTCCCCTAACTGCTAGTACGTCGGTTGGCAGGGGGTTGCACATTTCTGTAATGGATTTTACTGTTTGTGGTTATGAACTGTATTGGATTGTTGTGATGATTAGCCGGGGTTTGTGATGGGTTGATATTTTAATTCATTCGATGTAATTAAAATATGTTGTAATATTATTTTGCGGGGCGCATCCAGGTTGCGGATGTAGCCACCGTTGTATTATTTCATTTTACTGTTTTTGCTCCTAGGATAGACCCAAGGTGGGGTGCACAAACTACCGGGTATTTTGAAGTGTTTAGTGGCCTACTCACGTCATTGAGGGAGACCGCTTCACTTCGGGTACTTGGCAGGTAGTTTACCGTACCCGTAGGGGTCTAGGGTAGGGTAATGGCTATTTATCACAACTGTGTAATCCGTCTTTCGTTGCGGGCTCAAAAGAAACGCGGATTGCTTGCATATCCAATAATGTTCATCTGTGATCTGGAATGCCTATTATTGCGTCTGACGAATGTACAATATCTATATATGATAGCTATTTAGACGGCACTTATGTTTTACACCCGCGCTAGCCCAGCCCCCGCTCTGCCGTTAGTTAAGTAACCTAACGGTTGATGACGGGACCCAGTGGCGAATGCGGATGGCATAAGAGGACATTGTATTTTCGTTGTTTTCTGCAATGATAGGTTAATGATGGGACGCATTATTATTAATGTAAAGAAAACAAACCAAAGTTTAATCGTTGGAACAATTTAAAAGAAACCGCTCGGTTATTTTTTAAAACAGAAGATATTTTTTAATTGCGGAGCTTAAACCACTCCTTTTAAAAAGCTATCAGGTTCCTTCGGTTATATCAAGTTCACTACGTTCACGGTTTCGCCAAAACCATTCGTAGCCCTCCGTCATTTCATTTGGGTATTCAGTAGTATTCAGGCTATGCATTTTGACCAACGCCAAGGCATAGTGTTTGGTAGCTGCTGGGTATTCATTTGTTGCATAGATAGATGAATTAGTTTGGGACAGTCGTATTATCATTTGGCCAATGTCAGGGATATGTACGGATGGGTTCAAATTAACAAGATAATGATGGGTAGAACTTAACATGTGACTTATGACATTTTGACCAACGCCAAGGTCATAAGAGCATGGGGCAAAAATTTATATCGGGAATTTCTAAAGAAACTGAAATTTGCAAAGAGATGCATACCATTTGGAGTTTGATGAATGTTAGTAGGATTCCTTCAACATTATCATACGATGATATTTGGATCCCGATCCTACTGTGAGTATATGCTACTTATCAGGTGATTCGTCACTTAACGATCAATGCTATAAACCAAGTAGGTGTCAAGAAAGGTGTCAGCGGGGCTACGCCCCCAGAGAAAAGAGGTTATTTAATTAAGGAACTTCACGAAAGTGTTGGAAAACCTCCCTCAAAGTATCAACACTGGCCTGGCTGAACGGTTAAGCAAGTATTGTACGGTGAGAATAGTCCTGGCTAGTTCTTCCTTTTTGGTTTGAGGAGGGATTCGAAAAACAGTGGGAGCCATCCAGTTTAGATAAATTAAAAACCACTCTAAACTTGCAAGAGCATCATGCTAAAGTGTTTCTTCTCTCTCTCCTACTTGCAACGGCCCTGAAAATGACTGGACTTAAGTTACTTTTAAAGAAAAATATACTGACAGGGCCAAACTATAAAGATTGGCTGCGGAATGTCAAAATGGCTTTGACCTATAACAAATTGGGGTACGTCCTCACCGCTAAGGCACCTGCAGTCCCAGGTCCCAAATCCAGTAATGCGGATAAGGAAATCCGCAAAACCTGGGAGTATGATTGCGCGAAGGCTAAGTGCATCGTGATTGCCTCGATGAACAATGAACATCAGAGGAGGCACGAGAATATGGATATTGATGCCATATTTCTCCATACAAAGGAAATTTATGGAGAGCAATCTCGTATAGCAAGATACGAGACCTCAAAGAACTTGTTTCGAGCGAGGTTGGTCGTCGGATCATCGGTAGGAGAACATGTCCTAAAGATGATTGGCTATATAGAAGAGCTCGCAGACCTTGGGACGACTTTGGATAATGAGCTCTATACAGACCTTATTCTCCAGTCTCTTCCTTCCACCTACGCCCAGTTTATCCTGAATTTCAACATTCAAAGAAAAGAAGTTGAACTTCCAAAACTCCTTAACATGTTGAGGAGTGCAGAGGGCACCTTGCAGAAGGCAAGGGAAACACCCGCTATGTTTGTTAGCGATGCTTCTTCTTCTGGGTCCAAGGCTAGGGCCAAAGGAAGGAAGAAGAAGGCCGCCACCAAACCTAGAGGAGGTGTTGGTAAGGTAGGAGCGAAGGGAAAGAAAAAGTTTGCGGTACCAGTAGTGGCCCAGGATGAGTGCTTCCATTGTCATAGGAAAGGGCACTGGAAGAAAGATTGCAAGGCGTGGAACGCCAAGAACTGTAAGTCGATGTAGTACACCCCAGTACTTATGGGGAGGCGGAAATTACAAAAAACTATCAAGTTCAAACAACAAACATCGACTAACCGCATGAATCGAAGCTAAACCCTAAAAACCGTATTCTTATGAGTTTCTTTACATAAGAGATTAGGGATTATACCTAATGAACCGGTCCTTCTTCTTTATGTCCTCCTTGGTTCTCCTCGGCCTTCTCTAGGTAGTAGACGATCCACCCGAGAGCGAAACTCCAAGCTAAACCTCTAACTTGAGGTAACTAACCAACTTTGATTGCTAATCAAAGAAGCTAGGTGTAATATAGAGATGGTTATGGATTGATTAGTCTTACTAATCCTAGATCTCAACACATGAGGGTGAGGATTAGTCTTTTGAAGAGAGAGAGCTTGAGGAGAGAGAAGGTGAGAATGATTGTGATGAGAATAGTAAATCTATCATAATATATATGAACCTTTAATATTCATTCATAAAAGAAAACTAAAATGATGAATAATGAAGTTTCATAAATATCTAGTGGTGATTCATAACCATGACTCATTAAGCATTTATCATGCATTAATGATATGCATGAATCACCCTCATGACTCACTAAACTCATTTAATGCAAATGACACCTAAACCTCCTTAGTCACCACTTCTAGAAGCTTCTCGAGTAATTACGAGAACGCCCCTCCGATCCGCAAAAATACGGAAAAACTTTAGACTGTAAAAATCCAATAACCGGATACCAGTATCTGGCTTAAACCAAAGCCGACTGGTAAAATCTGTCCGAAAGTCGTACGCGCGTAAACGCACGTATGCGTCCGAACCCTTTGTCGCAAAACCATGCAACCTCTATATCGTTTCGCCTGGAGTAGGAAACTCTCTGTGTGGGACTCTAGAGACTCGACTACTACGCTGGCAGTGGGTTTAACCACAGACCGCAAGCGGCACTAGCTGTACGTAACGGTCCCCAGGTAGTTGTCGATAAGAAGGCCGATGAGTAAACCCATCCGAACTCCTACTGAGTCTGATGTGACAATCTCCATACAGTCCGGTCCGTTCGTCCATGACTATCGCATATCGGGCCTAGGGGGGCGGCAAGCGTCAGTCCCCTAATAGCGGTATAAGTCGTGTCGGAGTGAAGCCCATTACACCCTGAGAAACTGCTGGAACCTACCAGCAAATCTCGCTTGCCCTGGCCAGGGACTTTGCGTAATGGCTCTCTGACACAGCACGATATCTACTCCCAATACCGGGAGGGACGAATCCTGTCTAACCGCCACTGCCTCCAAGTGCTCGGGACTGCACCCAACTGCTACCTGTTTGCACGACTCCTTTGAGCCGTGGTAGGGTAGCAATCTAAGAACAGTGGGACACACTTGAGGCGAAGTAGCAGTGTCAAGTCTGCGGACTACGCTGTACTCATGTCACCTGGGAACTGTTCACTGACGACTGGTATCAAACCAACCAACAGTTCCCTGTGAGTCCTGTCCGGTGTACCCGTAACCTAACGAGCACCTGTATACTATCTCCAGTACGACGTACTGACGGCTGTGGGACAGACCATCTCCCCAACTGGGATGAGAAGCGTACACACCAGTCTACTCCGGAGTATCGATGCTCTGTCTCGATAATCCAACGACCAGGGACCTGAAAAAGGATGTGCTTGTAGACTACCCAGCCCCCACAAGTGTGACTGCCATCACAACGCTGGTAGACAAGCAAGATCCTAAGAGCTCTATCAATACGTATACTCACATATTAAGATAGAAAAACCAAGTAGCATACTACCATGTTTAGCAAGACTGTTATATACATGTGAATATCCCAAGCTTCCATTAAGTAATATACAAGCTAGTATGATACAGTAATGGCCTTCTAGGGCATAAACACTAACAATCTCCCACTTGCACTAGGGCCATGTACTGGCATATCGCAGACCAATGATCTCGAGTAGCCTCTCGAACTGAATCTGAGGAAGGGCCTTCGTGAATGGATCAGCAATGTTCTCTTCTGAAGCAACTCTCCGAACCTCGATCTCCTGACGATCAATGATCTCCCTGATCAGGTGATACCGCCTTAAGATGTGTCTGGACTTCTGATGGGACCTTGGTTCCTTCGCTAAAGCTATAGCTCCGTTGTTGTCGCAATACAGAGGTATTGGATCAACTATGGTAGGAACCACCTGAAGTTCTGTTAGGAACTTCTTCATCCAGACTGCTTCTTTTGCGGCATCGCAAGCAGCTATATACTCCGCTTCCATCGTCGAGTCAGCAACGGTGTCCTGCTTGGAGCTCTTCCAGCACACCGCCCCTCCATTGAGGGTAAAGACATAACCCGACATGGACTTGGAATCGTCCTTATCACTCTGGAAGCCGGAATCAGCAAAGGCCTCCAACCTGAGGTCTTTTCCGCCGTAAACCAAGAACATCTCCTTAGTCCTCCTCAGGTACTTGAGAATGTTCTTTACTGCTATCCAGTGTTTCTCCCCTGGGTCTGACTGATACCGGCTTACCACGCTCAGTGCGTAAGCTACATCTGGTCTGGTACACAACATCGCATACATTATAGAGCCTACCGCAGAAGCGTAGGGTATAATAGACATGCGTTCCCTTTCCAAATCAGTCTTGGGAGACATCTCTTTGGAGAGGGTGATTCCGTGACAAGCCGGTAGATTACCGCGCTTTGAATCTTCCATACTGAATCTTTTCAGTACAGTGTCGATATACCTGGACTGCGAAAGTCCCAACATCCTCTTGGATCTATCACGATAGATCCGGATCCCCAGAATGTAAGAGGCATCACCCAGGTCTTTCATGGAGAACCTGTGTGACAAGAATCCTTTGACAGATTGTAGCATAGGAATGTCATTTCCTATCAATAGAATGTCATCCACGTACAAGACGAGGAATACGACACTTCTGGCCACAACTTTACTATATATGCACGGTTCATCTGGATTTTTGATAAAGTCATATTCTTTGACTGTCTCATCAAAACAGATGTTCCAACTCCGCGATGCCTGCTTTAGTCCATAAATGGACTTAAGCAGCTTGCATACTTTCCCGCTGCTCCCACTCTGATTGAAACCCTCTGGCTGATCCATATAGACGCTCTCTTCTAAATTTCCATTCAGAAAAGCCGTCTTTACGTCCATCTGCCAGATTTCATAATCATGGAAGGCAGCAATAGCAAGAAGGACCCGAATGGATTTGAGCATAGCCACTGGAGAAAAAGTTTCGTCATAGTCCAAACCAGGTCTTTGACGAAAACCCTTTGCAACAAGTCTAGCCTTATAGGTTTCCACCTGTCCATCTACACCAATCTTTTTCTTGAAGATCCATTTGCATCCTATGGGTTTTACCCCATCTGGAGCAAAGTCCAAAGTCCATACTTTGTTGGTGTACATGGACTCCATTTCGGTCCGCATTGCATCTAGCCATCGTACCGAGTCGCCGCTCTGGATGGCCTGCCTGAAGTCAGTAGGTTCATCATCATCTATGATGCAATCCTCTCTATCCCCATCTATGAGAAAACCGTAGTATCTCTCAGGCGGACGAGACGGCCTACTACTCCTGCGGAGGGGTGCGGGAATGTTCTGTTCTTCTTGAACCTCTGGTTCTACCAAACTTTCAGCAGTAGTTTGTGGTTCTGGAATTTCTTCCAGTTCTATTTCGCTCCCACTTATTTCCTTTTCTAAAAACTGATTTTCCAGAAAATGGGCATTACGAGAAACAAAAACCTTTTGTTCCTCTGCGTAATAGAAATAATATCCCTTGGAGTTCTTTGGATATCCTACAAACATACATTTTACTGATCGTGCCTCGAGCTTGTCCACATGCTGCTTTTTAACAAAAGCTGGACATCCCCAAATCTTCATATGCTGAAGATGGGGTTTCTTCCCAGTCCACATCTGATATGGAGTGGTAGGCACAGTCTTGGTAGGAGCTCTGTTCAGAAGATATGCCGCTGATTCAAGCGCATAACCCCAGAAAGATCGCGGTAACTCAGCATTACTCATCATGGATCGTACCATATCCAATAGGGTTCGATTCCTTCTCTCCGATACACCGTTATGCTGTGGAGTGTATGGAGGAGTAAGCTGAGAGAGAATTCCTTTCTCTTTTAGGTAACCTAGGAACTCGGCACTCAAGTATTCTCCACCTCGATCAGATCTTAGTGTCTTTATACTTTTGCCGGTTTGGTTTTCTACTTCATTCTTATACTCTTGGAATTTCTCAAAAGCCTCGGATTTATGTTTCATCAGATAAATGAATCCGTATCTTGAGTAATCATCCGTGAAAGTAATGAAATAGGAATAACCACCTCTCGCATGTGTAGACATTGGACCGCATACATCGCTGTGTATGAGTCCTAAGAGCTCGCTCGCTCTTACTCCTTGTCCAGTGAATGGAGTCTTTGTCATCTTTCCTTTGAGACAAGATTGACAAGTGTCATAAGTTTGATATTCGAACGTGTCCAAATATCCTTCTCTATGCAACTTAGTCAACCTTCTCTCATTGATGTGACCCAGTCTACAATGCCATAAGAAAGCTTTATTTAAATCTGGAGACTTTCTTTTTAGTGTGTTCTGGACATTGAAAATTTGGAGTTGGTTTAACACATATATGCCGTTATTTAGAGTACCGGACCCAATCAAACCATGATTAAGGTGGATGTTGACAACATCTCTTACAAACGTGAAATCATAACCTTTATTTGATAACAAGGAAACTGATATGATATTACACGTTAAGCTGGGTACAAAATAACAGTTATGTAAAACCAAAATGTGTCCACTCGTCAATCCTAGGTGATAATCCCCGACGGACGCAGCTCCCACGCTAGCTCCGTTAGCAACCCTGAGGATCATATCACCTTCCTTCAGCACTCTACGGTTTCTCAGTGCCTGCAATGAATTGCAAATATGAGATCCTGACCCGGTATCCAATACCCAGGAAGTAGAGTTGATCGACAGACAATTCTCAATTACAAACACACCTGAAGTCGAAGCCACAGCTTGCTTCGGTTCCTGGTTCTTGGCGTTCCACGCCTTGCAATCCTTCTTCCAGTGCCCTTTCCTGTGACAATGGAAGCACTCATCCAGGCCAACTACCGGTGCTGTAAACTTTTTCTTTCCCTTCTTTCCCACCTTACTAACACCTCCTCTAGGTCTGGGTGCGGCCTTCTTCTTCCTTCCTTTGGCCCTAGCCTTGGACCCGGAAGAAGATGAACCGCCAACAAACATAGCGGGTGTTTCCCTTGCCTTCTGCAAGGTGCCCTCTGCACTCCTTAACATGTTCAGGAGTTCCGCAAGTTCAACTTCTTTTCCTTGAAGATTGAAGTTGAGGATAAACTGGGCGTAGGTGGGAGGAAGGGACTGGAGAACAAGGTCTGTATAGAGCTCATTATCCAAAGTCGTCCCAAGGTCCGCGAGCTCTTCAATATAGCCGATCATCTGTAGGACATGTTCACCTACAGATGACCCGACAGCCAACCTCGCTCGAAACAATTTCTTTGAGGTCTCGTATCTTGCTATACGAGATTGCTCTCCATAAAGTTCCTTTGTATGGAGAAATATGCCATCTAAGGACATATCCTCGTGCCTCCTCTGATGTTCATTGTTCATCGAGGCAAGCACGATGCACTTGGCTCTCGCGCAATCTAAATCCCAGGTTTTACGGATTTCCTTATCCGCATTGCTGGATTTGGGACCAAGGACAGCAGGTGCTGTAGCGGTGAGGACGTACCCCAGTTTGTCATAGGTCAAAGCCATCTTGACATTCCGCAGCCAATCTTTATAGTTTGGCCCCGTCAGTATATTTTTCTCTAAAAGTAACTTAAGTCCAGTCATTTTCAGGGTCGCTGCAATTAGGAGAGAGAGAAGAAAACTCTTTAGCATGATGCTCTTGCAAGTTTAGAGTGGTTTTTAGTTTATCTAAACTGGATGGCTCCCACTGTTTCTCAAATCCTTCCTCAAACCATAAAAGAAGAATTAGCCAAGACTATTCTCACCGTACAATACTTGCTTAACCGTTCAGCCAGGCCGGTGTCGATACTTCGAGGGAGGTTTTCCAACGCTTTCGCGAAGTTCCTTAATTAAAGAACCTCTTTTCTCTGGGGGCGTAACCCCGCTGACACTTTTCTGGACACCTACTAGGTTTATAGCATTGATCGTTAAGCGACGAATATCCTGATAAGTAGCATATACTCACAGTAGGATCGGGATCCAAATATCATCGTATGATAATGTTGAAGGAATCCTACCAACATTCATCAAACTCCAAATGGTATGCATCTCTTTGCAAATTTCAGTTTCTTTAGAAATTCCCGATATAAGTTTTTGCCCCATGCTCTTATGACCTTGGCTTTGGTCAAAATGTCATAAGTCACATGTCAAGTTCTACCCGTCATTATCTTGTCAATTTGAACCCATCCGTATATACCCCTGACTTTGGTCAAATGATAATACGACTGTCCCAAACTAACTCATCTATCTTATGCAACAAATGAAAACCCAGTAGCTACCAAACACTATGCCTTGACTTTGGCCAAAATGCATAGCTTGAATACTACTGAATACCCAAATGAAACGACGGAGGGCTACGACTGGTTTTGGCGAAACCGTGAACGTAGTGAACTTGATATAACCGAAGGAACCTGATAGCTTTTAAAAGGAGTGGTTAAATCTCCGCATTTAAAAATATCTGTTTTAAAAATAACCGAGTGGTTTCTTTTAAATTGTTCCAACGATTTAAACTTTGGTTTATTTTACTTTGCATTACAGATAATGCGTCCCATCATTAACCTATCATTGCTGAAAACAACGAAAATATAACGTCCTCTTATGCCATCCGCATTCGCCACGGGGTCCCGTCATCACCCGTTAGGTTACTTAACTAACGACAGAGCGGGGGCTGGGCTAGCGCGGGTGTAAAACATAAGTGACGTCTAAATAGCTATCATAATATAGATATTTTACATTCGTCTGACGCAATGATATTCATTCCAGAACACAGATAAACAATATTGGATTTGCAAGCAATCTGTATTTCTTTTGAGCCTGCAAGAAAAGACAGATTACACAGTTGTGATGAATAGCCGTTTACCCCACCCTCGACCCCTACGGGTACGGCAAACTACCCACCCGGCAGTCTGTGTACCCCACCTTGGGTCAGTCCTAGGAGCAAAAACAGTAAAAAGAAATAATACAACGGTGGCTACAACCGCAACCTGGAAGTGCCCCGCGAAAATAATATTACAACAAATTACATTTACAACAAATGAATAAATCAATAAACCATTGTTAACCCCGGCTATACACCACAACAGTCCAATACAGTTTATATGCACAAACAGATATAACCATTTCAGAAATGTGCAACCCCCTGCCAACCGACATACTAGCAGTTGGGGGAGGTTTACGAACACATCAAACAATCACAGATATAATCCAATACGCAAATACTGTATTTTTCGATCGAATAAACAACTTCAAAATTGCTCCAAAATCTGCTCTGTTAAACAGTAACCTGAGCAATAATTAAATATCCCAGAAAACCCCAAATGTCACAGGGGACCCACACAAGAAAAACGAGTCCATGACTCGGTCAAAGCGCCGCGGATGCGCGGCAGATCCCACCGATCCGCCGCGCTTCCGCGGCCGAGTTGCCGATTCATGGGCTCGAATTTCTTGGGTGTTCTCCTGGACCCATTTCTAGCTCTCTGAACACTCCAGAAAAATTTTAGGACTTCATTTTCACTTCGACAGAAACTTAACAGAACTAGGGTTTTCCGGGATCGTTTTTTCGTTCGAAATTCGTACAAATTTGCGATTAAGTTATTTAGTGTTTAGCGAGGCTCTGATACCACTGTAAGTCGATGTAGTACACCCCAGTACTTATGGGGAGGCGGAAATTACAAAAAACTATCAAGTTCAAACAACAAACATCGACTAACCGCATGAATCGAAGCTAAACCCTAAAAACCGTATTCTTATGAGTTTCTTTACATAAGAGATTAGGGATTATACCTAATGAACCGGTCCTTCTTCTTTATGTCCTCCTTGGTTCTCCTCGGCCTTCTCTAGGTAGTAGACGATCCACCCGAGAGCGAAACTCCAAGCTAAACCTCTAACTTGAGGTAACTAACCAACTTTGATTGCTAATCAAAGAAGCTAGGTGTAATATAGAGATGGTTATGGATTGATTAGTCTTACTAATCCTAGATCTCAACACATGAGGGTGAGGATTAGTCTTTTGAAGAGAGAGAGCTTGAGGAGAGAGAAGGTGAGAATGATTGTGATGAGAATAGTAAATCTATCATAATATATATGAACCTTTAATATTCATTCATAAAAGAAAACTAAAATGATGAATAATGAAGTTTCATAAATATCTAGTGGTGATTCATAACCATGACTCATTAAGCATTTATCATGCATTAATGATATGCATGAATCACCCTCATGACTCACTAAACTCATTTAATGCAAATGACACCTAAACCTCCTTAGTCACCACTTCTAGAAGCTTCTCGAGTAATTACGAGAACGCCCCTCCGATCCGCAAAAATACGGAAAAACTTTAGACTGTAAAAATCCAATAACCGGATACCAGTATCTGGCTTAAACCAAAGCCGACTGGTAAAATCTGTCCGAAAGTCGTACGCGCGTAAACGCACGTATGCGTCCGAACCCTTTGTCGCAAAACCATGCAACCTCTATATCGTTTCGCCTGGAGTAGGAAACTCTCTGTGTGGGACTCTAGAGACTCGACTACTACGCTGGCAGTGGGTTTAACCACAGACCGCAAGCGGCACTAGCTGTACGTAACGGTCCCCAGGTAGTTGTCGATAAGAAGGCCGATGAGTAAACCCATCCGAACTCCTACTGAGTCTGATGTGACAATCTCCATACAGTCCGGTCCGTTCGTCCATGACTATCGCATATCGGGCCTAGGGGGGCGGCAAGCGTCAGTCCCCTAATAGCGGTATAAGTCGTGTCGGAGTGAAGCCCATTACACCCTGAGAAACTGCTGGAACCTACCAGCAAATCTCGCTTGCCCTGGCCAGGGACTTTGCGTAATGGCTCTCTGACACAGCACGATATCTACTCCCAATACCGGGAGGGACGAATCCTGTCTAACCGCCACTGCCTCCAAGTGCTCGGGACTGCACCCAACTGCTACCTGTTTGCACGACTCCTTTGAGCCGTGGTAGGGTAGCAATCTAAGAACAGTGGGACACACTTGAGGCGAAGTAGCAGTGTCAAGTCTGCGGACTACGCTGTACTCATGTCACCTGGGAACTGTTCACTGACGACTGGTATCAAACCAACCAACAGTTCCCTGTGAGTCCTGTCCGGTGTACCCGTAACCTAACGAGCACCTGTATACTATCTCCAGTACGACGTACTGACGGCTGTGGGACAGACCATCTCCCCAACTGGGATGAGAAGCGTACACACCAGTCTACTCCGGAGTATCGATGCTCTGTCTCGATAATCCAACGACCAGGGACCTGAAAAAGGATGTGCTTGTAGACTACCCAGCCCCCACAAGTGTGACTGCCATCACAACGCTGGTAGACAAGCAAGATCCTAAGAGCTCTATCAATACGTATACTCACATATTAAGATAGAAAAACCAAGTAGCATACTACCATGTTTAGCAAGACTGTTATATACATGTGAATATCCCAAGCTTCCATTAAGTAATATACAAGCTAGTATGATACAGTAATGGCCTTCTAGGGCATAAACACTAACAAGAACCAGGAACCGAAGCAAGCTGTGGCTTCGACTTCAGGTGTGTTTGTAATTAAGAATTGACTGTCAATCAACCCTACTTCCTGTGTATTGGATACCGGATCAGGATCTCATATATGTAATTCATTGCAGGCACTGAGAAACCGTAGGGTGCTGAAGGAAGGTGATATGACCCTAAAGGTTGCTAACGGAGCTGGCATGGGAGCTGTGTCCGTCGGGGATTATCACCTGGGATTGACAAGTGGACACATTTTGGTTTTACATAACTTTTTTTGTGTACCTAGCTTAACGTGTAATATCATATCAGTTTCCTTGTTATCAAATAAAGGTTATGATTTCACGTTTGTAAGTGATGTTGTTAACATCCACCTTAATCATAGTTTGATTGGGTCCGGTACACTGGATAACAGTATATATGTCTTAAACCAACTACAGATTTTCAATGTCCAGAACACACTAAAAAGAAAGTCTCCAGATAACAATAAGGCTTTCTTATGGCATTGTAGACTAGGTCACATCAATGAGACAAGGTTAACTAAGTTACATAGAGAAGGATATTTGGACTCGTTCGAATATCAAACTTATGCCACTTGTGAATCATGTCTCAAAGGAAAGATGACAAAGACTCCATTCAATGGACATGGAGTAAGAGCGAGCGAGCTCTTAGGACTCATACACAACGATGTATGTGGTCCAATGTCTACACATGCAAGAGGTGGTTTTTCCTATTTCATTACTTTTACGGATGATTACTCAAGGTACGGATTCATTTATCTGGTGAAACATAAATCCGAGGCTTTTGAGAAATTCCAAGAGTATAAGAATGAAGTAGAAAACCAAACCGGCAAAAGTATCAAGACACTGAGATCTGATCGAGGTGGTGAATACTTAAGTGCCCAGTTCCTAGGTTACCTAAAAGAGAAAGGAATTCTCTCTCAGCTTACTCCTCCATACACTCCACAGCATAACGGTGTATCGGAGAGACGGAATCGAACCCTATTGGATATGGTACGTTCCATGATGAGTAATGCTGAGTTACCGCAATCTTTCTGGGGTTTTGCGCTAGAATCAGCGGCATATCTTCTGAACAGGGTTCCTACCAAGACTGTGCCTACCACGCCATATCAGATATGGAGTGGGAAGAAACCCTATTTTCAGTATCTGAGGATATGGGGATGTCCAGCTTTTGTTAAAAAGCAGCATGTGGACAAGCTCAAGGCACGATCAGTACAGTGTAAGTTTGTGGGATATCCAAAGAACTCCGAGGGGTATCTATTCTATTACGCAAAGGAACAAAAGGTTTTTGTTTCTCGTAATGCCCATTTTCTAGAACAGCAGGTTTTAGAAAAGGATACAAGTGGGAGCGAAATAGAACTGGAAGAAATTCCAGAACTACAAACTACTACTGAAAGTTGGTAGAACCAGTAGTTCAAGAAGAACAAGACATTCCCGCACCCCTCCACAGGAGTAGTAGGCTGTCTCATCCGCCTGAGAGATACTACGGTTTTCTCATAGATGGGGATAGAGAGGATTGCATCATCGATGATGATGAACCAACTAGCTTTCAGCAGGCCATCCAGAGCGGCGACTCGGTACGATGGCTAGATGCAATGCGGACCGAAATGGAGTCCATGTACACCAACAAAGTATGGACTTTGGACTTTGCTCCAGATGGGGTAAAACCCATAGGATGCAAATGGATCTTCAAGAAAAAGATTGGTGTAGATGGACAGGTGGAAACCTATATGGCTAGACTTGTTGCAAAGGGTTTTCGTCAAAGACCTGGTTTGGACTATGACGAAACTTTTTTCCCAGTGGCTATGCTCAAATCCATTCGGGTCCTTCTTGCTATTGCTGCCTTCCATGATTATGAAATCTGGCAGATGGACATAAAGACGGCTTTTCTGAATGGTAATTTAGAAGAGTGCGTCTATATGGATCAGCCAGAGGGTTTCAATCAGAGTGGGAGCAGCGGGAAAGTATGCAAGTTGCTTAAGTCCATTTATGGATTAAAGCAGGCATCGTGGAGTTGGAACATCTATTTTGATGAAACAGTCAAAGAATATGACTTTATCAAAAATCCAGATGAACCATGTATATATAGTAAAGTTGTAGCAAGAACTGTCGTATTCCTCGTCTTGTACGTGGATGACATTCTATTGATAGGAAATGACATTCCTATGCTACAATCTGTCAAAGGATTCTTGTCACACAGGTTCTCCATGAAAGACCTGGGTGATGCCTCTTACATTCTGGGGATCTGGATCTATCGTGATAGATCCAAGAGGATGTTGGGACTTTCGCAGTCCAGGTATATCAACACTATACTGAAAAGACTCAGTATGGAAGATTCTAAGCGCGGTAATCTACCGGCTTGTCACGGAATCACCCTATCCAAAGAGATGTCTCCCAAGACTGATTTGGAAAGGGATCGCATGTCAATTATACCCTACGCTTCTGCGTAGGCTCTATAATGTATGCGATGTTGTGCACCACACCAGATGTAGCTTACGCACTGAGCGTGGTAAGCCGGTATCAGTCAAACCCAGGGGAGAAGCACTGGATACCAGTAAAGAACATTCTCAAGTACCCGAGAAGGACTAAGGAGATGTTCTTGGTTTATGGCGGAAAAGAACTCAAGATGGAGGCCTTTGCTGATTCCGGCTTCCAGAGTGATAAGGACGATTCCAAGTCCATGTCGGGTTATGTCTTTACCCTCAATGGAGGGGCGGTGTGCTGGAAGAGTTCCAAGTAGGACACCGTTGCTGACTCGACGATGGAAGCGGAGTATATTGCTGCTTGCGATGCCATAAAAGAAGCGGTCTGAATGAAGAAGTTCCTAACAGAACTTCAGGTGGTTCCTACCATTGTTGATCCAATACCTCTGTATTGCGACAACAACGGAGCTATAGCTTTAGCGAAGGAACCAAGGTCCCATCAGAAGTCCAGACACATCTTAAGGCGGTATCACCTGATCAGGGAGATCATTGACCGTCGGGAGATCGAGGTCCGGAGAGTTGCTACTGAAGAGAACATTGCTGATCCATTCAAGAAGGCCCTACCTCAGATTCAGTTCAAGAGGCTACTCGAGATCATCGGTCTTCGATATGCCAGTACATGGCCCTAGTGCAAGTGGGAGATTGTTAGTGTATATGCCCTAGGGGCCATTATTGTATCATACTAGCTTGTATATTACTTAATGGAAGCTTAGGATGTTCACAGTTATATAACAGTCTTGCTAAACATGGTAGTATGCTACTTGGTTTTATCTATCTTAATATGTGAGTATACGTATTGATAGAGCTCTTAGGATCTTGCTTGACTACCAGCGTTGTGATGGCAGTCACACTAGTGGGGGCTGGGTAGTCTATAAGCACATCCTTTTCCAGGTCCCTAGTCGTAGGATTATCGAGACAGGGCATCGATACTCCGGAGTAGACTAGTGTGTACGCTTCTCATCCCAGTTGGGGAGATGGTCTGTCCCACAGCCATCAGTACTCCGTACTGAAGATAGTATACAGGTGCTCGTTGGGTTACGGGTATAGCAGACAAGACTCATGGGGAACTGTTGGTTGGTATCATACCCATCGTCAGTTAACAGTTCCCAGGTGACATGAGTACAGCATAGTCCGCAGACTTGACACTGCTACTTCACCTCGAGTGTGTCCCACTGTTCTTAGATTGCTACCCTACCATGGCTCAAAGGAGTCGTGCAAACAGGTAGCAGTTGGGTGCAATCCCGAGCACTTGGAGGCAGTGGCGGTTAGACAGGATTCGTCTCTCCCGGTATTGGGAGTTGATATCGCGTTGTGTCAGAGAGCCATTACGCAAAGTTCCTGGCCAGGGTAAGCGAGATTTACTGGTAGGTTCCAGTTGTTTCTCAGGGTGTAATGGGCTTCACTCCGACACGACTTATACCGCTATTAGGGACTGACGCTTGCCGCCCCCTAGGCCCGATATGCGATAGTCATAGACGAACAGACCGGACTGTACGGAGATTGTCACATCAGGCTCAGTAGAAGTTCGGATGGGTTTCCTCATCGGCCTTCTTATCGACATCTACCTGGGGACTGTTACGTACAGCTAGTGCCGCTTACGGTCTGTGGTTAAACCCACTGCCAGCGTAGTAGTCGAGTCTTTAGAGTCCCACACAGAGAGATATAGAGGTCGTATGGTTTTACGACATGGGTTCGGACGCATACGTGTTTAAACGCACGTACGTCGTTCGGACAGTTTTTACTAGCCGGCTTTGGTTTAAGCCAGATTCTAATATCGGATTATTGAATTTATACAGTCTAAAGTTTTTCCGTGTTTTCACGGATAGGAGGGGCATTCTCGTAATTTTGCGGGAAGCTTCTAGAAGGATGGTGACTTGAGGGTTTAGGTGGCATTTATATTAAATGCATTTGTGACTCACTAGATGAATCATACAAGTGAGTTAATGAAGCATTAAATTGCTTAATGACTCACTTGATGATTCATTGCAATATTAAATGAAGCATGGTGATAAATCACTTAATTTTTTATTTTTTTGATAAATCTTATGCTTCATGATATATTAGAAGTGAGAAACAATTATATCATTATTCATGCTCACCTTCTCTCTCCTCAAGCTCTCTCTCTTCAAATCCTAATCCTCCCCTCTCATATGTTGAGATCAAGGATTAGATAGACTAATTAATCCATAACCTCACTCTATAACACCTAGGTGCCTTTGATTAGCAACTAAAGAAACCTAGTTACCTCAAATTTAGAGGTGAAGCTTGGAATAGAAGCTCTCGGGTGGATCGTCTATTACGTAGAGGAGGCCGAGGAGGAGGTGGATAACGAAAAGAAGAAGGACAAGGTTCACTAGGTATAATCTCTTTTCATAGTAGTTAAGAACTCCTATGTTCATGTTAGTTATCTTTTAGCAAAGATTCTTCGGTTTGTCGATGTTTACTCAAAGAACAAGATCGTTTTTCATATTTCCGCCTCCCCGCAACTCGTGGGGTGTTGTACATCGACTTACACTTTGAACATTGCTCCAGAAGGGGTAAAACCCATAAGATGCAAATGGATCTTCAGAAAGAAGATTGGTGTAGATAGATAGGTTGAAACCTATAAGGCTAGACTTGTTGGAAAAGGTTTTTGTCAAAGACCTGGTTTGGACCATGATGAAACCTTTTCTCCACTGTCTATGCTCAAATCCATTCGGATCCTTCTTGCCATTGCTGCCTTCCAAGATTTTGAGATCCGGCAGATGTACATAGAGACGACTTTTTTAAATGGTGATTTGGAAGAATACGTCTATATGGATCAACCAGAGGGTTTCAATCAGAGTGGGAGCAGTGGGACAGTGTGCAAGTTGCGTAAGTCCATTTATGGACTAAATCAGGCATCGCGGAGTTGGAACATCTGTTTTATTGAGACAGTCAAAGAATTTGACTTTATCAAAAATCCAGATGAACCATGCATTTATAGTAAGATTGTAGCAAGAACTGTGGAATTCCTTGTTGAGTGCGTGGATGACATTCTCTTTATAGGAAATGACATTCCTATGCTACAATCAGTCAAAGGATTCTTGTCATAGAGGTTATCCATGAAAGACCTGTGTGATACCAACTGCATTATGGAGATCCAGATCTATCATGATAGATCAAAGAGGATGGTGGGACTTTTACAGTCAAGGTACAACAACACCATACTGAAAATATTTAGTATGGACGATTCTAAGCGCGGTAGTCTACCAGCTTATCACAAAATCACTCTCTCCAAAGAGATGTCTTCCAAGACTGATTTGGAAAGGGCTCGCATGTCGATTATACCCTACGCTTTTGCGGTAGGATCTATAATGTATGCGATGTTGTGTACCAGACCAGATGTAGCTTATGCACTGATCGTGGTAAAGCCGGTATCAGTCAAACCCAGGGGAGAAGCACTGGGAAGCAGTTTAGAACATTCTCATGTACCTGAGAAGGACTAAGGAGATGTTCTTGGTGTATGGCGGAAAAGGACCTCCAAATAGAGGCATTGGCTAACTCCAGCTTCCAGAGAGATAAGAATGACTTCAAGTCCATGTCAGGTTATGTCTTTACCCTCAATGGAGGGGCGGTCTGTTGGAAGAGCTCCAAGCAGGACACCGTTGCAGACTCGAAGATGGAAACGAAGTAGTTCAATGCATGAGACGCCGCAAAAGAGGCAGTCTGGATATGGAAGTTCTTAATTGAACTTCAGGTGGTCCCTTCCATTTGTTGGTCCAATACTTTAGTATTGTGACAACAACGGCGCTATAGCTTTAGGGAAGGAACCCAGGTCCCATCATAGATCCAGACATATCTTGAGGCGATACAACCTGATCAGGGAGATCGTTGATCCCCAGGAGATCGAAGTGAAGACAGTAGATACGGAGAACAACACTGCAGATCCACTCACAGAGTCCATTCCTTAGACAATGTTCGAGAGGCTATTCGAAATCTTCGGTCTACGATATACCAGTATATGACCTTAGTGCAAGTGGGAGATTGTTAGTGATATATGCCCTAGAGGCAATTATTGTATCATACTGGATTGTATATTACTTAATGGGAGCTTGGGATATACACGGATATAGTAACAATCTTGCTCGAAATGGTAGTATGCTACCTGGTTTGTTTCTACCTCAATATGTGCATGTGTTTCTTTTAGCATATCGCTTATACATATTGGTAGAGCCCTTAGGATCTTTGCTTGATTACCAACGTTGTGATGACAGTCACACTAGTAGGGGCTGGTTAATCTATAAGCACATCCTTATACAGGTCCCTAGTCATAGGATTATCAAGACAGGGCATCGATACTCCAGAGTAGACTAGTGTATACACTTCTCATCCCAGCAGGGGAGATGGTCTGTTCCACAGCCATTAGTACGTCGTACTGGAGATAGTATGCAGGTTCTCATTGGGTTATGAGTTATGCTGGACGGATTCATGGGGTACTGCCGGTTGGTACTATACTTATCGTCAGATAGCAGTTCCCAAGTGACATGAGTACAGCTTAGTCCGTTGACTTGACACTGCTACTTCACCTCAAGTGTGTTCCCACTGTTCTTAGATTGCTACCCTACCACGGCTCTATTGAATCGTGCAAACAGTTAGCAGTTGGGTGCAGTCCCGAAGCACTTGGAGGCAGTGGCGGTTAGATAGGATTCGTCTCTCCCGGTTTTGGGGGCTGATGTCGCGCTGTGTTCGGAAAGCCATTACACAAAGTCCCTGGCCAGGGTAAGCGAGATTTATTGGTAGGTACTCCGGTAGTTTCTCAGGGTGTTTTAGGCTGTACTCCGACACGACTTATTGCTCTATTAGGGGTCTGATGTTTACCACCCCTCTAGGCCCGATATGCGATAATCTTAGAAGAACAGACTGGACTGTACGGAGATTGCCACAGACAGACAAAGTAGGAGTTTGGATGAGTTTGCTCGTCGGCCTTCTTATCGACAGATACCTGGGTAGCCGTTACATGCAGCTAGTACCGCTGACGTACTTGTAGTTAAACCCACTGCCAGCGTACTGTCGAGTCTTTAAAGTCCCGCACAGAGGGTTTCCCTGCTTCGGGCGAAATGATGTAGAGGTCGTATGGTTTTACGACAGGGTTCGATCACATACGTGTACTTGTGCGCGTGTGATGTTCGAGCGGACAAATACTAGTAGGCTTTGGTTTAAGCCGAATCCTAGTATTTGATTGTTGGATTAGTTTCGTCTCATTGTATTCGTGTTTCTCGGAACACGAATGCAGTTTTCAATCATAAACACACCCAAAACCGAAGCCACAATGTGCTTCGAATCCTGGTTTCTGGCTTTCCAAGCCCTGCAGTCCTTCTGCCAATGTCTTTTCCCATGACAATAGAAACATTCCTTCTTCCCTACTGTTAACCCTGAAACTTTTGCCCTATCCTTTCCCTCTACCTTACTGACACCGCCTATCGGCTTAGTGGAGGCCTTCTTCTTCTCTCGCTTGGATTTCGCCTTGAACCTAGAAGAGGAAGATTCTCCAATAAGCAAAGTGGGTGTCTCCCTGGATTCCTGCAGGGTACCCTCAGCGCTCCTTAATATGTTGAGAAGTTCTGGAAGTGAAACTTCATTCCCTTGAATATTGTAATTCAAGATAAACTGGGCGTAGGTGGAGGGGAGCAACTGTAGAATCAAGTCAGTATATAACTCTTTCTCCAACGTGGTCCCCAGGTCCGCGAGCTTTTCAATATAGCTACTAATCATAAGGATGTGGTGCCCTATAGATGACCCGACAGCCAACCTCGCCTAAAACAATATTTTCGAGGTCTCATATCTTGCGATACGAGATTGCTCTCTATATAAATCTTTGGTATGGAGGAAGATGGAAGCTAAGTCCATCTTCTCGTGCTTCCTCTGGTGCTCATAATCCATTGAGGCTAACACGAGGCACTTGGCTCTCGCACAATCCTTTTCCCATGTCTTATGGATATCAACATCCGCAACGGTGCAATCTGGACCTGGGACGGCGGGGGATTTGGTAGTAAGGAGGTAGCCCAGCTTATCATAGGTAATGGCCATCTGGACATTCCTTAGCCAATCATAATAGTTTGGCCCAGTCAATTTATTATCTAGCAGTATCCTAAGCCCGGTCATAATGGTCGCTGCAATTAGGAGAGAGAGAAGAAACACTTAGCATGATGCTCTTGCAAGTTTAGATTGGTTATTAGTTTATCTAAACAGGATGGCTCCCACTGTTTTCTCGAATCCTTCCTCAAACCATAAAAGAAGAATTAGTCAGGATTAATCTCATTGTTACAATTCTTGCTTA
This sequence comes from Agapanthus africanus, assembly GCA_030015575.1. Taxonomy (NCBI): domain Eukaryota; kingdom Viridiplantae; phylum Streptophyta; class Magnoliopsida; order Asparagales; family Amaryllidaceae; genus Agapanthus; species Agapanthus africanus. Next base: position 701,106,512 of record CM057339.1, on the reverse strand, counting down.
ACCTTTTAACCAGGCTAGTGTCGGTACTTCGAGGGAGGTTTTACAACGTTTTCGCGAAGTTCCTTAATTAAATAATCTCTTTTCTCTGGAGGTGTACCCCGCTAACACTGTTCCAGACACCTACTTAGTTATAGCATTGATTGTTAAGTGAAAAAATCTCCCAAGAGTAATCCTACTCATCAGTAGGATCAGGATCCAACTATCATTGTGTGATAACCTAGATGGAAGCCACTTTAGTCACCACACTCCAGAAGGTATACTAAATCTGCAAGTTTCAATTTCCTTAGAAACTCCCGATGTGGATTTTTGCCCCAAGCTCTTATGACCTTGACGAAGGCCAACATATCATAAGTCATAAGTCAAGTTCTACCTGTCATTGTCCAAGTTAATTTGAACCCACCCGTACATACCCTTGACGAAGGCCAAAATAGTAGTACGACTGTCCCAAACCAACACATCTATCTATACTACAGATGAATACCCAGCAGCTACCAATCATTATGCCTTGGAGAAGGTCAAAATACATAGCTTGAATACTACTGAATACCTATCTGAAATGACGGAGGGCTACGAATGGTTTTGACAAAACCATGAACGTAATGAACTTGATATAATCGAAGGAACCATGATAGATTTTAAAGGAGTGGTTTAGGCTCCGCATTTAAAAGTTGCTTTTTGAAAAAAAGCCTAGTGGTTTTGAAACTGTTCCAACGATTAAGCTTTGGTTTGTTTTTCCTTTCATTAATCAATATTAATGCGGTCCCATCATTAAACCCTATCATTGCAGAAAAGAAAAAAAAATACAACGTATGCTTATACCATCCGCATTCGCCACGGGGCCCTGTCATGCACCGTTAGGTTACTTAACTAACAGCAGAGCGGGGGATGGACTAGCGCGGGTGCAAAACATAAGCAACGTCTACTATATATCATATATATATATATATATATATATATATATATATATATATATATATATATATATATCCATTCGTCTCATGCAATAATAGGCATTCCAGATCACAGAAGAACATATTGGATATACTAGAAATTCCGCGTTTCGTTTAAGCCTATAACGAAATACGGATTCCACGGTCGTGATGAATAGATAAACCCTACCCTAGACCCCTACGGACGCGGAAAACTACCCTCCAAATTCCCGAAGTGAAGCAACCTCCCTCAGTAAAATGAGTAGGCCATTCGGCACTTCAAGAACCCGGTAGTTTGTGCACCCTACCTTGGGTCTATCCTAGGAGCAAAAACAGTAAATGAAATAATACAACGGTGGCTACAATCTCAACCCGGATATGCCCCGCAAAACAATATTACATCACTTTACAAATTTACATGAATGAAAGAAAGAAAACTCTCTTCTCACATCCCCCGGCTATTCATCCACGACGATCCAATATTCCATATCCACAAACCAACAACATGATCACAGGTATGTGCAACCCCCACTAATCGACGTATAGCAATTAGCAGACGTTAAGCATCATATATCCAAACACAGAAAACCCGATTAGCCAATTAACTTAGAATTTCGATCGATAAGCCAAAACCGTGTCTACCCCATGCACTATCCAGTACACAGACAAATCTGGGTAGAAACCAAATATACCAAAAATCACAATTCCACAAAATAGACCCACTGGAGAAAATCGGAGCAACTCGGCCTCGATTCGGCCACGGAACCGCGGCGAAACGCACTGTTTCACCGCTCTTCTGCGGTGATCTTGGCAAGTTACCAACTCGTTTTTCTTCTGTGTTCTTAAAATACCCTGCTTGTAATTTTAAGGCCTCTGAAATAATTTTTTGATCAGATTTTAAAAACAACAGCAAGCATGGGTTTTAAAGTTATAATTTCGGGTTTTTCCGATGATCGAAGTTCTAACTACTTACTAACTTGCTAGTTAAGGTTTAGTAAGCTCTGATACCACTGTAATTCGATGTCGCGCACCCCACGCACTTGTGGGGAGACGGAATTTACAAAAAACGATTTTTTAAGCTACGCAACACCGACTAAACTCCAGGATCTTTACAAAACCTTAACTAGCTAACACTACATGGAGGTTTAACTACTGTGTAAGAGTGTTATACCTCTATATACTAGTCCTTCGGGTCTTCTAGTCCTACTCTCATTGGCTCCTCGAAGATCGGATCGAGCTTGCAAGGTCGGCCTCCTCAAGTCAAAGAAGATCCATCCAAGAGTCTATAGTTCGAGTTCCAACCTCTAAACTGAGGTAACTAGGGTACCTAGATCGCTAAACTAGATAGCCTGAAGGATGTAGAGAGTGGTGATGGATTAGTTTGTCTCAAAATACACTAGGTTTCTCAACACATGAGGCATTTAGGGTTGAGGAAGAAGAAAGCTTGAGGAGATGAGAGTGTAGTGATAAGCATTCTATGAATAATGGTTAAGTGTTGAGAATAATGAAGCATACAATAATTCACAATGAATCAAGCATGCCTCAATAGTCACCAAACAATGACTCACCCCATGAGTCACCAAGTACCATGATTCATTAAATGATAAGAACACCTCATTACCTCCACCTCATTAACCATTTAATCAAAATAGTTAAATCCACAAATGAGGTGTCTTCTTCTAAAAGCACTCTTGAGTAAATTACAAGAATACCCATCACCGTATATATATACCCGTATCTGTATTCCGAAAAATACGAATACATAAAAGATGAAAATAATCCAACAATATAATACTAAGGTCCGGCTTAAACCAAAGCCCACTAGTATTATCCGTCCGAACATCATCTGTGTGTTAGTTATATGTATGCCCTAGAGGCCATTACTGTACATTGGATGTATATTGTAGTGGATGCTGGGACATATATAGGTAGGACTTTCTTGCTCGACATGATAGTACGCTATCTGGTTGCACTTTATCTTAACATGTATACTTTCTGTCTCTCTGATTACATGCTGATAAAGCCCTTAGGATGTGTACTCGACTTCCAGGACTATGATGTAGATCATACTAGTGGGGCCTGGGTAGTCCATGAGTACATCCTTCAAATATTCCTAGTTGAGGGAATATCGAGACGGGGCATCGATATTCCAGAGTAGACTAGCGCATATCTTCTCGACCTATGCGATGGGCGATGGATGATCCCATATCCATTGGTGTTTGACATCGAAGATGGTATGCGGGTGCTCAGTGGAGACTGGGTACACTGAACGGACTCGCCGAGAACTCCCAGATGGTATTATACCTCACGTCAGATGGCAGTTCTCTGGTGACACTGGTACAGCTTAGTCTGTTGACCCGAGATCGTCATAGAGTCTTGTGTGTCTCCCACTGTGCTTTGATTTCCACCCTACCACGGCTCTACTGAGTTGTGCAAACAGGTGGTTATTGGATACAGTCCCGATTCACATGGAGGCAATGAGCGATAGGAGGGGATTCGTCTCTCCCGGTATTGGGGGTTGATGCTGCGCTATGCTCGACTGGCCATAACAGGAAATCCCTGGCCAGGGTTGCAGTGATATACTGGTAAGAGTTATCAGTAGTTTCACGAATGTTATGGACCTCACGTCGGCATGACTTATCAAGCTACTGGGGTCTGACGTTTACCACCCCTAGGCGAGATATGCGACATATCAGACGAACAGACCGGACTGTACGGTAAGTATTACTGGTTGGATTCACAGGAGTATGAGCGGGCTTGCTCGTCGATCTTCTGATCGCTCAATACCCGGGTGGCCGTTACGTTTAGCAGACCGCTTGCGGCTTGTGGGTGCTTGATATGATCATCATCTGCTACCGGCGTATTGACGAGTCTTTAGAGTCCTACACAGAGGTTTCCTCGCTCAAGCGAAACGAAATAGGAGCACATATGGGATATGTGCGGGACCGAGAATGATGCGTGTATGTGATACCGTATTTCATTCTCGCGATGTATGTGTCGAATGGTTGTATGCGATATAACCTAGTTATCGAATCAAGGATTGATTCGATAAGCCGATACATAGCATACTGGTCGGTTATATGCGATATGACCGGATCGTTAAATCAAGTATTGATTTAATGATTTAATGCATAATTGTATATTTGATATATTACTTTGCATTAACTAGTATTGGTTCACTTTAAATGGATTTTCTCACTTGGCTTGTGCACATTGTATATGTGATATATTTTTGTGCACAAGTTTGTATCATGTTTGATGATACATGCAAGCTTAGGTTTGTGTAAAGAATTAAACAATGGTTAAGTTAGTGGTTAGGGTTTACTTTTATCTCATTCATTTATCTATTGATTTATCTATTTATTTCTTTTTGGAAAAGATAAAGAGAATGGTGGCTTTTTTGTAGTTTTGTGGAAACTTCATGAAATGTTGAAATCTTGACCATTCTTGTTCTTTTCCTAAACCTAACCATTAACCCTAACCATGGTTTATTCTCTACACCTAACTATGGTTACTATCATGATAAGTATCATTTTATTTGATAATTTAGATATACTTATCATATTTCTTTTTCTTCATCTTCTTCTTCTTCAACAAAAGAAAAAGCTTGCAACCTTTAATGGCAACTAGCCAAAACAAGTGAGAAATCCAAATCTAAAGTCTACCCACTTCCTATTTCTTCATCCTCTACCTATTGCCAAGTTGTATAGGGTATTTCCTTCACAAGTTTTCAAGGCTTGGTGAAGTTGGAGCTTGTTCTTGTGATGCCTCGACGTAGATCATCTTCGGCATCGAACCGACGATCAAGCCCGCCCATTCTTCGATGATGCCGATGCTAGAGTCATGGGTTCGATTTGGACAGCGGAGGGAGATCATCGCGGAGCTTAGGAAGTGGTGGACCGGATCTACAAAGGTTGTAGCCCCTTCCCTTTAGCTATATTTCCGTTTACTTGCTTGCTTTGCCTATATATCTAGTTAACGATCCGTATTAGGGTTTGTAGGCACAAGGAATTTTTTGATTTGTGCATGTTTGATCACTTGTGAGACTCCATTAGAGTGCCTAGGAACCCTACAGTGGTATCAAAGCTACTAGGCATTGGATGTCGACCTATGAGGGGTTCTCACTGTGTGACAGTGTGGCGAAGCATAGGCTCTTACCCCCAGGGTGTCCCGAGACCGGAAGGTGTTCCGGCGGGTTGTAGTCCTCGCGAAGGGGCATGCATAAAAAGTAGCTGCTGAGGGACCCGTGGATGCCACGGTGACCCCATTGGATGGGGTGGCTGCCTGACCTACAGTGGTATCAGAGCCAAGCTAGATCCTTAGGCGAAGTCTAGACGGAGTTAGAAGTCCGATCGACCCAAAACCCCGACTTGAAAATGCTCTCTGGACAATTCTGTAAAATGTGGATTTTTGAGGATTAAAAATATTCAGAAAACTCAGCAGGAATATCTAAGGGTTACTGTAAAATTCGATGGCCAGATTCCTTAAAGTCACCGCGGATCCGCGGCATGAGCATGCTCATGCGGCGGTTCCGCGGCTAGTTTGTCGTTTTGTGCATCTAATTCTGCACAGTAATTCTTAGTTTTCTGTGCTGATTTTCCTGGGAATTTTTAATATGTTTTCCAGAGTTGTATTTTCTGGGTTGTATTAGGGACTCGGTGTTTCGATCGGATTGTCTAATTTTGTCAGTGTGGCTTTCCGGATAAATTTTAGAATATGTTAAAAAGTTCGACCGGATATAAATACCCAATTTTTCCCCTGTCGGGAAATTTCCAAGTGTTGGATTTTTCCGTAGTTTAACGACGTTCTAAGTAGTGCAAGTAACGCGATGGACCCTCTAGAAGACAACAAACCTTAACTCGATTATGTGACCGTCTTGAACTGCCCTTTGAACCTTTGGGTTTGGGGCAGTACGGCGTGCCACATGTGAGGCGTTGGCTTGACCCTTCTACGGCTGGACCGTTGGTACTGAGGCACGAACTGAATGTTGTTAGACTTATTTCATGTGTTGAGCTGTATCGGGAAAACTTGGGTGTTCGATTGTTCGATCGGAAAGTTTAACATTTTCTATTTATCCGGAATGTGATACAATAATTGGAATTCACAAGTAGTTATGAGATAACTGAATGAATGTTATAAACATAGCAGTTTAGTCTCACATGATCGGTTGCCACGGAATTTTGATGTGATCAAAAGTCCGTAGCAATCACGTAGCGTACGCGGATACTCGCCGGGTAAACTTAATAGACAGCCTCACTCCATTGCCCCGACCAAGTGACTGTAGGAGAACCCCATCGCCGAAAGCATCCGTTCGAGTGCTCGCGGCAGCGGTGTTCCGCCTTGGTGCACTTTGTCGACGGCGTCGGGGGTGCGGCCGCCTACTAAAGTTTGCGACGAGCATTCGATCAGAATGTCGGGAATCCTGTTGAATTGCCCGACTTGATATTGAAAAGTGTTTTCGATTTTGAGACTAAAATGCGGGGTTTATAATTGTTAGGCATGCGATGTCTAAGTAATTCATTTGGTCAGGCATGCGATTTCTGAGGAGGTTGCGGATTCCAACTGTTGTAGTTTTACACTTTCTTTTCTGTGACCGTAAGTGTAATATGTGATATCACCGGTTTCGTTGCTATATGTCAACGACAATTGGGATGGACATATTTACTTACGTTGATGACATGTGATGTTATGTGTTGCTGGATATGTTATATTGGATCGTCGTGTTTGAATAGCCGGGGGGGTTTTATGTGAGATGAGTGTTTTTTTCATTTTCATTCATGTAAAAACTTGTATGTAATATTCTTTTATTGGGGCACTTCCAGGTTGCGGATGTTGTCACCATTTGTATATTATTTACTTTTCCGCATTAGGATAGACCCAAGGAGGGGAGCACAAGTAACCGGGTTCTGGGGTCCAGTGGGAGACCAACTCGAGGAGTCGAGTCCGGGTCTCCTAACCCTAGAATTGGTAGGGTTGCTTGCCGCTCTCGTAGGGGTCTAGGGGTGTGGGATTGGCTATTCATCACGACCGTGGAATCCGTGTTTTATACTGGCTCGTATTGAAAACACGGACGTCCTAGTATATCCAATATTTCATATGATATTTTCTGCTGCGTTATCTGTGATGTTCTGTGATAGATATAATATATAGTATATATGATATATTATATAGACGTTGCTTATGCTTTACACCCGCGCTAGCCCTGCCTCGCTCTGGCGTTAGTTACCTAACCAAACGGTGCAGACGGGACATCGAGGCGAATGCGGATGGCATAAGCATACGTTATATTTATCTGTGATGGTTAGGTGGACTTAAATGATGGGATATTCATTAATGAGATTAATGAAAGAAAATAAACCTAATTGATGTTGTGGAATCGAATTTCAAAATAAAAACAGGTAGCTACAGTTCTTGCTTTGCATCGCGGTGTTCCTTGTAGAACATCCTGCACCTTATTCGATAAGGAAAGGACCGAGATCCCTTCACTGGGAGTGACTCCTTTAGCAATAACTGGCAGATGCTACAACCCTCGGTTTGTCTTTTGATCGCTTCTATAGTTTCTGCTTTGCACAGTGATATATATGATATATCCCGCACCTCATTCCACGAGGAAAGGGCCGACAATCCCTTCACCGGGAGTGACCCCTTTAGCAAAACTAGAAAAGCCTCAAAAACATTCCATTTAAAAACCATTTGATTCCGCAACGAGATCAAGTTCAAAGCGTTAAAGGTTTTCACAAAAACCATTCGCAACCCTCCGTCATTTTAGGAAGTAGAGTACTTAGTATTCGTGCTGTGTTTGTTGACTTTAGTTAAGGCACAGTGTACGGTAGCTAAGTGATGTCTTCCTACACCGCATATAATGCGATTAGTTAGGACAGTCGCGTGACTTTGTTGACCTTAGTTAAGGGTCATGTGGGTGGGTCTGATTAATCACGAAATGACAGGTAGAACTTGACTAGTACTTATGATTTGTTGACCATAGTTAAGGTCATAGGTGCTAGGGGTAAAAACCTTTATCGGGAGTTTCAAGTGTTGAAACTTGCAATGAGATTGCATACCTTCTATATGATAGTTGGATCCCGATACCCACTGCGAGTAATTGTTACTCCTGGGAGAGTTTTGCACTTTACAATTAGCCGATCAAGTAGGTGTCTAGAAAGGTGTCAACGGGGTTACGCCTCTGGGAAAACGAGGTTTACTGTAATTAGGTCCGTGTGAAAGCACGGGGAACCTCCCTCAAAGTACCGACACTGGCCTGGCTGAAAGATTGGCGAACTTGTAGAGTGTAATTAATCCCGGCTAGTCTTTCCTTTTAAGGTTTGAAGGAAGATTTGATAAAAACAGTGGGAGCCATCCTGATTAGATAAAATAAATAACCAATCTGATCTTGCAAGAGCGCACGCTGAGTGTTTTCTTCTCTCTCTCTCCAGGTAGCGACCATATCACGCCTTAATCAAGATAATAATATGGATGTATTGACCGAACCCGCTTGTTATACTGAGCTGGGGAAAGTTGGTCCCGCTCCGACTTATAATTGTTATAAGACCGAGCAGGAAATAGGGGAATACCAGATTTCCTATGCCGCCCAAACGAAGAAAGTGCATATGATGCATCTCCTTCGGGTATGTTCATTACAAAGAACTGTTTCTCAGTATCCTCTGCATCCTGGGTATATGATACCGGATCAGGATCCCAGATATGTAATATGTTACATAGGGCTACAAAAAGGTAGAAAAACTGAGAACGGGTGATAAGTTTCATGAGGCAGAAAACGGGGCAAGTGTTGCAGCCAAGTCTGTTGGTCACTGTCACCCTGTATTACCAATATATTGATTCTGAACAAATGCTATTAGATACCGAACCTGATATACAAAATCATATCAGTCTCTTTATTAGTAAAGAAATGATATAATTTTGTATTGTTGGATAATGTTTTGAACATTTCCTATATCAAAAGTTGATCGGTTCAGGCACGTTATCTAAAAGCATTGACGTTCTAAATCAAACTACAGTTCCTTGTATACTGAACACACACAAGAGGAAGAGTTCAGAAATGAACAAATTCTTCTTGAGGTATTGTAGACTAGGTCATATCAATGCGACCCGACTAGCTGAAGTTACATTTAGATGTATATTTAAATCAGTTTGAATTTACATCTTGTGAAACTTGCCAGTCATGTCACAAATATATAATGACACCAGCTCTGCTTACTGGAAGCCGAGAAAGAGTTAATGAACTCTTGGGACTAATACATGATGATGTATGTAAAGTCTCCTGTCTACACATGCCAGGACTGGTTCTTTATACTTCATTGTATTCTCTGATAATCTCTCAAGATTCAGTCATATGTTCCTGTAGAAACATAAGTCCGAACCTTTTGAGATATTCACAGAATATAAGTTAGAAGTAGAGTACCAAAATACGGGTATAAGTATTATGTCCTATGATGAGATCAGGGAGGAGAATACTTGTGCATAGAATTCCTAGACTATTCTAAAGGAGAATGAGATTCTCTCTCAGCATTACTCCTCCGTATACACCATAGCACGATGGTATATCGGGGCGGGGCAATCACACCCTATATGATAAGGTGTGCTCTATGATGAGTACTACTGAGTTACCTGTTTCCTTTTGGGAGTTGTGCACTTGAGAAGCTGCATACCTATTGAATTAGGTTTGAATCAAATCAGTGCCTACCACTCCATATGAGATATGGTATGGGAAGAACCCATCTCTTAAGCGAGTTAAGATTTGGGATTGTCCGGCCTATGTCAAAAGCAAAATCCGGACAAGATCGAGGCAGGATCAGTTCTGTAGAACTGGAAAGGTTCCAGCTATACAAAACTGCAGTTGATGATTTGACAGAACCAAAGGATTCTATAGTTCCCGACGAACCTCAGCCTCTCCGCCGATCTAGTAGGGTTCCTCATCCGCCTGAGAGATACCTCGGTTTCTCGATGACAGTGGGAGCGAGGAATGCATCATAAGATGATGACCCAACTAGTTTCGAGCAGGCCATCGAGAGTAGGGACTCTGTAAGAATGGCTGGATGCTTAGCGATCTGAGATGGAATCCATGTACACCAGCAAAGTATGGACTTTAGCTGCTACATCTGAAGGGTTAAATCCCCATCAGGAGCAAGTATATCTTGAGAAGATTACTTGGTGTAGATGGAAAAGTTGAGACTTTCAAAGCTAGACTTGTTAAAGGTTTTCTTCATCGACCAGGCGTGGATAATGATGAAACCTTTTTCCAATAGCTATGCTTAAGTCTATCCAGATCCTACTTACCACGGCTACATACCATGACTACGATATCTGGCGGTTGGGTGCCATGACTGCTTTTCTAAATACTGATTTAGAAGAGAACGTCTGTAAGTACACAGCCAGAGGGCCTCGTAGACAGTGGGAGCAGCGAAAACGTGTGCAAGTTGCTTTACAGAATAAAGCAGGCATCGCGGAGTTGGAACGTCTGTTTTGATGTGATAGTCAAAGTGTTTGACTTCATCAAAATGGTAGACGAACCTTGTATATACAAAAGGGTAGTAGAGAGTAAGGTGGTCATCTTCGTATTGTACGTAGACAACATACTCTTGATAGGAAAAGAGTTTCTTATACTACGATCGGTCAATCTCCTATTATCACAAGGATTCTCCAAATAGGATCAAAGTGATACCTCCTAAATCCTGAGTTTTCATCTATGAGATAGATGTAATTGGATGCTAGGATTCTCACTAGATGTAGTGAGATGGTATCAATCGATCCTGGGGAGAATCACTGGAAGAGTTCCAGGGTGATAAAGACGACTGAATGTCAGTCACGGGCATTGTCTTTACCCTCAGTAGAGGGACGGTATGTTGGAAGAGTTCCAAGCTAGATACCGTGGCAAACTAGATGATAAAGGCTGGTAACATCGCTATTGAAGATACTACCAAAGAGGAAGTTTGGGTGTATATTGGTTCATAAGATGAACTAGGTTCCTGCCATTGTATGACAATGGAAGTGTGGCTTTGGCCCTGGAACCCTGGTCCCGTCAGTGACCCAGACAAATTCTGAGGAAGCATCACCTGATCATGGAGATAGTTGATCTCCAGGTTGATCGAGATTAGGAGAGTAGACTCTGAGGACAACACGGCGGATCCACTCACGAAGGCCTTTTCCCAAAGAGAGACTTTTAGGGGATGGTTGAGTATGTGATACTGCAACCACTGCTACAGATGGCCCTAGTGCAAGTGGGAGATTGTTAGTTATATGTATGCCCTAGAGGCCATTACTGTACATTGGATGTATATTGTAGTGGATGCTGGGACATATATAGGTAGGACTTTCTTGCTCGACATGATAGTACGCTATCTGGTTGCACTTTATCTTAACATGTATACTTTCTGTCTCTCTGATTACATGTTGATAAAGCCCTTAGGATGTGTACTCGACTTCCAGGACTATGATGTAGATCATACTAGTGGGGCCTGGGTAGTCCATGAGTACATCCTTCAAATGTTCCTAGTCGAGGGAATATCGAGACGGGGCATCGATATTCCAGAGTAGACTAGCGCATATCTTCTCGACCCATGCGATGGGCGATGGATGATCCCATATCCATTGGTGTTTGACATCGAAGATGGTATGCGGGTGCTCATTGGAGACTGGGTACACTGAACGGACTCGCCGAGAACTCCCAGATGGTATTATACCTCACGTCAGATGGCAGTTCTCTGGTGACACTGGTACAGCTTAGTCTGTTGACCCGAGATCGTCATAGAGTCTTGTGTGTCTCCCACTGTGCTTTGATTTCCACCCTACCACGGCTCTACTGAGTTGTGCAAATAGGTGGTTATTGGGTACAGTCCCGATTCACATGGAGGCAATGAGCGATAGGAGGGGATTCGTCTCTCCCGGTATTGGGGGTTGATGTTGCGCTATGCTCGACTGGCCATAACAGGAAATCCCTGGCCAGGGTTGCAGTGATATACTGGTAAGAGTTATCAGTAGTTTCACGAATGTTATGGACCTCACGTCGGCATGACTTATCAAGCTACTGGGGTCTGACGTTTACCACCCCTAGGCGAGATATGCGACATATCAGACGAAAAGACCGGACTGTACGGTAAGTGTTACTGGTTGGATTCACAGGAGTATGAGCGGGCTTGCTCGTCGATCTTCTGATCGCTCAATACCCGGGTGGCCGTTACGTTTATCAGACCGCTTGCGGCTTGTGGGTGCTTGATATGATCATCATCTGCTACCGGCGTATTGACGAGTCTTCAGAGTCCTACACAAAGGTTTCCTGGCTCAAGCGAAACGAAATAGGAGCACATATGGGATATGTGCGGGACCGAGAATGATGCGTGTATGTGATACCGTATTTCATTCTTGCGATATATGTGTCGAATGGTTGTATGCGATATAACCTAGTTATCGAATCAAGGATTGATTCGATAAGCCGATACATAGCATACTGGTCGGTTATATGCGATATGACCGGATCGTTAAATCAAGTATTGATTTAATGATTTAATGCATAATTGTATATTTGATATATTACTTTGCATTAACTAGTATTGGTTCACTTTAAATGGATTTTCTCACTTGGCTTGTGCACATTGTATATGTGATATATTTTTGTGCACAAGTTTGTATCATGTTTGATGATACATGCAAGCTTAGGTTTGTGTAAAGAATTAAACAATGGTTAAGTTAGTGGTTAGGGTTTACTTTTATCTCATTCATTTATCTATTGATTTATCTATTTATTTCTTTTTGGAAAAGATAAAGAGAATGGTGGCTTTTTTGTAGTTTTGTGGAAACTTCATGAAATGTTGAAATCTTGACCATTCTTGTTCTTTTCCTAAACCTAACCATTAACCCTAACCATGGTTTATTCTCTACACCTAACTATGGTTACTATCATGATAAGTATCATTTTATTTGATAATTTAGATATACTTATCATATTTCTTTTTCTTCATCTTCTTCTTCTTCAACAAAAGAAAAAGCTTGCAACCTTTAATGGCAACTAGCCAAAACGAGTGAGAAATCCAAATCTAAAGTCTACCCACTTCCTATTTCTTCATCCTCTACCTCTTGCCAAGTTGTATAGGGTGTTTCCTTCACAAGTTTTCAAGGCTTGGTGAAGTTGGAGCTTGTTCTTGTGATGCCTCGACGTAGATCATCTTCGGCATCGAACCGACGATCAAGCCCGCCCATTCTTCGATGATGCCGATGCTAGAGTCATGGGTTCGATTTGGACAACGGAGGGAGATCATCGCGGAGCTTAGAAAGTGGTGGACCGGATCTACAAAGGTTGTATCCCCTTCCCTTTAGCAATATTTCCGTTTACTTGCTTGCTTTGCCTATATATCTAGTTAACGATCCGTATTAGGGTTTGTAGGCACAAGGAATTTTTTGATTTGTGTATGTTTGATCACTTGTGAGACTCCATTAGAGTGCCTAGGAACCCTACACTGTGCACAAGTACATGTATGTGATCGAAACCCTGCCGTAAAACCATACGGCTTCTACATCATTTCGCCCGAAGCATGGAAACCTTCTGTGTGCGACTCTAAAGACTCAACGGTACGCTGGCAGTGGGTTTAACCACAAGCACGTCAGTAGTACTAGCTGCACATAACAGCTACCCAGGTATCTGTCGATAAGAAGGCCGATAAGAAAACTCATCCGAACTCCTACTGAGCCTATCTGTGACAATCTCCGTACAGTCCGGTCTGTTCATCTAAGATACTCGCATATATGGCCAAGGGGGATGATAAACGTCAGACCCCTGATAGCGTAATAAGTCGTGCTGGAGTAGAACCCAAAACACCCTAAGAAACTACTGGACTGCCTACCAGTAAAGCTCGCTTGCCCTAGCCAGGACTTTGTGTAATGGCTTACTGAACACAACGCGATATCAACCCCCAATACCGGGAGAGACGAATTCTATCTAACCGCTACTTCCTCCTAGTGCTTCGGGACTGCACCCAACTACTACCTGTTTGCACGACTCTTTTGAGCCATGGTAGGGTAGTAATCTAAGTGTAGTGGGAATACACTCGATGCGAGGTAGCGATGTCAAGTCTACGGACTAACCTGTACTTATGCCACCCGGGAACTGCTACCTGACGATAGCTATAATACCAACCAGCAATTCCCAACGAGTCCATCCAGTGTAATTTATAACCTAATGATCACCTGTATACTATCTCCAGTACGACGTACCAATGGCTGTGGGACAGACCATCTCCCCTGCTGGGATGAAAAGCGTATACACTAGTCTACTCTGGATTATCGATGCCCCGTCTCGATAATCCTATGACTAGAGACCTGTATAAGGATATGCTTATAGACTGCCCAGCCCCCACTAGTGTGACTGCCATCACAATGCTAGTAGTCAAGCAAAGATCCTAAGGGCTCTACCAATATGTATTAGCGATTTACTAAAAGAAACATATACACATATTGAGGTAGAATCAAACCAAGTAGCATACTACCATTTTGAGCAAGACTGTTATTATAACTGTGAATGTCCCAAGCTTCTAATATGTAATATACAATCCGGTATGATACAATAATGGCCTCTAGGGCATATCTCACTAACACTGGACACAATATGCGGCAGTTTTTTACGAACAGACCAGACTGTACGGTGCATGTCACTTATAGGCTCGGTAGTGGTTTGGACGGGCTTGCCTGTCGGTCTTCTTTTCGGTCAATAGCTGGGTAGACGTTACGTACAACTAGTGCCGCTGACGTGCTTATGGTTAAATCCACTGCCAGCGTATTGTCGAATGTTTAGAGTCCCACACAGAGGGTTTTTTTCCTGTCCAAGCGATATGATGTAGATGACATACGTTGATACATATAGGGGTCCGATTAAATATGTGTACTAACTACACGGAATTTAATCGGACATTTGATAATGCTAGTAAGCCGGATTATTAAATAAGGTATTTTTATACGGATACGCGTATATGTATCTCTCTTGTCTATTTGTATTATATTCATTATTCTCTCTTATCTATTTGTATTTTTATACAGATACGCGTATATGTATTTCGAAGAATATATCGGGGTCGTATTCCGTATTTATACGAGAGGACTTCTAGAAGGAGAACACCTTATTTAGGTTTTCTTTTAATTTGAAATGAAAAAAATAAGGTTGAGGGAAGTACGGTAGAGAGTATGGTTGAAAGTAATGGGCATAATTTTATATTGTGATTTTCATTTGGATACACTATTTTTTATTTTTAGTATGGTTGCAAAATGAAAAGTGAGGATGATTATTTTCCTAATGGTTTTTCATTCCTCTCATGCTCTCTCCTCTCATCATCTTCTTCCTTCTTCTTCTTGAGCTAAAGAAAAGAGAGATTTTAATAAGTGATAAATTCTACATCCCCTACACTTCATTTCTAGCAAGCTTAGAATGTCGGTTGCTTTCTCGATATTCAATTCGGAGCGAAACTGGAGCTTGAATCGATTTTCCTCGGATGGATCATATTCGGCGTAAGGAGGTCCTCACCATGCTTATCCCCTCACCTAGGAGTTTAGCTAGAGTCCATCAATGGAGCTCTTGAAGAAAACTCGAGAATGTGAGTATTCTACACATAGTAGATTGACTAAGCTCACTTGGTTTTTGTTTGCAAGTTTAGCTCTATAGTTTTGATTCTATATGGTGGTGTGTTTGCATTTTAGGGAATTTTTAAAATTCCGTTCTTTCCAAAATTAGTAGGCTAGATTGCAAGCTCACCCCAACGGTCACAAAGTATATGATTTTTATATTAAAAAATTACCAAAAAATTTCCATATTTAAATGAAATCTGTCCTTTATATAGTCATGAAATATTAAAATAAGATCTAAGTTTTCATATGGTATTTCTTATAGAAAAAGAAATCAAATACTATCTTGATATTTAAATAAAGAGACAGACTATTTGAAAAATTATTAAAATTATATTTAATAGTTATATTATTTATCATGCGTAATATAAAATTTATAATTGTCTTTTTTAGTAAATTACATTCAACAATTATAGTTCAATTACAATTAATAATGTATTACCTACTTATAATTCATAGAAGACTAAAAATAAATATTAACTCTATTTATTTTTGTAGGAACTATAATGTTTATGAAAAAATATCACAATCTATAAAACAAATACAATTAATGATGATTATTTTGAGGTAAAAGAAGATGGTTATGTACTTTTTTTAATCATGTATTGCTTAGATCTTAAATTGTAACAACTTTATGTACTGTATAAATTCATCTACGAATATATTGGATCATGTTTGATCTCCCGAGTCATGCGTGGGGATCAAAGCCTAGTTAATATATATTTGATCAAGTTGGAATGAGTCTTGGCAACAAGTTCAATCAAGGTCTTGACCCAAGCTTTGAGATTTAGTAGGTGCGGAGTTTGATTTGGTTCATTGTAGAAGGAAATCCTAATCTAGGGCATTTAAAATCGTTTGATCGATTCCCCTTTTTTTATAGGACCCACGTGGAAATTTTCAGTGCGCATGACTGAATTAATTATGACATTTTTTAGAGTAATATTTTTCCTACTTGTTTTTGAGATTACACACATTGCTTCCGCATGCCATCCAAGATTTTCTTTTCTTTTCTTTTTATAAAACAAAAGGTAAATTATTAAATCATCGACAGTCCATCCTGAGAATGTCAAAAAAACCTTGAGTCTTTCCTCTGGTTAAAAAACCCCTTGGCACACTAAAATACCCTGTTGTACCTTTAGACTCTATTGATTTCGTATATTCCAAAACTACCCCTACTCATGTACGTTGTCAGCTTGTACAACTATCACAATACTAAAGTCTGGCATGTAATATCTGAAGACTTGCTTATAATATCTATCAAATTTTCTGTCCATTCATTTAATGATCCTACCAATTTCTTTCCTGAAATATCTATGTAGTGTCTTGTAATATCTAAGCACTTACATATAATATCTAAGTAGTTGTTTGTAATATCTAAACAACGTCGTCGTCACCGCTGCTAAACCATTTTGGAGTGGTGGGACGGAGGAGAGAAGAAAGGAGGAGCGGTGGAGGAAAAAGAGGATGGAGAAGTGGCGGCAAAGAGAGAGGAGGCAGAATGAGAGAAGCGAAGAAAGAAACCAAGAGGAAGGAGAAGGAGCGGCAGAGCAACGGTGTAGGGGAGAGGAGGAGCGGAGGCGAAGGAAGGGGAAGGAGGGAGAGGATGAGAGGAGGTTTTAGAGTAACAACTGTAGGAGATAGTACATAACCTAAATGACAGATAGAGAGAGGAGGAGGAAGATAAAAAGTGGGAGGAAGAGAAATATTTTTGGAATTGCACCTAAAAGGCAGTACATGACCAAAATGATATACAGTCTAATGGGTTTTCCCAAAGACTTATTGTATTAGGGGCTCTCCAACCATTTTGAGAATACCAAAAGTTTTTTAACAGGCCAGATATGGATCGGGAATTTTTCATAATGAATTATATGGGGTTGGAGTCGACTCCTGCCCCATGACTGCGGTTGGAGGCCGCCCCATTTAATCGCGAGACGAAACTTTCTGGTTTTCTCTCGCGATCGCTAAAAATACAGGAAAAGAAGAAGAAGCAAGCAATAAAGCCTCAAAGGAACCCAACTAATTCATCATTGATTCCGCATGGATCTGTTAGGAATATTTATGCCCTAGAGGCCATTATTGTACATTGATGTATATTGTAGTAGATGCGTGGACATATATATAGAGTGTAGGGTTAATAGGCACAGTCACAAAGGTCTATAAGGCATCAACCATGCCCGATTTAAAATTTAGACGTGCCGAACAACCTAAAGCGAGGATCTTTGCTAGATAATTAGGGTTAAATATGCAAGAAAACAACTTTACTTCTAAGAGTTAGGGATTACAACCTTTGTAGTCCATTCCTTCACTTCTAAACCTCCGTGTTGAGGTCCCTTCGCTGAGATCATCATGTACCCGGACTCTAGAGAGGCTCCATGAAGAGAAAGATGCAATCTTGCTTCCGATCTTCAATAACAAAGATGATCTACCTTGAAGAAACTCAAACCCAAGCTCTTGCTTTGCTAATCAAGTATTAGCGAAGCAAACACCCTAATCTAAGTGGCAAGAATAGATGAGGATGATGAAGTAGGAATTTATCTCTCATTTGTTTTCAATATCTCACTCAATATCATCATATATGAAAAACCTAGAAAGCTTTTCAAGAACTCAAGGAAGAAGAAGAAGATTTTCCTTTTGTGATGAATAATGAATCAAGTGTGAGGTTAGAAATGCAACCATGGGTTAAGAATGATAACTTAACCCATGTAGAGAAATAACCATGGTAAAGGGTTTGGGTTTGGTTAAGAAATATCAACCAAAATATCTTTACAAAATATCTTTGCTTAAAACAAAAGCAAAACTTCTAGAAGCTTCAAGAAAGTTTAACCCTAATCCAAACCCTAACCATGTTTAAACTCCATAAAACATGTTGCATTTGTAACCTTAACTTATTACAATATTATATATCGCATATACAATATTTATTGTAACGAAATAAAATAATACATTTAACATATATAACGTATATATCAATGTATTACCCGAGTGAGAAAAAGAATCTTTAAGTGAGCTTATATTAGTTAATGTAATTTAATATATCAAATATATATAATTATACATTAAATTATCGATTCAACACTTGATCCGATAATCCGGCTATTTCATAAATAACCGACTAATATAATCTGTATCAGTTCATCAAATCAACACTTGATCCGATGACCCGGCTATATCACATATACCCGGTCGATATCTCATATCGCGAGAATCTAATACGGTATCACATACACGTATTGTTCTCGGTCCCGCATATATCAAATATGTGCTCCTATTCCGTTTTACCTGAGCCAGGAAACCTCTGTGTAGGACTCTAAAGAATTGTCAATACGCCGGCAGTTGGTGATGATCATATCAAACACCCACAAGCTGCAAGCGGTCAGCTAAATGTAACAACCACCCAGGTATTGAGCAATCAGAAGATCAACAAGCAAGCCTATACATTCTCCCATGAATCCAACCAGTAACACTCCCGTACAGTCCGGTCTCTTCGTCTGATATGCCGCATATCTCGCCTAGGGGTGGTAAACGTCAGACCCCAGTAGCTTGATAAGTCGTGTCGATATGAGGTCCATAACGGTTCGAGAAACTACTAATAACACTTACCAGTAAATCTCAGCAATCCTGGTCAGGGATTTCCAGTTATAGCCAATCGAACACAGCGCAACATCAACTCCCTATACCGGGAGAGACGAAACCCTTCCTATCGCTCATTGCCTCCATGTATTCGGGATTGTACCCAAAAGCCACCTTTTTGCATGCCATCTTGGACATGGTATGATGGAAATCAAAGCACAGTGGGAATCACACAAGACTCTATGACGATCTCGGGTCTACAGACTAACCTGTACCAGTGTCACCAGAGAACTGCCATCTGACATGAGGTATAATACCAACTGGGAGTTCTCGGCGAGTCCGTCCAGTGTACCCAGTCTCCACTGAGCACCCGTATACCTTCTCTGATGTCAAACACCCTATGGATATGAGATCATCCATCGCCCATCATATGGGTCAAGAAGCGCATACGCTAGTCTACTCTGGAGTATCGATGCCCTGTCTCGGTACTCCCACGACTAGGAACATTTGAAGGATGTACTTGGCGACTACACTGTCCCCACTAGTATGATCTGCATCATAGTCCTGGTAGTCAAGTACTCATCCTAAGGGCTTTATCAACATGTGACATAGAGACAATCAGAGTACAAGTTAAGATAAAGAGTAACCATATAGCATACTATCATGTCGAGTAAGAAAGTCCTCCCTATATATGTCCAAGCATCCACTACAATATACAACGTATGTAAAGTAATGGCCTCTAGGGCATACATATAACTAAGAATCTCCCACTTGCACTAGGGCCGTCTGTTGTAGTATCTCATACCCAACAATCAGCTGTGGTTGAAGTATCTCATACTCAACCATCCCATAAAAATCTCTACTGGGAAATAGGCCTTTGTGAGTGGACCCATGTTGTTGTCCTCTGAGTCTACTCTCCTAACCTCGATCTATCTGGAGATCAACATCTCCATGATCGGGTGATACTGTCTTAAAATATATCTGGATCACAGATGGGACGGGGGTTTCTTGGCATAAGCCACAACTCCATTGTCACACAATGGCAGGAACGAAGTTCATCTCATGAACTAAAATATATCCAGACTGCCTCTTTGGTAGCATCCTTGGTAATGATGTATCTTGCATTTAATCATCCAGTAAGTCATGGTATCTAGCTTGGAACTCTTCCAACATACCGTCCCTCCACTGAGGGTAAAGATAATGCCTGCTACTGACATTCAGTCGTCCTTATCACCCTGGAACCTTTCCAGTGATTCTCCCCAGGATCGATTGATACCATCTCACTACAACTAGTGAGAATCCTAACATCTAATTATATCTATCTCATAGATCCATAATCCAGGATTTAGGAGGTATCACCTTGATCCTATATGGAGAATCTTTGTGATAAGAGGAGATTGACCGAGCGTAGTATAGGAAACTTCTTCCCTATCAAGAGTATGTCATCCACGTACTATACGAGGATCACCACCATACTCCCTACTACCTTTTTGTATATACTTGGTTCATCTACCATTTTGATGAAGTCAAACTCTTTGACTAGCACATCAAAACAGACGTTCCAACTCCGCGATGCCTGATTTATCCAATAAAATATCTTGCTCACGTTTCCGCTGCTCCCACTGTCTATGAAGCCCTCTGGCTGTGTACTTAAAGACACTCTCTTCTAAATCATCATTTAGAAAAGTTGTCATGACACCCAACCGCTAGATATCGTAGCCATGGTATGTAGCCGTGGCAAGTAGGATATGGATGGACTTAAGCATAGCTTTGAAAGTCTCAACCTTTCCATGTACACAAAGTAATCTTCTCAAGATATACTTGCTCTTGATGGGGATTTAACCCTTCAGATAAAGCAACCAAAGTCCATACTTTGTTGGTGTATAAGGATTCCATCACAGATCACTAAGCATCCAGCCATGCTCACAGAGTCCCCACTCCTGATGGCCTGCTCGAAACTAGTTGGGTCATCATCTCATGATGCAATCCTCTCTCCCACTGTCATAGAGAAACCGAAGTATCTCTCAGGTGGATGAGGTACCCTACCAGATCGGCGGAAAGGCTGAGGTTCGTTGGAAACTATTGAATCCTCCGGATTTACCAAATCATTAGCTACAGTTTGAATAGCTGGAACTCCTTCCAGTTCTACCTCATAACCACTAATTCTTCACAAGAAATTCCCTTTTTTTCTCAAAAAGTGGTATGCCGAGAAATAAAACATCTTTTGTTCCTCGGTGTGGTAGAAGATATTCCCTTGCGAATGCTTAGGATATCCAACAAACTTCCACAGAACTGACCTTACCTCGAGCTTGTCCGGATTTTGCTTTTGACATAAGCCGGACAACCCCAAATCTTAACATCTTTAAGAGATAGGCTCTTCCCATACCATATCATATATGAAGCGGTAGGCATCTGATTTGGTTGGAACCCTATTCAATAGGTATGCAACTTCTCAAGTGCATAACCCTAAAAGAAAATAGGCTACTCAGTAGTACTCATCATAAAGCACACCATATCACATAGGGTGTAATTGCTCCGCCCCGATACACCGACATGCTGTGGTGCATGCGGAGGAGTAATGCTGAGAGAGAATCTCATTCTCCTTTAGAATTGTCCAGGAATTCCGTACTCAAGTATTCTCCTCCTTGATCTCATCAAAGGACATAATACATATACCCTTTTTTGGTTCTCTACTTCTTGTAAGTCGATGTAGTACACCCCAGTACTTGTGGGGAGGCGGAATTTTTCAAAAACGATCAAGTTTAAAGAACGAACATCGACTAACCGCTTGAATCAAAGCTAAACTATAAATAACCGTACACAAAGAGTTTCTTATCAATTGTGTTTAGGGATTATACCTAATGAAACCGGTCCTTCGTCTTTGTGTCCTCCTTTGTTCTCCTCGACCTTCTCTAGGTAGTAGACGATCCACCCGAGAGCAAAACACCAAGCTACACCTCTAACTTGAGGTAACTAATCTACTTTGATTGCCAATCAAAGAAGAAAGGATGATATAGAGTGAAGGTAATGGATGTTTAAGTCTAACTAATCCTTTGATCTCAACACATGAGGATTAAGGATTAGTCTCTTGAAGATGAGAGCTTGAGGAGAGAGAATATGATAATGATCATGAGATGAGATAGTGAGTGTATCATAATATATTATGAAGCATTCTTATTTTAGAATAATGAATAATATAAATGAATAAGCATGCTTCATAAATGAAAAGAGGTGATTCATTAAGCATGTGTCATTATCATTTATGGTGCAATAATGATAATGATGAATCACTCTCATGACTCACAATCTTATCCAAAGTAACCTCCTTAGTCACATCTTCTAGAAGCTTCTAGTACAATTACGAGAACGCCCCTCCAATCCGCAAAAATACGGAAAAACTTTAGACTGTAAAAATCCAATAACCGGATACCAGTAACTGGCTTAAACCAAAGCCGACTGGTAAAAACTGTCCGAAAGTCGTACGCGCGTAAACGCACGTATGCGTCCGAACCCTTTGTCGCAAAACCATGCAACCTCTATATCGTTTCGCCTGGAGTAGGAAACTCTCTGTGTGGGACTCTAGAGACTCGACTACTACGCTGGCAGTGGGTTTAACCACAGACCACAAGCGGCACTAGCTGTACGTAACGGTCCCCAGGTAGTTGTCGATAAGAAGGCCGATGAGAAAACCCATCCGAACTCCTACTGAGTCTGATGTGACAATCTCCAAACAGTCCGGTCCGTTCGTCCAAGACTATCGCATATCGGGCCTAGGGGGGCGGCAAGCGTCAGTCCCCTAATAGCGGTATAAGTCGTGTCGGAGGGAAGCCCATTACACCCTGAGAAACTACTGGAACCTACCAGCAAATCTCGCTTGCCCTGGCCAGGGACTTTGCGTAATGGCTCTCTGACACAGCACGATATCTACTCCCAATACCGGGAGGGACGAATCCTGTCTAACCGCCACTGCCTCCAAGTGCTCGGGACTGCACCCAACTGTTACCTGTTTGCACGACTCCTTTGAGCCGTGGTAGGGTAGCAATCTAAGAACAGTGGGACACACTCGAGGCGAAGTAGCAGTGTCAAGTCTACGGACTATGCTGTACTCATGTCACCTGGGAACTGTTTACTGACGACTGGTATCAAACCAACCAACAGTTCCCTGTGAGTCCTGTCCGGTGTACCCGTAACCTAACGAGCACATGTATACTATCTCCAGTACGACGTACTGACGGCTGTGGGACAGACCATCTCCCCAACTGGGATGAGAAGCGTACACACCAGTCTACTCCGGAGTATCGATGCTCTGTCTCGATAATCCAACGACCAGGGACCTGAATAAGGATGTGCTTGTAGACTACCCAGCCCCCACTAGTGTGACTGCCATCACAACGCTGGTAGACAAGCAAGATCCTAAGAGCTCTATCAATACGTACACTCACATATTAAGATAGAAAAACCAAGTAGCATACTACCATGTTTAGCAAGACTGTTATATACATTCGAATATCCCAAGCTTCCATTAAGTAATATACAAACTAGTATGATACAGTAATGGCCTTCTAGGGCATAAACACTAACAATCTCCCACTTGCACTAGGGCCATGTACTGGCATATCGAAGACCAATGATCTCGAGTAGCCTCTCGAACTGAATCTGAGGAAGGGCCTTCGTGAATGGATCAGCAATGTTCTCTTCTGAAGCAACTCTCCGAAGCTCGATCTCCTGACGATCAATGATCTCCCTGATCAGGTGATACCGCCTCAAGATGTGTCTGGACTTCTGATGGGACCTTGGTTCCTTCGCTAAAGCTATAGCTCCGTTGTTGTCGCAATACAGAGGTATTGGATCAACTATGGTAGGAACCACCTGAAGTTCTGTTAGGAACTTCTTTATCCAGACTGCTTCTTTTGCGGCATCGTAAGCAGCTATATACTCCGCTTCCATCGTCGAGTCAGCAACGGTGTCCTGCTTGGAGCTCTTCCAGCACACCGCCCCTCCATTGAGGGTAAAGACATAACCCGACATGGACTTGGAATCGTCCTTATCACTCTGGAAGCCGGAATCAGCAAAGGCCTCCAACCTGAGGTCTTTTCCGCCATAAACCAAGAACATCTCCTTAGTCCTCCTCAGGTACTTGAGAATGTTCTTTACTGCTATCCAGTGTTTCTCCCCTGGGTCTGACTGATACCGGCTTACCACGCTCAGTGCGTAAGCTACATCTGGTCTGGTACACAACATCGCATACATTATAGAGCCTACCGCAGAAGCGTAGGGTATAATAGACATGCGTTCCCTTTCCAAATCAGTCTTGGGAGACATCTCTTTGGAGAGGGTGATTCCGTGACAAGCTGGTAGATTACCGCGCTTAGAATCTTCCATACTGAATCTTTTCAATACAGTGTCGATATACCTGGACTGCGAAAGTCCCAACATCCTCTTGGATCTATCACGATAGATCCGGATCCCCAGAATGTAAGAGGCATCACCCAGGTCTTTCATGGAGAACCTGTGTGACAAGAATCCTTTGACAGATTGTAGCATAGGAATGTCATTTCCTATCAATAGAATGTCATCCACGTACAAGACGAGGAATACGACACTTCTGGCTACAACTTTACTATATATGCACGGTTCATCTGGATTTTTGATAAAGTCATATTCTTTGACTGTCTCATCAAAACAGATGTTCCAACTCCGCGATGCCTGCTTTAGTCCATAAATGGACTTAAGCAGCTTGCATACTTTCCCGCTGCTCCCACTCTGATTGAAACCCTCTGGCTGATCCATATAGACGCTCTCTTCTAAATTTCCATTCAGAAAAGCCGTCTTTACGTCCATCTGCCAGATTTCATAATCATGGAAGGCAGCAATAGCAAGAAGGACCCGAATGGATTTGAGCATAGCCACTGGAGAAAAAGTTTCGTCATAGTCCAAACCAGGTCTTTGACGAAAACCCTTTGCAACAAGTCTAGCCTTATAGGTTTCCACCTGTCCATCTACACCAATCTTTTTCTTGAAGATCCATTTGCATCCTATGGGTTTTACCCCATCTGGAGCAAAGTCCAAAGTCCATACTTTGTTGGTGTACATGGATTCCATTTCGGTCCGCATTGCATCTAGCCATCGTACCGAGTCGCCGCTCTGGATGGCCTGCTGGAAGTCAGTAGGTTCATCATCATCTATGATGCAATCCTCTCTATCCCCGTCTATGAGAAAACCGTAGTATCTCTCAGGCGGATGAGACGGCCTACTACTCCTGCGTAGGGGTGCGGGAATGTTCTGTTCTTCTTGAACTTCTGGTTCTACCAGACTTTCAGTAGCAGCTTGTGGTTCTGGAATTTCTTCCAGTTCTATTTCGCTCCCACTCTTCTGATTTTCTAAAAATTCAGTTTCTAAGAAGTGGGCATGACGAGAAACAAAAACCTTTTGTTCCTCTGCGTAATAGAAATAATATCCCTTGGAGTTCTTTGGATATCCCACAAGCTTACACTGTACTGAACGTGCCTCGAGCTTGTCCACATGCTGCTTTTTTACAAAAGCTGGACACCCCCATGTTCTAAAATGTTTTAGACAGGGTTTCTTCCCACTCCACATCTGATATGGTGTGGTAGGCACAGTCTTGGTTGGAACCTGGTTCAAAAGATATGCCGCTGATTCTAGCGCATAACCCCAGAAAGATCGCGGTAACTCAGCATTACTCATCATGGATCGTACCATATCCAATAAGGTTCGATTCCGTCTCTCCGATACACCGTTGTGCTGTGGAGTGTATGGAGGAGTAAGCTGAGAGAGAATTCCTTTCTCTTTTAGGTAACCTAGGAACTCGGCACTTAAGTATTCTCCACCTCGATCAGATCTCAGTGTCTTAATACTTTTGCCTGTTTGGTTTTCCACTTCACTCTTGTATTCCAGGAATTTCTCAAAGGCCTCTGATTTATGCTTCATTAAGAAAACATATCCATACCTAGAGAAATCATCTGTAAAAGTAATGAAGTAGGAATAACCACCTCTCGCATGTGTAGACATTGGACCACATACATCGCTGTGTATGAGTCCTAAGAGCTTGCTCGCTCTTACTCCTTGTCCAGTGAATGGAGTCTTTGTCATCTTTCCTTTGAGACAAGATTGACAAGTGTCATAAGTTTGATATTCGAACGTGTCCAAATATCCCTCTCTATGCAACTTAGTCAACCTTCTCTCATTGATGTGACCCAGTCTACAATGCCATAAGAAAGCTTTATTTAAATCTGGAGACTTTCTTTTTAGTGTGTTCTGGACATTGAAAATTTGGAGTTGGTTTAAAACATATATGCCGTTATTTAAAGTACCGGACCCAATCAAACCATGATTAAGGTGGATGTTGACAACATCTCTTACAAACGTGAAATCATAACCTTTATTTGATAACAAGGAAATTGATATGATATTATATGTTAAGCTGGGTACAAAATAACAGTTATGTAAAACCAAAATGTGTCCACTCGTCAATCCTAGGTGATAGTCCCCGACGGACGCAGCTCCCACGCTAGCTCCGTTAGCAACCTTTAGGGTCATATCACCTTCCTTCAGCACTCTACGGTTTCTCAGTGCCTGCAATGAATTGCAAATATGAGATCCTGATCCGGTATCCAATACCCAGGAAGTAGAGTTGATCGACAGACAATTCTCAATTACAAACACACCTGAAGTCGAAGCCACAGCTTGCTTCGGTTCCTGGTTCTTGGCGTTCCACGCCTTGCAATCCTTCTTCCAGTGCCCTTTCCTGTGACAATGGAAGCACTCATCCTGACCAACTATCGGTACTGCTTTCTTTTTCTTTCCCTTCCCTCCCACCTTACTAACACCTCCTCTAGGTTTGGGTGTGTTCTTCCTTCCTTTGGCCCTAGCCTTGGACCCGGAAGAAGATGTACCGCCAACAAACATAGCGGGTGTTTCCCTTGCCTTCTGCAAGGTGCCCTCTGCACTCCTTAACATGTTCAGGAGTTCCGCAAGTTCAACTTCTTTTCCTTGAAGATTGAAGTTGAGGATAAACTGGGCGTAGGTGGGAGGAAGGGACTGGAGAATAAGGTCTGTATAGAGCTCATTATCCAAAGTCGTCCCAAGGTCTGCGAGCTCTTCAATATAGCCGATCATCTTTAGGACATGTTCACCTACCGATGACCCGACAGCCAACCTCGCTCGAAACAAGTTCTTAGAGGTCTCGTATCTTGCTATACGAGATTGCTCTCCATAAAGTTCCTTTGTATGGAGAAATATGCCATCTAGGGACATATCCTCGTGCCTCCTCTGATGTTCATTGTTCATCGAGGCAAGCACGATGCACTTGGCTCTCGCGCAATCTAAATCCCAGGTTTTGCGGATTTCCTTATCCGCATTGCTGGATTTGGGACCAGGGACAGCAGGTGCCGTAGCGGTGAGGACGTACCTCAGTTTGTCATAGGTCAAAGCCATTTTGACATTCCGCAGCCAATCTTTATAGTTTGGCCCCGTCAGTATATTTTTCTCTAAAAGTAACTTAAGTCCAGTCATTTTCAGGGTCACTGGAATTAGGAGAGAGAGAAGAAAACTCTTTAGCATGATGCTCTTGCAAGTTTAGAGTGGTTTTTAGTTTATCTAAACTGGATGGCTCCCACTGTTTCTCGAATCCTTCCTCAAACCATAAAAGAAGAATTGTCAAGACTATTCTCACCGTACAATACTTGCTTAACCGTTCAGCTAGGCTGGTGTCGATACTTCGAGGGAGGTTTTCCAACGCTTTCGCGAAGTTCCTTAATTAAATAACCTCTTTTCTCTGGGGGCGTAACCCCGCTGACACTTTTCTGGACACCTACTAGGTTTATAGCATTGATCGTTAAGTGACGAATATCCTGATAAGTAGCATATACTCACAGTAGGATCGGGATCCAAATATCATCGTCTGATAATGTTGTAGGAATGCTACCAACATTCATCAAACTCAAAATGGTATGCATCTCTTTGCAAATTTCAGTTTCTTTAGAAATTCCCGATATGGATTTTTGCCCCATGCTCTTATGATCTTGACTAAGGGCCAACAAATCATAAGTCACATGTCAAGTTCTGCCCATCATTATCCTGTTGATTTGAACCCATCCGTATACTCTTGACTAAGGGCCAAACAAAGTAATACGACTGTCCCAAACCAACTCATCTATCTATGCAACAAATGAATACCCCAGCAGCTACCAATCACTATGTCTTGACTAAGGGCCAAACAAACATAGCTTGAATACTACTGACCATTCATAAGAAATGACGGAGGGCTACGACTGGTTTTGGCGAAACCGTGAACGTAGTGAACTTGATATAACCGAAGGAACCTGATAGCTTTTAAAAGGAGTGGTTAAATCTCCGCATTTAAAAATATCTGTTTTAAAAATAACCGAGTGGTTTCTTTTAAATTGTTCCAACGATTTAAACTTTGGTTTATTTTTCTTTGCATTATAGATAATGCGTCCCATCATTAACCTATCATTGCAGAAAACAACGAAAATACAACGTCCTCTTATGCCATCCGCATTTGCCACGGGGTCCCGTCATCACCCGTTAGGTTACTTAACTAACGACAGAGCGGGGGCTGGGCTAGCGCGGGTGTAAAACATAAGTGACATCTAAATAGCTACATTATATATAGATATTTTACATTCGTCTGACGCAATGATATTCATTCCAGAACACAGATAAACAATATTGGATTTGCAAGCAATCTGTATTTCTTTTGAGCCTGCAAGAAAAGATAGATTACACAGTTGTGATGAATAGCCGTTACCCCACCCTCGACCCCTACGGGTACGGCAAACTACCCACCCGGCAGTTTGTGTACCCCACCTTGGGTCAGTCCTAGGAGCAAAAACAGTAAAATGAAATAATACAACGGTGGCTACAACCGCAACCTGGATGTGCCCCGCAAAATAATATTACAACAAATTACATTTACAACAAATGAATTAAACAATAACCCATTGCTAAACCCCGGCTAAACACCACAACAGTCCAATACAGTTTATATGCACAAACAGATATAACCATTTCAGAAATGTGCAACCCCCTGCCAACCGACATACTAGCAGTTAGGGGAGGTTTACGAACACATTAAACAATCACAGATATAATCCAATATGCAAATACTGTACAATTTCGATCGATTAAACATCTCTAATATTGCTCCAAAATCTGCTCTGTATACTGGAAACCTGAGCAAAATTAAAATATTCCAGAAAACCCCTAATGACACAGAGAAGCAACAGAAGAAAATTAGGTTCCTGACTCGCCAACTCGGCGGCGGAAGCGCGGCGACTCAGTAGGCTGAGGCCGTGGTTCCGCGGCGAGTTAGGCGATTCAGGAGCCTATTTTTCTTGGGTGTTCTTCTGTGGTCTTGTCAAGCTCTCTGAACACACCTGAAAAATTTTTGGACTTCATTTTAAGTTCGACAGAAACTGAACAGATTTAGGGTTTTCCGGCTTCGTTTTTCCGTTCGAAATTCGTATAAATTTGCAATTAAGTTATTTATTGTTTAGCGAGGCTCTGATACCACTGTAAGTCGATGTAGTACACCCCAGTACTTGTGGGGAGGCGGAATTTTTCAAAAACGATCAAGTTTAATGAACGAACATCGACTAACCGCTTGAATCGAAGCTAAACTATAAATAACCGTACACAAAGAGTTTCTTATCAATTGTGTTTAGGGATTATACCTAATAAAACCGGTCCTTCGTCTTTGTGTCCTCCTTTGTTCTCCTCGACCTTCTCTAGGTAGTAGACGATCCACCCGAGAGCAAAACACCAAGCTACACCTCTAACTTGAGGTAACTAATCTACTTTGATTGCCAATCAAAGAAGAAAGGATGATATAGAGTGAAGGTAATGGATGTTTAAGTCTAACTAATCCTTTGATCTCAACACATGAGGATTAAGGATTAGTCTCTTGAAGATGAGAGCTTGAGGAGAGAGAATATGATAATGATCATGAGATGAGATAGTGAGTGTATCATAATATATTATGAAGCATTCTTATTTTAGAATAATGAATAATAGAAATGAATAAGCATGCTTCATAAATGAAAAGAGGAGATTCATTAAGCATGTGTCATTATCATTTATGGTGCAATAATGATAATGATGAATCACTCTCATGACTCACAATCTTATCCAAAGTAACCTCCTTAGTCACATCTTCTAGAAGCTTCTCGTACAATTACGAGAACACCCCTCCAATCCGCAAAAATACGGAAAAACTTTAGACTGTAAAAATCCAATAACCGGATACCAGTAACTGGCTTAAACCAAAGCCGACTGGTAAAAACTGTCCGAAAGTCGTACGCGCGTAAACGCACGTATGCGTCCGAACCCTTTGTCGCAAAACCATGCAACCTCTATATCGTTTCGCCTGGAGTAGGAAACTCTCTGTGTGGGACTCTAGAGACTCGACTACTACGCTGGCAGTGGGTTTAACCACAGACCGCAAGCGGCACTAGCTGTACGTAACGGTCCCCAGGTAGTTGTCGATAAGAAGGCCGATGAGAAAACCCATCCGAACTCCTACTGAGTCTGATGTGACAATCTCCATACAGTCCGGTCCGTTCGTCCAAGACTATCGCATATCGGGCCTAGGGGGGCGGCAAGCGTCAGTCCCCTAATAGCGGTATAAGTTGTTAGTGTTTATGCCCTAGAAGGCCATTACTGTATCATACTAGCTTGTATATTACTTAATGGAAGCTTGGGATATTCACATGTATATAACAGTCTTGCTAAACATGGTAGTATGCTACTTGGTTTTTCTATCTTAATATGTGAGTGTACGTATTGATAGAGCTCTTAGGATCTTGCTTGTCTACCAGCGTTGTGATGGCAGTCACACTAGTGGGGGCTGGGTACTCTACAAGCACATCCTTATTAAGGTCCCTGGTCGTTGGATTATCGAGACAGAGCATCGATACTCCGGAGTAGACAAGTGTGTACGCTTCTCATCCCAGTTGGGGAGATGGTCTGTCCCACAGCCGTCAGTACGTCGTACTGGAGATAGTATGCAGGTGCTCGTTAGGTTACGGGTACACCGGACAGGACTCACAGGGAACTGTTGGTTGGTTTGATACCAGTCGTCAGTGAACAGTTCCCAGGTGACATGAGTACAGCGTAGTCCGCAGACTTGACACTGCTACTTCGCCTCGAGTGTGTCCCACTGTTCTTAGATTGCTACCCTACCACAGCTCAAAGGAGTCGTGCAAACAGGTAGCAGTTGGGTGCAGTCCCGAGCACTTGGAGGCAGTGGCGGTTAGACAGGATTCGTCCCTCCCGGTATTGGGAGTAGATATTGTGCTGTGTCAGAGAGCCATTACGCAAAGTCCCTGGCCAGGGCAAGCGAGATTTGCTGGTAGGTTCCAGTAGTTTCTCAGGGTGTAATGGGCTTCCCTCCGACACGACTTATACCGCTATTAGGGGACTGACGCTTGCCGCCCCCCTAGGCCCGATATGCGATAGTCTTGGACGAACGGACCGGACTGTATGGAGATTGTCACATCAGACTCAGTAGGAGTTCGGATGGGTTTTCTCATCGGCCTTCTTATCGACAACTACCTGGGGACCGTTACGTACAGCTAGTGCCGCTTGCGGTCTGTGGTTAAACCCACTGCCAGCGTAGTAGTCGAGTCTCTAGAGTCCCACACAGGGAGTTTCCTATTCCAGGCGAAACGATATAGAGGTCGTATGGTTTTACGACAAGGGTTCGGACACATACGTGCGTTTACGCACGTACGACTTTCGGACAGTTTTTACCAGTCGGCTTTGGTTTAAGCCAGTTACTGGTATCCGGTTATTGGATTTTTACAGTCTAAAGTTTTTCCGTATTTTTGCGGATTGGAGGGGCGTTCTCGTAATTATGCGAGAAGCTTCTAGAAGATGTGACTAAGGAGGTTACTTTGGATAAGATTTGTGAGTCATGAGAGTGATTCATCATTATCATTATTGCACCATAAATGATAATGACACATGCTTAATGAATCACCATTAGATATTTGTGAAGCATGCTTATTCATCACTCATTTTCTTTTGTTGATAAATGAGAATGCTTCATAATATATTATGATACTCACAATTCTCATCTCATAATTATTATTCATATTCTCTCTCCTCAAGCTCTCATCTTCAAGAGACTAATCCTTACACCTCATGAGTTGAGATCAAAGGATTAGCAAGACTTAACAATCCATAACCATCACTCTATCTCAATCTAGCTTCTTTGATTAGCAATCCAAGAAGGTTAGTTGCCTCAAGTTTAGAGGCTACGCTTGGAGTTTTGCTCTCGGGTGGATCGTCTACTACCTAGAGAAGGCCGAGGAGAACAAGGAGATCGTAAAGACGAAGGACTAGTTTCGATAGGTATAATCCCTAAGCATAGTAGTTTAGAACAACTATATGTTTGGTTAGTTATCGTTTAGCTTCGATTTAAGCGGTTAGTCGATGTTCGTTCTTTAAACATGATCGTTTTAGAAAATTCCGCCTCCCCACAAGTACTGGGGTGAAGTACATCGACTTACAGTGGTATCAGAGCCTCGCTAAACAATAAATAACTTGATTGCAAATTTGTACGAATTTCGAACCGAAAAACGAAGCCGGAAAACCCTAAAATATTTCAGTTTCTGTCGAGTTTAAAATGATGTCCTAAAATTGTTCAGGGTTGCTCAGAAAGCTAGAAAAGAGTCCAGGAGAACACCCATGAAATTCGAGCCCATGACTCGGCTAAAGCGCCGCGGAAGGGCGGCGGATCCCACCGATCCGCCGCGGTTCCGCGGCCGAGTTGCCGAGTCATGGACTCATCTTTCATGTGTGGGTCCTCTCTGGTATTTGGGGTTTTCTGGAATATTTTAATTTTGCTCAGGTTTCCAGTTAACAGAGCAGATTTTGGAGCAATATTAAAGATGTTTAATCGATCGAAATTGTACAGTATTTGCATATTGGATTATATCTGTGATTGTTTAATGTGTTCGTAAACCTCCCCTAACTGCTAGTATGTCGGT
This sequence comes from Agapanthus africanus, assembly GCA_030015575.1. NCBI lineage: Eukaryota > Viridiplantae > Streptophyta > Magnoliopsida > Asparagales > Amaryllidaceae > Agapanthus > Agapanthus africanus. The sequence goes on along the minus strand of CM057339.1, from coordinate 701,073,361 downwards.
TGGCAGGGGGTTGCACATTTCTGAAATGGTTATATCTGTTTGTGCATATAAACTGTATTGGACTGTTGTGGTGTTTAGCCGGGGTTTAGCAATGGGTTATTGTTTAATTCATTTGTTGTAAATGTAATTTGTTGTAATATTATTTTGCGGGGCACATCCAGGTTGCGGTTGTAGCCACCGTTGTATTATTTCATTTTACTGTTTTTGCTCCTAGGACTGACCCAAGGTGGGGTACACAAACTGCCGGGTGGGTAGTTTGCCGTACCCGTAGGGGTCGAGGGTGGGGTAACGGCTATTCATCACAACTGTGTAATCTGTCTTTTCTTGCAGGCTCAAAAGAAATACAGATTGCTTGCAAATCCAATATTGTTTATCTGTGTTCTGGAATGAATATCATTGCGTCAGACGAATGTAAAATATCTATATATATGATAGCTATTTAGACGTCACTTATGTTTTACACCCGCGCTAGCCCAGCCCCCGCTCTGTCGTTAGTTAAGTAACCTAACGGGTGATGACGGGACCCCGTGGCAAATGCGGATGGCATAAGAGGACGTTGTATTTTCGTTGTTTTCTGCAATGATAGGTTAATGATGGGACGCATTATCTATAATGCAAAGAAAATAAACCAAGTTTAAATCGTTGGAACAATTTAAAAGAAACCACTCGGTTATTTTTAAAACAGATATTTTTAAATGCGGAGATTTAACCACTCCTTTTAAAAGCTATCAGGTTCCTTCGGTTATATCAAGTTCACTACGTTCACGGTTTCGCCAAAACCAGTCGTAGCCCTCCGTCATTTCATATGGATGGTCAGTAGTATTCAAGCTATGCTTGTTGGCTTTCGTCAAGGCATAGTGTTTGGCAGCTGCTGGGGTATTCATTTGTTGCATTGATAGATGAGTTGGTTTGGGACAGTCGTATAACCTTGTTGGCTTTCGTCAAGGGTATATACGGGTGGGTTCAAATTAACAAGATAATGATGGGCAGAACTTGACATGTGTTTTATGATTTGTTGGCTTTCGTCAAGGTCATAAAAACATGGGGAAAAAATGTATATCGGGAATTTCTAAAGAAACTGAAATTTGCAAAGAGATGCATACCATTTTGAGTTTGATGAATGTTGGTAGCATTCCTACAAAATTATCAGACGATGATATTTGGATCCCGATCCTACTGTGAGTATATGCTACTTATCAGGATATTCGTCACTTAACGATCAATGCTATAAACCTAGTAGGTGTCCAGAAAGGTGTCAGCGGGGTTACGCCCCCAGAGAAAAGAGGTTATTTAATTAAGGAACTTCGCGAAAGCGTTGGAAAACCTCCCTCGAAGTATCGACACTAGCCTGGCTGAACGGTTAAGCAAGTATTGTACGGTGAGAATAGTCCTGGCTAATTCTTCTTTTATGGTTTGAGGAAGGGTTCGAGAAACAGTGGGAGCCATCCAGTTTAGATAAATTAAAAACCAATCTAAACTTGCAAGAGCATCATGCTAAAGTGTTTTCTTCTCTCTCTCTCTCATTGCAGCGACCTTGTGACCATGACTAGGTTACATCTAGATAACAAGATGACTGAATCTAACTTATTTGACTGGCAAAGGTCTGTCCAGATGACCATTGCCTATGACAAGCTGGACCACCCTATTACTACTCAAGATCCCACCGTCCCAGGTCCAGTTTCCACCGTCGCGGATATGGATATCCGTCAGACAAAGGAAAAGAATAAAGCGAAAGCCAAGTGCCTCGTGTTGGCTTCAGTTGATGGTAGATACCAGAAGCAGCACGAGAAGATGAACTCTGGTTCCATCTTTCTCCATAACAAAGATTTATATGGAGAGCAATCTCATATCGCAAGATATGAGGCCTCGAACGAATTGATTCAAGCGAGGTCGGCTGACGGGTCATCTGTAAGGGACGACGTCCTTACGATGACTAGCTATATTGATGAGCTCAAGGACCTGGAGACCACGTTGGGAAACAGGTCATATACTGACTTATTTCCACAGTCCCTACCCTCTACTTACACCCTGAAAGAAACCAGGGAGACACAAGCTCTGCTTAATAGGGGACCTTCTTCCTCTTCATCCAAGGCGAAAGCAAAGGGTGAAAAGAAGAAGACCTCTACAAAGCCGATATACGGTGTCAGCAAAGTAGGAGGAAAGGGAAGAGAAACAGCTTTGGGACTTGGTATAGGTAAGGAGGGATATTCCTATTGTTATGAGAATGGACATTGGCAGAAGGATTGCAGGGCTTTGGAAGCCAGTAGCCAGGATTCGAAGCATGTTGTGGCTTCAGCCTCAAGTGTGTTTGTAATTGAGAACTGTTTGTCAATTAACTCTACTTCCTGGGTACTAGATACCGGAGCAGGATCTCATATCTGTAATTCGTTACATGCTTTGAGAAACCGTAAAGTTATAAGGATAGGTGATTTGTCTCTCAGAGTTGCAAACGGAATGAGCGTGGATGCTGAATCCGTGGGAGAATATCGCCTGGGTTTGACAAGTGGGCAGATATTGATTCTACGTAACTGTATGTATATACCTAGTTTGACTTGTAATATCATATCAGTGTCCTCACTTTCAAGAGAGGGATATGACTTTACATTCGTAAGTGATGTAGTTCACATCCACCTAAATCAAGTTCTGATTGGGTCCGGTACATTAGATAACGGTATATACGTATTGAATCAAGCTCAGGTTTTCAATGTCCAGAGCACACTTAAAAGAAAGTCTCCAGAAGTGAATCAGGCTTTCTTATGGCATTGTAGACTAGGTCACATCAATGAAACACGGTTAACAAAGTTACATAGAGAAGGATATTTGAATCCGTTCGAATATCAATCTTATGCCACTTGTGAATCTTGTCTCATGGGAAAGATGACAAAGACTCCGTTTTCTGGACACGGAGTAAGAGCGAGCGAGCTCTTAGGACTCATACACAGTGACGTGTGCGGTCCAATGTCTACACATGCGCGAGGTGGTTATTCCTACTTCATTACTTTTACGAATGATTTCTCTAGGTATGGACATATCTTCTTGATGAAGCATAAATCCGAGGCCTTTGAGAAATTCCAAGAATACAAGAATGAAGTGGAAAACCAAACAGGCAAAAGTATTAAGACGCTGAGATCTGATCGAGGTGGTGAATACTTAAGTGTCGAGTTCCTGGGCTACTTAAAAGAGAAAGGGATTCTCTCTCAGCTTACTCCCCCATACACACCACAACACAACGGTGTATCGTAAAGGAGGAATCGAACCCTATTAGATATGGTTTGTTCCATGATGAGTAAGGCTGAGTTACCGCGATCATTCTGGGGTTATGCGCTAGAATCAGCGGCATATCTTTTGAACAAGGTTCCCACCAAGACTGTGCCTACCACCCCATATCAGATGTGGAGTGGGAAGAAACCCCATCTTCAGTACCTGAAGACATGGGGATGTCCAGCTTTTGTAAAAAAGCAGCATCCAGACAAGCTCGAGGCACGCTCAGTAGAGTGTAAGTTTGTGGGATATCCAAAGAATTCCATGGGATATTGCTTCTACTACGCAGAGGAACAAAAGGTTTTTGTTTCTCGTCATGCCCGCTTCTTAGAAACTGAATTTTTAGAAAATCAGAAGAATGGGAGCGCAGTAGAACTGGAAGAAATTCCAGAACCACAAGCTGTTACTGAAAGTTTGGTGGAACAAGAAGTTTCAGAAGAAAGGGACATACCAGCGCCTATCCGCAGAAGTAGTAGGCAGTCTCATCCGCCCGAGAGATACTACGGTTTTCTCATAGACGGGGATAGAGAAGATTGCGTCATTGATAATGACGACCCTTCTAGCTTCCAGCAAGCCATTCAGAGCGGTGACTCGGTAAAATGGCTGGATGCAATGCGGACCGAAATGGAGTCCATGTACACTAACAAAGTATGGACTTTGGACACTGCTCCAGATGGGGTGAAACCCGTAGGATGCAAGTGGATCTTCAGAAAGAAGATTGGTGTAGATGGACAGGTTGAAACCTATAAAGCTAGACTTGTTGCAAAGGGTTTCCGTCAAAGACCTGGTTTGGACTATGACGAAACCTTTTCTCCTGTAGCTATGCTGAAATCCATTCGGGTCCTTCTTGCTATTGCTGCCTTCCACGATTATGAAATCTGGCAGATGGACGTAAAGACGGCCTTTCTAAATGGAAATTTAGAAGAGAGCGTCTATATGGATCAGCCAGAGGGATTCATTCAGAGTGGGAGCAGCGGTAAAGTATGCAAGCTGCTTAAATCCATTTATGGACTAAAGCAGGCATCGCGGAGTTGGAACATCTGTTTTGATGATACTGTCAAAGAATTCGACTTTATCAAAAATCCAGATGAACCATGCATATACAGTAAGATTGTAGGGAGAGTTGTTGTATTCCTCGTCTTGTACGTGGATGACATTCTCCTAATAGGAAATGATATTCCTATGCTACAGTCAGTCAAAAGATTCTTGTCACAGAAATTCTCCATGAAGGACCTAGGTGATGCCACCTACATTCTGGGGATCCAGATCTATCGTGATAGATCAAAGAGGATGTTGGGACTTTCACAGTCCAGGTACATAGACACCATATTGAAAAGATTCAGTATGGAAGATTCTAAGCGCGGTAACCTACCGGCTTGTCACGGAATCACCCTCTCCAAAGAGATGTCTCCCAAGACTGATTTGGAAAGGGAACGCATGTCGATTATACCCTACGCTTCTGCGGTAGGCTCTATAATGTATGCGATGTTATGTACCAGACCAGATGTGGCATACGCATTGAGCGTTGTAAGCCGGTATCAGGCAAACCCAGGGGAGAATCACTGGATAGCAGTAAAGAACATTCTCAAGTACCTGAGGAGGACTAAGGAGATGTTCTTGGTTTACGGCGGAAAGGACCTCAAGATGGAGGCCTATGCTGATTCCGGCTTCCAGAGTGACAAGGATGACTCCAAGTCCATGTCGGTTTATGTCTTTACCCTCAATGGAGGGGTGGTCTGTTGGAAGAGTTCCAAGCAGGACACCGTTGCTGACTCAACGATGGAAGCGGAGTACATAGCTGCTTGCGATGCCGCAAAAGAAGCTGTCTGGATGAAGAAGTTCCTCACAGAACTTCAGGTGGTTCCTACCAGTATTGGTCCAATACCTCTGTATTGCGACAACAACGGAGCTATAGCTTTAGCGAAGGAACCAAGGTCCCATCAGAAGTCCAGACACATCTTAAGGCGGTATCACATGATCAGGGAGATCGTAGATCGCCGGGAGATCGAGGTAAAGAGAGTAAATACGGAGGATAACATTGTTGATCCAATCACTAAGGCCCTTCCTCAGATTCAGTTCGAGAGGCTACTCGAGATCATTGGTCTACGATATGCCAGTACATGGCCCTAGTGCAAGTGGGAGATTGTTAGTGTTTATGCCCTAGAAGGCCATTACTGTATCATACTAGCTTGTATATTACTTAATGGAAGCTTGGGATATTCACATGTATATAACAGTCTTGCTAAACATGGTAGTATGCTACTTGGTTTTTCTATCTTAATATGTGAGTGTACGTATTGATAGAGCTCTTAGGATCTTGCTTGTCTACCAGCGTTGTGATGGCAGTCACACTAGTGGGGGCTGGGTAGTCTACAAGCACATCCTTATTAAGGTCCCTGGTCGTTGGATTATCGAGACAGAGCATCGATACTCCGGAGTAGACTAGTGTGTACGCTTCTCATCCCAGTTGGGGAGATGGTCTGTCCCACAGCCGTCAGTACGTCGTACTGGAGATAGTATGCAGGTGCTCGTTAGGTTACGGGTACACCGGACAGGACTCACAGGGAACTGTTGGTTGGTTTGATACCAGTCGTCAGTGAACAGTTCCCAGGTGACATGAGTACAGCGTAGTCCGCAGACTTGACACTGCTACTTCGCCTCGAGTGTGTCCCACTGTTCTTAGATTGCTACCCTACCACAGCTCAACGGAGTCGTGCAAACAGGTAGCAGTTGGGTGCAGTCCCGAGCACTTGGAGGCAGTGGCGGTTAGACAGGATTCGTCCCTCCCGGTATTGGGAGTAGATATCGTGCTGTGTCAGAGAGCCATTACGCAAAGTCCCTGGCCAGGGCAAGCGAGATTTGCTGGTAGGTTCCAGTAGTTTCTCAGGGTGTAATGGGCTTCCCTCCGACACGACTTATACCGCTATTAGGGGACTGACGCTTGCCGTCCCCCTAGGCCCGATATGCGATAGTCTTGGACGAACGGACCGGACTGTATGGAGATTGTCACATCAGACTCAGTAGGAGTTCGGATGGGTTTTCTCATCGGCCTTCTTATCGACAACTACCTGGGGACCGTTACGTACAGCTAGTGCCGCTTGCGGTCTGTGGTTAAACCCACTGCCAGCGTAGTAGTCGAGTCTCTAGAGTCCCACACAGAGAGTTTCCTATTCCAGGCGAAACGATATAGAGGTCGTATGGTTTTACGACAAGGGTTCGGACACATACGTGCGTTTACGCACGTACGACTTTCGGACAGTTTTTACCAGTCGGCTTTGGTTTAAGCCAGTTACTGGTATCCGGTTATTGGATTTTTACAGTCTAAAGTTTTTCCGTATTTTTGCGGATTGGAGGGGCGTTCTCATAATTATGCGAGAAGCTTCTAGAAGATGTGACTAAGGAGGTTACTTTGGATAAGATTTGTGAGTCATGAGAGTGATTCATCATTATCATTATTGCACCATAAATGATAATGACACATGCTTAATGAATCACCATTAGATATTTGTGAAGCATGCTTATTCATCACTCATTTTCTTTTGTTGATAAATGAGAATGCTTCATAATATATTATGATACTCACAATTCTCATCTCATAATTATTATTCATATTCTCTCTCCTCAAGCTCTCATCTTCAAGAGACTAATCCTTACACCTCATGAGTTGAGATCAAAGGATTAGCAAGACTTAACAATCCATAACCATCACTTATCTCAATCTAGCTTCTTTGATTAGCAATCCAAGAAGGTTAGTTGCCTCAAGTTTAGAGGCTACGCTTGGAGTTTTGCTCTCGGGTGGATCGTCTACTACCTAGAGAAGGCCGAGGAGAACAAGGAGATCGTAAAGACGATGGACTAGTTTCGATAGGTATAATCCCTAAGCATAGTAGTTTAGAACAACTATATGTTTGGTTAGTTATCGTTTAGCTTCGATTTAAGCGGTTAGTCGATGTTCGTTCTTTAAACATGATCGTTTTAGAAAATTCCGCCTCCCCACAAGTACTGGGGTGAAGTACATCGACTTACATAAGTCGTGTCGGAGGGAAGCCCATTACACCCTGAGAAACTACTGGAACCTACCAGCAAATCTCGCTTGCCCTGGCCAGGGACTTTGCGTAATGGCTCTCTGACACAGCACGATATCTACTCCCAATACCGGGAGGGACGAATCCTGTCTAACTGCCACTGCCTCCAAGTGCTCGGGACTGCACCCAACTGTTACCTGTTTGCACGACTCCTTTGAGCCGTGGTAGGGTAGCAATCTAAGAACAGTGGGACACACTCGAGGCGAAGTAGCAGTGTCAAGTCTGCGGACTATGCTGTACTCATGTCACCTGGGAACTGTTTACTGACGACTGGTATCAAACCAACCAACAGTTCCCTGTGAGTCCTGTCCGGTGTACCCGTAACCTAACGAGCACCTGTATACTATCTCCAGTACGACGTACTGACGGCTGTAGGACAGACCATCTCCCCAACTGGGATGAGAAGCGTACACACCAGTCTACTCCGGAGTATCGATGCTCTGTCTCGATAATCCAACGACCAGGGACCTGAATAAGGATGTGCTTGTAGACTACCCAGCCCCCACTAGTGTGACTGCCATCACAACGCTGGTAGACAAGCAAGATCCTAAGAGCTCTATCAATACGTACACTCACATATTAAGATAGAAAAACCAAGTAGCATACTACCATGTTTAGCAAGACTGTTATATACATGCGAATATCCCAAGCTTCCATTAAGTAATATACAAACTAGTATGATACAGTAATGGCCTTCTAGGGCATAAACACTAACACTTCTAACTTATATTCATTGAATTTCTCAAAAGTTCCAGACTTGTGTTTCAATAGGAGATGTCCGGATCTTAAGAGATAATCAGTGAATCTAATGAAGTACAAAGAACCGGTCTTGGCATGTATAGACAGGGGACCTTCATACATCAACATGTATCAATCCCAAGAGTTCACTAACTCTTTCTCTGTTTCTAATAAACGAAGCTGTGGTCATCTTATCTTTGTGACATGACTGGCAAGTTTAACAAGATGTAAATCCAAACTAATTTAAATATGCATCTTTATGTAACTTCAGCTAGTCGGGTCGCATTGATATGACCTAGTCTACAATGCCTCAAGAAAGATTCATTCATTTCTGAACTCTTCCTCTTGTGTGTGTTCTGTACGTTAAGAACTGTAGTTTGATTTAGAACGTCTATGCTTTTAGATAATGTGCCTGAACCGATCAACTCTTGATATAGGAAATGTTCAAAACATTATCCAACAATACAAAATTATATCCTTCTTTACTAATAAAGAGACTGATATGATGTTGTATATCAGGTTCGGTATCTAATAACATTTGTTCAGAATCAATGTATTATGGTAATACAGGGTGATAACTGCCAACAGACTTGGCTGCAACACTTGCATCATTTCCAACTCTTGAAACTTATCACCCGTTCTTAGTTCTCTACCTATCTGTAGTCCATGTAACAAATTACATTTGCGGGATCCTGATCCGGTATCTCATACCCAGGACGTAAAGGATACTGAGAAACAGTTCTCGGTAATGAACACACCCGAAGAAGATACATCAACATGCACTTTCTTCGTTTAGGTGGTACGGGAATTCTGGCAATCCCCTATTTCCTGCTCTGTCTTATAACAATTATAAGTTGGAGCGGGACCAACGTTCCCTAGCGCAGTATAACAAGCGGGTTCGGTCAATATATCTGTATTATTATCTTGATTAAGGCGTGACATAGTCGCTACCTGGAGAGAGATAGAAGAAAACACTCAGTGTATGCTCTTGCAAGATTAGATTGGTTATTAATATATCTAATCAGGATGTCTCCTACTGATAAATCTTCCTTCAAACCATAAAAGGAAAGACTAGCCGGGATTAATTACACCTTACAAGTTCGCCAATCTTTCGGCCAGGCCAGTGCCGGTACTTTGAGGGAGGTTCCTCGTGCTTTCGCACGGACCTAATTAAAATAAACCTCGTTTTCCCAGGGGCGTAACCCCATTGACACCTTTCTAGACACCTACTTGATCGGCTAATTGTAATGTGTAAAACTCTCCCAGGAGTAACTCTTACTCGCAGCGGGTATCGGGATCCAACTATCTTATAGGAGGTATGCAATCTCATTGCAAATTTGAATACTTGAAATTCCCAATAATATTTTACCCCTGGTGACTTATGACCTTAACTATGGTCAAAAAATCATAAGCACTAGTCAAGTTCTACCCGTCATTTCTTGATTAACTAGACCCACCCACATGACCCTTAACTATGGTCAACAAAGTCATATGACTATCCTAATTAATCACATCATATGTTATATAGAAAAACATCACTCAGCTACCGTACACTGCGCCTTAACTATGGTCAACAAACGCAGCACGAATACTAAGTACTCTATTTCCTAAAATGATGGAGGGTTACGGCGGGTTTTTAAGAAAACCCTTTGCGTAATGAACTTGATATCGTTGTAGAATCGAGTGAATTTTTAAATGAGTGTTTTTTAGGCCTTTTTTAGTTTTTCTAAAGAGGTCACTCCCGGTGAAGGGATCTCGGCTCTTTCCTCATCGAATAAGGTGCAGGATATTTCACAAATATCACTATGCAAAGCAAAAACTATAAAAACAATCAAAAAACAAACCGAGTTTGTAGCATCTGCTAGTTTCGCTAAAAAGGTCACTCCCGGTGAAGGGATCTCGGCTCTTTCCTTATCGAATAAGGTGGTGGAAGTTCTACAAGGAACACCGCTATGCAAAGCAAGAACTAGAGCTACCTGTTTTTAAGACAAGTTTCTACAACATCTTTAGGTTTCTTTTAGTTTCATTAATCTCATTAATGAAGTCCCATTTTAATTATGCTTCACAAGCATCACATTTGAAACGAAATCAACAATATATAATATATATCTCATAAATATAATATAAACACTCGTCTCAGGCAGTAATATGATCTCATCACAGAACATTGCAGCAGAAGATAACATATGAAATATTGGATATACTAGGATTTCCGTGTTTTATACGAGCCTGTATAAAATGCGGATTCCACGGTCGCGATGAATAGCCAAACCCACATCGCTAGACCCCTACGAGAGCGGCAAGCAACACTGCCAATTCTAGGGTTAGGAAACCCGGTCTCGACTCCTCGAGATGGTCTCCCACTGGACCCTAGAACCCGGTTACTTGTGCTCCCCGCCTTGGGTCTACCTAATGCGGAAAAGTAAATAATAGACAATGGTGACATCATCCTCAGCCTGGAAGTGCCCCAATAAAAGAATATTATATACAATGAATTTTACATGAATGAAAATAAAAACCCTCATCTCACATAAAACCCCCGGCTATTCAAAATGCGATGATCCAATATAACATATCACAGCAACACATAATATCACATATCATCAACGTAAGTAAATGTGCGTATCCCAATTATCGTTGATGTATAGCAATGAAACCGGCGATACACCCCATATTACACTTACGGTCGCAGAAAAGAAAGTGTAAAACTACAACAGTTGGAATCCGCAACCTCCTTAGACATCTCATGCCTAATCAAATGAATTCCTTAGACATCGCATGCCTAACAATTATAAACCCCGCATTTTAGTCTCGATCTCGAAAACACTTTTCAATATCAAGTCGGGCAATTCAACAAGATTCCCGACATCCTGATCGAATGCTCATCGCAAACTTTAGTAGACGACCGCATCCCAGATGCCGTCGACGAAGTGCACAAAGGCGGAACACCGCTGCCGCGAGCACCCGAACGGATGCTTTTGGCGACGGGGTTCTCCTATAGTCACTTGGTCGGGGCTATGGGGCGTGGCTATCTATTAAGTTTACCCGACGAGTATCCGTGTACACTACGTGATTGCGACGGACTTTTGATCACATCAAAATCCCGTGGCAACCGATCAAATGAGACTAAACTGCTAGATTTATAACCTTCAAATTAGTTATCTCATAACTACTTGTGGATTCCAAATATTGTATCACATTCCAGATAAATAGACAATGTTAAACTTTCCGATCGAATAAACAAACACCCAAGATTTCCCAAATAGCTCAACACTTGAGCGGAGTTCAAAAAGTATCCATCACATGCCACAGTACCAATGGTCCAGCCGTAGAAGGGTCAAACCAACGCCTCATATGTGGCAATGCCGTACTGCCCCAAACCCTAAGGTTTAGAGGCAGTTCAGACGGTCACATAATCGAGTTAAGGTTTGAGTTCTTCTAGAGGGTCCACCGCGTTACTTGCACGACTTTGAATGTTCTTTAACTAAGGAAAAATCCAACACTTGGAAATTTTCCGATAGGGGAAAAGGTGAGTTATTGATATCCGTTCGAACTTTTTAACACGTTCTAAATTACCCGAAAAAAGTTAAACGAAGTTAAACTTTATGATCGAATCAACGAGTACAAAAGGTCTTCAGAAAACTCATCACTTGAGTAAAATTAAAAATTCCTAGAAACATGCAAAAGTACCTACGGATCAACAGTTGAAACACGATCCTTTAATCCTCAAGTCTTGCCGCGGAACCGCCGCCAATACCCTAGTTTGGCCTCGGTTCCGCGGCACTTTGATGGATTCAGGGGGTCGTTTTTCACACATATCCATAAAATCACCTGCTTAATTTTCTGAGTATTTTTAATACAGAAAAAATCAACATTTTAAAAAAATTCCAGAGAAGGGGTTTAAAGCGACGTTTCGGGGTTCGATCAGACTTTAAACCTCATCTAGACTTTGCCTAAAGCTCTAGCTTAGCTCCGATTCCACTGTAGGGTTACTAGGCACAGTCACAAGGGTCTATAAGGCATCAACCATGCCCGATTTAAAATTTAGACGTGCTGAACAACCTAAAGCGAGGATCTTTGCTAGATAATTAGGGTTAAACATGCAAGTAAACAACTTTACTTCTAAGAGTTAGGAATTACAACCTTTGTAGTCCGTTCCTTCACTTCTAAAGCTCCGTGTTGAGGTCCCTTCACTGCGATCATTATGTACCCAGACTCTAGAGAGGCTCCATGAAGAGAAAGATGCAATCTTGCTTCCGATCTTCAATAACAAAGATGATCTACCTTGAAGAAACTCAAACCCAAGCTCTTGCTTTGTTGATCAAGTATTAGCAAAGCAAACACCCTAATCTAAGTGGCAAGAATAGATGAGGATGATGAAGTAGGAATTTAGCTCTCATTTGTTTTCAAAATCTCACTCAATATCATCATATATGAAAAAGCTATAAAGCTTTTCAAGAACTCAAGGAAGAAGAAGAAGAATTTTCCTTTTGTGATGAATAATGAATCAAGTGTAAGGTTAAAAATGCAACCATGGGTTACGAATGATAACTTAACCCATATAGAGAAATAACCATGGTAAAGGGTTTGGGTTTGGTTAAGAAATATCAACCAAAATATCTTTACAAAATATCTTTGCTTAAAACAAAAGCAAAGCTTCTAGAAGCTTCAAGAAAGTTTAACCCTAATCCAAACCCTAACCATGTTTAAACTCAGCAAAACATGTTGCATTTGTAACCTTAACTTGTTACAATATTATATATCACATATACAATATTTATTGTAACAAAATAAAATAATACATTTAACATATATCACATATATATCAATGTATTACCCGAGTAAGAAAAAGAATCTTTAAGTGAGCTTATATTAGTTAATGTAATTTAATATATCAAATATATATAATTATACATTAAATTATCGAGTCAACACTTGATCCGATAATCCGGCTATTTCACAAATAACCGACTAATATAATATGTATCAGTTCATCGAATCAACACTTGATCCGATGACCCGGCTATATCACATATACCCAGCCGATATCTCATATCGCAAGAATCTAATACGATATCACATACACGTATTGTTCTCGCTCCCGCACATATCACATATGTGCTCCTACTCCGTTTTGCCTGAGCCAGGAAACCTCTGTGTAGGACTCTAAAGAATCGTCAATACGCCGGCAGTAGGTGATGATCATATCAAACACCCACATGCTGCAAGCGGTCAGCTAAACGTAACGGCCACCCAGGTATTGAGCAATCAGAAGATCAACAAGCAAGCATGTATATTCTCCCGTGAATCCAACCAGTAACACTCCCGTACAGTCCGGTCTGTTCGTCTGATATGTCGCATATCTCGCCTAGGGGTGGTAAACGTCAGACCCCAGTAGCTTGATAAGTCGTGTCGATATGAGGTCCATAACAGTTCGAGAAACTACTGATAACACTTACCAGTAAATCTCAGCAACCCTGGCCAGGGATTTCCAGTTATAGCCAATCGAACACAGCGCAGCATCAACTCCCTATACCCGGGTGAGACGAAACCCCTCCTATCTCTCATTGCTTCCATGTGATTCGGGACTGTACCCAAAAGCCACCTTTTTGCATGCCCTTTTGGACTTGGTATAATGGAAATCAAAGCACAGTGGGAATCACACAAGACTCTATGACGATCTCGGGTCTACAGACTAACCTGTACCAGTGTCACCAGAGAACTGCCATCTGACGTGAGGTATAATACCATCTGGGAGTTCTCGGCGAGTCCGTCCAGTGTACCCAGTCTCCACTGAGCACCCGTATACCTTCTCTGATGTCAAACACCCTATGGATATGAGATCATCCATCACCCATCATATGGGTCAAGAAGCGCATACGCTAGTCTACTCTGGAGTATCGATGCCCTGTCTCGGTACTCCCACGACTTGGAACATTTGAAGGATGTACTTGGCGACTACACTGTCCCCACTAGTATGATCTGCATCATAGTCCTGGTACTCAAGTACTCATCCTAAGGGCTTTATCAACATGTTACATAGAGACAATCAGAGTACATGTTAAGATAAAGAGTAATCAGATAGCATACTATCATGTCGAGCAAGAAAGTCTTCCCTATGTATGTCCAAGCATCCACTACAATATACAACGTATGTACAGTAATAGCCTCTAGGGCATACATATTACTAACATAGAGGACTTTCTTGCTCGACATGATAGTATACTATCTGGTTACTCTTTATCTTAACATGTACACTTAGTATTATTATACTGTCTCTCAGATACATGTTGATAAAGCCCTTAGGGTGTTGGCTTGACTATCAGGACTATGATGTGGATCATACTACTGGGACCTGGGTAGTCCACAAGTACATTCTTTAATTGTTCCTAGTCGAAAGTATATCAAGACAGGGCATCAATATTCCAGAGTAGACTAGTGTGTACGTTTCTTGACCCTATAAGGGGGAGATGGTTGATCCCATATCCATTGGTGTTTGACATCAAAGATTGTACATATGTGCTCATTAGAGAATGGGTACACCGAACAGGACTCACCGAGAACTCCTAGTTGGTACTATACCTATCGTCAGATAGCAGTTCTCTGGTGAAACTGGTACAGGTTAGTCTGTAGACCCGAGACCATTATAGAGTCTTGTGTGGTTCCCACTTTGTTTTGATTTCTTCCCTACCACGGCTCAAAGGAGTCATGCAAACAAGTGGATTTTGGGTACAGTCCTAAGTCGCATGGAGGCAGTGAGCGATAGGAGGGGTTTCGTCTCTCCCGGTATATAGAGTTGATGTTGCGCTATGCTCGATTGGCTATAACAGGAAGTCCCTGGTCAGGATTGTTGATGAGATTTACTGGTAAAAGTTATCAGAGATTTCTCGAACCGTTATGAGCCATATATCGACATGACTTATCAAGTTACTGGGGTCTGACGATTCCACCCCTAGACTCGATATACGACATATCAGACGAATAGACCGGACTGTACGGTAAGTGTTACTTATAGGCTTCATGAGAGTTTGGACAAGCTTGCTTGTTGATCTTCTAATCGCTCAATACCTGGGTAGTCGTTATGTCCAGCTTGTACCGCTGACGGTTTGTAGGTGATTGATGTGATCATCACCTATTGCTGGCGTATTGATGAGTCTTTAGAGTCCCACATAGAAGTTTCCTGGTTCAAGCGAAATGAAGTAGGGCACATATATTGATATGTGCGGGGGCTTGATTAAATACGAGTATGTGATACCGTATTCTAATCTGACGGTAATCTGATATCAATTAGATTATATGTGATATAACCAAATTATTGAATCAAGTGTTGATTTGATAATGTGATATACAGATAAATAATATTAGTCGGTTATATGTGATATAACCGGATTATTAAATCAAGTGTTGATTTAATAATATGATATATATTTATATTTGATATAATTATATGTTAACTAATATTAAGCTCACTAATTATTTTCTTCATAATATATATATATGAAGAATGGCATGGATTTTCTATTTTTTAGAAAATAGAAAATGAGGTGTAAAATATGGAGATATTTGTGTCATGGTCCATATCATGGCTTGCTCATAGTTTATTCATTTGCCATCACTATTAAAGCATGGTTGGATTTTTTAATCCATGCTTCAGTAAGTGAGGAGAGGATGGATGAGCCATTCTAAGACTTAGCCATTTTTCTTAGCTCATTTTGCTTTGCTCTCTACAGTTTTCATCTTCTTCTTCCTCATGCATTAAAGCTCTAACACTCACATGTGATGTGAACCATAGAGCTTTGAACAAATCCTAGTGAGCAAACACAACCCCACTTCACCATCCTACACTTGATTAGCAATCAAGTGTAGTGTGTTTCCTTCACTAAAGATAGTTTAGTGAAGAGGTAGCTTGAGCTAGAGGGACTTCGGGTGGATCATCTTTGCCATGAAGATCACGGAGGAGGCTCGTTCAAACTTCAAGTGGAGCTATGAGGTGTCGTAGGGGCTACAACCGGAGCTTGAGAAGAGAAGGACACGATCTACAAAGGTTGTAGTTTCATTCTCTTGGTGTAGTTTTTGATATCATGCTTTAAAACTATAATCATCTAGTTTAAGATCTTGCTTAGTGTTAATTAGCACCCCCAAAATTTTAAACTGGTATGCTTGATGCTAGTAAAACCCAGTGGTGGTGCTAACATACACTTTCATGGTATCAGAGCCAAAGCTAGAAGATTATACGGTGTTATTAAGATTACGAAAACGAAACAACTCCGAAACCGAAACCCAAGAAACCTAGTTTCTGTTGATTTTCAAAAGCACTCTGAAATTTTTTTAAACATATGCAGAAACTTACATTCGATGTAACTAGAACACAAGACAAAATCGAGACCCAAACTTTTTATTTTAGCCGGCGAAATTCCTAAAATGACCGGCCTCGTTGGTTTTACTATTGATGTTTGGGCTCGAGTTTATTTTGTGTTCTGTGGTGTTGGGTCTAGGGTTTCGTGGTTATGTTTGATTTTCCCAGTTTGCATGTGATGTTAACAATTCTGTTAGGGCTAATCGGAGTGTTTCGTAGTCGTGTTTTAACGTCGTTTCGGGTTTAAGTTTGATATATGATACAATATTTGGAATCCACATTTAATTAATTTTGTGAAAACTATTTAGTTTTTGTAAATCTAGCATGTTAGTCTCTTTTGATCGATTGCCACGAAGTTTCGATTCGGATCGAAACTCTGTCGCAATTGCGTATCGTAAGAGAATACTCGCCAGATAACTTTACTAGGTAGCCACGCAACATAGCACCGACCAAGTGAATTTAAGAGAACCCCGTTGCCAAAAGCATCCACTCGGGTGCTTGCGGCCACAGTGTTCCGCCTAAGTGCACTTGGTCGACAGTATCGGGGGTGCGGCCATCTACTAAAGTTCCCGACGAGTATTCGATCGGGTAGTCGGGAATCTTGTTGAATTACCCGACTAAATTATTGAAAAGTGTTTTCGATATGAGACTAAAATGCAAGATTTATATGTTAGGCATGAAATTCAGCATATGGGATATTCCGGGTTTATAATGTCTAAGGAAATGCGGATTCTAATTATTGTAGTTTTTCATTTCTTTTCTGGGACCGTAAGTGTAATATGTGGGGTATCCCAAATCTCGTTGTTATATGTCAACGGAATTTGGGATACGCGTATTTACTTACGTTGATGACATATGATATTATGTGTTGCTGTGATATATTATATTAGATCGTCGTGAATGAATAGCCGGGGTTTTATATGAGATGAGAGTTTTTCAATTTTCATTCATGTAAAATTTGTATGTAATATTCTTTTATTAGGACACTTCCGGGTTGAAGATGATGTCACCATTGATGTATAATATTTACTTTTCCGCATTAGGATAAACCCAAGGCGGGGAACACAAGTAACCGGGTTCTGGAGTCCAGTGGAAGACCATCTCGAGGAGTCGAGACCAGGTCTCCTAACTCTAGAATTGGCAGGGTTGCTTGCCGCTCTCATAGGGGTCTACGGATGTGAGTTTGGCTATTCTTCACGACTGTGGAATCCGTGTTTTTCATTACTGGCTGAATTTAAAACACAGACCTCCTAGTATATCCAATATTTCATATGTTGACTTCTGCTGCTTGGTT
The DNA here is from genome assembly GCA_030015575.1 of Agapanthus africanus. Taxonomy (NCBI): domain Eukaryota; kingdom Viridiplantae; phylum Streptophyta; class Magnoliopsida; order Asparagales; family Amaryllidaceae; genus Agapanthus; species Agapanthus africanus. Next base: position 701,055,627 of record CM057339.1, on the reverse strand, counting down.
CTGTGATGTGTTCATATAACTGCGTGAGACGAATTATATATATATATGATACATATAATAAACGTTGCTTATGTTTTGCACCCGCGCTAGTCCAGCCCCCACTCTGCCGTTAGTTAAGTAACCTAACGGTGCATGACGGGGCCCCGTGGCGAATGCGGATAGCATAAGCATACGTTCTATTTTCGTTTCTTTTTCTGTGATGTTTAGGCAAACATTAAATGATAGGACTTCATTAATGAGATTAATGAAAAGAAAAGAAACCTGAAGATGTTGTAAAATCAAAAGTTTTTTTTTTAAAAAGGTAGCTCTAGTTCTTGCTTTGCATAGTAGTATTACTTGATGAATATCCAGCACCTCATTCAATGAGGAAACAGCCGAGATCCCTTCACCGGGAGTGACCTCTTTAGCAAAACTAGGTAATGCTACAACCCACTCAGTTTTGTTTTAATAGCTTCTCTAGTTCTTATTTTGTATAGTGATATTCCTTGATGAATATCCAGCACCTCAATTAATGAGGAAAGAACCGAGATCCATTCACCGAGAGTGACCTCTTTAGCAAAACTAGCAAAAGCTACAAAAAAACACTCATTTTCAAATCACTAGATTCTACAACGATATCAAGTTCATTACGCTAAAGGTTTTCTTAAAAACCAACGTGGCCCTTCGTCATTTCAGATAAGTGTTATTTAGTATTCGTGATGCGTTTGTTGGCATCCGTCAAGGCATTGTGCGCTAGCTAATTAGTGCTTATCTGCAGCATGTGATGCGATTGGATTAGGGTAGTCATGCGACTTTGTTGGCCTCCGTCAAGGGTCATGCGGATGGGTTTAATTCAATCAAGAAATGAACGGGTTGAACTTGACTAGCGGCCTATAGTTTGTTGGCCTCCGTCAAGGTCATAGGCTAGGTGTAAAAACAATATTGGGAATTTCAAGTGTTGAAATTTGCAATGAGATTGCATAACTTTTATATGATAGTTGGATAGCGATACCCACTGCGAGTAAGAGTTACTCCTGGGAGAGTTTTCCACTTTACAAGTAGCCGATTCATTAGGTGTCTAAGAAAGGTGTTAACGGGGTGATTTCCCTGCAGAAACGAGGTTATTTAATTAGTTCCATGCGAAAGCATGGGGAGATTCCCTCATAGTACCAATACCTGCCTGCCTGAACGATCGACAAACTTGTAGGGTGTAATTAATCCCGGCTAATCTTACCTTTTATAGTTTGAAGGAAGATTTGATAAAACAGTGGGAGTCATCCTGATTAGATAAGATAATAACCAATCTAATCCTGTAAAGAGTGCACGCTAATGCGTTTCCTTCTCTCTCTCTCTTTCCAGGTAGTGACCAATGATACACCTTAATCAAGATAATAATATGAATGTATTGACCGAACCCGTTTATTATACTGAGCTAGAAAACGTTGGTTCCGCTCTATCTTATGATTGTCATAAGTCCGAGCAAGGAATAGTAGAATATCAGGATTCATAAGCCACCCGAGCGAAGAAAAAGCATGATGATGCATCTTCTTCGGGTGTGTTCGTTATCGAGAACTGTTTCTCAGTATGCTCTACATCCTGGGTATTGGATACCGGATCAGGATCCCACGTATGTAATTTGTTATATGGGCTAAAGAGAGGTAGAGAACTGGGAAAGGGTGATAAGTCTCTAACAGTAGGGAATGGAGCAATTGTTGCAGCCAAAGCAGTTGGCGAATATCACCTAGTGTTACCAAATGGTAATACATTGATTCTGAACGACTGTTACTACATACCAAAGATGATGTGCCATATTATATCAGTTTCTTTGTTAACTAAAGAAGGATATAATTTCACATTAGAGAATAATGTTATGAATATTTTTCTAAATCAAGTGTTAATTGGGTTTGGTACGTTGTGTAACGGTATATACGTTCTGAATCAAACTACATGTCTAAATATACAGAACACACACAAGAGGAAAAGATCAGAAATGAATAAACCCTTCTTGTGGCATTGTAGACTAGGTCATATCAATGCAACACGACTAGCTAAGTTGCATAAAGATGGATTTTTGAATCAGTTCGAACTTACATCTTCTGAAACTTGCTAGTGATGTCTCAAAAGCAAGATGACCAAGACTCCGTTTACTGGACACGGAGAAAGAGCTACTGAACTCTTGGGGCTGATATATAGTGATGTATGCGGTCCTATGTCTATACATGCCAGAAATGGTTCCTCGTACTTTATTACATTCACCAATGATCTCTCAAGATTCGGACATATGTTCTTATTGAAACACAAGTATGGGGCTTTTGAGAAATTCAAGGAATATAAGTGTGAAGTCGAGAACCAAATGGGTAAAAGTATTAAAATCCTTCGATCTGATCGGAGAAGAGAATACTTGAGCACATAATTCCGTGATTATTTAAAAGAGAATGGGATTCTCTCTCAGATTACTCCTCCGTATACACCATAGCACAACGGTGTATCGGAGCGGAGGAATCGCACCCTATTAGATATGGTGCGCTCTATGATGAGTACTGCTGAGTTGCCTATTTCTTTTTAGGGTTATGCACTTGAGACAGTTGCATGCCTATTGAATAGGGTTCCGACCAAATCAGTGCCTACCACTCCATATGAGATATAGGAGGGGAAGAGACCATGTCTTAATTTCATTAAAATTTGGGGTTGTTCGGCTTATGTTAAAAAGCAAAATCCAGACAAGCTCGGGGCAAGATCTGTTCTATATAAGTTTGTTGGATATCCTAAACATTCGCAAGGGTATATTTTCTACCACACCAAGGAACAAAAGGTGTTTGTTTCTAGGAATGCCACCTTTTTAGAAAAGGAATTTCTTGTAAGAGAAATTAGTGGTAATGAGGTAGAACTGGAAGAAGTTCCAACTGCACAAACTAGAACTGATGATTTAGTGGAACTGGAGGATCCAATAGTACCCAACGAATCCCAGCCACTCCGCAGATCTAATAAGGTTTCTCATCCACCTAAGAGATACTACGGTTTTCTCATAGACAGTGGGAGAGAGGATTGCATCATGGAAGATGATGACCAAACTAGTTTCGAGCAGGCCATCACAAGTGGAGACTCTGTGAAATGGCTGGATGCTATGCGATCTGAGATGGAATCCATGTACACTAACAAAGTATGGACTTTAGAAGTTTCTCCTGAAGGGGAAAAACCCATCGGGAGTAAGTGGATCTTTAAGAAGAAAATTGGTGTAGATGGAGAAGTTGAGACTTTCAAAGCTAGACTTGAAGCAAAAGATTTTTGTCAACAACCTGGTATCGACTATGATAAAAAAATTTCTCTAGTGGCTATATTTAAGTCCATTAGGATCCTACTTGCCATTTGTTGGATGTAGTGCCCTCAAAGTCAATTAATGGATCGCAGGCACGTGATTACAATGATTGAGGAGGACCTATACCAGTAGGACAGTCTTACTCAAGATGATAGTATGCTATCTGGTTTGTCTTTATCATTCCATACAGATTTAGGTAACATTACAGTTCACTATTACATGGTGATAGAGCCCTTAGGGTTCTTGCTTGACTACTAGGAGTATGATGGCGATCATATACGTGAGAGTTGGGTAGTCTATAAGCACATCCTTAAAAATGGTCCCTAGTCATGTGAGTTTCGAGACAGGGCATCGATACTCCGGAGTAGACTAGTGTATACAGTCGAGACCCCGATGAGGGGCGGTGGCCGGTCTCACAAGCCATTGGTGTCAGTTGGTTCACCTAAGATGTATACAGGTGCTCATTGGGTTATGAGTGCACCGGACAGGACTCGCCGGGAACCTGCTAGTTGGTATTATACCAAGCGTCAGATAGCAGTTCCCTGGTGACATGTGTACAGGTTAGTTCATCGACCTGAGATCGTCATTTTTCTCGTGTGAGTTCCCACTGTGCTTTGATTATTACTCTACCACGGCTCAAAAGAGTCGTGCAAATAGGTTTTAGTTGGGTACAGTCCCGAGCCATATAGAGGCAGTGAGCGGATCGGCAGGAGTTTCGTCTCTCCCGGTATTAGAGGTGAGATCACGCTGTGTCTAGGAGAGCCATTACACAAAGCCCTCGGCCGAGACAGGAGATTTACTGGTAGGTATTCCAGTAGTATCTCTGGGTGTTCTGGGTTACACTCCGACACGACTTATACCGCTTTTAAGGGTCTGACGTTACCAGCCCCCTAAGCCCGATATGCGATGCTCATGGACGAACGGACCGGACTGTACGGATATTGTCACCGATAGGCTCAGTAGGGTTCCAGGATGAGTTCGCTCATCGGCTTCCCTTTTGCTCAATACATAGGCAGCCGTAACGCACAGCTAGTGCCACTGACGTACTCGTGGTTAAACCCACTGCCAGGGTATTGACGAGTCTTTAGAGTTCCCCACAGATAGTTTCCCTTGTTCGGGCGAAACGTTGTAGAGGCCATATGGTTTTATGACAGGGTTCGAACATACACGTGCACTTGTGCACGTGTCATGTTTCGGACGGATAATACTAGTGGGCTTTTAGTTTAAGTCGGATCCTAGTATTATATTGAGTAGGAATATTTTTTGTCTCATTGCATTCGTATTCGGTCGAAATACAAATGCGGGTATGTATATACAGTTGTAGGGTAATCCTGTAATTTGTTACGGGATTACTTTTGAAGTTGCCAGTTTTTCTTCTCTTGATTAAACATTAGTTTTAATGTTTAATTACTGATTAAAGTTTGTGTATCATTTTTGGCCAAATTTCCTTCATCATTTCAACATGGCCGAAATTTAGTGGGCTTGTTTTGTTTTGGTGAGTCATGATGGTTCATTCTAGAATGGCATGGCTTAAGTATGAGGTGGCTTTTGGATTAATTTCTTTTGTACACTTAACGATATTTCCATTAGATCTTTTGTAATGATATTTTGGTAATGGTCACCCTTGACTTTTCTTATGCTCACTCTCCCCACTATTGGACGAGCACAAATTCTGCCCCCACTTTGGCCGAGCCCAATTTCTTGTGGGGAAATTGATTCATTACAAATTCCATTGCTCATTTCATCAATTCCCAAAAAGGAAACTTCATTTACCTTCACCCAATTTATTGGGTGCCTTGAGACAAAGTATTCTACACTATCTCTACTTCAATCTTGGACATGTCGGTTAGCAAACTTCATGTCCGAGTTGCCTCGGTTTAGAGGTGGGAGCCCGTATAAAGATTCGTTGACGTGGTGCAATTTCGACGAGAAGACCGGAGATCGAGCGAGATCGGAGATGCCGCGAGGAGCGTGGGATGATGGCTAAAGATCGAAGGCCATGGATCGATCGGTATAGCCATTCTATCATTTTACAGTTTGCTGGTTTAGTGCTAATGGCACTATCCGGGTGAAAGTCTATACTAGCGCCAGTTATAAAAGTTTTGTGTTCCGCGTTTGGCCTCGGATTGACAGCCAGGGCGCTACCGTAGACTTACATGGTATCAGAGCCACGCCATTAACCTTTACTAGTTCGTTTAGACTATGTTAAAATATCGAAACCAAAACAAACCCGATACACTGCACAAAGCATTCCAGTTTCTATCCTTTTACAAAGTGTCTTCTAAAATTATTTAAACAAGTGCAAAAGACTACTGACATGACCACTAGCCTACACCCCAAAAAATCCCCCTAAGACCTCGGGTTTTGGCCGAGCCCTTTGGGGCAAAATCCGAGCTCGCCGACCGTTTAGAGGCTTCAAGGTTTGGGTTTTGGGGTGTAGTCTGGTCTCTGGAAAGTTGGTTCAGTAATATTGTTTGTTTAGCCCAATTTGGATAAAGTTTTATCAGGTTGTTAGGGGCTATTCGGGAGTTATTTCGAAGTCAATATTTCTAACATCGTTTAAAGTTTTACAGTACTTACATTATATCTCTGACCGTGAATGTCATTAGAGCGGTATAACCCGTCTGATTGCTATAGTACTTTTAGACGGGTTTGCGAACGTGACATTCACGTTGATGTTCTATGTTGTGTTGTGATGTTGCGTATTTGTCGTAGTGGATAGCTTGCGTGCAATGGTAGTGCAGTTTGGATTTATTTATACATTTTGTAGGGTTACTAGGCACTCTCACAAGGTTCTACAAGGTATCAACCGTGCCCGATTTAAATTTTATCCGTGCTGAACAACCCTAACCAAGATCTTTAAACTAGAGATTAGGCAAAACAAAGTATGTTAAACACTTTAACATCTAAGAGTTTGGGATTACAACCTTTGTAGTCCGGTCCTTCACTTCTAATGCTCCGTGTTGAGGTCTCTTCGCTGCGATCATCGAGAATCTGGACTCTAGAGAGGCTCCACGAAGAGAAAGATACAAGCTTGCTTCCGATCTTCGATAACAAAGATGATCTACCTTGAAGTTTCTTCAACACAAGCTCTCACTCACTAAATGAAGTGAACACCCTAATCTAAATGGCTAGGATATATTAGGATGATGAAGTAGGATTTTATCTCTCATTTGTTTTCTATTTCTCACTCAAAATCATCACTAATGAAAAAGCTAGTAAGCTTTTCCATTGAAAGAGAGAAGGAAGAAGAAGAACCAATTTACTTTGTGATGAATAATGAATTCACATAAAGTTAGAATTGCAACCATGGGTTAAATATGATAACTTAACCCATGTAGAGACTTAACCATGGTCATGAATTGGGTTGGGTTAATAAATATCATAAAAAATATCTTTAGAAAATATCTTTAGCAAGAAACAAAAGAAAAACCTTCTAGAAGATTCTAGAAAATATTAACCTAAATCAAACCTTAATCATGTTTAATCTCCACTAATCACATTGCATTAATAACCCTAACATGTTACAATATTATATATCACATATACAATATTTATTGTAACAAAATAAAATAATACAATTAACATATATCGCATATATATCAATGTATTACCCGAGTGAGAAAAAGAATCTTTTAGTGAGCTTATATTAGTTAATGTAATTTAATATATCAAATATATAATTATACATTAAATTATCGAATCAACACTTGATCCGATAATCCGGCTATTTCACAAATAACCGACTAATATAGTCTGTATCAGTTCATCGAATCAACACTTGATCCGATGACCCGGCTATATCACATATACCCGGCCGATATCTCATATCACGAGAATCTAATACGGTATCGCATATCACATTATCCTCGGCTATGCACATATCACATATGTGCTCCTACTCCGTTTTTCCTAAGCCAAGAAACCTCTATATAGAACTCTAAAGAATCGTCAATACGCCGGCAGTAGCGATTATCATATCAAACACCCACAAGCTGCAAGCAGTCAGCTAAACATAACAGCCACCCAGGTATTGAGCGATCAGAAGATCAACAAGCAAGCCTGTACATTCTCCTGCGAATCCAATCAGTAACACTCCCATACAGTCCGGTCTCTTCGTCTGATATGTCGCATATCTCGCCTAGGGGTAGTAAACGTCAGACCCCAGTAGCTTGATAAGTCGTGTCAATTTGAGGTCTATAACAGTTCGAGAAACTACTGATAACACTTAACAGTAAATCTCAGCAACCCTGGCCAGGGATTTCCAGTTATAGCCAATCGAACACAGCACAACATCAACTCCCTATACCGGGAGAGACGAATCCTCTCCTATCGCTCATTACCTCCATGTGATTCGGGACTGTACCCAAAAGCCACCTTTTTGTATGCCCTCTTGGACGTGGTATGATGGAAATCAAAGCACAGTGGGAATCACACAAGACTTTATGACGATCTCGGGTCTACAGACTATCATGTACCAGTGTCACCGGAGAACTGCCATCTGACGTGAGGTATAATACCATCTGGGAGTTCTCGGCGAGTCTGTCCAGTGTACCCAGTCTCTACTGAGCACCCGTACACCATCCTTGATGTCAAACACCGATGGATATGGGATCATCCATCGCCCATCATATGCGTCAAGATGCGTATACGCTAGTCTACTCTGGTGTATCGATGCCCTGTCTCGATACACCCTCGACTAGGAACAGTTATAAGATGTACTCGTCGACTACCGTGGCCCCACTAGTATGATCTCATCATAGTCCTAGTAGTCGAGTACATATCCTAAGGGCTTTATCAACATGTAACATAGAGACAATCAGAGTACATGTTAAGATAAAGTATAACCAGATAGCATACTATCATGTCGAGCAAGAAAGTCCTCCCTATATATGTCCAAGCATCCATTACAATATACATCGTATGTACAGTAATGGCCTCTAGGGCATACATATAACTAACAATCACCCACTTGCACTAGGGCCATCTGTTGTGGTATCACATACCCAACAATTAGCTGTGGTTGAAGTATCTCATACCCAACCATCCCATAAAAGTCTCTATTGGGAAAAAGGCCTTTGCGAGTGGATCCGCACTGTTGTCCTCTGTGTCTACTCTCTTAACCTCAATCTTCCTGGAGATCAACCATCTCTATGATCAGGTGATACTGCCTAAGAATTATATCTGGCTTTCTGATGGGACGGGGGTTCCTAGGCCAAAGCCTTTACTCCATTGTCACACAATAGTTGGAACGAAGTTCATCTCATGAACTTATATATCCAGACTGCCTCTTTGGTAGCATCCTTGGTAACAATGTATCTTGCCTTTAATCGTCTAGTAAGTCATGGTATCTAGCTTGGAACTCCTCCAACATACCGTCCCTCCACTGAGGGTAAAGACAGTGCCTGCGACTGACATTCAGTCATCCTTATCACCCTAGAACCTTTCTAGTGATTCTCCCCATGATCAATTGATACCGTCTCACTACAACTAGTGAGAATCTTAACATCCAATTAGATCTATCTCATAGATATAAAACCTAGGATTTAGGTGGTATCACTATGATCCTATATAGAGAATCCTTGTGATAAGCGGAGATTGACCGAGCGTAGCATAGGAAACTCCTTCCCTATCAAGAGTTTTTCATCCACGTACTCTACGAGGATCACCACCATACTCTCTACTACCTTTTTGTATATACAAGGTTCATCTACCATTTTGATGAAGTCAAACTCTTTGACTACTACATCAAAACAGACGTTCCAACTCCGCGATGCCTGCTTTAACACATAAAACATCTTGCACACGTTTCCGCTGCTCCCACTATCTACGAAGCCCTCTGGCTGTGTACTTGCAGACTCTCTCTTCCAAAACATCATTTAGAAAAGCAGTCATGACACCCAACCACCAGATATCGTAGTCATGGTATGTAGCAGTGGAAAGTAGGATCTGGATGGACTTAAGCATAGCTTTGAAAGTCTCAACTTTTCCATGTACACCAAGTAATCTTCTCAAGATATACTTTCTCCTGATGGGGATTTAACCATTCAGATAAAGCAACCAAAATCCATACTTTGTTGGTGTATAAGGATTCCATTTCAGATCACTAAGCATCCAACCATTCTTACAGAGTCCCACTCCTGATGGCCAGCTCGAAACTAGTTGGGTCATCATCTCATGATGCAATCCTCGCTCCCACTGTCATAGAGAAACCGAAATATCTCTCAGGTGGGTGAGGAACCCTACTAGATCGACGGAGAGGCTGAGGTTCATTAGAGCCTATTGAATCCTTTGGTTCTACCAAATCATCTGTTGTAGTTTGTATAGCTGGAACTCCTTCCAGTTCTACCTCATGACCACTAATTTCTTCACAAGAAATTCCCTTTCACAAAGGTGGCATGTTGAGAAACAAAACATCTTTTGTTCCTCGGTTAGGTAGAAGATATTCCCTTACGTATGCTTGGGATATCCAACAAACTTCCACAGATCTGACTTTGCCTCGAGTTGTCCGGATTATGCTTTTAAATATAGGCTGGACAACCCCAAATCTTAACATACTTAAGATATGGGCTCTTCCCATTCCATATCACATATGAAGTGGTAGGCAACTGATTTGATTTGAACCCTATTCAATAGGTATGCAGCTTCTCAAGTGCATAACTCCCAAACGGAAATAGGAAACTCAGTAGTACTCATCATAGGGCACACCATATCACATTGGGTGCTATTGCTCCGCCCCGATATACCATCGTACTATGGTTTATACGGAGGAGTAATGCTGAGAGAGAATCTCATTCTCCTTTAGAATAGTCCAGGAATTCCGTGCTCAAGTATTCTCCTCCTTGATCTCATTAAAGGACATAATACTTATACCCATTTAGGTTCTCTACTTCTAACTCATATTCATTGAATTTCTCAAAAGATTCAGACTTGTGTTTCAACAGGAACATATGTCTGAATCTTGAGAGATAAACAGTAAATGTAATGAAGTATAAAGAACCGGTCCTGGCATGTGTAGACAGGGGACCTTACATACATCATCATGTATCAATCCCAAGAGTTCACTAACTCTTTCTCTGTTTCCAATAAACAGAGCTGTGGTCATCTTATCTTTGTGACATGACCGGAAAGTTTCACAAGATGTAAATTCAAACAATTTAAATATGCATCTATGTGTAACTTCAGCTAGTCGGGTCACATTGATATGACCTAGTCTACAATGCCTCAAGAAGGATTCGTTCATTTCTGAACTCTTCCTCTTGTGTGTGTTCTGTATACTAAGAACTGTAGTTTGATTTAGAACGTCAATGCTTTTAGATAACGTGCCTGAACCGATCAACTCTTGATATAGGAAATGTTCAAAACATTATCCAACAATACAAAATTATATCCTTCTTTACTAATAAAGAGACTGATATGATGTTGTATATCATGTTCGGTATCTAATAACATTTGTTCAGAATCAATGTATTTGCTAATACAGGGTGATAACTACCAACAGACTTGGCTGCAACACTTGCACCGTTTCTATCTCATGCAATTTATCACCCGTTCTCAGTTCTCTACCTATCTGTAGCCCATGTAACAGATTACATATGCGGGATCCTGATCCGGTATCTCATACCCAGGACATAAAGGATACTAAGAAACAGTTCTATGTAATGAACACACCCGAAGAAGATGCATCAGCATGCACTTTCTTCGTTTGGGCGGCACGGGAATTCTGGTAATCCCCAATTTCCTGCTCTGTCTTATAACATTTATAAGTTGGAGCGGGACCAACGTTCCCCAGCTCAGTATAACAAGCGGGTTCGGTCAATACATCCGTATTATTATCTTGATTAAGGCGTGGCATGGTCTCTACCAGGTGAGAGAGAGAAGAAAATGTTGCGCCACGGCAGCGCCCCGGCCGTCTATCCGAGGCCAAAATGCGGAATCAAAAATTTTCCTTACTTGGAAACCGGCGCTACCGCGGACAATGAAAACCCGGATCGTAACCATTAACCTAATGCTAGCTAACAAGAGATGAAAAGAGAAGTATACCAAGTGATCCGAGTCCTCCGGTCTTCTCTTCATCGTCCCGATCTCCCGCGGAAAGTCTTGTCTCCACATCGTCGCCTCCTCGCCGGAAGGGCACCACATCGTCTGCATCTTTTACGGGCTCCCACCTCAATACCGAGGCAACTCGGGCATGAAGCCGGCAAGTCGACATACCCAAGATATGCTGTAGAATGTAGTGTAGAAACTTTGTCTCTTGGAGTTTATGTAGTTGCCATTGATGGATGGAGGAAGAGGTAAAGAAAATTGGTGCTTTCAATTTTCTAGCAAGAAGAAGATGAGATGAAGAAATCCTCACATAACCAAATGAACTCTCTCATTTTTTTTTCTCAAGTGAAACCTTCTCTCATCTTGTGAGAATAATATGGTGGAGGAATGAAAATACCAACCATAACAAGAAGGGAGGTGAGTGTAGGAGAAAAAGAAAGGTGACCATATCCAAACCTCATCATCACAATCTCACATCAAACTCTAATCACCTTTTAGTGATTAAAAGAGAATCAAATGATGGTTGAAAAGAAAAGATGCCATCATAATCAAAACATATGCAAGAAAACCCTCCACAACATGTTATTTGCAAACTTGCAAATAACACCCTCCATCGGAAAAGTCCGGCCGGGAAAGAACAAAGGAAAACCGGCCGGAACGGAATGCAAACTGGCAACTCCAGAAAACTGGTCCCGTAATAAATTACAGGAAAACCCCAATACTGTGCATACACACCCGCATCTGTATTCCGTCCGGATACAAATGCAATGAGACAAAATCTACACTGTACTAAACTAGGATTCGGCTTAAACCAAAGCCGGCTAGTATTATCCGTCCGATCCTGATCCGTGCAATACCGCACGTATCAGATCGAACCCTGCCATATAACTATACGGCCACTAGTACAAAACTGTCCGATCCTGATCCGTGCAATACCGCACGTATCTGATCGGACCCTGCCATATCTCCATACGGCCTCTACAGCGTTTCGCCCGAAAGCTTGAGTAACTGTAAGTGTGGTGGACTCTAAAGACTCGTCAATACTATGGCTGTGGATTTAACCACTACCACGTCAGAGGTATTAGCCAATACGTGACGGGCCACCAGCTATTGACCAAAAGGGACGCCGATGAGCGAACTCATCCTGACACCCTACTGAGCCTGTCAGTGACAATATCCGTACAGTCCGGTCCGTTCGTCTATGAGTATCGCATGTCGGGCCTAGGGGGTTGGTAAAAGTCAGACCCCCAAAAGCGGTACAAGTCGTGTCGGAGTGTAGCCCAGAACGCCCTGAGATACTACTGGAATACCTACCAGTAAATCTCCTGCCTCGGCCGAGGGCTTTGCGTAATGGCTCTCCTAGACACAGCGCGACCTCATCGCCAATACCGGGAGAGACGAACCCCTGAAGATCCGCTCACTGCCTCCATGTGGCTCGAGACTGTACCCAACTAAAACCTGTTTGCACGACTCCTTTGAGCCGTAGTAGGGTAGTAATCAAAGTACAGTGGGAACTCACACGAGACAAATGACGATCCCCAGGTCGATGAACTAACCTGTATACATGTCACCAGGGAACTGCTATCTGACGTCAGGTATAAGACCAACTAGCATGTTCCCGGCGAGTCCTGTCCGGTGTACTCATAACCTAATGAGCACCTGTATACATCTTAGGTGAACCAACTGACACCAGTGGCTTGTGGGACCGGCCACCGCCCCTCGTCGGGGTCTCGACTGTATACACTAGTCTACTCTGGAGAATCGACGCCCTGTCTCGAAACTCCCACGACTAGGGACCTTTTAAGGATGTGCTTATAGACCACCAGCTCTCACGTATATGATCGCCATCATACTGCCGGCAGTCAAGCAAGAATCCTAGGGGCTCTATCAGCGTGTAATAGTGACCTGTAAGGTCACCTGAAGCAGTACACGATGATAAAGGTAAACCAGATAGCATACTATCATCTCGAGTAAGACTGTCATACCGGGATAGGTCCTCCCTCAATCATTGCAATCACGTGCCTGTGATCCAATAATTGACTCTGAGGGCACTATCTCCAACAATCTCCCACTTGCACTCAAGGCTAATTATTGCGATGCCGCATGCTCACAGCCCGTGTGACACCGAACACCCAACTCCTCTACTAGTCAGTCTCACAAAGCTCGTTTGCGAAACTATTGCGTTCGAGGAATAGCCTCAGTGAGTGGATCTGCTGTGATGTTTCTTTCTATGTCTCTCTATATCTCAAGTTCGCGGAGAAAGCCATCTCCCAAAATGAGCAATACCTGTCTTAGAATGTCTGGATGTCTGATGGGACCTGGCTCATAAATGAACTCCAAATCCAAACTTCTTAGACTGTATCGTCAACTGAACTTAATCAGTATCCTGCGCCATGCCACCCTCGGTAATGCCTTGGACCATCTGTCCAAAATACTGCCCCTCGTCAGAAGGAAAACTATAACTCTGACAACCTCCTTGTCGTCCATGTCACCTTGGAAGCCTGGAATGATAACTGTCTCCCAAAAGAGGCTGTCGTTATCATATCCCTAGAACATCCACTTATGTTCTAAAACTGCTTCCGACTGTTTCTCCAGGATTGGATCAATGTCAACTTATTGCATCTAGTGCAAGAACAACATCTGGTGTGGTACTTGACATCTCATGATTGACTCAATTGCCTAAGCAAGTGATCTGCCAATCATGCACATCCCTCTCCCCTTTAGTCTATAAGACACCTTTAGAGAGGGTGACTCCATTACCTGCAGGTACACTACCATGCCAGGAGTCGTCCATTCTAAATACTCTTAGAATGCTGTCTAAGTATCCAGATTGGGAAACCACCCAAATCTAGATCTAAAACCATAGATCTAGTAACCAGTATGTCAGATATTATGTCCAAGTCCCATGTGGAGAAACCACTGTGTGACGACCAAAGTATAACCGATCGTAGTATAGGAATATCACTTCCTACTCTGTGTATGTCATCCAAATACCATGACATCACACCCTACTACCTTCTCAACAGATCCATCCCCTATTCTGATGAAGTCAAACCTATGACTGTCACATCAGAAATAGATGATCTATCTCCGCTATATCTGCTTTAGTCTATAAATAGACATAAGCCAGATGTCCACCAATGCTTCCGCTGCTCCCACTGACTACGACAACCCTCTGGCAGAGTCATATAGACGTACACTTCCAAAGCTAGTTTAGAACGACGCTATACTCATCCTCCTGCCGGGTCTCGCAGCCTGGAACAACAACAATGGCAAGTGTGGGTAAACAAGAACTTCTCTGTCACCGTCCTTGAGGCTACCGGAGTACCTCTCGGGTGCCTGAAGTTACCCACCTTATCTGCGGAGTGGCTAATGGAATGTCAAGCCAGATTGAATCTTCAGGTTCCTATCAAATTTTCAGTAATCGTTTACGGTTCTGGAATCACTTCCAGTTCTACCATACTCCCACTGCTGTTTTCTGAAAAATCCATTTCTTTTAAAAATGTGGCGAGTCAAGAACAATATCTCTATTGATCTTCCAGATGGTAGAAAGTCAACCCTCGTCATATCCTGGGTCAACCCGCAAACAGCCATTACAGAAACGTGCCTTGAGTTGTCCAGTGTCTGGTTTTAATCATAAGCCGGACAACTCCCCGTACATTAACATCGTTAAGATATGAACTGTTCTATATCCAATATAGAACCAGAGGCACTGATTTAATTGAACCAGATTCAAATCATGCAGCTATCTCCAGTGCATGTCAACTAAATGGAAGGAGGCCGATCAGCATTACTCAACTTAGGAATGCTTCCATTTATGAGTAACCTGAAAAAGAGAAGCAATTTCTCTTTATCATTACTATCAACTGAATACCATACACAACTATCTACATCTTCGATCACTTTGAAGAATCCCGATACTTGCTACACCTGGTTCCCTACTCTATTCAAATACCTATAACTCCTCAAAACTTAGACCCTGTGTTTCTACGAAACACATGTCTAAGAACTAGAGAAGTTAAAAGTAAACAGAATATAGTATGAGGACCAACCCCTCTGTCCTAATAGACACTGGACAACATACAATACTCTGTATAAGTCCGCTGAGTCTAACAACTCTTTCACTGTGCGTCGTAGGTTGAAAACTGTACTTATGGTTAAGAAGAATTACACCGCTGTTTGATGCTCCTTACCTAACCATCCACTGATATAGGTAAATGTCATCGACATAATATCAAAAGGTATATCTCACTCTATGAAAATAGACGTACAGATATATCAATTTGAAATTGGTGCACAACAGCCGATATTCAAAACCAAATATTTGCCGACCGGCAAACAGCCCAGGTGATCTCCTCAAATATCACCGATTACAACGAATCTCGATATAATGAGGATGATCACCCAATTCCCAATAACTTACTCCCACTCATCATCTGTAAAACCATACAGATGTGACAATCATACGTGGTAAATACATACCCTGGAGCAAGTGTCTAATCGGGAAATCAGTTTTCTTTTAACAGTACACAGTTGAACTGAAACATTGAAATGTTTCGATGGGGTATCCTGGTATTCCTAGCAATGCCTCTACCATTATCCAGATTCACAACTATAACCGTATAATTCTTTGCCACCTCTCCAAATCCCTTTATATGTCTTTAGTCATTACCTTCTGCACACCCCTTAGGCCAAATGGTTTTCTTCCTTCCCTACCGTTCGGCACTAGCCTATGGTTTGGAAGAAGACTATCCAATAAGCATAATGGGTGTACTGTCCTAGTCCTAGGAGCACTCGCAATGCGAGAGAAGGTGAAGATAAAAGACAACCGAATAAACCTTATTCTTATTTCTCCTGGACCAGAATCCATCCCCGAACTGGAACAAGTTCCTTTCGAGTTCGTATACCATACGATGGAGTATCCAATAAACTGTGGATCTTCATAGTGATACGGAGTGTCCTGGAGAAATACAAAGGTGATTTAGGATTGGCGAAGAAATACTTGGTTTGGTCGTGAATATCAGTCGCAATTTACTTTGCCCTCTTACTAATCCCTTGCTTTGTCTTAATCTTAATACCTTTTGCACACCATCGTTATGCTAATTGGTTTTCTTCATTCCCCACTGTTCGGCACCAGCCTAAGGTTTGGAAGAAGACTATCCAATTTGCGTAATAGGTGTACTATCTCCTAAACCAAGGAGTACTCGCAACCTGAGAGAATGTAAAAGGAAAAGACAACTGAATAATCCTATCCGTTTTCTCCAGAACCGGAAACCATCCTCGAATAAATTCCTTCGAGTTCATATCTAACCATACGATGGTTTTGTCCAATGGAAGTGGACGTTCGTAGCAATACGGGATGTCCTGGAGAAAAGGGTAAAAGTAGGAGTGGCAATGAGGTCTGCAACTCTGACAATCCAAAAGCCAGTGTTTAAGAAGGTTCGGTCAACTTGGTCACTGAGTCATAGTCTAGGGTCGGGTCAATGGTCGCTGCCAAAGAGAGAGAGAGAAGAAACACTCAGCGTGCACTCTAACCTAGATCAGAATGGTTATCCCTTTATCTAACCTGGAAACCTCCCACTGTACCTCAAATTCTCCTCCAAACCTGAAAGAAGAATTAGTCGGGGCCACCCGAGGAGTAAACTAACTCATCAGTGGGAATCGGGATCCAACTATCATTGCATGATAACGTGATGGAATCCGCTCACGCTATCACACTCCAGAAGGTATGCGCATATCTGGCAAGTTTCAGTTCTTTTGAAACTCCCGATGTGGATTTTTACCCCATGCTCTTATGACCTTGACTTTGGCCAACAAATCATAAGTCACATGTCAAGTTCTGCCCGTCATTCTCCAGGTTAATTTGAGCCCACCCGTACAAGCCCTTGACTTTGGCCAACAAGGCTATACGACTGCCCCAAACCAACGCATCTATCTATGCTGCATATGAATAACCAACAGCTACCAAACATTGTGCCTTGACTTTGGCCAACAAACACAGCTTGAATACTATTGACTACCCATATGAAACGACGGAGGGCTACGAATGGTTTCTGGCGAAAACCTTTAACGTAATGAACTTGATATCGTTGAAGGAACTGATAGCTTTTTAGAAAATATAGTGACGAAAACCTTTACTAAAGAGGTCACTCCCGGTGAAGGGATCTCGGCTCTTTCCCCATAGAATGGGGTGCAGGATATTCCAAATGAATACCACGATGCAAAGCAAAATTAATCAGCTATAGTGAAGTTAATGCCCTGACGCAAACTTCTGTCCAAGGGGTCACTCCCGGTGAAGGGATCTCGGCCCTTGCCTCGTCGACTGAGGAGCAGGATATTCCAAATGAATACCACGATGCAAAACAAAAGTGAACGCCCTTGCAATAACAGCTTTTTGAAAAGTGTTCCAACAATATCAGAATAGGTTTGTTTTAACTTGCATTGATCCGAATCAACACAGTCCCATCAATTGATCACACCACAAAGAACGAAAATATACTGATGTACGTATATGTCATCCGCATTCGCCACTGGGTCCCATCATTACCCGTTAGGTTAGCTAACTAACGACAGAGCGGGGACTGGACTAGCGCGGATGTAAAACATATACAACATCTACTAATATATATACCAATATATTATATTCGCTCAAGGCGTGAAAAAAATGCAACATCACAGAAATGTACAGCATCACAGAACAATACAGATATCTGGGATCCCCGGGTTTCACAGAGCCACTACTGAAACCCGACGTTCCCCTGGTCGTGTGGATAGCCTGTGCAATGAAATCCTAGACCCCTACGGGCGCGGCAAGTTACCCGCCAAAACCTGAAGCGAGGCAGCCCCCTTCAGCACCGTGAATGGACCACCCAGCACTTCACGGAATCCGGTAACTTGGGCACCCCTCCTGGGTCAACCTGTACCCCCTACGAGTGCGGCGAATAGCCTGCCAATTCTGGAGTGAAGCCCCCTCTGTCTCAATGCCATGAGATGCGGGCTTGTTGCCCTCCAGAACCCGGCTATCCGTGCACCCCACCGCGGGGCAATCCTAGTACAGAAAGTAAAATATACATACAACGGGTACATCGACCGCAACCTGGTCGTGCCCCAAAATAATAATACAATCAGGCAGTGACGGCAATCCACATGTCGGACGCTCGCCCCGCAATATCAAATGTACATAATACAACAGAAACTGTACTAGCATTGCATCCAGGCTATCCTCCACGACCGATCCGCAACATCATAGCAAAATCACAAAACATCAACGTGAAAGTCATGTTCGCAAATCCGTCTAACCGGGCTATAGCAGTTAGACTGGATTTACCGATCAAGTGACATTCACGGTCGCAGATATAATGTAAATACTGTGAAAATAATGTGTTTAAAATATCCGATCGATCAAAAATTTTAATAAGTGGGCCCCCAAGCAATACTGTAGCACTCACAGAAATTCTGGACCCAAAATTAATATTCCAGAAACCCTAATTTTAACCCAGAAGGCAACTGTAGAAATTCGACATGGCAAAGACATCATAGTACGGCGGAACAGCGGCCTAGATGGGGGTTTGGCCGCGATTCCAAGCTCTGGTTGTCGATTTACTGTGTCGAATTTTTACAGTATTCTTAGATCTTCGAGTACATCACTTTTCTACAACCTGAAAAAATTTTGGACTTCAAAAAATTTCGACAGAAAACTGATGTGAAGAAAAAACGCGGATTTTGGAATTTTGGTCGATCGGAAATGCAAACACATAAAACAAAGCTAGACTGTGTTAATGGCGAGGCTCTGATACCACTGTAAGTGCACGGCGGCGCCCCAGCCGTCAATCCGACGGCCAAATGCGGAAGCGGTGATAAACTTTAATTTTGCGAACTTAGCAAACAGGCACCACCGCGCACTAAACACCCGGATCGGACCATTAAACTAGTTCTAGCTAACTACAAGATGGGGAAGAGATATACCGAGTGATCCGAGTCCTCCGGTCTTCTCGTCATCGTCCCGATCTCCTGCGGAAAGTCCTGTCTCCATATCGTCGCCTCCTCGCCGGAAGGGCACCACATCGCCTGCGTCTTTACGGGCTCCCGCCTCAATACCGAGGCAACTCGAGCATGAAGCTGGCAAGTCGACATGCCCAAGATTTGCTGTAGAATGTAGTGGGGTTGTGTCTCATTTGGGGTTTTGTTGCCATGGAGGATGGAGGAAGAGATAAGGAAAATTAGTGCTTTCAATTTTCTAGCAAGAAGAAGATGAGATGAAGAATTCCTCACATAACCAAAATGAACTCTCTCATTTTCTTCTCTCAAGTGTGGCCTCTCTCATCAAGTGAGAATGGTGGAGGAATGAATATCAATCCATAACAAGAAGGGAGGTGAGTGTAGGAAAAGAGAAAGGGTGACCATAACCAAAACATCATGATAACAATCTCACATCAAACTCTAATCAACTCTAATCACCATAAAGCAAGTGATAAGAAGGAAAAAGAATCTCATCATGAAAAACTATCATGATGCCGCCAAAAATGCAAGAAAACCCCTCCGCAAATACCAATTTGCACAATTGCAAATTAGTCCCTCCATCGGAAAAGTCCGGCCGGGAAAGAACAAAGGAAAACCGGCCGGAACGGAATGCAAACTGGCAACTCCAGAAAACTGGTCCCGTAATAAATTACAGGAAAACCCCGATACTGTGCATACACACCCGCATCTGTATTCCGACCGGATACAAATACAATGAGACAAAATTTACACTGTACTATACTAGGATCCGGCTTAAACCAAAGCCGGCTAGTAATATCCGTTCGATCATGATCCGTGCAATACCGCACGTATCCGATCGAACCCTGCCATATATCCATACAGCCTCTAGTACTAACCGTCCGACCCTGATCCGTGCAATACCGCACGTATCTGATCGGACCCTGCCATATCTCCATACGGCCTCTACAGCGTTTCGCCCGAAAGCTTGAGTAACTGTAAGTATGGTGGACTCTAAATACTCGTCAATACTATGGCTGTGGATTTAACCACTAGGACGTCAGAGGTATAAGCCAATACGTGACGGGCCACCAGCTATTGACCAAAAGGGACGTCGATGAGCGAACTCATCCTGACACCCTACTGAGCCTGTCAGTGACAATATCCGTACAGTCCGGTCCGTTCGTCTATGAGCATCGCATGGCGGGCCTAGGGGGTTGGTAAAAGTCAGACCCCCAAAAGCGGTACAAGTCGTGTCGGAGTGTAGCCCAGAACACCCTGAGATACTACTGGAATACCTACCAGTAAATCTCCTGCCTTGGCCAAGGACTTCGTGTAATGGCTCTCCTAGACACAGCGCGAACTCACCCCCAATACCGAGAGAGACGAACCCCTGAAGATCCGCTCACTGCCTCCATGTGGCTCGGGACTGTACCCAACTAAAACCTGTTTGCACGACTCCTTTGAGCCGTGGTAGGGTAGTAATCAAAGCACAGTGGGAACTCACACGAGACAAATGACGATCCCCAGGTCGATGAACTAACCTGTACACATGTCACCTGGGAACTGCTATCTGACGTCAGGTATAAGACCAACTAGCATGTTCCCGGCGAGTCCTGTCCGGTGTACTCATAACCCAATGAGCACCTGTATACATCTTAGGTGAACCAACTGACACCAGTGGCTTGTGAGACCGGCCACCGCCCCTCGTCGGGGTCTCGACTGTATACACTAGTCTACTCTGGAGAATCGATGCCCTGTCTCGAAACTCCCACGACTAGGGACCTTTTAAGGATGTGCTTATAGACTCCAGCTCTCACTTATATGATCGCCCTCATACTGCTGGCAGTCAAGCAAGAATCCTAGGGGCTCTATCAACGTGCAATAGCGACCTGTCAGGTCACCTAAAGCAGTACACGATGATAAAGGTAAACCAGATAGCATACCATCATCTCGAGTAAGGCTGTCCTACCGGGATAGGTCCTCCCTCAATCATTGCAATCACGTGCCTGTGATCCAATAATTGACTCTGAGGGCACTATCTCCAACATGATGGAAATCAAAGCACAGTGGGAATCAAACAAGACTCTATGATGATCTTGGGTCTACAGACTATCCTGTACTAGTGTCACCGGAGAACTGCCATCTGACGTGAGATATAATACCATCTGGGAGTTCTCGGCGAGTCTGTCCAGTGTACCCAGTCTCTACTGAGCACCCGTACACCATCCTTGATGTCAAACACCGATGGGTATGGGATCATCCATCGCCCATCATATGGGTCAAGATGCGTATACGCTAGTCTACTCTGGTGTATCGATGCCCTGTCTCGATACACCCTCGACTAGAAACAGTTATAGGATGTACTCGTCGACTACCATGGCCCCACTAGTATTATCTCATCATAGTCTTAGTAGTCGAGTATATATCCTAAGGGCTTTATCAACATATAACATAGAGACAATCAGAGTACATGTTAAGATAAAGTACAACCAGATAGCATACTATCATGTCGAGCAAGAAAGTCCTCCCTATATATGTCCAAGCATCCATTACAATATACATCGTATGTACAGTAATGGCCTCTAGGGCATACATATAACTAACAAATTTTATATCGCGAGGCGAGCGTCCGACATGTGGACTGTCATCACTGTCTGTTTGTATATTATTCTTTTGGGGTACGACCGGGTTGAAGTCGATGTACCCGTTATACATATTTTCATTCTTGTACTAGGTTTACCCCGTGACGGAGTGCACGGATAGCCAGGTTCTGGAGGGCAACGGGTCCGCATCTCATGGCTTTGAGAGGGAGGGGGTCTTACTCTAGAATTGGCGGGCTATTCGCCGCACTCATGGGGGGTATAGGTTGACCCAAGGAGGGGTGCTCAAGTTACCGGATTCCGTGAAGTGCTTGGTGGTCTATTCACTTTGCTGAAGGGGGATGTCTCGCTTCAGGTTTTGGCGGGTAACTTGCCGCACCCGTAGGGGTCTAGGTTTTCATTGCACAGGCTATCCACACGACCAGGGGAACGTCGGGTTTCAGTTGCGGCTCAAAGGAAACTCGGGGCTTCCAGATTATCTGTATTGTTCTGTGATGCTTATTACTTTTCTGTAATGTTGCATTTATCACGCCTGGAGCGATTATTGTATATTAATATATATACTAGTAGATGTTGTATATGTTTTACACCCGCGCTAGTCCAGTCCCCGCTCTGTCGTTAGTTAAGTCACCTAACGGGTGATGACAGGACCCAGTGGCGAATGCGGATGGCATATACGTACATTTTATTTTCGTTCTTTTCTGGTGTGATCAATTGATAGGACTGCGTTGATTCTGATTAATGCAAAGGAAAACAAACCTGTTGGATATTGTTGGAACAATTTTCAAAAAGCTGTTATTGCAAGGACGCTTTCTTTTGTTTTGCACAGTGATATTCGGTTATGAATATCCAGCACCTCATTCGACGAGGCAAGGGCCGAGATCCCTTCATCGGGTGTGACCCCTTAGGCAGAGGTTTGCGTCAGGATAATAACTTCACTATAGTCGATTACTTTTTGTTTTACATCGCGGTATTCAGTTGGAATATCCTGCACCTCATTCCACGAGGAAAGAGCCGAGATCCCTTCACCAGGAGTGATCTCTTTAGCAAAGGTTTTCGCCACTATATATTTGTAAAAAGCTATCAGGTTCCTTCAACAACATCAAGTTCATTATGTTAAAGGGTTTTCACCAAAAACCAGCCGTAGCCCTTCGTCATTTCAGTTGGGTATTCAGTAGTGTTCAAGCTATATATTTTGACCAACGCCAAGGTATAGCATTTGGTAGCTGCTGGATATTCATCTGTTGCATAGATAGATGCGTTGGTTTGGGACAGTCGTACTGCCATTTTGGCCAACGTCAAGGGTATGTACGGGTGGGTTCAAATTAACCTGGATAATGATGGGTAGAACTTGACATGTGACTTATGATATTTTGGCTAATGTCTTGGTCATAAGAGCATGGGGCAAAAATCCATATCGGGAGTTTCAAACATACAGGAAACTTTCCAGGCATGCGCATACCTTCTGGAGTGTGATAACGTGAGTGGATTCCTTCACGTTATCATGCGATGATAGTTAGATCCCGATTCCTACTGATGAGTTGGTTTACTCTTCGGGTGATCCCAACTAATTCTTCTTTCAGGTTTGGAGGAGAATTTGTGGATATAGTGGGAGACATCTTGATTAGATAAAGTGATAACCATTCTGATCTAGGTTAGAGTGCACGCAGAGTGTTTCTTTTCTCTCTCTCTCTTTGGCAGCGACCATGACCCGACCCTAGACTATGACTCAGTGACCAAGTTAACCGAACCTTCTTAAAATACTGGCTTTTGGATTGTCTGAGCTGCATACATCATTGCCACTCCTTCTTTTACCCTTTGCATTTCTCCAGAACACATCGTATTACTACGAACATCCACTTCCATTGAATAAATCCATCGTATGGTTATATACGAACTCGAAGAAACTTGTTCCAGATTCGAGGATGGATTCAGGTTCAGGAGAAGTTGAATTGGTTTATTCAGTTGTCTTTTATCATCGCTTTCTCTCAAGTTGTGAGTACTCCTAGGATTAGGCGGGTATACCTATTACACTTATTAGATAGTCTTCTTCCAAACCATAGGCAGGTGCCGAAAGATAGGGAATGAAGAAAACCAATTAGCCTAAGTTGGGTGTACAGAAGGTAATAAGTAAAGACATATAAAGGGATTAGAAAGAAGGAAAAGTAAATTGTGACTGCTATCATTCACGACCAAACCGAGTATATCATCGTCACTCCTACTTCACCTTTGCTTTTCTCCAGTTCAAGAGAAATAGAATAAGGATTATTCAGTTGTCTTTTATTATCACCTTCTCTCAGGTTGCGAGTACTCCTAGGATTAGGAGAGTACACCTATTACGCTTATTAGATAATCTTCTTCCAAACCATAGGCTGGTGCCGAACGGTAGGGAAGGAAGAAAACCACTTAACCTAATGGGGTGTACAGAAGGTAATAAATAAAGACAAATAAAGGGATTTGGAGAGATGACAACGAAACATACGGTTATAGTCATGAATCTGGATAATGGAAAAGGCATTACTAGGAATACCCGGATACCCCTTCGAAACATTTTTCATGTTTCAGTTTCACTGTGCATTGTTAATAGAAAACTGATTTCCCAATTAGACACTTGCTCCAGGGTATATATTTACCAGGTATGATTCTCACATCTGTATGGTTTTACAGATGATGAATGGGAGTAAGTTATTGGGAATTAGGTGATCATCCTCATTATATCGAAATTCGTTGTAATTGGTGATATTTGAGGAAATCGCCTGGGTTTTTGCCGGATAGCAAATATATAATTTTTGAATATACATTGTTGTGCACCAATTTCAAACTGATATATCTATACGTTTATTTATAAAGTGAGATATAACATTTTGAAATTATATCGGTGACATTTACCTATATCAGTTGAGGATTAGGTAAGGAGTATTCAACAGCGGTATAGCTCTTAACCATAGTACAGTTTTCAACTTACGACGCACAGGGTTTGAGTTATTAAACTCAGGGGACTTATACAAAGTATTATATATTGTCCAGTGTCCATTAGGACAAAGGGGTTGGTCCTCGTACTATATTCTGTTTACTTATGACTTCTCTAGTTTTTAGACAAGTTTTTCTTAGAAATACAAGGTCTAAGTTTTGAGAAGTTATATGTACAAAAATAAAGTAGAGAACCATGTGATGCAAGTATCAGGATTCTTCAAGGTGATCGAAGATGTAGATACTTGTGTTGGGTATTCAGTTGATAGTAATGATTTTGAGAACTAGCTTCTCTTTCAGGTTACTCATAATTGGAGGTACTCCTAAGTTGAGTAATGCTGATTGGCCTCTCTCCATTTAGTTGACATGCACTGGAGACAGCTGCATGATTTGAATCTGGTTCCAATTAAATTAGTGCATCTGTTTCTATATTGGATATAGAACAGTTCATATCTTAACGATGTTAAGGTACGAGGAGTTGTCCGGTTTATACTTAAAACCAGACTCTGGATAACTCAAGGCACGTTTCTGTAATGGCTGTTTGTGGGTTAACCCGGGCTATAGCGAGGGTTGACTTTCTACCATCTGGAAGATCAATGGTGATATTGTTCTTGACTTGCCACAGTTTTAGTAAAATGGACTTTTCCAGAAAACAGTAATGGGAGTATAGTAGAACTGGAAGTGATTCCAGAACCGCAAACGATTACTGAAAATTTAATAGGACCTAAAGATTCAATCTGGATTGACATTCCATTGGCCACTCCGCAGATATGGTGCGTAACCTCAGGCACCTGAGAGGTACCCCGGTGGCCTCAAGGACGGTGACAGGGAGGTTCTTGTTTACACAGACTTGCCATTACTGCTGTTCCAGACTATGAGACCCGGCAAGAGGATGAGTATGTAAGTCTACGGTAGCGCCCCGGCCGTCTAACAGACGCCAAATGCGGAACAAAAACTTTTTACAACTGGCGCTATTGCGTACTATAACCCGGATCTGCCATTAAAGCTAAACTAACATATTACAAAGGGGTAGAAATGGTATACCGAACGATCCGAGTCCTTCGGTCTTCAACCATCATCCCACTCTTTGTTGCGGCTGCTCCGATCTCCTGAATCTTCAGTCTTCTCGTCCAGGTGGCACCACGTCGATGGATCTTTAAACGGGCTCCCGCCTCTGAACCGAGGCAACTCGGTCGTCAAGTTTGCTAAAAGAGATGACCAAGATGATGTAGAGAATGAGTAGAACACTTTGTCTCGTTACGTCCAAAGCTATGGACGAACGGTTAATGAAGTTGCCTTTTGGATCGGATGATGGAATAAAATAAGCTATGAAATTTCCATACACCTAAACTATATTCTTTTTCCAAATGAATCAACCATATTCTTGCAATGAGGGGCCGACCACTTATTTGTAGGAGGGAGGTGAGTATAGGAGAGATGAGAGGGTGACCATAAACCATGATACTTATCATAACACATAAATGAAAAGAATGACTCACAAAATACATTTAATGCATAATGGTGACTCTTAAACCTAGTCATCCATTCAATTAAATGCAACCAATGAATCAAGAACACCTCATTAACCTAGTCACCACTTCTAGAATCTTCTAGAAACACGACTCACCCTCATCAAGAAAAGATAAATCCTTCTTTAACCGAATGTTAAAAAACAGGTGATAGAAAACAGGAAACTGGCAACTTCCAAAAGTGATCCTGAAACGAATTTCAGGATAACCCCTTATCAGTATAAACATACCCGCATTTGTATTACGACCGAATACAAATGCAACTGAGACAAAGATATTATATCTACACAGTATAATACTCGGATCCGGCTTAAACCAAAGCCGACCAGTATTATCTGTCCGAAATATGACACGTGCGAAAACGCACGTGCATTTTCCGAACCCTGCCATAAAACCATACGGCCTCTACAACGTTTCGCCCGAACTTGGGAAAGTGTCTGTGGGGGACTCTAATGACTCATCAACACACTGGCACTGGGTATAACCTCTAGCACGTCAGAGGTACAAGTTGTACGTAACGGTTGCTTATGTATTGATTGGAAGGGAAGCTGACGAGCGAACTCATCCATAAACCATACTGAGCCTGACAGTGACAATATCCATACAGTCCGGTCCGTTCGTCTATGAGTATCGCATATCTTCCTAGGGGGCTGGTAACGTCAGACCCCCATTAGCGGTATAAGTCGTGTCAGAGAGTGGCCCAGAACA
Organism: Agapanthus africanus; assembly: GCA_030015575.1. Lineage (NCBI taxonomy): Eukaryota > Viridiplantae > Streptophyta > Magnoliopsida > Asparagales > Amaryllidaceae > Agapanthus > Agapanthus africanus. Next base: position 701,028,499 of record CM057339.1, on the reverse strand, counting down.
CCCTGAGATACTACTGGAGTACCTACCAATAAATCTCCTGTCTCGGCCGAGGGCTTTGTGTAATGGCTCTCCTAAACACAGCGCGATCTCACCCCCAATACCGGGAGAGACGAATCCCCTGCCGATCCGCTCACTTGCCTCCATGTGGCTCGGGACTGTACCCAAAAAAGACCTGTTTGCACGACTCCTTTGAGCCGTGGTAGGATAGAAATCAAAGCATAGTGGGAACTCACACGAGACAAATGACGACCTCAGGTTGATGAACTAACCTGTACACATGTCACCGGGGAACTGCTATCTGACGATATGTATAATACCAACTAGCATATTCCCGGCGAGTCCTGTCCGGTGTACTCATAACCCAATGAGCACCTGTATACATCTTAGGTGAACCAACTAACACCAATGGCTTGTGAGACCGGCCATCGCCCCTCGTCGGGGTCTCGACCGTATACACTAGTCTACTCTGGAGTATCGATGCCCTGTCTCGAAACTCCCACGACTAGGGACACTTTTAAGGATGTGCTTACAGACCCCAGCTCCCACGTATATGATCGCCATCATACTGCTGGTAGTCAAGCAAGAATTCTATGGGCTCTATCAACATGTAATAGCGAACTAAAGCATGTATATGATGATAAAGACAACCCAGATAGCCTATTATCATTACGAGCAAGACTGTCACATCGGTATAGGTCCTGCCTCAATCATTGCAATCACGTACCTGCGATCCAATAATTGACTTTGAGGGCACTATCTCCAAAAGAGTATAGCATCGTTCTAAACTAACTTTAGAAGTGCACGTATATATGACTCTGCCAGAGGGTTGTTGTAGTCAGTTGGAGCAGCGGAAGCAATAGTGGACAGGTAGCTTATGTTTATTTATAGACTAAAGCAGATATAGCGGAGATAGATCATCTATTTTTGATGTGACAGTCATGGGTTTGACTTCATCAGAATAGGGGATGGATCTGTTAAGAAGGTAGTAGGGTGTGATATCCTGGTATTTGGATGACATACACAGAGTAGAAAATGAAATTCCTATACTACGATTGGTTATACTGTAGTTGTCACACAGTAGTTTCTCCACATAAGATATGGATATTATATCTGACATTCTGGTTACTAGATTTATGGTTTTAGATCTAGATTTAGGTAGTTTCCCAATCTGGGTACTTAGACAGTATTCTTAAAGGTATTTTAGAATGGATGAATCCTGACATGGTGGTGTACCTGCAGGTGATGGAGTCACCTTCTCTAAAGGTGTCTTACAGACTAAAATAGAGAGGGATGTGCATGATTGGCATATCACTTGCTTAGGCAATTGAGTCAATCGTGAGATATCAAATACCACACCAAATGTTGTTTTTGCACTAAATGCAATAAGTTGATATTAATCCAATCCTGGAGAAACGTTAGGAAGCAGTTTTAGAACATAAGCAAATGTTCTAAGGATTTGATAATGGCAGCCTCCTTCGGGAGACAGTTATCATTCAAGGCTTCCAAGGTGACCTGGATGACAGAGTGATTGTCAGAGTTATAGTTTTCCCTCTGACGAGGGGCAGTTGTTTGGACAGGTGGTCCAAGAGGATACTGTGGGAGGCATGGCGCAGGATACTGATTAGGTTTAGTTGATGATACAGTATAAGAAGTATGGATTTGGAGTTCATTTATGAACTAGGTCCTATCATATATCCAGACATATTCTAAGACAGGTATTACTCAATTTGGAGATGGCTTTCTCTGCGAACATGAGATTAAGAGAGACATAGAAAGAAACGTCAAGGCGGATCCACTCACTGAGGCTATTTCTCGAACATAATAGTTTTACAAACGAGCTTTGTGAAACTGATTAGTAGAGGAGTTGGATGTTCGGTATCACACGGGCTGTGAGTATGTGACATCGTAATAATTAGCCTTAAGTGCAAGTGGGAGATTGTTGGATGTAGTGCCCTCAAAGTCAATTATTGGATCACAGGCACGTGATTAGAATGATTGAGGAGGACCTATACCGGTAGGACAGTCTTTACTCGAGATGATAGTATGCTATCTGGTTTGTCTTTATCATCGTGTACAGATTTAAGTGACATTACAGTTCACTATAACATGGTGATAGAGCCCTTAGGATTCTTGCTTGACTACCAGCAGTATGATGACGATCATATACGTGAGAGTTGGGTAGTCTATAAGCACATCCTTAAAAATGGTCCCTAATCGTGGGAGTTTCGAGACAGGGCATCAATACTCCGAAGTAGACTAGTGTATACAGTTGAGACCCCGATGAGGGGGCGGTGGTCGGTCTCACAAGCCATTGGTGTCAGTTGGTTCACCTAAGATGTATACAGGTGCTCATTGGGTTATGAGTGCACCGGACAGGACTCGCCGGGAACCCGCTAGCTGGTATTATACCTAGCGTCAGATAGCAGTTCCCTGGTGACATGTGTACAGGTTAGTTCATCGACCTGAGATCGTCATTTGTCTCGTGTGAGTTCCCACTGTGCTTTAATTATTACCCTACCACGGCTCAAAGGAGTCGTGCAAACAGGTTTTAGTTGGGTACAGTCTCGAGCCACATAGAGGTAGTGAGCGGATCAGCAGGGGTATCGTCTCTCCCGGTATTAGGGGTGAGATCGCGCTGTGTCTAGGAGAGCCATTACACAAAGCCCTCGGCCGAGGGCAGGAGATTTACTGGTAGGTATTCCAGTAGTATCTCAGGGTGTTCTGGGCTACACTCCGACACGACTTATACCTCTTTTGGGGGTCTGACGTTACCAGCCCGCTAGGCCCGATATGCGATGCTCATAGACGAACGGACCGGACTGTACGGATATTGTCACTGATAGGCTCAGTAGGGTTCCAAGATGAGTTCGCTCATCGGCTTCCCTTTTGCTCAATACATAGGCAGCCGTTACGCACAGCTAGTGCCACTGACGTGCTCGTGGTTAAACCCACTGCCAGGGTATTGACGAGTCTTTAGAGTCTCCCACAGATAGTTTCCCATGTTCGGGCGAAACGTTGTAGAGGCCATATGGTTTTATGGCAGGGTTCGAATATACACGTGCACTTGTGCACGTGTCATGTTTCGGACGGATAATACTAGTGAGCTTTGGTTTAAATTGGATCCTAGTATTATATTGTGTAGGAATATTTTTTGTCTCATTGCATTCGTATTCGGTCGAAATACAAATGCGGGTATGTATATACAGTTGTGGGGTAATCCTGTAATTCGTTACGGGATTACTTTTGAAGTTGTCAGTTTTTCATTTTTTGATTAAACATTAGTTATAATGTTTAATTATTGATTAAAGTTTGTGTATCATTTTTGGCCAAATTTCCTTCATCATTTCAACATGGCCGAAATCTAGTGGGCTTGTTTTGTTTTGGTGGGTCATGATGGTTCATTCTAGAATGGCATGGCTTAAGTATGAGGTGGCTTTTGCATTAATTTCTTTTGTACACTTAAGGATATTTCCGTTAGATCTTTTGTGATGATATTTTGGTAATGGTAACCCTTGACTTTTCTTATGCTCACCCTCCCCACTGTTGGCCGAGCACAAATTCTACCCCCACTTTGGCCGAGCCCAATTTCTTGTGGGGAAAATGATTCATTGCAAATTCCATTGCTCATTTCATCGATTCCCAAAAAGGCAACTTCATTTACCATCACCTATTTTATTGGGTGGTTTGAGACAAAGTATTCTACACTATCTTTACTTCAATCTTGGACATGTCGATTAGCAAACTTCATGTCCGAGTTGCCTCGGTTTAGAGGCGGGAGCCCGTATAAAAATTCGTTGACGTGGTGCAACTTCGACGAGGAGACCGGAGATCGAGCGAGATCGAAGATGCCGCGAGGAGTGTGGAATGATGGCTAAAGACCGAAGGACACGGATTGATCGGTATAGCCATTCTATCATTTTACAGTTTGCTAGTTTAGTGTTAATGGCACGATCCGGGTGGAAGTCTATGCTAGCGCCAGTTATAAAAGTTTTTTGTTCCGCGTTTGGCCTCAGATTGACGGCCGGGGCGCTACCATAGACTTACACCATTGCTGCATACCATGACTACGAAATCTGGCAGATGGACGTCAAGACTGCTTTTCTAAATGGTGATTTAGAAGAGAGCGTGTAAATGACACAGCTAGAGGGCTTCGTAGATAATGGGAGCAGCGGAAGCGTGTGCAAGCTGCTTAAATCAATCTACGGATTAAAGCAGGCATCGCGGAGCTGGAACATATGTTTCGATGAAGCTATCAAAGAGTTTGATTTCATTAAAAACGTAGATGAACCTTGTATATACAAGAAAGTTGTAGAGAGTAAGGTTGTCTTTCTCGTATTGTACGCGGATGACATACTCTTAATAGGAAACTATGTTCCTATGCTACACTCGGTCAAGCTCTTCTTATCACACAAGTTCTCCATGAAAAATCTTGGTGATACCTCCTACATCCTGGGGATTAAGATCTATAAAGATAGATCTAAACGGATATTGGGATTGTCCCAATCCAGGTACATTGACACCATACTAAGGAGGTTTAGTATGGAAGATTCTAAGCATGATAATTTACCCACTTGTTCAGGAATCACTCTCTCCAAAGAGATGTCTCCCAAGACTGATTTGGAGAGGGCTCGCATGCAAGAGATACCCTATGCTTCGGCAGTCGGGTCGGTCATATATGCGATATTGTGTACCAGACCAGATGTAGCTTAATCGTTAGGTGTAGTGAGTAGGTATCAATCAGATCCTGGGGGAAAACACTGAACAGTTGTGAAGAACATTCTTAAATACTTGAGAAGGACTAAAGAAATGTTCTTGGTGTATGGTAACGGGGAACTCCAGGTGAAGTCCTTTACCGATTAGAGCTTCCAAAGTGATAAGGACGACAGTAAGTCGGTCTCGAGGTTTGTCTTTACCCTCAATGGAGGGACGGTATGTTTGAAGAGTTCTAAGCAAGATACCATGGCAGACTCGACGATGGAGGCTGAATACATCGATGCCAACAATACTGCCAAAGAGGCTGTCTAGATGAAGAAGTTCATAGCTGAACTTGGTGTGGTTCCATCCATTGAGCATCCAATACCTATGTATTATGATAACAATGGAGCTGTGGCTTTGGCCAAGAAACTCCGGTCCCATCAGAGATCCAGACATATTCTTAGGCGGTATCACCTGATCCGGGAGATAGTTGATCGCCGGGAGATTGAGATCACGAGAGTTGACACGAAGGACAACATAGCGGATCCACTCACGAAGGCCCTCCCCCAGACGCAATTCGAGAGACTATTTGGATGTTGGGTATGAAATACTACAATAACTGACATTAGTGTAAGTAGGAGATTGTTAGGAATATGTATGCCCTGAAAGCCATTATTGTACATTGATGTATATTATAGTGGACGACATATATATAGAGGAATTTCTTACTGGACATGATAGTATGCTATCTGGTTACTCTTTATCTTAACATGTACACTTAGTATTATTATAATGTCTCTCAGATACATATTGATAAAGCCCTTAAGGTGTTGGCTTGGCTACCAGGACTATGATGCGGATCATACTACTTGGACCTGGGTATTCCACAAGAACATCCTTTAATTGTTCATAGTCGAGGATATATCGAGACAGGGCATCGATATTCCAGAGTAGACTAGTGTGTACGTTTTTTGACCTTGTAGGGGGCGATGGTTGATCTCATATCCATTGGTGTTTGACATCAAAGATTGTACACAGGTGCTCATTAGAGAATGGGTACACTGAACAGGACTCGCCGAGAATTCCTAATTGGTACTATACCTATCGTCAAATAGCAGTTCTCTGGTGACACTGGTACAGGTTAGTCTGTAGACCCGAGATCGTCATAGAAACTTATGTGGTTCCCACTGTGCTTTGATTTCCTTCCTACCACGGCTCAAAAGAGGCGTGCAAACAGGTGGATTTTGGGTATAGTCCCGAGTCACATGGAGGCAGTGAGCGATAAGAGGGATTTCGTCTCTCCCGGTATACGGAGTTGATGTTGCGTATACTCGATTGGTTATAACAGGAAGTCCCTGGACAGGGCTGTTGATGGGATTTACTGGTAAGAGTAATCAGCGGTTTCTCGAACCGTTATGAGACATACATCGGCATGACTTATCAAGTTACTGGGTCTGACGATTCCACCCCTAGACTCGATATGCAACATATCAGACGAAGAGACTGGACTGTACGGTAAGTGTTACTTATAGGCTTCATGGGAGTTTGGACAAGCTTGCTTGTTGATCGTCTAATCGCTCAATACCTAGGTAGCCGTAACATCCAGCTAGTACCGCTGACGGCTTGTGGGTGACTGATGTGATCATCACCTACTACTGGCGTATTGACAAGTTTTTAGAGTCCCACATAGAAGTTTCCTGGTTCAAGCGAAACGAAATAGGGCACATATGTTGATTTATGCAGGAGCCTGATTAAATACGAGTATGTGATACCATATTCTAATCTGGCGGTAATCTGATATCAATTAGGTTATATGTGATATAACCAGATTATTGAATCAAGTGTTGATTTGATAATGTGATATACGGATAAATGATATTAGTCTGTTATATGTGATATAACTGGATTATTAAATCAAGTGTTGATTTAATAATATGATATATATTTATATTTGATATAATTATATGTTAACTAATATTAAGCTCACTGATCAGTCGAAAATATTGTATATTTTAGCCGGCAATTTCCTTAACATTTTCATACACTTAGAAGTGTTCGGCATGCATATTCTACATATTAGCAAATCTGTCACAAAATATGAGATTTCATGTATTAGACTTTTAAACCGACACTTTAAAGGAAATTAACCGCATTTCATGGCATCGCATCATTTCTGTATTTGCGCAACACTTGTTTCGAAGTCTGTGCAGGAAATTCCAGAAACCGAGCCAAATTGTCAAGAGTGCTGATCAAAATTACACCAAGTCTAAGTCTGGTGATCCGGCAGTAAAATTCCAGAAATTTATTCAAGGCCAATGGGCGCTTCCCGCCGCGGATCCGTGGCATGATGACGTCAGCAGAGAAGCAGATTTTCCCCATGTGCTTATTTCTAACGGCAAAGCTTCCAGAACTCTCCAGAAACTCCACGTGGCTTCATCTAGAAGGCTCGGCCTAACAACCTAGTTCTAGAAGCCTTCCTCCAACTAACTTCTTCTAGAAGCCTCCTTATAACAACCTTCTTCTAGAAAGCTCTCTCCAACAACCTTCTTCTAGAAGCCTCCTTGTAACAACCTCATTCTAGAATATTCCTTCCAACAAACTTTTTCTAGAAGATTCTTTCTAACAACCTCATTTTGGAGGGAAAATTCAAATTCAAATGAGGTAGTTCATTTTGGAGGGAAAAGTTGTTCATTTTGGAGGGAAAATTCAAATTCAAATGAGGTAGTTCATTTTGGAGGGAAATTCAAATTTCATCCAACAAACTTTTGGAGGGAAATTTGAATTTCATCCAACAAACTTTTGGAGGGAAATTTGAATTTCATCTAACAAACTTTTGGAGGGAAATTTGAATTTTATCAACAAACTTTAGGAGGGAAAGTTAGAATTTGAAATCCTAGACCTAGGGTTAGTTATCTATAAATAGTGCCTAAATCTAAGGGTTGAGGTTGTTGACCGGTTGTTCATTTGTTCATCATTAGTTCACCATTAGTTAAAAAATAATTCCCTCTTTCATCATCTTCTTCCACAAGTCTCGTGACAAGGCTTGTGCGAAACCCTAACCCTAATTCCACTCCTAATCCAAGATCTTGAGTACCAAATCAAGCATGAAGCCTTCAACCTTTTAGGAGCCGAGCCGATCTTCAATCGGGCAAGTGATCCAAGCCGATCCGCGATCCACGGAGACGAGCGAAGCCAAGTCGACGATCAAGTTCCTCCTCTTGTAGTTCTTGAGTGATTGTAACGAAATTGTTGATATAAATAAAAGGTGAAATTCGTTAATCTTGCTTTCTTTTAATTCTTGCATCATGATTAGATCTCAATTTGTAATTGTTGCTCTTGTTGTGATGTTTGAGTGAAACTCCGCTCGTTAAGGAGTCGAGACGATTATAGAATGATGATGTAACAAATTTAAATACTATTTTTAAGTCCTACGAGTTTTGTAAACCCTAGCAAGTTCAAGAATCGATGACCTAGTTTCGTAGCGATGCTTTCTTGATTGCGATCGCTCGAAATTAGGGATCTACGATCGCTTCTTGAATTTACTAGAGGCTAGAATACGAATGACATCGACGAAAGAACAAGGGATAAGATGAAACACTAGTTTCACAAGAAATCCCTAATTCTCATCGATGATCATCGATCTAGTATCAATTCATCGAAGGATAAGAATACGTAATTGTAAGATTACATCACATCTATAGATCCGATCGATTCCTACGAGCCTCATTTCGATTCTTGAGATTTGGTTTGGAAAAATCAACAAACGATCAATTCTTGATTCTATCTCTTAATGCTTTCTTAGATCTAGTTTTTTCTAGTTCTTGAACTTCAACTACAAATCTTGAATTGTTTTGTTTTCTTTTCATTAAAGATTCAATTCATCTAATTCGAAAGACGAACGATTACACTTTCCCTGTGGACGATCCGCACTCACATACTAACTACAATCCGACACCGTAGTTGATTGCGGTCAATAATTTTTGGTTGTGATTTCTTTACAATTTTCATACTACGCAACGAGAATTCTTTTCAATCAAATGGCGCCGTTGCCGGGGACTATTTGATTCGATATCACACAACAACATTTTATTACAATCAAATGGCGCCGTTGCCGGGGATAGTGCGCTAATAGTTCGTATTTTTGAAATTTGAGTTGAACAATTTATTTCATCATAATTTTTAGATCTAAATTCGTGCAAACACTAATACGTGTGTTGTGATTTGTTGCGAGAAAATCTGGAATCATTGGAGCTGTAGAAAAATTTTTCTGAATATTCCAGAGTGCTCAAGAAGTGAATAGAAGTTCACTGTAGAATTTTTGTGCACTGATCCCAAAATTCCGCGGCGGAAGGGCGGCAATAGGCAGCATTTGCGGCGGAAGAGCCGCGGTTCCAGCTCTTCTCTGTGCCAATTTTTCTCTGTGAGACACTTACTTTCTTATCTCCTTCTTTCTCTGCTCCAACTAATATTTTGTGCAGGTTTCTTTGCAAATAAATCGCAGCGCCGCAAGCAAAATAAAAATTGTGCGTGTTTTGATTCTTGTGGTTGTTGCATATTAATACGGAATTTAAGGGGCACGACCAAATTCAAATTAGGTGGGGATTTCATTACCCTTCCTAGGCCCCGAAAAATCGCAAAACTTGCATCCGCATTTACCCTCATTAATTAAAAGAAATCTAGAGATGACTCTAAGGACCGTCGCGCTCAATTAGGACAAGAGAAGGCCGTGGGTAATTCATTGTTTATCTGCGTTTTTCTGTGGTGCCTAAGGCGAGTGTGTCTAAGGCTAGTGGTTATTAATTAGGCCCACTGTAGTGGTGGTTCCTTCCCACTTACCTGGCACTTATCCGGCCACAGGGTAACAAAGAGGCAGTGGAGGATTGATCCTGCGACTTGTCTTTTGGCAGTTAGGAGCGGTCTAGAGTTTGACCTAGGTGACCACTAAAATTAGGGTTTTGTGTGTTGCATTTGTTGTGTTGCATCATATTTTCAAAATCCGTATCAATTTTTAAAACAAACACCGCATTCATTCTTTCCCCTAATTATAAATTCACGCTGCCACTTGTACTAACCCTTTTTAGTGCAAGATAGGCTGGACACGGGTGTCTAGTGCCCGTTAGTCCGCGTTTCCCTCATCGACCCAAAAGTCGGTATTTCTACACTTACCTTTTCTTTATCCACCACCACACCCACATCGATGGATCCACCTCCATCGAACTTCTTTTCCACTACTCTGCCGCCGTCCGTTGGTGCGCAGATTCCACCTCGCATCTCTCTCCAAGAGAGATGTTATCCAACACGAAGCCCACTTTCCACCTGTCTTTCCACACCACCAGCCAACGGGGAAAATTTTCAAATAAAACCCCAATACATCAACCTTCTACCAAAATTTCACGGTCTCGAGTCTGAAGACGCATACGTGTTTATCACGAAATTTGAAAATGTATGCGCAATGATGGGTACTTCACAGTTGTCTGTGGATGCTTTACGTCTTCGTCTTCTCCCATTCACTTTGTGCGATTTAGCCGAGAAGTGGCTATATAACACTACCGCACATTCCATTTCAAATTGGGACGAATTCATCAAAGCATTCCTTAAGAAATTCTACCCACATCAAAAGACAGCTCGAGTCCGTAGCGAAATCTATCAATTCACCCAGCTTCCAAATGAAACATTTTCAAAATGTCTTGACCGTTTCAAGGATCTGTTAGTCCAATGTCCACATCACGGCATCCCGAGATGGGAATTGTGCCGAATCATTTATGAGGGCATTACTCCATACACAAGACAGTCCCTTGAATCCATGTGTCAAGGCAACTTTATGACCAAAGATGATTGGGAAGCCTGGAAATTTCTAGAAGATTTCGCCGAAAAATCTTTACAGTGGGAGGGTGTGAGCCAATCGTTTAGGGATGGCAATGATATTTCCATAGAAGTTAGAGCTGAAATTTCAGCTTTACACAAGAAATTTGACGCTATGGAAAACAAATTTTTAGCTGCCGCCCTAAGTCAAATATCACTCTCCAAAACTGTATGTGGTTGTTGTTCTGATCCGTCTCACTTGACGGAAGAATGTCCGTTTCAAGGTCATGAGCTTACCAATGCCTCATTTCAAAGACCTAGAAACGATCCATCTTCCTCCACATATGATCAGGGTTGGAGGAATAACCCTAACTTTGCTTGGAACCAATCACAATTTCAAAACACGGTTCCAATTCAAAACAATTTCCAAAGGGTCCCTTCACCACAACAGCACCCACCACTTCAATTGAGTCAGCACCCCTTCCAATCACAAAACTTTCAAAATCCGGCCAACACTTTTGCACCATCTAATCCTTTGCAATTGACCGGTACTGATAATACCTCTGCACTAGCACAAACCTTGGATACTTTCATGAAAGAATCCATCCAAGGGACGGCAAGTTTGCAATCTTCCATCGAGAATGTAATGAAGATCATTATCTCTCAAAATGATAACATCAAATCGATGGAAGAACAAATTGCACAACTAAAAGCCGAAATGAGTGCACGAGAGAAAGGGAAACTTCCAGCTCAACCTTTACCCAATTCTGGCTATTCACATGATGTGGATGCAATCACGTTGAGATCTGGAAGAGTGCTTGACACTCACGTTGGGGAAGAGTTTGATGATACTGATAAATCAATCAATAGAACCCCGGCTGAGACCTTTTCACACACACACACTTCTTATCCCAGTTCTTCTACCCTACCATCTTCTTCCGAGCCTATTCTTCATTTCCCAAAAGGCTCGCCACTACAGCCCACCTCTTTTACCTCTCCACGGACGATTCCCACTTCTATTCCGGGATCGGTTCCACACACACTTTCTTCTCGTATGATGGACCCAGCGCTTACTGCTAAAGCACCTTATCCGAATCGGTTAAGGGCTAACACACCGAGTCCACATATGGAGAAGATTATGAACATTTTTAAGCAAGTAAATACCAACATCCCTCTCCTAGATGCCATCCAACAAGTTCCGTCCTATGCGAAAACTCTTAAGAACTTATGCACTAGGAAGAGGAAGAATCCAGTGCCTAAGAAGATTTTCATGGAAAAAACAATAGACACGGCTTTCCCCCAACAATTACCGAGGAAACGTAAGGATCCTGGATATCCTACTATTTCCGTTTCTATTGGGGAAAAACACATTAACCGTGCTCTATTAGATCTTGGCGCTAGTGTTAACTTGCTTCCATATTCTGTTTATGAGCAATTAGGAATCGGAGAGTTGAAGCCAACCAATTGCACTCTCCAGATGGCTGACCGATCAATCACTAAACCTAGGGGTGAATTGGAGGATGTGTTAATAAAAATCGGAGAATTTATATTCCCGGTAGATTTTATTGTAATTGATACACAGCCTGTAGCGAACCCACGGAATCAAATTCCGGTGATTTTAGGTCGCCCCTTTTTAGCCACTTCCAATGCAATAATCAACTGTCGTAATGGTTCTATGACCCTATCTTTCGGGAATAGGTCAATTGAACTGAACATTTACAAGTTGGGAAGTGTACCCTCCGAACCTATTGCTCAGGCATGTTCTGTCGACTTAATGGATGTCGACAGCAGCGAATTTAATGATCCTCCTGATATCGATCTTGACTCTTTTCATATGTTATTGTTTGACCCAACTATGTATCATACACATACGGACTCTTCCACCGAGATGTCCGGGTCAACAATTAACACGGATTATGAACTGTTCTTAGAGTCTGAAGATCACCCCGCACTTTGTGATGACATTATTCATCGGGGTATTGATGGAACTTTTGAGGAAATCTTCGCTGATGAACTCGCATTTTTAAATGACACGGGTGTTGAGATGAATCATCTCCCAATCAATGAAATTGAACCTCCACCCCTTCTTTTAAACTGTAAAAAGAATGTGAGTAATCCATCACAAACACTGCATCGTCTCTCCAATACGAGACGCACACACATTCTATTCCACCACTTAACCTTTCCCCACTTCTTCTTCCACCAACCCGAGCACTGCATTGATAAAATTTTCGAATGGTTGGTGTTAACTTTCGGTCTTTGCAAAGCTTGGCATCGACCAATGATTTTTGACCCCCACTTGTGATTTTTAAAAGATTAACATTGTATAACTCAAGTTTGGGGGGGTATGTTTTTTCTGGCTCCTAAAAAGAATTTTTACAAAATTTTGAGCCAAAAATAAGTTTGAGGGAGGTTCTTCACTTAAATATTTTTCCCCACTAATAAATTCCTCCCAAGCTTACAGGTTTTGCAAGATTTAGCTGAAGGAAACAGTGAGGACACTGTTGAAAACAAGTTTGGGGGAGGTTTGTGCTTATTTTCGCATCATTTGCATCATACATTGCATAAGCACAAAACATTTTTTTGAAAACCTATAAAAATTTAAAAATTTTCAAAATTATAAAAATATTTTTGTACATAAATAAGATAATGAAAGTTTAGATAGTGAACAATTACATCCATGAGATTAGAAAAATTTAAGAAAACTAAGAAAATTAGAAGTTTTCTTATACGAACTAGTAATAAGTAGTTATGAGCCGTTGTCCCAAGGGTTAGTAAGATGAAGGACGTCACTAATCTGAGGATAAAAATAAGTCTGAAAAATAGTTTCTATTCTGGAAGCCAGACATTTTGAACGTTGATACCCTGCTATTCGCACTTACACACATCTTAAAGCCTGGGATAGTAGAGGATACCTTCAAATGCTCTTGTCTTAAAGCCAAAAGTATGAAAAAAAAAAAGTATTTTGAAAATGGTGAGAAAAATGGATACTGGTTTTGTTATCACCAAGGGCAACAAAAATATATAGCAAAAAGGTGCTTCTTCACCTAGTGCCCCAAGGTCAACTGGTCTGGGAGTCACTGCTATGCCTGAGGTGGTGCAAGATGAGGAAAATACACCAAGCATGCAAGCACATTAGTAATCGGTCGGTTAGTACCTCAAGAAGTATTAACGGTCGCATGAAAGTGTGTAAGCAATCTCGTTTGCCAAGAAGTACTGAGGCTGATGGGCAAGGGTATGATAGCTTGAATTGAATTCTCCGGGTGTAGGGATGTCTTTACACACACGCAGGGTGATATGATCGATGTTTGGAATAAAGATAGGAATGAAGAATAAGACGATGTTTTATTGAGGGAGGACGTGATTTCTGACATCTTTTCATGACCATTAAGATAGGGCTCATGACAACCGAAAAGCTAGCTTAGCTGGAAACCCTAATTTTCAAGGTCTTTCTTTTACAATTCTTTTCTTTAAATGTAATATTCATGATCTTTCTTTTATTATTGGATTTTGTGGGTGCAATTCGCTGAAAACCCTCAGGAGACAACACTCCTCCTACTAGGGACACCTAGAGGTTTAAAGGCTTGTTGCACGTGCTCAGTGCAATCGTGTTGCCTACGAAAGTGTGCTAGTTAGTTTTTCTCTTTCTTTATTTTCTCCTTCTCTTTTTAATAAAACATTCGCTCGAGACGATCGAAATTAAGTTTGGGGGTATTTGATCAGTCGAAAATATTGTATATTTTAGCCGGCAATTTCCTTAACATTTTCATACACTTAGAAGTGTTCGGCATGCATATTCTACATATTAGCAAATCTGTCACAAAATATGAGATTTCATGTATTAGACTTTTAAACCGACACTTTAAAGGAAATTAACCGCATTTCATGGCATCGCATCATTTCTGTATTTGCGCAACACTTGTTTCGAAGTCTGTGCAGGAAATTCCAGAAACCGAGCCAAATTGTCAAGAGTGCTGATCAAAATTACACCAAGTCTAAGTCTGGTGATCCGGCAGTAAAATTCCAGAAATTTATTCAAGGCCAATGGGCGCTTCCCGCCGCGGATCCGTGGCATGATGACGTCAGCAGAGAAGCAGATTTTCCCCATGTGCTTATTTCTAACGGCAAAGCTTCCAGAACTCTCCAGAAACTCCACGTGGCTTCATCTAGAAGGCTCGGCCTAACAACCTAGTTCTAGAAGCCTTCCTCCAACTAACTTCTTCTAGAAGCCTCCTTATAACAACCTTCTTCTAGAAAGCTCTCTCCAACAACCTTCTTCTAGAAGCCTCCTTGTAACAACCTCATTCTAGAATATTCCTTCCAACAAACTTTTTCTAGAAGATTCTTTCTAACAACCTCATTTTGGAGGGAAAATTCAAATTCAAATGAGGTAGTTCATTTTGGAGGGAAAAGTTGTTCATTTTGGAGGGAAAATTCAAATTCAAATGAGGTAGTTCATTTTGGAGGGAAATTCAAATTTCATCCAACAAACTTTTGGAGGGAAATTTGAATTTCATCCAACAAACTTTTGGAGGGAAATTTGAATTTCATCTAACAAACTTTTGGAGGGAAATTTGAATTTTATCAACAAACTTTAGGAGGGAAAGTTAGAATTTGAAATCCTAGACCTAGGGTTAGTTATCTATAAATAGTGCCTAAATCTAAGGGTTGAGGTTGTTGACCGGTTGTTCATTTGTTCATCATTAGTTCACCATTAGTTAAAAAATAATTCCCTCTTTCATCATCTTCTTCCACAAGTCTCGTGACAAGGCTTGTGCGAAACCCTAACCCTAATTCCACTCCTAATCCAAGATCTTGAGTACCAAATCAAGCATGAAGCCTTCAACCTTTTAGGAGCCGAGCCGATCTTCAATCGGGCAAGTGATCCAAGCCGATCCGCGATCCACGGAGACGAGCGAAGCCAAGTCGACGATCAAGTTCCTCCTCTTGTAGTTCTTGAGTGATTGTAACGAAATTGTTGATATAAATAAAAGGTGAAATTCGTTAATCTTGCTTTCTTTTAATTCTTGCATCATGATTAGATCTCAATTTGTAATTGTTGCTCTTGTTGTGATGTTTGAGTGAAACTCCGCTCGTTAAGGAGTCGAGACGATTATAGAATGATGATGTAACAAATTTAAATACTATTTTTAAGTCCTACGAGTTTTGTAAACCCTAGCAAGTTCAAGAATCGATGACCTAGTTTCGTAGCGATGCTTTCTTGATTGCGATCGCTCGAAATTAGGGATCTACGATCGCTTCTTGAATTTACTAGAGGCTAGAATACGAATGACATCGACGAAAGAACAAGGGATAAGATGAAACACTAGTTTCACAAGAAATCCCTAATTCTCATCGATGATCATCGATCTAGTATCAATTCATCGAAGGATAAGAATACGTAATTGTAAGATTACATCACATCTATAGATCCGATCGATTCCTACGAGCCTCATTTCGATTCTTGAGATTTGGTTTGGAAAAATCAACAAACGATCAATTCTTGATTCTATCTCTTAATGCTTTCTTAGATCTAGTTTTTTCTAGTTCTTGAACTTCAACTACAAATCTTGAATTGTTTTGTTTTCTTTTCATTAAAGATTCAATTCATCTAATTCGAAAGACGAACGATTACACTTTCCCTGTGGACGATCCGCACTCACATACTAACTACAATCCGACACCGTAGTTGATTGCGGTCAATAATTTTTGGTTGTGATTTCTTTACAATTTTCATACTACGCAACGAGAATTCTTTTCAATCAAATGGCGCCGTTGCCGGGGACTATTTGATTCGATATCACACAACAACATTTTATTACAATCACTCACTAATTATTTTCTTCATAATATATATATATATATATATATATGAAGAATGGCATGGATTTTCTATTTTTAGAAAATAGATAATAAGGTGTAAAATGTGGAGATATTTTTGGTATGGTCCATAGCATGGCTTGCTCATTTTTTTATTCATTTGCCATCACTATTGAAGCATGGGTGGATTTTTTAATCCATACTTCAATAAGTGAGGAGAGGATGGATGAGCCATTCTAAGACTTAGTCATTTTTCTTAGCTCATTTTGCTTTGCTCTCTACTTTTTTCTTCTTCTTCTTACTCATGCCTTAAAGCTCTAACACTCACATGTGATATGAACCATAGAGCTTTAAATAAATCGTAGTGAGCAAAAACAACCCCACTTCACCATCCTACACTTAATTAGCAATCAAGTGTTGTGTGTTTACTTCACTAAAGATAGTTTAGTGAAGAGGTAGCTTGAGCTAGAGAGACTTCGGGTGGATCATCTTCGGCAAAAAGATCACGGAGAAGGCTCGTTCAAACTTTAAGTGGAGCTACAATGAATTGTAGGGACTACAATCCGGAGCTTGAGAAGAGAAGGACACGATCTACAAAGGTTGTAGTTTCGTTCTCTTAGTGTAGTTTTTGATATCATGCTTAAAAACCCCAATCATCTAGTTTAAGTTCTTGGTTAGTGTTAATTAGCATCCCAAAAATTTTAAAATGACATGCTTGATGCCAGTAAAATCCGGTAGTGGTGCTAACATACACTTTCAGGATCTCCTTCCTCTCTCAGCTCTCATGAGGCCCGATCTCTTTCCGGCTCCGACCGAACCTTTCCCAATCAATCAATCTATTTCTTCTAGGGCTAAAGTAACAACCCCTTTTGCATCCATCAATTCATTAAGGGATATCTATGGAGTAGATGACTATGAGAGAGCCATCAACAACAACGATGACAACAAACGAAGCTGCATCGAAGAGATCCAATTGTCCACGGCCGGAATAATCTCTTCTTCCACTTCCTCCTGCTTTGAGAAACACAAGAGAGATGATAGCAATGACGACGACGATGAAAGACATACCGAGAAACCACAAGAAGTGGATTCGGGTCGAGACCCATTCCGAAAGGCGGGCCTCTGCTCCTACTTCAGGACCAGTCGTCGGAAGAAGAAGAACAAGGATGAGCGCTGCAGCCACGGCGACTCTTGACGCTGCGCTCATGGCGAGGAGGGGCTCGGGTCCCGACCAGACGGCTGCTGCTGCTTCTTTTTTTGCGATCATGAGAGAAAACCAGAGAGTTTCCTCCCGCGATTATATGGGACGGACCCTAACTGCAGCCATGGAGCTGGGGTCGACACCAGGCACATTTAACTCTTTAACAATTTACCCAAAAAAACATAGAATCCATGTTATTCAAACACGGTCATCTAAGGGCACGTTTGGTTGCAGGATTATGGATTTGGATTTAGATTTGGATTTTGGACTGTGGTATCCTGGGATTTCATAATTTTGTGTTTGGTTGATGGATTTGGATTTCTAGGTTTCCTTTGTTTTTTATGGGGCACCACAAAACAAGGATTCTTGAATCCTAAAATTTTTCAAGGATTTTCAAGAATTTGGTGTTATTCATTGTGTTTTTAGATGGGAGCCATGTACTTTATTTATTTAATAATCTTCTCTCTATCTATCTCTCTCTAGAATCCTCAAATCCAAATCCCACATTTTTTTCACCAATCAAACAAAAGTTATAAGGATCTATAAATCCAATACTAGGATTCCAAAACCAACCAAACAACAAATTACCAAATCCAGAAATTTCAACCGTGCAATTTTGGAATCCAAATTCCATAATCCTCCAACCAAACAGGCTTTAAGAACCCATGGTGTTTAGCTGTTGGCAGGGGATAGGCCCAAAATAGGTAGAAAAAGTATTCATGTATTATTATTAATTTAACAGGGCTCATTTTACCAGCATCAAAAGAAATATTTTACTTAGCATTGTTCAATAAAATTTCGCTTTAGTTTTTACTCGGTGAGCTGCTCTAAAATTGCCCATGGCTTAAAACCGAGACACAACTAAATAAACTCAACTAAATAAACTCGAAAAAATTTAGCCCGAAGATGTGAAAGTTTATATGCCTTATCTGCCTTAACATAACTATATAACTATTTGATTGACTCACAAGATAGAATAATTGTTAGGGCATAAGAAATAAGCTGATTGCGACTAAAATGCAATTACTAGATAAGGAAAAGATTATTCGAACTTTTAGGAGGTAAAGGGATTAATTAACACTAGAATTTCCTTTCCAGAAAAAAAAAGAACTATCAGCTAGAAAGGTGCCAAATGCATTTCCTTGATGCATAGTTGCCAGCATTCAGATGTCTTTGTAGATATTTTTCTTTTTCTATATGGTTTGTATATATTTCATATCAATATAATTTTCTTTAATTAGAGTAGAGCTTTCATCCATACTGTTTTGTTAAAAAAATAAATATGAATGCAAAGACCTTGGGCATGTTTAAATATAATTTAAACTGATGAAGAAATCAAATAGATGACAATTGATAGTTATATGATGACAAGGATTACAACTTAATCTACCTATAATTAAGATGATCATTATCCAAATGCCAACATGCTTTTCGTTTTATAGATTTTTTTAAAAGGAAATTTCACCAAAACCACCATGTCCAACAGCATATGTTGTCAAAACCATCCTGAATCTTAATAGGGAATTGTCGGACGAAAATTAAGTAACCATCTTCAACAAATTAATACAATTCTCGCCCACATCGGTCGCAGGCATGCGCAGCTGTTGATGTTTCCTTTGAAGGCATCTGCTTCTGCATCTTAGGCAAATCAATCTCTAACACATCTTTAAGAGCCTTTGATGCTTCATTAAGCTCCTCCAAACTTGACAAAGAATATAAACCAAACAATCAATACATAAAACTTAGGTTGAAATGGAACTATACTATGTACAAGTAAACTATATGGAGTATAAAATAGATAAGCATTAGGCCCATCACATTCAGCTACAAGTTACAAGCGCAAATGCACTCAACTTGCAAAATTTATGATTACTTTATATGGCCACATATAATATGATCTTCTAATGCAAATTTACATATGTAAAGATATTTATAGAAAAGAGAGAGTAATTAAAATGAGTGGAAAAAGAAGATAAGAATTTTAATGCGATATATAAGTTTGTATAGCCATGTCCATAACTAACATCAATCTATGGGTTTGAAAGATATACACATTTTTTTAAGGTACCAAGTTGCATTTTCCTTTTTCGAATTTGGATAATATAGTAGCATAGAAAATACAGACGTATTTTGAAGGTCCCTCCGCATGCCGCCACCGTTTGGTCCCTCCATTTCAGCCTCTGAGTATGAATGTGAACAGCATGTAATATAAGCTCATAAAGTACTATTACTCTAGGGTAAGGATAATGGGACTGTAGTGACAGCAGGCCCCCACACACAAAGGAACTGAGGAAACAGATATAAAGGGACAATTTTAAGGATATTATATTGGTTCACCTAGGCCATCATGTTGTAATAGAACCAGGCAGAAGATAAGGGATACAATGAACCAATGTGTTTTTTATGATAGTCAATGAACTAATGTGTTGCTATACCTGTTTCAAGACATTCTAGTCAGTGACACAGTGTTCCACTGAGAAACAAAGAGAGATTAACAAAACCAAAGTGGTCTCTATATTTTTTCTAGATATCTATTTATTTCGTATTCAGGACTGTCATGAGATTTTTTTTTAAAGGATGGACATTCCCTATACTAACAAAAATATCAGGAAAACTATTCCATTTGATAGGATATTAGAAGTTCAAACTGCCAATATATTTTCCATTTTAACAAATCTAACCATTCTTATCAAAGTAAACACAAAGATTAAAATAGGTAGAGGCCATGGCCCCCACAAGTTGATGTCACTGACTTAACATTAGTAAGAAAAACAGGAGATCAGAAGGCTCATTGTGAACAAAATTTGGAGCATTATTGCGATATCAACAAATGAATGTACTTGTTGGTTTATTATAACGGGGTTCAGATATCTAGCAGATGAAACAAACGATCAGCGATTGCTTGAGTGGGAAAATTCTAAAGGACATCACTAAACAAGAAAATGGGTAGAAGAAAATTCAACTTAAAGCCTCCTTTCACTACATGGTTTGTAATGGTCAATTTGCTAATATTGAACTAGCGACAAACACAATGAATTTATTGGTATCCAGAATGACATAGATATTATAGAATGAAGACCAGTTAGGAAACAGCTTTGTAATTGGCGAGCGACTGAAAATTCATGATGATCCTAAGCTACTAAAATTAATTACCAGATAAAATTTTCATATATCTTATAATCTATCCATTTAAAAAGATGTTTTTGATAAAGTAAACTCTTTTAATAACCCAAAGAGCGTGTTTTAACTAACGTATATAGCCCATCGAATTGAACTTCAGTTATGAAAGGCATACAAAAAAATTCCTATGAAATACTCTTCAGATATTTTACCTTATAGAAAGTGGAGGAGCCAATCGAATTATAGTGTCATGAGTGGGTTTCGCAAGAATCCCTCTTTCCTTCAACTTAAGGCATATGTCATATGCTGAGACGGGAGAGAGAGCATTGCTGTTCAGGTCTACTGCATTAAGCAACCCCCTTCCTCGCACTTCTTTTATGATTTCTGGGAATTGCAATTGA
The DNA here is from genome assembly GCA_030015575.1 of Agapanthus africanus. Classification (NCBI taxonomy): domain Eukaryota; kingdom Viridiplantae; phylum Streptophyta; class Magnoliopsida; order Asparagales; family Amaryllidaceae; genus Agapanthus; species Agapanthus africanus. The sequence goes on along the minus strand of CM057339.1, from coordinate 701,007,460 downwards.
ATCTTCTTTAACTGATCTCTAAATTCTTCTCCTAATTTAGCAGCTCTGCAAATAAAAATGGACATGAAGTTTATTTGCTGCAGATCAACTGAAAATATATTTGATAATGAGTTTGATTTTGCAAAGCAAACAAAGAACCTATTAAACTTTTTAACTTTTAATCTACTCTAGTTTTTGGCAAATGCTCTGACTTGTACAACAAAAGTGTTGAAAATTATAATTTTAATCTTGTAATCTAGAATGTTTAGGGTTTATATGCAAAAAGAAAAAAAATAGAAACACATTTTCATACAAACTAGCAATTTTACAATTTCTGAAGTGTTCGTATACAAACAATATTCTTTTTAGAATTTACCCTGGTTTCTAAGTAGAGACCACATGACATACAGAGAGATGCATGCATGTATTAGACTCACAAAATTAGGCAAACCCCAAAGAGTTTGCATCATAATAGTACAGAAAAGAAAGAAATGAAAAAAGTCAACAAGTATTAAAGAACTAGATAACTGACTAAAACATAATGCAGGCTAATTCCAAAATTTACATGTCCCTTACTAGCAGCTTGAGAACATCAATAACAAGGAAAAGTGGCAAACAAGTTCGAAATATGCAAAATCGCATTGAGAACTGTCGGATACAAAAGCAATGAGTAAACAGAATATTCACAACTTGCCTTGAACAACACAGGAAAAAACTCCAGTTTCGTAGAGGGATGTGTTTAGAATCATGTTGGTATGGTAGATCAAGCTTGATAATTTATTATTTCCATGAAGAATAAATGTCAACACTCAGCACTTTTAATGACAATGGTCATACTAATTTATTGCTGACATCATTGTTGATATGATCACCATAGTCTCTAGCAAAATACTAAAGTAAAATGCAGAAAAGATGCAAGTGAAATTTCTATGAAGCCAGAACTATATTCTAAGGAAAAAAGGCACACACAACCAGAATGCTGTTAATTTCCCAGAGCTGAAAATGGTCAAATACACAGAAGACAATATCCAAGCTAAAGGAATAAAGTCACTTTCTAGCTGCATAAAATAGTAACAGTAGCATTTTGTGATATCCAAAAGCAAATATCTTCTGAAAAAAATGACATAAATAAACCATACTTGGTGCTTAAAACAAGGGATATGATACCTCTTGATCAGTTCTTCCTCTTTGATTACATTCAAAGCAGCAATTGCAACTGCACTTGCCAAAGGATTTCCACCAAATGTACTGTCAACAATTGGATTTAAGAAACAATTAGCCGAGGCACTATCGCAGCCCTAAAATAATGGGAAACAAATAAATACAATTTCTGATAAATCAACAAAATGTAGGATTAAGTTTTAAAAAATATGCAAAAATATGACATCAAAGTTCTTTTTTTGGGTCAGTTGTATATAACATCCCTCTCTATACCTACTCAAGCATTTATCACCTCTCCGCTGGCTTATTAGCACCGATTTAGTAAGCATAGCAGGTTGAATTTGCTCTTTCATGTCGTATCGAGATAGACCTAGGGGTGATAACTGATAGGTGTTGAATAAGATTTAGATGAGCAGTGTTATTAGCATTAACCCTTTTTCCGGCAAGAACTGATTACATCTCATGATTGTTCTTCCCTCATGTTTCACTTGTACTTTAAGAGCCTTGATTATTTTTAGAAACGAAATTTAGACATAATAATTTATAATACAAAATCCCAAGCTTCAAATGGAAATTTCATACACATATGTACCTTCCATGTTCTCCTGGCCTGATGCATAGCATGATATCCTTGTCAGCAAGCACCGCGCTTACAGGTATAACTCCAGCACCTAATGCTTTTCCAAGTATCTGTTGAGAATGAATATAACTGGCATTAAAGGCTTTATATTTAAGATCGATACCAAGGTTACACAAGGCATTACCATGCGTGCACATATACCTACTAATAAAGTTAGTGCTTTGAGCAAAAAATACTTGACCAGAAAGTTTTGCAAGGACCTTACCACAACATCAGGCCTGACGTTTTCCCAGTCACAAGCTAACATTTTCCCGGTGCGAGCTATGCCTGTTTGAATTTCATCATCAATCATTAAAATGTTGTGTCTAGTACAGAGGTCCCGAACAGTTTTCAAATAGCCAGCAGGTGGAATTACAACCTGTGGGGAAAACAGCAGAACCTACTAAATAATTGTTGGCTCAAATAGAAATTCGATATGATGACGGAAATATTTCTAGATATTGTCATGAACAAGAATAGAAAACGAAATTATATGTATCATGCATATGAGATGCAGCCCGATACAGAAAGTCCCTGTTACAACTTACTGGACTGCAATTTTCTAGTTTTCACAAAAAGAGAAGAGACCAAAAGCAGCAACCTGTAATGTACTGATTAATACTGATAAATAGATAATGGGTGGCACCAACAACAAAATAATCATATTCCAATACGAGCCAGTTCTCACTCACATACACCAGTTCTAAGGGTAGTAATATAAAAAATAAAGATACACACGAAACATTATATTAGAGAGCCAACAAGATCATGCATTGCACCATGAATAAGCAGACAACTTTGACGGTACAGAGATTAAATCACTAGCAAACATAGAATCCACCATAAGGAAGCAAACTACCAAAATCCAATATATGACATGTTAAAATATGAAGAACCCTTAGCAATTTCGACGGATAACTCTAAATCATCCAGAAAGATTATCAACCACAATCTTAATAAACCACCAAAGAGTTAAACCTATATGCTGCAGCCTGCCACCAGCAATATAATTAGTTCATGACAAGTGTGCACCAGAATACATCATTGTCACACAATTTTTCCAGCTGAAACTTCAATATTCCTCTAACAAAAACTTAGCCACCCATAGGCTTAATCATCACAGCACTACAAATATGTGTATATTAATCACATACCATTGTTGTCAGAATCAAGAAAAAGATGCACAGATCTTTCTTGCAAACAGAGCTCATAAGAATATGGGTGTCAGAACAGATTACAACAAAAACTAAACTTCTGCTTTTTTATATTCAATTTCATAAACTGATTTTACTGTAAAGTATTATGTTGGATAGATGTACATTGCTATCCCGCAACCTAACAGCTTAAGGTGTTTGGTAAAGTGGCCTTGATATGGTATCAGAGTACACCATGTTTCAAGCGGTCCTAGATTCATCACTCATCACTGTCAATCAAATATATTCATTTATATCGTAAATTCTGCTTTTACTAGCGAGAGTTTCCGAAGGAGGCCTTTCCACGTGGCCTAAAGACCCACATGAAGGGGAGAAGTATTATGCTGGTTTGATATGCATTATTACCACGTAACCTAACAGCTTAAGCTTTTGGGTGTTTCTGCCATTTACAATATATTCTGATACCAGTATCAAACCCTACAAAGCCGAAGCGACCTAGTCTCTTAACATAAGGTATTCTGTTAAAAACATGGTTGATTACAAAGTAAAATAAACTACAACAAGTTCTTATGCATACATACCCCTGCCTCCCCTTGAATGGGTTCAAACAAAAATCCACATATTCGATGCCCATGGTCTGAAATTCAAAGAAAGCTTGTGTTACAATGTTGAGTACTTGATATTTTGCAAATAAGTCAGACAATAGTATTTGTATAAGTCGAAACCCACATAACACATTAAAAGTATGGTTGTTGCCACTAGCAAGAAATCAGCATAAGTACGGACCTTTAAATAACTTCTCAAGTGCATCAGCATCACCAAAATCAACTTTTAGATGACCAGGAACCAAGGGACCAAAACCTCTAGTTGCATCATTATCACAACTCATAGATATTACTCCAAGAGTCCGACCATGAAAACATCCACAACAAGATACAATAATAGCCTGCAAAAATCAATAGTGAGAATGTATTTAATCAACTAAAAAATCATATGCTGTAAATACCTTTTTTTGATGTCTTGAAAGGTTCCGCAATAGACACTTTTAATTATTACTAGAATATGAGAGACACCACAATGGATGAAATCTAAGATGTGGTATAGCTTGACAGTATAAGGGTAGAAAGTTTTTACCAACTAGACTTATAAATCAACAAAACGCAGTTTGTGTCTTCTTAAACAGTCAATATTAAAAAATTGAAAATAGAAACCTATCTAGTTTATCCCAGTAAAACTAATACCTTATAGACTGCAAGTAAACTAACTAATTGGTCAAACATTATGCAAATGGTGGATAGGGCGAAGTTGTGAGCCCATGTTAAGAAAAAAGAAAATGCGCAAGAAATTTGAAATTACAAACAATTCAGGATGAAAGAAAAAGGAAAATAAGAAAGATATATACACTTTATAGTTATAGATAATTCAGGAAAGACATTGAATGCCATGATCATGTCACTGAACAAATTCAGAAGGTATGACTTAGAAGTTGGAGCATTACACAAAAAAAATCCAAAAGTTTGCCTTCCATAATTTTGAGGATTCAAGCTATAGTGTTCACATAACAACCTCACCTCATCCTTTGGTATATTTTTCTTCTCATAACCCCATTTTCTTGCCAACTTCAAAGCAGTTTCGACGCCTTCGGCACCCGTATTCATTGGTAGAACCATCTCATATCCAAAAGTGCGCGTCAAATACTCAGCAAAGACTGGAAATTTATCATTATAGAAGGCTCTAGAGCTAAGAGTCAGTCTTCCAGCCTGTTCAACCAAGGCTTTCATTACTTTTGGATGACAATGTCCCTACAAGACAACAAAATAGAATTGCTAAGCTATAGTTGGCACAGTTCTATGTTTGTATCAATCTCGCTTAAGAAGAATAATAAATGGCTGATAGAGCTGAAGTTGGCAAGAACACTGAAAAGAGGGAACATTAATATTCTCAAGAAAGCAAACCTGGTTCACTGCAGAGTAAGCTGATAAGAAATCAATGTATCTATTGCCTTCAGGGTCCCAAATAGAGGTGCCTTTGGCTCGAGAAAATACCATAGGAATTGGATGGTAACTGCAGAAAGAACACGACTTAATTGTTGGATAAAAAACCAAAAAAGAAAAAAAAAAGCTGTGTATCGTTTAATAATAATGTAATATATAGTTTAATGATAACAACAACAACAACTGAGCCTTTTAACCCAAGCATATGGGGTAGGCTACATGAACCAACATGAGAAACACGCCGGGTCCAGCACATGATTCGTCCGCCTCCACTCACTCCTATCGAACAATATACTTTCATTGAGGCCGTTGGCAACCATATCTTTTCGTATTACCTCCATCCACATTTGCTTTGGTCTTCCTTTGGCCCTTTTGACATTGTCTATATCGAAAGTATCCATTCGTCGAACCGGTACTTCCATAGGTCTACGTCGCACATGACTAAACCATCTTAGCTCGTTTTCTCGCATGTTCTCCTCCACAGGTGTTACACCAACTTTTGCACGAATATCCTCATTTCACACATTATCTTTTCTCGTGTTACTACACATCCAACAAAGTATGCGCATCTCCGCTACGTATATCTTCTGTATATGATGCTTCTTAGGAGCCCAACATTCTGTAGCATATAATAAGGCATGCCGAATAGCACTCCGATAAAACTTCCCTTTCAACATTAACGGAAAGTTACGGTCACACAAAATCTCTGTTGCATTCAACCATTTAAACTAACCAGTCTGGATCCTTTGGTTGATATCGCTATCAATCTTCTCATCTTTTTGGATGATGGAACCTAGATATCTAAATTGATCACTCGGTGATATCTCTTGTCCATCCAGTGTTATACCACCATAGTCTCGATTTCTCTATTTGCTAAATTTGCATTGCATATATAATCTCTTGGAACTGTTCAATCTGAACCTCCGAGATTCCAACATTTGCCACCATAACTTCAATTTGGTATTAACCCATGTTTTCATCTCATTTACCATAACAATATCATCAGCGAATAATATACACCAAGGTACCAAATCCTGGATAGTTCTAGTAAACTTATCCATCACGATGGTAAACAGAAATGGACTTAATGCAGATCCTTGATAAAAGGCAATTGTAATCGGAAAGTCACCCGTTAGACCGCCGCAAATTCTAACATTTGCCACTACTCCATCATACATGTCCTTGATTATGTTAATGTACTTGACTGGGACTCCCTACTCATCATTATCCCTCCATAATACCTTTTCTAGGTATTTGTCGTACGCTTTCTCTAAATCAATAAATATCATATGCAAATTTCTTATCCTCTCTCGAAAACGCTTGACAAGTCGATGAAGCAAATGAATAGCCTATGTCGTCGATCGTCCAGGCATGAACCCAAACTGATTCTCTGTTATCTTAATATCCTTTCTTAACCTATGTTCAATCACTCTCTCCAATAACTACATGGTGTAACATAAGTTTTATTCTACAGTAGTTTAATGATAATGCAATATATTATTATTAAAAAATTTCAAGTAGAACTTTTAATTTAACAAGTATTAAAAGATTGGGACTGCCAGTTTTCATATTAATGTCCAGTTTTCTACTAATAATATAGGTTATTAATTTCAATAAAAATCAATGTGATTATGTGATCTTCCAATACACAATGGCCAATCTATACTACTCCTAAAAGCAAATTAGCATCCTTCTTTCGTCCGTGTATTTTTGCTAAAATTAGTATCCCGTATACCAAAAGTACCTTCTCAATCTTGGCTCCCCAAATCTCATCCTTATCTTCTAAATTTCTTTGTTGAATCAAGATCGATCCATCAACTTTGATCTTGCGTCCAAACCCTAGAACGAGAAGAAAACCCACAATAACGAGCTACCACCTCACCTTTCGAATCGCGCCCAATCTCGATTGCCATATATTCTAATATCAAGCTAGCAGTTTAGGTTCGTTCTAATTACCAAGGTTCGAGATTTCGACCGAAACCACCGATACGTGGTGGTTTGTATCGGTTTCGGTGGAGGCCGATACGAAACCAACCGAGACCGATACGAAACCAACTATACAATATCGTTTCGGCCAAAATCATTAAAAACTTATTTTTTATACCATTTTTACTATCATTGCAATCATTATAGGCCTTCGTTGTTAGAAAACAGCAAAAAAGTGAACCCAAACCCTATATTAATACTCATCTAAATACACTTTTCAATATATTTTGCATCATGGCTGGATTTTTAAATACTAGGATCATTGTCTTGTAATATAGAAGAATAAATTTAAGTATTTAATATATATACACTTATGTATATTGTATTACCGTCGAAAACGGAAATCCGAACCGAGATCAGCGAAACTAGCCGAAACCCAGCGAAATTAATAAAATTTTGAGAGACCGAAACCAAGTTCTCGAGCCTTGTTAATTACCATCTTCACATGCCTTTCTTTTTGAATATGGGATACAAATTAGGGCATGTTTGGATGGTTAGGATTAAAACTCATAGGATTTGATTTGGGATTAAAATATCCCGGAATTGATATGCATTCCTTTAACTAAATTCCGATGGATTTTTTAACTTAATTCATGTTCGGATATGCATTAAATCTTTTGCGCTATTTATTTTTTTCTAAATTTTTAAAATGATACATACAGGGAACATTTCTCAAAATATAGTTATTAACATTAATTCATGAATGGTGTTAGAACCATCAATTAGAGAATCATTCATCAATTTTTTAGAAAGCAAAACTATAACAGTAATATGAGGAAAAACATTATGTTCAAAGAAAAACCCAACCCCATTGATCTATTCAACATTGCAAGAAAATCATAACTAATTCCGAGGATCTTTACGGTGAAACACATGGTGAGATCGATGGAAAAAAGCTCTAAATTGGAGAAATCGAGATAAGAGAGATATTTGAGATCGATGAAATCAATGGAGAAACTCTTGAATAAAATGAAATCGATGACGAAATTACTTCAATACAGTGAAATCGATAGTAATTAGTGCAACGAAGGCTATGTGAAAAAATTCAAGGTGGGTGGTGGAGAAGAAAGCAAAATATTTTGTTTTTTTAAGAGGAGAGATCCTAGATGAGTCGGTTTAATTAACGTGAAAGTGATAGAGAAGAAAGAGCGAGGAGAGAGAGCTCATGAGAAAACAAATCGACTCTGAGTCAATCTTTTAATCCGGTGAAATAGCACTATTTGAAGTATTCTTTTATTCTGGATTTACCCTTTAAAAAGCCATTCAAATATGTCAATTTGTAGGATTGCCCCAATAGGGAGGAAAAAAGGAATGTAGAAACTAAATCCTATGGAAACCGTGTATCCAAACATGCCCTTAGGAAAAGACAGGCCGGCACATTCGATGACTTTCGCGGTCGAAAGAATACAGTGGTTGTTATAATATTTGCCTTCTTATAGAGAAGTGCACATACATGTGCAAAAAGGAAGCTTCCACAAAGCAGACAAAGATGGGTCCTCTCTAACGTTGACAAGCTAAAAGGTGACATCTAGCTAGCGACTTTCTTGCCAGACTTCTCTATTAATTCAATCTTTCCATCTTTATTTTTCATCGATCGTCTTAGCCTTCGTTTAAATCAGGTACATTATCAAATCAATTTTTAATTATATTTTATCAATTCCAAAGCAAGGACAATAATATAGAATCTTAATGTCCTTTGATGGATATTATTCTTATTATTTTTCAGTACGTGACAAAAGGTTGTGCTTGGTTTTGTCTTATGACTACCATCCAATGTCAAGCTTGGGCTGAAATGGATTAATGGTCATATATTTGTTGACAGTAAGTTAGTTTATGGGAAGGGGATATGTGGAAAGATTGATGCATGTAAGACGATCGATGACTAGAAGAAAAGGTTTATTTATAGTATCATGTACATCGGAAAATATAATTTCTATGTAGTTTATAAAACTCATTCTACATAGCATTTTATTTGGTTTCTTATAATTTTTTATGGCTACATTTTGCAATATATGTTTTCGATATTGACTTTGTTTTAAGCTTAAGATTTAGAATTCTGCTGGTCAGCATAACTTTCATGGCAATACTCCTATGTATTATAAAGCTCTTTGATTATTATCGCTTATTATTTCATAAGAACAATAAGATTTTTCCACTCTAATTTTTAGGTTAATTCAGAACTTTTATTTTCCTTTGGCCTTTTCCTTATTCCGAAACCCATTGACTTTCTTTGACCTATGAAAGGATTGATATCTCGAGAATCCAATGGTAGATTGTCTTTATTTCGAAATTGAGTTATATCTTTAGCATAAACGAATGATAATACTATATTTAGCAATTATTTTAATTTCAGTTTAAGATTTAAGCTTAAATCCTATTAGATTTTACAATCATGCATGATTGTGTAAGTCGATGTCGCGCACCCCACGTGTTCGCGGGGAGGCGGAAATTGCAAAAAATGATTTTTACGGGTTTCGCAGCACCGACTAGAACCAAGGATCGAACATAAACCATACCTAGCAAACTACTTGAGGTTTAACTACTCGGATACGAAGTTATACCTCACGATACATGTCCTTCGGGTCTTCACCGCTGTCCTCCTCGTCTTCGTAAGCTCTAAGCATCGGAGCGGATTGACGCAATCTCAACGGCCTCCTTGAGTCAAATACGATCCACCCGAGAGTCTACAGTCCGAGCTCCTACCTCAAATCCGAGATAACTACGGTTTCTAGTTCGCTAAACTAGAAATCCTAGGTTGTGTAGAGTGAGAAAATGTAGAAATTTGTCTCTTGGAACCCTAAGTTTCTCAACTCATGAGAGGACTAGGGTTTATGATGAAGAGAAGAGGCTTGAGGAAATAAGAAAGGAGAAGTGAGCTTGAAGGAGGCATGGCTGTCCATCTTGGATAGAATAAAGAATATGAGATATTTTATGAGATAAATATCACAATAAAATATCTCCAAACCCTCACAAATATCTTGTGGTGACTCATGACCATAAGTCACCAAGTAGCCATGCTAGGTTCAATACTCAAATCCAGCTCATTTCCTCCACCCATTTTGTTTAATCCAAAAAGAATAAAACCCTAATAGGTGTCCTCCTTCTAGAAGCCAATCCCCAGGAATTACGAGAATGCCTCTCATCCGTATATACATACCCGCATCCGTATTCCGAAGAAAACGAATACAAAGAGACGAAAATAATCTATCAATATGATATTAGGATCCGGTTTAAACCAAAACCCACTAGCATTATCCGTCCAATCATCATACGTGCACAAGTACACGTAAGTGATTGAAGCCCTGCCGTAAAACCATACGGCCTCTACACCTTTTGCCCAATGCAGGGAAACTCTCTGTGTGGGACTCTAAAAACTCGACACTACGCTGGCAATGGGTTTAACCACAGGCTGCAAATGGTACTAACTGCACGTAACGGTCCCCAGGTAGATGTCGATAAGAAGGCCGATGAGCTAACTCATCCAAACTCCTACTGAGCCTGTATGCGACAATCTCTGTACAGTCCGGTCTGTTTGTCTAAGAGTGTCGCATATCGGGCCTAGGGGAGGTAATCGTCAGACCCCTAATAGCACAATAAGTCGTGTCGGAGAGTAGCCCAAATCACCCTGAGAAACTACTGGGGTACCTACCAGTAAATCTCGCTTGCCTTGGCCAAGGACTTTGTGTAATGGCCTTCAGAACACGGCGCGATATCAACCCCTAATACCGGAAGAGACAAATCCTACCTAACCGCTACTGCTTCCAAGTGCTTCGGGACTGCACCCAACTACTACATGTTTGCACGGCTCCTTTGAGCCGTGGTAGGGTAGTAATCAAAATACAGTGGGAACACACTCGAGGCAAAGTAGCAGTGTCAACTCAACGGGCTAAGCTGTACTCATGTTATCTGAGAACTGCTACCCGATGATAGGTATAATACCCACCAACAGTTCCCGACGAGTCATGTCCAATGTACTCATAACCTAATAAGCACATGCATACTATCTCCAGTACGACGTACTAAAGGCTGTGGGACTGACTCTCCCCTGCTGGGATGAGAAGTGCATACACTAGTCTACTGTGGAGTATCGATGCCCCGTCTTGATAATCCTACGACTAGAGAACTGTATAGGATGTGCTTATAGACTACCCAGCCCCCACTAGTGTGACTGTTATCACAACGCTGGTAATCAAGCAAAGATCCTAAGGGCTCTACCAATATGTATAAGTGATATGCTAAAAGAAACACATGCACATATTGAGGTAGAAACAAACCAGGTAGCATACTACCATTTCGAACAAGACTGTTATTATATCCGTGTATATCCCAAGCTCCTATTAAGTAATATACAATCCAGTATGATACAACAATGGCCTCTAGGGCATATATCACTAACAATCTCCTACTTGCACTAAGGCCATATACTGGCATATCGCAGACCGAAGATCTCGAATAGCCTCTCGAACACTGTCTGAGGGATGGCCTCTGTGAGTGGATCTGCAGTATTGTTCTCCGAATCTATTCTCCTCACCTCGATCCCCTGGGGATCAACGATCTCCCTGATCAGGTGGTACCGCTTCAAGATATGTCTGGATCTCTAATGGGGCCTGGGTTCCTTCCCTAAAGCTATAGCGCCGTATGTTGTCATAATACTAAAATATTGGACCAACAAATGGAAGGAACCACCTGAAATTCAATTAAGAACTTTCTCATCCTGACTGCCTCTTTTGCGGTGTCTCATGCAACGAACTACTCCGTTTCCATTTTCGAGTCTGCAACGGTGTCCTGCTTGAAGCTCTTCCAACAGACCGCCCCTGTACTGAGGGTAAAGCCATAACCCAATATGGACTTTGAGTCATTCTTATCACTCTGGAAGCTGGAGTTAGCAAAGGCCTCGATCTGGAGGTCCTTTTCCGCCATACACCAAGTACATCTCCTTAGTCCTACTCAGGTACTTGAAAATGTTCTTTACTGCTTCCCAGTGCTTCTACCCTGGGTTTGACTGATACCGGCTTACCACGCTGAGTGCGTAAGCTACATCTGGTCCGGTACACAACATCGCATACATTATAGAGCCTACCGCAGAAGCATAGGGTATAAATGTGATGTGAGCCCTTCCAAATCAGTCTTGGAAGACATTTCTTTGGAGATGGTGATTCAGTGACAAGTCGGTAGACTACCGCGCTTTGAATCTTCCATACTAATTATTTTGAGTATGATGTTGTTGTACCTTGGCTGTGAAAGTCCACCATCTTTTTTGATCTATCACGATAGATCTGGATCCCCATAATGTAGTTGGTATCGCACAGGTCTTTCATAGAGAACCTCTGTGACAAGAATTCTTTGACTGATTGTAGCATAGGAATGTCATTTCCTAACAAGAGAATGTCATCCACGTACTCAACGAGGAATTCCACAGTTCTTGCTACAATCTTACTATAAATGCATGGTTTCATCTGGATTTTTGATAAAGTCAAATTCTTTGACTGTCTCAATAAAAACAGATGTTCCAACTCCGCGATGCCTGCTTTAGTCCATTAATGGACTTAAGAACCTTGCACACTTTCCCACTGCTCCCACTCTGATTGAAACCCTCTGGCCGATCCATATAGACGCACTCTTCCAAATCACCATTTAGAAAATCCGTCTCTACGTCCATCTGCCGGATCTTACAATCTTGGAAGGCAACAATGGCAAGAAGGATCCGAATGGATTTGAGCATAGCCACTGGAGAAAAGGTTTCATCACAGTCCAAACCAGGTCTTTGACGAAAACCTTTTGCAACAAGTCTAGCCTTATAGGTTTCAACCTATCAACCTATCCATTACACCAATCTTCTTTCTGAAGATCCATTTTGCATCCTACGGGTTTTACCCATTCTGGAGCAATGTTCAAAGTGTATACTTTGTTGGTGTATATGGACTCCATTTCGGTCCGTATTACGTCCAACCATTTTACCGAGTCGCCGCTCTGAATTGATTATTGGAAGCTAGTCGGCTCATCATTGTCAATGATGCAATCCTCTTGATCCCCGTCTACGAGAAAACCGCAGTATCTCTCGAGCGGATGAGACTGCCTACTAGTCCTGCGGATTGGCGTAGGGATGTCCGGTTCTTTTGAAATCTCTGGTTCTACCATATTTTCAGTAATAGTTTGTGGTTCTGAAATTTCTTCCAGTTCTATTGCGCTCTCATTATTTCCTTTTATAAAAAATTGATTTTCTAAAAAGTGGGCATGACGAGGAACAAAAACCTTTTGTTCCTCTGCGTAATAGGAAAGATACCCCCGGAGTTCTTTGGGTATCCCACAAACCTATACAGTATTGAGCGTGTCTCGAGCTTGTTCGTATACTGCTTTTCAATAAAAGCTGGACATCCTTATATCTTTAGATACTGAAAATAGGGTTTCTTTCCACTCCACATCTGAGATGGTATGGTAGGCACAGTCTTAGTAGGAACCTTATTCAAAAGATATATAGCTTATTCTAGTGCATAACTTCAGAAGGATCGCGGCAACCCAGCGTTACTCATCATGGAACGAACAATATCCAATAGGGTTCTGTTCCGTTTTTCCTATACACCGTTGTGTTGTGATGTGTATGGAGGAGTAAGCTGAGAGAGAATTCCATTCTCCTTTAGGTAATCCAGGAACTCGGCAATTTTAAGTATTTACCACATCGATCAGATCCCACTGTCTTGATACTTTTACCTGTTTGTTTTTCCACTTCATTCTTATATTCTCGGGATTTTTTCAAAGTGTTCGGATGTATACTTTCACAAGAAGACATGTCCTAACCTAAAGAAATTATCCGTAAAAGTAATGAAATAGGAATAACCACTTCGTGCATGTATAGATATTGGACCACACGCATCGCTGTGTATGAGTCCCAAGAGCTCGCTCGCTCTTACTCCGTGTCCAATGAATGGAGTCTTTGCCATCTTTCCTATGAGACAAAATTGACAAGTTGCATAAGACTGACATTCGAACAGATCCAAATATCCTTCTCTATGTAACTTCGACAACCGTGTTTCATTGATGTGACCCTGTCTACAATGCCATAAGAAAGTTTTATTTAATTCTGAAGACTTTCTTTTAAGTGTGTTCTGGACGTCTGAAAACTTGAGCTTGATTCAATATATACTGTCATCTAGTGTACCTGACCCAATCAAACTTTGATTTAGGTGGATGTGAACCATATCGCTTACAAACTAGACTTGGTATACACAAACAGTTACAAAGAATCAATATCTGCCCATATGTCAATTCTAGGTGATATACCCTACGGATACAGTGTCCGTGCTCTTTCCGTTAGCAACCCTAAGAATCATATCACCTGCCCTGATAACTCTACGGTTTCTCAAAACCTGTAATGAATTACAGATATGAGATCCTGATCCGGTATCTAATATCCAGGAAGTAGAGTTAATTGACAGACTGTTTTCAATCACAAACACATCCGAAGTCGAAACCACAACATGCTTCAGATCCTGGATCCTGGCTTTCCAAGCCCTGCATCCCTTTTGCCAATGCATTTTCCCGTAACAATAGGAACTTCCCTCCTTCCTTACTATTAACCCCGAAACTTTCGCCCTACCCTTTCCATCTACGTTACTGACACCGCCTATCGGTTTTGTGGAGGTCTTCTTCTTCTCACCCTGGCATCTGCCTTAGATCCAGAAGAGGAAGATTCCCCAATAAAAAGAGCGGGTGTCTCCCGATTTCCTTCAGGGTGCCCTCAACTGGAAGTATAACTTTCTTCCCATGGGCATAAGTAGCAGGTAGGGACTGTAGAATCATATTAGCATATGACTCGTTCTCCAACGTGGTCTCCAGGTCCGTAGGCCTTTTAATATAACTAATCATTGTAGGGACGTGGTCCCCTACGGATGACCCGATAGGCATCTCGCTTGAAGCAATTCTCTCGAGGTCTCATATCTTGCGATATGAGATTGCTCTCCATATAAAACTTTGTTATGGAGGAAAATAGAAACAAAGTTCATCGTCTCGTGCTGCCTCTGGTATACACCATCAACTAAGGCAAACACGAGGCACTTGGCATTCGCACAGTCTTATTCCCTTGTCTTACGGATATCCATATTCGCGACGGTGGAAACTGGACCTGGGACGGCGGGGGCTATGAGTAGTAATAAGGTGGTCCAGCTTGTCATAGGCAATGGACATCTGGACAAAACTTTGCCAGTCACTATAGTATAACTCAATCATTTTATTATCTATTTGTAACCTATTCTGGTTACCTTGTCGCTGCAATTAGGAGAGAGAGAATAAAACACTCAGCATGATGCTCTTGCAAGTTTAGATTGGTTTTTAATTTATCTAAACAGGATAGTTCCCACTGTTTCTCGAATCCTTCCTCAAACCATTAAAGAAGAATTAGTTAGGATTGATCTCACCGTACAATACTTTTTTAACCGTTCGGCCAGGCTAGTGTCGGTACTTCGAGGGAGGTTTTACGACGCTTTCGCGAAGTTTCTTAATTAAAAAACCTCTTTTCCCTGGAGACGTAGCCCCGCTAACACTGTTCTAGACACCTACTTGTTTTATAGCATTGATCGTTAAGTGAAGAATCTCCTGAGGAGTAGCGGATGCTCACAGTAGGATCGGCATCCAAATACCATTGTGTGATAATTCTGAAGGAATCCTACCAACATTATCATACTCCAAATGGTATGCAGCACTAGTAAGTTTCAGTTTCCTTAGAAACTCCCGATGTGGATTTTTGCCTTATGCTCTTATGACCTTGACGAAGGCCTACATATCATAAGTCACATGTCAAGTTCTACCCGTCATTCTTCAGGTTAATTTAAACACACCCGTACATACCCTTGACGAAGGCCAAAATAGTAGTACGACTGTCCCAAACCAACGCATCTATCTATGCTACAGATGAATATCCAGCAGCTACCAAACACTATGCCTTGGCGAAGGTCAAAATACATAGTTTGAATACTACTGAATATTCAACTGAAACTATGGAGGGCTACGAATGGTGTTGGCGAAACCGTGAACGTGGTGAACTTGATATAATCGAAGGAACCTGATAGCTTTTAAAATGAGTGGTTTATGCTCCATATTTAAAAGTCTCAACCGAGTAGTTTTAAAATTTATTCCAACGATTCAGCTTTGGTTTGTTTGCTTTGCATTAATGTAATGCAGTCCCATCATTAACACCTATCATCACAGAAAAAGACGAAAATATCACGTCCACTTATGCCATCCGCATTCGCTGCTGAGCCCCGTCATCACCCGTTAGGTTACATAACTAACGACAGAGTGGGGGCTGGACTAGCACGGATGCAAAACATAAGCAATACCTACTAGATATCATATATAGATATATACATTCGTCTCACGCAATAATAGGCATTCCAGATCACAGATGAACATATTGAATATACTAGAAATTCTACGTTTCGTTTGAGCCTGCAACGAAAGACAGATTTCACGGTCGTGATGAATAGTCAAACCCCACCCTAGACCCCTACGGGTGCGGCAAACTACCCGCCAAATACCCAAAGTGAAGCAATCTCCCTCAGCAAAGTGAGTAGGTCACTCGGCACTTCAAAGTACCCGGTAGTTTGTGCACCCCACGTTGGGTCTATCCTAAGAGCAAAAACAGTTAAAGAAATAATACAACGGTGGCTACAATCTCAACCCGGATGTGCCCCGCAAAAATAATATTACATCACTTTACAAATTCATATCGAATGAAAGAATGAGAACTCTCATCTCACGTCCCCGGCTATTCATCAATGACGATCCAACAAGTTCATATACACAAACCAATATAACAACATCACAGATATGTGCAATCTCAACTAATCGACGTATACCAATTAGTCAACGTTTCCAAACACATATATAAATCACAAAACTTGTAAAGTAACCGCGACATTAGAATTCCGCACGCAATTAGCAAACTAAAACAATTTTTCCAAAACATGAAAAATTCAGTGAGCTAAAGTTCCAAAACCGATCGTTTTAAGCCAATTCGGAAGTCCGAATCAAAACGAAATGCGCCCGAACCTTCGCGGGAAGTTAGAGAACGAAATTAACTCCAAGTCGGGAGGCCTAGAGGGGTACCCTACCCCCGAGGCTACCACGAGATGGCCAGGGGGTGAGGCAGACCCGAAACTGCCCAAGGTGGGGCAATTTCGGGTCCCCACCGCCAAGACCACCTTGTGGTGGTCTTGGGGAGTGGGCCCAGCCGTTCGGCCCTCCCGGAGGGTCCCCGTGGTGCGCACGCTCCACCCCGCGGGTTCTCAGTTCAAACCGTGAGCCCACGGGGTGTGTAAACAACTCAAAACATCAATTTTGGAAACTGTTTTTTTGGCAGTTTTTACGCGACAAAAACGGCGGATTTCTAACGTCGTTATAAGCTATCTAAGATTTATGAGAGGCTCTGATACCACTGTAAGTCGATGTCGCGCACCCCACGTGTTCGCAGGAAGGCGGAAATTGCAAAAAAAAGATTTTTACGGGTTTCGCAACACCGACTAGAACCAGGGATCGAACATAAACCATAGGTAGCAAACTACTTGAGGTTTAACTACTCGGATACGAAGTTATACCTCACGATACATGTCCTTCGGGTCTTCATCATTGTCCTCCTCGTCTTCGTAGGCTCTAAGGATCGGAACGGATCGACGCAATCTCGACGGCCTCCTCGAGTCAAATACGATCCATCCGAGAGTGTATAATCCGAGCTCCTACCTTAAATCCGAGGTAACTACGGCTTCTAGTTCGCTAAACTAGAAGTCCTAGGTTGTGTAAAGTGAGAAGATGTAGAGATTTGTCTTTGGAACCCTAGATTTCTCAACTTATAAGAGGTCTAAGATTTGTGATGAAGAGAAGAGGCTTGAGGAAATGTGAGACAAGAAGTGAGCTTGAAGGAGGCATGGTTGTCCATCTTGGATAGAATAAAGAATATAACATATTTTATGAGATAAATATCACAATAAAATATCTCCAAACCCTCACAAATATCTTGTGGTGACTCATGACCATGAGTCACCAAGTAGCCATGCTAGGTTCAATGCTCAAATCCACGTCATTTCCTCCACCCATTTTGTTTAATCCAAAAGGCATAAAACCCTAATAGGTGTCCCCCTTCTAGAAACCAATCCCGAGGAATTACGAGAATGCCCCTCATCCGTATATACATACCCGCATCCGTATTCCGAAGAAAACGAATACAAAGAGACGAAAATAATCCATTAATATAATACTAGAATCTGGCTTAAACCAAAGCCCACTAACATTATCCGCCCGATCATCATACGTGCACAAGTACACGTAAGTGATTGAAGCCCTGCCGTAAAACCATACGGCCTCTACACCTTTTGTCCAGTGCAGGGAAACTCTCTGTGTGGGACTCTAAAGACTCGACACTACTCTGGCAGTGGGTTTAACCACAGGCCACAAGCAGTACTAGCTGCACGTAATGGTCCCCAGGTAGATGTCGATAAGAAAGCCGATAAGCTAACTCATTCGAACTCCTACTGATCCTGTATGTGACAATCTCTGTACAGTCCAGTCTGTTTGTTTAAGAGTGTCACATATCGGGCCTAAAGAGGAGGTAATCATCAGACCCTTAATAGCGCAATTAGTCGTGTCGGAGAGTAGCCTAAAACACCATGAGAAACTACTGGAGTACCTACCAGTAAATCTCGCTTGCCTTGGCTAAGAACTTTGTGTAATGGCCTTCCGAACACAGCGCGATATCAACCCCCAATACCGGGAAAGACAATTCCTATCTAACCGCCACTGCCTTCAAGTGTTGCGGGACTGCACCGAACTACTACCCGTTTACACGGCTCCTTTGAGCCATGGTAGGATAGTAATCAAAGTACAATGGGAACACACTTGAGGCGAAGTAGCAGTGTCAAGTCGACGGACTAAGCTGTACTCATGTCATATGGGAACTGCTACCCAACGATAGGTATCATACCCACCAACAGTTCCCGACGAGTCTTGTCCAGTGTACTCATAACCTAATGAGCACCTGTATACTATCTCCAGTACGACGTACTAATGGCTGTGGGACAGACCATCTCCCCTGCTGGGATGAGAAGCGTATACACTAGTCTACTGTGGAGTATCGATATCCCGTCTTGATAATCCTACGACTAGGGACCTGTATAAGATGTGCTTATAGACTACCCAGCCCCCACTAGTGTGACTGCAATCACAATGCTGGTAATCAAGCAAAGATCCTAGGGGCTCTATCAATATATATAAGCGATATACTAAAAGAAACGCATGCACATATTGAGGTAGAAATAAATCAGCATACTACTATTTCGAGCAAGACTGTTACTATATCCGTGTATATCCCAAGCTTCCATTAAGTAATATACAATCCAATATGATACAACAATGGCCTCTAGGGTATATATTACTAACAGATTGTTTTGAACTCCAACAAACTCTTCAAGAGTACTTGCATGTTCTTCTTGATTTGCTCGTTTGACTATAAAAGTATTTTCACTTGATATGAGTTTTGCTTATCACTATTTGAAAGATCCACTAACTTATGCGATGGCATTTTATAAAATACAATCTTGAATTAGTGAATAAGTGAAAATGGAAAAGAATGTAACATAATTGATTTAGTTTGAGAGGATATTTACACTGCTTGTTTATTTCGTAATATAAGCTTGTGTAGCACTGGCGGATCCAAGTATAGCCGAGGGGGGCGGTTGCCCCTCCTGAATTTTTTTAAGTAGACGAGGATAAGGCCTCTGCCATTTACAAGCTGGAGGAGATCTGCGATCTCTTGAGGACGTCTCATGTCAGCATCGTGAAGGAGGTCTCTGATTACATCTTCAAGCGTCTCGATCACAAGAGCCCCGTTGTCAAGCAGAAGGTGAGCAATTTTCATAGGCCATGTGTTAATTGTTTGCTTATGACTAATACTTATCTTTATCTCCATTGGGAAAAAGTCAAGATTAGAAGGTAATAATAATAATGCATCTTGTTGGAATATCAATACATCGTCATCAATAATGCCAATCATTGTGTTAATTGTTTTGAGTTTGAGTGCACTCCCTTCCAAGCTAATGGTGTTCCTTATGCTGATCTCATTCATTAGCATGCGAGAATCGGACAATATGGTAATGCCCTTAAGGTGTTTGATGAAATGTTTCACTAGGCATGCGATATTGTGATAATCTTTTATTCTTGCAACTAGTTAGAAAGATATTATTTTTAAGGTTCCAAGGCTAAATTTCTCTAAAATGACCTGACCTTTCCTTTGAAATTTGTTGCACTTTTCATATTTTAAATTATTTGTAAATAATTAAAAAATAATAATTACTTTTACATAAATAATGTAAAAGATTTTTGGCAATAATGAACATAGTTTGGAAAATATTGTTCAAATTTTGATGTATATTAGAGGATCTTTTTTAATTTCGAAGTTTATTTATAATATTCTAAGGCCGCTTAATTTCCTTCCCACATGACCAAATTTTCTGGATCCGCCACTGTTGTGTAGTAAATTTTTAAATAAAAAATTGTTGTGCAATAAATGTTATATAAGATACTAATTCCGGTATGATTTTTATCAATTCTTGCATGGTACTTTTGCGCTGATATTACATATATTGATGTGCCTCAAACTCTATCTTTTGAAATAGTGACGAGTTGTTGGCTTATAAAAAAATTATGGTCATCTTTGCATAAAGTTTATTGGTCGTAGCTACAATTTTGTCATCTTGCAATGCTGACAATGGTCTTTTTATGGAAAACTTTTCCTTTGTAAGTTCAACAGTTTTCTTGTGTCATGTGTTTAAGTCTATCATGTTTTATACCTGTCATAATGGGGAATATATTTTAATATCATTATAACTTATAAGGTACATTTAATCTTTACGTTTTTTAGACTATTTAACAATATCGAAGAATTTGGCGGACACCATTTGGTCGTTTACGATTATCATAATGTTTATTTCTTATTTATAATTTTCTTAATTATGAATTTATCACAATATAAAATAAATTGAGGATTGACATGAGAGTCGATGGTTTGCTGAAGTCTAACTTTAATCCTTGAAATTGTTTTCAACATCTACAAATCCATTAAGTTTCTTTATAAAACATCATAACCTTTCTATTTTTAATCTAACAATCAAAAAGTATACCTGATCATTATTATTTATAAGAAAGTTTCGACATCATCTATAACAAGGCTCGATCAATTTAAATTATCTCAATTTTACTACAATTTTGTTGATTTAATTAGACTAAATATCCAAATTTGTTAGTATTGTTGATATCCATTATAATTTAGGAGATTAAGTTACAATACTATAAAGCATATGATTTTACTTACTATTTCAAACTTGCTTACAATTAAATGGTAAGCTGCAACCATTGATAATTAGGAATTTCTTCTTCTTCTTCTTCTTCTTTTTACCTTTTTATGTCGTTTTGTAAGAACAAACTCATATTAACTCTATTTTGGTTAAAGAAAAATTCAAATTTTCTTACAAAGTGCTTATAAGTCTTTTTTTTAAAAATTCTTTCAATTTCTTCTAACTTTTGACCGAACAAAGTTAAATTTTTATTTATGGTGTATAGATTGTGAAAATATCATTACTTAACTCCACATGCGTGACACGTGCAAAAATCCAATATACATAGATATAAATCTGACTTACTATGGAAGTACTAAATAACAAAACAGAGATTCCTAGTCCAATCCGGATGCATTAAAGAATAATAATCAGATTCGTGTTCATACTTTCAACACTTGGATGCCATTTT
This sequence comes from Agapanthus africanus, assembly GCA_030015575.1. NCBI lineage: Eukaryota > Viridiplantae > Streptophyta > Magnoliopsida > Asparagales > Amaryllidaceae > Agapanthus > Agapanthus africanus. The sequence goes on along the minus strand of CM057339.1, from coordinate 700,985,780 downwards.
AAACATGATTTAGTATTACGCATATATGATAATGGAAACCAAAAAATGCCATTTTAAACACGAGCAACAACAATCACATGACAATATTTCTTTCAAAACCTAAATTATGACTACGTAGAATTAATCCTGATGTGGATTATGTCTTCCACTGGGGCTCTCTCTTCTCCCAAGCCTACAAGTTCTTCCCACTGTCTCCACAAATTTTCATCTCTTGTACAATTCATCAAGCACCTTCTATGCAAGAAACCTCTTTTCATCCATGGCACCACAGTTCACATCTAGAGGTTATCCAGGAAGCAGAACTTGCTAGACTACAATAGTATCAGTTGAAATTTGTTTCGTTACTCTCCAATTTTCAAATAGCGCTACTTAAGTTTGGGCAATTAGAGATTCAAAATCATCCCAACTCACTCGACAGACTAACAACAAATAAGGAAATTCTAAGCTCGAAACCGAAAATTAAAAAACATCAAAGAGATAATAAAAGAAAGTTACTTGTGAGCGCTGTGCTGCTGTTCCTTTTGGATCAGCTCTTCAGAAGAGGGAGAAGAAGGAGGATGAGGATTTTTCTCTGGTATCGCACACATGAATCTGATCCCCTTTGATCTCTCGATTCTCAAAGCTCTCCTCATTACTCTCTGAATCGACTTCGCTGCAGCACCCATCTCTCTCTCTCTCTCTCTCTCTCTCTCGATCTCGATCAGAACTTGATCAGAATTTGATAAGAAGGGGAAAGGGAATTTGAAGAGAGATATATAGTGATGATTAGATAACAGTATATGCCTAATTTGTAATTTGTGCTCTCTCTCTCTTCTCTCTCGTGAGAAAAGAAAGAAGAAGACAAAGAAAGAAACGTTAGATGCTTGCCTCTCTCTTTCTCTTTCTTTAGCTCATTAGGTGGCACTGCTGCGTGCTGATTCTGCAACTGCCCGTTATATCGCAAAACACAACACACACACGTCGAGGACAAGTTAGATTATTTATGTATGGGCTTTTATAGGCCCAATCTTTACAACTTGCAATGAATTACATTTGACATTTACCAATTACATTTGACATTTATCTAAGTTACCAACTAGGTATAGTTTGAATGAGACCCAGGCTGATCCATGGACTGGCACCATTCCGCAACAATCCACCCCACAAAGGGAAAGGCGGGAAAAACTCTATCTTTCCTGATCGTTCGCGTTGTCTGTCATTCCGTGGGCATTTGGGGACAATCGAACAGTTAGAACGGGCTTCTGGAAGGTGCAGCTAGGAATTTCCACATGTCAAACTATCAAACCATGGAATACTTGAAACACCGTTGCAATGGAACTTTATTCTTTGAGCAAGGACGTAAAGTGTTTCCGATGTTTCCTCTCAAAAGTAAGAGGGCTGGCCAATAGAGCAAGTCATGAGTTGGTAATTCATCGTCGGAAAGACAATTGGACGATTTACGGGCCTGTGTAGTGGAGAAATAATGAAATATTGTTTGGATGGTGTTCTTTTGTTCATACCTAGGGTGGTTCCTAGACTCTACCTTGCCACCATTCCATCATCACCAAAAGAACAGGTTAAAGTTCTCCTCACCAATCTAAAGATAGATATGATAAGAACGACAATGGAACATACATTGTAAATTAGTGAATGGAAATTTCTCGTTTGGTACAAGAAGTCTTAGGATAATGTCCCCTGATCGGTTGATTTTATCGAGCATTCCGTTCTTGTAGGACAATGAGGGTTTTGGCACATGCTATCTCGTGCACATGGTTTTCAGGATAGCTTTGTCTTTATTCCAGCCGAGATTTCCGTTCAGTCATTGATAGCATGCTCCTCACACCTCTAGACATGATAAGAACTTCTTATTAGTTGTGGAACGCGGACCTTTTTCTTTCGTTTTGGGAGGCGTTTGAGTCCTTTCACACACTCTTCCTTCTTTGGGTGTTTATATGAATTTTGTTGTGGCATTCTATTTCTATATAAGAAGATGTTTCCAGAGTTACAGATAGGAGACTATGCTATCGTTTTTGAGTCATTTCTAGTTGTGACAAGGTTGAATTTCAATCATCATCTTCAGATATCGCTAGGCCAATTAAGTGATTGTGTAACACCTTAGGATGTGTTTAGTGGCTAATTATACTTTAATATATGGTTTTTAATAAAAAAAAAAAGTTTACCAAATCGATTTTCAAATATTTTATCCTATTTAATGAATATTTTATTAGATTTTTCCTAGGCTGGCACACACTTGTGCATGTAAACTAAGGCTTAATTGGGGTTAAACCATGATTAGCAACCATGGTGGGTTAAACCATTTTAATTAAGTTACTTGGTTTTGGGGTTTAAATTTTAGTATGGTTGTTTAAAAATGGAAAAAAAAAGGGGGGATTTGAATTTTCTTTTTTCTTGTGTTACTTGGTGAGAGAGAGAGAGGGAATGGGCTTCATGGCATGAGCCATGCTCATTAAATGAAGAGAGAGAGAGAGGGGGGAGGGGTTGACTAGCCTTAGCCTCATTTCTTTGCCTCTCATTTTTTTTTCTCACTTCACTCTCTCTCACACACACACCCCAGCAGAAGAAGAAGCAGCAGCAAAGGCAACAGCAGCAGCACAAGCAGCAGCAACAGCAGCCTCAAGCAGCAGCAGCAGCAACACTTCTTCTTCTCCTCCTCCTTCTCCTGCATCGTAGGGTCAAGCAAGGTATAATTTCTGAACTCAATTCCCTTTTGCTAAAGCTTATGTGTAGAAGTAGCTTCGGTTAGTGATAAAAGTGAGATTTTGTGCTAGAAATGATGATTTGTGTGGACTTTTGGTTAGAGAATGATTTTATTGGTTAGCCTAGCCTAGTTAAGTGTTATTAGGGCCACATAAATTAAGATTAACCCCAGATTTCACCAAAATACCCTAGGTTTTCATTTAGTGCAAAATATAACGTTTTTAAGTGAATTTTTAGCTTTTTGTGATCTGCTATAGACCCGGTGATTTCAGATAAAATCTGAGTTAACTGGAGCATGGTTGTTAGATGTTGATCACATACCCAGAGCACGAGACCCCCTACCCAAATAGTGGCCGCCGGTTTATTCTTTCTGGCCGCAAATTGCGGCCAGATGAGAGAGCTAGGTGTTAGGGTTTTCGCTAGGATAGTCTGCTGTGTTTTCCAGTGCTGTGGCATGTGCAATTTTGTATGTTTTCACCTGTGTCAAAATCTGGGACGATATATCGTTTTTCTAATAGGTTTTGTTTGCGCGATACGCGCGATACGTGAGTGGGTTCTGTGATCCAGCGTATCGCGACGTGTCGGGATAGTTTTAGACGCGTATACACACGTTTCAGCGTATCGTACACACGCGCGTTTAGCTCGCGACGTGAGTTTTTCGTTTGATTTCGATATCACGTTTTAGCGAGATATTTGCTTATATATGGATTCCTTGTGTAAATTCCAGGTTCGCAGGCGGGTACGTCAGACGCTGCAAAGAAGGGGAAGCAGATGGTCGGCTATACTTAGCACGCAACCAGGTGAGTAGATTTAACATCTACGGGGAAATCGCCCGTATGGCGTTAAGCGTCAGGGAGTTATAGGATATTTTAGTTGTATGTGTTCATATATATATACTATAGTAGCATACCATCTCCTGTTGCATATAAATATGGTAATTATAGAATACTGCACTGTCACTAACGGTTTAAGCTGCACGAGCACTCAATGTATGTTACACTCACGCCGTTAGTGATTGCCATGACACTCGCACTATAGGATCACCGCATCATTGATGATTGTCATGACTTGTCGCATATTCACATATTATCAGATATATCACTACCTGCGCACATGCACCCTTTATATTCACATCAGTGCATACGTACCTTGATATATCTACACTTGTGCACATATACATCGTATATCCATATTAGTGCACATGTACATTGCTACACTCATATTGCGTACATATCCATTCGCACATCCATACCTATATACATACATGGGTGATATCAACATGATTTAAAAACTAAGGGACCGCACGAGACATTTTCAAAACTAGATCATTTTTAAAAGAGCGGTTTTCCCTTTCTTTTACTCTTAGTGGCATACGACACATTGCATGGATTGACGCATTGAGTTTGGATTTATGTGATTTCTGGATTTGGGAACCGTGGTATTATTTTAAGAAAATACGCACTATTTTAAAAACTCAGTTTCCCTTGATATGATATTTCAGTGCGTCCACCATGCGTTTTCTCGGTTCTGAGACGTGTGACATGTGAACCCAAATCGAGGAGCTGGACGAGACCGATTGCGGGTACATGATGGACCCGGTATGGTATCCCGGGGCGAGAACGGGTCGCTGTGCAGTAGACGGTGAGCCTGACAGAGGGACTACTACCTACCGGTGATTGGTTGGACCTGACGGTTATCCGGAGGATACCGACCAGAGTCGATAGATGGATACGGGACGACACGTACTGCCGGGACCGAGGGCCGATTCCGCAGGCGGAGCCCGTGGGCCGATCCGACTGACGGAGCCCGATACTTGAGGATTTGCGTGTCGATGCTGGACACGATTACTTTATGATATTTCGAGTGCCGATATTGGGCACTCACTATTCTATGAGATTTACAGGATTTGAGGGCCGATTAGAGTGACGGCGTTTGAGTTTTACTGGGATTTGGGTGCATTGATGGACACCGGTTATTTTTCCACGTTGACATTCCGTGTAGATGATATTTTATCCCATGCTCAGCATTCATTATTTTACATCTCATCATGTAGTTATAGCACCTGGTAGAGTACTTTGCATAATTATTGCATATCATGTTCATCATATATATTGATGTTATTAAATTGCACATGTTAGGCATGATTATTGCGTATCCAGTTCATCATATAGACATTATCTGCTGGAATATGTTAGAGTATCGCAGCACGTGCATACTTACGATTACCTTTATATGTTATTTACTATTCACGAGTTGGCAACTCACCCCCGTTGTACCATAGTGTTGCAGGTTGCCCCTCGGAGTGGTCGCGGCAGGCTGCTTTCTTGCATCTTTTGACATAGATACCACTACAGTTGGCGCGTGAGCTTTTGCTGATAGGTGGGTTTTGTGTGGTATCTGTTTATTTTCCAGTTGTATACATCATTGTATCAGTATTCTCCATCTACTACTTATGTATTGACTTAGAGACCAGTTGTGAGGACGATATATATTATTTATACTTTGGTGTCGAGCCCGTTGTGAGCCGACTTTATTTATATAGTTTTATATTTCATGTTGTCTTCATTTATTTTACTCATTCTTCGCTACGGCGTCGTATATTATCATTGTGGTGATTGTTTCCGCCGTAGGGCGTGATTGCTCCCGTTTGAGATGCTTATTTCTTATTGTGTATCATTTTACTCATATTTTATCTTGTACCCGATTTCGGGGTTAGCTTTTACAAAGGAAATGCTGCCAAATTTTTTAAGAAAATAACTTGAATTTTTAAGAATTTTACTAAGTTACTTAAGGTTTCCTAAACGTTTTAACAAATGTTTCTATTAAATGTTTTAACACTCAATACTTTTAATGGTTTTGATTTCTGGGTTTCGGCTTACTTAGTCGCGTTACGCCTGTAGAAGTTACGTGGTTAAGTGCCGGTCACGGGCCGAACTTTGGGTCGTGACAGATTGCTTTTGCGATGTAGGTAGAATTGGATAACACCAATCTTTTTATCCTTTATTTAGAAGTTAATTATTTTTACATCTTGTTCTCTAAGCATTAGCAACTAAGCTATAATGCCGGAGACCAAGATTACTTCCATATTACGGACGTTAGGATTTGTAACCTGATGGGAAACACTTGCTTAGTGGGGGCAAGAAAAAGAAACATATCTACACGGATATGCCTCCTAACAACTAAACATGTCTTTCTTTTTATTTATCATTTTTGGAACTTCGCGTAGGGTTAATCCACTTGAGTGTTGTAATTGCGATTGGCAATCATTTTATCAGTCCTAGTGATGATATTGATTTTGCATGATTCCAGAGATTCTTATTTATCTTGAGTCGAAACACCATCAGAGATGACTTTCTGTTTTCGAGAATGCATTCCTTTCTTCTTTTCAGATAAGGTGGAGATTATTTGAATCATTAAGAAATTTAACATAATGCAATTGAAAATGAAAATTAATATTCAAACATACACATTTTCTGTTTTTGAGGATATACACGTTTCACCATTCATAATCCGGCTTTAAATTGTTTTCTGAGAGTAATTTTAAAAATTTGTTTAAACCATAGTAATAAGTTGCTTTAATCATCTTCTTCGATTTGAAAAGAGTCAGCACACATGGCGCTCAAAGAAAAACCCTCTTAAACTGCAAAGCATGAAAGGTACTAAGCAGAGATAGGCCTATCAAAATACTCGAACCCGACCAAGCCCATTTATTTAAATGGGTCGGGTCGGGCAGTTAATAAGCAAGTTGGGTTCGGGTTAAGAGTCGCGACCCGGATCGACCTAGTTCAACCCATTTATTTCTATCTATCTATCTATATTATAATGTAAATGGTATTGGTTAGAGTCCACTTTCTCCATTTTTGAAAAAAACAAAGAGAAAAGAGAAAATTTCTCAAATCTTAGAGACTTCACAACATCAAAGAAAAAGACAAAAACAAATCACTCCACATTCTCTAAAACTTGAGACAAAAAAGAAAATTCTAGAAATTAGGTTGAATCTAAATTCAATCTACATCATACTCAAACTTAAGAAAAAAAAAACTTTTTAGAAATTATTTTAAGTTTATCATTTTTCAATTTCTACTTTCATTTACTTAAAAGTACTTTTTTTTTTACTTAAATATGATAAATAATATATTATAATATTTTCTAGAATGCTCTTAAACCAAATTACTAAAATGATTACTTTCTTTACTTATTAACATTCAAAATAATCTTAAACCAAAAGTATACCATTTTATATTTATCCATGGCTAAAGAAATTTTTTTGGACTCTAAATAAATAAATTTATATTAGTATTACACATTTTATTAATAAAACTTCCTGCAAAATGCTAGTTTTATTATAATGTCACCAGCTCATTATATAGTCTGAAACCAAATTGTCTGAAACCACTGGCCCAGTAACTAACAAGCTACAAGCTGTTGCCTTTATCCCCTTGATCCCAATTATATATAATACAGGCTTATTCGCTGAATACTCCTCGGCCCGTTTTAACAAAACTTTCATTATGTTTTGAAGTCGTCAAGAAACTATCAAATTGAACGGTGACACGTCGGCACCATCTGTATCACATCGGCAAATTTTTGTTAAAAACTCCCAAAATACCTATATTCCTAGAGGCGCCAAACCGGTGGATCGGTCCATCCATGGACGGATCATTGCGGGTAGCGGATAAAATGGGTGCGGGTAAAAATGCTCGGATTTAAATGCGTCATAATTTTTTGTGCCCGACACCCGATCCGTATATGGCAGGCGGGTGTACGGGTTAACGGGTCATCCATGAATTGGTTAATAGGTTAATAGATAATTTATATTGTTTTTTATGTTTGTATTCAAGATGGTTTGTTTAGACTTTCTGGGATTTAAATAGATTAATCATTATTGCATTTAAATATACATTTTAAATACCATTTAATATACATGATATGATTTTAACATGAAAAGTTTATTGAAAATAACTAGAAAAATAATATTATGAGTTAGCTTGATTTTTTATTTTCGATACGGCCGGGTAAAACTCATGAACCCGCAGGGCTAATAAGCTGGTAAGCCCACGAACCCGCGGGTCAGGTCAATCCAGCGATATTTTTAAACGGGAGGACCAGGTATGTGTAAGATTGTTACATGTTGGGCGTTATTCTTGACACCTCTACCTGTTCTGGCCCTAGACCTGATTTCAAAAGTTATTAAAAAATAAAAATTAATATAAACCCCTTCTTCTTCTTCTTCCTCCCTCCACTGGCGGGCAACCACCATCACCGGCCCTAGCCTCTGGCCCCTGCCCCCTCCACGCCATCACCATCATAAAGCTGTAGGCAGCATCACCATCATCATCACCGTCATCATCATAAAGCTGTAGGCAGCATCCGATCTTGTCATTTTCTGTGGAAAATTATCTTCGGACCCTTACATTTTAAGAAAATTTGTACTTGGCTCCTTGCATGTTTATGAACCAAAAGTTGTGCATGTGGAGATTTAATTCTTACCCATTCTTTTTAAGAAAACTTTCATTTGTCCCCTTTAATGTTATACATAGTCGAAGGATTGGAAAATTAATTTTTGCCCCTTCTTTTAAGTTGAAATGTTTATTAGTGCCCTCCACACAGTGTATCTTTTGCCCGTTTTATGTTTATCTATACGGAGTTGAAAGATTGAAATTATCATTCTGGGTTCTCATGTTTTTTCTTTCCGCTTGAAATTGTTTGAGTTTACAGAGGCATTTTCAATCGAAATATATTTTCGAGTTATCTGAAGTTACGGTCAACAATAGTTCACTCATTGCGATCCCCACATCTCAAAAAGAGAAAGCAGTTGAGCAATGTGTTTTCTGGTTTATTAGGATGGTACGTACCATTCGGAATAAGTCATGTGATTATAGTCATGAGGCTGCAGTGAATCTTAGATCCATTTTTGTTAATATTTTCTGTGGCTTTTGAATTAAACATACTTTATAAAATTGGCTCACTTTATTACTGTAGATTCATTTTCATGTTAATTATTTTTATTCAACCACAGTTTCGAAATATAGTGTAGCACACTATGGATTCCCTTAATTGCTATAAATTATTCTATTGTTTAATTGTCATAATTTTTTTTATTTCATTGTAACAATTTTTTATATGACTTATTTATATTCATCGTAAATCATGCAAAATATTAAAACATAATATTTTCAGCATTTTTAAACGTATCCCTGCATTTATCACGGAGTATCTTGGTAGTATATTATATATAAAACTCTTTTGGCAGCGCAATCAAGCACTTTTTACGCTTTCTTGGAAAAATTTCCATGGTACCCTCATTTGAAAGAGAATTTGCATTTGGCCCATTTCCATTATTGAATGTTTGATGGATGAGGGAAAACTATGTTAGCCCCGTATGTTTTAATAGAATTTGCATTTGGCCATTCTCTATGCTTATCTATAACGAGCTAAAGACGGGAAAATTAAATTTTGCACATTTATTTTTGTTCAAAACTTTTGCAGCATTCGCTCTTTATCCGTTTTTGAATTTTTGTAAATATAGATATTGGTTTTCATTATTTGTAATCTTATTTGCACATGCTAACAACTACCGAATACGAATATAGTTACATCTATATCTAATGCATAACCGATTCGTTTACATCCCTACTTCAGATACATTTTCATTTTTAATTTTCATGCTATCTATTTTTATATATGTCATAATTATTCTATATTAGAATAATTATTTAATCATATCTGTATCCGGCTATTGCTAGCGGATATGAATACAAAGACGAATATTCCTCGGAAATGAAAACTATAGATCATGCAAGATATCAAAGTAGAATTGATAGTGCTCGATATTGGCGATCCTCAAGGTCATGACACGTGGCAGGTGACGTGTCCCAGAACTCAGAAGAAAGGGCCCGCAGGGGCCGATCGGGCCATCCCGTACCTGACCAGCAAGTACAAACTAGCCCCCCTTGGGGCCCCTGCAAATAGGCCTTTCCGGCCTCTCAGCTCGCCCCCGAGCTACCACAGGACCAAGACTCCTCGGCCTCCCTGCTCGTCCCCGAGCTCCCGCCAAGAACGTCTTCCTCGGCCCTCCGACCTACTCCCAGGCGTAACCGCCGCTCCGCGAATCTCGCCACGCGATGATTTTATGCCAGCAACGTCCCACGTTCCACGCCATCACGATCCCCGTTATGGGCGATCCGCTCTTTACGCAGGCGTGACGTCGGGAGCGTAACGGTCTGCGAAATTCCCGCATCCGCTGATGCGTGCTCCACCACTATAAAAAACCCCATCACAGAGGGGTCATGGATGCCCTTTTTTACACTTTTAGGCCGTTACTCTGCTCGGATCTCATCACTAACTTGAGCGTCGGAGGGTCCTTGGTGGTACCAAACCACCCCGGGACTTCTTTGCATGTACTGTTGCGCCACGGCAGCGCCCCGGCCGTCTTAACGAGGCCAAAAAGCGGAATCAAAAATTTTCCTTACTTGGAAACCGGCGCTACCGCGGACAATGAAAACCCGGATCGTAACCATTAACCTAATACTAGCTAACAAGAGATGGGAAGAGAAGTATACCGAGTGATCCGAGTCCTCCGGTCTCCTCGACATCGTCCCGATCTCCCGCGGAAACTCCGGTCGTCGCATCCTTGCCGGAAGGGCACCACATCGCCTGCGTCTTTTACGGGCTCCCACCTCAACACCGAGGCAACTCGGGCATGAAGCCGGCAAGTCGACATGCCCAAGATGTGCTGTAGAATGTAGTGTAGAAGATGCTTGTCTCTTTTTAGGGTAATGAAGTTGCCATTGGATGGAGGGAAGTAATGAACAAAAGTGGAGATGAACTTTGGTGTATCCAAATGAGATGATAATTTTCCCACACTACAAAATGAAATTCCCTCATCCTCCCTCTCCTGTGGCCAGCCAATCTCTAGTGGGAAATGGTGGGAGGAAAACAACTAAGGGAGGTGAGTGTAGGATAAAGTGAAGGGTGACCACAACATAAAGTGAAGAAACATCAACCATGCTTCTCACTACTAATCACATCAAATCTCAATTAATGCACCATCATGGATGAAAGATGCTAAACATATCATAAAGAATATATTTGCAAGAAACCCCCCCCCACAAATGTTATTTGCACAATTGCAAATAACCCCCTCCATCGGAAAAGTCCGGCCGGGAAAGAACAAAGGAAAACGGGCCGGAACGGAATGCAAACTGGCAACTCCAGAAAACTGGTCCCGTAATAAATTACAGGAAAAACCCCTATACTGTGCATACACACCCGCATCTGTATTCCGTCCGGATACAAATGCAATGAGACAAAATCTACACTGTACTAAACTAGGATCCGGCTTAAACCAAAGCCGGCTAGTAATATCCGTCTGATCCTGATCCGTGCAATACCGCATGTATCAGATCGAACCCTGCCATATAACTATACGGCCACTAGTACAAAACTGTCCGATCCTGATCCGTGCAATACCGCACGTATCTGATCGGACCCTGCCATATCTCCATACGGCCTCTACAGCGTTTCGCCCGAAAGCTTGAGTAACTGAAAGTGTGGTGGACTCTAAAGACTCGTCAATACTATGGCTGTGGATTTAACCACTAGCACGTCAGAGGTATTAGCCAATACGTGACGGGCCACCAGCTATTGACCAAAAGGGACGTCGATGAGCGAACTCATCCTGACACCCTACTGAGCCTGTCAGTGACAATATCCGTACAGTCCGGTCCGTTCGTCTATGAGCATCGCATGTCGGGCCTAGGGGGTTGGTAAAAGTCAGACCCCCAAAAGCGGTACAAGTCGTGTCGGAGTGTAGCCCAGAACGCCCTGAGATACTACTGGAATACCTACCAGTAAATCTCCTGCCTCGGCCGAGGGCTTTGCGTAATGGCTCTCCTAGACACAGCGCGACCTCACCCCCAATACCGGGAGAGACAAACCCCTGAAGATCCGCTCACTGCCTCCATGTGGCTCGGGACTGTACCCAACTAAAACCTGTTTGCACGACTCCTTTGAGCCGTGGTAGGGTAGTAATCAAAGCACAGTGGGAACTCACACGAGACAAATGACGATCTCAGGTCGATGAACTAACCTGTACACATGTCACCAGGGAACTGCTATCTGACGTCAGGTATAAGACCAACTAGCATGTTCCCGGCGAGTCCTGTCCGGTGTACTCATAACCCAATGAGCACCTGTATACATCTTAGGTGAACCAACTGACACCAGTGGCTTGTGAGACCGGCCACCGCCCCTCGTCGGGGTCTCGACTGTATACACTAGTCTACTAATGGAGTATCGATGCCCTGTCTTGAAACTCCTACGACTAGGGACCTTTTAAGGATGTGCTTATAGACTACCAGCTCCCACGTATATGATCGCCATCATACTGCTGGTAGTCAAGCAAGAATCCTAGGGGCTCTATCAACGTGTAATAGCGACATGTCAGGTCACCTAAAGCAGTACACGATGATAAAGATAAACCAGATAGCATACTATCATCTCGAGTAAGACTGTCCTACCGGGATAGGTCATCCCTTAATCATTGCAATCACGTGCCTGTGATCCAATAATTGACTCTGAGGGCACTATCTCCAACAATCTCCCACTTGCACTCAAGGCTAATTATTGCGATGCCGTATACTCACAGCCCGTGTGATACCGAATACCCAACTCCTCTACTAGTCAGTCTCACAAAGCTCGTTTGCGAAACTATTGCGTTCGAGGAATAGCCTCAGTGAGTGGATCCGCTGTGATGTTTCTTTCTATGTCTCTCTATATCTCAAGTTCGCGGAGAAAGCCATCTCCCGAAATGAGCAATACCTGTCTTAGAATGTCTGGATGTCTGATGGGACCTAGCTCATAAATGAACTCCAAATCCAAACTTCTTAGACTGTATCGTCAACTGAACTTAATCAGTATCCTGCGCCATGTGATCAGTCGAAAATACTGTATATTTTAGCAGGCAATTTCCTTAACATCTGCATACATATAGGAGAGTACGGTATTCATAATTCACATATTAGCTAATCGGTCGCAAAATATCAAATTACATGTATTCGACCTTTAAACCGGAAATTCTAGGGAAATTAACTGCATTGCATTACATAGCATATTTTCTATATCTTGCAACCCCTATTTTGAAGTCTATGCAGGAAAAGAGATACTTGCTCGATCAATACATTGCTCGACCATTACAATTGCTCGTAAACTCATTGAAAGCAAATCTGGTATCAATATAGAAGGGCAACTGCAACTCTAAACATCAAAGAATAACCAATACAGAAGTACCAGACCACAGCAGAAAGCCCAATTCCCAAGCCCACCAATGTGCGGCGGAAGGGCGGCCAAAGCTCACCTCACGCGGCGGTTGCGCGGCGGATACAGAGAGTCAACTCCTCGAATTGCACCACAACTCCTGTGTTAGTACCTTCAGCTCAAAAATGCATACAGAAGTCCAGAAGAGTCCAGACACTTCCACCAGATCATCAAGCTCCTAAACTAGCCTAAAACTTCTAGAACTTTCCCAAACCCTTGCTTAAACCCTAAGCTAAAGCCAACAAACTTGTCAACAAACTTTGGGAGGGAAAGTCTAATTCAAACCTAAACCTAGGTCTATAAATAAGACCCTAGGCTCACTCATTTCTCATCTTGGAAAATCTTGATTCAATCTTGGAGAGTGATAGATTCAACCCATTTTTAGTTTAGCCATTCTCTTTCTCCATCTTCTTCTTCCTCAAGATTAGTGAGAAATCTTGTAGGAAACCCTAACCCTAAATCCATCCACAATTCAAGATCTTGAGTGCAAGCCAAGCAAGATTCCTTCAATCCTTTTATGAGCCGAGCCGATCTTCCATCGGGCAAGAGATCAAAAGTAGATCCACGATCCACGGAGTCGAGCGAAGCCGAGTCAACGATCGATTTTCTTTCTTCTTGTAGATCTTGAAAGATTGTATTGAAATTGTTGATGAAATAAAAGGTGATATTTTCTTCTATCTTGTTTCTTTTAAATTCCGCATCATGTTATCTTTACTGTTCTTGAACATTGTCTATGTGGTGATGCGCGAGTAAAACTCCGCTCGTTAAGGAGTCGAAAAGATCTTTAGTATGATGATGTAGCAAATTTGTAATCAATTCTTGAATCCCACGAGATTGTAAACCCTAGCAAGTTCAAGAATCGACAACCCAATTCGATTCGATGCTTTCTTGATCAACATCGCTCGAGATTGGGGTGATCCGATCGATGCTTGAAATTGCTAGAGGCTAGAATATAATGGTATCCTCGAAAGAGCAAGGGTTAAGAGATGAAACTTTGATTTCATCAAGAAAACCCTAACTCTCGTCGATAACCATTGATCTAGCATCAATTCTTCGAAGGACAAGAATACGAAATATTGTAGACTACAACACATCTAAAGATCCTATCGATTCCTACGAGCCTCTTTATCATTCTTGATTGTCGTTTGGAAAATACCATTGAAACCGATTCTTGTTGTTTATAGTTCTTGAATCTTTAGAAAAGATTAGTGACACACGAATACAAATCAATCAATTGAATCGTGTTTTCTCTTATTGTTGCTTAACATTTCATTTCAAACAAATAAAAGTAAAAACGAATCTCGAGATCCCTGAGGACGATCCGCACTCATTCATTAACTTCAACTGACACCGTTGTTTGATTGCGGTCAAATATTTTTGGTTGTGATTTCTTTACTATTTGATTCGATAAACACATCCACGAAAATCATCAGATCAAAATGGCGCCGTTGCCGGGGATCGCGCGCTAATTCGTTTACATTTTATAGTTTGAAGTGAAAGAATTATTACGTTTCATTTCTTGAATTCAAAATTCGTACAAACTCTTATACGTGTGTTGTGAATTGATTGCAAGGTGATCTGGAGTATTCTGTGCTGTGGAAAAATTATTTGGAATATACCAGAGAGCTGTAGATAGCAAAAGGAAGCAGCTGAAGAAAAATTGTACAGTGAACCCACCAACAAGCCGCGGAAGGGCGGCGGAAACATGCTTTGTGCGGCGGAAGCGCCGCAGTTTTGAGGGTTCTCTGGAAAATTTTCCGGCAGGTGATTTCTTGCTCTCTCCCCTCGCCCTTTTTAGCTCCAACTAATCCTTTCTGCAGGATTCTTTGCAAACAATAGCTGCGCCGCAAAAGCAAATTAAAATTGTGCGTGATTTTGTTTTTCTTGGTTGTTTAGCATATTAAATACGGAATTTAAGGGGCACGGCCAAATCCAAATTAGGTGGGGATTTCATTACCCTTCCTAGGCCCCGAAAACCACCAAACTTGCATCCACATTTACCCCCATTAACTAAAAGAAATCTAGAGATGACTCTAAGGACTGTCGCGCTCATTTAGGACAAGAGAGGGCCGTGGGTAATTCATTGCTTATCCGCGTTTTCTTGTGGTGCCTAAGGCGAGTGTGTCTAAGGCTAGTGGTTATTAATTAGGTCCACTGTAGTGGTGGTTCCTTCCCACTTACCTGGCACTTATCCGGCCACAGGGGGACAAAGAGGCAGTGGAGGATTGATCCTGCGACTTGTCTTTTGGCAGTTAGGAGCGGTCTAGAGCCGGACCTAGGTGACCATTAGATTCTAGGGTTTGTGTTGCTGCATTTGGTTGTCGCATCATTTTTTCAAAATCCGTCCCTTTTCAAAGCAAACACCGCATTCATTTTACCCCTAATTATAAAGCCAACGCTGCCACTTGTACTAACCCTTTTTAGTACAAGATAGGCTGGACACGGGATTCTAGTGCCCGTTTAGTCCGCGTACCTTTTATCGACTCCGAAGTCGATAATTCTCCATTTACCTTTTCTTTACCTACTACCACACCCACACCGATGGATCCGAATCCATCAAACTTCTTTAACCCCAATCTGCCACCGTCCGTTGGTGCGCAGAATCCTCCACACATTTCTCTTCAGGAAAGATGCTATCCACTTAGAGGTCCTCTTTCGACCTGCTTATCCACACCACCAGCAAACGGGGATAACTTTGAAATAAAGCCCCAGTATATCAACCTTCTACCTAAGTATCACGGACTCGAGACCGAGGACGCTTACGTTTTCATTACCAAATTTGAAAACGTATGTGCTATGATGGGTACGTCTCAACTTTCTGTGGATGCGATGCGTCTACGACTTCTTCCTTTTACCTTGTGCGATATAGCCGAGAAGTGGCTATATAACACCACCGCACACTCCATCACAAATTGGGAAGAATTCGTCGCTGCATTCCTAAAGAAATTTTACCCAGTCCAAAGAACGGCTCGAATTCGGAGCGAATTGAACCAATTTGCCCAGCTCCCTACCGAACCATTTTCAAAGTACTTTGAACGTTTCAAGGATCTAATGGTTCAATGTCCTCATCACGGCATCCCGAGATGGGAGCTTTGCCGAATCATTTATGAGGGCAGTAACCCTAGCACGAAACAAAGCCTTGAGAATATGTGTCAGGGTACATTTATGACTAAAGACGATGGGGAAGCCTGGCGATACTTAGAAGAGTTCGCTGAAAAATCACTAATTTGGGAGAGTGGAACCCAACCATTGAATAGGGGTGGCGTACACCAAGTAGATGTGTCCATAGGTGTTCGAGCAGAAATGGCAGCAATGCAAAAGAAGCTCGACGCTATGGAACACAAATTTGCAGCAGCCTCTCTAAACCCGGTATCACTCCCCAAAACTATTTGCGGGTGCTGTTCTGATCCGTCACACTTAACGGAAGAATGTCCTTTAAACTCGGCGTTTCAAGGTCAAGAGCATTCTAATGCCGCATTTCAACGACCTCGAAACGACCCATATTCTTCCACGTACAATCAGGGTTGGAGGAACCACCCGAATTTTGCTTGGAACCAAAATCAATCTCAAAACACGGTTCCAAACACAAATAACTTTCAAAGGGCTCTTCCTCCACCACAACAGCAACCCCTTCAACTCACTCAGCACCCCTACCAGTCACAAAATTTCCAAAACCAGGGCAACACTCATGCACAGTCTAATCCTATGCAGTCTTGTTCTGACGATTTCTCTCAATTTACTCAAACCATGAAATCACTTTTATCCAATTTCATGGAGGTTTCAACTGAGGTTAGATCTTCCGTCAATGAGATAAAGAAAAACTCAGCGTCACAAGCTGAGAGTATCAGATCGATGGAAGCTGAAATCGCACGCCTCAAAGCTGAAATGAGTGCGAGAGAAAAAGGGAAACTTCCCTCTCAACCCCTGCAGAACCCTGGGCATTACAATGTAAATGCCATTACCACGTTGAGATCGGGAAGAGTGCTGAATAATAATGTCGGGGAAGATATTGATAATACTGAAAATCATGTCAAAACCCCGGCTGAGACCTTTCCACATATACACACTTCTCCTTCTGATCCTTCTTCTTCTACCAAACCACCTTCGCACGAGCCTATTCTCCAGTTCCCTTTAGGCTCAACACCTTCACCAAACCCTTATAGTTCTCCACAGACGGTCCCCACACCTCTTTTGGGATCTCGTCTACCCCCCTTTCCTTCTCCTATGATGGACCCCGCGCTTATTGCGAAAGCACCTTACCCTAACCGGTTAAGGGCTAACAGAACGAGTCCTCATATGGAGAAAATTTTAGAGATGTTCAAACAGGTTAACATCAATATCCCTCTCCTAAATGCAATTCAACAAGTCCCCGCTTATGCGAAGATTCTAAAGGACTTGTGCACTAGGAAGAGGAAGACTCAAGTGCCGAAGAAGGTCTTTATGGCTAATAATATCAGCACTGCTTTTATTCCCCAGCTGCCAAAGAAACGAAAGGACCCAGGATGTCCTACAATATCGATTTCGATTGGGGGTAAAAACATAAATCGTGCTCTTTTAGACCTTGGCGCGAGTGTTAACCTGTTACCTTATTCTGTCTATGAGCAACTAGGAATTGGAGAGCTGAAACCTGCTCATTGTACTCTCCAGATGGCGGACCGATCTATCACCAAACCAAGGGGTGAATTAGAGGATGTGTTAATAAAGGTCGGGGAATTTGTTTTCCCTGTAGACTTCATTGTGCTTGACACACATCCTGTAGCAAACCCCCGAGGCCAAATTCCGGTGATTTTAGGTCGTCCTTTCCTTGCCACTTCCAACGCTGTTATAAATTGTAGAAATGGTTCAATGAATTTATCATTTGGAAATATGACCATTGAACTAAATATCTACAGAGTTGGTAGTCAGCCATCAGAACCTAGTGCTCATATTTTAGATGTGTGTTCTGTCCATGAGATCGCTCCCGATAGTTGTGGAGCCGAGGAACTTTGCTTTACTGATCTTGATGACATTAGCACATCTCTGCTTGATCTTACACTTAGTGAGGACACTACACTTACACTTGAGTCCTGCACTTCTGACTTTTCTCCACCCGAGTCTGTATCTTTCACAGGCTCTGAGCTTCTTTGTAAATCCAAAAATCATTCTATGATTCTTCCTTCGATCATTTCTCCGCCTGAATTAGATCTCAAGGTCTTACCTTCTCACCTAAAATATGCATATCTTGGTGAGAACGAGACTTTACCGGTTATAATTTCCACTTCTCTTGCATCAGAACAAGAGAACGCACTTTTATCGGTATTAAGATCTAATAAAGAGGCGTTTGGTTGGAGTATGGCGGACATCAAAGGGATCAGTCCCTTGATAGTTGAACATCATATACATGTGATGGATGATGCCAGACCGACCCGAGAACCACAGAGACGGTTAAATCCCGTCATGAAGGAAGCTGTCATGAAAGAGATCGTCAAATGCTTAGATAGTGGTATTATATACCCGATCTCCGATAGCCAGTGGGTAAGTCCTATACACGTCGTTCCTAAGAAATCCGGCATCACTGTGATCACAAATGAAGCGAATGAGTTGATTCAGACACGCACCCAAACTGGGTGGCGTGTATGCATCGATTATAGAAAACTCAACGCTGCTACGAGGAAAGATCATTTTCCTCTACCATTTATTGATCAAATGCTGGAACGCTTAGCGGGACGACAATACTATTGTTTCATGGACGGTTACTCAGGCTACAATCAGGTCCCCATCGCCAAAAAGGATCAAGATAAAACCACTTTTACTTATCCTTTTGGTACCTTTGCTTACAGTCGCATGCCCTTCGGGCTATGCAATGCTCCCGCTACTTTTCAGCGGTGTATGATGGGGATATTCTCTGATATGGTAGAGAATTTCTTGGAGATCTTTATGGACGACTTTTCGATTTTTGGAGACTTTTTTTCTGAATGCCTAGCGAATCTGGACGCTGTTCTTACTCGATGCAAAGAGAAGAACTTGACTTTGAACTGGGAAAAATGCCACTTTATGGTCCAAGAAGGAATAGTCCTTGGACATGTCATTTCACAGAAGGGCATCGAGGTTGACAGAGCTAAAGTAGATGTCATTCAAAACCTCCCTCATCCCAGAAGCGTCAAAGATATTCGCTCTTTCCTTGGCCATGCTGGATTTTATAGGAGATTCATAAAGGACTTTAGCAAAATTGCTAGACCTTTAACACTACTCCTGGCCAAGGATACAACCTTCCACTTTGACTCGGATTGCGAGACAGCTTTCGACTCACTTAAAAACTCACTCACTTCAGCCCCCGTTTTATCATCACCAAACTGGGACTACCCTTTTGAGCTGATGTGTGACGCATCTGATTTTGCAGTAGGTGCTGTCCTTGGACAACACATTGAAAAGATGCCACATGTGATTTACTATGCTAGTAAGACCCTGAATGATGCGCAAATCAATTATACAACCACAGAGAAAGAACTATTAGCGGTTGTATTCGCATTGGAGAAATTCAGGCCTTACTTAATCGGCTCACCTATTGTTGTATATACTGACCATTCCGCTTTAAAACATTTGTTGGCGAAGAAAGATGCCAAAGGTCGACTAATACGTTGGATCCTTCTTTTACAAGAATTCGATCTTGTTATCAAAGATAAGAAAGGATGTGAAAACGTAGTAGCTGACCACCTTTCACGCATCGTTTCTTCCCCTGTGACCCTGCCGATCAATGACTCGTTCCCTGACGAACAACTCTTGAGCGTATCCTCTGAACCATGGTTCAGGGATATTGTGAACTTTCATGCCACGGGATTGATACCGAGCGATTGGTCTAAACAGGACAAATACCGCTTTCTTTCCCAAGTAAAACACTATTACTGGGATGAGCCTTATTTGTTTAAATATTGTCCTGATCAGATCATTCGCCGGTGCGTCCCGAATGAAGAGTTCAAGAGTATTCTTTCATTTTGTCATGATCAGGCCTGTGGGGGTCACTTTGGTCCAAGAAAAACAGCGGAAAAGGTTTTGCAATCTGGATTTTATTGGCCGACCTTATTCAAGGACGCATTTGAACATTGCAAAACCTGTACACAATGTCAGTATACGGGTAGAATATCCCAGAGGAATGAAATGCCTCAGCAACCCATTCTGGTTGTTGAAATGTTTGATGTTTGGGGCATAGATTTTATGGGTCCTTTTCCCAACTCCTTTGGGAATCTGTACATATTGCTGGCGGTTGATTATGTCTCCAAGTGGGTAGAAGCCATTCCAAGTCGCACTAATGACAGGAAAGTTGTCATTAAGTTCTTAAAAGAGAATATCTTCTCGCGATTTGGACACCCACGCGCTATTATTAGCGATAATGGGACACACTTCTGCAACAGATCTTTCGAGACTCTGATGCGGAAATATTCAATCAACCACCGTCTTTCTACACCCTATCACCCCCAAACAAGCGGACAGGCTGAGATCTCAAACAGACAAATCAAACTTATCCTGGAGAAAACTGTTGCCAAAAATAGAAAAGATTGGTCGACCAAATTGACGGATGCTCTTTGGGCATTCAGGACTGCATATAAGACCGACCTAGGAATGTCTCCATATAGGATAGTTTTTGGTAAAGCATGTCATCTACCTGTTGAGATAGAACATAAAGCATTGTGGGCTATAAAGGAAATTAATTTTGATTTAAACCTTGCTTGCAACTTTCGGAAGCTGCAACTAAACGAGCTAAGCGAACTCCGCGATGAAGCTTATGATAATGCTGTAATCACAAAGAATAGGACTAAGGTTTTTCACGATAAAAACATTTTGAGGAAAACATTTTTACCAGGTCAACAAGTCCTTCTTTATGATTCACGATTACACCTTCATGCGGGTAAGCTCCGATCTCGTTGGAAGGGACCTTTTGTTGTGCGGTCTGTATACCCGCACGGGGCAGTAGATATTGAAAATGTTAAAAACGGCACTGTTTTCAAAGTAAATGGACATAGATTAAAGCCGTACTTTTCCACTGACCCCACGGAGGAGCTCTTGTTTTTACAAGAGCCAGTTTATTTTGATTAAAATTCCTCCGTCTCACTTTCATGTCCAGTATATCATTGCATCATATTTTGAATGAAGGTGAGTAAAACAAGTTTGGGGGAAGTTCTTCACTTATATATTTTGCCCCCACTAATAATTCCTCCCAGATTTACAGGTTTTTGTAGATATAACTGTCGGCAACAGTGAGGACACTGTTGAAAACAAGTTTGGGGGAGGTTTGTGCTTATTTTTGCATCATTTGCATATCATCTGCATAAGCACAAAACATTTCTTTTAAAAATCTATAAAAATTGAAAAATTTCAAAACCCATAAAAATTTAAAAAATTTTCAAATATAAAAATAATTTTAATATTTACACTTTTTTGTATATAAATAAGATAATGAAAGTTTAGACAGTGAACAATTACATCCATGAGATTGGAAAAATTTTAGAAAACTAAGAAAATTAGAAGTTTTCTTATACGAACTAGTAATAAGTAGTTATGAGCCGTTGTCCCAAGGGTTAGTAAGATGAAGGACGTCACTAATCTGAGGATAAAAATAAGTCTGAAAAATAGTTTCTATTCTGGAAGCCAAACATTTTGAACGTTGCTACCCTGCTATTCGCACTTACACACGTCTTGAAGCCTGGGATAGTAGAGGATACCTTGAAATGCTCTTGTCTTAAAGCCAAAAGTATGAAAAGAAAAAGTGTGTTTTAAAGTGGTGAGAAAAATGGATACTGGTTTTGTTATCACCAAGGGTAAGAAAAATATATAGCAAAATGGTGCTTCTTCACCTAGTGCCCCAAGGTCAACTGGTCTGGGAGTCACTGCTATGCCTGAGGTGGTGCAAGACTAGGAAAATACACCAAGTTAGCAAGCACATCAGTAATCGGTCGGTTAGTACCTCAAGAAGTATTAACGGTCGCATGAAAGTGTGTAAGCAATCTCGTTTGCCAAGAAGTACTGAGGTCGATGGGCAAGGGTATGATAGCTTGAATTGAATTCTCCGGGTGTAGGGATGTCTTTACACACACGCAGGGTGATATGATCGATGTTTGGAATAAAGATAGGAATGAAGAATAAGACGATGTTTTATTGAGGGAGGACGTGATTTCTGACATTTTTTCATGACCATTAAGATAGGGCTCATGACAACCGAAAAGCTAGCTTAGTTGGAAACCCTAATTTTCAAAGTCTTTCTTTTACAATTCTTATCTTTAAATGTAATATTCATGATCTTGCTTTTATTTTTTGGATTTTGTGGGTGCAATCCGCTGAAAACCCTCAGGAGACAACACTCCTCCTACTAGGGACACCTAGAGGTTTAAAGGCTTATTGCACGTGCTCAGTGCAATCGTGTTGCCTACGAAAGTGTGCTAGTTAGTTTTTCTCTTTCTTTGTTTTCTCCTTCTCTTTTTAATAAAACATTCTCTCGAGACGATCGAAATTAAGTTTGGGGGTATTTGATCAGTCGAAAATACTGTATATTTTAGCAGGCAATTTCCTTAACATCTGCATACATATAGGAGAGTACGGTATTCATAATTCACATATTAGCTAATCGGTCGCAAAATATCAAATTACATGTATTCGACCTTTAAACCGGAAATTCTAGGGAAATTAACTGCATTGCATTACATAGCATATTTTCTATATCTTGCAACCCCTATTTTGAAGTCTATGCAGGAAAAGAGATACTTGCTCGATCAATACATTGCTCGACCATTACAATTGCTCGTAAACTCATTGAAAGCAAATCTGGTATCAATATAGAAGGGCAACTGCAACTCTAAACATCAAAGAATAACCAATACAGAAGTACCAGACCACAGCAGAAAGCCCAATTCCCAAGCCCACCAATGTGCGGCGGAAGGGCGGCCAAAGCCCACCTCACGCGGTGGTTGCGCGGCGGATACAGAGAGTCAACTCCTCGAATTGCACCACAACTCCTGTGTTAGTACCTTCAGCTCAAAAATGCATACAGAAGTCCAGAAGAGTCCAGACACTTCCACCAGATCATCAAGCTCCTAAACTAGCCTAAAACTTCTAGAACTTTCCCAAACCCTTGCTTAAACCCTAAGCTAAAGCCAACAAACTTGTCAACAAACTTTGGGAGGGAAAGTCTAATTCAAACCTAAACCTAGGTCTATAAATAAGACCCTAGGCTCACTCATTTCTCATCTTGGAAAATCTTGATTCAATCTTGGAGAGTGATAGATTCAACCCATTTTTAGTTTAGCCATTCTCTTTCTCCATCTTCTTCTTCCTCAAGATTAGTGAGAAATCTTGTAGGAAACCCTAACCCTAAATCCATCCACAATTCAAGATCTTGAGTGCAAGCCAAGCAAGATTCCTTCAATCCTTTTATGAGCCGAGCCGATCTTCCATCGGGCAAGAGATCAAAAGTAGATCCACGATCCACGGAGTCGAGCGAAGCCGAGTCAACGATCGATTTTCTTTCTTCTTGTAGATCTTGAAAGATTGTATTGAAATTGTTGATGAAATAAAAGGTGATATTTTCTTCTATCTTGTTTCTTTTAAATTCCGCATCATGTTATCTTTACTGTTCTTGAACATTGTCTATGTGGTGATGCGCGAGTAAAACTCCGCTCGTTAAGGAGTCGAAAAGATCTTTAGTATGATGATGTAGCAAATTTGTAATCAATTCTTGAATCCCACGAGATTGTAAACCCTAGCAAGTTCAAGAATCGACAACCCAATTCGATTCGATGCTTTCTTGATCAACATCGCTCGAGATTGGGGTGATCCGATCGATGCTTGAAATTGCTAGAGGCTAGAATATAATGGTATCCTCGAAAGAGCAAGGGTTAAGAGATGAAACTTTGATTTCATCAAGAAAACCCTAACTCTCGTCGATAACCATTGATCTAGCATCAATTCTTCGAAGGACAAGAATACGAAATATTGTAGACTACAACACATCTAAAGATCCTATCGATTCCTACGAGCCTCTTTATCATTCTTGATTGTCGTTTGGAAAATACCATTGAAACTGATTCTTGTTGTTTATAGTTCTTGAATCTTTAGAAAAGATTAGTGACACACGAATACAAATCAATCAATTGAATCGTGTTTTCTCTTATTGTTGCTTAACATTTCATTTCAAACAAATAAAAGTAAAAACGAATCTCGAGATCCCTGAGGACGATCCGCACTCATTCATTAACTTCAACTGACACCGTTGTTTGATTGCGGTCAAATATTTTTGGTTGTGATTTCTTTACTATTTGATTCGATAAACACATCCACGAAAATCATCAGATCACCATGCCACCCTCAGTATTGCCTTAGACCACCTGTCCAAAATACTGCCCCTCGTCAGAAGGAAAACTATAACTCTGACAGCCACTCTGCCATCCAGGTCACCTTGGAAGCCTGGAATGATAACCGTCTCCTAAAGGAGGCTGCCGTTATCATATCCCTAGAATATCAACTTATGTTCTAAAACTGCTTCCGACCGTTTCTCCAGGATTGGATTAATATCAACTTATTGCATCTACTGCAAGAACAACATCTGGTGTGGTACTTGACATCTCATGATTGACTCAATTGCCTAAGCAAGTGATCTGCCAATCATGAGTATCCCTCTCCCTTTGAGCCTATAAGACACCTTTAGAGAGGGTGACTCCATCAACTGCAGGTGCACTACCGTGCCAGGAGTCGTCCATTCTAAATACTCATAGAATGCTGTCAAGGTACCCAGATTGGGAAACCACCCAAATCTAGATCTAAAACCATAGATCCAGTAACCAGAATGTCTGATATAATATCCAAGTCCTATGTGGAGAAAACACTGTGTGACGACCAAAGTATAACCGATCGTAGTATAGGAGTATCACTTCCTACTACCTTCTCAACAGATCCATCCCCTATTCTGATGACGTCAAACCTATGACTGTCACATCAGAAATAGATGATCTATCTCCGCTATATCTGCTTTAGTCTATAAATAGACATAAGCCTGATGTCCACCAATGCTTCCGCTGCTCCCACTGACTACGAAAACCCTCTGGCAGAGTTATATAGACGTGCACTTCTAAAGCTAGTTTAGAACGACGCTATACTCATCCTCCTGCCGGGTCTCGCAGCCTGGAACAACAACAATGGCAAGTGTGGGTAAACAAGAACTTCCCTGTCACCGTCCTTGAGGCTACCGGAGTACCTCTCGGGTGCCTGAAGTTACCCACCTTATCTGCGGAGTGGCCAATGGAATGCCAAATCAGATTGAATCTTTAGGTTCCTTATCAAATCTTCAGTAATCGTTTGCGGTTCTGGAATCACTTCCAGTTCTACCATACTCCCACTACTGTTTTTGAAAAAATCCATTTTTTAAATAAAACTGTGGCGAGTCTAGAACAATATTTCTATTGATCTGCCAGATGGTAGAAAGTCAACCCTCGTCATAGCCTGGGTCAACCCACAAACAGCCATTACAGAAACGTGCCTTGAGTTGTCCAGTGTCTGGTTTTAAGCATAAGCCGGACAACTCCCCGTACCTTAACAATGTTAAAATATGAACTGTTCTATATCCAATATAGAAACAGAGGCACTGATTTAATTGAACCAGATTCAAATCATGCAGCTGTCTCCAGTGCATGTCAACTAAATGGAAGGAGGCCGATCAGCGTTACTCAACTTAGGAATGTTTCCAATTATGAGTAACCTGAAAGAGAAGCCAGTTCTCTTAGTCATTACTATCAACTGAACACCATACACAAGTATCTACATCTTCGATCATCTTGAAGAATCCCGATACTTGCTATACCTGGTTCTCTACTCTATTCAAATACCTATAACTCCTCAAAACTTAGACCCTGTGTTCCTACGAAACACATGTCTAAGAACTAGAGAAGTTAAAAGTAAACAGAATATAGTATGAGGACCAACCCCTCTGTCCTGATGGACCCTGGACAACATACAATACCCTGTATAAGTCCCTTGAGTCTAGTGACTCATTCACTGTGTGTCGTAGGTTGAAAACTGTACTTATGGTTAAGAAGAATTACACCGCTGTCTAATGCTCCTTACCTAACCATCCACTGATATAGGTAAATGTAATCGACATAACTTCAAAAGGTATATCTCACTCTATTAAAATAGACGTACAGATATATCAATTTGAAATTGGTGCATAACAACGGATATTCAAAACCAAATATTTGCCGACCGGCAAACAACCCAGGTGACTTCCTCAAATATCACCGATTACAACGAATCCCAATATAATGAGGATGATCACCCAATTCCCAATAACTTACTCCCACTCATCATCTGTAAAACCATACAGATGTGAGAATCATACCTGGTAAATACATACCCTGGAGTAAGTGTCTAATCGGGAAATCAATTTTCTATTAACAGTACACAGTGAAACTGAAACATTGAAATGTTTCGTTGGGGTATCCTGGTATTCCTAGTAATGCCTCTTCCATTATCCAGATTCACAACTATAACCGTATAATTCTTTGCCACCGTTCCAAATCCCTTTATATGTCTTTAGTCATTACCTTATGCACACCCCTTTAAGCCAAATGGTTTTCTTCCTTCCCTACCGTTCGGCACCAGCCTATGGTTTGGAAGAAGACTATCCAATAAGCATAAAGGGTGTACTGTCCTAATCCTAGGAGCACTCGCAACGCAAGAGAAGGTGAAGATAAAAGACACCTGAATGTGCTTTATTCTTATTTCTCCTGAACCAGAATCCATCCCCGAACTGGAACAAGTTCCTTTCGAGTTCGTATATAACCATACGATGGAGTATCCAATAAACTGTGGATCTTCGTAGTGATACGGAGTGTCCTGGAGAAATACAAAGGTGATTTAGGATTGGCGAAGAAATACTTGGTTTGGTCGTGAATATCAGTCGCAATTTACTTTGCCCTCCTACTAATCCCTTGCTTTGTCTTAACTTAATACCTTCTGCACACCATCGTTATGCTAATTGGTTTTCTTCATTCCCCACCGTTCGGCACCAGCCTAAGGTTTGGAAGAAGACTATCCAATTTGCGTAATAGGTGTACTACTCCTAAACCAAGGAGTAATCGCAACCTGAGAGAAGGTAAAAGGAAAAGACAACTGAATAGTCCTATCCGTTTTCTCCAGAACCGGAAACCATCCTCGAATTCCTTCGAGTTCGTATATAACCATACGATGGTTTTGTCCAATGGAAGTGGACGTTCGTAGTAATACGGGGTGTCCTGGAGAAAAGGGTAAAAGTAGGAGTGGCAATGAGGTCTGCAACTCTGATAATCCAAAAGCCAGTGTTAAGAAGGTTCGGTAAACTTGGTCACTGAGTCATAGTTTAGGGTCGGGTCAATGGTCGCTGCCAAAGAGAGAGAGAAAGGAACACTCAGCGTGCACTCTAACCTAGATCAGAATGGTTATCACTTTATCTAATCTGGAAACCTCCCACTGTACCTCAAATTCTCCTCCAAACCTGAAAGAAGAATTAGTCGGGATGACCCGAGGAGTAAACCAACTCATCAGTGGGAATCGGGATCCAACTATCATCGCATGATAACTTGACGGAATCCACTCAAGTCACCACACTCCAGAAGGTATGCGCATGCCTGGCAAGTTTCAGTTCTTTTGAAACTCCCGATGTGATTTTTACCCCTAGGACCCAAGTGACCTTGACGAATAATCAACAAATCAAAAGGTCCTAGTCAAGTTCAACCCGTCATTATCTTGATTGCGTTAAACCCACCCGCACGACCCTTGACGAATAATCAACAAAGTCGTACGACTGTCCTAACCAATCCACATATCCATACGACAGAAAGCATTACAGAGCTACCGCACACTACGCCTCGGCGAATAGCAACGACAAACGTAGCGCGAATACTAAGCAATACTAATCTGAAATGACGGAGGGCTACGGCTGGTTTTTGGCGAAAAACCTTTAACGTAATGAACTTGATATCGTTGAAGGAACCAGATAACTTTTTGTAAAAATATAGTGACGAAAACCTTTGCTAAAGAGGTCACTCCCGGTGAAGGGATCTCGGCTCTTTCCCCGTAGAATGAGGTGCAGGATATTCCAACTGAATACCACGATGCAAAGCAAAAGTAATCGGCTATAGTGAAGTTATTGCCCTGACGCAAACTTCTGTCCAAGGGGTCACTCCCGGTGAAGGGATCTCGGCCCTTGCCTCGTCGACTGAGGAGCAGGATATTCCAACTGAATACCACGATGCAAAACAAAAGTGAATGTCCTTGCAATAACAGCTTTTTGAAAAGAAAAAAAAAGTTCCAACAACATCAGAATAGGTTTGTTTATCTTGCATTGATCCGAATCAACGCAGTCCCATCAATTATCACACCACAAAGAACGAAAATATACTGATGTACGTATATGCCATCCGCATTCGCCACTGGGTCCCGTCATCACCCGTTAGGTTACTTAACTAACGACAGAGCGGGGACTGGACTAGCGTGGATGTAAAACATATACAACATCTACTAATATATATGCCAATATATTATATTCGCTCAAGGCGTGATAAAATGCAACATCACAGAAATGTACAGCATCACAGAACAATACAGATATCTGGGATCCCCGGGTTTCACAGAGCCGCTGCTGAAACCCGACGTTCCCCTGGTCGTGTGGATAGCCTGTGCAATGAAATCCTAGACCCCTACGGGCGCGGCAAGTCACCCGCCAAAACCTGAAGCGAGGCAGCCCCCTTCAGTGCCGTGAATGGACCACCCAGCACTTCACGGAATCCGGTAACTTGGACACCCCTCCTGGGTCAACCTGTACCCCCTACGAGTGCGGCGAATAGCCCGCCAATCCTAGAGTGAAGCCCCCTCCGTCTCAATGCCATGAGATTCGGGCCCATTGCCCTCTAGAACCCGGCTATCCGTGCACCCCTCCGCGGGGTAATCCTAGTACAGAAAGTAAAATATACATACACCGGGTACATCGACCGCAACCAGGTCGTGCCCCAAAAAAAATAATACAAACAGGCAGTGACGGCAGTCCACATGTCGGACGCTCGCCCCGCAATATCAAATGTACATAATACAACAAAACTGTACTAGCATTGCATCCAGGCTATCCCCCACGACCGATCCGCAACATCACAGCATAAACATAGAACATCAACGTGAAAGTCACGTTCGTAAATCCGTCTAACCGGGCTATAGCAGTTAGAAGGGATTTACCGATCAAGTGACATTCACGGTCGCAGATATAATGTAAATACTGTGAAATTGTTAGTGTTTATGCCCTAGAAGGCCATTACTGTATCATACTAGCTTGTATATTACTTAATGGAAGCTTGGGATATTCACATGTATATAACAGTCTTGCTAAACATGGTAGTATGCTACTTGGTTTTTCTATCTTAATATGTGAGTGTACGTATTGATAGAGCTCTTAGGATCTTGCTTATCTACCAGCGTTGTGATGGCAGTCACACTAGTGGGGGCTGGGTAGTCTACAAGCACATCCTCATTCAGGTCCCTGGTCGTTGGATTATCGAGACAGAGCATCGATACTCCGGAGTAGACTAGTGTGTACGCTTCTCATCCCAGTTGGGGAGATGGTCTGTCCCACAGCCGTCAGTACGTCGTACTGGAGATAGTATACAGGTGCTCGTTGGGTTACGGGTACACCGGACAGGACTCACAGGGAACTGTTGGTTGGTTTGATACCAGTCGTCAGTGAACAGTTCCCAGATGACATGAGTACAACGTAGTCCGCAGACTTGACACTGCTACTTCGCCTCGAGTGTGTCCCACTGTTCTTAGATTGCTACCCTACCACGGCTCAAAGGAGTCGTGCAAACAGGTAGCAGTTGGGTGCAGTCCCGAGCACTTGGAGGCAGTGGCGGTTAGACAGGATTCGTCCCTCCCGGTATTGGGAGTAGATATCGTGCTGTGTCAGAGAGCCATTACACAAAGTCCCTGGCCAGGGCAAGCGAGATTTGCTGGTAGGTTCCAGTAGTTTCTCAGGGTGTAATGGGCTTCCCTCTGACACGACTTATACCGCTATTAGGGGACTGACGCTTGCCGCCCCCTAGGCCCGATATGCGATAGTCTTGGACGAACGGACCGGACTGTATGGAGATTGTCACATCAGACTCAGTAGGAGTTCGGATGGGTTTCCTCATCGGCCTTCTTATCGACAACTACCTGGGGACCGTTACGTACAGCTAGTGCCGCTTGCGGTCTGTGGTTAAACCCACTGTCAGCGTAGTAGTCGAGTCTCTAGAGTCCCACACAGAGAGTTTCCTACTCCAGGCGAAACGATATAGAGGTCGTATGGTTTTGCGACAAAGGGTTCGGACGCATACGTGCGTTTACGCACGTACGACTTTCGGACAGTTTTTACCAGTCGGCTTTGGTTTAAGCCAGTTACTGGTATCCGGTTATTGGATTTTTACAGTCTAAAGTTTTTCCGTATTTTTGCGGATTGGAGGGGCGTTCTCGTAATTGTACGAGAAGCTTCTAGAAGATGTGACTAAGGAGGTTACTTATGGATAAGAAAGTGAGTCATGAGGTGATTCATCATTATCATTAATTGCACCATAAATGATAATGACACATGCTTAATGAATCACCTCTTTTCATTTATGAAGCATGCTTATTCATTTCTTTTTATTCATTTTTCTTAAATAAGAATGCTTCATAATATATTATGATACACTCTCTCTCTTCTCATAATCTTATCTCACATTCTCTCTCCTCAAGCTCTCATCTTCAAGAAACTAATCCTTAATCCTCATGTGTTGAGATCAAAGGTTTAGTTAGACTTAAACATCCATTACCTTCACTCTATATCATCCTTTCTTCTTTGATTAGCAATCAAAGTAGATTAGTTACCTCAAGTTATAGGTGTAGTTGGGTGTTTTGCTCTCGGGTGGATCGTCTACTACCTAGAGAAGGTCGAGGAGAACAAAGGAGGACACAAAGACGAAGGACCGGTTTCGATAGGTATAATCCCTAAGCATAGTAGTTTAGAATAACTATATGTTTGGTTAGTTATCGTTTAGCTTCGATTTAAGCGGTTAGTCGATGTTCGTTCTTTAAACATGATCGTTTTTGAAAATTCCGCCTCCCCACAAGTACTGGGGTGAAGTACATCAACTTACAGTGGTATCAGAGCCTCGCTAAACAATAAATAACTTGATTGCAAATTTGTACGAATTTCGAACGGAAAAACGAAGCCGGAAAACCCTAAATCTGTTCAGTTTCTGTCGAACTTAAAATGAAGTCCAAAAATTTTTCAGGTGTGCTCAGAAAGCTAGAAAGGAGTCCAGGAGAACACCCAAGAAATTCGAGCCCATAACTCGGCTAAAGAGCCACGGAAGGGCGGCGGATCCCACCGATCCGCCGCGCTTACGCGGCCGAGTTGCCGAGTCATGGACTCATATTTCGTGTGTGGGTCCCCTGTGATATTTGGGGTTTTCTGGAATATTTAATATTTGCTCAGGTTACTGTTTAACAGAGCAGATTTTGGAGCAATATTGATGTTGTTTAATCGATCGAAATTGTACAGTATTTGCATATTGGATTATATCTGTGATTGTTTAATGTGTTCGTAAACCTCCCCTAACTGCTAGTATGTCGGTTGGCAGGGGGTTGCACATTTCTGAAATGGTTATATCTGTTTGTGCATATAAACTGTATTGGACTGTTGTGGTGTATAGCCGGGGTTTGCAATGGGTTATTGTTTAATTCATTTGTTGTAAATGTAATTTGTTGTAATATTATTTTTGCGGGGCACTTCCAGGTTGCGGTCGTAGCCACCGTTGTATTATTTCATTTTACTGTTTTTGCTCCTAGGACTGACCCAAGGTGGGGTACACAGACTGCCGGGTGGGTAGTTTGCCGTACCCGTAGGGGTCGAGGGTGGGGTAACGGCTATTCATCACAACTGTGTAATCTGTCTTTTCTTGCAGGCTCAAAAGAAATACAGATTGCTTGCAAATCCAATATTGTTTATCTGTGTTCTGGAATGTATATCATTGCGTCAGACGAATGTAAAATATCTATATTTATTATAGCTATTTAGACGCCACTTATGTTTTACACCCGCGCTAGCCCAGCCCCCGCTCTGTCGTTAGTTAAGTAACCTAACGAGTGATGACGGGACCCCGTGGCGAATGCGGATGGCATAAGAGGACGTTGTATTTTCGTTGTTTTCTGCAATGATAGGTTAATGATGGGACGCATTATCTATAATGCAAAGTAAAAACAAACCAAAGTTTAAATCGTTGGAACAATTTAAAAGAAACCACTCGGTTATTTTTAAAACAGATATTTTTAAATGCGGAGCTTTAACCACTCCTTTTAAAAGCTATCAGGTTCCTTCGGTTATATCAAGTTCACTACGTTCACGGTTTCGCCAAAACCAGTCGTAGCCCTCCGTCATTTCATCTGGGTATTCAGTAGTATTCAAGCTATGTATTTTGACCTAACGCCAAGGCATAGTGTTTGGTAGCTGCTGGATATTCATTTGTTGCATAGATAGATGAGTTAGTTTGGGACAGTCGTATTATCATTTTGGCCGAACGTCAAGGATATATACGGATGGGTTCAAATTGACAAGATAATGATGGGTAGAACTTGACATGTGACTTATGACATTTTGACCTAACGCCAAGGTCATAAGAGCATGGGGCAAAAACTTATATCGGGAATTTCTAAAGAAACTGAAATTTGCAAAGAGATGCATACCATTTTGAGTTTGATGAATGTTGGTAGCGTTCCTACAACATTATCAGACGATGATATTTGGATCCCGATCCTACTGTGAGTATTTGATACTTATCAGGATATTCGTCACTTAACGATCAATGCTATAAACCTAGTAGGTGTCCAGAAAAGTGTCAGCGGGGTTACGCCCCCAGAGAAAAGAGGTTATTTAATTAAGGAACTTCGCGAAAGCGTTGGAAAACCTCCCTCGAAGTACCGACACCAGCCTGGCTGAACGGTTAAGCAAGTATTGTACGGTGAGAATAGTCTTGACTAATTCTTCTTTTATGGTTTGAGGAAGGATTCGAGAAACAGTGGGAGCCATCCAGTTTAGATAAACTAAAAACCACTCTAAACTTGCAAGAGCATCATGCTAAAGAGTTTTCTTCTCTCTCTCCTAATTGCAGCGACCCTGAAAATGACTGGACTTAAGTTACTTTTAGAGAAAAATATACTGACGGGGCCAAACTATAAAGATTGGCTGCGGAATGTCAAAATGGCTTTGACCTATGACAAACTGGGGTACGTCCTCACCGCTACGGCACCTGCTGTCCCTGGTCCCAAATCCAGCAATGCGGATAAGGAAATCCGCAAAACCTGGGAATCAGATTGCGCGAGAGCCAAGTGCATCGTGCTTGCCTCGATGAACAATGAACATCAGAGGAGGCACGAGGATATGTCCTTAGATGGCATATTTCTCCATACAAAGGAACTTTATGGAGAGCAATCTCGTATAGCAAGATACGAGACCTCTAAGAAATTGTTTCGAGCGAGGTTGGCTGTCGGGTCATCGGTAGGTGAACATGTCCTACAGATGATTGGCTACATAGAAGAGCTCGCAGACCTTGGGACGACTTTGGATAATGAGCTCTATACAGACCTTGTTCTCCAGTCCCTTCCTCCCACCTACGCCCAGTTTATCCTCAACTTCAATCTTCAAGGAAAAGAAGTTGAACTTGCGGAACTCCTGAACATGTTAAGGAGTGCAGAGGGCACCTTGCAGAAGGCAAGGGAAACACCCGCTATGTTTGTTGGCGGTGCATCTTCTTCCGGGTCCAAGGCTAGGGCCAAAGGAAGGAAGAAGAAGGCCGCACCCAAACCTAGAGGAGGTGTTAGTAAGGTGAGAGGGAAGGGAAAGAAAAAGACTGCAGTACCGATAGTTGGTCAGGATGAGTGCTTCCATTGTCACAGGAAAGGGCACTGGAAGAAGGATTGCAAGGCATGGAACGCCAAGAACCAGGAACCGAAGCAAGCTGTGGCTTCGACTTCAGGTGTGTTTGTAATTGAGAATTGTCTGTCGATCAACTCTACTTCCTGGGTATTGGATACCGGATCAGGATCTCATATTTGCAATTCATTGCAGGCACTGAGAAACCGTAGAGTGCTGAAGGAAGGTGATATGATCCTCAGGGTTGCTAACGGAGCTAGCGTGGGAGCTGCGTCCGTCGGGGATTATCACCTAGGATTGACGAGTGGACACATTTTGGTTTTACATAACTGTTATTTTGTACCCAGCTTAACGTGTAATATCATATCAGTTTCCTTGTTATCAAATAAAGGTTATGATTTCACGTTTGTAAGAGATGTTGTCAACATCCACCTTAATCATGGTTTGATTGGGTCCGGTACTCTAAATAACGGCATATATGTTTTAAACCAACTCCAAATTTTCAATGTCCAGAACACACTAAAAAGAAAGTCTCCAGATTTGAATAAGCTTTCTTATGGCATTGTAGACTGGGTCACATCAATGAGAGAAGGTTGACTAAGTTGCATAGAGAAGGATATTTGGACTCGTTCGAATATCAATCTTATGACACTTGTCAATCCTGTCTCAAAGGAAAGATGACAAAGACTCCATTCACTGGACAAGGAGTAAGAGCGAGCGAGCTCTTAGGACTCATACACAGTGATGTATGCGGTCCAATGTCTACACATGCGAGAGGTGGTTTTTCCTATTTCATTACTTTCACGGATGATTACTCAAGATACGGATTCATTTATCTGATGAAACATAAATCCGAGGCTTTTGAGAAATTCCAAGAGTATAAGAATGAAGTAGAAAACCAAACCGGCAAAAGTATAAAGACACTTAGATCTGATCGAGGTGGAGAATACTTGAGTGCCGAGTTCCTAGGTTACCTAAAAGAGAAAGGAATTCTCTCTCAGCTTACTCCTCCGTACACTCCACAGCATAATGGTGTATTGGAGAGACGGAATCAAACCCTATTGGATATGGTACGATCCATGATGAGTAATGCTGAGTTACCGCGATCTTTCTGGGGACATGCGCTAGAATCAGCGGCATATCTTTTGAACATGGTACCTACCAAGACTGTGCCTACCACTCCATATCAGATGTGGAGTGGGAAGAAACCCCATTTACAGTATATAAAGATTTGGGGATG
The DNA here is from genome assembly GCA_030015575.1 of Agapanthus africanus. Taxonomy (NCBI): domain Eukaryota; kingdom Viridiplantae; phylum Streptophyta; class Magnoliopsida; order Asparagales; family Amaryllidaceae; genus Agapanthus; species Agapanthus africanus. The sequence continues at coordinate 700,950,597 of CM057339.1, read as the reverse complement.
TCCAGCTTTTGTTAAAAAGCAGCATGTGGACAAGCTCGAGGCACGATCAGTAAAGTGTTTGTTTGTGGGATATCCAAAGCACTCCAGGGGATATCTATTCTATTACGCAGAGGAACAAAAGGTATTTGTTTCTCGTAATGCCCATTTTCTAGAACATCAGTTTTTAGAAAAGGAATCAAGTGGGAGCGAAATAGAACTGGAAGAAATTCCAGAACCACAAACTGCTACTGAAAGTTTGGTAGAACCAGAGGTTCAAGAAGAACAGAACATTCCCGCACCCCTCCGCAGGAGTAGTTGGCCGTCTCATCCGCCTGAGAGATACTACGGTTTTCTCATAGACGGGGATAGAGAGGATTGCATCATAGATGATGATGAACCTACTGACTTCCAGCAGGCCATCCAGAGCGGCGACTCGGTACGATGGCTAGATGCAATGCGGACCGAGATGGAGTCCATGTACACCAACAAAGTATGGACTTTGGACTTTGCTCCAGATGGGGTAAAACCCATAGGATGCAAATGGATCTTCAAGAAAAAGATTGGTGTAGATGGACAGGTGGAAACCTATAAGGCTAGACTTGTTGCAAAGGGTTTTCGTCAAAGACCTGGTTTGGACTATGACGAAACCTTTTCTCCAGTGGCTATGCTCAAATCCATTCGGGTCCTTCTTGCTATTGCTGCCTTCCATGATTATGAAATCTGGCAGATGGACGTAAAGACGGCTTTTCTGAATGGAAATTTAGAAGAGAGCGTCTATATGGATCAGCCAGAGGGTTTCAATCAGAGTGGGAGCAGCGGGAAAGTATGCAAGCTGCTTAAGTCTATTTACGGACTAAAGCAGGCATCGCGGAGTTGGAACATCTGTTTTGATGAGACAGTCAAAGAATATGACTTTATCAAAAATCCAGATGAACCGTGCATATATAGTAAAGTTGTGGCCAGAAGTGTCGTATTCCTCGTCTTGTACGTGGATGGCATTCTATTGATAGGAAATGACATTCCTATGCTACAATCTGTCAAAGGATTCTTGTCACACAGGTTCTCCATGAAAGACCTGGGTGATGCCTCTTACATTCTGGGGATCCGGATCTATCGTGATAGATCCAAGAGGATGTTGGGACTTTCGCAGTCCAGGTATATCGACACTATACTGAAAAGATTCAGTATGGAAGATTCTAAGCGCGGTAATCTACCGGCTTGTCACGGAATCACCCTCTCCAAAGAGATGTCTCCCAAGACTGATTTGGAAAGGGAACGCATGTCTATTATACCCTACGCTTCTGCGGTAGGCTCTATAATGTATGCGATGTTGTGTACCAGACCAGATGTAGCTTACGCACTGAGCGTGGTAAGCCGGTATCAGTCAGACCCAGGGGAGAAACACTGGATAGCAGTAAAGAACATTCTCAAGTACCTGAGGAGGACTAAGGAGATGTTCTTGGTTTACGGCGGAAAAGACCTCAGGTTGGAGGCCTTTGCTGATTCCGGCTTCCAGAGTGATAAGGACGATTCCAAGTCCATGTCGGGTTATGTCTTTACCCTCAATGGAGGGGCGGTGTGCTGGAGGAGCTCCAAGCAGGACACCGTTGCTGACTCGACGATGGAAGCGGAGTATATAGCTGCTTGCGATGCCGCAAAAGAAGCAGTCTGGATGAAGAAGTTCCTAACAGAACTTCAGGTTGTTCCTACCATAGTTGATCCAATACCTCTGTATTGCGACAACAACGGAGCTATAGCTTTAGCGAAGGAACCAAGGTCCCATCAGAAGTCCAGACACATCTTGAGGCGGTATCACCTGATCAGGAAGATCATTGATCGTCAGGAGATCGAGGTTCGGAGAGTTGCTTCAGAAGAGAACATTGCTGATCCATTCACAAAGGCCCTTCCTCAGATTCAGTTCGAGAGGCTACTCGAGATCATTGGTCTACGATATGCCAGTACATGGCCCTAGTGCAAGTGGGAGATTGTTAGTGTTTATGCCCTAGAAGGCCATTACTGTATCATACTAGCTTGTATATTACTTAATGGAAGCTTGGGATATTCACATGTATATAACAGTCTTGCTAAACATGGTAGTATGCTACTTGGTTTTTCTATCTTAATATGTGAGTGTACGTATTGATAGAGCTCTTAGGATCTTGCTTGTCTACCAGTGTTGTGATGGCAGTCACACTAGTGGGGGCTGGGTAGTCTACAAGCACATCCTCATTCAGGTCCCTGGTCGTTGGATTATCGAGACAGAGCATCGATACTCCGGAGTAGACTAGTGTGTACGCTTCTCATCCCAGTTGGGGAGATGGTCTGTCCCACAGCCGTCAGTACGTCGTACTGGAGATAGTATACAGGTGCTCGTTGGGTTACGGGTACACCGGACAGGACTCACAGGGAACTGTTGGTTGGTTTGATACCAGTCGTCAGTGAACAGTTCCCAGGTGACATGAGTACAGCGTAGTCCGCAGACTTGACACTGCTACTTCGCCTCGAGTGTGTCCCACTGTTCTTAGATTGCTACCCTACCACGGCTCAAAGGAGTCGTGCAAACAGGTAGCAGTTGGGTGCAGTCCCGAGCACTTGGAGGCAGTGGCGGTTAGACAGGATTCGTCCCTCCCGGTATTGGGAGTAGATATCGTGCTGTGTCAGAGAGCCATTACACAAAGTCCCTGGCCAGGGCAAGCGAGATTTGCTGGTAGGTTCCAGTAGTTTCTCAGGGTGTAATGGGCTTCCCTCTGACACGACTTATACCACTATTAGGGGACTGACGCTTGCCGCCCCCCTAGGCCCGATATGCGATAGTCTTGGACGAACGGACCGGACTGTATGGAGATTGTCACATCAGACTCAGTAGGAGTTCGGATGGGTTTCCTCATCGGCCTTCTTATCGACAACTACCTGGGGACCGTTACGTACAGCTAGTGCCGCTTGCGGTCTGTGGTTAAACCCACTGCCAGCGTAGTAGTCGAGTCTCTAGAGTCCCACACAGAGAGTTTCCTACTCCAGGCGAAACGATATAGAGGTCGCATGGTTTTGCGACAAAGGGTTCGGACGCATACGTGCGTTTACGCACGTACGACTTTCGGACAGTTTTTACCAGTCGGCTTTGGTTTAAGCCAGTTACTGGTATCCGGTTATTGGATTTTTACAGTCTAAAGTTTTTCCGTATTTTTGCGGATTGGAGGGGCGTTCTCGTAATTGTACGAGAAGCTTCTAGAAGATGTGACTAAGGAGGTTACTTATGGATAAGAAAGTGAGTCATGAGGTGATTCATCATTATCATTAATTGCACCATAAATGATAATGACACATGCTTAATGAATCACCTCTTTTCATTTATGAAGCATGCTTATTCATTTCTTTTTATTCATTTTTCTTAAATAAGAATGCTTCATAATATATTATGATACACACTCTCTCTTCTCATAATCTTATCTCACATTCTCTCTCCTTAAGCTCTCATCTTCAAGAAACTAATCCTTAATCCTCATGTGTTGAGATCAAAGGTTTAGTTAGACTTAAACATCCATTACCTTCACTCTATATCATCCTTTCTTCTTTGATTAGCAATCAAAGTAGATTAGTTACCTCAAGTTAGAGGTGTAGTTGGGTGTTTTGCTCTCGGGTGGATCGTCTACTACCTAGAGAAGGTCGAGGAGAACAAAGGAGGACACAAAGACGAAGGACCGGTTTCGATAGGTATAATCCCTAAGCATAGTAGTTTAGAATAACTATATGTTTGGTTAGTTATCGTTTAGCTTCGATTTAAGCGGTTAGTCGATGTTCGTTCTTTAAACATGATCGTTTTTGAAAATTCCGCCTCCCCACAAGTACTGGGGTGAAGTACATCGACTTACAGAAATAATGTGTTTAAAAATATCCGATCGATCAAACAATTAACAAGTGGGCCCCCAAGTAAAACTGTAGCACTCACAGAAATAATTGGCCCAATTTTAATATTCCAAAACCCCCAAAATTAGCCCACAAGCCCACTGGAAAAAATGCACACAGTGAAGACACTAAAGTGCGGCGGAACCGCGGCCCAAGGGGGGTATGGCCGCGGTTCCGCGCTTGAGTGCTCGACTGAATGCGTCGAATTTTTACAGCAGTCTTAGAAATTCCAGTACATTAGTTTTATACAACCTGAAAAATTTTTAGACACCAAAAAATTTTAACAGAAAACTGATGTGAACAAAATTGTAGTTTTTGGAATTTTGGTCGATCGGAAATGCAAAACACATTAGAACAAGCTAGGCAAGGTTAATGGCGTGGCTCTGATACCATGTTGCGCCACGGCAGCGCCCCGGCCGTCTTAACGAGACCAAAAAGCGGAATCAAAAATTTTCCTTACTTGGAAACCGGCGCTACCGCGGACAATGAAAACCCGGATCGTAACCATTAACCTAATGCTAGCTAACAAGAGATGGGAAGAGAAGTATACCGAGTGATCCGAGTCCTCCGGTCTTCTCGACATCGTCCCGATCTCCCGCGGAAACTCCGGTCGTCGCATCCTTGCCGGAAGGGCACCACATCGCCTGCGTCTTTTGCGGGCTCCCACCTCAACACCGAGGCAACTCGGGCATGAAGCCGGCAAGTCGACATGCCCAAGATGTGCTGTAGAATGTAGTGTAGAAGATGCTCGTCTCTTTTTAGGGTAATGAAGTTGCCATTGGATGGAGGGAAGTAATGAACAAAAGTGGAGATGAACTTTGGTGTATCCAAATGAGATGATAATTTTCCCACACTACAAAATGAAATTCCCTCATCCTCCCTCTCCTGTGACCGGCCAATCTTTAGTGGGAAATGGTGGGAGGAAAACAACTAAGGGAGGTGAGTGTAGGATAAAGTGAAGGGTGACCACAACATAAAGTGAAGAAACATCAACCATGCTTCTCACTACTAATCACATCAAATCTCAATTAATGCACCATCATGGATGAAAGATGCTAAACATATCATAAAGAATATATTTGCAAGAAACCCCCCCACAAATGTTATTTGCACAATTGCAAATAACCCCCTCCATCGGAAAAGTCCGGCCGGGAAAGCACAAAGGAAAACGGGCCGGAACGGAATGCAAACTGGCAACTCCAGAAAACTGGTCCCATAATAAATTACAGGAAAAACCCCTATACTGTGCATACACACCCGCATCTGTATTCCGTCCGAATACAAATGCAATGAGACAAAATCTACACTGTACTAAACTAGGATCCGGCTTAAACCAAAACCGGCTAGTAATATCCGTCCGATCCTGATCCGTGCAATACCGCACGTATCAGATCGAACCCTGCCATATAACTATACGGCCACTAGTACAAAACTGTCCGATCCTGATCCGTGCAATACCGCACGTATCTGATCGGACCCTGCCATATCTCCATACGGCCTCTACAGCGTTTCGCCCGAAAGCTTGAGTAACTGGAAGTGTGGTGGACTCTAAAGACTCGTCAATACTATGGCTGTGGATTTAACCACTAGCACGTCAGAGGTATTAGCCAATACGTGACGGGCCACCAGCTATTGACCAAAAGGGACGTCGATGAGCGAACTCATCCTGACACCCTACTGAGCCTGTCTGTGACAATATCCGTACAGTCCGGTCCGTTCGTCTATGAGCATCGCATGTCAGGCCTAGGGGGTTGGTAAAAGTCAGACCCCCAAAAGCGGTACAAGTCGTGTCGGAGTGTAGCCCAGAACGCCCTGAGATACTACTGGAATACCTACCAGTAAATCTCCTGCCTCGGCCGAGGGCTTTGCGTAATGGCTCTCCTAGACACAGCGCGACCTCACCCCCAATACCGGGAGAGACGAACCCCTGAAGATCCGCTCACTGCCTCCATGTGGCTCGGGACTGTACCCAACTAAAACCTGTTTGCACGACTCCTTTGAGCCGTGGTAGGGTAGTAATCAAAGCACAGTGGGAACTCACACGAGACAAATGACGATCTCAGGTCGATGAACTAACCTGTACACATGTCACCAGGGAACTGCTATCTGACGTCAGGTATAAGACCAACTAGCATGTTCCCGGCGAGTCCTGTCCGGTGTACTCATAACCCAATGAGCACCTGTATACATCTTAGGTGAACCAACCGACACCAGTGGCTTGTGAGACCGGCCACCGCCCCTCGTCGGGGTCTCGACTGTATACACTAGTCTACTAATGGAGTATCGATGCCCTGTCTTGAAACTCCTACGACTAGGGACCTTTTAAGGATGTGCTTATAGACTACCAGCTCCCACGTATATGATCGCCATCATACTGCTGGTAGTCAAGCAAGAATCCTAGGGGCTCTATCAACGTGTAATAGCGACATGTCAGGTCACCTAAAGCAGTACACGATGATAAAGATAAACCAGATAGCATACTATCATCTCGAGTAAGACTGTCCTACCGGGATAGGTCCTCCCTTAATCATTGCAATCACGTGCCTGTGATCCAATAATTGACTCTGAGGGCACTATCTCCAACAGGTACTCGGCAACAACTTCCTCACCTCACCTCTTCCTCCAAAATCCTATTGAGATCCACACGCAACGAAGGATAATCAGCTAAGTTCACCGCGAGATCAACGGAAGACAACATCTGACGGAGGCCTGAAAATGAGCTCCATCAGTTGGCGCCGTCTGTGGGAAACTAACTCCACAAAATACAAAGTTGGCCTTCCTATCTCCACCCTCATGGCAGACGACCATCCTGGAGATCCCGGTACCAGCCGCCGTCCTACACTCACTGAAGGCGGGGATGAACCTCCTCCCATGACGGTCATCAACGCCCTCGCAGGCCGGGTAGATCGCCTGCAATCCCTCGTGGAGGCCCTCATCTGCATCCAAACGGCCGCGCCCGGGCCCCAGATCGCCGTTCCACCGCCTCCAGAAGGCTCTGTCTCTGTCTGGACGGCCGATCACCAACAAGCCGCGTCCCCTGGCCATCGGTCTCTCGAACCGGTGCTCCCTGAGGCCCGTTGGGCGCCCCAGGGCTCGACACCGAGATCCGCCGCTAGGGCGCCTCGAGCCTCCTCATGACCCCTATCCCCCTGAGGAGATGTCAGTCACATCGCCTGTCCACGGGCGTGGTCGACCCCACCACCATCGGCGGGGCCGCACAGAAGAGGTCCGCCCAGGCGGCTCACGAGCTACCTCACTCCGGGACCTGAGGCACCTCATTGAGAAGAACCGGGGATGCTCCCAGACGCAGGTCACCCACAGCGGGGGCCAGAGATCCCGAGGCGTCGATTCCCCGGGGTACGACGGTCGGCTCGATGCCCTCGAGAAGAAGATCGAGGGCATGCGCCGAGAAGCTCACCTCTCGAGCGACGGAGCTAAGTACGCCTCCGACTCGCTCACGAAGCCGTTCACCGAGGAACTGCTCGCCGTACACGTCTCCTCACGCAACAAGCCCCCAAAAGTCTCTCTGTTTGACGGGAAAACTGACCCGAAGGACCACTTGGACGCTTTCACCGTGGGGATGAGCTTCCAGGATCACTCCGCCGCCGCCCAGTGCAGGGCCTTCCCGGCCACCCTCATCCGCGCGGGTCGGGACTGGTTCCGGGGGCTCGAGCGCCGCTCGATTTCGACCTTCGACAAGCTGGCTACTCAGTTCCTCGGCCATTTTGTGGGGAACCGTTGACAGAAGCGCACGGTCGACTACCTCTTCACGGTTAAGAGTGGGGATAAGGAAACGTTCAAAGCATACATCACCCGTTTCTACAATGCCCTCCTCGAGGTGCCCGAGCACCGAGACGAAACCGTCATAACGGCACTCAGATCTGGTCTGAGGCACAAGGAATGGTTGCGCTCCTTCGTGCTGGCGCAACCTAAGACCATGGCTAAGGTCAAGGCGTGGACCGAGCGCGAGGTCCAGCTGGAATCCGAGGTGAATGCTAACCTTCCCCGGGCAGAATGGCCCGACCAGAAGAAAAGGGCTCGGGAGGAGAGGCCGGAGCGTCAGCAGCCCTACCACCCGAAGTTCCAGGAATATACCCCCCTCAACGTCTCCCTCGCGGTGTTGCTGGAGGAGGCCCAGAACGAAGGGTTCTTCAAGTTCCCTCCGGTCCCGCGCCAAGCCGCGAAGCGAACCCGGGGCCCCTACTGCGCTTTCCACCGGGTACTGGGCCACGCCACGGAGGACTGCAAATAACTGAGGGACTACATTGAAGAGCTCATCCGGTCTGGGCACCTCGCCGCCTACCTGAGGGACAAACGGCAGACCCACCGCGAGCAGGAGCAGCATCGCCCTCCCGCCGACCTGACCATCGGTCAGATCATGCTTGCTTCAGCGGGCGGCCAACCCGGAGCTCAGGGAGCCCCATGCCCTATGCCAAGCGCGGGGGCAGACAGCCCTTCGGGGAGCTCGGCCCCAGCCAATAAAGTCATCTTCTAGCCTGTACCCTTCTTTTAAAGCAATGTAAATTCTTCCTAGGATCTATTGTTAATTTAGTAAAGATCAATGGAGCGTTGCGAAAAAGAAAGAAAAGCTTTGTTTATTCAAGGGGTATTATGGTCTCCTCAGCCGTACATGCAAAAAGAAAAGAAAATTACAATAGTGGGGTAAGGGGGTGCAGCGAGCACTGCTCGTGGTACTCGGTAAAAATCTCCGCCAACCGGGGCCTCGCCAGTTCCAGCCTCTGTCCCCGGTTTCCCCCACGGGCATCGACCCCGAGCCTCAGATCGTAGCATTCGCGGATGAGCGCCTCCGAGCGGGCCAGCCGGTTCGCGGAGATTAAGCCGAAGCGCCTCAAAGACCGCAGCTTGCCCACGGCCTCGTCAAAGAGCAGCTCGGACAGGGGGTTGTAAAGCCCCGGCGATGCCCTCCAGATGGAGTACATCAGCAGCTGCAGAAGGGAGGAGCGTCGGGGGAGCAGCCGGCCAAAATGGTCCTCGATGCTCCCGTAGACCAGCTGCACCGTGTCCTCTGTGCAGTATGGGTCGTAGAGGTACACGTCTTCGAAGCGGACGATGTCGAGGATGGTGAACGGGAAGTCCTGCATTCTCGGCGACCTGTTTATGAAGGATGAAAAGACCAGTACTCCTTCAGCCTTATATAGCCCACTGCGCAGCCCAACCGTTGCACGCTTTCGCCCAGGGAGTTGCTGCCACGCGGCAGCCATCAAGCCTTCTTCGGTGGAATCGAAGCGACGCACCCCTAGCGCTTCGCCTTCCCTCGCATTCGATAGGCTAGCTACGCGTGCCGTTGCACCGACCGTTCCCATTCCCATGCCTACAGCTGAACGGTCGAGATACACCGTGACAAGATTCAGCCCAGCAGCTTCCCTGCTCATTCGTCCCCGGCGGGCAGCTTCCCTGCCGCGACGCCGAGGATCAAAAAGCCCTCCCAGAGGCAGTCGAGCCCGACGTCCCCTCGCTCGGCTATCCCCAGCGGGCAGCTTCCCTGCCCCAACGCCGGGGATCATAAAGCCCTCTCAGAGGCAGTCGAGCCCAAGGTTCCCTCGCTCGGCTATCCCCAGCGGGCAGCTTCCCTGCTACAACGCCGGGGATCAAAAAGCCCTCTCAGAAGCAGTCGAGCTCGAGGTTCCTTCGCCCGGCTATATTTCAGGACAAAAGCCCTCGCCAAGAGGCACTGGGTGGTAACCCTGCCCGGCCAAGGGTCCTTGGTAGGCTTCTTACAGCCTTATAGCTCCTCCCGCGCCAAGGACCAAAGTCCTCCCAGAGGCAGTCGGGCCCTCGCTCGGCTATCCCCGGCCGGTAGCTTCCTACCACAACCGACAGGGATCAAAGTACTCGCCAAGAGGCACTGGGAAGTAACCCTGATCGGTCCCCGTCTTGAAGGATCAAAGCCCTCGCAAGAGGAAACCAAGCAGTTACCCTGCTCGGTAAAAACTCCGGCTGGTAGCTCCTTGTCCGCGGCGCCGGGACAGAAGAGGCTGCCCCGCCCACTCGTCCCAGGACGGTGGTTGCCTACCCATGACGCCAGAGGCAAAAGCCCTCCCAGAGGCAGTCGAGCCCGAGGTCCCCTCGCTCGGCTATCCCCGGCGGGCAGCTTCCCTGCCACAACGCCGGGGATCAAAAAGCCCTCTCAGAGGCAGTCGAGCCCGAGATTCCCTCGCTCGGCTATCTTTCAGGACAAAAGCCCCCGCCAAGAGGCACCGGACAGTAACCCTGCCCGGCCAAGGGTCCTTGGTAGGCTTCTTACAGCCTTATAGCTCTTCCCACGCCAAGGACCAAAGTCCTCCCGGAGGCAGTGGGGACCTCGCTCGGCTATCCCCGGTTGGTAGCTTCCTATCACAACCGACAGGGATCAAAGCCCTCGCCAAGAGGCACTGGGCAGTAACCCTGCTCGGTCCCCGTCCTGAAGGATCAAAGCCCTCGCAAGAAGCAACTGAGCAGCTACCCTGCTCGGTAAAAACTTTGGCTGGTAGTTGCCTACCCACGACGCCAGAGGTCAAAGCCCTCGCCCAGAGGCCACCGAGCAGCTACCCTACTCGGCCATCCTTGGTGGGCAACTCCCCTACCACCGTGCCAGGAAGCATAAAGCCTTTGCAAGGGGTAACGGGGCAGCTTGTTAGTTATATGTGTGCCCTAGAGGCCATTACTGTACATACGATGTATATTGTAGTGGATGCTTGGACATATATAGGGAAGACTTTCTTGCTCGACATGATAGTACGCTATCTGGTTGTACTTTATCTAAACATGTACTCTGATTGTCTCTTTTGTTACATGTTGATAAAGCCCTTAGGATTTGTACTCGACTACTGGGACTATGATGAGATCATAATAGTGGGGCCACAGTAGTCTATGAGTACATCCTACAACTGTTCCTAGTCGAGGGTGTGTCGAGACAGGGCATCGATACACCAGAGTAGACTAGCGTATACGTATCTTGACCCATATGATGGGCGATGGATGATCCCATATTCATCGGTGTTTGACATCAAGGATGGTGTACGGGTGCTCAGTGGAGACTGGGTACACTGAACGGACTCGCCGAGAACTCCTAGATGGTATATATACCTATTGTCAGATAGCAGTTCTCTGGTGACACTTGTACAGGTTAGTCTGTAGACCCGAGATCGTCATAGAGTCTTGTGTGGTTCCCACTGTACTTTGATTTCCTCCCTACCACGGCTCTACTGAGTTGTGCAAACTGGTGGATTTTGGGTACAGTCCCGAATCATATGGAGACAATGAGCGATAGGAGGGGTTTCGTCTCTCCCGGTATAGGGGGTTGATGTCGCGCTATGTTTGATCGGCTATAATACCTAAATCCCTGGCCAGGGTTCTCGAGGTTTACTGATAAGTGTTATCAGTAGTTCGTCGACTCGTTATGAGCCATAAATCAACATGACTTATAAAGTTACTGGGGTCTGACATTTACCACCCCTAGACTGCATATGCGACGTATCAGACGAAGAGACCGGACTGTACGGTAAGTGTTGCTTACAGGCTCGTAAGGGTTGTGATGAGTTCGCTCGTCGGCCACCTTTTTGTCAATACCTGGTAGCCCGTTATGTATTGTCTTATACCTCTAAACGTGCTAGTGGTTAAATCCACAACTAAGGTGTTGACGAGTCTTTAGAGTCCCCCACATTTAGTTACTCAAGTTTTCGGGCGAAAAGATGTAGAGACCGTAAGTTGTTACGGCAGCCGTAAAGTGTTGCGGCAGGTTTTCGATTATGTTCGGTAATTGTTACAGGAATAATAATCGGAAGAATAATACTGGACGGATACCGGTATTATATTATTGGATTAATTGTATTCGTATTTTTTCGGATACGGGTATACGGTATACGGTATACGGAGGAGGGGTATTTTTGTAATTGTTACAAAATACCTTCTAGAAGATGCCACCTCATAATGACATAATTATGACATCATTTATTTTGTGAAAATAAATAAGTGAGGTGTAAATTTAAAGGTATAAGCATGATAACATGTTTGTTGAAGTGGATGTACTATTAAAGCATGATACTTCATTCATAATACATGCTTTAGTTAGTGCTAAATTCTTTTCTTTCTTTTTCCATCATGCTTGAACTTTTTAATTATAAATGAAATAAATAAGTGAGGTGTAAATTAAAAGGTATAAGCATGATAACATGTTTGTTGAAGTGGATGTACTATTAAAGCATGATACTTCTTTCATAATACATGCTTTAGTTAGTGCTAAATTCTTTTCTTTCTTTTTTTCCATCATGCTTGAACTTTTTAATTATAAATGAAATTATTCTCTCCTCCATTTCTTCTTATAAATACCTTCACATGAGATGTGAAATCAAGGCATTCAATTCCTTAACAAAATTATGATAAGTGTATCATAACAAGTTCATAAGAAGAGAGAAAGAAAAATGATGGTGATCATTCTTCCTAGCTTTAACCCTCACATGAGATGTGAATCAAAAGCTTAGGATTTCAAGTTAATCCAATACAATTCTACATCAAATCTTGGACGCGTCGGCTAGCCAACTTCGCGCCCGAGTTGCCTCGGTATTGAGGTGGGAGCCCGTAAAAGACGTAGGCGATGTGGTGCCCTTCCGGCGACGAAAGGAGCCGAGGAGTCCACAAAAGAGGAGAAAGGAGCAAAGGAGTTGCATCAAAGAGAAGACCCGAAGGACCGTATCATCAAGGTAAAATCCCTAACATAGTAGATAAGATCTCTAGTTGGGGTTTACTAGTTGTGGTTTAGACAAGATCTTCGGTTAAGTGCGTGTTGCATGCTAAGAAAATTTTTGTTCATCGCTTCCGCCGCGCCACAAGAGTTGTGGTAGCATGCAGCACTCACCAACACAGCTACCCTGCCCAGTCAACCCCAGATGGTGACCAATGCTCGGAATCAGAGATGCTCTGTGGTCGTGAAGGACCCGAGACCCCAGTGAGGGGCGTCAGGTTTGTCCAAGTCTAAATGATCTTCCCTCGACTCCGGGGCCCAGGGAGCCAGGGAGATACCTCCTCAGAAGCGCTCGTCGGTAAGTGATTGCAGACAACTCGACGGACGATCGCTAGACAGATGGCCAACCTGACGTAAAAGCACAACGATACAGACAAAAAATATTCCACGAGCATTCTTCACAAACAAATGGCAGAACACAATTCCCTGGAGCTGAGAAAAAAGAAACTTCATTACTACTGCCAAAGACAAAAGTTTTTTTACAAAGGGTATTTTTTGGGCTCCCCAGCCTTACAAAATTCAAAAGAAAAACAAATTGAAGATGGGAGAACGGGGGCTCTACACCTCGGGGCCGGGCGCGACCCCGGGGTCCTCGACCTCCACCACTTGATGCGCAGGGTCCTCGTCCGCCTCCTCGCCGGGAACTTCTTCCCTTTGCTCATCGGCGCCCACGAGGTGGAACTCTGCCCGGAGATCCACGTCGTCGAACCCCGGCATCCGGGATTTAACGGTATCGAGGGTGTCGTGCCAAATGCGGGTCGTGGCCACGGCCAGTTCGTTATAAAAATCCTTCGACCCCTTATAGCTCGCCATGGCTCTCGATTCAGCCGACTTAAACGCCTCGGCCGCCGCCCCCAGCTCCTTTCGGAGGGCCTTCACCGTCCTCTTCAGGTTGCCGGCAAGCAACTAGGAATCCTCGAGCTTGCCCTCGGCGATCACGGCGGCCTCGCGATGCCGGGCGACCTCCTTTTTCCCGGCTACCACCTCGCCCTCCAGGGCGGCGATCTTCGCCGACATCGCCTCCTGTTCTCGCATGGAGCTCTCTTGCAACGAGGCGAGCTGACCCGCGGCTTCCAACGCCGGGGTTACCACCTCGGTCTCCACGCGGAGGGCGATGGCCACCTGCTGGAGAACCTGGGAAGACACGAAAAGGTCAGAAAACAGAAAAGGGCACCAAATCTCACGATGAACCGGGGGCTTACTTGCACGGACTCCTGGGCGATCGACGCCAGCTGGGCCCTGAGGGTCCCTCCAGGAACTCGACCCCCGGCCGAGGTCTCTATTTCATGCAGGAAGCTGTCCGCGACCGACAGCCCCGACGGCACCGCGAACCAGAGCCCCCTTTCCTCCACTACGGTCGGCGAGGACCGGCCCCGGGAGGGTCTCCGGGAACTCTTCTTGAGCGGCTCCGAGGGAGAGCCGATCTCCTCTTCCGAAGCCGTGTCCTCCAGAATCAGGGCCCACTTCCGACCCGATGCTCTGCTAGGGCCCGGGGCGTGATCCGCCACCGAGCGTCCTCGAGGCACCGCCTCTGGGGAAGTAGGGGCCGGAGCAGGCTGCGCTCGAGAAGAGCTGGCACCCCCTGCCCTAGTAAGCTGCCTCGGCTGGCGCATAGCATCTCGGAGAGAGCCGAAGTCCATGGATCCTGCATAAAACGAACACCCAATAGATCAGCAACACGAGTAAAATGTAAACCCGAAAAGCAAGCCTAACTTACCAACGAACTCGACGGGGCTAAGCCCGGCCCAGCTCAAAACCCTCTCGGACAGCAGCACGTCATGTCGAGGGACGGGCTCCCATGACGCCACTCTCACCACAGCGGGGTCATCGGACAGGTTCCCCGGCAGACACTTCTCCCTCGACCACTTGGTGGGCACCGGCCAGTCCTCGCCCTCGGGAGGGGAAACGAAGAAAAATTTCTTTTTCTAATCATGAATGGAGGAGGGCAAGGCCGCGACCCCGGTCCCGGCAGCGACCCTGGACTGCTTCCTAAAGGTAAAGTAAACCCATCTCGGGTCGCCAGCTCGACCGCCAGGGTGACTCTTGAAAGCGAGGGAGGAATCAAGAAGGGAGAGACTGAAAGGAACCGCCTGCAGCCTCAGGAGGATCAAGAACCCAAGTAGGATCCTCCACTCGTTCGGCACTAACTGGCCGGGAGCCAAACCGAAGAAATTCAGAGCGGCGATGACCTCAGGAGAGAAGGGCAGGCGCATTCCGCCCCAAAAGCTTCCAAATACAGGGCAATCTTCCTGCCTCGTACCTGGTCTGCCCTCTCTCCCTCCTCGGCTAGACGAAGCGTGTAGCACGAGGGAATGTGGAAGCGAGCCCGAGCGCTGGAGAGCTCGTCCTCATGCCTCACCCAGCACGAGGTGCTGGGGGCCACATCTGCCTCCTCCTCCCTGGAGGCGGCCCCCCGCCTCACGGCCCCGGGAAGAGGGCCCAGCCCCTGCTCCCCAAGAAGACTCTGAAACATCTAAAGGGACCCTAGCATCTACACCTACAACGTCTACTGATTCTACAGAGGAAGACATCTAATCTGGGAAAGAAATTCTCCAAAGGTTGGAAACGAAAGGGGGAAGACGAGCGCCGAGCAACTAAGGCTTGAGAGAGGAAAATATGAAAGAGTAAGGGCCCTAGAACGGACCCCACCCATATTTATTGCCGCATACGGCCTCATCCAACGGCGCCCATCGTCTCCCGCCGAAACGGCTTCTCACGCCCAGCGGCTCCGATCATTCCACGTGGAAGCCCAGCGCTGGGCTGTGTCCCATCAGACGCTGCAGACCTGCGTATGTCATATCGGCTAATCGACACTCGACACGTGGACCGTCGCCTCGACTGCAGAGTGCACGAACCGGCGCGCCTCCTTTAAATGCAAATATCTCGTCTTGATTCGCTAGAGGAAAAGACAACCGACGACCCGAGGGCTCGCCCCGACGAAACCATAGAAGGGATCTCACCTCGGGAGGCCCGGCAGTCCACTCCTGATCCGACCACTAGCTGGTCGGGAAAAGAGTGGGGGGCTAATGATAGTGCTCGATATTGGCAATCCCCAAGGTCATGACACGTGGTAGGTGACGTGTCCCAGAACTCAGAAGAAAGAGCCCGCAGGGGCCGATCGGGCCACCCCGTACCTGACCAGCAAGCACAAGCTGACCCCCCTTGGGGCCCCAACAAATAGGCCTCCCCGGCCTCTCAGCTCGCCCCCGAGCTACCACAGGACCAAGACTCCTCGGCCTCCTCTCTCGTCCCCGAGCTCCCGCCGAGGACGTCTTCCTCGGCCCTCCGACCTACTCCCAGGCGTAACCGCCGCTCCGCGAATCTCGCCACGCGCGGATTTTACGCCAGCAACGTCCCACGTTCCACGCCATCACGATCCCCGTTATGGGCGATCCGCTCTTCACGCGGGCGTGGTGTCGGTGTTAGTTATATGTATGCCCTAGAGGCCATTACTGTACATAGGATGTATATTGTAGTGGATGCTTGGACATATATAGGGAGGACTTTCTTGCTCGACATGATAGTATGCTATCTGGTTGATCTTTACCTTAACGTGTACACTGATTGTCTCTCTGTTACATGTTGGTAAAGCCCTTAGGATGTGTACTTGACTACCTGGACTATGATGCGGATCATACTAGTGGGGACATGGTAGTCCATAAGTACATCCTTCAAGGTCCCTAGTCATGGGTGTATCGAGACGGGGTATCGATATACCAGAGTAGACTAGCGTATACCTTCTCGACCCATACAGATGGGCGATGGATGATCCCATATCCATTGGTGTTTGACATCGGAGATGATATACGGGTACTCAGTAGAGACTGGGTACACTGGACGGACTCGCCGAGAACTCCCAGATGGTATTATACCTCACGCCAGATGGCAGTTCTCTGGTGACACTGGTACAGGTTAGTCTGTAGACCCGAGATCGTCATAGAGTCTTGTGTGATTCCCACTGTGCTTTGATTTCCACCTTACCACATCCAAGAGGGCATGCAAAATGGTAGCTTTTGGGTACAGTCCCGAATCACATGGAGGCAATGAGCGATAGGAGGGGATTCGTCTCTCCCGGTATAGGGAGTTGATGTTGCGCTGTGTTCGATTGGCTATAACCGGAAATCCCTGGCCAGGGTTGCTGAGATATACTGGTAAGTGTTACCAGTAGTTTCTCGAACTGTTATAGACCACGTATCGACACGACTTATCGAGCTATTGGGGTCTGACGTTTACCACCCCTAGGCAAGATATGCGACATATCAGACGACGAGACCGGACTATACGGTAAGTGTTACTGGTTGGATTCACTGGAGTGTGAGCGGGCTTGCTCGTCGATCTTCTGATCGCTCAATACCCAGGTGGCCGTTACGTTTAGCAGACCGCTTGCGGCTTGTGGGTGTTTGATATGATCATCACCTGCTGCCGGCGTATTGACGAGTCTTTAGAGTCCTACACAGAGGTTTCATGGTTCAAGCGAAACGAAATAGGAGCGCATATGAGATATGTGCGGGACCGAGAATAATGCGTGTATGTGATACAGTATTCTATTCTCGGGATGAATGTATCGAATGGTTGTATGCGATATAAGCTAGTTATCGATTCAAGCGTTGATTCGATAAGTCGATACATTGAATACTAGTCGGTTATGTTCGACATGACCAGATCGTTAAATCAAGTGTTGATTTAATGATTTAATGTATAATTATATATTTGATATATTACTTTGCATTAACTAGTATTGGTTCACTTTAAATGGATTTTCTCACTTGATTTGTGCAAGTTGTATATGTGATATACTTTTGTGCACTTGATTGTATCATATTTGATGATACATGTTTACTTGGTTAAGTGTAAAGAATTAAGCCATGGTTAAACTAATGATTAGGTTTTTCTTTTCTTATTTATTTATTTATTTATTTGTTTTGAAAAGATGAGAAAATAATGGTTGCTAGTTTTGTCTTTTTCTTTGAAGCTTCTTGAAGCTTTGAACTAGTCCACCATTCTTGTCTTATACTTAACCCTAACCATTCAAGTTAACCATGGTCCATTCTCTACAATTAACCAAGGGTTAATATATGATAAGTATTAATTTATTTATCAAAAGAAATTAACACTTATCATATTCTTCATCTTCTTCTTCTTCTTCTTCAAGAAGAAAAACCAAGACTTCATCAATGGTGATTGATGAAAATGAGTGAGAAATCCAATTCTAAAGTGAACCCACTTCCTATTTCTTCATCCTCTACCTCTTGCCAAGTAGTAGAGTGTGTTTCCTTCACAAGTTTTCTTGACTTGGTGAAGTTGGAGCTTGATCTAGCGATGCCTCGACGTAGATCATCTTCGGCATCGTCGTCGATGACCTAGCCCGCTTTTTCTCCGATGAAGCCGACGTTAGAGCCCAAGATCCGATTTGTACAGCGAGGAGACTTCATCGCGGAGCCATGGAGGTGGACAACCGGATCTACAAAGGTTGTATTTCCGCTTTCTCTTTAGCTAAGTTGTTAGCTAGTTTCTTGTTTCGTCTAAAAATCTAGCCAACGATCTTGTTAGGGTTTCTCGGCACCGCAATTTTTTGAAATTGGCATGGTTGATGCCTTGTGAGACCTCTTGAGAGTGCCTAGGAACCTTTCATTGGTATCAGAGCCTAGCTAGAGCCTTAGGCGAAATCTAGACGGATTTTGAAGTCCGATCGAACCAAAACCCGAACCCGAAACATGCTCTCTGGACTTTTTCTAAAAACTGGGATTTTTCAACATTAAAAATGCTTTAAAAATTCAGCAGGGAATTATAAGAATTACGGTGCAAAATTTGACCAATGAACAGTAAATTGTGCGGCGGAATCGCGGCAGAAGCATGGCTTCTGCGGCGGTTCCGCGGCCTTATGATGACGTCAGCCCTTCTACTTTGCACAGTAATTCATTATTTCTGGTGCTGGATTTTCTGGGAATTTTTAATATTTATTCAAGAGTTGATTTTTCTGGGGTTGTTTTGGGGATTCGGTGTTTCGATCGGGGTATCAGATTTTGTCTATGTGTCTTTCCGGATAATTTTTAGAATATGTTAAAAGGTTCGACCGGATATAAATACCCAATTTTTCCCCTGTCGGGAAATTTCCAAGTGTTGGATTTTTCCGTGGTTTAAAGACGTTCTAAGTAGTGCAAGTAACTCGATGGACCCTCTAGAAGACAACAAACCTTAACTCGATTATGTGACCATCTTGAACTGCCCTTTGAACCTTCGGGTTTGGGGCAGTACGGCGTGCCACATGTGAGGCGTTGGCTTGACCCTTCTACGGCTGGACCGTTGGTACTGAGGCACGAACTGAATGTTTTTAGACTTGTTTCATGTGTTGATCTGTATCGGGAAAACTTGGGTGTTCGATTGTTCGATCGGAAAGTTTGACATTTTCTATTTATCCGGAATGGGATACAATAATTGGAATTCACAAGAAGTTATGAGATAACTGAATGAATGTTATAAACATAGCAGTTTAGTCTCACTTGATCGGTTGCCACGGAATTTTGATGTGATCAAAACTCCGTCGCAATCACGTAGCGTACGCGGATACTCGCCGGATAAACTTAATAGACAGCTACACCTCATAGCCCCGACCAAGTGACTGTAGGAGAACCCCGTCGCCGAAAGCATCCATTCGGGTGCTCGCGGTGGCGGTGTTCTGCCTTGGTGCACTTCGTCGACGGCGTCAGGGGTGCGGCCGCCTACTAAAGTTTGCGACGAGCATTCGATCAAAAAGTCGGGAATCTTGTTGAATTGCCCGACTTGATATTGAAAAGTGTTTTCGATAACGAGACTAAAATGCGGGGTTTATAATTGTTAGGCATGTGATGTCTAAGGAATTCATTTGGTCAGGCATGCGATGTCTGAGGTGGTTGCGGATTCCAACTGTTGTAGTTTTACACTTTCTTTTCTGTGACCGTAAGTGTAATATGTGATATCGCCGGTTTCGTTGCTATATGTC
Organism: Agapanthus africanus; assembly: GCA_030015575.1. Taxonomy (NCBI): domain Eukaryota; kingdom Viridiplantae; phylum Streptophyta; class Magnoliopsida; order Asparagales; family Amaryllidaceae; genus Agapanthus; species Agapanthus africanus. The sequence continues at coordinate 700,930,996 of CM057339.1, read as the reverse complement.
AACGACAATTGGGATGGGCATATTTACTTACGTTGATGACATGTGATGTTATGTGTTGCTGGATATGTTATATTGGATCGTCGTGTTTGAATAGCCGGGGGTTTTTATGTGAGATGAGTGTTTTTCATTTTCATTCATGTAAAAACTTGTATGTAATATTCTTTTATTGGGGCACTTCCAGGTTGCGGAAGTAGTCACCCTTTGTATATTATTTACTTTTCCGCACTAGGATAGGCCCAAGGAGGAGGGCACAAGTAACCGGGTTCTGGAGTCCAGTGGGAGACCAACTCGAGGAGTCGAGTCCGGGTCTTCTAACTCTAGAATTGGTAGGGTTGCTTGCCGCTCTCGTAGGGGTCTAGGGGTGTGGGTTTGGCTATTCATCGCGACCGTGGAATCCGTGTTTTATACTGGCTCGTATTGAAAACACGGACGTCCTAGTATATCCAATATTTCATATGTTTCTTCTGCTGCGATATCTGTGATGTGATCATGTGATGTTCTGTGATAGATACAGTATATAGTATATATGATATATTATATAGCCGTTACTTATGTTTTACACCCGCGCTAGCCCTGCCCCGCTCTGTCGTTAGTTACCTAACCTAACGGTGCACGAGGGGACATCGAGGCGAATGCGGATGGCATAAGTGTACGTCGTATTTATCTGTGATGTTTAGGTATTTAAATGATGGGACTTCATTAATGTGATTAATGAAATAAAAGAAACCTAAGATGTTGTAGAATCGAATTTCAAAATAAAACAGGTAGCTACAGTTCTTGCTTTGCACAGCGGTATATACGATATATCCTGCACCTTATTCGATGAGGAAAGGACCGAGATCCCTTCACCGGGAGTGACTCCTTTAGCAATAACTGGCAGATGCTACAACCCTCGGTTTGTCTTTTGATGCTTTTAAGAGTTTCTGCTTTGCACAGTGATATATATGATATATCCCGCACCTCATTCGACAAGGAAATAACCGACGATCCCTTCACCGGGAGTGACTCCTTTAGCAAAACTAGAAAAGCCTAAAAAACACTCCATTTTAAAATTCATTCGATCCTACAACGATATCAAGTTCATTATGCAATAGGTTTTCAGAAAAACCTGTCGTAGCCCTCCGTCATTTCAGATAAGTCCTATTTAGTATTCGTGCTACGTTTGTTGACCTCCGTCAAGGCGTAGTGTGCGGTAGCTAACTAGTATTTATCTGCTTATGCATATGATGCAGATTGGATTAGGGTAGTCGTGCGGCCTTGTTGACCTCCGTCAAGGGTCGTGCGGGTGGGTTTAATTCGATCAAGAAATGACGGGTTGAACTTGACTAGTAGCCTATGGTTTGTTGACCTCCGTCAAGGTCATAGGACGCTAGGGGCAAAATTATCGGGAATTTCAAGTGTTGAAATTTGCAATGAGATTGCATACCTTCTATGAGATAGTTGGATCCCGATACCCGCTGTGAGTAAGAGTTACTCCTGGGAGAGTTTTATACATTACAATTAGCCGATCAAGTAGGTGTCTAGAAAGGTGTTAACGAGGTTACGCCTCTGGGAAAACGAGGTTTACATTAATTAGGTTCGTGCGAAAGCACGGGGGACCTCCCTCAAAGTACCGACACTGGCCTGGCTGAAAGATTGGCGAACTTATAGTGTGTAATTAATCCCGGCCAGTCTTTCCTTTTAGGGTTTGAAGGAAGATTTGATAAAAACAGTGGGAGCCATCCTGATTAGATAAAATAATAACCAATCTATTCTTGCAAGAGCGCACGCTGAGTGTTTTCTTCTCTCTCTCTCCAGGTAGCGACCATATCACGCCTTAATCAAGATAATAATACGGATATATTGACCGAACCCGCTTGTTATACTGAGCTGGGGAACGTTGGTCCCGCTCCAACTTATAATTGTTATAAGACAGAGCAGGAAATTGGGGATTACCAGAATTCCCGTGCCACCCAAACGAAGAGAGTGCATGCTAATGCATCATCTTCAGGTGTGTTCATTACAAAGAACTGTTTCTCAGTATCCTCCGCATCCTGGGTATATGATACCGGATCAGGATCCCAGATATGTAATCTGTTACATAGGGCTACAAAAAGGTAGAAAAACTGAGAACGGGTGATAAGTTTCATGAGACAGAAAACGGGGCAAGTGTTGCAGCCAAATCTGTTGGTCACTGTCACCCTGTATTACCAGAATACATTGATTCTGAACAAATGTTATTAGATACCGAACCCGATATACAAAATCATATCAGTTTCTTTATTAGTAAAGAAATGATAAAATTTTGTATTGTTGGATAATGTTTTGAACATTTCCTATATCAAAAGTTGATCGGTTCAGGCACGTTATCTAAAAGCATTGCTGTTCTAAATCAAACTACAGTTCTTAGTATATGGAACACACAAAAGAGGAAAAGTTCAGAATTGAACGATTCCTTCTTAAGGTATTGTAGACTAGGTCAGATCAATGTGACCCGACTAGCTAGAGTTACATAAAGATGCATATTTAAATTAGTTTGAATTTACATCTTGTGAAACTCGCCAGTCATGTCACAAAGATAAGATGACCACAGCTCTGTTTATTGAAAGCAGAGAAAGAGTTAGTGAACTCTTGGGATTGATACATGCTGATGTATGTAAGGTCCTCTGTCTACACATACCAAGACCGGTTCTTTGTACTTCATTACATTCTCTGATGATCTTTCGAGATTCAGACTTATGTTCCTGTTGAAACACAAGTCCGAACCTTTTGAGATATTCACAGAATATAAGTTAGAAGTAGAGAACCAAAATACGGGTATAAGTATTATGTCCTATGATGAGATCAAGGAGGAGAATACTTGAGCACGGAATTCCTGGACTATTCTAAAGAAGAATGAGATTCTCTCTCAGCAATACTCCTCCGTATGCACCATAGCACGATGGTATATCGGGGCGGAGCAGATACACCCTATTTGATATGGTGTGCTCTATGATGAGTACTACTGAGTTTCCTATTTCCTTTAGGGAGTTATGCGCTTGAGAAGCTGCATACCTATTGAATAGGGTTTCGATCAAATCAGTTGCCTACCACTTCATATGTGATATGGAAAGGGAAGAGCCCATATCTTAAGTTAGTTAAGATTTGGGGTTGTCCGGCCTATGTCTAAAAGCATAATCCGGACAAGCTCAAGGCAAGGTCTGTTATGTAGAACTGGAAAAGTTCCAGCTATACAAACTACAGCAGATGATTTGATAGAACCAAAGGATTCAGTAGATTCCAACGAACCTCAGCCTCTCCGCCGATCTAGTAGGTTTCCTCACCCACCTGAGAGATACTTCGGTTTCTCTATGACAGTGGGAGTGAGGAATACATCATGAGATGATGACCCAACTAGTTTCGACCTGGCTATCAGGAGTGAGACTCTGTAAGAATGGCTGGATGCTTAGCGATCTGAGATGGAATCCTTATACACCAACAAAGTATGGACTTTGGTTGCTATATCTGAAGGGTTAAATCCCCATCAGGAGCAAGTATATCTTGAGAAGATTACTTGGTGTAGATGGAAAAGTTGAGACTTTCAAAGCTAGACTTGTTAAAGGTTTTCGTCATCGACCAGGCGTGGATAATGATGAAACCTTTTCCAGTACCTATGCTTAAGTCCATCCAGATACTACTTGCCACGGCTACATACCATGACTACGATATCTGGCGGTTGGGTGTCATGACTGCTTTTCTAAATGATGTTTTAGAAGAGTGCGTCTATAAGTACATAGCCAGAGGGCCTCGTAGACAGTGGGAGCAGCGGAAACGCGTGCAAGATGTTTTATGTGATAAAGCAGGCATCGCGGAGTTGGAACGTCTGTTTTGACATAGTAGTCAAAGAGTTTGACATCGTCAAAATGGTAGATGAACCTTGTATAAACAAAAAGGTAGTAGGGAGTATGGTGGTGATCCTCGTAGATTACGTGGATGACACACTCTTGATAAGAAAGGAGTTTCCTATGCTACGCTCGGTCAATCTCCGCTTATCACAATGATTCTCCATAAAGGATCAATGTGATACCTCCTATATCCTGGTTTTTGGATCTATGAGATAGATCTAATTGGATGTTAGGATACTCACTAGTAGTAGTGAGATGGTATCAATCGATCCTGGGGAGAATCACTGGAAGTGTTCCAGAGTGATAAAGACGACTGAATGTCAGTCGCAGGTATTGTCTTTACCCTCAGTAAAGGGACGGTATGTTGGAAGAGTTCCGAGCTAGATACCGTGACATACTAGACGATAAAGGCTGGATGCATCGCTACTTAAGATGCTACCAAAGAGGATGTTTGGGTGTATATTAGTTCATGAGATGAACTACGTTCCTACCATTGTGAGACAATGGAGTTGTGGCTTATGCCAAGGAACGCCGGTCCCATCAGTGATTCAGACTTATTCTAAGGCAGTATCACCTGATCATGGAGATGGTTGATCTCCAGGGTGATCGAGGCAAGGAGAGCAGACTTAGAGGATAACGCAGCGAATCCACTCACGAAGGCCTATTCCCAGAGAGAGACTTTTATGGGGTGGTTGAGTATGAGATACTGCAACCACTGCTACAGATGGCCCTAGTGCAAGTGGGAGATTGTTAGTTATATGTATGCCCTAGAGGCCATTACTGTACATAGGATGTATATTGTAGTGGATGCTTGGACATATATAGGGAGGACTTTCTTGCTTGACATGATAGTATGCTATCTGGTTGATCTTTACCTTAACGTGTACACTGATTGTCTCTCTGTTACATGTTGGTAAAGCCCTTAGGATGTGTACTTGACTACCTGGACTATGATGTGGATCATACTAGTGGGGACATGGTAGTCCATAAGTACATCCTTCAAGGTCCCTAGTCGTGGGTGTATCGAGACGGGGTATCGATATACCAGAGTAGACTAGCGTATACCTTCTCGACCCATACAGATGGGCGATGGATGATCCCATATCCATTGGTGTTTGACATCGGAGATGATATACGGGTGCTCAGTAGAGACTGGGTACACTGGACGGACTCGCCGAGAACTCCCAGATGGTATTATACCTCACGTCAGATGGCAGTTCTCTGGTGACACTGGTACAGGTTAGTCTGTAGACCCGAGATCGTCATAGAGTCTTGTGTGATTCCCACTGTGCTTTGATTTCCACCTTACCACGTCCAAGAGGGCGTGCAAAATGGTGGCTTTTGGGTACAGTCCCGAATCACATGGAGGCAATGAGCGATAGGAGGGGATTCGTCTCTCCCGGTATAGGGAGTTGATGTTGCGCTGTGTTCGATTGGCTATAACCGGAAATCCCTGGCCAGGGTTGCTGAGATATACTGGTAAGTGTTACCAGTAGTTTCTCGAACTGTTATAGACCTCGTATCGACACTACTTATCGAGCTATTGGGGTCTGACGTTTACCACCCCTAGGCAAGATATGCGACATATCAGACGACGAGACCGGACTGTACGGTAAGTGTTACTGGTTGGATTCACTGGAGTGTGAGCGGGCTTGCTCGTCGATCTTCTGATCGCTCAATACCCGGGTGGCCGTTACGTTTAGCAGACCGCTTGCGGCTTGTGGGTGTTTGATATGATCATCACCTGCTGCCGGCGTATTGACGAGTCTTTAGAGTCCTACACAGAGGTTTCATGGTTCAAGCGAAACGAAATAGGAGCGCATATGAGATATATGCGGGACCGAGAATAATGCGTGTATGTGATACAGTATTCTATTCTCGGGATGAATGTATCGAATGGTTGTATGCGATATAAGCTAGTTATCGATTCAAGCGTTGATTCGATAAGTCGATACATTGAATACTAGTCGGTTATGTTCGACATGACCAGATCGTTAAATCAAGTGTTGATTTAATGATTTAATGATTTAATGTATAATTATATATTTGATATATTACTTTGCATTAACTAGTATTGGTTCACTTTAAATGGATTTTCTCACTTGATTTGTGCAAGTTGTATATGTGATATACTTTTGTGCACTTGATTGTATCATATTTGATGATACATGTTTACTTGGTTAAGTGTAAAGAATTAAGCCATGGTTAAACTAATGATTAGGGTTTTCTTTTCTTATTTATTTATTTATTTATTTGTTTTGAAAAGATGAGAAAAGAATGGTTGCTAGTTTTGTCTTTTTCTTTGAAGCTTCTTGAAGCTTTGAACTAGTCCACCATTCTTGTCTTATACTTAACCCTAACCATTCAAGTTAACCATGGTCCATTCTCTACAATTAACCAAGGGTTAATATATGATAAGTATTGATTTATTTATCAAAAGAAATTAACACTTATCATATTCTTCATCATCTTCTTCCTCTTCTTCAAGAAGAAAAACCAAGACTTCATCAATGGTGATTGATGAAAATGAGTGAGAAATCCAATTCTAAAGTGAACCCACTTCCTATTTCTTCATCCTCTACCTCTTGCCAAGTAGTAGAGTGTGTTTCCTTCACAAGTTTTCTTGACTTGGTGAAGTTGGAGCTTGATCTAGCGATGCCTCGACGTAGATCATCTTCGGCATCGTCGTCGATGACCTAGCCCGCTTTTTCTCCGATGAAGCCGACGTTAGAGCCCAAGATCCGATTTGTACAGCGAGGAGAATTCATCGCGGAGCCATGGAGGTGGACAACCAGATCTACAAAGGTTGTATTTCCGTTTTCTCTTTAGCTAAGTTGTTAGCTAGTTTCTTGTTTCGCCTAAAAATCTAGCCAACGATCTTGTTAGGGTTTCTCGGCACCGCAATTTTTTGAAATTGGCATGGTTGATGCCTTGTGAGACCTCTTGAGAGTGCCTAGGAACCTTTCGGTCGGGAGCGTAACGGTCGGCGAGATTCCCGCGCCCGCTGCTGCGTGCTCCACCACTATGAAAAACCCCATCACAGAGGGGTCAGGGAGGCCCTTTTTTTTACACTTTTAGGCCGTTACTCTGCTCGGATCTCATCACTAACTTGAGCGTCGGAGGGTCCTTGGTGGTACCAAACCACCCCGGGACTTCTTTGCAGGTACTCGGCAACAATTTCCTCACCTCACCTCTTCCTCCAAAAACCCATTGAGACCCACACGCAACGAAGGATAATCAGCTAAGTTCACCGCAAGATCAACGGAAGACAACATCTGACGGAGGCCCGAAAAGGAGCTCCATCAAGAATCTTTGCGGCATTCTTTACTGAGCGGTGCATTTTCATGGGGTCATCCAAATTCCTAAATCTGCAGGCCCTCAAGCGGTTGGAGCTCTGATTTTTCTTTTCTCAGCACCAACTACCAAATTTTTGCGGTAAATTTTCAAAAAGCCCCCGGCCCACTTCAAACTTGTGTAATAACCCCTGGGCCCAATTAAAACCCTATTTATACCAGTTGCCTGTAATATCTAAGCAATCGGAGGGAATAAAGGCATAAATGAAACACAACTCGGTGGTTTTTCACAAAGATTTTGAATAGCAGGCCCTCACCAACAATTTTGAAAATATTGAGGGTTTTTAGACAACTCCCTAGCTGACCGGAAGCTTTTTGACAATTTACCCTTTTTCCCACCTGTTCCAAATGCAATTCTCCTACTGCAGATTTCTCTAATATTTTTTTTGGGTCTATGATGCCATTTATTTTTTTTTGGATATTTTGGAGCTCTTCTATGTATAGAGTACATGGGTTTTCTATTCCTTTTCTTCTCATAATTCTGCATTCTGAGTCCATTTTTTTTTCTTTTTGAATAATTTTGAAGTTTATCATTGTAAACAAATGATGGATCAATTAGGTCGGGTCAGGTCGACCCGGCCCGATTAATAACGGTGACGGTGGATCAGGTCAGATCGATGCAAACCTGTATTTGGCCCGACCGTTTGACATCCCCCCGCTGCAGGCATTTCTATATCAGAAAGGTTGGCTATCTAAATCCCATATCTGCAGGATGCTAAAGACTAAGGTATAAGCTCCTTGTCATGTTAACCTAAATGAGTTGACGCAATGGGTTATGAAACTTGAAACTCAGCTCAGTAGCTTAAAAAAGATCGCTTTACAATCTAAATGAGCCGAAGAATATGAAGCTGGAAACTCGGCTCAGTAACCAACCTTATTTAACTGAGATCCTAGGAAGCTTCACTTTAATAACCGAACAGTCTTGATCGAGGCGAAAGGGAGATGTTACTTGGCCATTTGTCTATTCAAGCCTTCTCAGTTGACCGTTTATTAAGCTCAAGTATCGTTGATGGCTTATATGCGCCGAGCCTGAACAAACTTTAAGCCCGGTCAAAGAATCGAAAGTACAAAACGTCCAGCAATTCCGCTGCTTCAGCTCATTTAAGAACATTCAGTCCAAAGCGCAAGGTTTGTAGAGCATTAAGAGTGTTACTGAACCGTATATAGAATGAAGTATAAAGCACAACCTGAGCACTTGGCCTACTGAAAGCCACATTGATGGACGTCCTTTTCGGGTCTCCTTTAGATGTTGTCTTTCGTCGATCTCCCGGTGGATTCTGGAGGGGATCCCCCGTTGTGTGTGGGTCTCAATGGATTTTGAGGAGATTGGTGATTTGAGGAGTTTAGCGCCGAGTACCTGCAAAAAAGTCCCGGGATGGTTTGGTACTACCGAGGACCCTCCGACGATCAAGTTAGTGCTAGATCCGAGCAGCGTAATGGCTAAGTAGAGTAAAAAATGGCTTACTTGACCCCTCTGTGATGGGGGTTTATATAGTGGCGGTAGCACGCAGCAGCAGGAACGAGAATCTCGCCGGCAGTTACGCTCCCGATGTCACGCCTGCGTAAAGAGCGGATCGCCCATTAATGGGGATCGTGATGGCGTAGAACGTGGGATGTTGCTAGCGGAGAATCTGCGCATGGCGAGATTTGCTGAGCGGCGGTTGCGCCTGTGAGTGGTGGAGTCGTTCGGTCGGAGGACCGAGGAAGATGGCCTCGGCTGGGGAGCTCGGGGACGAGCAAGAGGGTCGAGGAATCTTGGTCCTGTGGCAGCTCGGGGCGAGCTGAGAGGTCGAGGAGGCCAATTTCCAGGGGGCTCTGAGGTGAGCCAGCTTGTGCTTGCAGGTCGGGTACAGGGGTGGCCTGATCGGCCCCTGCGGTCCTTTCTTCTGAGCTCTGGGACACGTCATCTGCCACGTGTCCTGATCTTGGAGATCGCCAATACTGAGCATCATCATTAGCCCCCCACTCTTGTCCCGACCAGCTAGCGGGTGGGGTCAGGAGTGGACTGCCGGGCCGCTCGGGGTGAGCTCCCTCTTAAGGTTTCATCGGGACGCGTCTCCGGGCTGTCAGTTGTCTTTTCTGCCTACGAATCAGAGCGAGATCTCTGCATTTAAGAAAGATGCGCCGGTTCGTACATTCTGCCACTGAAGCGACGGTCCACGTGTCGAGCGTCGGTTGGCCGACGCGACGCGTGCAGACCTGCGGCGTCTGATGGGGTGCAGTCCAGTATGGGAACGACAAGTGGAGCAATCGGAGCCGTTGAACGCGAGGAAACGTTTTGGCGGGAGATGAAGGGCGCTGTTGGATGAGGTCATTTGCGGCGATAAGTAGAGGTGGGGTCCACTCCAGGGCCCCTACTCTTTCGTACTTCCTTTCTTCTAAGCCTTGGCTGCTCGGCGTTCTTCTCCTTTTTTCTGTTTTCGTTTCCCGAGGATCCATCTTCTTCAGGTTAGATGTCTTCTTTCACGGAATCTGTAGATATGGTGGGATTAGGTTCTAGGGACCCTTTAGTTGAGCTTGAGTCCTCCCGGGGAGCAGGGGTCGGATCCTCTTCCCGGGATCGTGCGGGAGGAGGCGGCAGATGCTGCCCCTGACGCTTCGTGTTGGGTGAGGAACGAGGACGAGCTCGCCAATGCTTGGGCTCGCTTCCACATCCCTTCACGTTACATGTTTCGGCTGGCTAAGGAGGGAGAGAGGGCAGACCAAGTACGAGGTAGGGAGATCGCCCTGTATTTGGAAGCTTTTTGGGGTGGAATGCGCCTGCCCTTCTCTCCCGAGGTCGTCGAAGCGCTGAACTTCTTTGGGTTAGCCCCTGGCCAGTTAGTGCCGAACTCATGGAGGGTTCTCTTCGGGTTCCTGATCCGCCTGAAGTTACAGGCGGTTCCTTTCAGCCTCCCCCTTCTTGATTCATCCCTCGTATTCAAAAATCATCCTGGGGGTCGAGCGGGCGACCCGAGGTGGGTATACCTCTCTTTTAGGAAGCGACAGGGGGGCGCCGCCGGGATAGGGGTTGTGGCCCTGCCTTCTTCTATCCACGACTGGAAGAAGAAGTTCTTCTTCGTTTCCCCTCCCGAGGGCGAGGACTGGCCCGTGCCTACCGAGTGGTCGAGGGAAAAATGCTTGCCGGGGAACCAGTCCAATGACCCCGTCGCGGTGAGAGTGGCGTCATGGGAGCCCCCCATCCCCCATTTCGACTTACTGTTGTCTGAGAGGGTCCTGAGTTAGGCCGGGCTCAGCCCCGTTGAGTTCGTCGGTAAGTTTAGGTTTGTTTTTTGGCTTGTATATTGCCTGTGTCGCTGACTTCTTTACATTCGGTTTTGTGCATGACCCATGGACATGGACTCGCTCCGAGCTTCCATGCGCCAGTCGAGGAAGGTCGTGAAGGTTGGCGGTGCCAGCTCTTCCCGCTCAAAGCCTGCCCCGGCTCCTTCTCCTCCGGTGGTCGCGTCCCGCGAGCGTTCGGAGGCGGATCTCGCCCCGGGGCCTAGCAGAGTGTCGGGCCGGAAGCGGGCTCGGATTCTGGAGGACACGGCCTCGGAGGAGGAGATCGGCTCTCCCTCGGAGCCGCTCAAGAGGAGATCTTCCCGGGGCCCATTCTTGTCGATCATGGTGGAGGAAGGGGGCCTCCAGTTCACAGTGCCTTCGGGGCTATCCGTCGCGGATAGCCTGCTGCATGAGATAGAGGCATCGGCCGGGGGTAGAGTCCCCGGGGGGACCTTCAGGGCTCAGCCGGCGTCCATCGCCCAGGAGTCCGTGCAGGTAAGCGTTTGGTTGATATATATATTTTTCGATATTCGGTGCCCCCCTCGTCTTCTTGATCTCTCTCCGGCCTTTCAGGTCCTCCAGCATGTTGCCCTCGCCTTATACATGGAGGCCGAGGTGATAGCCCCGGTGATGAAGGCTGCGGGCCAGCTCGCCTCGCTGGAAGAGAGCTCCAAGCGGGAGCTGGAGGCGGTGATGGCAAGGGCCGCCGCCCTGGAGGGCGAGGTGGAGGCCAGGAAGAGGGAGGTCACCCGGTACCGCGAGGCCACCGCGGCTGTCGAGGCCAAGCTAGAGGACGCTCAGGTGCTTGCCGGCAACCTGAAGAAGACGGTGAAAACCCTTCGGAAGGAGCTTGGGGCGGCGGCTGAGTCGGCGAAGTCGGCCGACCTGAGAGCGGCGAAGTTGGCCGACCTCTCGGCGGCGAAGGCGGTGGAGGGCTATATGAAGTCTAAGGACTACTATGATGACCTGGCCGTCGCCATGAACCTCATCTGGCACAAGGACCTCGACGCCGTTAAGGCCCGGATGCCGGGGTTCGCCGACAAAGAGCTCCGGGCCGAATACCCCCTCGCGGACGCCGATGAGCAGGGGAAGGAGATTCCCGACGAAGAAGTCGCCGATGACCCAGCTCGCCTCGTGGTGGATGTCGAGGGCCCCGAGGTCACTCCTGGCCCCGAGGCCTAAAGCCCCCGTCTTTCTCCTCCTTTTATTTTGTTGCTTCTGGAATTTTGTAAGCCTCCGGGCATTTTGTAAGGCTGGGGAGCCCAGAATACCCTTTGTAAAGACTTTGCCTTTTAGTAATAAAACTTTTTCTTTGGTTCCATCGGTTTGCACTTTGTCTTTGGTTCATGAAGAACGCTCGTAAGATATCTCTGCTTGCACTGTTGAGCTTCCATGTCAGGTCAGCTATCTGTTTAGCGATCGTTCGTCGGGTTGATTTCGATCACTTGCTAAGCATGCCAAGTGCTGCTGAAAAGGAGGCGTCTCTATGTCCCCGAAGTCGAGGGGGGATCGCTCAGACTCGGATAGACCTGATGCCCCCTGTTGAGGCCTCGGATCCTCATATGGCTCAGACTCGGATAGACCTGATGCCCCCTGTTGAGGCCTCGTATCCTCTGCATGTGACGGGCAGAGGGCTGTCCGCCGTATTTGTGTCGAGCATGAATGGGAAGTTGCTCGGTTGTCTCTTGGCGAGGGCCTTTCACTTCTGGCGTTGCGAGCAACGACCACTAGCTGGGTATGGTCGAGCGAGGGTCGGGCTCGACTGCCTCTGGGAGGACTTTGGGTCCTTAGCGTTGGAGGGGCTGTAAGAAGCCCACTAAGGGTGACCGGGCAGGGAAGCTGCGCGGCTGCCTCCTGGCGAGGGCTTTGATCTCTGGCATCATGGGTAGGTAGCTACCAGCCTGGGATGGCTGAGCGGGGTTGCCGCTCGGATGTCTCTTGCGAGGGCTTCGATCCCTGTCATCATGGGTAGGGAGCTACCAGCCGGAGATAGCCGAGAAGGGTAGCTGATGAGCTGCCTCTAAGGAGGACTTTGATCCTTAGCGTTGGGGGGCTGTAAGAAACCCACTAAGGATGATCGGGCAGTGAAGCTGCGCGGTTGCCTTTTGGCGAGGGCTTTGATCTCTGGCGTCGTGGGTAGGTAACTATCAGCCTGGGATGACCAAGCGGGGTAGCCGCTCGGATGCCTCTTGCAAGGGCTTCGATCCCTGGCGTCATGGGTAGGGAGCTACCAGCCGAAGATGACCGAGCAGGGTAGCTGCTCGGTTGCCTCTTGCGAGGGCTTTGATCCTTCAGGACGGGGACCGAGCAGGGTTACTGCCTTGTCACGACCCGAAAGAACGGAACATGACTGGCACTTAAACTACGAACGTCTCGAGGCGTACGTAATCTAAGTAAACCGAAAACCCAGAAATCCAAACCAAGAAAAGTAGTAGAGTGCAGGAAAAACCAACTTAAAACAAGTAATTTCAATAGCATAAGCCGAATTATGCGGTTTTTTTAAAACATCAAAAATTTACTGAAAATTTCGGCAGAGTCTCCTTTGTAAATACTGGCCCCCAAACGGGATACAACATGAATAGTATACGAAATCAAGAAAAAAGGCATCCCCAAGTGGGAGCTAGCTCTTCGTCAATCGACGGTCACAACCACACAAGCAATATAACGAGCGACTCTAAGGTCGAAAGAATAAACAACACTGGTCTCTATCTCAATAGATACATGTTTGGTTGATGGAACTTCTAGATACAACAGAATAATGATATACAAGATATATAATGGGGGTATGATACAAGTAAACCCACCTACTAGCAAATCACCCGAATGAAACTGAGCCCGCAAGCTGTTATGAAACCTGTACGGTAAATCTGCAAGAAACTGGGGCACAACGGGGGTGAGTTGCCAACTCGTGAATAGAAAAACATCTACGCACAGAAATCGCATAAATAACGCAACCTAGGTCAATGATCATAATATATCCTCAAATATAAGTATAACAGGCAGCCTATAACAATGACTAGGGTAATATCTAACCCGAGTATAATTTCATGTGCCCGTGTCAGTGCCTCAGGTAGCAATATATCATATGAATGAGGTATGAATGCATGAAACAGAATACATGTAAATGAAGAAACTGCTTTCATAAATTAGTGAGATTTCCTTCGTATTTTTAAACTGAGGTATCATAATGAAATCAGTATCAACAGTGTCTATCATCGACACAAAACATAAATCTCACTGTCTCGAAATATCAATGTCTCAAGCTTAATATCTAGGGCGCCGTCAGTCCGGACCGGCCCCTACCATCCATCTCAAGACCACGACGGTATCCTCCGGATATCCGACGCGTCGAGTAATATCACCGGTAGGTAGTGCTCCCCAGCCAGGCTCAACGTCAACACCACATTCCTCTTGCCCCGGGGTACCATACCGGGCCCACCATGTACCCATGACGGTTCCTCCACTCCTCGACACGGATCTCCAAAACCACAGCAAACTCATGGTGGACGACACTTTACATCACTAGAAAACCGCAACATTTTATATTTTAAAAGATCATAAGTTGTAAATTTTGCGGCTTTCCCCGAAATCCAGAAATATCATAAATCTCAAGAAATCATCACAAGTGCATATGTCAATGATAATGAACTAGGCATGAACAACTGAATAACAGTATGCATGAAGTGGTAGGTAATAACTACAATGCCTAATATGGAATATAAGGGAAGTACACTAAGATCATGTCAAAACTACCAGCTAACAATCTAAGTCAAGCAATTATATTCTCTAAAGTGTACGTGACATGGCAATTACCGATGAAGATGTGTGTGAGCCGGCAAGTAGGTGTACGTGGTACATACGCATCATCGGTAATGGTGCTGGTGTCCTAACAGCATGATATCAATAATGGAATATGCAGCAAAATAAATATGCGAGGCAGAGCGAACAGCAATAATGTGCGGGAGCTGAATACTAGACACAACGATAACTAATCTGCAATAATCTAATATAAGTCCTACGAATGGTGCCTTTTGAAATAACATGAATCATGGGGTTTTGAAAATAGGGGCTATGGTGTTTTTATGAAAAGATACGTCGTTTTTGAAATATCCGTAGATTCCCTTGAGCTGTCTTTAAAAATGCCCACGATTCGTTAGTTTTTGAAATAGGTAAGAAGTCTAATCTAATCTAACAACTACACTAAACTATACGGCTGAACTAACAAGCTGAACTACAGGTAAGGAAACCGCCTATCATCTGAGTCGATACATATACATACATGTATATGTATAGTCGGTGATCCCGCCTCAATAATATCATATCCGATACCATATCTATAATCAGGCATCCCAAGTCAAGAGAGCGGATCAATCATCAATATAGCTCGTACGTAAATCCGTCGTACGGCATCCCAATCTGGGTACGGGTCAATATCACATTCATCATACTATTCACCTGGTATCCTCTTTATCAAATATCATGATCGGGGTACTGATCTACGTCTAGTACCATACTGATACCGCCTACGTATGCATGTACGTGTGTGAAACACTACGTCAAGGACCCGCTACAACGTCATGTCGTATCTAAGATACGAACCCTGCTATATCACCGATCTCACGGCCTCAAATCAAATCTCATCGACTCAGCTCAATCCCAAGTATCATCCTCAATCCGTATGTGAACACATAGTCCCATACCCATGTGAACACATAACTATAAAGAAGCCCATGAGCACATATCAATAGGAATGTATGCAAGTATGTATGTGTGTATGTGTGTGTAACACTACCCTAGGGTTCGCAACACTAAAGTAATCCAACACACCAATATCCATCCTAAGCATCGTTATTAATCCCAAATAACATATAATAATTGTTGGTGTGTATACGCATCCGTATACACCACCACGGACTGCGTGGGTGCTATACGCCATCCACCCGACTTCTCCCCGTAGATATAAATCTACTCACCAGGTCCTCGCTAGCCGGTGCCGACGTCGCCACGCGCTTGCTTGTCGTCTCGAATTCCACATGGGGGTACCTACATATCATAACGCACCATATCTCATTAAAATCCGACTCATGATCAAAACGATGCACGAATCCCACATAGGTCAAAACCTATGGTTGCTTTCACAAATCAACCCAAAAACCCTCGACGTCGGCGTACAAACGCCAAACCATCGAGAAAAACCCAATCACACTCATTTGCACAATTACAAGCACTAATTATAATATAAAATAGCTTAAAATTCCCCAAAACCCCAATTTCACTTAAAAAGTCGTTTTTCCGAAAATCTAGCAAGCACAATTCGCCGTTTGTACAAAACATGATGTTTAAATGAATGTAGCGGCCAATATACTTATTAAATATCTTAAATAAGTCATAGAAACAATTTCCGGAATTTAATCTCATTAAATTCCAAAAACCCTAATATTCTAGTTTACAAAATACCCTTTTTACAATTTCATAGCAAAAATGCACAAACTACAATTTAGGTTGGATTTCCATGAACTAAAGTGTTAAACTACACTTAATAAAGTTAATAATATGATAAAAACCCTAACCATATTTTAATTCTCGATTTAACACAATATTTACAAAAACTAGTTTGCAATTTTAACCAATTTCGACCATTTTATAGCAAAATGCACATACAACAATCTAGTTTGGATTTGCATGATCTAAAGCATTAAACTACATTTTATAATGTTAATAAAGTCATAAAATTCTTAGTTAGATTTTAAATCACCCATTTGCAACTAAAACTAAAACCTAGTTTGCTTAAATAACTAAATTTGGACTTTTAGATGCAACAATTTACAAATTATCTTCTAGATTAGGTTTAACATGTCTTAACATGCTAACTACACCATGCAACCTTAAACAAGTGACAACAACCCTATTGAATTTAAAACCCTAACTTTTCAATTCAAACTCCTTCTCTTTAGATTTCCAAACTTGCAATTAAACAATATTTAAGCACCTAATAAGATACATTAAGGAATTTAACCCAACAATTGAACAATAGGTTAGGATTTATACCTTAAAACCATCTTGAGATCAACATGAAACTAGACCTCCAAATTGAAATCTTTGCACCAAGATCCATGCCTAAAGAGATAAGAGAAAATGGGTAGGGCTTTGATTTGCATTTTAGCTTTGATTTTTTTATGGAAATGGGTGAATTTTTTGATGGAAAATGAGAGGAGAAGAGGGAGGGAGGGGCTGCTGTTGGGGGCTGAGAATTTCGGCCAGAAGTGGGTGAGGGGAGAGAGAGGGAGGTGAGGAAAATGCAAGGGAGGAAAGTCAAGGTCAAGGTAAGGTCAAAGTCTAACTACTTTATCTATTTTCTAATCTTTTCTTTTATTTCTTTTCATTTCTTTTTCCTTTGCAAACCAAGTGGGGAAAAAGTGAGGGCTGCTGAATTTGGCTAAGGGGAGGAGTAAGTGGGGGTGTGTGGGTGTGGGCGCGGGTGTGGGGTGATGAAAAATGATAAATACAATACCCCAAACATCCATTTACGCTAAAAAAAAGACTTTTTTCTTCAATAATTTCTAAACCGTTTTGGCAAATGATTTCGTTCCAAAAACCACATGATAAATTTTTAATTAATGTTTTATGATGCACAAAATTTGTTTCAACTCATTCCAATTTGTAATTTTCCCTAATTAAATGTATTAGTGACGGCTTAAAATAATAATAAAATAATATTTTTTTCAGAAAATTTGAAATTTCACCAGCTGCTCAATAAACACCAAATAATAGCAATTACATAGCTAGAATATGTATATTTAATTTTTATAATAAGATATTTGTATTTTGACTTTTTATAGAAAACCCCCTCATTTTACCGATTTTCCGAAATTTCACCGAAACGATTTTCAAAACGCTACAATCTTCCCCCCTTAAAGAAATTCGGTCCCCGAATTTAAATCCAGACTCCCCCAATTACTAAAACATCTAAGAAAAACCATCAAGTCGTCGGGGCTCCGAAATTGTAAATACATAAAACAAATCGTAGCGCAGCGCATGCGCTTGAAAAATGAGTATATAACTCAAATCAAAACTCCGTCAACCATCCCGCGATCATCGGAGTCGTGGAGAAGACATCAATGCCAAATCCAAATCAAAACCAATATGATGTAACTCGAAACTATAAATGTAAATATCGAATCTATATCTGTAAGTATCTGAAGGAAATGCATGCCAAATCTCTTTAAGTCGCTGTGCAACGCGTATAACACTGCACAGTGGCGGACGTCTACCATAAGAAAATAACTATATACATATATACCTTTGTTTGAAATGTACGTTCCGCCGTTTTGGAAACAATTTAGAAGGGTCTCCTTGTTTTAAACATTTCGTGTCATATCAGACACGTAGGTAAATACTTAGGCTATAGCTCGCTTTTTGGAAATCCCTTCAATAACTATCAATGCATGCAAAATATATTACTGTCCTCTGACTAGTCATGCTCAGTACGAAAACACATAGCAATATCATAAAAACGTACTGCTCTATACGAAATCAATTCTAAAATATGCACATGAATGCTACGCGCGTCTGGTGCGCACGGAAATCAAAATCCATGAATGTGCCATACATGCGCACAGAAACAACATCTAAGTGCATCGGGTGTGCACGAAACATCTGTCGTAGGCAACATGTGTGCCTGACAGCAAAATCAGGTGCATCTGACATGCACGAAAAATCTCGATTTAGTGCATCTGGTGTGCACCAAAATCGCATCTCAAGACATGCGCGAAAATTCAAATTAGGTGCATCCATCGTGCACGAAATCATGAAATCCAATATCAAGCGCCGAACGTGCGCAAAATCAATCAGGTGCACAAGGTGCCCAAAACAAATATCGAGTATCACAATCGAAATCGAAGTCCAGTGCATCTAAGTGCACAAAAGGCGTATCACTGCACTGCAAGCATATATGAACTGTACAGAGTGCAGGAACGAAATCGTGTGCGTGCATACGCACAAAATCAACTCAAATGTCTGAAACCGTAAAATCACAAACATGTGAAACCCAAGCACGAAAACGATATCAAGTGCAACACTGTGCAAGAATCGTAAATTCTCAATCATCAAAATCAAATCATGCGAATAAATCACCCAAAACATCGAAATCGATAATGGCGGAATAGTACCGCTCAAGTGCATCCTCTAAGAATCTCGGGCCAACTATCGCGGTCACTAGTGGGACGTCTCGTCGATGATCATGGACTCTGGCCTGCTGGT
Organism: Agapanthus africanus; assembly: GCA_030015575.1. Taxonomy (NCBI): domain Eukaryota; kingdom Viridiplantae; phylum Streptophyta; class Magnoliopsida; order Asparagales; family Amaryllidaceae; genus Agapanthus; species Agapanthus africanus. Next base: position 700,912,257 of record CM057339.1, on the reverse strand, counting down.
GTGCGTAACAATGACCACTCCTGGGTCAAGATCTCCACTGTGAATTACCAATCTCTCGGTCCATCGGCTCATCGGCCCTGTCAGGTGTGCTAACGGGGATGATCCCATTCTGGCACTTCTCTGGTCATCTCTCGGTCAATCATTGAGACCACTCATAAGACAGCATATCACTGGCGTCGGCCTCTGGCTCTCTGAATATACGTGACACATCTGATCCTGGGTGCAAGTATCATTGCAGCAGTGTCCTGGAAGGAATCCTGCTCACGGTCTCTTCCATGTCTCGTCCCTGCCAACTGTCCGGAAGTCATCGTCCTTTCCTATATCTGCATCTTGCTCCGGAACGGCTGCATACCCATCGCGACTCCTTCTGGAAGGTATATCCAGTACTCTGCCTCGGCATGCGTATCGCATCTCTGATGTCGGCGGAGTGGAACGTCGTCTTATCCAGTTCTTGTACGGACCTCTTTACTCCACTTTCTCTAATGTCGACTGCTTCGGAATCGTCTCATCATGGCTATATGGACTGAGCTCCAACGGCTATCCTCATATCTGGAGTCTCCCAAGAAATGCATCTCACCACCTAGCATCCGAATTAAGTCGAGCCATCCGACCGAGTCGTCAAAACCTCATAATCCCCCAAGAGCTCAACATCTTGGGCACAGTTTAATAGTATCGAGTACATACCACAGTATCGGTGGTCCAGCCGTAGAAGGGCAAACCCAAGCCTCACTAATGGCGCCGTAGAACTGCCGCAAACCCGAAGGTTCAAAGGCTTTCACACGGTCATTAAGTCGAGTTAGGGTTTCATTCTTCTAGAGGGACCATAGAATTGCCTGCATGTCTTTCCGACTACTTTAAACTTGGATAAATAGGTTTCTGACATTCGATCGTCTCTGTCGACTCTCAACGTCTCCGCGTGAAATCGTCTCCAGCTGGAATCAATCTATCTGATGACCTCGCATCGGGGTAGGTGAACGATCCACAAGTCCTAGTCATTCATCCTCGATGACTAGCGACCTTCTATCATCTCTTAGTACAACTCGTTCTGCACTAACGCCAGCATCTGGGGCAATATCTCGTCGTTCGCAGCAATAACTATCTCGCTCGTCTGCACGCTGAACAGTGCCTCGACCATCATGAATAAGCAACACACCAACGGTCATCAAAATCTGGTTGGCCTCTGTCAGTGGCCCAATCCTTTGATACTGATCGGCACGTCCGAGAAATCTCATAAAGGCGATCCGCCAAACGCTCGTGGCGCGGAAACACAGTAAAAAGACACATCTCCGCAATCGTGTGTCGCCGGAATTTCGCCCTGGTCAGTCCTCGTTCGTGACGAGCTTGTGCTGACCGCAACTCTAGCCGTAGCTCTCCCTGCCGGTAACCGTAGCAGCAAAACCAAGCTGGTACCGATGAGGCTAGATCAGGAAGGAATATAATACTGAACAAGGAAATGTACATCCTAAGGCTTCATAAGTGGAGTGGCGTGTCGTAAATATGCCGCGGAACATACCAACGATACGTCACTCTACTTTAGTCACCTATTCCATCAACCAAGGGTCATCCTATACTCCGAAGGTAAAACCTAACGCTCTGATACCAACTTTGTCACGACCCGAAAGAACGGAACATGACCGGCACTTAAACTACGAACGTCTCGAGGCGTACGTAATCTAAGTAAACCGAAAACCCAGAAATCCAAACCAAGAAAAGTAGTAGAGTGCAGGAAAAACCAACTTAAAACAAGTAGTTTCAATAGCATAGGCCGAATTATGCGGGTTTTTTAAAACATCAAAAATTTACTGAAAATTTCGGCAGAGTCTCCTTTGTAAATACTGGCCCCCAAACGGGATACAACATGAATAGTATACGAAATCAAGAAAAAAGGCATCCCCAAGCGGGAGCTAGCTCTTCGTCAATCGACGGTCACAACCACACAAGCAATATAACGAGCGACTCTAAGGTCGAAAGAATAAACAACACTGGTCTCTATCTCAATAGATACATGTTTGGTTGATGGAACTTCTAGATACAATAGAATAATGATATACAAGATATATAATGGGGGTATGATACAAGTAAACCCACCTACTAGCAAATCACCCGAATGAAACTGAGCCCGCAAGCTGTAATGAAACCTGTACGGCAAATCTGCAAGAAACTGGGGCACAACGGGGGTGAGTTGCCAACTCGTGAATAGAAAAACATCTACGCACAGAAATCGCATAAATAACGCAACCTAGGTCAATGATCATAATATATCCTCAAATATAAGTATAACAGGCAGCCTATAACAATGACTAGGGTAATATCTAACCCGAGTATAATTTCATGTGCCCGTGTCAGTGCCTCAGGTAGCAATATATTATATGAATGAGGTATGAATGCATGAAACAGAATACATGTAAATGAAGAAACTGTTTTCATAAATTAGTGAGATTTCCTTCGTATTTTTAAACTGAGGTATCATAATGAAATCAGTATCAACAGTGTCTATCATCGACACAAAACATAAATCTCACTGTCTCGAAATATCAATGTCTCAAGCTCAATATCTAGGGCGCCGTCAGTCCGGACCGGCCCCTACCATCCATCTCAAGACCACGACGGTATCCTCCGGATATCCGACGCGTCGGGTAATATCACCGGTAGGTAGTGCTCCCCAGCCAGGCTCAACGTCAACACCATATTCCTCTTGCCCCGGGGTACCATACCGGACCCACCATGTACCCGTGACGGTTCCTCCACTTCTCGACACGGATCTCCAAAACCACAGCAAACTCATGGTGGACGACACTTTACATCACTAGAAAACCGCAACATTTTATATTTTAAAAGATCATAAGTTGTAAATTTTGCGGCTTTCCCCGAAATCCAGAAATATCATAAATCTCAAGAAATCATCACAAGTGCATATGTCAATGATAATGAACTAGGCATGAACAACTGAATAACAGTATGCATGAAGTGGTAGGTAATAACTACAATGCCTAATATGGAATATAAGGGAAGTACACTAATATCATGTCAAAACTACCAGCTAACAATCTAAGTCAAGCAATTATATTCTCTAAAGTGTACGTGACATGGCAATTACCGATGAAGATGTGTGTGAGCCGGCAAGTAGGTGTATGTGGTACATACGCATCATCGGTAATGGTGCTGGTGTCCTAACAGCATGATATCAATAATGGAATATGCAGCAAAATAAATATGCGAGGCAGAGCGAACAGCAATAATGTGCGGGAGCTGAATACTAGACACAACGATAACTAATCTGCAATAATCTAATATAAGTCCTACGAATGGTGCCTTTTGAAATAACATGAATCATGGGGTTTTGAAAATAGGGGCTACGGTGTTTTTATGAAAAGATACGTCGTTTTTGAAATATCCGTAGATTCCCTTGAGCTGTCTTTAAAAATGCCCACGATTCGTTAGTTTTTGAAATAGGTAAGAAGTCTAATCTAATCTAACAACTACACTAAACTATACGGCTGAACTAACAAGCTGAACTACAGGTAAGGAAACCGCCTATCATCTGAGTCGATACATATACATACATGTATATGTATAGTCGGTGATCCCGCCTCAATAATATCATATCCGATACCATATCTATAATCAGGCATCCCAAGTCAAGAGTGCGGATCAATCATCAATATAGCTCGTACGTAAATCCGTCGTACGTCATCCCAATCTGGGTACGGGTCAATATCATATTCATCATACTATTCACCTGGTATCCTCTTTATCAAATATCATGATCGGGGTACTGATCTACGTCTAGTACCATACTGATACCGCCTACGTATGCATGGACGTGTGTGAAACACTACGTCAAGGACCCGCTACAACGTCATGTCGTATCTAAGATACGAACCCTGCTATATCACCGATCTCACGGCCTCAAATCAAATCTCATCGACTCAGCTCAATCCCAAGTATCATCCTCAATCCGTATGTGAACACATAGTCCCATACCCATGTGAACACATAACTATAAAGAAGCCCATGAGCACATATCAATAGGAATGTATGCAAGTATGTATGTGTGTATGTGTGTGTAACACTACCCTAGGGTTCGCAACACTAAAGTAATCCAACACACCAATATCCATCCTAAGCATCGTTATTAATCCCAAATAACATATAATAATTGTTGGTGTGTATACGCATCCGTATACACCACCACGGACTGCGGGGGTGCTATACGCCATCCACCCGACTTCTCCCCGTAGATATAAATCTACTCACCTGGTCCTCGCTAGCCGGTGCCGACGTCGTCACGCGCTTGCTTGTCGTCTCGAAGTCCACATGGGGGTACCTACATATCATAACGCACCATATCTCATTAAAATCCGACTCATGATCAAAACGATGCACGAATCCCACATAGGTCAAAACCTATGGTTGCTTTCACAAATCAACCCAAAAACCCTCGACGTCGGCGTACAAACGCCAAACCATCGAGAAAAACCCAATCACACTCATTTGCACAATTACAAGCACTAATTATAATATAAAATAGCTTAAAATTCCCAAAAACCCCAATTTCACTTAAAAAGTCGTTTTTCCGAAAATCTAGCAAGCACAATTCGCCGTTTGTACAAAACATGATGTTTAAATGAATGTAGCGGCCAATATACTTATTAAATATCTTAAATAAGTCATAGAAACAATTTCCGGAATTTAATCTCATTAAATTCCAAAAACCCTAATATTCTAGTTTACAAAATACCCTATTTACAATTTCATAGCAAAAATGCACAAACTACAATTTAGGTTGGATTTCCATGAACTAAAGTGTTAAACTACACTTAATAAAGTTAATAATATGATAAAAACCCTAACCATATTTTAATTCTCGATTTAACACAATATTTACAAAAACTAGTTTGCGATTTTAACCAATTTCGACCATTTTATAGCAAAATGCACATACAACAATCTAGTTTGGATTTGCATGATCTAAAGCATTAAACTACATTTTATAATGTTAATAAAGTCATAAAATTCTTAGTTAGATTTTAAATCACCCATTTGCAACTAAAACTAAAACCTAGTTTGCTTAAATAACTAAATTTGGACTTTTAGATGCAACAATTTACAAATTATCTTCTAGATTAGGTTTAACATGTCTTAACATGCTAACTACACCATGCAACCTTAAACAAGTGACAACAACCCTATTGAATTTAAAACCCTAACTTTTCAATTCAAACTCCTTCTCTTTAGATTTCCAAACTTGCAATTAAACCATATTTAAGCACCTAATAAGATACATTAAGGAATTTAACCCAACAATTGAACAATAGGTTAGGATTTATACCTTAAAACCATCTTGAGATCAACATGAAACTAGACCTCCAAATTGAAATCTTTGCACCAAGATCCATGCTTAAAGAGATAAGAGAAAATGGGTAGGGCTTTGATTTGCATTTTAGCTTTGATTTTTTATGGAAATGGGTGAATTTTTTGATGGAAAATGAGAGGAGAAGAGGGAGGGAGGGGCTGCTGTTGGGGGCTGAGAATTTCGGCCAGAAGTGGGTGAGGGGAGAGAGAGGGAGGTGAGGAAAATGCAAGGGAGGAAAGTCAAGGTCAAGGTAAGATCAAAGTCTAACTACTTTATCTATTTTCTAATCTTTTCTTTTATTTCTTTTCATTTCTTTTTCCTTTGCAAACCAAGTGGGGAAAAAGTGAGGGCTGCTGAATTTGGCTAAGGGGAGGAGTAAGTGGGGGTGTGTGGGTGTGGGCGCGGGTGTGGGGTGATGAAAAATGATAAATACAATACCCCAAACATCCATTTACGCTAAAAAAAAGACTTTTTTCTTCAATAATTTCTAAACCGTTTTGGCAAATGATTTCGTTCCAAAAACCACATGATAAATTTTTAATTAATGTTTTATGATGCACAAAATTTGTTTCAACTCATTCCAATTTGTAATTTTCCCTAATTAAATGTATTAGTGACGGCTTAAAATAATAATAAAATAATATTTTTTTCAGAAAATTTGAAATTTCACCAGCTGCTCAATAAACACCAAATAATAGCAATTACATAGCTAGAATATGTATATTTAATTTTTATAATAAGATATTTGTATTTTGACTTTTTATAGAAAACCCCCTCATTTTACCGATTTTCCGAAATTTCACCGAAACGATTTTCAAAACGCTACATGCCTGGTGCCTCTTGGCGAGGGCTTTTGTCCTGAAGGATAGCCGAGTGAGGGATCCTCGGGCTCTACTGCCTCTGGGAGGGCTTTCTGATCCCTGGCGTTGCGGTAGGGAAGCTACCCGCTAGGGATAACCGAGCAGGGATGACCTGGCAGTGAAGCTGCGCGGTTGCCTCTTGGCGAGGGCTTTGGTCTCTGGCGTCGTGGGTAGGCAACTACAAGCCTGGGATGACCGAGCGGGGTAGCCGCTCGGATGCCTCTTGCGAGGGCTTCGATCCCTGGCGTCATGGGTAGGGAGCTACCAGCCGAAGATGACCGAGCAGGATAGCTGCTCGGTTGCCTCTTGCGAAGGCTTTGATCCTTCAGGACGGGGACCGAGCAGGGTTACTGTCCAGTGCCTCTTGGCGAGGACTTTGATCCCTGTCGGTTGTGGTAGGAAGCTACCGGCCGGGGATAGGAGGACTTTGGTCCTTGGCGCGGGAGGGGCTGTAAGAAGCCTACCAAGGACCCTTGGCCGGGCAGGGTTACTGCCCGGTGCTTCTTGGCGAGTGCTTTTGTCCTGAAGGATAGCCGAGCAAGGGATCCTCGGGCTCGACTGCCTCTGGGAGGGCTTTCTGATCCATGGCGTTGCGGTAGGGAAGCTACCCGTCAGGGATAGCCGAGCGAGGGTCGAGCTCGGCCTCTGGGAGGACTTTTTGATCCCTGGCGTTGCGGTAGGGAAGCTCCTTGCCAAGGATAGCCGAGCGAGTGTCGGGCTCGACTGCCTCTGGGAGGACTTTCTGATCCCTGGCGTTGCGGTAGGGAAGCTACCCGCCAGGGATAACCGAGCAGGGTAGCTGCTGGGTTGCCTCTTGGCGAGGGCTTTGATCCCCGGCGTTGCGAGTAGGGAAGCTACCGGCCAGGGATAGCCGAGCAGAGAAGCTGCTCGGCTGCCTCTACGGAGGACTTTGATCCTTAGAGTTGGAGGGGCTGTAAGAAGCCCACTAAGGATGACCGGGCAGTGAAGCTGCGCGGTTGCCTCTTGGCGAGGGCTTTGTGAAGGGTCCCGGCAGCGCCCCGGCCATCGAAACGCGGCCAAAATGCGGAACAAAAATTTATTAAACCGGCGCTACCGTTACCCGATTTCTGGATCGACCTTAAACCCTATACCGGCGAGCTAACTAAGAGTTAGAAAGGTTATACCGAGATGATCCGAGTCCTTCGGTCTTCATTCCAAGATCCTAGTGATCCTTTGATGATATTTGGTTGCCGGTCTTCCTCCATCTCCGATGATCCACCCGAGGGAAACAGCGCAAGCTCCAGTCTCGTCGAACGAGACAACCGACGCTCCAAAGTCGCTAGCGATGGAGAGTGGGGGTGTATGAAAGTGTCACTACAATTTTCTCTCAAAGCATGAGCTCAATAAGAAACTCAAGAAGAAGATGAAGAAGGATGTGAACTTTGGCATGAGCAAAATTTGCTAAGTCATTTTGGGTGAATGAGAGAGTGGGAGTAATGCAATGATAAATCAAATGAAATGAGCCCCCACCAAAATTATGGCCGGCCCCCCTCTCTCCTCCACACAAAAATATCATTTTCTTTTTCCAACATTTTGCATTAAACAAATGAGACCATACCATGATACATTTACAAAACCCATGCCACAAATCACATCACCTTTTCCACCTCATTAATAAAAACAAATGAATTTTCATAAATGGAAAATCATATAAATGAGGTGGCATCTTCTAGAAGCTATTCCGTATAAAATACGGATTACTTCCCGGTACATGTATCGAAATACATATACGCGTATTCGTACCAAAATACGAATAACCGAGAGAGAAAACGAATAGTGAACAATAATACTAGAATACGTATATACAAATACATATATAAATTATTAAATCAAAACCTGATATAATAAACTGGCTTAATCCTAAGCCACTAGTATTATCAACCGTCCGATGAAAGTCTGCGCAGCATGTGCACATATTTAATTGGACACCTGTATGTATCAACATACCTCATGTACACCATATCGACTGAACCGTGAAAACCCTCTGTGTGGGACTCTAAAGACTCGTCAATACGTTGGCAGTGGGTTTAACCACAAGCACGTCAGCGGCACTAGCTGTACGTAACGGCTACCCAGGTATTGAGCGAAAGGGAGGCCGACGAGCAAACTCATCCTGGACACCTACTGAGCCTGACAGTGACAATATCCGTACAGTCCGGTCTGTTCGTCTAAGTGTTTCGCATATCGAGTCTAGGGGGTGGATGAAGTCAGACCCCCAACAACGCGATATTTAGTATCGGTATGAAACCCCATCACCACCTGAGAAACTATCGATCCTGGATGGATAATTCTCGTCCACCGTGGCCACGGATTTTTGGTGATAGCCATCCGTACACAACGCGACATCATCCCCCAATACCGGGAGAGACGAATCCCCGACGATCCGATCAATGCCTCCATGTGGCTCGGGACTGTACCCAACTAAAAACTGTTTGCACGACTCCTTTGAGCCGTGGTAGGGTAGTAATCAAAACACAGTGGGAACTCACACGAGACAAATGACGATCTCAGGTCGACAGAATAACCTGTACACATGTCACCTGGGAACTGCTATCTGACAATAGGTATAATACCAACTAGCAGGTTCCCGACGAGTCCGTCCAGTGTACTGATAACCCAATGAGCACCTGTATACTATCTTAGGTGAACAAACTAACACCAATGGCTTGTGAGACCTGGCCACCGCCCCTCGTCGGGGTCTCGATCAGTATACACTAGTCTACACTGGAGTATCGATGCCCGGTCTCGATACTCCCACGACTAGGGACATTTGAGGATGTGCTTATAGACCCCCAGCTCCCACGTATGTGATCGCCATCACAATGCTGGCAGTCAAGGAAGAATCCTACGGGCTCTATCAACATGTATATGATGATAAAAACAAACCAGATAGCATACTATCATCTTGAGTAAGACTGTTTTATCGGTATAGGTCCTCACTCAATCATCATAATCACAAGTCCGCGACTATGATAATTGCCTTGAGGGCACTGTTGTGCCACGGCAGCGCCCCGGCCGTCTACTCGAGGCCAAAATGCGGAATCAAAAATTTTCTTAACTTTAAACCGGCGCTACCGCGGACAATAAACCCGGATCGTAACCATTAATCTAATCCTAGCTATCAAGAGAATGGGGGGAGAGATATATCGAGCGATCCGTGTCCTTCGGTCTTTGTCTCCACTCCGATCTCCTCGCGGAATCTCCGGTCGTCGCCTCCTCGTCGAAACGGGCACCACATCGCCGGGTTCTTTTACGGGCTCCCACCTCTAGACCGAGGCAACTCGGGCGCGAAGTTGGCTTACCGACGCGTCCAAGGTTTGCTGTAGACTAGTGTAGAAAACCTTTGTCTCAATGGGGGTGAAGTTGCCTTTTGATGGAGAAGAGAATGAAAGAACTTTGGAGAGAGGTTGAGAATTTAGCAAGCATGCAAATGAGATATGAATAATTCCCTCATGAAAAATGAACTCTCTCCTCTCCCCACTAATATGTGGCCGGCCCCTAATATGGAAAAATGAGGAGAGGAAAAACTAAAGCAAGAAGGGAGGTGAGTGTAGTAGAAGCCAAAGGGTGACCACATCCAAAAGCAAGCCTCACATCAACTTCTAATCCATTCTAATCTCAATTAATGCAAGCAAGTGATGGAAAAAGAATCTCATCATGCAAGAACCATCATGATGCCACCATTTCACAAAGAAACCCTCCACAAAAGATAATTTGCAAAACTGCAAATTAGTCCCTCCATCTGAAAAGTCCGGCTGGGAAGGAACAAAGGAAAACTGGCCGGAACGGAATGCAAACTGGCAACTTCAGAAAACTGATCCCGTAATAAATTACAGGAAAACCCCGCAACAATATATACATACCCGCATTTGTATTCCTACTGAATACAAATTCAAAGAGACAAAATCTACACTGTACAATACTAGGATCCGGCTTAAACCAAAGTCCGCTAGTATTATCCGTATGATCACGATCCGTGCAATACCGCACGTATCTGATCGAACCCTGCCATATCTCCATACGGCGTCTACAGCGTTTCGCCCGAAACTTGAGTAACTGTGTGTGGTGGACTCTAAAGACTCGTCAATACTATGGCTGTGGATTTAACCACTAGCACGTTAGAGGTATTAGCCATACGTGACGGGCTACCAGCTATTGACCAAAAGGGACGTTGATGAGCGAACTCATCCTGACACCCTACTGAGTCTGTCAGTGACAATATCCGTACAGTCCGGTCCGTTCGTCTATGAGTATCGCATGGCGGGCCTAGGGGGTTGGTAAAAGTCGGACCCCCATAAGCGGTACAAGTCGTGTCGGAGTGTAGCCCAGAACACCCTGAGATACTACTGGAATACCTACCAGTAAATCTCCTGCCTCGGCTGAGGGCTTTGTGTAATGGCTCTCCTAGACACAGCGCGACCTCACCCCCAATACCGGGAGGACGAACCCCTGCAGATCCGCTCACTGCCTCCATGTGGCTCGGGACTGTACCCAACTAAAACCTGTTTGCACGACTCCTTTGAGCCGTGGTAGGGTAGTAATCAAAGCACAGTGGGAACTCACACGAGACAAATGACGATCTCAGGTCGATGAACTAACCTGTACACATGTCACCAAGGAACTGCTATCTGACGTCTGGTATAATCCCAACTAGCATGTTCCCGGCGAGTCCTGTCTGGTGTACTCATAACCTAATGAGCACCTGTATACATCTTAGGTGAACCAACTGACACCAGTGGATTGTGAGACCAGCCACCGCCCCTCGTCGGGGTCTCGACTGTATACACTAGTCTACTAATGGAGTATCGATGCCCAGTCTCGAAACTCCCACGACTAGGGACCACTTTAAGGATGTGCTTATAGACCCCAGCCCCCACGTATATGATCGCCATCATACTACTGGCCGTCAAGAAAGAATCCTAAGGGCTCTATCAATGTGCAATAGTGACCTGTAAGGTCACCTAAAGCAGTACACGATGATAAAGATAAACCAGATAGAATATTATCATCTTGAGTAAGACTGTCCTACTGGTATAGGTCCTCCCTCAATCATTGCAATCACGTGCCTGTGATCCAATAATTGACTCTGAGGGCACTATCTCCAACAATCTCCCACTTGCACTCAAGGCTAATTATTGTGATTTCGCATACTCACAGCCCGTGTGATACCGAACACCCAACTCCTCTACTAGTCAGTCTCACAAAGCTCGTTTGCGAAACTATTGCGTTCGAGGAATAGCCTCAGTGAGTGGATCCGCTGTGATGTTTCTTTCTATGTCTCCCTTTATCTCAAGTTCGCGGAGAAAGCCATCTCCCGAAATGAGCAACACCTGTCTTAGAATATGTCCGGATATCTGATGGGACCTAGCTCATAAATGAACTCCAAATCCAAACTTCTTAGACTGTATCGTCGACTGAACTTAATCAGTGTCCTGCGCCATGCCTCCCTCAGTATCCGCCTGGACCACCTGTCCAAAATACTGCCCCTCATCAGAGGGAAAACTATAACTCTGACAGCCACTCTGTCATCCAGGTCACCTTGGAAGCCTGGAATGATAACTGTCTCCCGAAGGAGGCTGTCGTTATCATATCCCTAGAACATCCACTTATGTTCTAAATCTGCTTTCGAATGTTTCTCCAGGATAGGATTAATATCAACTTATTACATCTACTGCAAAAACAACATCTGGTGTGGTACTTGACATCTCATGATTGACTCAATTGCCTAAGCAAGTGATCTGCCAATCATGCACATCCCTCTCCCCTTTAGTCTGTAAGACACCTTTAGAGAGGGTGACTCCATCACCTGCAGGTACACTACCGTGCCAGGAGTCGTCCATTCTAAAACACCTTTAGAATGCTGTCTGAGTATCCAGATTGGGAAACTACCCAAATCTAGATCTAAAACCATAGATCTAGTAACCAGAATGTCTGATATAATATCCATGTCCTTTGTGGATAAACCACTGTGTGACAACCAAAGTATAACCGATCGTAGTATAGGAATTTTACTTCCTACTTTGTGTATGTCATCTAAATACCAGGACATCACACCCTACTACCTTCTTAACAGATCCATCCCCTATTCTGATGAAGTCAAACCTATGACTGCCATATCAGAAATAGATGATCTCTCTCCGCTATATCTGCTTTAGTCTATAAATAGACATAAGCCACTTGTCTACCAATGCTTCCGCTGCTCCCACTGACCACGACAACCCTCTGGCAGAGTCATATACACGTGCACTTCTAAAGCTAGTTTAGAATGACGCTATACTCATCCTCCTGCCGGGTCTCACAGTCTGGAACAACAGCAATGGCAAGTCTGGGTAAACAAGAACCTCCCTGCCACCGTCCTTGAGCATACCGAAGTACCTCTCGAGCGCCTGAGGTTACCCACCATATCTGCGGAGTGGCTAATAGAATGTCAAATCAGAATGAATCTTTAGGTTCTTATCAAATCTTCAGTAATCGTTTGCGATTCTGGAATCACTTCCAGTTCTACCATACTCCCACTTACTGTTTTTCTGAAAAAATCCATTTTTATTAAAACTGTGGCGAGTCAAGAACAATATCACTATTGATCTTCCAGATGGTAGAAAATCAACCATCGTCATAGCCCGGGTCAACCCACAAACAGCCATTACAGAAACGTACCTTGAGTTATCCAGAGTCTGGTTTTAAGCATAAGCTTGACAACTCCCCGTACCTTAACATCGTTAAGATATGAACTGTTCTATATCCAATACAGAAACAGAGGCACTGATTTAATTGAACCAGATTCAAATCATGCAGCTGTCACCAGTGCATGTCAACTAAATGGAAGGAGGCCGATCAGCGTTACTCAACTTAGGAATGCTTCCAATTATGAGTAACCTGAAAGAGAAGCAAGTTCTCTTAATCATTACTATCAACTGAATACCATTCACAAGTATCTACATCTTCGATCACCTTGAAGAATCCCGATACTTGCAACACCTGGTTCTCTACTTTATCCACATACCTATAACTTCTCAAAACTTGGACATTGTATTTCTATGAAACACATGTCTAAAAACTAGAGAAGTCACAAGTAAACAGAATATAGTACGAGAACCAACCCCTCTGTCCTAATGGACACAGGACAACATACAATACTCTGTATAAGTCCCCTGAGTCTAACAACTCATTCTCTGTGTGTCGTAGGTTGAAAACTGTACTTATGGTTAAGAAGAATTACACCGCTGTTCAATACTCCTTACCTAACCATCCATTGATATAGGTAAATGTCATAGACATAATTTCAAAAAGGTATATCTCACTCTATAAAAATAGACGTACAGATATATCAATTTGAAATTGGTGCATAACGACGGATATTCAAAACCAAATATTTGTCGTCCGGCAAACAGCCCAGGTGATTTCCTCAAATATCACCAATTACAACGAATCCCGATATAATGAGGATGATCACCTAATTCCCAATAACTTACTCCCACTCATCATCTGTAAAACCATACAGATACGAGAATCAAACCTGGTAAATACATACCCTGGAGCAAGTGTCTAATTGGGAAATCAGTTTTTCTTTTAACAGTACACAGTGAAACTGAAACATTGAAATGTTTCGGTGGGGTATCCCGGCATTCCTAGTAATGCCTTTTCCATTATCCAGATTCACAACTGTAACCGTATAATTCTTTGCCATCTCTCCAGATCCCTATATATGTCTTTAGTCATTACCTTCTGTACACCCTCTTAGGCTAAATGGTTTTCTTCCTTCCCTACCGTTCGGCACCAGCCTATGGTTTGGAAGAAGACTATCCAATAAGCATAATGGGTGTACCGTCCTAATCCTAGGAGCACTTGCAATGCGAGAGAAGGTGAAGATAAAAGACAACCGAATAAACCTTATTCCTATTTCTCCTGAACCAGAATCCATCCCCGAACTGGAACAAGTTCCTTTCGAATTCGTATATAACCATACGATGGAATATCCAATAAACTGTGGATCTTCGTAGTGATACGTAGTGTCCTGGAGAAATAAAAAGGTGAATTGGGAGTGGTAATGAAATACTTGGTTTGGTCGTGAATAGCAGTCGCATTTTACTTTGCCCTCTTACTAATCCCTTGATATGTCTTTACTTAATACCATCTGTACACCATTGTTATGCTAATTGGTTTTCTTCATTCCCCACCGTTCGGCACCAGCCTAAGGTTTGGAAGAAGACTATCCAATTTGCATAATAGGTGTACTATCTCCTAAACCAAGGAGTACTCGCAACCTGAGAGAAGGTAAAAGGAAAAGACAACTGAATAGTCCTATTCGTTTTCTCCAGAACCAGAAACCATCCTCGAATAAATTCCTTCGAGTTCGTATATAACCATACGATGGTTTTGTCCAATGGAAGTGGACGTTCGTAGTAATACGGGATGTCCTGGAGAAAAGGGTAAAAGTAGGAGTGGCAATGAGGTTTGCAACTCTGACAATCCAAAAGCCAGTGTTTAAGAAGGTTCGGTTAATTTTGGTCACTAAGTCATAGTCTAGGGTCGGGTCAATGGTCGCTGCCAAAGAGAGAGAGAGAGAAAAGAAACACTCAGCGTGCACTCTAACCTAGATCAGAATGGTTATCACTTTATTTAATCAGGAAACCTCCTACTGTAATCTCAAATTCTCCTCCAAACCTGAAAGAAGAATTAGTCGGGGTCACCCGAGGAGTAAACCAACTCATCAGTGGGAATCGGGATCCAACTATCATCGCATGATAACGTGACGGAATCCACTCATGTTATCACACTCCAGAAGGTATGCGCATGCCTGGCAAGTTTCAGTTTCTTTAGAAACTCCCGATGTGATTTTTACCCCTAGGACCCAAGTGACCTTGACGAATAATCAACAAATCAAAAGGTCCTAGTCAAGTTCAACCCGTCATTATCTTGATTGCGTTAAACCCACCCGCACGACCCTTGACGAATAATCAACAAAGTCGTACGACTGTCCTAACCAATCCACATATCCATGCGACAGAAAGCATTACAGAGCTACCGCACACTACGCCTCGGCGAATAGCAACGACAAACGTAGCGCGAATACTAAGCAATACTAATCCGAAATGACGGAGGGCTACGAATGGTTTTTGGCGAAAAACCTTTTACCGTAATGAACTTGATATCGTTGAAGGAACTGGATAACTTTTTATAAAAATATAGTAACGAAAACCTTTGCTAAAGAGGTCACTCCCGGTGAAGGGATCTCGGCTCTTTCCCTGTAGAATGAGGTGCAGGATATTCCAACTGAATACCACGATGCAAAGCAAAAGGCAATCGGTTATAGTGAAGTTATTACCCTGACGCAAACTTCTGTCCAAGGGGTCACTCCCGGTGAAGGGATCTCGGCCCTTGCCTCGTCGACTGAGGTGCTGGATATTCATAACCGAATACCACTGTGCAAAACAAAAGAGAACGTCCTTGCAATAACAGCTTTTTGAAAAATTGTTCCAACAACATCAGAATAGGTTTGTTTAGCTTGCATTGATCCGAATCAACGCAGTCCCATCAATTGATCACACCAATAAAGAACGAAAATAATGATGTACGTATATGCCATCCGCATTCGCCACTGGGTCCCGTCATTACCCGTTAGGTTACTTAACTAACGACAGAGCGGGGACTGGACTAGCGCGGATGCAAAACATATACAACATCTACTAGTATATATATCTCAATATATAATATTCGCTCAAGGCGTGATAAAATGCAACATCACAGAAATGTAATAAGCAACACAGAACAATACAGATAATCTGGAAGCCCCGGATTTCACAGAGCCGCTGCTGAAACCCGAAGTTCCCCTGGTCATGTGGATAGCCTGTACAATAAAATCGTAGACCCCTACGGGCGCGGCAAGTTACCCGCCAAAACCTGAAGCGAGGAAGCCCCCTTCAGCAACATGAATGGACCACCCAGCACTTTACGGAATCCGATAACTTGGGCACCCCTCTTGGGTCAACCTGTACCCCCTACGAGTGCGGCGAATAGCCCGCCAATTCTAGAGTAAAGCCCCCTCCGTCTCAATGACATGAGATGCGGGCTTGTTGCCCTCTAGAACCCGGCTATCCGTGCACCCCACCTTGGGATAATCCTAGTACAGAAAGTAAAATATACATACAACGGGTACATCGACCTCGACCCGGTCGTGCCCCAAAAGAATAATACAAACAGGCAGTGACGGCAGTCCACATGTCGGACGCTCGCCCCGCAATATCAAATGTACATATACAACCAAACTGTACTACCATTGCATCCAGGCTATCCACCACGACAGATCCGCAACATCACAGCACAACACAGAACATCAACGTGAATGTCACGTTCGCAAATCCGTCTAAAAGGGCTATAGCAGATAGACTGGATTTACCGATCGAGTGACATTCACGGTCGCAGATATAATGTAAATACTGTGAACTAACATGTTTCAAATTTTCGATCGACTGAATTTTTCGAAGTGGGCCCCAAGCACAACTGTAGCACTCAAAAATATCTGGGCCCAAAAAGAATATAGCAGAAACCCTATTTCCATGTCACTAAACCACTGTAGAAATTTGGTACGGTTTGGCCACAAAACGGCGGCGGTTCCGCGGCCAAAACATGGTTTTGGCCGCTAAACCGCCGCGCTACAGTAACATCAGCGTACCAAATTTTCACAGAATTCATAAAAAAGCCCTGCACGTAATTTTCCAATGTACCAAATAATTTTTAGAGCAAGGAAAAATTCGATAGAAACTACGACATGGAAACGCGGTTTTTGGAAATTCGTTCGATCGAACTTGTAAACACGTTAGAGCAAGCTAGAAGGTTAATGGCTTGTCTCTGATACCATGTTGTGCCACGGCAGCGCCCCGGCCGTCTAATCGAGGCCAAAATGCGGAATCAAAAATTTTCTTAACTTTAAACCGGCGCTACCGCAGACAATAAACCCGGATCGTAACCATTAACCTAATCCTAGCTATCAAGAGAATGGAGGGAGAGATATACCGAGCGATCCGTGTCCTTCGTTCTTTGTCTCCACTCCGATCTCCTCACGGAATCTCCGGTCGTCGCCTCCTCATCGAAACGGGCACCACATCGCCGGGTTCTTTTACGGGCTCCTACCTCTAGACCGAGGCAACTCGGGCGCGAAGTTGGCTAGCCGACGCGTCCAAGGTTTGCTGTAGACTAGTGTAGAAAACCTTTGTCTCAATGGGGTGAAGTTGCCTTTTGATGGAGAAGAGAATGAAAGAACTTTGGAGAGAGGTTGAGAATTTAGCAAGCATGCAAATGAGATATGAATAATTCCCTCATGAAAAATGAACTCTCTCCTCTCCCCACTAATATGTGGCAGACCCCCAATATGGAAAAATGAGGAGAGGAAGAACTAAAGCAAGAATGGAGGTGAGTGTAGTAGAAGCCAAAGGGTGACCACATCCAAAAGCAAGCCTCACATCAACTTCTAATCCATTCTAATCTCAATTAATGCAAGCAAGTGATGGAAAAAGAATCTCATCATGCAAGAACCATCATGATGCCACCATTTCACAAAGAAACCCTCCACAAAAGATAATTTGCACAACTGCAAATTAGTCCCTCCATCTGAAAAGTCCGGCTGGGAAGGAACAAAGGAAAACTGGCCGGAACGGAATGCAAACTGGCAACTTCAGAAAACTGATCCCGTAATAAATTAAAGGAAAACCCCGCGACAGTATATACATACCCGCATTTGTATTCCCACTGAATACAAATTCAAAGAGACAAAATCTACACTGTACAATACTAGGATCCGGTTTAAACCAAAGTCCGCTAGTATTATCCGTCTGATTACGATCCGTGCAATACCGCACGTATCTGATCGAACCCTGCCATATCTCCATACGGCCTCTACAGCGTTTCGCCCGAAACTTGAGTAACTGTGTGTGGTGGACTCTAAAGACTCGTCAATACTATGGCTGTGGATTTAACCACTAGCACGTCAGAGGTATTAGCCATACGTGACGGGCTACCAGCTATTGACCAAAAGGGACGTTGATGAGCGAACTCATCCTGACACCCTACTGAGCCTGTCAGTGACAATATCCGTACAGTTCGGTTCGTTCGTCTATGAGTATCGCATAGTGGGCCTAGGGGGTTGGTAAAAGTCGGACCCCCATAAGCGGTACAAGTCGTGTCGGAGTGTAGCCCAGAACACCCTGAGATACTACTGGAATACCTACCAGTAAATCTCCTGCCTCGGCCGAGGGCTTTGTGTAATGGCTCTCCTAGACACAGCGCGACCTCACCCCCAATACCGGGAGAGACGAACCCCTGCAGATCCGCTCACTGCCTCCATGTGGCTCGGGACTGTACCCAACTAAAACTTGTTTGCACGACTCCTTTGAGCCGTGGTAAGGTAGTAATCAAAGCACAGTGGGAACTCACACGAGACAAATGACGATCTCAGGTCGATGAACTAACCTGTACACATGTCACCAGGGAACTGCTATCTGACGTCTGGTATAATCCCAACTAGCATGTTCCCGGCGAGTCCTGTCCGGTGTACTCATAACCCAATGAGCACCTGTATACATCTTAGGTGAACCAACTGACACCAGTGGCTTGTGAGACCGGCCACCGCCCCTCGTCGGGGTCTCGATGTATACACTAGTCTACTAATGGAGTATCGATGCCCAGTCTTGAAACTCCCACGACTAGGGACCACTTTAAGGATGTGCTTATAGACCCCAGCCCCTACGTATATGATCGCCATCATACTGCTGGCCGTCAAGCAAGAATCCTAAGGGCTCTATCAACGTGCAATAGTGACCTGTAAGGTCACCTAAAGCAGTACACGATGATAAAGATAAACCAGATAGCATATTATCATCTTGAGTAAGACTGTCCTACTGGTATAGGTCCTCCCTCAATCATTGCAATCACGTGCCTGTGATCCAATAATTGACTCTGAGGGCACTATCTCTAACAAGCACTATAGCCAACACTTTGATCTCTGGCGTTGCGAGTAGGGAAGCTATCGGCCAGGGATAACCGAGCAGGGTAGCTGCTTGGCTGATTCTTCATGATATTTCGCCCGACCATCCAGTTGCAGGTATGGGGAACAGGAACGGTCGCGGTGAACGTGCGCGTAGCACGCGCATCGATTGTGCGGGGAGGCGAAGCGCCAGAGTCGCGTCGTTTCGATTCCGCCAGAGGAGGCTCAATGATCGCCCAGCGTACGAGTATCGGCCCGTGAGATCTGTGGCCATGGGACGTAGCCTGCCGGTGGTCAGCCGTGTCGACGAGGGCAGAGTCTTCTGGAGGCGGAGGAGCGGCTATCTGGGGCCCTGGCCTGGCCGTTTGGACTTTAGTCGGTCTATTCGGCCGGCGAGGGCGTTGAGGACGGTCGTCGAAGGAGGTTCATTCGCGCCTCCGATGAGAGGGAGGCGGCGGCTGGTACCTGGATCTTCAGGGTGATCGCGCGCCATGTGGACGGAGATCGGAAGGCCAACTTTGTTTTTGTGAAGTTTGCGTTTCCCACAGACGGCGCCAACTGATGGACTTCCTTTTCGGGTCTCCTTTAGATGTTGTCTTCCGTCGATCTCTCGGTGGATTCTGGAGGGGATCCCCCGTTGTGTGTGGGACTCAATGGTTTTTGAAGAGATTGGTGGTTTGAAGAGTTTAGCGCTGAGTACCTACAAAGAAGTCCCGGGATGGTTTGGTACCACCGTGGACCCTCCGACGATCAAGTTAGTGCTAAATCCGAGCAGCGTAACGGCTAAGTGGAGTAAAAAATGGCTTACTTGACCCCTCTGTGATGGGGGTTTATATAGTTGCGGTAGCACGCAGCAGCAGGCGCGAGAATCTCGCCGGCAGTTACGCTCCCGACGTCATGCCTGCGTAAAGAGCGGATCGCCCATTAATGGGGATCGTGATGGCGTGGAACGTGGGATGTTGCTGGCGGAGAATCTGCGCATGGCGAGATTTGCGGAGCGGCGGTTACGCCTGTGAGTGGTGGAGTCGGTCGGTCGGAGGACCGAGGAAGATGGCCTCGGCTGGGGAGCTCTGGGACGAGCGAGAGGGACGAGGAATCTTGGTCCTGTGGCAGCTCGGGGCGAGCTGAGAGGCTGAGGAGGCCAATTTCCAGGGGGCTCTGAGGTGAGTCAGCTTGTGCTTGCTGGTCGGGTACAGGGGTGGCCTGATCGGCCCCTGCGACCCTTTCTTCTGATCTCCGGGACACGTCATTTGCCACGTGTCCTGATCTTGAAGAACGCCAATACTGAGCATCATCGCACATAAAACATACATGAGGTTGCACATGACTAAGGATCCTCATTAGCCTAATGCATATGAAAAGAGAACAAAATGCACCTGCATCCAAGAAAGAAAAAAGGACACTGTGATCAAAGGCCACCTAGCATCTTTATAGCCAAAACAAATTACTTTAAAATAGTGTGTACCTTTGCGAGTTTATTTGGACCTCTTGTAAAGATGTGTTTTCTTTTAGCAAATTCTGGCGTGCACCTTATTATATAATTTTTTATTTTGTTTGATTTTTATTTATTTTTATTTTTAGTTTGAGGAAAAGTAGAGCATGGTACTCTACTCAATTATGTACTTTTAAGACTTCTATTTTCTTTATTAAATACAGTGTGGCAAAAAACTCTAGCTTGCATATAATAAATAGTTTGTACAAGTTAGTCTTTTATGTATACTCCAATCTTATTAAGTTTTTATCTGCAACCAAGTTTACCAAAATACATAATTTAAATACCAAAACAACCTCATCTCATTTAAAGTCTAGCAGAGGTGTCAATAATGACCCACAACACATTTGACCCGTGGATCAACCCATAAAACATCAATCATGGGTCAAGATTTTACTGCCCATTAAAATATTACCCGTATCCGGTCCGCGGGTTCTTAGGTTTCACCCGGTCCACGGGTTCTAGTTGGCCCGTGTTAAAAAAAAGGCAAATGATTTTTCATTCCTAGCCAATATGAGATTAAATATTGGCATTAAATTTATATTATAAATACCAAGAATTCATTATGAGATACATATGTATGAAATTATTTCCTTTAATTAAAATAATTAATAAATTCAAGACACAATCCTTTATCTTTAAATTGCAATTACATAGTTACATGCATGTTCATGTCAATAAGTAGTATTAAGTTAGCTGCTAACCTGTTCATGGATGACCCGTTTATCCATTCACAGATTACCAGCACACCCGCCCGCCCGCAGTGAGTTGGGTCAACGGCATGAAAATTATCACCGATTTAATTTCTGGCATTTTTACCCGCTACCAGTAATGACCCGTCCGCGGGACCGACCCGTCCTTTTGACACCTTTAGGCATTAGCCTCAAGCCAATGTGGACCCCAACTTGCCCCCAAAAGGAGAAGAGATATGGTGTGAGAAACGATGTCCCCACCCACAATTATGTTAGGTAACAATTTTTGGGATTTATCAGGTTTTTTTTAAATAGCAAAATAGTGTTAGTTTAGAAATATTTAGCAAAACGGTGTTGGTTGAGTAATTAAGGAGAATCAACATTTTCTAATTAAAACCATATTTTTAAAGTGCAGTTTTAGACTTCGCCACATATCCAGCTTTGATTTATAGACGATTTTGTCAAGTATTCTTTAAGATTTGCTGCCAAGTCTAAAATCGCACTTTAAAAGTGCGGTTTTAGTTAAAAATTGTTAGTTCTCCTTCATCATCCAAACAACACCATATTGCTAAATATTTCAAATCCAACACCATTTTGCTATTTTTTTAAAGAACTGCTAATTCCCAAAAATTGTCCAGATTGCAGGTTGGATAGGAAGTTTGCTTGTAAATTCTATTTATGAATGAAACATAGCGTCTTGATGAAATTTAGGTTTCTGCATTATGTTAGGTATTATGAGAAGATTGATGAAGCATTCTTACTAAATGAGATTTTTCGCAAGTGGTCGGAAAGGTTACTTTCATACGTCATGCCTATCTAATATCATAACCGAACTCCATTTTTCTAAATATGTTATATTTGGATCTTAAAAATTGTTTGTTAATTTCCACTCATCGCCTTCTTGAATCACATCAAATCACGTCATAAATTTAGAATAAAGCTTATTTCTTCCAATTATCACATGTTGGATCTTGCATTTAGATTAGAACTTGCATTTCTTATTTACCATGTTTTGCATTATGTAGCGTTTCCCCGTACAATTTACAATGATCATGATTGCTGGTCTTTCTATGATTATATCACTTGGCATCTAGACAAATTTTACTAGCCTTCTCTTTTTCCTAACGAGCCACCGGTGCTTGTTAAGTGATGATGCTCGGTACTGAGCACTCTTTAGATATTGACACGTGGCAGATGACGTGTCCCAGGGCTTGCGGGAAAGGAGCCGGAATGGTACATTAGAAGAATGCTCGGGCCTTCATCCCAAGGATGTTTCCGACCTTCGATGGCCTTCCCGAAGACTCATGTGCCCGCCTCACAAACAACCATCGGTTCGCCTCCGAGCCCTCTTGCACGCTGAGTTCTCCCTCAGCCCTCCTAGCTCGCCTCCGACCTATCACATGAACCAAGCCCACTCAGCCTCCCGCTCGCCTCCGAACCTCCCGCCGAGCTTCTTTTCCTCAGTCCCATCGACCGACCCATATCACCGATCACAGGCGTCTCCGCCACGGCTCCGCGAATCTCGCCTGATGCGAGATATCCGCCGCCCACGATCCCTCGTTCCATGCCATCTCGTTCCCCCATTAACGAGCGCATCTTGTCATTAATGGAAAATCCCGCCTTTCACGCAGGCGTAACGCCATGAGCGTAACGGCCGGCGTGAATCTCGCACCCGCCAGCCTACGGCTGCCATTATATAAACCCCTCTCTCAGACGACTTAGGTAAGGCAATTTTACCCCGATAGGCCGCTACTCTGTCCATTTAGCCCGTCTAACTTGATCGTCGGAGGGTCCTCGGTGGCACAACCACCCCGTGACTTCTTTGCAGGTAGCTTGGCTTCATCCACTTCAAGCCCATTGAGATCCACACGCACCAAAGGGAAACCCTCAGATCCAATCTCAGCCACTCGTCACCACTCGCTGCGTGTCAACGGAAGGTAACATCTGAAGGAGATCCAGAGATACATCAGTTGGCGCCGTCTGTGGGAAAATCATCAAGTTCCACTCAACGAAAGTTCACATTCCGATCTCGAACATATGGCGAGTGATCACCGCGACGACCCGAGCTCCAGCCGCCGTCCTCCCCACAACGGAGACGCGGGTGGATCCCCTCCTCCCCCGAACGCCATTCACTCCCTATCTGCTCGGATAGATTGGCCCGCGTTCATCGTGGACGTGCTTGTCCGCGTACAAACGGCGGGACATGCTCCCTGAGTCGCCGTTCCCCCACCACGGGAGCGCCACATGGGGTGAGAAGACACTACCCACGCCAGCACTTTTGGGCACCACCTCGCTATCTCGGGCGGCCACAGATCCCCCATGGCGACCAACTCGATGACCCGGTGGGCGTCTCACAGCTCCACACCGAGTTCTCTAGCCAGAGCACCCCGCTCTGAGGCCCATCACGCTCCAGTCCCTCCCGAGGAGGTATCGGTCAGCTTGCCTGCCCCCAGGTATGACGGCACCCCCTCCCTCGACAGGGTCGCACGGACTGTGTTAGTTATATGTATGCCTTAGAGGCCATTATTGTACATATGATGTATATTATAGTGGATGCTTGGACATACATAGGGAGGACTTTCTTACTCGACATGATAGTATATTATCTGGTTACTCTTTATTTTAACATGTACACTGATTGTCTCTCTGTTACATGTTGATAAAGCCCTTAGGATGTGTACTTGACTACCTGGATTATGATGCGGATCATATTGGTGGGACAAAGGTAGTCCGTGAGTACATCCTTTAATGTCCCTAGTCGTGGGTGTATCGAGACGGGGCATCGATATACCAGAGTAGACTAGTGTATAGCTTCTCGACCCATATAGATGGGCGATGGATGATTCCATATCCATTGGTGTTTGACATCAGAGATGGTATACGGGTACTCAATAGAGACTGGGTACACTGGACGGACTCGCCGAGAATTCCTACATGGTATTATACCTCACGTCAGATGGCAGTTCTCTAGTGACACTGGTACAGGTTAGTCTGTTGACCCGAGATCGTCATAGAGTCTTGTGTGATTCCTACCATGCTTTGATTTCCACCTTACCACGTTCAAGAGAACGTGCAAAATGGTGGTTTTTGGGTACAGTCCCGAGTCACATGGAGGTAATGAACGATAGGAGGGGATTTCGTCTCTCCCGGTATTGGGGGTTGATGTTGCGCTGTGCTCGATTGGCCATGACAGTAAGTCCCTGGCCATAGCTGTTTCTGAGATTTACTGGTAAGTTTTATCAGTAGTTTCTCGACCCGTTATGAGCCTCACATCGGCACGACTTATTAAACTATTGGGGTCTGACGCTTACCACCCCCAGACGAGATATGCAACATATCAGACGAAGAGACCGGACTTTACGGTAGTGTTATTGATTGGATTCGCAGGAGTATGAGCAGGCTTGCTTGTTGATCTTCTGATAGCTCAATACCCGGGTGGCCGTTACGTTTAGCAGACCGCTTGCGGCTTGTGGGTGTTTGATATGATCATCACCTACTGCCGGCGTATTGACGAGTCTTTAGAGTCCTACATAGACGTTTCCTGGTTCATGCGAAACGAAGTAGGAGCACATATGTGATATGTGCGGGACCGAGATTAATGCGCGTATGTGATACCACATTCTATTCTCGCGATATATGATATCGGTCGGTTATATGTGATATAGCCGGGTTATCGGATCAAGTGTTGATTCGATAAATTGATTCATATGATATTAGTCGGTTGTATGTGATATAGCCGGATTATTAAATCAAGTGCTGATTTGATAATTTAATATATAATTATATATTTGATATATTAACTTATATTAACTAATATTTGCTCACTAAGCATTTCTTTTTCTCACTTGTGTGCATATAGTATATATGTGATATATATTAATGTACAACTATTGTGTCATGCTTGATGCCACATGTGACATGGGTGTATGAGACTCACACCAAGCTTATGATAATGTATGGTTTTATTTATTTAAAATTAATCAAAATTAGTTGGTAATTAGTCACATGGTTGAAGCTTGTAGAAGCTTGTGGAACCATTGACCAAGTCCACTAATTTTGTTTTACTTGTAAATATTTATTAACCTAACCATTATTGTTTAGCCATGGTTTATTCTCTACATGGGTTAGTGTATGATACTAACTCAACCATGATTGCTATTCTCACCTCATGAGTTCATTTTCTAATCTTCATTTTTCTTCATCTTCTTCTTTATTGAGAAAGCTTGCTAGCTTTTCTCAAGGTGCGGAAATATTGTGAGAAAAACAAATTTAAAGTGAGCTCATTTGCTACTTCATCATTCTCTACTATTAGCCATTTAGTTTAGGGTGTTTGCTTCATTAATCTACAATTAGTGAAGAGGTAGTATGAGCTTGAGTCTTCTCGACGTAGGTCATCTTCGTTCTCGAAGATTACGAGCAAGCTTGTTCATTTCTTCAAGTGAACCCTTACTAGAGTTCGGGTGTTCACTTCTTAGAGCGAATGGACTACTACACGGAGTTTTAGAAGTGAAGGACCGGTTTACAAAGGTTGTATTCCTCATTCACTTAGTATGCAAAGTTGTTTGCATGTTGTTTTGTTTAAATTTTTAGTTAAAGATTCTAGGTTAGGGTTCTGTGGGGTTAGCTTAGCACCTTGTGAAGGTTTTGTAAAGCATCAATCATGCTACTTTAAAATTTTTGGGATGCTAAACACACCCTAACCAAGATCTTAACTAGAATATTAGGATAAACAAAGCATGTAAACAACTTTACATCTAAGAGTTAGGGATTACAACCTTTATAGTCCGTTCCTTCACTTCTAAAGCTCCGTGTTGAAGTCCCTTCGCTGCGATCATCGAGTACCTGGACTCAAGAGAGGCTCCATGAAGAGAAAGATGCAAGCCTGCTTCCAATCTTCAACAACAAAGATGATCTACCTTGAAGAAACTCAAGCCCAAGCACTTACTTTACTAATCAAGTATTAGCAAAGCAAACACCCTAATCTAAGTGGCTAGAATAGATGAGGATGATGAAATAGAAATTTATCTCTCATTTGTTTTCAATTTCTCACTCAAAATCATCACATAAGAAAAAGCTAGAAAGCTTTTCTCAAAGGAAGAAGAAGAAGAAATTACTTTGTGATGAATAATGAATTATTATTCTATGGTTACAATTGCAACCCATGGTTAAGAATAAAGACTTAACCCATATAGAGAGTTAACTAGAGTAAAGGGTTTGGGTTGGGTTAATAAAATATCTACACAAAAATATCTTTGCTTAAAACAAAAATAAAGCTTCTAGAAGCTTCATGAAAAAGCTAACCCAAATCAAACCCTAACTATGTTTAATCTCCACAAAACATGTTGCATTTGTAATCATAACTTGTTACAATATTATATATCACATATATAATATATTTTGTAACAAAATAAAATAATACAATTAACATATATCACATATATATCAATGTATTATCCAAATGAGAAAAAGAATCTTTAAGTGAGCTTATATTAGTTAATGTAATATAATATATCAAATATATAATTATATATTAAATTATCGAATCAACACTTGATCCGATAATCCGGCTATTTCATAAATAACCGACTAATATAATCTGTATCAGTTTATCGAATCAACACTTGATCCGATGGCCCGGCTATATCACATATACCCGGCCGATATCTCATATCGCGAGAATCTAATACGGTATCGCATACACGTATTATTCCCGGTCCCGCACATATCACATATGTGCTCCTACTCCGTTTTGCCTGAGCCAGGAAACCTCTGTGTAGGACTCTAAAGAATCGTCAATATGCCGGCAGTAGGTGATGATCATATCAAACACCCACAAGCTGTAAGCGGTCAGCAAAACGTAACAGCCACCCAGGTATTGAGCAATCAGAAGATCAACAAGCAAGCCTGTACATTCTCCTGTGAATCCAACCAGTAACACTCCCGTACAGTCCGGTCTTTTCGTCTGATATGTCGCATATCTTGCCTAGGGGTGGTAAACGTCAGACCCCAGTAGCTTGATAAGTCGTGTCGATATGAGTTCTATAACAGTTCGAGAAACTACTGATAACACTTACCAGTAAATCTCAGCAACCCTGGCCAGCGATTTCCAGTTATAGCCAATCGAACACAGCGCAACATCAACTCCCTATACCGGGAGAGATGAAACCCCTCCTATCGCTCATTGCCTCCATGTGATTCGGGACTGTACCAAAAAGCCACCTTTTTGCACGCCCTCTTGGACGTGGTATGATGGAAATCAAAGCACAGTGGGAATCACACAAGACTCTATGACGATCTCGGGTCTACAGACTAACCTGTACCAGTGTCACCAGAGAACTGCCATCTGACGTGAGGTATAATACAATCTGGGAGTTCTCGGTGAGTCCGTCCAATGTACCCAGTCTCCACTGAGCACCCGTATACCTTCTCTGATGTCAAACACCAATGGATATGGGATCATCCATCGCCCATCATATAGGTCAAGAAGCGCATACGCTAGTCTACTCTGGAGTATCGATGCCATGTCTCGGTATTCCCACGACTAGGTGTTGGATATAGTGCCCTCAAAGTCAATTATTGGATCGCAGGCGCGCGATTGCAATGATTGAGGGAGGACTTATACCGGTAGGACAGTCTTACTCAAGATGATAGTATGCTATCTGGTTTATCTTTATCATCGTGTTCAGCTTTAGGTGACATTACCGGTCACTATTACACATTGATAGAGCCCTTAGGATTCTTGCTTGACGGCCAGCAGTATGATGGCGATCATATACGTGGGAGCTGGGGTCTATAAGCACATCCTTAAAGTGGTCCCTAGTCGTGGGAGTTTCGAGACTGGGCATCGATACTCCATTAGTAGACTAGTGTATACAGTCGAGACCCCGACGAGGGGTGGTGGCCGGTCTCACAAGCCATTGGTGTCAGTTGGTTCACCTAAGATGTATACATGTGCTCATTGGGTTATGAGTACACCGGGTAGGACTCGCCGGGAACATGCTAGTTGGTATTATACCTGACGTCAGATAACGTCCCCTGGTGACATGTGTACAGGTTAGTTCATCGACCTGAGGCCGTCATTTGTCTCGTGTGAGTTCCCACTGTGCTTTGATTACTACCCTACCACGGCTCAAAGGAGTCGTGCAAACAGGTTTTAGTTGGGTACAGTCCCAAGCCACATGGAGGCAGTGAGCGGATCGGCAGGGGTTTCGTCTCTCCCGGTATTGGGGGTGAGATCGCGTTATGTCTAGGAGAGCCATTACATGAAGTCCTTGGCCAAGGCAGGAGATTTACTGGTAGGTATTCCAGTAGTATCTCAGGGTGTTCCGGGCTACACTCCGACACGACTTGTACCGCTTTTGGGGGTCTGACTTTTACCAACCCTGTAGGCCCGACATGCGATGCTCATAGACGAACGTACCGGACTGTACGGATATTGTCACTGACTGGCTCAGTAGGGTGTCAGGATGAGTTCGCTCATCGACCTCCCTTTTGGTCAATACCTGGTAGCCCGTTACGTATGGCTAGTACCACTGACAAGCTAGTGGTTAAATCCACAGCCAAAGTATTGACGAGTCTTTAGAGTCCCCCACAGACAGTTTCTCAAGTTTCGGGAAAAACTTTGTAGAGGCCGTATGGTATTATGGCAGGGTTCGATCATATACGTGCAGTAGTGCACGGATCATGATCGGACAGATCATACTAGTGGGCTTTGGTTTAAGCCGGATCCTAGTATTAGATTTGTTGGATTACTTTAGTCTCATCGCATTCGCATTCAGTTGGAATGCGGATGCAGGTATGTATATACAGGTGAGGGGTATCCTTATGATCCGTCACGAGTTTACTTTAGATGTTGCCGTATCTTTTTGTTGTTGTAAACATTTGGGTTAATGTTTATAAATGGAAATAATGAGCTAGAAATCATGATTAGGAGCATTAATTGTGACACATGCACAAGTGGTGACTCATGGTCTCTTTCTTTATGCATGTGTCACATTATGTGATTGATTTGTGAGTTGAAATGAGAGGAAGAGAGAGAAGGGGAGCCATAGATAGGTTGGCTCTTGTATTATTCTTCATCTCACTCTCTCATTTCATCATACAACACAAGAAAAAGAAAGGCTCCTCTTCTTCTTCTTGCTCTAGCTCACAACCTCTATTGATGGCATCATCTCCAACCTCCATCGATACACTCTCATGTGTTGAGAATCAATGGATGCTTGAGATAAAGTGATCACACACATTCTCTACTTCACCTTGGATACGTCGTCTGGCAAACTTCGTGTCCGAGTTGCTTCGGACGAAGCGGGAGCCCTTAAAAGGACTCAGTGATGTGGTGCCCTTCCGACGAGAAGACCGGAGATCAGAGATGCCGCGAGGAGCTTGGGTTGGTAGCCAAAGACCGAAGGACACGGATCGATCGGTATAGATTTTCTAACCCTTCTCTAGTTTGCTAGTTGTAGGTTAATGGTTCGATCCGGAATTAAAGTCTGCGATAGCGCCGGTTTCAAGTTTTGAAAAAGTTTTCGTTTCCACATTTTGGCCTCGGATCGACGGCCGGGGCGCTACCGTAGACTTACATGGTATCAGAGCCACGCCATTAACCTTTACTAGCTTGTTCTAACGTATTTAAAACATCGATCGAACAAAATTTCCGAAACCGCAATTCCATTTCATAAAGTTTCTGTCGAATTTTTTTTGTAGTCTAAAAATTATTTTGTGTGTTGCAGAAAAACAGGCAGGCTTTTTTAAGAAATCTGTGAAAATTTCGTTGCATGATGATACTGTTCCGCCGCGGAACCACGGAAATACCCCTCTTTTGGCCGCGGTTCCGCCGCCATTTTGCGTCCTCTCTGCACCAAATTTTCTATAGTGGTCTCTGACTTAGAATTGGGGTTTCTGGTATTTTTAGTTTTGGCCCAGATTATTTTGAGTGCTGGATTTGTGCTTGGGGCCCACTTCGGGAAATTTTGTCGATCGAAAATTTAAATATGTTAGTTTACAGTACTTACATTATATCTGCGACCGTGAATGTCATTTGATCGGTAAATCTTGTCTAATTGCTATAGCCCTTTTAGACGGATTTGCGAACGTGACATTCACGTTGATGTTCTGTGTTGTGCTGTGATGTGATGTTGCGGATTTATCGTGGTGGATAGTCTGGAGCAATGGTAGTACAGTTTTGTTATATTTGTACATTTGATATTGCGGGGCGAGCGTCCGACATGTGGACTGCCATCACTGCCTGTTTGTATATTATTCTTTTGGGGCACGACTGGGCTGAAGTCGATATACCCGCTGTATATTTTACTTTCTGTACTAGGATTACCCCGCGGTGGGGTGCACGGATAGCCGGGTTCTAGAGGGCAACGAGCCCGCATCTCATGGCTTTGAGACGGAGGGGGCTTCACTCTAGAATTGGCGGGCTATTCGCCGCACTCGTAGGGGGTATAGGTTGACCCAAGGAGGGGTGCTCAAGTTACCGGATTCCGTGAAGTGCTGGGTGGTCCATTCACTTTGTTGAAGGGGGCTGCCTCGCTTCAGATTTTGGCGGGTAACTTGCTGCACTCGTAGGGGTCTAGGATTTCATTGCATAGGCTATCCACACGACCAAGGGGAACGTCGGGTTTCAATTGCGGCTCTATGAAACCCGGGGATCCCAGATTATCTGTATTGTTCTGTGATACTTATTACATTTCTGTGATGTTGCATTTTATCACGCCTTGAGCGATTATTATATATTGATATATATACTAGTAGATGTTGTATATGTTTTTCACCCGCGCTAGTCCAGTCCCCGCTCTGTCGTTAGTTAAGTAACCTAATGGGTGATGATGGGACCCAGTGGCAAATGCGGATGGCATATACGTACATCATATTTTCGTTCTTTTGTGGTGTGATTAATTGATGGGACTGAATTGATTCGGATCAATGCAAGCTAAACAAACCTGTTTGATGTTATTGGAACATTTTTTCAAAAAGCTGTTATTGCAAGGACGTTTTCTTTTGTTTTGCACAGTGGTATTCGGTTATGAATATCCAGCACCTCAGTCGACGAGGCAAGGGCCGAGATCCCTTCACCGGGAGTGACCCCTTGGAAAAAAGTTTGCGTCAGGGTAATAACTTCATTATAGTCAATTACTTTTTGCTTTGCATCATGGTATTCAGTTGGAATATCCTGCACCTCATTCTACGGGGAAATAGCCGAGATCCCTTCACCGGGAGTGACCTCTTTAGCAAAGGTTTTCGCCACTATATTTTTATAAAAAGCTATCCGGTTCCTTCAACGATATCAAGTTCATTACGTTAAAGGTTTTTCGCCAAAAACCATTCGTAGCCCTCCGTCATTTCAGACGGGTAGCACTTAGTATTCATGCTATGTTTGTTGGCCAAAGTCAAGGCATAGTGTATGGTACCTATTTGTTATCTTTCTGCTGCATAGATAGATGCGTTGGTTTGGGACAGTCGTACTGCTTTGTTGGCCAAAGTCAAGGGTAGGTGCGGGTGGGTTCAAATTAACCTGGATAATGACGGGTAGAACTTGACATGTGACTTATGATTTGTTGGCCAAAGTCAAGGTCATAAGAGCATGGGGTAAAAATCACATCGGGAGTTTCTAAAGAAACTGAAACTTGCCAGATATGCGCATACCTTCTGGAGTGTGATAACGTGAGTGTATTCCATCACGTTATCATGCGATGATAGTTGGATCCCGATTCTCACTGATGAGTTGGTTTACTCCTCGGGTGATCCCGACTAATTCTTCTTTCAGGTTTGGAGGAGAATTTGAGGTTACAGTGGGAGGTTTCCTGATTAGATAAATTGATAACCATTCTGATCTAGGTTAGAGTGCACGCAGAGTGTTTCTTTTCTCTCTCTCTTTGGCAGCGACCATGACCCGACCCATGACTATGACTCAGTGACCAAAGTTAACCGAATTTTCTTAAAACACTGGCTTTTGGATTGTCAGAGTTGCATACCTCATTGCCACTCCTACTTTTACCCTTTTCTTCAGAACACCCCGTATTACTACGAACATCCACTTCCATTGGATAAAACCATCGTATGGTTATATACGAACTCGAAGGAACTTGTTCCAGATTCGAGGATGGTTTCTGGATCTGGAGAAAATGAATAGGACTATTCAGTTGTCTTTTCCTTTTACCTTTTCTCAGGTTGCGAGTGCTCCTTGGATTAGGACGGTACAGCTATTATGCTAATTGGGTAGTCTTCTTCCAAACCATAGGCAGGTGCCGAACGGTAGGGAATGAAAAAAACCATTTAGCCTAAAAAGTGTACAGAAGGTATTAAGTAAAGACAAATAAAGGGATTAGTAAGAGAGCAAAGTAAATTGCGACTGCTATTCACGGCCAAACCAAGTATTTCATCGCCACTCTTACTTCACCTTTGTATTTCTCCGGAATACCCCGTATCACTACGAAGATCCACAGTTATTTGGATACTCCATTGTATGTTTATATACGAACTCGAAGGAACTTGTTCTAGTTCGGGGATGGATTCTGGTTCAGGAGAAATAGGAATAAGGTTTTATTCAGTTGTCTTTTATCTTCACCTTCTCTCAGGTTACGAGTACTCCTAGGATTAGGAGAGTACACCCATTATGCTTATTGGATAGTCTTCTTCCAAACCATAGGCTGGTGCCGAACGGCAGGGAAGGAAGAAAACCATTTGGCCTAAAGGTGGTGTACAAAAGGTAATGACTAAATACATATAAAGGGATTTGGAGAGATGGCAAACAGATATACGGTTACAGTTGTGAATCTGATAATGGAAGAGGCATTACTAGGAATACCCGGATACCCCTTCGAAACATTTATATGTTTCAGTTTCACTGTGTATTGTTAAAAGAAAACTGATTTCCCAATTAGCCCTTGCTCCAGGGTATGTATTTACTAGGTTTGATTCTCACATCTTTATGGTTTTACAGATGATGAGTGAGAGTAAGTTATTGGGAATTGGGTGATCATCCTCATTATATCGGGATTCGTTGTAATTGGTGATATTTGAGGAAATCGCCTGGGTTGTTTGCCGGAAGGCAAATATTTGGTTTTGAATATCCGTTGTTATGCACCAATTTCAAATTGATATATCTGTATGTTTATTTTTATAAAGTGAGATATAACTTTTTGAAATTATGTCCATGACATTTACCTATATCAGTGGATGGTTAGGTAAGGAGCATTAAACAGCGGTGTAATTCTTCTTAACCATAAGTACAGTTTTCAACCTACGACACCCGAGGAATGAGTTATTAGACTCATGAGACTTATACAGAGTATTGTATGTTATCCAGTGTCCATAGGGACAGAGGGGTTGGTACTCGTACTATATTCTGTTTACTTGTGACTTCTCTAGTTCTTAGACATGTGTTTCGCAGAAATGCAAGGTCTAAGTTTTGAGAAGTTATAGGTATATGAATAAAGTAGAGAACCAGGTAATGCAAGTATCAGGATTCTTCAAGGTAATCGAAGATGTAGATACTTGTGTATGGTATTCAGTTGATAGTAATGATTATGAGAACTTGCTTCTTTTTCACGTTATTCATATCTGGATGTATTCCTAAGTTGAGTAATGCTGATAGGCCTCTCTCCATTTAGTTGACATGCACTGGAGACAGCTGCATGATTTGAATCTGGTTCCAATTAAATCAGTGCCTCTGTTTCTATATTGGATATTGAATAGTTCATATCTTAACAATGTTAAGGTACGGGGAGTTGTCCGGCTTATGCTTAAAACCAGACTTTGGATAACTCAAGGCACGTTTCTGTAATGGCTGTTTGTGGGTTGACCCGGGCTATGACGAGGGTTGACTTTCTACCATCTGGAAGATCAATAGTGATATTGTTCTTGACTCGCCACAGTTTTAGTAAAATGGATATTTTCAGAAAACAGTAGTGGGAGTATGGTAGAACTGGAAGTGATTACAGAACCGCAAACGATTACTGAAAATTTAATAGGACCTAAAGATTCAATCTGGATTGCCATTCCATTGGCCACTCCGCAGATATGGTGGGTAACCTTAGGCACCCGAGAGGTACTCCGGTAGCTTCAAGGACGGTGACAAGGAGGTTCTTGTTTATCCAGACTTGACACTACTGTTGTTCCAGGCTATGAGACCCGGCATGAGGATGAGTATAGCGTCAATCTAAACTAGCTCTAGAAGTGCACGTGTATATGACTCTGCCAGAGAGTTGTCGTAGTCAGTGGGAGCAACGGAAGCATAGTGGACAAGTAGCTTATATCTATTTATGGACTAAAGCAGATATAGCAGAGATAGATCATCTATTTCTGATGTGACAGTCATAGGTTTGACTTCATCAGAATAGGGGATGGATCTGTTAAGAAGGTAGTAGGGTGTGATGTCCTGGTATATGGATGACATACACATAGTAGGAAGTGAAAATCCTATACTATGATCGGTTATACTTTGGTTGTCATACAGTGGTTTCTCCACAAAGGACATGGATTTTATATCAGACATCCTGGTTACTAGATCTATGGTTTTAGATCTAGATTTGGGTAGTTTCCCAATCTGGATACTCAGACAGCATTCTAAAGGTGTTTTAGAATGGACGACTCCTGGCACGGTAGTGTACCTGCAGGTGATGGAGTCACCCTCTCTAAAGGTGTCTTACAGACTAAAGGGGAGAGGGATGCGCATGATTGGCACACCACTTGCTTAGGCAATTGAGTCAATCATGAGATGTCAAGTACCACACCAGATATTGTTTTTGCACGAGATGCAATAAGTTGATATTAATCCTATCCTTGAGAAACGTTCGGAAGCAGTCTTAGAACATAAGTGGATGTTCTAGGGACATGATAACGACAGCCTCTTTCAGGAGACGGTTATCATTCCAGGCTTCCAAGGTGACCTGGATGACAGAGTGACTGTCAGAGTTATAGTTTTCCCTCTGACGAGGGGCAGTGGTTTGGACAGATGGTCCAAGTGGATACTGAGGGAGGCATGGCGCAGGATACTGATTAAGTTCAGTTGACGATACAGTCTAAGAAGTTTGGATTTGGAGTTCATTTATGAACTAGGTCCCATCAGATATCCAGACATATTCTAAGACAGGTATTGCTCATTTCGGGAGATGGCTTTCTCCGCGAACTTAAGATAAAGAGAGACATAGAAAGAAACATCAGGGTGGATCCACTCACTGAGGCTATTTCTCGAATGCAATAGTTTCGCAAACGGGCTTTGTGAGACTGATCAGTAGAGGAGTTGGGTGTTCGGTATCACACGGGCTGTGAGTATGCGACAACGCAATAATTAGCCTTGAGTGCAAGTGGGAGATTGTTGGATATAGTGCCCTCAAAGTCAATTATTGGATCGCAGGCGCACGATTGCAATCATTGAGGGATGACCTATACCGGTAGGACAGTCTTACTCAAGATGATAATATGCTATCTGGTTTATCTTTATCATCGTGTACAGCTTTAGGTGACATTACAGGTCACTATTACACATTGATAGAGCCCTTAGGATTCTTGCTTGACGGCCAGCAGTATGATGGCGATCATATACGTGGGAGCTGGGGTCTATAAGCACATCCTTAAAGTGGTCCCTAGTCATGGAAGTTTCGAGACTGGGCATCGATACTCCATTAGTAGACTAGTGTATACAGTCGAGACCCCGACGAGGGGTGGTGGCCGGTCTCACAAGCCATTGTTGTCAGTTGGTTCACCTAAGATGTATACAGGTGCTCATTGGGTTATGAGTACACCGGACAGGACTCGCCGGGAACATGCTAGTTGGTATTATACCTGACGTCAGATAGCAGTTCCCTGGTGACATGTGTACATGTTAGTTCATCGACCTGAGATCGTTATTTGTCTCGTGTGAGTTCCCACTGTGCTTTGATTACTACCCTACCACGGCTCAAAGGAGTCGTGCAAACAGGTTTTAGTTAGGTACAGTCCCGAGCCACATGGAGGTAGTGAGCGGATCGGTAGGGGTTTCGTCTCTCCCGGTATTGAGGGTGAGATCGCGCTGTGTCTAGGAGAGCCATTACACGAAGTCCTTGGCCAAGGCAGGAGATTTACTGGTAGGTATTCCAGTAGTATCTCAGGGTGTTATGGGCTACACTCCGACACGACTTGTACCGCTTTTAGGGGTCTGACTTTTACCAACCCCCTAGGCGCGACATGCGATGCTCATAGACGAACGGACCAGACTGTACGGATATTGTCTCCGACAGGCTCAGTAGGGTGTCAGGAAGAGTTCTCTCATCGACCTCCCTTTTGGTCAATACCTGGTAGCCCGTTACGTACGGCTAGTACCACTGACGTGCTAGTGGTTAAATCCACAGCCAAAGTATTGACGAGTCTTTAGAGTCCCCACAGGCAGTTTCTCAAGTTTCGGGCAAAACGTTGTAGAGGCCGTATGGTATTATGGCAGGGTTCGATCGTATACGTGCAGTAGTGCACGGATCATGATCGGACGGATCATACTAGTGGGCTTTGGTTTAAGCCGGATCCTAGTATTAGATTTGTTGGATTACTTTTGTCTCATCGCATTCGCATTCAATCAGAATGCGGATGCAGGTATGTATATACAGGTGAGGGGTATCTTTGTGATCCGTCACGAGTTTACTTTAGATGTTGCCGTATTTTTTTGTTGTTGTAAACATTTGGGTTAATGTTTACAAATGGAAATAATGAGCTAGAAATCATGATTAGGAGCATTAATTGTGACACATGCACAAGTGGTGACTCATGGTCACTTTCTTTGTGCATGTGTCACATTATGTGATTGATTTGTGAGTTGAAATGAGAGGAAGAGAGAGAAGGGCAGCCATAGATAGGTTGGCTCTTGTATTATTCTTCATCTCACTCTCTCATTTCATCATACAACACAAGAAAAAGAAAGGCTCCTCTTCTTCTTCTTGCTCTAGCTCACAACCTCCATTGATGGTATCATCTCCAACCTCCATTCATACACTCTCATGTCTTGAGAATCAATGGATGGTTGAGACAAAGTGATCACACACATTCTCTACTTCACCTTGGACACGTCGGATGGCAAACTTCGTGTCCGAGTTGCTTCGGACGAAGCGGGAGCCCGTAAAAGGACTCATTGATGTGGTGCCCTTCCGATGAGAAGACCGGAGATCGGAGATGCCGCGAGGAGCTTGGGTTGGTGGCCAAAGACCGAAGGACACGGATCGATCGGTATAGCTTTTCTAACCCTTCTCTAGTTTGCTAGTTGTAGATTAATGGTTCGATCCGGGATTAAAGTCTGCGATAGCGCCGGTTTCAAGTTTTGAAAAAGTTTTCGTTTCCGCATTTTGGCCTCGGATCGACGGCCGGGGTGCTACCGTAGACTTACACTAGGAACATTTGAAGGATGTACTTGGCGACTACTCTGTCCCCACTAGTATGATCTGCATCATAGTCCTGGTAGTCAAGTACTCATCCTAAGGGCTTTATCAACATGTGACATAGAGACAATCAGAGTACATGTTAAGATAAAGGGCAACCAGATAGCATAATATCATGTCGAGCAAGAAAGTCCTCCCTATATATGTCCAAGCATCCACTACAATATACATCATATGTACAGTAATGGCCTCTAGGGCATACATATAACTAACAATCTCCCACTTGCACTAGGGCCATCTGTTGTGGTATCGCATACCCAACAACAGCTGTAGTTGAAGTATCTCATACTCAACCATCCCATAAAAGTCTCTACTGGGAAATAGGCCTTTGTGAGTGGATCCGCGCTGTTGTCCTCTGTGTCTACTCTCCTAACCTTGATCTCCCTGGAGATCAACCATCTCCATGATCAGGTGACACTGCCTAAGAATATGTCTGGATCACAGATGGGACGGGGGTTCCTAGGCCTAAGCCACAACTCTATTGTCACACAATTGTAGGAACAAAATTCATCTCATGAACTCATATATATCCAGACTGCCTCTTTGGTAGCATCCTTGGTAACGATGTATCTTGCCTCTAATCGTCTAGTAAGTCACGGTATCTAGCATGGAACTCTTCCAACATACCGTCCCTCCACCGAGGGTAAAGACAATGCCTGCGACTGACATTCAGTCGTCCTTATCACCCTGGAACTTTTTCAATGATTCTCCTCAGGATCGATTGATACCATCTCACTACAACTAGTGAGAATCCTAACATCCAATTAGATCTATCTCATAGATCCATAACTCAGGATTTAGGAGGTATCACCTTGATCCTATATGGAGAATCTTTGTGATAAGAGAAGATTGACTGAGCGTAGCATTGGAAACTCCTTTCCTATCATGAGTATGTTATCCACGTACTATACGAGGATCACCACCATACTCCCTACTACCTTTTTGTATATACTAGGTTCATCTACCATTTTGATGAAGTCAAACTCTTTGACTACCACATCAAAACAGACGTTCCAA
Source organism: Agapanthus africanus (assembly GCA_030015575.1). NCBI lineage: Eukaryota > Viridiplantae > Streptophyta > Magnoliopsida > Asparagales > Amaryllidaceae > Agapanthus > Agapanthus africanus. The sequence continues at coordinate 700,873,434 of CM057339.1, read as the reverse complement.
CTCCGCGATGCCTGATTTATCCCATAAAACATCATGCTCACGTTTCCGCTGCTCCCACTGTCTACGAAGCTCTCTGGCTGTGTACTTATAGACGCTCTCTTCCAAATCAATATTTAGAAAATCAGTCATGACACCCAACCGCCAGATATCGTAGTCATGGTATGTAGCCATGGCAAGTAGGATCTGGATGGACTTAAGCATAGCTTTGAAAGTCTCAACTTTTCCATATACACCAAGTAATCTTCTCAAGATATACTTGCTCCTGATGGGGATTTAACCCTTCAGATAAAGCAACCAAAGTCCATACTTTGTTGGTGCATAAGGATTCTATCTCAGATCGCTAGGTATCCAGCCATTCTCACAGAGTCCCCACTCCTGATGGCCTGCTCGAAACTAGTTGGGTCATCATCTCATGATGCAATCCTTGCTCCCACTATCATAGAGAAACCGAAGTATCTCTCAAGTGGATGAGGAACCCTACCAGATCGGCGGAGAGATTGAGGTTCGTTGGAAACTATTGAATCCTCCGGGTTTACCAAATCATCAGCTGCAGTATGTATAGCTGGAACTCCTTCCAGTTTTACCTCATGACCACTAATTTCTTCACAAGAAATTCCCTTTTTCTCAAAAAGTGGTATGCCGAGAAATAAAACATCTTTTGTTCCTCGGTGTGGTAGAAGATATTCCCTTGCGAATGCTTGGGATATCCAACAAACTTCCACAGAACTGACCTTGCCTCGAGCTTGTCCGGATTTTGCTTTTGACATAGGCCGGACAACCCCAAATCTTAACATCTTTAAGAGATGGGCTCTTCCCATACCATATCACATATGGAGTGGTAGGCATCTGATTTGGTTGGAACCCTATTCAATATGTATGAAACTTCTCAAGTGCATAACCCCAAAAGAAAATAGGCAGCTCAGTAGTACTCATCATAGAGCACACCATATCACATAGGGTGCGATTGCTCCGTCCCGATACACCGACATGTTGTGGTGTATTCGGAGGAGTAATGCTGAGAGAGAATCTCATTCTCCTTTAGAATGGTCCAGGAATTCCATGCTTATGTATTCTCCTCCTTGATCTCATCAAAGGACATAATACTTCTACCTGTTTTTGGTTTTCTACTTCTAACTTATATTCTGTGATTATCTCAAAAGTTTCAGACTTGTGTTTCAACAGGAACATATGTCTGAATCTTGAGATCATCAGTGAATGTAATGAAGTACAAAGAACCTGTCCTGGCATATGTAGACATGGGACTATCATACATCATCATGTATCAATCCCAAGAGTTCACTAACTCTTTCTCTGTTTCCAATAAACGGAGCTGTGGTCATCTTATCTTTGTGACATGACTGGCAAGTTTTACATGATGTAAATCCAAACTAATTTAAATATGCATTTTTATGTAACTTCAGCTAGTCGGGTAGCATTGATATGACCTAGTCTACAATGCCTCAAGAAGGATTCGTTCATTTCTGAACTCTTCCTCTTGTATGTGTTCTGTACGTTAAGAACTGTGGTTTGATTTAGAACGTCTATGCTTTTAGATAACGTGCCTGAACTGATCAACTCTTGATATAGGAAATGTTCAAAACATTATCCAACAATACAAAATTATATCCTTCTTTACTAATAAAGAGACTGATATGATGTTGTATATCAGGTTCGGTATCTAATAACATTCATTCAGAATCAATGTATTCTGGTAATACAGGGTGATAACTGCCAACAGACTTGGCTGCAACACTTGCATCATTTTGAACTCTTAAAAATTTATCACCCGTTCTCAGATCTCTAACTATCTGTAACCCATGTAACAAATTACATCTGCGGGATCCTGATCCGGTATTTCATACCCAGGACGTAAAGGATACTGAGAAACAGTTCTCGGTAATGAACACACCCGAAGAAGATGCATCAGCATGTACTTTCTTCGTTTGGGCGGCACGGGAATTCTGGTAATCCCTTATTTCCTACTCTGTCTTATAACAATTATAAGTTGGAGCGGGACCAACGTTCCCTAGCGCAGTATAACAAGCGGGTTCGGTCATTACATCCATATTATTATCTTGATTAAGGCATGACATGGTCGCTACCTGGAGAGAGATAGAAGAAAACACTCAGCGTATGCTCTTGCAAGATTAGATTGGTTATTAATATATCTAATCAGGATGTCTTCCACTATTTTGGTCAAATCTTCCTTCAAACCCTAAAAGGAAAGACCAGCCGGGATTAATTACACCCTACAAGTTCGCCAATCTTTCAGCAAGGCCAGTGCTGGTATTTTGAGGGAGGTTCCCCGTGCTTTCGTACGGACCTAATTAAAATAAACCTCGTTTTCCCAGAGGCATAACCCCGTTGACACCTTTCTAGACACCTACTTGATCGGCTAATTGTAATGTGTAAAACTCTCCCAGGAGTAACTCTTACTCGCAGTCGGTATCGGGATCCAACTATCTCATAGAAGGTATGCAATCTCATTGCAAATTTCAACACTTGAAATTCCCGATAATATTTTACCCCTAACCTCCTATGACCTTGACAAAGGCCAACAAACCATAGGATGCTAGTCAAGTTCAACCCGTCATTTCCTGATTGAATTAAACCCACCCGCACGACCCTTGACAAAGGCAAACAAGGTCGCACGACTACCCTAACTCAATCACATCATATGCTTATACAGATAAGCAGTAATCAGCTACCGCATACTACGCCTTGACAAAGGCCAACAAACGCAGCACGAATACTAAATACTACTTATCTGAAATGACGAAGGGCTACGACAGGTTTTTAAGAAAACCCTTTGCTTAATGAACTTGATATCGTTGTAGAATCGAGTGATTTTAAATGGAATGTTTTTGAGGCCTTTTCTAGTTTTGCTAAAGAGGTCACTCCCGGTGAAGGGATCTCGACTCTTTCCTCATCGAATAAGGTACAGGATATTTCACAAATATCACTATGCAAAGCAAAAACTATAAAAACAATCAAAAGACAAACCGAGTTTGTAGCATCTGCTAGTTTCGCTAAAGAGGTCACTCCCGGTGAAGGGATCTCGGCTCTTTCCTTATCGAATAAGGTGCAGGATGTTCTACAAGGAACACCGCTATGCAAAGCAAGAACTAGAGCTACCAGTTTTTTTGAGACAAGTTTCTACAACATCTTTAGGTTTCTTTTAGTTTCATTAATCTCATTAATGAAGTCCCATTTTATTATGCTTCACAAGCATCACATTTAAAACGAAATCAACAATATAAAATATATATCTCATATATATAATATAAACATTCGTCTCAGGCAGTAATATGATCTCATCACAGAACATTGCAGCAGAAGAACATATATGAAATATTGGATATACTAGGAGGTCCGTGTTTTAATACGAGCCTGTATAAAACGCGGATTCCACGGTCGCGATGAATAGCCAAACCCACATCCCTAGACCCCTACGAGAGCGGCAAGTAACCCTGCCAATTATAGGGTTAGGAGACCCGGTCTCAACTCCTCGAGATGGCCTCCCACTGGACCCTAGAACCCGGTTACTTGTGCTCCCCGCCTTGGGTCTATCCTAATGTGGAAAAGTAAATAATATACAATGGTGACATCATCCTCAACCCGGAAGTGCCCCAATAAAAGAATATTACATATAATGAATTTTATATGAATGAAAATAAAAACCCTCATCTCACATAAAACCCCCGGCTATTCAAAACACGACGATCCAATATAACATATCACATCAACATATAACATCACATGTCATCAACGTAAGTAAATATGCGTATCCCAATTGTCGTTGATGTATAGCAACGAAACCGGCGATACACCACATATTACACTTACGGTCGCAGAAAAGAAAGTGTAAAACTACAACAGTTGGAATCCACAACCTCTTTAGACATCTCATGCCTAACAAAATGAATTCCTTAGACATCGCATGCCTAACAATTATAAACACCACATTTTAGTCTCAATATCGAAAACTCTTTTCAATATCAAGTCGAGCAATTCAACAAGATTCCCGACATCCTGATCGAATGCTCGTCGGAAACTTTAGTAGACGGCCGCACCCCCGATGCCGTCGACGAAGTGCACTAAAGCGGAACACCGCTGCCGCGAGCACTCGAACGGATGCTTTTGGCAACGGGGTTCTCCTACAGTCACTTGGTCGGGGCTATGGGGCGTGGCTATCTATTAAGTTTACCCGGCGAGTATCCGCGTACGCTACGTGATTGCGACGGACTTTTGATCACATCAAAATCCCGTGGCAATCGATCAAATGAGACTAAACTGCTAGATTTATAACATTCAAATTAGTTATCTCATAACTACTTGTGGATTCCAAATATTGTATCACATTCCAGATAAATAGACAATGTTAAACTTTCCAATCGAATAAACAGACACCCAAAATTTCCCTTTTTGCTCAATACTTGAACTTAGTTTAAAAGCATCCATCACATGCCACAGTACCAATGGTCCAGCCGTAGAAGGGTCAAACCAACGCCTCACATGTGGCAACGCCGTACTTCCCCAAACCCTAAGGTTTAGAGGCGGTTCAGACGGTCACATAATTGAGTTAAGGTTTGTGTTCTTCTAGAGGGTCCACCGCGTTACTTGCACGACTGTGAATGTTCTTTAACTACGGAAAAAATCCAACACTTGGAAATTTTCCGGCAGGGGAAAAAGTGAGTTATTGATATCCGTTCGAACTTTTTAACACGTTCTAAATTACCCGGAAAACTTAAACGAAGTTAAATTATCCGATCGAATCAACGAGTTCCCAATATATCCCAGAAGGCTCAACATTTGAGTAGAACTAAAAATTCCCAGAAGCATGAAAAATACCCAAGAATATAACCATGAAGTATTAGCTCCCAACTCCCAAAGTTGGCCGCGGAACCGCCGCCAAACGTATGGTTTGGCCGCGGTTCCGCGGTCCTTTGAAGGAGTTAGGGCTTCATACTTCACAGTAATTCTTAAAATTCCCAACATGATTTTCTGAGTATTTTTAATATGAAAAATTTCAACTTTTTGAAAAATTTCCAGAGAAGGGGTTATTTCGGGGTTTCGGGGTTCGATCGGACTTCTATCTTCGTCTAGACAACGCCTAAAGCTCTAGCTTGGCTCTGATACCACTGTAGGGTTAGCTTAGCACCTTGTGAAGGTTTTGGCAAGCATCAATCATGCTACTTTAAAAATTTTGGGGTGCTAAACAAACCCTAACCAAGTTCTTAACTAGAGTATTAGGATAAACAAAGTATGTAAACAACTTTACATCTAAGAGTTAGGGATTACAACCTTTATAGTCCGTTCCTTCACCTCTAAATCTCCATGTTGAGGTCCCTTCGCCGCGATCATCGAGTACCCGGACTCAAGAGAGGCTCTATGAAGAGAAAGATGCAAGCCTGCTTCCAATCTTCAACAACAAAGATGATCTACCTTGAAGAAACTCAAGCCCAAGCTCTTGCTTTACTAATCAAGTATTCGCAAAGAAAACACCCTAATCTAACTGGCTAGAATAGATGAGGATGATGAAATAGGAATTTAGCTATCATTTTTTTTCAATTTCTCACTCAAAATCATCACATAAGAAAAAGCTAGAAAGCTTTTCTCAAAGGAAGAAGAAGAAGAAATTACTTTGTGATGAATAATGAATTATTATTCTATGGTTACAATTGCAACCCATGGTTAAGAATGAAGACTTAACCCATATAGAGAGTTAACTAGGGTAAAGGGTTTGGGTTGGGTTAATAAAATATCTACACAAAAATATCTTTGCTTAAAACAAAAATAAAGCTTCTACAAGCTTCATGAAAAAGCTAACCCAAATCAAACCCTAACTATGTTTAATCTCCATAAAACATATTGCATTTGTAATCATAACTTGTTACAATATTATATATCACATATATAATATATTTTGTAACAAAATAAAATAATACAATTAACATATATCACATATATATCAATGTATTATCCAAGTGAGAAAAAGAATCTTTAAGTGAGCTTATATTAGTTAATGTAATATAATATATCAATATAATTATACGTTAAATTATCGAATCAAAACTTGATCCGATAATCCGGCTATTTCACAAATAACCGATTAATATAATCTGTATCAGTTCATCGAATCAACACTTGATCCGATGACCCGATTATATCACATATACCCGGTCGATATCTCATATCGCGAGAATCTAATACGGTATCGCATACACGTATTATTCCCGGTCCCGCACATATCACATATGTGCTCCTACTCCGTTTTTCCTGAGCCAGGAAACCTCTATGTAGGACTCTAAAGAATCGTCAATACGCCGACAGTAGGTGATGATCATATCAAACACCCACAAGCTGCAAGCGGTCTGCTAAACGTAACAGCCACCCAAGTATTGAGCAATTAGAAGATCAACAAGCAAGCATGTACATTCTCCTGTGAATCCAACTAGTAACACTCCCGTACAGTCCGGTCTCTTCGTCTAATATGTCGCATATCTCGTCTAGGGGTGGTAAACGTCAGACCCCAGTAGCTTGATAAGTCGTGTCGATATGAGGTCCACAACAGTTCGAGAAACTACTGATAACACTACCAGTAAATCTCAGCAACCCTGGCCAGAGATTTCCAGTTATAGCCAATCGAACACAGTGCAACATCAACTCCCTATACCGGGAGAGACGAAACCCCTCCTATCGCTCATTGCCTCCATGTGATTCGGGATTGTACCCAAAAGCCACCTTTTTGCACGCCCTTTTGGACGTGGTATGATGGAAATCAAAGCACAGTGGGAATCACATAAGACTCTATGACGATCTCGGGTCTACAGACTAACCTGTACCAGTGTCACCAGAGAACTGCCATCTGACGTGAGGTATAATACTATCTGGGAGTTCTCGGCGAGTCCGTCCAGTGTACCCAATCTCCACTGAGCACCCATATACCTTCTCTGATGTCAAACACCAATGGATATGGGATCATCCATCGCCCATCATATGGGTCAAGAAGCGCATACGCTAGTCTACTCTGGAGTATCGATGCCCTGTCTCGGTACTCCCACGACTAGGAACATTTGAAGGATGTACTTGGCGACTACTCTGTCTCCACTAGTATGATCTTCATCATAGTCCCGGTAGTCAAGTACTCATCCTAAGGGCTTTATCAACATGTGACATAGAGACAATCAGAGTACATGTTAAGATAAAGGGCAACCAGATAGCATACTATCATGTCGAGCAAGAAAGTCCTCGCTATATATGTCCAAGCATCCACTACAATATACATCGTATGTACAATAATGGCCTCTAGGGCATACATATAACCAACACTTTAGAACGACAAAAATTTGAAAACAGCATGGACGATGCCTCCCGAAACCTTGCTGCCGCCCTAGGGAACCCTGCAGACTGGACTCACCACGGTATCTCGAAAACGACCTCGCCAGGGGACCTAAGGAACCTCATCAAATGGAACCGGAGCCGCTCAGGTGCATGTCGCCAGCAGCAGAGGCCATAAACCAGAGTATGCCGAATCATCGGGATACCACGACCGACTCGACACTCTCGAAAATAAGATAAAAGGCATACATCGGGAAAATCGTCCTCCAAGCGACGGGGCTAAATATGCCGCCGACTCCCTCACGAAGCCCTTCACCAAAGAGCTACTCGTCATCCACTTCTCCTCTCAGAACAAGCCCCCGAAGGTCTCCCTCTTCGACGGGAAGTCCGACCCGAAAGACCATTTGGACGCGTTCACAGCCGGGATGAGTTTTCAGGACAATTCCGACGCTGCGCAATACCATGCTTTTCCCGCCACTCTCATCCGCTCTGGATGAGACTGGTTCCGAGGACTCACGCCACGCTCAATCTCTACCTTCGATGAGCTGGCCACTCAATTCCTCGGTCATTTCGTTGGGAACAGACGGCAGAAGCAGACCTTTGATCATCTCTCCACCATAAAGAGCGGGGACAAAGAATCGTTGAAAGGATACGTCACCCGCTTTTACAACGCCCTCCTTGAGGTCCCAGAGCACCGGGACGAGACGGTCATTACAGCCCTTAGGTCGGGTCTTAGTCATAAGGAGTGGCTACGGTCTTTTGCATTAGCGCAACCTAAGACCATGGCCAAGGTCAAGGCCTGGACAGGATGTGAGATCCAGCTTGAGTCCGAGGTGAAAGCCAACCTGCCCCGGACAGAGTAAGCCGATCAGAAGAAAAGAGCCAGGGGGAGAAAAAGAAGATTGAGTGGCCAAAGCCCTACTCCTCAAAGTTTCAGGAATAAACCCCGCTCAACATCTCCCAGACGGAACAATTGGAGGAGGCAAAGGGCTAGTGGTTCTTAAAACTCCCCCCAGTCTCGAATAGGATGGCAAAGCGCACCCGGGGCCCTTACTGCGCTTTCCATAGGTCGCAGGGCCACCCCACCGAGAACTGCAAGCAGCTTCGAGACTATATCGAGGAGTTGATCCGCTCGGGGCACCTAGCAAGGTACTTGCGAGACAAGCGACAAGCCGACCGTGAGCAAGAGCACCATTCCCCTCCCGGCGAGTTGACAATCGGCCAAATCATGGTCGTGTTACCGGTTGAGGGGACTGGCAGCCACCCAAGGAAGAAGGCTAAAATGACCGAGCTGATCATCTTTATCGACGAGGACCTCCACGGGATATCCTCCCTCATAATGACCCTCTGGTGATCACAGCCCGGGTCCACCGCTATGAAGTGCAGAGGAAATTGGTCGACTCGGGAAGCTTGGCGGACATTCTCTTTTATGACTGCTTTCTGCGTATGGGACTTACCCCGTCGGACCTAAGGCCGACCGCCCACATCCTGTTGGGGTTCACTAACCACTCTATCCCGGCGGAAGGGGTAATCACCCTCCAATTTAACATCGGGGAGGCGGGTCGTACGCGCACCGTGCCTGTGGAGTTTATCATCGCGAGAATTCCATTGGCCTACAACGTCCTCCTAGGTCGCCCGACAATAAACTCCCCCTGCGCCCAGATATCGACCTACCACCTAGCGATAAAGTTCCCGCTCGACCAAGGCGGGATAGGTCGGGCCTACGGGGACCAACAAACCGCAAAGGTTTGCTTCACCGCAACGTCTACGTCTAAGCGGCCAAACAATGACCTTGAGTGCGAGGATGATATCAAGGGTTCCTTGGATACTCGAGACGAGCAAAAGGAGGTCAGAGGAACCCCAGTGGAACCACCGACTGAGGTCCCCCTTGCGGAAGGGGACAATGAGCGAATCGTCTAGATCGGATCACTCTTGACGGGGAATCGCCGAGACGACCTGATCCACTTCCTTAGAAATAGCTCGGACGTATTCGCCTGGGTGCCTGCCTACATGCCGGGGATTGACCCCAAAATCATATCACATAAGCTCGGGGTGGATCCTACGGTCCGGCCCGTCAGGCAGAAAAAGCAAAGCTTCTCCCTGATCAAACAAAAAGCGATCGAAGACGGAGTAGACAGGCTCCTCGCCACCAACTTCATTCGGAATGTGCTCTACTCGAAATGGTTGGCGAATATAGTCATGGTTAAAATGTCTAGTGGGAAGTGCCGCATGTGCGTCGACTTCACTGATCTTAACAAGGCCTGCCCGAAAGACAACTATCCCCTCTCTCGGATAGATTAGCTTGTTGACAGTTCGGCAGGCCACGAGCTACTTAGCTTCATGGATGCTTTCTCCGGCTACAACCAGATCTGTATGAACCCGACGGACAAGGATCTCAACACATTCACAACGGACCAGGGGGTACAATGCTATAAGGTGATGCCCTTCGGCCTAAAAAACGCCGAGGTTACGTACCAACACTTGGTTAATCGGATGTTCAAACCACAGATCGACAGGAACATGGAGGTTTTCGCCGACGACATGCTCGTAAAATCAACCTCGTCAGATGAACCCGCCAAGGATCTGGGCAAGGCCTTCGACGTCCTCCGCAGATACAAGATGAAACTGAACCCCACCAAGTGCGCATTCGGGATCACCAGTGGAAAGTTCCTAAGCTTCATGGTCACCCACCGTGGAATCGAGGCTAACCCGGAGAAAATCAGCGCCACCCTCAACATAGCCGCGCCCAAGACTAATGTCAAAATTATGCGGCTAACAGGGCGGGTAGCCGCTCTGAGTCGTTTCATGTCAAGGTCTGGGGAAAAGTGCCTCCCGTTCTTCAAAGCTCTAAGGAAGATACCAAGGTTCAAATGGTCAGAGGAGTGCCAGACCACCTTTGAGCAATTAAAGAGGCACCTTGCGACTCCCCTACTGCTCACCCGGCCAGTTGAAGGGAACGAGCTATCGCCATATCTAGCGGTTTCCGACCAAACTGCAAGTTCGATGCTCGTCCGAGAGGTCGAGGGATTCCAGAAGCCGGTATACTATGTGAGCCATGTCTTCAAGGACGCGGAAACGAGGTACCCGACCATAGAGAAGATCATCTTGGCACTCATTATGGCCTCAAGGAAACTACGACACTATTTCCAGGCGCACACCATCCTCGTTCTTAATGAGCGGCCTTTAGGGGCTATCCTCGCCTCCCCCGAGTCCTCTGGTCGTTTGGAGAAATGGAGATGCGAGTTATCTCAGTTCGACATAGGAGTTGTCTCAGTTCGACATAAAATACCGCCTGAGGCAGGCTATCAAAGCACAAGCCCTGGCCGATTTTATCGTCGAGTTCACCATCCCCAGTAAAGAGGCAGAATCCACGCTGCACCCTGGAGATCAACCCTCAATCAATGAGAGGCCCGACTCCGTCCCTGATTGGATCCTTTACATCGACGGGTCCTCAACCGAGGAAGGCTGTGGCGCCGACCTCATCATTCGGGGCCCGAACGAGACAGAGATGGAGTATTCCCTGAAGCTCGGGTTCAAATCTTCAAACAATGCAGCGGAATACGAGGCCTTACTGGCCGGACTACGGATAGCCTCCGGAGTGGGGCTGAAAACGATCCGGATCCGCAGTGACTCCGCCCTAGTTGTTGGCCAAGTGACCGGCCGATTCAAGGCACGGGAGCCTCTGATGGTGAAGTATCTGACCGAGGTCAGAAGATTACGAAAGGACCTCGACGAAGTCCAAGTGGAGCAGATCCCTAGACAGCTAAACGCTCAGGCCGACGCCTTGAGTAAGCTATCTTCATCTTATACGACCAACAACAAGAGAAACATCCTCTTCGAGGTCTTACCACGGCCCAGCGTGGAAGAAGGGGCGACGTCACTTCAAGTGTACACAGCCCGGGAAGAAGACCGTGATTGGAGGAAGCCCTTCATGGAGTTCCTGAGGGAAGGTACACTCCCAGAAGATCGAGGGGAAGCCCATCGTCTCCGAGCCAAAGCTCGCCATTTCGTCTGGAGCAATGGAAACCTCTACAAGAAATCCTTCACTCAACCCCTGCTCCGGTGCGTCGACCCCCACGAGGCCGACTACTGATTGTTAGAGGTTCTGCGTGTTCAAGTTTTAGTTTAAATATCGCAATCAAGACGGTTTCGCTTGTAGCTAGCCGGTTGAGTACGGGTCGTCCGCAGGGAGATGGGAGTGTTTTTCTATGTGTTTTAACGAGTTAAGTCCGAGAGTTCAGATTTTGTTGTGATTATCTAAGTGTTGAGTTGATATTTAAAGAGAGCTTGTTAGGGTTAGGATTAGGTTAGTTTGAGTTAGGAGTCTCCACATCTTTCGTTGCCCCTCTTAATATCGGTGTTACGGTAATCGGCAACAACGGGGATTAGCACGACTAGGAAGGAACTTGCGAGTATAAGCTAGGCTTTCCAACGCATAAGTCCTTCCTTTTGGTGCATGTCCGTCCGTTCTTGGCTCTTAGCCATAACCTCCGGTTAATTCAACCACAACCGATCTCACTACGGAATCACCGCTATCATGTAGGACAGGGTGCCGTAAGGAGCGGATTGTGGTTCAATTAACGGGAGTCGATTTAAGCTGTTGGGCAAGGAAAGAGTGAGAGAGATTTCCTTCTCTCAAACTTCCCTTATCCTACCCTAACAAGTATGAACTACTCACACATCATGATACGGAAAAATAAAACAAAACAAAAGAGGAAGATAGAAAGAAGGAGATTAGAAGAATACGACTAGCTATTTGCGACCTCACCTTGGCGAGGATCGAGCGTAAGCATCATTGTCGAATTAAGGATAAAGAAAAAGAGAGAAGAAAGAAACAACAAGAAAATAACAACAACTACTTAACAAATTAAAATTACAACAATTAACAAGATAAAGAGACAAGCATGATAATAAATGGTTCTTCTTTATTCATCACTCTTCACTCATAAGCTCACTACAAGTTTCAATGGAGAAGAGGTGAGAAGAGGAAGAAGAAACACACTAAACTTAGCAAAATGAAAATACAAGAAAATGGACCCTTTCCTTCACAAAGTTCTGGGCTATTTATAGGCCAAAAAATGAAAACCTAGGGCAACCACCAGAACACATATACAAAGAACAAAATACCCCTAAAAAATGATCGACTGCCGCCACCATATGGCCGCGGATCCGCGGCCTAGACCCCCTATTGGCCACGGATCCGCGGCCCATTAGAGGAGTTGGGCCCTCTTCTTTTTTGTGCTTCCCTGTTCTTCAGTGTACATAATTCTGGTACATGTATTTTCTCAATTTGGCTCCACGATTTTTCCAGAATTTCTGTTGAGGGAAAGGTGGACTTTTTGTCAAGATTTGGCATGATTGCCTCGAGCTCCGCGTAGATTTCTTGGAACTTGTTGTTGCCATTGAGCCTTGTGCATGAAGGTGACATTGATTTGACATTTTGTCTTCCTAAACTGGTATCTGGCAACATACGGATGACGAGCGGAGACCGTGTTTTCTCAGTGGTTGGCAGGAACCCGGATTTTGTTGTGTTTTCCATGAATTTCACCGTTTTAGAACCGAGAACCTGTATCCTGCAATTGACTAGCAAACACGGCTCAATATTATCTACCGATATGCAATGTGACAAAAATTGGGCGGTATGAAAATGCAAAAATCTGATATGAACAACTACGTCCTCCATAACTAAGAGGCCCGCACCTTAATCCAGAAGGCACTGCTCCAAGGGTACTATTGGCCGACGATTCATCAGGACGCCCAGAAGCTCGTCAGGAGGTGCAAAAGCTGCCAACTCCATGGCAGCATACCTCGCCTTCCGGCAACCGAGCTAACAGCCCTAACCTCCCCCTGTCCATTTGCCCAGTGGGGAATGGACATATAGGCCAGTTCCCTACCGGTACGGGTGGACACAAGTACGTCCTCGTCACGGTGGACTACTTCATCAAGTGGATCGAGGCCGTCCACATCAGGAAACCAGATGCCACCTTGACTATCAAATTCCTGCTGAACAACGTAATACTCCGGTTCGGTATCCCGAGGTGTATCGTCACCGACCAGGGACAAATTTCGAGAACAAAAATGTTAAGGAATTCTGCAGCGAATACCATATCCTGATGAAGTTTGCCGCGGTTGCGCATCCCCAGTGCAACAGGCAGGCTGAGGTCGCTAACAGGGACGTCATCCGAGGTCTTCGGACACACCTAGAAGGACAATATGGTAGTTGGGTCAAGGTACTACCCTGGGTCTTATGAACCTTGCGCACATCGAAGAAGACCCCCACCGGAGAGACCCCTTTCAGCTTCTGCTACGATACCAAGGTAATGGTCCCAGCGGAGATCGGGCTGTCCAGTTACAGGGTCGAGCACTTCGACGACGAAGCCAACACCTCAGCCCTCCGGACTAATCTAGACGTGTTGTTAGAGAAACGGGACCGGGCTCAGATCAGAGCTTCCGCTTATCAACAGTAAACCGCCCGCTACTATAACGCGCGAGTTAAGCGTCGCTTCTTCAAAACCGGAGATTTAGTCATAATGCGGAACGAGTTCGTCGATCAAGGCAAGCTGCATAAGTTTTTCCCGAAATGGGACGGACCCTTCCTCGTCTCTGAGGTCCTACCCGGCGGAGCCTAACGTTTACAAGATGCGAATGGTCGCAAATTTCCATGGTCTTACAATACCGAGAAGCTTAAGCGTACCTCTGAAAATAATATCTATGAATATATATTTCTTCTTTCACAAAAGCGATGTAAATCTTTCTAAAGTTCTTTTTATTTAATAATAAGAGGGAAACAATGGAGCATCATAAAAAGAAGAATCTTATTTATTCGAAAGGTATTATTGGCTCCTCAGCCTTACATCAAAAAGAAAAATTCTTACAACAGCGGAGGGAGGGGGTGCAAGAAGCATTGCTCGTGGTACTCCGAAGAAACTGCCATCAGCTAAGCCCTGGCCACCTCGAACCTCTGCCTCTGATGCTGTCTGCGAACCCTTGAGGCCACGGACGGGCCGGAGGGCTCTACGCGTGGGCACCCATCAGTGAGATGCCTCAGATGGTAACACTCGAGGATGAGTGCCATCGATTGATCTCGCCGACTCTTCGAGATCAGGCCGAGACGACATAGCGATCTCAGCTTGCTAACCGCCTCATCCTTCAGTTGTTCGGACAAGAGGTTGTGCAGCCCCGGCGATGCCCTCCAAATCGAATACATCAGCAACTGGAGTAGGAGTGATCGCCGGGGAAGTAGGCAGCCGACATGATCCTCAACACGCTGAACCACCGTTTGCAACATCTCCTCGAAGATCCGCTGATCATACAAATATACGTCTTCGAAGGAAATGATCTCGGAAATGGAGAAAGGGAATCCGTCCATTATTATGTTTCAGGCTACAAACCTAAGTATGGGCAACACACCCTTCTTTATTTATAACCCCAAACAGGACCCCTAAGGACCCAAATTCATGAGCGCATGGGCGTGAATCCTGAGATCCACCCAAATTTCTCCAATACCGCACCGCCATGTGGCGGAAATCCCTTATTTCTCGATGAACCGAAGTCGGACCGACACGGCCCTTCGAAATGCTTCGCCTCCCCCATGCGTTACTGACACGTGTCGTTCGCGACGGTCACTCTCCCCGATGTTCACACACCAAGGAAGGTAAGACATAACCTCACAAAGCCGATCAGCTTCCCTGCTCGGTCCATCCTTGGCTGGTAATCTCTTACCCAACGACGCTAAGGATCAAAGCCCTCATCAAGAGGCCACCGAGCAGATTCCCTGCTCGGTCCATCCTCGGCTGGTAATCTCTTACCCAAAGACACCAAGGATCAAAGCCCTCATCAAGAGGCCACCGAGCAGCTTCCCTGCTCGGTCCATCCTTGGCTAGTGATCTCTTACCTAAATATGCCAAGGATCAAAGCCCTCATCAAGAGGCCATCGAGCAGCTTCCCTGCTCGGTCCATCCTTGGCTGGTGATCTCTTACCTAAAGACGCCAAGGATCAAAGTCCTCATCAAGAGGCCACCGAGCAGCTTCCCTGCTCTGTCCATCCTTGGCTGGTAATCTCTTACCCAAAGACGCCAAGGATCAAAGCCCAAATCGAGAGGCCACCGAGCAGATTCCCTGCTCAGTCTATTCTTGGCTGGTAATCTCTTTCCCAATGATGCCAAGGATCAAAAGCCCTCATCAAGAGGCCACTGAGAAGCTTTCCTGCTCGGTCCATCCTTGGCTGTTAAGCTCTTACCCAACGACGCCAAGGATCAAAGCCTTCATCAAGAGGCTACCGAGCAGCTTCCCTGCTCGGTCCATCCTTGGCTTGTAATCTCTTACCCAAAGACACCAAGGATCAAAGCCCTCATCAAGAGGCCACCGAGAAGCTTCCCTGCTCGGTCCATCCTTGGCTGGTAATCTCTTACCCAACGACGCCAAGGATCAAAGCCCTTACAAGAGGCCACCGAGAAGCTTCCCTTCTTGGTCCATCCTTGGCTGGTGATCTCTTACCCAAAGACGCCAAGGATTAAACCCCTCATCAAGAGGCCACCGAGTAGCTTCCCTGCTCGGTCCATCCTTGGCTAGTAATCTCTTACCCAACGACGCCAAGGATCAAAGCCCTCATCAAGAGGCCACCGAGCAGCTTCCCTGCTCGGTCCATCCTTGGCTGGTGATCTTTTACCCAAAGACGCCAAGGATCAAAGCCCTCATCAAGAGGCTACCAAACAGCTTCCCTGCTCGGTCCATCCTTAGCCGGTAATCTCTTACCTGTCACGCCCCGCTTCCCAGTATACGGGCTGAGGACGCGACGGGACCGCTACGTATTTACTCAAAAGTACATACGCTAAGCATAACTAAGCAATATAAATGTAAATGCACAAGAGACAATATATAATAAAACAACAACTTTATTTATTCACATTCTTTTTATAATACATGGAAAAGTAAATACATGGAAATAATCGATGCCTAAACAGTGGCATAACAGAAATGTACAGTACTGAAAGGAAATGTGTACAATGAGCTAAAGCTCTGGGTCTTCAATGAAGTGGTCCAAGTCTTCACTAGTGGGCTCGATCTCTGGGGTGTCTAGATCACCTGACGACATTCAAAGAAGAAAAAAAGAGAATGTCGTTAGCAAACAAATCGCTCGGTAAGTCCCAAAGATAAGGGAGAAATAGAATAGACAGAAAGAGAAGGTAGCTTTTAAAGTTGTATTATATGGTTAACGCTGTTGTTTGTAGTTTGGTACAGAAAGATGCCAGTGTATACGAGAGGAGTCTCTATATGCCAGAGACTAGAGGCAAGTGTAGTACAAGGAACCGTTTATGCCACGGTACAACAGCAACTGGATTGAGGTTAGGTGTATTAAATCTTACTGTCTCGTGCCACTTCTAACACCTTCTGTACCAATCTACCCCTTAAACCCTGCGATATCTTGTTTGTATTGTTTGTATTGTGTTGTCTTGTAATATAGATTGTATAATTGGATGACTTGCCGAAACCATGATATCAGTAAATGGATGTAACCGGAGAATCATGGATGTAACTGGAGAATCATGTAAATGGAAGTATATCCATGGTTCGGTTCAGTCAATATAGATTGAACAGATTGAATATATGTATTCATGTTGAATTGTAATATTGTAGATTGTACTTGAATCATATTCAAGTCAGATTATTAATGGGACTCAGTTAGAGTCAGAACGATTATAAAAGAAATTGAAGTCCTGATTGTTTTGATATTATCGGTAACCGCTGCACATGGGCGGCATGATTTGTGTCTTTTTCAAAGACGATTACCGTATTGATAACACCGTTGTTAAGTTGTCTACCTTAAATAGGCAAGCACCCACTTCTCCGGCTCCCTGAGGCTCAAGAGATTGGTCCCGCTTAAACCTATGTTTACTAGGGTCCTTAGGGTAATTTATAAAACTTGAGGGGGTTTTTATGTAAAAATACTTTTGTATAATTTTCAAAATACACCCCAAGTGTTTAATTATCGTCTTTAGAGTTGTAATAAGTGCATATTTTATACTTGTGATATTTCTAGTGAAGATAACTTAATTTTCATAATATATGGTATTAAATTGTAATATTGCATTTGTATGAAATTCATGGTATTTTAATGTAAAGTGATTCTTTGATTTGGAAAAATTGGAATATTTATATTATAAAAAAATAGATATTTTGATATTACATATATATATATATATTTATAAAAATAAATTTTAATATATATTATAATTCTATAAATCTCATTTTCTTAAGATTTTCGTATTTTAAATCTTTCGAGACCGAATGCTCCTTGCGGAGGTCTTGTAATACCCTAGTTCATTTATACCAGTCCTAGTTCAAGTATTTATTTATTTATGGTATTTTCCTGATTTACTGTGTTTTGGGTGTGAATAGTATTTGACATCTGTATTTACATCCGACCCGATCAGCATGCTTGAAACCTGTTTTGATTCATATTTATGATTTATCCTGACTTGATACGTGGACTCGTGCACTTTCATTTACATACTAGAATTTTACCTGGCATCTGCATTTTTATATAACATTTAAGTCACATAAAATATTTTAAAATACTTTGCATGGCCTGCATGATACCCTGACCCTGTGGTAGCATCCGCGCATCTTGTTATCGTCCCGTTCAGTGAAACAGACTTGTTTGGATGGCTACGCGCACGTGCGTGCATCTGTTCTTGAGGGTATGCATTTTCGTTACCCGGATATCCAACTTTAATTTTGGTCGACATGTATATTTTTCGTATTTTAAAACTGAATTTTAGACCCGACCCGGGCATGTTTTAGACTATGTTTGTATTTACCAGAATATCAAATTTTATTTATATAATATTAATTTTATAAACTGATACAAATTAAAATTTAGTTAACTAATAAAAGATTTTTTTTAAATTTAAATCTAAACTAATTTCCTAACAAACTAACAACCCCTTTCTCTCTCTCCCTCTCCTCTGCATATATATATTTATATATATTTTATTTATTTAATTTTTTTCTTTCCTTATTTAATTCACAGCCTCTTCTTCTTACTTCTTCTTCTTCTTTCTTCTTCTTCTTCTTTCTTCTTTCTTTTTCTTGATCTTGTTTCTTGATTTTGGTGATCACCGCCGGAGCCGTGCTCGTCGCTGACGATCCGAGTGATCCGGTGAACGTACCCTGCCTGTGTGATCACCCTCTTGCCTTGCCTGGACCTGTCCCGCGTGACGCGTGTGCGTTGCGACGATTTACCGATGTCAGATGTGCCGTGCGTATCCATCGCGTGATTCGATCGAGGCAAGTTTACCTTGCTACATGCTATGTTACTATATTTACATCCATTTGAATAAATATAATACATGTATTTAAAATTATGCATCCTATGTTATAGTTTTACAGTTTTACGACGTCCGTTTGCATCCGTACAATTTATTTCGTATCTAGTGCATGCAAATTTATCTTGTTACATACTAGACTACAATATATTGCACCCATTTGAATAATAACATCACATAATGTTTAGTTATGCACCCCACATTACCATTTTACAGTTTTACTGTCTTCGGACATCCGTATGCATCCATATCACTATTTAAATATCTAGTCGCATGCTAATTCATCTTGCTACATGCTATGTATCTTATTTTGCATCCATATGAATAAAAATATCACATGTTGATTGCACTGTACATCCATATTAAAGTTTTACCGTTTTCGGCTACCCGTTTGCATCCATATCATTTAAAATATATATCGCCGTAATATTTATTATTATTATCTTTAATTAGTTTATAATCTTCATTTTATAATGTTATACAAAATATAATTTGAAAATATTATAGTTTACACATGAAACGTCGTTGCAAAGCGGATACGACAAATCTGAAATTTACTGTACACCTTACCTTATAAAATTCATTATAAATCATAGAAAAATTATTAGTATACTTTCTTTAGTTCGTTACGAAGATAACTCAGAATACTATAACTCTATGAAATATTTACTTGCAAAATAAATTGTTTAAATAACGTAAAATGCAAATGAAAATATCTCTAAATTGCTGTCCGGGGAAATTCCAGCGGCAAATTTTCAATTTCGAATGTTCATAGCTTTTTGTAGGAACAACCTTAGATACTTCAACTTATAAAAATAAAAATCTTATAGTATCCTTGGTATAAGACACGTCCTTTTTGGAAAACGTTTGTTATTTTTAAACTATTTTACAAATCAGGGTGACGCTGAATTTCTGAACGGAATTTTCTTGTGCATGGTTAATCAATACCACTTTTATAGTTATTAATCGGTTTGAATATGTTATCCATGTTAATATTATTATATCAATATCTATTTAATAAATAATAGTGCTTGTGTTTTAATATTCATCAAATTTTACCGATTTACAGTTTTATAGTATCCGTCTGTATCCGTACGGTTTATTACATATCTAGTTGCACGCCGAGACCATATTATTTCATGTTACTATTGTATTAGTGCACCATGCTTGATAATTGTTCATCCTACTTAGTCATGATATAACCCCTGATAGATATTTGTGCATCCATACTTTTATCGTACATCCGTACTTTTATCCTAATTCCATACTTGCTACATCTTACTGTTGGGCACCCATTTGTTACACTGTGTACTACTTGACATGACCTGATATACCACTACTTGACATGACTTGATACATGTACACTACCTGACATGACCTGATACACCACTACTTGACATGACTTGATACATGTACACTACCTGACATGACCTGATATATCACTACTTGACATGTTACCTGATCCTGTATCTAATGCCGACAATCCTGACATGTTGTCTCGATGGACATATCCCGTTGTCTGTATAGACAAACCTGTTCCTGCTTGATCCTGTATTGACATTAGCTTCAGATTTATCAATACATGACTTGAACACATAACTTGGGGGTATGGGGAAATCAATGATGAAATCTAACTAGTAACTCAACAGTTCGACGCTTATACTGATCGGTTTTGGGGGGTAGGCCAGTCCCGGAATGATGTTGCTGACATCATTCGTCTGTACATGTTTCCTGTTTGTGCTTAGCGTCACGTCTCGGATTCAGCCCCGAGAGTCTGGACCGTGGTCCCGGGTACGCACGGGATACTATTGAGTTACTTCGACGATTCATTAAATTGATTTCAAAGACTTGAGAGTAGTTAACCCAGTAGTTTAGATCAGATTACTCACCGCACGTCACATGTGCTTATACCCTTCACTGTTTCTTATTCGTGTTATTGTTATACTTTTATTACTGTTCATACTCATGCCTGCATGACTTGTTACCCCCTGATTATATTATTATTGATATTATGACGCACTGACGTCTGGATTTTGCATGGCCCAGATTCTCTACCTTTGTCGCAAGCTGATCAGGAGTATTACCGCCGTCAGGCCGAGCAGTGAGGATCCTGTTAGTATCCAGTTAGTTTAGTTATTTCCGTACCTTCCAGATTGTTATTGTTATTTGGATTTATTGCTTCCGCATATTATTTCTTGACTCGCTTATTCTGGCTCATGGACATGTACTAGATAGTTTATTTTATTTCTACTATTCTTGATATCTCTAGACAGCCGTAATGTGACTGTGGAGGGATGTTTTCTAGCCACAGGTAGCATGGTTGGCTCCGTCACGTGCCTATCTTAGCGCACTCTAGGAAGCGAGGTGTGACAGGTCTGCATCTCGCACTACTAAGCCCAGGGACATGCGATAATCCGCACCATCCCAGTCGGGTTCCCCAAAATGGGTTGTAGCGGCGCTTTGCAAAGATTTGTTTAAAAATACTAAATCTTGTAAAAATGGTTTTATTAGTAAAGGGTATTTATATGTAAAGGTTCGTTTCCCGTATTCTATGTTCCCAAAAAGTATTGTTCTATGTTTCATATGAGTGTTGTGAGGAGGTAGGTCATTACCTCGTGATCTAACTTAAAGGTATAGTAAGATTGTGATGATTTAATCTCAAAATGAAACTACATGATATTTTACTGAAAAAGAGCGATAAAAGTTACAAAATGATATAGATTGTCATGAAACTTGTTCAACATGTTTGTTAATGATTAATAGTCAATATGTAATGGTTTAATAGGGATGTGTTTAAGAAAAGTGGGATTTTTAGAAAGAAACCGAATCGGAAATCGGTTTAACTCCGATTCTGTCGGGTTTTATTAAAAGATGTATTTAGAGTAGAAAAGGATAGAGAGAGGTGGGACTTATAGGTTTAGCTTAAAGAGGAGAGGGAGAGGGAGTGGACGTAGCTTCCGGTGCGTCGTTTCGTCGCCGGGATCTTCTAGGGTTGTCGTCGGAAAATCGCCGAAGCTTTCGCCCCTTTCGCTTACTTCAAATGCACACAACTACTAGGGTTTTTCTTGAGAGTTTTTGATCAGAATTTTGGAGTGAGGGGTGTGTATCTAGGGGTTGTATTTATAGGGTAAGGCTAGGGTTTAGGGTAGGTGAAAGGTTTAATTGAAAATAATGTAATAAAATGTATTAAAATAGGGTTTAATGTGATTTAAAGAGGCTCTGGAACCGATCAACAGAAATAAAGTGTGCAGGTGTACAGGGGAGGTGAAGAGGCCCAACTTTCATGTTGGTGACTCGGCTGTCCGGCCGACGCCAAGGATCAAAATCCCTCATCAAGAGGCCATCGAGCAGCTTCCCTGCTCAGTCCATCATTGGCTGGTAATCTCTTACCCAACGACGCCAAGGATCAAAGCCTTCATCCTTAGCTAGTAATCTCTTACCCAACGACGCCAAGGATCAAAGCCCTCAACAAGAGGCCACCGAGCAGCTTCCCTGCTCGGTCCATCCTTAGCGGGTAATTTCTTACCCACGTACGCCAAGGATCAAAGCCCTCATCAAGAGACCACTGAGCAATTTCCCTGCTCAATCCTTTCTTAGAGAGTGATTTCATACCCGTCTTTACTAAGCGATCCCCACCTCGATTTCGGGACCATGAAGATACCGACCTAACACCGGTCTTTGCACACTTGGCAAGTAGTTGAGTTCAACTCGAGACGTGCGATCGCCAGATGAAGGACCGGTCTCCGACCTAACACATCATGAAAGCAATACCGCGCAAATGGAGATTTTACCACAAATAAAGGGAAAATATGTATGCAAAGAATACTACAAAATGATTTTATTCACAAAGTCGGAAGTCTTTACAGAGGTATTATGGGTTCCCCAGCCTTGCAAACCGCCCGGAGGCTTACAAAAATTCCTGCGCAAGAGAAAATAAGAAGAAGGCGAAGAGATTTGGGCCTCGGGGCCGGGGAGGACCTTGATGAGCTCCGCTTCCACCACGATGGACGGGATGGCGGATGGTGGGTCGGCACCCACCGTAGGGGCCTCGACGTCAGGAGCCGGGGCGATCGGCTTCTCCCCGACGCTCCCGCCTGGGACCTTTTCCCCGGTGACGCTTCTGAGGGCATTCCCCTGCGCCTCACCCTTAAAGGGGCACTCACCCCGAAGATCGCCGTCAGGAAACTCCGGCATCTTGGCCTTGACGGCATCGAGGGCCTCATGCCAAACGAGGGCAGCGACTTCAGCGAGGTCGATGTAGTACTGGTCCGACTTCTTATAATTCTCCACCGCCTTCGCTGCTCAGAGGTCGGCATACCTAACTCCTTCCTTCGCCGCCTCGTTCTCCCTCTTGAGGGTGCTCACCGTCTTCTTTAGTGTGTTGACGAGCACCCTGGCGTCTTTCAACTTGGCCTCGGTGGCCTGGTTGGACTCCCTCAAAACTCGGACGGCCCCTCGGCATTTGGCGAACTCCCGATCCCCGGCCGCCACCCGTTCTTCGAGGACGGTGACCCTCTCCTCCACCGCTTGCAGCTCCAGCCTCATGCTCTCCTCCCGCGAGGAGGACTCGCTCGCGATCTGCATCGCCGGGGCAATTTCCTCGTCATCCATGCTGACAACGAGGGCGCAGTGCTGCATAACCTGAAGAAAACAAAGGAGGGGTTAAAAAGAAAAGGGGGCGCCCAATCTTGCGAACAAAAAATACTAAACAAAATCCCGAACGGGGGGCCGAACACTGACCTGCACGGTTTCCTGGGCTATGGCCGCCATTTGGGCCCTGAGGGTCCCCCGAGGAATTCTGCCCCCGGCCGACCTTTCCATCTCCGAGAGTAGGCTGTCGGCGACGGAAAGCCCCGAGGGAACCTCGAAGCGAAGCTCCCCTTCATCCATAATGATCGGGGAAGCCGGGGTACGGGGCACCGTCCTATGGTACCTCTTGAGGAGGGGCGCGCGGACATCCTCCTCGTCTCCGAGATCCGGGGCCCAGGGCTCCTGCTCCCGAGCGTGTTTGAGGCCCTGCGCTCATGAGGGCTCCGAAGTCCAGGGCGTGCTCAAGCGCCTTGCCGGAGCGGCCGCCGGTGGAGCCGGGCTCGTAGTAGGACGCGACGGGCCGGCACCTCCGGTCTTCCTCCCCTTCTTCTGTTCGACAAGCGCCGCCCGAAATTTAGCTCGGTCTATCGGTTCT
Source organism: Agapanthus africanus (assembly GCA_030015575.1). Classification (NCBI taxonomy): domain Eukaryota; kingdom Viridiplantae; phylum Streptophyta; class Magnoliopsida; order Asparagales; family Amaryllidaceae; genus Agapanthus; species Agapanthus africanus. The sequence continues at coordinate 700,849,581 of CM057339.1, read as the reverse complement.
GCAAGAAAGCGAGAATACAAAGAAGGAGTTAGCAATGCCAGAAAAAGTGGAAGATTACACAAGTCTAAATATGTCGCCTAAAACTCCTAACTTACCCGCAAGCTGAGCGGGGCTGAGCCCGGCCCAACTAAGGGCCTACTCAGACAGCAACACATCAGCCCAGGGGATGGGCTCCCATTCCGACACCGCCACCGCATCGGGATCATTCGACTGCCTCACCCGCAGGAAGTTGTCCCTGTGCCACTGGAAGGGCACATGCCAATCCTCGCCCTCTGGTGGCCCGACAAACAAAAACTTCTCCTTCCACTCATGAATGGAAGAAGGCACTGCGACAACCCCCGACCTGGCCGCGCCTCCCCGGTGCTTTCTAAAAGAAATATATACCCAGCTCGGCTCGTCCTTGTGAGTCCCGGGGTGGTTTTTGTAGCAGAGAGAGGAAAGGAGAAGGTTCAGACTGAAAGGGATCTCCCGCAATTTCAATCGGACTAGGAACCCGAGGAGAATCCTCCAGGAGTTCGACACTAACTGGCCCGGGGCTAACTGAAAACAACGCAATGCCGCACTCACTTCGGGAGAGAAGGGCAGGCGCATCCCGGCCTAAAAAGCCTCTAAGTACAAGGCAATCTCCTTGCCCTGTACCTGATCTACCCTCTCTCCCTCCCCGGCCAAACGAAGCGAGTAGCCGTGGGGAATGTGGAAGCGAGCCCGAATTGTGGTGAACTCATCCACGTGCCTCACAAGGGAAACTACATCGCGGACACTCCTGGCGCTCGCTTTGGGGACCGTCCCCGCCGCATGACCCTGGGAAGCGCGACTAACCCTAACCTCCCGGGAAGATTCTGACCCTGACGAAGAAAAGGAAGCTGCAGAAGACTCCCTAGACTCTACCCGAACTATTTCTACGGACTCCTCAGAGGAAGACATCTAACATGATCGAGAGAAGGGGTCGTCCGAGGAAAGAACGCAGGAAATCCGACCTAGAGGGAAGAGCGCCGAGCCAACACACGAAGGGAAGAGGAAATTATAGCGAAGCGTGGACCCTCGGGGGAATCCCATATCTATTTATAGCAATCGGTGAACACATCCAGCGGCGCCGATCGTCTCCCGCCAAAATGACACTTCACGTTCAACGGCCATCAACACTCCACCTGTCGCACGCGCATTGGGTGCGTCCCATCGGGCACGAGAAAACTAGCGGCCCGTCACATCAGCCAACCAGCGTCTGACACGTGGCCTGGCACTCCGATGAGCGTACGCCTGAATCTACGCTTCCTCTTTAATGCATGATATCTTCCCTGATCCGCTAACGTCATCAAATAAGAACTTAGCCCGGGTGACCGGTTAGACCACTCTCGACCCGACCCATAAATAGGTCAAGCCAGGAGTGGTTGTAGGGTGTTTATCGTCACCCCATTAAGATGGGAATACGCGCGCTTGTCAGGCGTACTACAGATTCCCCCTGCCTAGGGTAGGTGGAGGTTTATTGATTGTGTGGATCTGAATCTCCGGCAGCCGCGGACTAAGCTGCCGTTAATTACCCCTTGCATTTGGAGCGAGAGAACCTTCGATTGACGGGTTAAACTGGTCATGCGAACTCAATGTGCAGTGCTGTGTTTTGAAGGGGTTTTGGATATATCGGGGCCCCACAGAGTTTTTACGGGGGTCCCGCTATCCGGATAGCGGGCTGGGCGTCAAAGGGGGCTAGTAGCCCCCTTGCGGGGTGCAGGATGGCGTCCCGTTAGAAATTTTTTCTAACGGAGAAGGTGTTTTTAGTGTGGAGTACATGTAAAATGAGGGGGAAAAAGCGTCCAAAGGACGTGTGAGCGAAAGCGCTCGGGCACTAGCGCTTTGAGCGCTAGGGGCTAGAGCTTTGAGTGCAAGGGCGCTAGCGCCCCACGTGCCAGGCACGTGGACGCTCGGGCGCTAGCGCTTTGGGCACTCGGGCGCTAGCGCTTTAAGCGCAAGGGCGCTAGCGCTTTGGGAGGAAAAAAGGACTTAGTCCCTGCAATGGGAGTTGTACTCCCAGAAAGGAACACTTATTATTTTGTGTGTGTGTGTGTGTGTATAAGGAGTTAAACTCCTAGGATATTTTGAGGCCGATGAAGGGGCTTCTCCCCTTGAGCCCTGGATCTTCCCCAAAGTGGGGTTTCTGGATATGGGTCTCCTTCTTTTTCCTGTCGTTTGGCCGGATCTTGGAAAAAGGGGGTGAAATTTAAAAATCTCCCCTTTTAGAGATCAAATGGAAGATCCAAGTTCCCCTTTGTGGGTTTTATGGTGAAAAACTATTTAGTTTTGGAAAAAAAAGAGTAAAACTCTTGATTTAATTCAAAAGAAAGAAGAAGGTTTTAGAACCTTGAGGAAGGAGAAAGAGGCACAGGCCCTAGTTTTTTTTGAGAATGAAAAAGTTGTGTCATGACCCGAAATATTAGTTCGTGACCAGCACTTGAATCACGCAACGTCTAAAAGCGTAACGGAATTAAAGTAAGCTGAAACCCAGAAATCTAAACCTTTTTGAAAAAATAAAGGAGGTGAGTTTTTGAAATAAAGGTATATGAAATCAAGTTTTCTTAATGCATAGAAAGGAACATGAATGATGCAAGGGAAATTTACTAGTTTTGAAAAAAAAACATGTTTGGTCTTTTAAAATTTTTGGCAGCACCTCCTTTGTAAATTTTGATCCAAAACCACCAATACATAATAAGGATAATGACATCCCCAAGCGGGAGCTAGCACTTCGCCAAACGGAAGATCACAACCACGCAATACAGTATAAATAAGTATATGACACCCAACGGCGAAGTTCACCACAAAAAGATGAAGAAATGAGCAAGATATAACCCCAAAAGTGAATATAAAACCCATCGCTCAAATCTCGCAACTACAAGCCTCACTAAGTCTCATCACTTATACAATTTATAACTTTTGATTGATGGAGTTAACTAGATACAATATGAAATATAGATACAAGAGTGGGAATGATACAAATATCCCACCTACCAATGTAAAACACCCGAATGCAACTGTGTGCCAGCGAAGCCGCTACTGATCCAAGCGGTCAACCTGCAAGAAATGTGGCACAACGGGGGTGAGTTGCAAACTCGTGAGTAGAAAAATATCAACAGATAGAAATCGAATAAACAACGACTCCTAGGTCAACTATATCATAAAGGTAATACTATGATATCTAGGGTGACCGGGTCTATATATGTACCAACAAGGTAGTCAATACCTATATGCATGTGGATAACATCCAACAGTAATAATCAATGCATGTATATGGATCTCATCCAACCATAATCAAGGTCTACGTGCACGTAAATATCATAAAGGGGGTGTGCATGAAAGTATGAGGATATATATATCAACGGTGTCCCTCCCGACACATCAAAATCATGGAACCTGAGTGCCTAGCATCGACACTCGAAAACATCATGAAAACCGTGCCCAGCATCGGCACGTAAATCCTCATATATCGGGCTCCGTCAGTCCGGATAGGCCCCTCTCATCTCTCGACTCCGGTCGGTATCTTCCGAATATCCGCCGAGCCCAAATACTATCACCGGTAGGTACTCGCCACCCTGCCAGGCTCATCGTCTACTCCACGAAAAACATTTCTCGCCCCGGGGAACCATACCGGGTCCACCATGAATCTGCAAACGGAATCATTCGTCTCCTCGAATCGGGTTTCACATATCACACGTCTCAGAACCGAGAAAACGCATGGTGGACGCACTGAAATACCATATCAAGAGAAACCGGGTTTTTAAATCAGTACATGCTTTCTTTGAAATAGCCACGGTTCTCAAATCCAGAAATCTCATGAAAACAGCATATCTCAATACGTAAAATCATAAAGCATGATGTATGCGACATGTGATGGAAATGTAAGCATAACAGTATATCATGATGCAGCAATCCTACTGTGTAGTGACATGGCAATTATCGATGATGAAGTGTGTGAGCCGGCAAATCTGTGTGCGTGTAACATACGCATCATCGATAATAGTGCAAGTGTACTAGCACAAGTATAAGCAATGCGATGGGAATAATATGAATGCAGCATAAAGGAAATCATATGCAAATGCTGACGGGTATACGTATTTAATATGACCGAGTCTGGGAATCTATCAATCGGCATCCAGCCTAACAACATCGCGTACGGTATGATCCATCGTACGGCAACCTCTAGTCAAGGGTAAGGATCAATCATCAAGTCAAACTCATCACGCACGGAAAATCATCGTACGGCGGCATTAAGCTAATAGGGATCCTATACGACAAATGAGGGTACGGCCTGAAATCACGTACGGCCTATCATCCATGATTCACAACATTCTATATATATCTATATATATATATATATATATATACCTATGTCCCAGGTCACATCTGCAATAATCTCACATCAGGGGACCGACAGGGTATAAATCATCTCGATCGACTCGCATCCGTATACCAACATATCATCAGGTCATCATATCCGTCTTATAATCTTTTCATCGCATTTATAACTCATATCAAGCCGAGTTTACCTAAACATTCTATCTCTACTATAAGTATAGGTATCTAATCTAACATACACACTCGAACCATACAATCAGATTTTTAAAGAAGCGAATCGTAGTTTTGAAAATAGGGGTTACGGTGTTTTTAAGAAAAAGATATCATTTGAAAATCCGTAACATCCTTCAAGGTATATTTTTAAAAGATACATACGACTCTTCGGTTTAGAAAAAGGTATGGTTCAGATGACGCATCTACATCGACTATCTAGTCCTACGGTACCCTAAACGACAATATCGGCAAACGTCGTCCTCGAATCCCGTCATCACATAATAGCCGTATTATCTCATTTCTAACTATCCTTAGTTTCTAATATAGTATCACTAACTATACTTTACTATAACCCTAGTTTCCTAATCTAGGTTTCCTAACCATATCCTATAATCAGTTTTCCATCAATACTTTGCGGGGGTGCTATACGCCATCCACCCGACTTCTCCCGTGGATATAGATCCACTCACCTGGTCTTCGCTCGCCGAAATCGATGACGCCGCGCTCCTTCGTCTCGAAATCCATACGAGGGTACCTACAATAATAAACAATCGCAATACGTATTAAAATCAAATCCGGAAAACCGATATGGCGCACGGTATGCTCATAGGTTAGAACCTATGGCCTATACGTGCAAAACAATAAAACAACCCCTGTTGTCGATGTACAAACATCCGACAACCAAATACAAATCCAATTGTCAAGAAATTGCATTTCAAAATACGGAAAACATAGCCTAAAACACACCAAAATGCTCCCAGATTTTCCCCAGGTGACAATTAGCCAATTCTGCATATAGGAGGGGTTTATTTTAGTGAAAAAGGAGCCATGGAACAAATCTGGGACCCTATTTCCCTGCTCTGGCCACAAATTGCGTCCAGAATGGATAAATCTGCGGCCTTGGGTTGGGGTATGGGGCTAGGGTTTCAGTAGTAGCTTCTTAGGTGCCTGCACGACTCCCAGTAATTGCAAAATCATTTTTAGTGCCCCCGGGTTGCTCCAGATTCCAAAATACCCTCTCAAATCATACATTTATCCAATGTCGGGGTTTCTAAATCCGTGTTTTGGGGTTTCTAGTCTCTGGTTTAGGTCATTAAACAGCACCCAAGTCTAGTTAACAGCCACAACATCACCAATTTTAATCAACCACTCAACCCTTTACTAGGGTTTCCCAAAGTTCACTAAACTTCACAATATCGGTTTAAAGTTAACATGGATATAAAAGAAATGTGAATACTAAGCTCATGGTTCAGAAAATACCTCATTTGGCAACTCAAGAATTTTCTTGAGTTGCCCCAAGTGTCCAAAATGCAAGCTTTCTTGGTCCAATGTGTTGCTAGTGAGCTTGTGCATCTTTTTTATGAAATGGGGTTTGAGTTTTGAAGTGTTTTTCATGGAGTTTAAGAGGCTTGAAGAGGGGAGGGAGTGAGGGCTGAAGCAACAGCAGCAAGAGGGGGAGGGGAGAGGAAAGGATGAGATGAAAATGGTGAGATGAGTGAATGACCAAGTCAAAGATACCCCTCACCTTTCTCTCTCTCACCCATACCTAATACTATATTCCTTTTCTATTCTTTTCTTTTCTCATTAACTTACAACCATGCAAGAATCATGAGGAATGCCATGATAAAAAAATGTAACAAGTGAAGAAAAGACTTGTGCATGTTTTGCACAAAACACGCTTAAAACCCGATTAGCGATTTTTAATTGCGATTAGCACTAAATTAGTGTCAAATAACTCGTAAAACTTCATAATTTGCATAAATCCAATAAAGCACCCTCATTTTAGTAATTTCCATAATTTTCCAATTTTTTCCCAATTTATCGGTATTTAATTATACCGAAATATTAAAATATTCAATATAATATTATTTAATTATAAAAAAAATTCCCAAAAATAATATTTTATTTTTTTGAAGTGTTACAAGTTGTCTTAGATATTTTCATCATGTTGCCTTATATAGGCTTACATATTTGCATATAGCCCCTTGGGTTTTACAAAATGACATTTTGCCCATCCCATGGCTCAGGTGCCAATTTCTTTTGCACATAAGCCATGGGCTTACAAAAAAATTGGCTTTATACCCATTTTGCATACATTCATGCACAAAAAATTACATCAAAATTATTTGTTACATGATTTTTATTTTGGTATGGCGGAAGGCTGGCCGCGGGGCTCGACTTGGGTATAGGCCCACTTGACCTGGGCTTGGGCTCACCTGGTTTGGGGTTGACCTTGACTTTGACTTGGTCAACTGGGGTGCAAATTTTGACCCCAACAAAGTGCCCCCCATCAATGAATGCACACCACGCATATGAGTTGTGTGCATGAAATTGATGGATCTTGAAGTTAGATTTCGAAGTGGAACATCATTCAAGGGGCGGAGCATCCCTCGGGGAGCATGATCCCCGGGGATCGGAGTATCATTCCGATTTGCGTAGAATAATTCCAGGGTCGGAGCATCATTCTGAAGAGTTGGAGCATCATTCCGATTTGCGGAGCATAATTCCAGAGATCGGAGCATCATTCCGAAGAGCGGAGCAAGATTCCAGGGAGCGGAGCATGATTCAAGGGTTAGTTAATCATTCCGAAGAGTCGGAGCATCATTCCGATTTGCGGAGCATAATTCCAGGATCGGAGCATCATTCCGAAGAGCGGAGCATGATTCCAGGGATCGGAGCATCATTCCGAACAGCGGAGCATGATTCCAAGGGGGGTCGAAGCATAATTCCGACGAGCGGCATACATTCTGACCGAAGCATAATTTCGATGCAGAGGTTTATTCCCAGGCGAAGCATAATTCCGACAGGGAAGGCAAATACTCCGAGGCGAAGCATGATTTCGACATGGGGTACATTCTGAGACGGAGCATGATTCCGGCGCAGAGCTTGTTGGCCGACTTGATTCCGAGACGAAGCATAATTTCGACAGGGAAGGCAGGTACACTAAGGCGAAGCATGATTTCGGCACGGGGTGCACTCTGAGACGAAGTATGACTCCGACGCAGAGTTGTTTGGTTGATTTGATTCCGAGGCGGAGCATAATTCCGGCAGGGAAGGTAGATATCCCGAGGCGAAGCATGATTTCGACACGGGGTAAATTCTGGGACGGAGCATGATTCCGCCGCAGAGGTTGTTGGTTTGATTTGATTTGGGTTGACATCAGCATCGCTATACTGGAATATGGTACCAGAATCGAATCATCATTTGCCATGAGTGGATTTGGGGAATTAGGTTTTTGTTTGGCATCTACATTGCTGCATTGGAATAATGCCAGGAGCAACTCAACATTTGCCCCGGGAGGATTTGGGAATTGGTTTTTTGCTTGGCATCAGTATCACTACACTGGAATATGGTACCAGGAGTGAATCATCATTTGCGCTTGCTTATCAGGAAGCGATGGCTTAGGAGACAGGTTTTAGGTCCCTATCACTTAAGACTTTTCAATTTTGTGAGCCGTAAGGGTCTCACAAAGCATTTTCTCCCTGCGGGTCGTAAGGATCCCGTAGGTGTATTTTCTCCTTAGGAGTCGTGAGGACCCCCAAGTGTGTTGCTCCTTTGTGAGTCGTAAGGATCTCACGCAGGAATTTTCTCCTCACAAAGTTGAGAGGACTTTGCGAGTGCATTTCATCTCTTTTTTACGAGTTTGCGCCCTTTCAGTTTTTCACAAACTCGCCGGCAGTCCTGCAGTTTTTACTCACAGAGCCCTTTCGGGTTTTCATCCGTGCCCATTTTGCTTGTGGACATACCTTTTTTTTGAATCTTCATCGCCGGTGGGACTTTGAATGTGGTCTCGCCGGTAGGAATTGGGAGAGATTGGGATCGTTTTACGCCCGTGGATTGTATACGGTTTTGCAGAATGTATGATCCAGACCGTAGAGCTGGAAACATTTCGGGACTTTGTTGGCGTCTGCATCGCTGCACTGGAATATGGTACTAGGAGCGACTCATCATTCGCCATTGGGATTTGGAATTTGGCTGGCGTCTGTATCGCTGCACTAGAATATGGTATTAGGAGTGACTCATCGTTCGCCATTGGGATTTGGAATTTATCTGGTGTCTGCATCACTACACTGGAATATGGTACCAGGAGCAACTCATCATTCGCTATTGGGATTTGGAATTTGGATGGCGTCTGCATCGCTGCACTAGAATATGGTACCAGGAGCGACTCATCATTCGCCATTGCCTTTTGGGAAGCGATGGCTTAGGAGACAGGTTTAGATCCCTATCACCTAAGGCTTTTCAATTTTATGAGCCGTAAGGGTCCCATAAAAGCATTTTCTCCTTACGAGTCGTAAGGATCCCGTAGGTGCATTTTCTTCTTAGGAGTCGTGAGGACCCCCAAGTGTGTTTTTCCTTTGTGAGTCGTAAGGATCTCACGCGGGGATTTTCTCCTTACGTATCGTGAGGACACATGAGTGGGTCTTCCCAAATGGAGCATAATTCCAAGGGCGGAGACGGACCGCTGGACTGGTGATTGCAGTGGGGCATGAGTGTGATGAGAATTATTTGAGCCTGTGGATTGTATACGGTAGTCAATTTGGGGACTAACCGTAGGGCCGGAAGAATTTTGGGAAACTGGATTTTGGTTGGCGTCTGCATCGCTGCACTGGAATATGGTACCAGGAGCGACTCATCATTCGCCGTTGGGGTATGGGATTTGAAATTTTGGTTGGCGTCTGCATCGCTGCACTGGAATATGGTACCAGGAGCGACTCATCATTCGCCGTTTTTTTTCTACCGGGATTGCTCTATCATTTCAGCTTTTCTTACCGCGAAGATTGCGATTGCCCTATCATTTCGGTTTTTTATTCGCGGTTGCCTCATTATTTCGGCTTTATTTTTATTTTTACTCGCTAATTTTTATTGCGAGTTGCCCCATCATTTCGGCTTTTCTTTTATTTATTTATTTACACATTTTTTTTTATTTACACATTTTTTTACATTCCCAGTTTAACGACTTAGAGGTCGATTATTCCCAGATTAATGACATGGTGGTCAATTGTTTTCAGAGAAAGGCAGATGTCTGAGAGAATCAGTTTCACGAAGAACTTTGGTCTCCGTTTGTATGAAATTGGCGGTCGCAGCTGGACTGTTTGTTAACACGCCTTTAGACAGTTCTATCTCTCCTGCCTTGTATTGCTTTTTGACCGAATCTTTGAAGACGAAGCAGTCCTCAATGGCATGACCTATCACTCTGTGATAGGGGCAGTATTTGGGGTCGTCGGTCATATTCGCTTCCTGCGGTTTTTTTGACTCTGGAAGTTGTAGACCGTTCCTCAGGGCGTCTTTGAATATTTTACGGATTTTGTCTCTTCTAAAGGAATAGACCTTATCTAGCTTCTCTTTGAGTGGAGATTCTCCTCCCTCTCCGAACACTGGCTTCCGAGGCTGGTTGGCACTAGGCCCGCTCATCCCTCGCTTATTTCGGTTAACCAAAGTGTTGAAAGATTCAGAATCGTCGGGATTTCCGCCTTTGCGATTATCGTCCTTTCGGTTTCTCCAGGACCTATTGTTATTTTGGGAATCCGAGGAGGACTCCTTCTTTGAGTGCTCCAGCATCTGAACTTTCCTGGTCAGCTCTTGGAATGTTTTGAGACCCGCGGTGCATAGAAACGGGGCCATCCAATTGTTGAGATTTCCGACAAGGAGACTGACAGATTGGTCCTGCTCTATCAGCGGTTCATATTTGACGGAGAGATTGCGCCATCAGGTTATAAAATCCGTGCTTCTTTCGTTGTTCTTTGGCTTGGTCCTTACGAGCTCGGCAATGGTGATCTTATCGCTGACGCTCATGAACCTCTGCCGAAACAGAGACTCCATTTGGACGAAAGTTGTGACGGAGCCATCTGGTATGCTCGCGTACCTGTCGAAAACAACGTCGGCCAAGCTATTAACGAACCGGCGGAGGAGAAGCGCATCATTGTCCTCAGTATTCCCGCATGAGGCTTTAAAGTGGACGATGTGCTGATTCGCATTTCCCGTCCCATCGAATCTTCCGAATTTGGGGATGACATAGCCACTAGGAAATTCTACCAGATCATACTGAGCAGAATATGGTCTCCCACTACTGCTGATATCTTTTTGCGCTTCAGCTTCAGCCACCAATGTTTTTACTTTGTTGGCAACCAAATCCATGATTTGATCTTGAGTTAGCGGGCTACTGTCATCGGTAGCCAAGACATTTTCCGAGATAGGATGCGACTGATTTTCATGCGGTCCGCCCACTTTTGGATTTGAGGGAATAGGTGTCGGCTGCCCTGGGACACCGTTTCCCGGTTTATGAGCAGAGCCCTTCTCTTGATTGGGCGGCTGAGAGGCAAGTCGGGCCGTAAGCTGTAAGACGACGTTTGTCAAGTCGTCAATTTTTTAGTAGACCTTGGCCATCTCCTTGTTTTTGCTTCTGAGCTGCTTTCGGAGCTCTTGAAGCAGCACTTGCTCCGTGGTCCTGGGGCGGAAAGTCGTTTCTTCCTCGCTGTCCGAGCTTGACTCTATATGGACTGAGGGGTCTTTCTGCCTATCATCCTCATCGAGAGGGTTTTCATCATCCAGCGGAGGTGGCTGTTCTTGGAAAACGGCAACCACATTCAAGCCAGATTGAATTTGAGATATGGTGGCCCCATCCTTGCTCTTGCTGCGCGTGCCCACCATGTAGACAGTGTGGACCACATATCCAGCCATTTCCTCATCTTTGGCGGGGTAACCCTGTTCTTCGAACCTCATGAGGTTCAGCTTAGCAGGAGCCCTAGCCCTTTTGTTGGCTCTATATCTGAGCCTTTTCCGCCTTAGCTTCTCAATTTTAATGGCTTGGCGGGCATCCATTTCCTGGGAAGCCACCGTGAGTCGATTAGCGGGGAGCTTAGAGAAGACACCCGATCGAGCAGTTGTCAGGGGCACCGCCGGAGCTTGCTCGAGAGGCCTTGTTGCTTTGTTGGTGTTGATGGCCTTGCCCCCAGCTGGGGCCCAGGAGAGTCGTTCAAACACCGACTTGCGTTTGAGTTGGGGAGCCTTCGAGACCACCACATTTGGCCTCTTGCCTTTCGAGACCGGTTTGTCTGTCACCGGGGCTTGAGGAGCTGGGATGGCGTTAGCTGACACGAACAGAATAGAGTCGAATGGTAGTGGCAGCTCTTTCCATTGTCGCCCAAGACTGGCCGGGAGGACCGTTCTGGCGTCCATCTTCATCGTGTAGGAGATGGGAGCTGTGTCGAGAGCTAAGCTGATCCTTGGAGACATCTTTGCTGCGTCCGAAGATTGCAATTGGAGAATGTTAACCTGCACAAAAAAACATGATTTTAGTACAGGTAATTGATACGCATATTAATTGAGTTCGCATGAAAGCTTAACTCGAAATATGGGATGAGAGATTGGTCCCACCGAGCATGCCAGAATCTGTAGGGTGTTTTTCGTCACCCTATTGAGATGGGAATACGCGCGCGCTTATCAGGCGTACTACAGATTCTCCCTGCCTAGGGTAGTTGGGGCTTTATTGATTGTGGGGATCCGAATCTCCGGCGGACGCGGACTAAGCTGCCGTTAATTACTCCTAGCATTTGGAGCGAGAGAACCTCCGATTGACGGGTTAAACTGGTCATGCGAACTCAATGTGCAGTGTTGTGTTTTGAAGGGGTTTTGGATATATCGGGGCCCCGCTATCCGGATAGCGGGCTGGGGTCAAGGGGGTTAGCAGCCCCCTTGCGGTGTGCGGGGCAGCGCCCCGTTAGAATTTTTTTCTAACGGGGGAGTTATTTTTAGTGTGGAGTACATATAAAATGAGGGGGAAAAGGCGTCCAAAGGACGCGTGCGCGAAAGCGCTCGGGCGCTAGCGCGCCACGTGCCAGGCACGTGGATGCTAGCGCTTTGGGCGCTAGTGCCCCACGTGCCAGACACGTGGGCGCTCGGGCGCTAACGCTTTAGGCGCTAGCGCTCTGAGCAAAAGGGCGCTAACGCTTTGGGAGGTAAAAGGGACTTAGTCCCTGCAATAGGAGTTGTACTCCCAGAAAGGAACACTTATTTTTTTTTTTTTTTTGTGTGTGTGTGTGTATATATATATATATATATATATATATATATATATATATATATATATATATATATATATATATATGAGGAGTTAAACTCCTAGGATATTTTGAGGCTGATGAAGGGGCTTCTCCCCTTGAGCCCTGGATCTTCCCCAAAGTGGGGTTTCTGGAGATGGGTCTCCTTCTTCTTCCTGTCGTTTGGCCAGATCTTGGAAAAAGGGGGTGAGATTTAAAAAGCTCCCCTTTTTGAGATCTAATGGAAGATCCAAGTTCCCCTTTGTGGGTTTTGTGGTGAAAAACTATTTAGTTTTGGAAAAAGAAGAGTAAAACTCTTGATTTAATTCAAAAGAAAGAAAAAGGTTTTAAAACCTCGAGGAAGGAGAAAGAGATACATGCCCTAATTTTTTTGAGAATGAAAAGGTTGTTTTAGATATTTTCATCATGTTGCCTTATATAGGCTTACATATTTGCATATAGCCCCTTGGGCTTTACAAAATGGTATTTTGCCCATCCCATGGCTCATGTGCCAATTTCTTTTGCACATAAGCCATGGGCTTACAAAAAAATTGGCTTTATGCCCATTTTGCATACATTCATGCACAAAAAATTATATCAAAATTATTTGTTACATGATTTTTATTTTGGTATGGTAGAAGGCTGGCCGCGGGGCTCGACTTGGGCATGGACCCACTTGACCTGTGTTTAAGCCCACCTGGCTTGGGGTTGACCTTGACTTTGACTTGGTCAACCGGGTTGCAAATTTTGACCCCAACAGTGGCGGGCTAATGATGATGCTCGGTACTGAGCACTCCCTGGATGTTGACACATGGCAGATGACGTGTCCCAGGAATTGCGGGAAAGGAGCAGGAACGGTACATTAGAAGAATGCCCCGGGCCTTTATCCCAAGGATGTTCCCGACCTTCGATGGCCTTCCCGACGACTCCTGTGCCCGCTTCACAAACAACCATCGGCTCGCCTCCGAGCCCTCCTGCACCCCGAGTTCCCTCAGCCCTCCTAGCTCGCCTCCGAGCTATCACATGAACCAAGCCCACTCGGCCTCCCGCTCACCTTCGAGCCTCCCGCCGAGCTTCTTTTCCTCGGTCTCATCGACCGACCCATAGCACCAATCACAGGCGTCTCGGTCACGGCTCCGCGAATCTCGCCTGACGCGAGATATCCGCCGCCTACGATCCCGCGTTCCACGCCATCTCGTTCCCTCATTAACGAGCGCATATTTTCATTAATGGGAAATCCCTCCTTTCACGCAGGCGTAACGGTCGGCGTGAATCTCGCACCCGCCAGCCTATGGCTGCCACTATATAAACCCTTCTCTCAGACGACTCAGGTAAGGCAATTTTACCCCGATAGGCCGCTACTCTGCCCATTTAGCCCGTCTAAGTTGATCGTCGGAGGGTCCTCGGTGGCACAACCATCCCGGGACTTCCTTGCAGGTAGCTCGGCTTCATCCAGTTCAAGCCTATTGAGATCCACACGCACCAAAGGGAAACCCTCAGATTCAATCTCAGCCACTTGTCACCACTCGCTGCGTGTCAACGGAAGGTAACATCTGAAGGAGATCCAGAGATCCATCAATAACTCTTTTATACAATAAAAGAATCACTGTGTTCTACCCAGAGGTCCCAGACCATAATTTCTCAATCCTCTTACTAATATCTTGAATTTTACTTTCAAACATAAAATACGGATAGGCTGCAAACCACAATTATGGTAGAAACACCCTAGAAACTAGAGACAACCTCTTTTAAGTGTTATCTATCTGTATGCATTTACTGCTTACTGTATCCCAACATCTTCACCACCAATTCCTAATCTTCTCTTCAGCACTTCTGGATGCTGTGTCAACTATCAGTGCTAGCCCTTGCTATTATCAGCCAACAATAATGAAAGGTCTCAAGGGTGAATGGGGGAAGCTGATAAAGGTTAGAAGAGAGATGTGATGAGAAAAGAAGAAACTCACATTTCCTGGAAAGTGATTAAAGCCTAGGTGCTGCCATTTCCTTCCATCCACATTAGATTGCCACCTCATAAAGAGACCTTGCCTGATAACCAGGATAGTTAATTAGGCATACAATTAATATAGATCAGTTATAACTATTATGGTTATATTCCATCCTTTTTTTTCCAACGAGAAAATCCTTTTCACCTCTGCTGCACATTAAATAAATTATGTTAATTTTTATATCTTCTGCCCAATCTAAAACATGACGTGCTCTAGCTGCCTCAATAGTTTGCATTATAGTCTGATCAAAAGCTTTGTCGGGTTACCATATATAAGACTAAGCATCTGCCGCAGCTTCTTGTGGATGAGTAGAAGGCGCACACTCTAGTATTTCCAGTCATCCCCAGAGGATCAGACATGACATATGAGTTCACATGTGGTTCCTTTTAGGGTTTGGAATCTTTGGATCAACAAGGTAATGGAAGAAGATGGTAATTAGAAAATGAAAGAGAGGGGAAAAGGCAAGCCAAAAAGTAAAAAATAAAAAGGAAGGGGAAAGAGAAAGTTAGAATGTTACCATTCATTAGATTCTTTGTCAAATGACCTTATAAACAACAGGTTATCTTGAGCATTTTTGTTAATTACCTGCTCCCATGTGTCAATATTTTCAAATTCTTGATATATTATGGTCAACCGAAGAACATTTAATACATTTTATACTAGAATTTCCAGGTTTCAATTGCTTGCACTCCAACATGTGCATGCATACGAGATAGACACTATGCATACACATACACATGAATATTGATCACCATGTTCCTATCTAAAGCTTGATGAGTTGTGTGTCCTACAATCATATGGATCCTGCCATATGACACTCTTGTCTGATGTAGCCAAAATCAAAGCTTTTTTATATCTATGTTATACAAGTCTAGTTCAATCAGCATAGGTCAATATGCATTAAGAAGAGATTATTGTGATATCATTTAGTGGGCTGCCTTCTGATAATGACACGACTAAAAAAGTGTAAGATAATTAGAGATGCAAGAGAACAAGGGACCCATGAAATAGACAGCACTTATATGGATGCTTGAAGAGTTGGGTCTTTAGGTTTTCCCATTTTCTTGATGGGTCTTAGTTTACAGATCCTCTCTTGATGGGTCTTAATTTACGTACAGATCCTCTCGAGCATGACCATCGCCGGCAACGAGAACAACCAGTTCTCGATCCTAGAGAGCATCGACTGAGGCAAGGATCTGCAGAGAAATGATCTCGATGTTGGGGTGATGGCAATATCTGATGACGATGATGAAGACGACAACCAGAGCGTAAAGACAGCAGCTTTGGAAGTCGATGAAGTCAATCTCAACAATAAAGTCAGCAATGAGCTCAGATCCGACAAGATGGAGTCGGTGTTGAGATCAAATCCGATGATATCGTCAGTATTGATGAAGATCGGTGATGAATCAATAGCCTTGCTCCGATACCATCTTAAATTGGGTAAGCAATTTTTGTATATATTGATTCAATTTAATGAGAATGCAATGTATATACACACGTAGGAGCATGATATAGTTGACCTTAATCCGCCATAAGCCTTATAAGAACAAAGAGCGTGTAAATAGTTGACCTTGAACCATTCTAAGCCATCTGAGTCTGGAGTTGTAGAATCGTTTCGTGTGTCTTCTTTAAATAATTATGTTGGTTGCCGAATGGCTAAACAAACTGTTTTACCTTTTGCATCTCATAACACTGTCTTCAAAACCTTTTTGAATTGATACATTCTGATATTTAGGGACCCGCTTCTGCGACATCCATGTCTGGTTATCGTTATTATGTTTGATTTATCAATGATTACTCTCGCTACACTTGGGATTATCTAATGCGTGCTAGATATAATATTGTATCTACTTACACTGAGTTCACAAGCATGATTCACACCCAATTTCAAAAAACGAATTAAAATCTTTAGATCTGATAACGTAGTGAGTATATTTCATCATCCATGCAAACAATTCTTAAGTCACATGGAGCACTCCCATACCAGTCATGTCATCGCACTCATGAACAGAATGGTGTAGCTGAGAGGAAATATTGACACATTCTGAAGACCACAAGGGAACTTCTATTTACATCTGTTTCTCGTTCCTATTGGCAGAGGCTCTACTGACTGCAGTTCTTCTTATCAACCGTCGGGACCCGGTTCTTGTTCACAGAATAAAATACTACACGAAATAAAGTGCTACGCCAAGTGTCATGCCAAGGGGGCGGAGGCCACCTCTTGAGTCCGTGGGACCCACTGTAGAACAAGGGGACTCTTCGGAATACATTCCGAAAAAGAGCAGATCTGTACTATAAATGGAATGATACCACTCTTCAATATAGATATATCTTTTAAATGAACCGGCACTACGGGAGCTTAAGAACTCCGTAGTTAAGCGTGCTCGAGCCAGAGAAGTTCTGGGATGGGTGACCTCCTGGGAAGTGGCCCCTGATCGGGTTTAGTTCGTCCCGAAGGAAAAACCTTACGGTTTTGGCCAGAGCGGAGAATGCTCTCTGTATTGGGGGTGGGACGTGACAGAATAGTATCAGAGCTGGTCCCTCAATAGTAGATCCGTGGTTCGAGAACGAACCATTGTTCAAAGGTGGGGAAGATGTCGGAACCCGGTTCTTGTTCACGGAATAAAGTGCAACGCCAAGTTCACGGAATAAAGTGCAACGCCAAGTTCATGCCAAGGGGGCGGGGGCCACCTCTTGAATCCGTGGGAGCCACTGTAGGACAATGGGGACTCTTCGGGGAATACATTACGAAAAATGGCATATCTGTATTATAAATGAAATGATACCACTTTTAAGTGAACATGCACTACATGAGCTTGAGAACTCCATAGTTAAGCGTTCTCGAGCCAGGGAAGTTCTAGGATGGGTGACCTCTTGGGAAGTGGCCCCTGGTTGGGTCTAGTTCGCCCCGAAGGACAAAACCGTACGGTTTCGGCCAGAGCGGTCAATACTAGATTGGGGGTGGGACGTGACAGAATAGTATCAGAGCTGGTCCCTCAATAGTAGATCCGTGGTTCAAGAACGAACCATTGTTCAAAGGTGGGGAAGATGTCGGAACCCGGTTCTTGTTCATGGAATAAAGTGCAACGCCAAGTTCATGCCAAGAGGGCGGGGGCCTCCTCTTGAATCCGTGGGAGCCACTGTAGGACAATGGGGACTCTTCGGGGAATACATTACGAAAATTGGCAGATCTGTACTATAAATGGCATGATACCACTCTTCATTACAGAGGCGTCTTTTAAGTGAACAGGCACTACATGAGCTTGAGAACTCCATAGTTAAGCGTTCTCGAGCCAGGGAAGTTCTAGGATGGGTGACCTCTTGGGAAGTTGCCCCTGGTTGGGTCTAGTTCGCCCCGAAGGACAAAACCGTGCGGTTTCGGCCAGAGCGGACAATACTAGATTGGGGGTGGGACGTGACAGAATAGTATCAGAGCTGGTCCCTCAATAGTAGATCCGTGGTTCAAGAACGAACCATTGTTCAAAGGTGGGGAAGATGTCGGAACCCGGTTCTTGTTCATGGAATAAAGTGCAACGCCAAGTTCATGCCAAGGGGGCGGGGGCCACCTCTTGAATCTGTGGGAGCCACTGTAGGACAATGGGGACTCTTCGGGGAATACATTACGAAAAATGGCAGATCTGTACAATAAATGAAATGATACCACTCTTCAATACAGAGGCGTCTTTTAAGTGAACCGGCACTACAGGAGCTTGAGAACTCCATAGTTAAGCGTGCTCGAGCCAGGGAAGTTCTAGGATGGGTGACCTCTTGGGAAGTGGCCCCTGATTGTGTCTAGTTCGCCCCGAAGGACAAAACCGTGCGGTTTCAGCCAGAGCGGACAATACTCTCTGTATTGGGGGTGGGGCGTAACATCAACATTTGTAACAACTCCAATTTTTGTGGTACATAAATTTGATTAAAAGTTAATGAATACTTTGGATATTTGCTTTTCCTGTGAGTACTATAAGTAATTGTTTTGCTTTTTAATAGCAAGAAAGAGCTTGTAGCTCAATGGTAAGACCTTGCACTGCTGAACTCTTCGGGGAATATATTACGAAAAATGGCAGATCTGTACTATAAATGAAATGATACCACTCTTCAATACAGAGGCGTCTTTTAAGTGAACCGGCACTACAGGAGTTTGAAAACTCCATAGTTAAGCATGCTCGAGCCAGGGAAGTTCTAGGATGGGTGACCTCTTGGGAAGTGGCCCCTGGTTGGGTCTAGTTCGCCCCGAAGGGCAAAACCGTGCGGTTTCGGCCAGAGCGGACAATACTCTCTGTATGGGGGTGGGACGTGACATCAACATTTGTAACAACTCCAATTTTAGTGGTATATAAATTTGATTAAAAGTTAATGAATACTTGGGATTTGCTTTTCCTGTGAGTACTATAAGTAATTGTTTTACTTTTTAATAGCAAGAAGGAGCTTGTAGCTCAATGGTAAGACCTTGCACTGCTGAACCAAAACACCAGAGTTTAAATTCCATCACCCACATATTATTTTTGTTTAAATTTCTTTTAAACTTTTAGAATCCCAAAGGTCTACACGTGCTAAACCCGTAAACCCAAAAATCACACTAAAAAGCAAACGAGCCTAGGGGATAGACCAAACGACGAGTGACACAAGGGGCGAGAATCGTCCCAACTCGCCGGAATCGGGCCGGCGGCGAGTGTGACTCGGCCGGCGACGCCGGCTGACTCGGAGTCAAATCCGATTTTCTTCTCGGTGTTTTTTGGCATCCCCTTAACCCCTGTCATGTTTATTTCTTCTGCACATTAATATAACTTTTTAAAACTCCATTAAACCTTTATTTTAATACAAAATTAAATACATTTTCTCATACCCTTTCTCCTACCTTAACCCTAATATTTTTCCTATAAATACCACCCCTAAACACACCTCCCTCACTTACAAACTCTGTCCAAAACTCTCAAGAAAACTCTCTAGAATTTTGTGTACAAGTGGAGCTAGCGAAGGACGAAGCTCCGGCGAATTTCTGATAACGATCCGAGGAGCTCCCGGCGACGAAACAACGCACCGGCAAATCCTACTTTCTCCTCTTCCTCTTCTATAACCTAACAACAAGTAAGTCCCTCCTCCCTCTTCTATTCTCTATTCTTAAAACTTGTATTTCGAAAACCCGACGAAAACGGAGTTAATCCGACTTCCGATTCGGTTTTCTTTAAAAAGTACAATTTTCATTAAACACAACCATTCCAAACTCTCACAACTTGACTATTAATTATTAACAAAACATCATGAATAAGTTTCATAGCAAAATATTTCATATTGTAATTTTTATCGTACCTTTTCAGTAAAATACCATGTAGTTTAATTTTGACATTAAACATCATATTTCTTACTATACCTTTAAATAGATCACGAGATAATGACCTACCTCTTCACAACACTCATATTCAATATAGCACGATACCTTTTGGGAAAATAGAACACGAGAATATGAATTTACAATTAAATACCTTTTACTATTAAAACCGTTTTCAACAATATTACGTATTTTTACAAATCTTTGCAAAGCGCCGCTACAACCCATTTTGGGGAACCCGTCTGGGATGGTGCAGATTAGCGCACATCTCTGGGCTTAGTAGTGCGATATTCAGACCCCCGCAAGAGCATTCGGTCTCGAAAGATTTAAAAATACAAATATCTTAAGAAAATGAGATTTTTAGAAAAATAATAAATTAAAATTATTTTATATAAATAAATATATATGTGTATCATCAAAATATCTATTTTTGAGATAATATAAATATTCCAATTTTTCTAAATCAAAAGAATCACTTTACATGAAAACACCATGCAATTCTATACAAATTCAATACTTTACAATTAAATACCATATATTATGAAAAATAGGTTTTAATCACTAGAAATGTCACAATGAAAAAATATATATCAATGAAAACTTTAAAGACGATAATAAAATACTCGAGGTGTATTTTGAAAACTATACAAAATTACTTTTACATAAAAACCCCTCAAGTTTTATAAATTACAATAAGAACCCTAGTAAATATAGGTTTAAGCGGGACTAGTCTCTTGAGCCTCAGGGAGCCGGAGATATGGGTGCTTGCTTATTTAAGATAGACAACTTAATAAACGGTGTTATCAACACGGTAATCGTTTTTGAAAAAGACACAAATCCTGCCGTCCATGTGCAGCGGTTACCGATAACACCAAAACTTAATTCAGGATTTCAATTTCTTTTCTAATTGTCTGACTCAGACTGAATCTCATTATAATAATCTGACTTGAATATTATTCAAGTACAAACTACAATTCAATATGAATTCATGAATACATATATTCAATTTATTCAATCTGTATTGACCGAACCGAACCATGGATATACTCCCATTTATATGATCCTCCAGTTACATCCATTTACTGATATCATGGTTTCGGCAAGTTATTCATCTATACAATTCAAATTACAAGACAATACAGTACAAACAATACAATCAAGACATCGCGGCGTTTAAGGGGTAGATTGGTACGGAAGGTGTTAGAAGTGGCACGAGACTGCAAGATTAAGACACCTAACCTGTATTCCGTTGCTGTTGTACCATGGCATAACGATTTCTTGTACATTCCGTTCACCTTTTTAAGACTCCTCTCGTATACACTGGTATCCTTCTGTACCAAGTTACAAAAAACAACGTTAACAATATAATACAACTTTAAAAGTTACACACTCTCTCTCTGTCTACTCTATTTCTCTCTTATCTTTGGGACTTACCGAGCGATTGTTCACTGACAACATTGCTTCTCTTTCTTCTTTGGAATGTTGTCAGGTGATCTGGACCTTCAGGAGATCGAGCCTACCAGCGAGGACTTAGATCAGCTAGTCTACGACCCAGAGCTTTAGATTCATTGTACACATTTCATTTAAATACTTTCCATTTCTGTTATGCTATTGTTTAGACATTGCTTTCATTCAGATATATTTACTTTTCCATGTACTGTAAAAGAATGTTAATAAATAAAGTTGTTGTTCATTACATTTTTCTCTTGTGTATATTTCTTTTATATCTCTTAGTTACGCTTAGCGTATTTACTTCTGAGTAAATACGTAGGGCCAGTCGCGTCCGCTGCCCGTGTACTGGGAAGCGGGGCGTGACAACATTTCTCCATCATCGTCTTTTCCTGATGCGACTCCATATGCTCGGCTCTTTAGGACACCTTTTAACCATTTCATTTTGCACACTTTTGGCTATATTTAGTTTGTTCTTCTTTCTCATGAACGAGACAAACTCTCTTCTTTACCAGTCAAGTGTTTTATGAAGGGTTACAGCCTGTCTCATAAAGGGTATATGTGTTACAATCCAACACGTAGACATCTACATATCACTCGCAATGCCAACTTTTTTCAGACTGTTACCTATTTTTCTCAATTGAATATAGACGTCTCGTTTCTCGACACCTCTTCATCTCCTGTCCAACCTTCCAGTAATCAAATCGTTGTTCCTGCCTATACTCTTATTATAGATCTTGTTGTTTCCAGCACACCTATTTTACCTTTTGACTCCATTGAGGTTCGCTCTGGTGATACTATTATTACGACAGAGAGTTCATTTATGCTAGCACCATCTTTCCCGGATGATGTTCCTCCTTTACCTTATCACAATCCTGCGTGAGATAGACATCCACCTGCTCGTTTTAGCTTCTGCACCACTAACTCATATTCTCCTGAGTTTTTCTATTTTCTTTCTGCTATTCATTTCACACAGGAACTCATATCTTATATCAAGGCTATGGAATACCTAGAATGACAACAAGCCATGCATAAGGAATTTCAGGGTTTCCACGACACTCATACTGTTCCTTTATCATCAGGAGCCTAACCTATTAGTTGCAAGTGGATCTATAAGATCAAGACAACTCGGTATCGAGAGTTGGTTTGTTATCTTATTTACCTCTTATTAGGTCAGATATTGCTCATGTTGTTCATGTTCTTAGTCAATTAAATTCATGAGTGCCCCTTCATCGTCCACTATGCAACCTTCATACGTGTTCTTTGTTATCTTCACTGTAATAAGACTCGGTCGTTGCTATTTCCATCCGACCAGTTCTTGCACTTTGTGCTTACTCTGATGTTAGCTGGGCAGATGATCCTGACACTCGTTGATCCACTACAGGATTATGTGTTTTTAGGCAGTTCTTTGATTTCCTGGCGCAGCAAGCGCAAAGACACCGTTTCCCGTTCCAGTATTGAAATGGAACACTGAGCCATGGCCGAGACTGCCGCCGAGCTCAAATGGCTACACAATTTATTTGCCGATATAGGTGTCGTCATTCCATCCCGGATTCACCTATATTGCAATAAGCAGAGTGCCATTCATATTGCTGAGATCCGGTATTCCACAAACGTACTAAACACATTGAGGTCGATTTCCATATTGTTCGTCAGGAATACGAAAAGGAGCGAATTTCACTCCCATATATTCACTTTTAGGATCAACTCGCCTATTTATTCATCAAAGCTCAAACGCATAGCCAGCTTTATGAAGTTCTTGTCCAAACTCTTAATTTGCGATCCACCTTGAGTGTAAGGGGTTGTTAGTAGATTATGAGGCTTAGATTGCTTAGGGTGGTTTAAGATCAACTATTTACACCCTCTTTATTCTTATAAGGCTTGGGGTGACCTAAGATCAACTATATAATGCTCCTATTTGTATATATGTACATTGTATTCTCGGTAAATTGAATCAATATACAGAAATTGCTTGTCCAATTTAAGAATATCATCCAACAAGAGTTGGAATTTTAAAACCCAAATTTAACCATTATTGATCTCTTTATTATGTACATAGCGATCTAGATGACAGGGTCATCAATATAAAATCAGCTTCTTCTCCTAATATCCCCAGCTTACACTTCTTCAATCCCAACACCTTCTTCTCGATCCTGATATTCACCATTCCATTATTCTCTCTTCTGTTCTCTTCTTTCTATATTGGATCCTACAAGCATTATAAAGAGACTTGGATCCATTTGGGCCTCTTCTCCAAAGAAGGGTTTTCTTGTTCTGCAATCTGAGCAGCTCTTAGATGCGCTGGCTCTCGCATCTGAATTCTCTCTTGAATCTCGATCTATATATCTAGATCCCTTCTCATTGGAAAGACTCATTAGAGCTTCAGATCCTTGAAAGCAATATGAGGTGATGGAGGTTGATGATCTGATGGTTCTACATAACTTGTTGTTAGAACAGAATCTCTCATCACTTGCGTAAAAGCCACGTTGCTCGCTAGGAGAGTATTAGTATTATTTTAAGCATATAAAAATACATAATCTGTGTACCATTGAAGCAAGACATAAGATATGCATTCTGACATGTATATAAATATTATAAAACAATTTTCTAATAGTAAAAACATCTAAAAGCAAATAGTACCTCTTTGAAGTCATTTGAAAACTCCTTGATTGTAGAAATAGCAACTCTGGAAGCTTCATTGTAAGGATACCTGAAGTGTGTTTTTATTCAACAAAGAATTTAAAAATAATTGAAAGAATTAACATCTTCAAAAGAAATATTCCAAACCATCATGGAATGTTATTCTCTAGAAAAGTATTATTACTAGTACCTATAAACACAGCAAGATATGGCTGGGAAAGCTATATACTGAATGTTGTTTTCTTTAGCTAGCCTCAAGCTGTTTCTGCAATTAAAACATTTAAGCGATAGTCTTAAATGTTAGTACACATCTTCTATTATCTCAAATTATGATTGGTTCAATGGTAAAAGAAGGGAAAAGAAAAGCCCGTTTCTATATAGTTCAATCCTATACTAGCAATATGCCTACATCAGACAATCAATGATTCAATATATATGCAGAGAAGATGCTTAACCCAAGTGCAGTAATTGGTGTTAAACTTAAAATCACACTATGGGTAGACCATTGGATGATCTTAAAGAGTAAGACTCATAACGGATGACGACATAAATGAAAATGGTAACCATTCTATTAGCTCTGCTACCCTTCCTCAAGAACATTTCATGCACTATTCTAGAACCAATTGACTGAGAAACATCATCTATTCCATCCTTTAGATTTTTAGGCGATTTACATAATCATCGATTTACCTAATCATCATCATCGTCGAAGCCTATTCCGAT
Organism: Agapanthus africanus; assembly: GCA_030015575.1. Lineage (NCBI taxonomy): Eukaryota > Viridiplantae > Streptophyta > Magnoliopsida > Asparagales > Amaryllidaceae > Agapanthus > Agapanthus africanus. Next base: position 700,824,841 of record CM057339.1, on the reverse strand, counting down.
TTGGGCCGGCTATGAAGCAAAGCTCCAATAACAAAGCTTTACGACTAATTGTATCCGATTCCTGGTTCAGAAAAAGTTGACAAAGATGGGCTAGAGAAAAAAATTATATATCTGCTAGTTCAACTCCAAGACGCAAATGTAGCCAAGAGCAAGATGGAACACATTCCATAATTACTCTGATGCACATTGAGGTGGCACCTATCATAGCTTGGGGCAGTCTGGATGCTAGTGTTGCAACATTATGCTAAAGTTTGTTCAGCATCTTATTCTGCTGTTTATAGCAGTTTTTTTCTTTTTATTGTGAATTGATGTTTGGTTATGTTGTTTAAAGGTTTGAGACTTAATTGTGGCTTTTACCATGTGTTAAGTGTGTTCTTATGGAATATAATGACTCATGAGAGAAGCTTATATAATGTCTTGACTTGTAGAGAAAGAACCGACTTTGAATGAATAAAAATTATTGCATTTGCTTGCTCTATCTCTGTGTGCGTATTTTGGGGGTGAATTGGGTGCGATCTGTTCCTTGCTGTTGCCGCAGTTGTTCCTTTAATCTTGTTCAAAGCCTCACCGATTTCACCCTTATAGAAAATTCACAACCAAATCTCAATTCCACCAAACTCCTAAATCAATCCTTTGCTGAAATTTCTCTGAATCAACACCACCACCACCGTCTACACAAAACCTATCACTAAAAACCCTATTTTGATATTAAGCCAAAGAAGAAGAGGAAGAGAAGAAAGGAGTTGCCATTGCCGCTAGCTTGTGACTGATGAAATTGCGGAGAGTTTTCCTCAAACGTTTGAACAAGGAGATGTCTTAACAAGGAGGTTCAGACGTCTGGACATGCACACAAGCAGGTGCCAAAAGAGCAGAGCGACTCCAAACGTCTGAAGGAAAAGTGACAGACGTCTGGCCAGATCCAGAGCCATGACAGAGCGCATGCAGACGTCTGACCAAGGAGCGGCAGACGTCTGACAAAGGAGCTGAAGCCAATACAGAGAGGCGGCAGACGTCTGACAAAGGCGGCAGACGTTTAACGAAATATTCATCATACGTTTGCCTACGAGTTTTCTGTACGAACCAAATATTTAATATTCTGTTTTATCTCTAATTTAAATAGGAATTAGAGTTAGGCTATATATAGGAATCTTTCATATGATAGAATTTAGGCCATTGAGACTATTGTATAATAGAGAGAGATGGCTAAGAGATTTGAGAGTTTTGAGAGAAATCTCTTAGGATCGCTCTTGGTGTATAACTTGACTATAAATCTAGTAGAAGTTTGCAGATTCCGCTCTGCCGGGAACTAACCATACGGTGGGTAAATCTTGTTAACAAATACCTTGTCTTTCTGGTTTGATTCTCTTGTTCGTGCTTTATTGCGTTTTGTCTTTCGTTGTTTAATTTACATATTGCGTGGATTGGTCGTTAGCATAGTTTCCGTGTTATTGTTCCTTCTCTCATCCCAACAAAATGATATCAGAGCTTAGGGAACCGAAAGGCCTTCGATTCTACGATTTAAGTTTATGGTGGGAGACGACACTTGTGTCCGCTCCCCATCTTCTTAGATCATAATTTCGAAGGTGTTGGTTCAGATCCGAAAGAGAAGGTTAAGTTTGCTGCGGCGATAAACGAAATATGGCGGAGGATAAGATAAAAATCGAAAAGTTCAATGGTCAAAACTATTATTGATGACGTATACAGATGAAGGACTACCTATATCAGAAAGATTTGTATCTTCCGTTATTGGGCGACAAGCTCGAGAAGATGCCCGATGAGACACGGAATCTACTGGATAGGAAAGCCATGTCAACGATTAGGTTATCGTTGACTCTGCAAGTGTCTTTTAATATCTCGAAAGAGAAAACAATCATGAGACTAATGACGACATTAGTAAAATTATATGAGAAGTTTTCAACGTCGAATAAGATATTTCTGATGAAGAAGCTTTTCAATATGAAGATGGCAAAACATGGTTCAGTGGCAGAGTATCTGAACGAGTTCAACAGTGTTACAAGTCAACTCGAATCAGTCTCAATACATTTGAAGATGAGATTCGAGCCCTATTATTTCTATGTTCGTTGCCAGAGAGTTAGGAAAACCTGATTATGACGGTTAGCAACTCGATCTCAGGATCTTACATTTAATGATGCGGTGAGCATCATATTACGTGATGAGATGAGGAGAAAGGCTGTGAGTAGGCGTTCGGGAACTTCTGCACTCTCAGTTGAGAATTGTGATAGGACAATGAAAAGGAGAAAGGGGAAGAAGTGGAAGTCAAAGAGCCGAGAAAAGTCAAAAGGAAAGATCCAATACAACTGCTGGAACTGCGGAAAGGAGGGTCACTTGAAAACGAACTGCAAACCCTTAAAGAAAGAGAAAGGCTCAGATGGGAAATCGGATGAAAAGGAAGCTAATGTGATGTCTATACATGAGCAAAGGGAAAAAGGACTTTGTCTTTCGGCGAATGAGAGCACAAAAAGAGATACCTGATTTCTAAATTCGGGGGTATCCTTTCACTGCACTTCAAGTCAGTATCACTTTATTGAATATGTTCAAGAAGATCTTGGGCATGTGATGATGAGAAACGGTTAGCCATGCAAGATCGTTGGAAAAGAGACGATCATACTGCAACCGTCAGGAGAAGGTCAGATAAAACTGAAGAACGCTAGGCACATACCAGATTTGAAGAAAAGTCTAATTTCTACAAGTCAGCTAGACAACGAAGAATACATTACGATATTTGGGAATTCTCAGTGGAATATTTCCAAAGGATAGTTGGTGGTCGCAATGGGCAAATTGAGCGGTTCACTGTATTCCTTTAATGGGAATAGTGGCGGTTCGATTGTATTAACGACAGGTTCAGATACACATTCTGAGACTTCGCTGCAGAACAAAAGATCGGGCACCTTAGCGAGAAGAATATGAAGATTATTCAGGATAAGGGGCTTTTATCTGAGCTGAAAAAGGTAGAATTGAGGCTCTGTCATAGTTGCGTTTATGGAAAGCAAAGCGCACTCAGATTTCAGATTGGAGACATAACAAAGAAGACCAAGAAGCTAGAGATGGCGCATACGGATGTATGGGGATTGGGCACGGTAAAGTCTTATGAAGGAAATCGGTAATTCGTAAATTTCATTGATGATGCAAGTAGGAAGACCCGAGTCTATACAATGAAGAAGAAGTCCAATGTGTTTGGTTACTTCTGATGGTTTCCTTAGCACCCTCACTAGGTTTCGGAAGGCATCAACTATGTCATTTAAAAAAATTCTAAGGTGCTAAAGAACCCTAACCTTGGATCTAACTAGAAAATTAGGAGTAAGCTAGCATGTAATCAAATATTACACTAAGTGAATGAGGAATACAATCTTTGTAGACCGATCCTTCACTTCTAAACCTCCGTGTAGTAGCCCCTTCGCTCCAAGTAGTGATCTCCCAGACTCTAGTAAGGGTTCACAAGCGAAAGGAACAATCTTGCTTGAAGTCTTCGAGGCCGAAAATGATCTATATCGAGAAATCTCCAACTCAAGCTACCTCTTCACTAATTGAGAATTAGTGAAGCAAACAATCTAAACTAAATGGCTAATCTAGTGTAGGTTTATGAAATATGATTTTTGCTCATTTCAGAATAATTTTTCTCACTATATTTCTTCACTTTCCAAAAATTTAGAGAACAAAATTGGAATGAAGAAGATGAAGATGCGAATGGAATGAGAGTGAGTGAGTGAGTGAGAATATCAACCATGGGTGAGATAATATCTCATATAACTCTTGTAGAGACTTAACCATGGCTAAAGATAATAGTTGGGTTAATAAATATCTTAAGATAAAACAAAATTAGTGGATTTGGTCAATATTTCTACAAGCTTCTCCAAGCTTCAAACCATGTGACTTTTCCACCTAATTTTGAATTACCTTAAATAAATAAATACCTTTAATTATCTATGGAATGGTGTGAGTCTCATACACCCATGAACAATGTATCATCAAGCATGACACAAAAATATATATCACATACATATTATATAGAAGTGAGAAAAAGAAATTCTTAAGTGAGCTAATATTAGTTAATGTAAAATTAATATATCAAATATATAATCATACATTAAATTATTAAATCAACACTTGATTTAATAATCTGACTATATCACATATAACCGACTAATATCATTTGTATCAACTTATCAAATCAACACTTGATTCGATAAACCGGCTATATCACATATAACCGACTGATATCACATATCGCAATATTAGAATATGGTATCACATACGCGTATTAATCTTGGTCCCGCACATATCACATATGTGCTCCTATTTCGTTTCGCTTGAGATAGGAAACCTCTGTGTCGGACTCTAAAGACTCGTCAATACGCCGGTAGTAGGTGATGATCATATCAGTCACCCATAAGCCGTCAGCGGTACTAGCTGGACATAATGGCTACCCGGGTATTGAGCGATCAGAAGATCAACAATCAAGCCTGCTCATACTTCTACGAATCCAATAAGTAACACTACCGTACAGTCCGGTCTTTTCGTCTGATATGTCGCATATCCAACCTGGGGGTGGCATACGTCAGACCCGAATAGCTTGATAAGTCATGCCGATGTGAGGCCCATAACGATTTGAGAAACTACCGATAACACTTATCAGTAAATCTCAACAACCCTGACCAGGGATTACCAGTTATGGCCAATCGAGCATAGCGCAATATCAACCCCCAATACCGGGAGAGACAAAATCCCCTCCTATCGCTCATTGCCTCCATGTGACCGGGACTGTACCAAAAAACCACCGTTTTGTACGTTCTCTTGAACGTGGTAAGAAGGAAATCAAAGCACAGTGGGAATCACAGAAGACTCTATGACGATCTCGGGTCTACAGACTAACCTGTACCAGTGTCACTAGAGAACTGCTATCTGACATGAGGTATAATACCATCTAAGAGTTTTCGGCAAGTCATGTTCAGTGTATCCAGTCTCTACTGAGCACCCTGTTTCCCCCAATCAGAGCAAAGCTCTGTTTTGAATTTCAAAATTCAAATATTGAAGCAACGCTTCAGATTCTGCACGCTGCGCGCCACGTGTCAAAAGCAGACACGCCAGCGCCAGGAGCGCTGCGCCCTAGGCAGCGCACCCCCAATCAGAACAAAGCTCTGTTTCAAAATTCAAAATTTAAAAGATGAAGCAACGCTTCAGATCCAGCGCTCTGCGCTGCGCGCCACGTGTCAAACACGGGTGCGCTAGCGCAGTTGCGCTGCGCTCAGCGCTGCGTGCCACGTGTCCAACACGGGTGCGCTAGCGCAGTTGCGCTGCGCTGCATGCCACGTGTCAAACACGGGTGCGCTAGCGCAGTTGCGCTGCGCTCTACGCTGCGCGCCACGTGTCGAACGTAGGTGTGCCAGCGCTGGAATTAAAAATTCCCCCACCGTCAGATCAAAAGATCTACTAATAATAAATTATTAATTAATCAGAACTAAAATTCTGTTATGGAAAGATTTTTCAATCTTATTGAAACGAGAAGATTATCTTCTGTAAAACAGAAGCCTTAGGATCAAAGATCCAACGGTGGGAAATACTTCCAAATCAATCAGAGAAAGATCTCTCAAAACTGATTTAACAAATCAATTGGCCCTATATAAAGGCCCCTAGACTTCAAGTCTCGAGACACACAGAAAGAGAAAAAAAAAACCTCTGCAAACTTTGAGAAAAACTCAAAGAGAAAGAAAGGCAAGCCTTTAGAAGAAAGAAAATCATTTTTTCATCTTTAAGGTAAAGAATTAATTCTTGAACAACAGAGATGAAATCATCTCGTAAAAAGAAGAAACATCTTCTAAAAAGATCTTAGATCTATAAAAAGACCAAGGTCTTTGATTAAAAAGAAAAGATCAAAAGATCTAATCATAAAAATATAAAAAGAAGTATTTTACTTCATTAACAGATCTTTTGATCTATAAAGGCAGAGCCTTTTTATAAAAACAAGAACTGTTGTTCTTGGATCTTGAGGCAAAGCCTCCTTTGAAGAACGTAAATTTGTTCTCTGATCTTAAAATTGATCAAAATGCGCTTTGCGCTATTAGAAAGTGCTTTGCACTCATGAACTGCGCCTTTGCGCTTCTTGGATCGGCGCTCAGCACCAAAACATGCCACGTGTCAACCATAGACACAATTTGCACTTTGCGCTCCTAAAAACAGCGCAACACGCTCTTGGGTTGGCGCTCAGCGCCAAGCGTGCCACGTGTCACTCACTGGCACACCCATAAACTAGTGCAGCGCGCTCATAAATTAAAAGCGCAGTGCACTAACAAACTAGCGCTTAGCGCTAAGCGCGACACGTGTCCTCCTCGAGTGCGCTAACCGACAGAAGCGCAACGCGCTCTTTGACTGGCGCAAAGCGCCTAGTGCGCCACGTGGCGCGCTGTCAGAACATACTTTGTTCTGATAAATTCTATGCATTCAGTATAAGACAAAAAATGTCAGAGCCCAATGCTTGGCATTATTAAAAGGGGCAGAGCCCAAACAAAGGCCTAACATGCAGAACAAAAATAAAATGTTAAACATTTTTAACTGGACTTAGCCCAATTCTGGCCATAAGTCCTCAATTTAAATTGAACTGAGCTCATCTGCTCTTCCAATCAATTTACACCCGGTTCGAGGGTACATCTCTTCACTCCTTTGATATTTGTCGTTGTAATCCCTCAACATCGTCAGAGAGGTGGCGGGTCCCGACAACCACACATTACTACGGACTGTGGGGTCCTTAAACTCATGGACTATGATGTCCTTAACCTCGATCGCGATGTCTTAAAACTAACATCGGACTGTGGGGTCCTTAAACTCATGGACTATGATGTCCTTAACTTCGACCGTGATGTCTTAAAACTAATATCGAACTGTGGGGTCCTTAAACTCGTAGACTATGATGTCCTTAACCTCGACCGTGATGTCTTAAAACTAATATCGGGCTGTGGGGTCCTTTAACTCATGGACTATGATGTCCTTAACCTCGACCGTGATGTCTTAAAACTAACGTTGGACTGTGGAGTCCTTAAACCCATGGACTATGATGTCCTTAATCTCGAACGTGATGTCTTAAAACTAACATTGGATTGTGAGGTCCTTAAACTCACGGACTATGATGTCCTTAACCTCGACCGCAATGTCTTAAAACTAACATTGGACCGTAATGTTCTTAAACTAATGATCGACCACAATCACTAAACAAAACAATAGAGCCTAAATTACTCTCTTGTTGGATCTAAACGATCCCGTTAAGTTGATCTTAGCCTAAAATTAGACTAACGTATCCTTAACAAACGTTTAAGTTGATCTTAGTTTCAAATGAGGCTAACGTATCCTTAAACCCAAACCCCTCAAACCCAAATCTAAGAAAGATATGGATTTGGACTAGTCCACGCCCTACGGGCGACAACATAACTTAGTCTCCGTATACAATCCACGGGCAACCAAATACAAAACAAACACCCACGACACGAAGTAGCCATCTGGAGAAGGAGAAAGTTGTTACCGCGACGCGGTAGCGTAATTAACTGCAGGGGCTTGCACCTGCAGGGAAGAGCGTCCCCATAATCAAAAACCCCTCAGACGAGGGGGAATCTGACGAAGTCTACTATATCGGCCGCATCTGTTTAAACCTTCGATATATGATGCCATAAATCAACTTGGCACATTCGGAGAGGTGGACAGATAGCACCAATTAGCATCTGCCCTGAATTTCAGGCAAGACGAACCTACGTGGTCACGTCTCCGTGATTCCGGAGGGGAACAGATTCTGGCACGCCCGTTGGGACCTTTTCCTCTTTCCACTCCACACTTCGTGTGTCGTGTTCGCGAGCGAATCACGGTTTGATATGGTTTCCCTTGGGTTCGAGGTACTAAGATTTGGCGTTTGCTTGGTGCAGAAAGAAAAGATCAATGGCGTTCACCTGCTCGAAGTGCTCCAACTGCAGCTGCAACTCGCGCTCCGCCTCATCTGGAGGCGTAGCCTACGGGCCTCAAGCAGCCTCCCTGTTCATAATGCCGATGGAACAAGTCACTCAAGCCACCACATGATTGTTTTTTGGGACCATGCTCCCGCCAACGAGCTTCAGCACTCCTATGCCAGCACCGGAAGCTCCCAAGAAGTCGGTCTTCGATCGGCTTGCTACTACCATGGCCCCTTTCAACGGGTCATCCAGCTCCAACTCCTCGGTCTTCGCCAGACTGAGCCTGAACTCCGATCGGCCTGCCAGGAAGCCTATGACACCTGAAGTGGCCATCCCAAAGAAGATAACTATCTCTGCTCCTAAAGTCGTCAAGGCGGCTTCTCCTGCCAAAGAGTCGGTCTTTACAAGACTGACTATTCCGGCTCATGTTCCTGCTCGAAGGTCTGTCTTTGACAGATTAGATACCGCTACTCAAAAGACGTCAGTCTTCAAGAGGCTGGCACCAGCGGCGCCTCATCTAGACAGGGGGCAAGACAAAGCCATCCCCAACGCCGAACCAGCCCCAACAGCTCGACACGCTCGACGTCGCCACTGGTGCCGAGTAAGGAAGGCCGGGGGAAACTCCCCCTGTGGGCTAACTCCACCATCCCCAACGGTGGAAGTCAATGCTGCTGTTCCAACTAGGAACAGTTTTGAGTTGCTGAACAAGGTGCGCAGGAACTCTCCTACCGCCGTACTAAAAAGATATCCTCCATCTATAGAGAATGTTGCAGAAGCGAAGCCATAACGGTCCCCTCAACGGCTGTCCTCCAAAATCTACAAAGTCTGGCGACAGGTTCGGGACTCAGTAATTAATCAAGGTTACCCTTGTCTACAGAAAAAGGGCGAAGGTTAAGCAGGAAGAGAACCGTCCAAGCAAACCACAAAGGACGACAACCACCTAGGTGCCCAATGCAACGGCTCCCTCAACGTCAACTGCTCAAAAGAAAAGGAGGCCGGGAAAGACCACTGTGACTGCGGTAAATCGTAAAGACGCTGAGCCCAAACGCCCTAAGTCTGGGGGCATGGTGGTACATACTGTTTACATGGCTTCCGGAAAAGAGGAAAGCCGCACTTCGACGGGCCACCGACCATTCACCCGATCAATAACAAGGGCCCAGGAACAACAACAACAGAAGCTTCAGGAGATGCTGACTGTAATGGCTGCACTCACCGGGCCAAAAGAAAGCCCTGAGGCGTTATCGGAGCAGCGTCATGAACAAGAAACCGATGCTGACTTCCTCCGTAGAGTCCTCGAAAAGAAGGACAAAGAAGCTGCGGAACAAGCGGCTAATATAAAGCGAATGGCGCTTCTCTTCCAAGACATGGTCGGGATGATGTTACAGCCGGATCCTCCAGCCGAAGACCCCCCTATCATTATTGAATACGACAAAGGGGAGACGTCAAATCCTCCTCCGGCTCTTTCAGCAACCAAAGAGGAAACTATTTCCAAGGCCGCTCTGGATGACTACATTGCTCAGAAAATACGAGCTCACCAGACGAATGAAGCGTCCGGCCAAGTTATTAAAACAGGGCGACCATATCCAGGCTGGTATGACCAGATAAAGTACCCGCCGGGATATACCATCCCTAAGTTTCATGTATATAAAGGGATAGGAAATCCGCACCAGCATGTCGCAGGGCTCTATGTGGTAATACCGGGGGCGATGACAAGCTTTTGCTCCGTCAATTCGTCGGCAGCTTGTCGGAGACGGCATTTGAGTGGTACTTCGAGCTTCCAAATGACCCCGTCAAGACTTTCGCAGAAATGGAGTTGTTATTCACCCAACGATTCGCGAGTGCTAGTGAACGCACCCCAATAACGGCGTTGATCAATGCCAGGATAAGACTAGGCGAAACATTGGTGCAGTACGCAATACGGTGGCGGAATCTATAGTCGAAGTGTGAACAACGCATCGAAGAAGCGCCTACGGTAGGCATGTTCATGGGTACTCTTGACCCTCAGGCGACCATTTCACAATTCATGATGTTTTTCAAGCCGACTACTTTCCAGGCCTTGATTGACAAGCTAGACCAAATGGACCAGATGGGTCATAGACCGTCTCCTCCAAAGCTAGACTCTCGAAATGAGAAGGGTAAAGAGAAAGCGACCTTCATCGCCAACACCCAACAACAACCGAGTGGCCCAAGAGCGGTTGTTCGCCAAAGCAACAAGCGGCCATCCCTCGATGAGAAGTTGAGACGTCCTTACTCGTTTCCCCAAGATAAAACAAGGAGACTGTTCGAACTGGCAGTGCGCAATGGGCTCATTACTCTACCGGAGTTGAGACACCCACGGCAACCGAACGACATCAACGATCCCAATTACTGCCCCTACCACCGAGTATTGGGCCATCCGATCGAAGACTGCTGCGTCTTCAAAATTTGGGTCGAAGATCAGTATCAACAGGGCAAGTTCGCGCTATCCGAAAACTGGAAGGTGAACCCTCCACAACCACATGCTCCGAAAAAGATGGACATGCCGGGGGCATCGTGCTCATTCATAGAGGAAGCTCCATGGGAAGTTGTTCTTTCGGCAAAAACTAAAAGAATGCTGAAAGATCTTCAAACATGTCCGGCGATCAAGTGGAAAAGTCCGCAAGAACCGGAGATTATCGAGGGGATGCAGAAATCACGCCCAACATTGGGAGTTAATAGTGATGGTGGACAAAACATTCAGGCCCAACCGTCAAAGTCTTCGAAGAAAAAGAAGAAGACTAAAAAGCCTGCGCAGTTTGATGATAAGCGCACGGATCTGCAAAAGCATATTGATGCACTGGAGAAATATAACCAGAAGGCGCGGACCTCAGTCACACTCCAAGAATTTCTCAACAATATCCTTGAGAGCGGAGATAACGACAATAACGATGGGGATGACTCGTCAGAAGAATCTGAGGACCATGTGGCAAGTTGCCACATGATCTCTCATTCGGCGTTAACTAACGAACAAGCTCACTCGGCGATAGAAGACAGCATAAAAGAGCTGGGGACAGGATCAAAGCCAAAACCCTTGGAACCGTCTGACGAGATGATCGACTTGCTACTGAACGAAGCCCGTCAGAAAAGCAAAGCCAATCGAGAGCGCGAACTGGCTATATTCGAAAAAGCCAAACGCCGACGACTGAATGAAAAGGTCGAGGCACCCCAACCGGATCGAAGCATCCCTATCGCCAGCAAAAGCAAGTTTAAAGTAAGGAAACGATTCGCTAGGGCCCTGTCAATAGGAATGAAGTTGCCCTCTTTCAGAGGAAATTCTCCTGGCGGTATACATTTTGATAAAGCGGGTATACATCCTAACTTCTGCTTATACCATCGGAGGATTGCACACCCTATCGAGGAGTGCATAGCCTTTAAAAACTGGTGGCAGGGATATGTTGCCCACCGACAACACGTTCAACGAATGAAGCACAAGGTTCGTCGGGAATAGAAAAGCACGACAGATGAGCGCAAAAGAGCCGCTGGCAACTGTCTCATAGTCGACACCAAGGGATCGCAAGTTATCACCTTTGGAAGAGACTCTGACGAAGAAATCGCCCTCAGCCCTCTCTTCAAGGAATCCACCTCCGACACAAAAGATGCGAAGATTTGCGAGAAGATCTAGCTGTGTAATCGTACGTTGCATCGAAAAATCTCGGACCTACTAACAGAGGACCGAAATGTCCCTAAACTAACAATGGACCGCAATGTTCTAAAACTTGCAACCGACCGAGACGTCTATAAACTATTATGGACCGCGGCATCCCCAGGCAGACGTGGTGTTAAAAAAAGGGTATGTCCATAAGCAAAATGGGCACAGATGAAAACCCGAAAAGGGCTCCGTGAGTAAAAACAGCAGGGCTACCGGCGATGTTTGTGAAAACCCGAAAGGGCGCAGACTCGTAAAAAAAATAATAATAATAAAAAAAAACGGTACGTCCACAAGCAAGATGGGCACGGATGAAAACCCGAAAGGGCTCCGTGAGTAAAAACAGCAGGGCTACCGGCGAGTTTTGTGAAAACCCGAAAGGGCGCAATCTCGTTAAAAGACACTTGCAAGGTCCTCTCGACCTTATAAAGAGAAACCACCTGCGTGAGATCCTTATGACTCATAAAGGAGAAATACACTTAGGAATCCTCATGATTCCTAAGGAGAAAAACACACTTACGAGATCATCACGACTCGTAAGGAGAATTCCCCTTTGAGACCCTCACGGCTCACAGGGTTCAAAAGCCTTAAGCTACAGGGATCTGAACCTATTCTTAAGCCATCACAATCCCCAGATTGCCCTACAAGCGGTTCAATATTGACCCTTGTATACAATCCACAGGCACGAATGAACATTTCCTTAACAGAGTCCCACCAGCGACTAGGGATATGCTCAGACGGTGAACAAACACTTGTAGGTCCTCTCGACTTGCAAGGAGAAAACACTCTTGTAAGATCCTTACGACTTATAAGAGAACACACACTTAGGAATCCTCACGATTCCTAAGGAGAAAACGCACCTACGAGATCCTCACGACTCGTAGGGAGAAACACCTTTATGAGACCCTTACGGCTCACGAAGTCAAAAGCCTTAGTCGATGGGATCCTAACCCTGTTTGCTAAGCCACCTTTGTTCGACATCGACAGAGGCAAATGATGATTCGCTCGCGGCAATATCCCAGTTGTAGCGATACTGATGCCTAAATCGGTATCAAATTCCAAGTCCTTTCATGGCAAATGATGATTCGCTCCTGGCAATATTCCAGTCGTAACGATGCTGATGCTAAGATTGGCACCAGATTCCAAGTTCCATACTCGTGGCGAAAAGTCAGCAAGCCACACATGCATACGAAATAGCCGAAATGATAGGGCAACTTGCAAATAAAAATCAGCAAGTAAAAATGTATGCATGCAAAATAGCCGAAATGGTTGGGCAACTCGTAATAAAAAAAAGCGAGTGAAAAGAAAAATAACCGAAATGATTGGGCACCGCGAAAAATAGCCGAAATGATTGAGCAATCGCGATTTTCGCGATATAAAAAGCTGAAATGATAGAGCATCGCGGAAAGAATTAAAAAAAATGAAAGAATAAAACTTTTCGCCCTGCAGGTGAGGTCACATTGACCCCCATATACAATTCATGGGCACAAAAAAGAAGGGAACCATATCGTCCCACCAGGCTTCGTCGAAGTGAAGCCAAATCTCGACGGTTCATAGACAACCTAAAGACAATCTCGACATTTATCGCAATATTGCAGACACAATGTCAACAAACGAAGCGAAGGAAGAGCCCTAGCTTTAGGGTCTCGACGTCAACATCGACAACTTAGGGATCACCAACGACGTTCTTCCTCCCTCCAATCGGATGTAGATGCAACATCAACAAACGGAGCCATGACAAAGTCCCCTAGTTCCAAATCTCGACGGTTCACAGACAGCCCAGAGATCACCAATGGCGTTTCTCCTTACTCCAGCAGGATGCAGATGCGACGTCAACAAGCGAACCCAGGGTCAAAACAACGGAACCATGGCAAAGTCCTCTAGTTCCAAATCTCGACGGTTCACAGACAGCCTAGAGATCACCAACGGCGTTTCTCCTCACTCCAACCAGATGCATACGCGACGTCAACAACCGACCTCAGAGTCGCAGCGAAGCGGAGCCATGGAAAAGTCCCTAGTTCCCAAATCTCAATGGCCACATCTACGGCCCGAAGATCAGCAACGGTGATCCTCCTCATTCCAATAGGATTCAGACGCAGCATCACCAAACGGAGCCACGACAAAGTCCCTATATCCAAGACTCTACGGTCCACAGACAACCTAGAGTCAACCAATGACCTCCCTGCCGGATCAACGCTCCGTCTCGGAAACAAGTCAACCAACCCCAAGGAAATCAGTGTCCTTAGCAACCTCCTCGATTCAGGAAAATTAGCGTCCTTGACGAGAGCACTTCGATTCGCGTCGACCCGCAAGGAAATCGGTGTCTTTGTAGAAATACTTCGATTCGTCTCAACCCAGGGAAATCAGTGTCCTTGGCAACCTCCTCGATTCAGGGAAATCAGCGTCCTTGAGAGAGCACTTTGATTCGCGTCGATCCGCAAGGAAATCAGTGTCTTTGCAGGAATACCTCGATTTGTCTCAACTCGAGGAAATCAGTGTCCTTGGAAACCTCTTCCATTCAGGGAAATCAGCGTCCTTGACAAGAGAACTTCGATTCGTGTCGACCCGCAAGGAAATCAGTGTCTTTGCAGGAATACCTCGATTCGTCTCAACCCGAGGAAATCAGTGTCCTTGGCAACCTCCTCGATTCAGGGAAATCAGCGTCCTTGACGAGAGCACTTCGATTCGTGTCGACCCGCAGAGAAATCAGTGTCTTTGCAGGAATACCTCGATTCGTCTCAACCCGAGGAAATCAGTGTCCTTGGCAACCTCCTCGATTCAGGGAAATCAGCGTCCTTGACGAGAGCACATCGATTCGCATCGACCCGCAAGGAAATCAGTGTCTTTGCAGGAATATCTCGATTCGTCTCAACCCGAGGAAATCAGTGTCCTTGGCAACCTCCTAGATTTAGGGAAATCAGCGTCCTTGACGAGAGCACTTCGATTCGCGTCGACCCGCAAGGAAATCAGTGTCTTTGCAGGAATACCTCGATTCGTCTCAACCTGAGGAAATCAGTGTCCTTGGCAACCTTCTCGATTCAGGGAAATCAGCGTCCTTGATGAGAGCACTTCGATTCGCGTCGACCCGCAGAGAAATCAGCGTCTTTGCAGGAATATATCGATTCGTCTCAACCCGGGGAAGTCAGTGTCCTTGGCAACCTCCTCGATTTAGGGAAATCAGCGTTCTTACGAGAGCACTTCGATTCGCGTCGACCCGCAAGGAAATCAGTGTCTTTGCAGGAATACCTCGATTCGTCTCAACCCGAGGAAATCAGTGTCCTTGGCAACCTCTTCGATTCAGGGAAATCAGCGTCCTTGACGAGAGCACTTTGATTCGCGTCGACCCGCAGAGAAATCAGCGTCTTTGCAGGAATACATCGATTCGTCTCAACCCGAGGAAATAAGTGTCCTTGGCAACCTCCTCGATTCAGGGAAATCAGCATCCTTGACGAGAACATCTCGATTCGCGCCGACCCGCAGAGAAATCAGTGTCTCTGCAGGAATATACGTCATCAGTATGACCCCGTCACAGAAATACGTCATCCATATGACCCCGTTTCGGAAGTACGTCATCTACATGTCTATCCCACTAAACACTTACGGATCCTCTCGACTCGTAAGGAGGGAAAAAAAACTCTCTTATAAGATCCTTACAACTTATAAGGGAAAACGCACTTAGGAATTCTCTCGATTCCTAAGGAGAAAATGCACCTACGAGATCTTCACGACTCGTAGGGAGAAAGTCTTTATGAGACCCTCACGGCTCATAAAATTGAAAAGTATTAGGTGACAGATCCTAACCCTGTTTCCTAAGCCATCACCACTCTACAAAGAATTCAAGATTGACGGCTATATGCTATCTACAGACCGCACTTGCTAAAATCACATGGCAATAATGCAACAAGGAGAAGAAAGCAACAGTATAACAAAAAATGTGTATCTTTTATTCATGAATCCAATTGAGTACAAGACAAATCGTATAAAAGAGTAAAAAATGGATACATGTTATTCAGAGATTACAAGTGTTCAATCTATACAAAAACAACTACTAGGAAGGAGGCGTCTTCAATAAACCAGCTAGCTGCTCGTGCACTTTTCTCATCTCTTCCTCACGATCAGCTGCCGCGGCCATCTCTGCTTCAACTTGGGCCTGTTGCTGCAAACAGGATGAGAGTTTCTGATCAACGTCCTGCTGGGCAGCCTCCTGACTCTGCGCAACCTGCTCATTAAAATCAA
Source organism: Agapanthus africanus (assembly GCA_030015575.1). Classification (NCBI taxonomy): domain Eukaryota; kingdom Viridiplantae; phylum Streptophyta; class Magnoliopsida; order Asparagales; family Amaryllidaceae; genus Agapanthus; species Agapanthus africanus. Next base: position 700,808,995 of record CM057339.1, on the reverse strand, counting down.
GCTTCTTCCTTAACACCGGCCCGTCAGAGATACATCGTTGAAGGTTTTCAAAAATGGTGTTCAGCTGGGCAGCATTATCTGCAACCTCAGCGTGCAGTCGGGCAGATTCAGCAGCAGTCGCCTCGCGTTCCTTTCGCTTAAGAGTTGCCTCTCGTTCGAAATGGCGAAGGAACGGAACACTTTGCTCAACCCATGCGGCCCGCTGAGAGTTCAAAGCCTGAGTTTCAGGGGCAGGACACATAAGCTCAAGCTGATGCAGACAGGCCTCAATCTTCCTGCAATGATTAACCCAAGACTTGACGACGCCTTCATTATGGAAGTTTACAATCGTCGCCAGCATTGGATTGACCTCGGCAGCCAAATCTGTGGCAGATGTAGGAGCCTCCGCGTCAAGCTCCTCGACGTATTCGCTCAGCATACACAGACTCGTCACAGCACCCTTTGAGGATGGACGTCTGGAGAAGGGGCCTGCCGGCATCATAATGCGGGACTCGAAAGAGGCCGGAGTCGAATCGGCCACTGCAAAACAAATCACAATCAGATGACGGATTAAGAAATATAAGAGATTCATGAATAATAGGATTTACTATACCAATTGCAGCAGATGGCAAAGCCGGGAGGACCAGTGGCGCAACTAATCTCTCATCTCTTCCTTCAATCTGTAGCACTGCAATCAAGGCAAAGAAGAATCAGAAATGATTTCATTATCGGTAAAAGAAAGAGCATTAATTGAAGGCTGTATTCACCAGCGCCGCTGGATGAAGCAATCTCCGACGAGAAGGAGAAGTGTGGGTGCAGCACCTGATACAGGTGGTCAAAAAGGACTCCTGCAAGGACGCAATAGTGCAACGTCAATACGTAGGTTATACAGCTTAAAAAATAAGACTGATGAGTCACAAATCCGCACCTTCCAACATCTGAGATGGTATGAGAGAGGGTAGAGGAGATGCCACCGTCAAGGCGGTAGCTGATGGCGCTGCCTCAGGTAGTGCGACATTAACACTAGCCGCATCTGCATTAGAATCAAGATAAAACCTGTCAGGAAAGATTGCATAATGAAAAGAAGGGCGGTGACCTAAAATTTACCTGATGAGTCGCCAGCCGGAGCCGTGACGAGGGCGTCACTTGATACAACGGCGGCGTCTCCCTCCTCCATCGGGGTGGTCTCACCTCCCGTCGCCTCATCCCCTGACTCCACGAGAGCCGTCGTCATGCTCGCGACGCCAGGAGACGGCAAAGAACCCTAGGCAGGGAGAGCGATGATCGGAGCGATGATCGGAGCGGTGCCCGACTCTTGAGAAAGAGCGGCCATCTCGGGCCCAGCAATTGTACCCGTTTCGCTCGCCACCACCTCGGGCTCAGTGATTGCAGCCGTCTCATCCACCGCTGCCTTTGGCTCGGCCTTAGTAGCCGTCTCACCCGCCGCCACCTCGGGATTGGCAGTGATGGCTATCTCGGGCATAGCAATCGTGACTGTCTCGTCAGCCACTACCTCGGGCCCAGCAATTGCGGCCACATCGCCTACCGCCGCCCCGGGTTTAGGAATAGCAGCCACCTCCTCTACCGCTCCCGCAGGCTCATCGGTCGCCGCCGTTTCTTCGGGAAGGCTCGGCCCTGCAAGATAAGGTATATGAGAACTGATAGCTTAAAACTTTGACAACGGAACCTCACGGCACATTACCTGGAGTTGATTTACCGTTTGCTTCCCGAGCCGCACGTGCCGCCCGTCTATAAGCAGTAGACAAGGCGACCGGAGACTCCTCTGAAGGAGTAGCAGCAGGGGCAGCGGCGCTCGAACCCGCACCCATAGCTAGAGCAGCATTACGCTCCCTTGCTGCGCGCCTCTGGCGCTTCCTTTTCTCCCGGGCTGTCAAAGCAGACCTTTTAGAAGCCTCCCTCAACAGAGCATCATCATCTGCACCCAGGGTTACCTCTGGAGCCATCAAGGCTTCCGTCATCGGTCGTTTGAGTAAAGCCTCTTTCGGTAATACCGAAGAGGCCGGGACTTCGGTGGCTGGCCCGGGAAGAGTCTCCGTATCACCTTGCGGGACCGACATTGTGGTCCCTACGACGAGTTAAAGAAAGGGTTAGATTGTCCATAAAAAAGAGAATGAAGACTCAATAAGCCGAGATATACCAATGCCCAATAGAGCGCGATTCCTCTCCTCCTCTTCGAAGGACCTGAGGGAAGTCGCTAGAATCTCTTCAGTGGTAAAGCCTGCTACAAAAGGAGAAATGTCAATCAAAACATGATAATAAGAAGGAAGGTATAATGCAATAACAAGACGCGACTAACGTTTACTTGATTGCACGAGGGCGGCTATTTCTGTTTGAAGAGTGGCAGAGCGCACAGAAGCTGCAATAGCGGCCTCGAGATCAGTGTCTTCTGGCGCTATGACGAAACCCTCATTAGTCCCATATTCACTTAGGCCCGCGTTATAAGGAGCCTGAGGCTCTAGGCCGAGTACGGCATCAAGAGAGAGGACCGATTTCTTCTTCTTCTGTGCGCGAGCTCCGGTCGCAACCAATACCAGCTTACGTTTAGTGGCCACTTTGGGACGGCGAGTCCCGATGTCCGAGCCCATGCCAGATTCGGGTGAAGCTACATTCACCGTCTCCACGGGAGCACGGGGCACCGAAGGCACATCCACCGTCTTCACAGGAGCATGGGACAATCCGCGTGTGGGGCTTAACACACGTGGAGGCTCAACTGCAGCGACTTCTCTTAGCGAAGAGGGGACAATGGTCCGTCGCCTCAAAGGGACCTTGCGATCACTGGCAGGAGGTGCACTTTTGCGGTCAAGCAGCAACCGCCTTTCTTCCTTAATAACGGCGCCCGTCGAATGCTGGTACCATGCCGTATATGCATTAAGGATCTGTGGGACACAACTCGGCTCGCTGATAAAGAAGTGAGAGCCCGTATTTAAACGCATGAAGTGATGCAGCGCGCTCCGCATCCCCTCTTCAGTAGCAGTGGGTTCCATCAAAAAAGCCTCCAGCGGCACTCCTTGGTTATAGCTCAATTGTTGGGTAAAACGATGCGGATTATATCTCATGAAAAGCGCCGCATCATTTTTCCTAAACACCAGGAAGCCCGGTCTGATAGAATATAAATGGAGGGTCTCCCGAGCTGTCAGAACTGAGGCTCCGTCTTTGAAAATATCCTACAATAACCGCACCGTTGTGGTAGACTCTTTTCCGATGGTTAACACCTTGTCGGTAAAGGTCATCCTGTCTCCAACCGTGCGGGGGTGAAGGAGCAAACCTCTAGCAGCCCGCGGAGACGGATTTACAATTGAGGCGCCGACCAATCGCATAATCCGGGGGAAACTGCACCTGTCATAGAATGAAGGCCTTCTATGGATACTAAAAACGCTAAGTGCATATAGCTCGAGCCATGACATGAAGTAATGCATCGAGAAGTTCACATGCTGTACTCCAGGTTCAGTAGTATCCGCCGCTTGACTAAGGCCGTAATACAGATGGGCTAAGTCAGCGACCCCGACAGCCACTTTCACCCCAATAGTCATCCGGTGAGCCGGGTAAAAGACAGATGGTCTCATACGGCGAAGGTGCGTCGGGAGTGCGAACCAGCTCAACCATAGCCCAAGGAATCCCAAAAAGAATGCTTCCTCGTCCATTCCAGGGACTGCAATCTCCGCAAAAGGAACAACCGGAGAGTTGGGAAGGAAGAAACCCTTCTGATTTAACTCTATCGCTATCAGGTTGTCCAAACCTAAGCCGAAAGGGTCGTCAAGCGTGGCGAATTTAATGGCCTCCTTCGAGAAGACTTGTGGGTGAAGGAAGCGAGCGATGAAATCCTCGAAACTAACCCCACGGCTCCCAGATTCGAGAAAAAGGCCCTCGTAGATATTCAACACGTTGATCAAACTAGGAAACTGGTGTTGAACAGTATTCACCGGGGTAAGGCCCATTATCACCGACTTAGCACCAAAAACATATTCTTCCGTGGGAAGCAGCTCCTCATAATGCTCCCCTATGACAGGTAAGTCAGAAACTTCTGCAAATTCCTCTAGAGAGATTGATACTTCTCGGTCCAGCGAGAGGAAGGTGTGAGTAGGGATATTCCACTGCTCCAAAAAGGCCTTAACCCACCAAGTGGGAAACGTAGGATACTGGAAAAGAGAAGCATAAACGGCGGTATACAACCCAAGCCTCATCAACTGCGACTTTTTCGCTGACAGAATGTAGCGGGCCCATTGCAGATAACCGGTCGGATGACGAGGAATTAGACCTATGTTATATGGTTTCCCCCACGGCCGCGCCTCGCCTTGACAAATACGGCGTCCCAAGGTATCTAAAACCAAGGGAGGCTGAACAGGAATTGAAGCTATAGCAGGCTGAAGAAGGCTTTCTGAAGTCCAATTGACCATCTCCACGGCGTAGTTCACCGGGGGTGAGTTGGCGTAATAGATCGCCGTGATGGGCTCCAAGGGTACCGTACATGAAAAGGTTTGTCGACCCCTGATAATCTGATTGTATCATGACCCCCAAAGGTGAAGATTCTTATGTTCTGGATCATGGTCTCTGATCAAAGCTAGGACCTCCCGGTCTACGGGTGCTCCAGGAAATCCTCCCTCTGAGCGAACGAACGGGAATGAAGCATCGAAAGACATGTTGCCTGCAAAATGGGGGACAGAAATCAACTGTCAGTGTTGTAATTTAATTTTTAATTTCTGACACTCGGTACTTTAAAAGTTGTACCGCACTGCAATGCAGTGGAAAGGGGACCAAGGGGGACCCATAAAATCTAGATGACAGTTCATCATTAATAAAAAAGTCTCATCATTGGATGAGGTTGTCATTAAAAGAGGAAATCCTCAAGAGATTCTCATTAAATTAGAAATCTCTCGGGCAGAGGAGTAAAACTCCCATTGAGAGCAGCGCTCTTTACTAGACAGACGTCTGTCAAAGTCTAATGATGAAGGAATAAAATTCCTCAAGAAAAGCCTTACTCTGAGAAGATGATCCATCAAAAATAAAATTTTATTTTTAAGATCCATGAACAAACTCTTAAGAGTTCTTCACAAGAGATTAAAAAAATCTACATGTTCAAGAGAGCAAAACTCTGTTAATGAAACCCTAAATGGGTTTTCTTTAGATCAAAGATCTATGAAGAGCAAGGCTCTGTTAATGGGTAAAACCCTAATTTATTAAAAGTGCTTAACTTTACCTAAGGTTTGACAGAGTTTTACTATTGAAAAAGTTTTAAACAGGAGAGCTGTGCTCTGTGGGAGAATGAAATTCTCAGAAGTGAAAATTCTTAAGAAGAACATGAAAATCATCTAAGGGACCAAAGGTCCTATTTATAGGCATTGAAACGCCTCTTCAATTTCTGAGCTGATCCAAGGGCGCAGATGTCGGCACCGTTGCACTCACATGTGGGCCACGTAAGCGCAACGGTGGGGGGGCATTTGTTTCCCCCAATCAGAGCAAAACTTTGTTTTGAATTTCAAAATTCAAAAATTGAAGCAACACTTCAGATTCTGCGCGCTGCGCGCCACGTGTCAAAAGCAGACACGCCAGCGCCAGGAGCGCTGCGCCCTAGGCAGCGCACCCCCAATCAGACCAAAGCTCTGTTTCAAAATTTAAAATTTAAAAGATGAAGCAACGCTTCAGATCCAGCGCTCTGCGCTGCGCGCTACGTGTCAAACACGGGTGCGCTAGTGCAGTTGCGCTGCGCTCAGCGCTACGTGCCACATGTCAAATACGGGTGTGCTAGCGCAGTCGCGCTGCGCTCTGCGCTGTGCGCCACGTGTCCAACGTAGGTGCGCTAGCGCAAGGTGTGACAGCGCTGGAATTAAAAATTCCCCCACCATTAGATCAAAAGATCTACTAATAATAAATTATTAATTAATCATAACTAAAATTCTGTTATGGAAAGATTATTCAATCTTATTGAAACAAGAAGATTATCTTCTGTAAAACAGAAGCCTAGGGATCAAAGATCCAACGGTGGGAAATATTCCCAAATCAATCAGAGAAAGATCTCTCAAAACTGATTTAACAAATCAATTGGCCCTATATAAAGGCCCCTAGACTTCAAGTCTCGAGATACACAGAAAGAGAAAAAAAAACCTCTGCAAACTTTGAGAAAAACTCAAAGAGAAAGAAAGGCAAGCCTTTAGAAGAAAGAAGATCATTTCTTCATTTTTAAGGTAAAGAATTAATTCTTGAACAACAGAGATGAAATCATCTCGTAAAAAAAGAAACATCTTCTAAAAAGATCGTAGATCTATAAAAAGACCAAGGTCTTTGATTAAAAAGAAAAGATCAAAAGATCTAATCATAAAAATATAAAAAGAAGTATTTTACTTCATTCACAGATCTTTTGATCTATAAAGGCAGAGCCTTTTTATAAAAACAAGAACTGCTGTTCTTGGATCTTGAGGCAAAGCCTCCTTTGAAGAACGTAAATTTGTTCTCTGATCTTAAAATTGATCAAAATGCGCTATTAGAAAGTGCTTTGCACTCATGAACTGCGCCTTTGCGCTCCTTGGATCGGCGCTCAGCACCAAAACATGCCACGTGTCAACCATAGACACAATCTGCGCTTTGCGCTCCTGAAAACAGCGCACTGCGCTCTTGGGTTGGCGCTCAGCGCCAAGCGTGGCACGTGTCACTCACTGGCGCACCCATAAACTAGTGCAGCGCGCTCATAAATTAAAAGCGCAGTGCGCTAACAAACAAGCGCTAAGCGCGACACGTGTCCTCCTCGTGTGCGCTAACCGACAGAAGCGCAATGCGCTCTTTGACTGGCACAAAGCGCCTAGCGCGCCACGTGGCGCGCTGTCAGAAAATACTTTGTTCTGATAAATGCTATGCATTTAGTATAAGACAAAAAATGTTAGAGCCCAATGCTTGGCATTATTAAAAGGGCAGAGCCTAAACAAATGCCTAAAAGGCAGAAAAAAAATAAAATGTTAAACATTTTTAACCGGACTTAGCCCAATTCTGGCCATAAGTCCTCAATTTAAATTGAACCGGGCTCATCTACTCTTCCAATCAATTTACACCCGGTTCGAGGGTACATTTCTTCACTCCTTTGATATTTGTCGTTGTAATCCCTCAACTTCGTCAAAGAGGTGGCGGGTCCCAAAAACCACACATTACTACGGACTGTGGGGTCCTTAAACTCATGGACTATGATGTCCTTAATCTCTACCGTGATGTCTTAAAACTAACATCGGACTGTGGGGTCCTTAAACTCATGGATTATGCTGTCCTTAACCTCGACCATGATGTCTTAAAACTAACATCGGACTGTGGGGTCCTTAAACTCATGGACTATGATGTCCTTAACCTCAACCGTGATGTCTTAAAACTAACATCGGACTGTGGGGTCCTTAAACCCATGGACTATGATGTCCTTAACCTCGACCGTGATGTCTTAAAACTAACGTTGGACTGTGGAGTCCTTAAACCTATGGACTATGATGTCCTTAACCTCGACCGTGATGTCTTAAAACTAACATTGGACTGTGAGGTCCTTAAACTCACGGACTATGATGTCCTTAACCTCGACCGCAATGTCTTAAAACTAACATTGGACCGTAATGTCCTTAAACTAATGATCGACCGCAATGTCACTAAACAAAACAATAGAGCCTAAATTACTCTCTTGTTGGATCTAAACGATCCCGTTAAGTTGATCATAGCCTAAAATTAGACTAATGTATCCTTAACAAACATTTAAGTTGATCTTAGTCTCAAATGAGGCTAACGTATCCTTAAACCCAAACCCCTCAAACCCAAATCTAAGAAATATACGGATTTGGACTAGTCCACGCCCTACGGGCGACAACATAACTTAGTCTCCGTATACAATCCACGGGCAACCAAACACAAAACAAACACCCACGACACGAAGTGACCATCTGGAGAAGGAGAAAGTTGTTACCGCGACGCGGTAGCGTAATTAACTGCAGGGGCTTGCGCCTGCAGGGAAGAGTGTCCCCACAATCAAAAACCCCTCAGACGAGGGGGAATCTGACGAAGTCTGCTACATCGGCCGCATCCATTTAAACCTTCGATATATGATGCCATAAATCAACTTGGCATCTTCGGAAAGGTGGACGGATAGCACCAATTAGCATCTGCCCCGAATTTCAGGCAAGACGAACCTACGCGGTCGCGTCTCCGTGATTCCGGAGGGGAACACACCCGTATACAATCTTTGATGTCAAACACCAATGGATGTGGGATTATCCATCGCCCATCATATGGGCTAAGAAACGTATACGCTAGTCTACTCTAGAATATCGATGCCCCGTATCGATAGTTTCACGACTAGGAACAAGTGAAGGATGTATTTACGGACTACCCTGGCCCCACTAGTATGATCTGCATCATAATCGTGGTAGTCAAGTACTCATTCTAAGGGCTTTATCAACATGTAACATAAAGACAATAAGTGTACATGTTAAGATAAAGAGCAACCGGATAGCATACTATCATGTCAAGCAAGAAAGTCCTCCCTATATATGTTCAAGCATCCACTATAATATATATCATATGTACAATAATGACCTCTAGGGCATACATGCAACTAATAATCTCCCACTTGTACTAGGGCCAGTTGTTGTAGTATCTCATACCCAATGTCCCATAAAAGTCTCTCTAGGGAAAGACCTTTGTGAGTGGATCTGTCGTGTTATCCTTCGCGTCAACTCTCCTAATCTCGATCCCCTGGGGATCAACCATCTTCCTGATCAGGTGATACTGTCTCAGAATATATGTCTGGATCGCTGATAGGAACGAGGTTCCTAGGACAAAACCATAACTCCATTGTTGTCACAATAAGAGTTATTGGATGCTCAATGGTAGAAACCATGTTCATCTCATGAACAAGAAATATCCAGACATCCACTTTGGCAGCATCGTTGGTAGCGATGTATTCAGCCTTTAGCATCTAGTTTGCGATGGTATCTAGCTTTGAACTCTTCCAACATACCGTCCCTCCACTAAGGGTAAAGACAAAGCCTGAGACTGACTTTCAGTCGACCTTATCACTCTGGAAGCTCGAACTAGTAAAAGACTCCCACTGGAGTTCACCGTTACCTAACACCAAGACCATTTCTTTAGTGCTTCTCAAGTACTTTAGAATGTCCTTCACAGCTATCCAGTGATTCTCCAAAGATCCGATTGATACCTGATCACTACACCTAGTGAGTTAGCTACATCTTATCTGGTACATAACATCGCATACTTGATAAAGACTATTGCTGAAGCACAGGGTATCCCTTGCACGCAAGCTCTCTCCAAATCAGTCTTGGGAGACATCTTTTTGAAGAGAGTGATTCCTAAGTAAGTGGGCGAACCACCACGCTTAGAATCTTCCATACTAAACTCCTTTAGTATGGTATTAATGTACCTGAATTTGGGACACTCCCAACATCCAGTTAGATCTATCTCTATAGATCATAATTCTCAAGATGTAGTAGGTACCACCCAAATCTTTCATGGAGAATCCTCGTGATAAGAGGAGCTTGACCGAATGTAGCATAGGAAGCCCATTTCCTATCAAGAGTATGTCATCTACGTACAATACGAGGAAGACAATCTTACCCTCTACAACCTTCTTATATATACAAGGTCCATCTATATTTTTGATGAAGTCAAACTCTTCGACTGCCACATCAAAACAGACGTTCCAACTCTGTGATGCCTGCTTTAATCCTGATGGACTTAAGCATAACCACTTGAGAAAAGGTTTCATCATAGTCCACACCTGGTTATTGACGAAAACCTTTTACTTCAAGTTTAGCTTTGAAAGTCTCAACTTTTCCATCTACACCAAGAATCTTCTCAAGATCCACTTACTCCCGATGGGTTTTCCCCCTTCAGGTGCAACATTAAAAGTCATACTTTGTTGGTGTACATGGATTCCATTTTAGATTGCATAGCATCCAACCATTTCACAGAGTCTCCACTCGTGATGGCCTGCCTGAACCTAGTTGGGTCATCATCTACCATGATGCAATCCTCGCTCCCACCGTCACTGAGGAAACCGCAATATCTCTCAGGTGGATGAGGAACCCTACCAGATTCGCGGAGAGGCTGAGATTCGTTGGAGACTATTGAATCCTTTGGTTCCACTAAATTATCAGTCCTAGTTTGTATAGCTGGAACTCCGTCCAGTTCTACCTCATGACCATTAATTTCTTTCATAAGAAATTCCTTTTCTAAAAAGGTGGCATGCTGAGAAAGAAAACACCTTTTGTTCCTCGGTTTGGTAGAAGATATTCCCTTGCAAATGTTTGGGATATCCAACAAACTTACAGAATCGACCTTGCCTTGAGTTTGTTCGGATTTTTCCTTTCAACATAGGCCAGATAACCCCATATTTTAACTTGTTTAAGATATGGTCTCTTCCAATACCATATCGCATATGGAGTGGTAGGCACCGATTCGGTCGGAACCCTATTCAATAGGTATGCAACTTCTCAAGTGCATAACTCCAAAAGAAAACAGGCAATTCAGCAGTACTTATCATAAAGCACGCCATATCTCATAGGGCGCGATACCTCCGCCCCGAGTCACCGTTGTTCTGTGGTGTATACGAAGGAGTAAGCTGAGAGAGAATCCCATTCTCTTTTTAGAAAATCCAGGAACTCCATGCTTAAGTATTCCCTTCTCCGATCAGATTGAAGGACTTAATACTTTTACCCGTCTAGTTCTCAACTCCATATTTATATTCCTTGAATTTCTCAAAAGTTTCAGACTTGTGTTTCAACAGGAACATAGGTCCGAATCTTAAGAGATGGTCAGTGAATATAATAAAGTATGAGAAATCAATCCTGGTATATATAGACATGTGACCGCATACATCACCATGTATCAGTCCAAGAGTTCAATAACTCTAACTCTGTTTCCAGTAAACGGAGTATTGGTCATTTTACCTTTGAGACAAGACTGGAAAGCATCATAAGATGAAAATTCGAACAGATTCAAATATTCATCCTTATGTAACTTAGCTAGTCGTGTCACATTGATATGATCTAGTCTACAATGCCACAAGAGGGATTCGTTTATTTCTGAAACTACTCCTTTTGTGTGTGTTCTATATACTTTGAGCTGTGGTTTGATTTAGAATGTGTATGCCATTACATAATGTGCCTGATTCAATCAACTCTTGATTAAGGAAAGTGTTCACAACATTATCCTGCAATACAAAATTATATCCTTGTTTAACATAATAAAGAAACTGATGTAATGTTGTATATCTGGTTCGGTATGCAATAACATTCGTTCAGAATCAATGTATTAATATAAGGTGATATTTTCCAACTGATTTAGCTGCAACAATTGCACCATTCTCTACACTTAGAGATATATCACCTAATCTCAGTTCTCTACCTTTCTGTAGCCCATGTAACAGATTACATATGTGGGATCCTGATCCGGTATCTCATACCTAGGACGTAGAGGATACTGAAAAACAGTTCTCAGTAACGAACACCCGAAAAATATGCATCAACATGCTTTTTCCTCGATTGGGTGGAATGGGAATCCTGGTATTCCCCTATTTCCTGCTCAGACTTATAACAATTATAAGGTAGAGCGGAACCAACGTTCCCCAGCTCAGCATAATAAGTAGGTTCGGTCAATACAACCATATTATTATCTTGATTAAGGCATGTCACGATCACTACCAGGAGAGAGAGAGAGAAGAAAACACTCAGCGTATGCTCTTGCAAGATCAGATTGGTTATTATTTTATCTAATCAGGATGGCTCCCACTGTTCTTATCAAATCTTCCTTCAAACTTTAAAAGGTAAGACTAGCCGGGATTAATTACACCCTATAAGTTCGCCAATCTTTCGGACAGGCCAGTGTCGGTACTTTGAGGGAGGTTCCCCGTGCTTTCGCATGGACCTAATTAAAATAAACCTCGTTTTCCCAGGGGCGTAACCCCGTTAACACCTTTCTAGACACCTACTTTGATCGGCTAATTGTAATTTGCAAAACTCTCCAAGGAGTAACTCTTACTCGCAGTGGGTATCGTGATCCAACTATCTCATAGAAGGTATGCAATCTCATTGCAAATTTCAACACTTGAAATTCCCGATAATATTTTATCCCTAGCAGCTTATGACCTTAACATAGTCAACAAATCACAAGTGCTAGTCAAGTTTAACCCGTCATTTCATGATTGAATTAAACCCACCCGTACGACCCTTAACATAGTCAACAAAGTCGCACGACCCTGATCCAATCGCATCATATGCTTTAGCAGATAAGCACTAATTAGTTACCGCACACTACGCCTTAACATAGTCAACAAACGTATCACGAATACTAAATAGTCCTTATCTAAAATGACGGAGGGCCACGACAGGTTTTTAAGAAAAACTTTTGCGTAATGAACTTGATATCGTTGTAGAATCGAATGACTTTGAAAAGGAGTTTTTTTTAGGCTTTTGCTAGTTTTGCTAAAGAGGTCACTCCCGGTGAAGGAATCTCGGTTCTTTTCTCATCGAATGAGGTGCTGGATATTCATGAATACCACTATGCAAAGCAAGAACTAGAGAAGCAATCAAAAGACAAAACCGAGTGGGTTGTAGCATCTGCTAACTTTTTGCTAAAGAGGTCACTCCTGGTGAAAGGATCTCGGCTCTTTCCTCATCGAATGAGGTGCTGGGTATTCATCAAGGAATACCGACATGCAAAGCAAAAACTAGAGCTACCCTTATTGAAAATTTGATTCTACAACATTTTTAGGTTTCTTTCTTTTTCATTAATCTTATTAATGAAATCACATCATTTATGCTTCCTAAGCATCACAGATAAAGAAGCGAAAATAGAACGTACACCTATGCCATCCGCATTCGCCACAATGTCCTGTTATGCACCGTTAGGTTGCTTAACTAACGCTATAGCGGGGCGGGATCAGCGCGGGCGCAAAACATAAGCAACGTTTATTATATATCATATATATAATAATAACATTCGTCTCATCATATAAAATGATCACATCACAAAATGTCAGCAGCAGAAGTCAACATATGAAACATTGGATATACTAGGAATTCCATGTTTTAAATTAAGCCAGTAAAAAACACGGATTCCATGGTCGCGATGAATAGCAAAATCCACATTCCTAGACCCCTACGAGAGCGATAAGCAACCCTACCAATTCTAGAGTTAGGAGACCCGATCTCGACTCCTCGAGATGGTCTCCCACTGGACTCTAGAACCCGGTTACTTATGTTCCCCGTCTTGGGTCTATCTTAATACAGAAAAGTAAATAATATACATCAATGGTGACATCATCCTCAACCCGGAAGTGCCCCAATAAAAGAATATTACATACAAGTTTTTACATGAATGAAAATGAAAAAAACTCTCATCTCATGCAAAAACCCCCGGCTATTCAAACACGAAGATCCAATATAACATATCACAGCAACACATAACATCACATGTCATCAACGTAAGTAAATATGTATATCGCAATTGTTGTTGATATATAGCAACGAAACCGGCGATACACTACATATTACACTTACGGTCGCAGAAAAGAAAGTGATAACTACAACAATTGGAATCTGCAACCACCTTAGACATCATAAACCCGAAATATTGCATACTTCGGATTTCATGCCTAACCATATGAATTCCTTAGACATCATAAACCCGGAATATCTCATATTCCGAATTTCATGCCTAACAATTATAAACCACGCATTTTAGTCTCGATATTGAAAACACTTTTCAATATCAAGTCGGGCAATTCAACAAGATTCCCGACAAGTTGATCGAATGTTCGTCGGAAACTTTAGTAGACGGCCACACCCCCGATGCCGTCGATGAAGTGCACTTATAAGGAACACCGTGGCCGTGAGCATCCGGACGGATGCTTTAGGCAACGTGATTCTCTTGAAGTCACTTGGTCGGGGCTATGGGGCGTGGCTATCTAGTAATGTTACCCGGTGGACATTCGCGTACTATACGAGATTGCGACGGAGTTTTGATCTGAATCAAAACCCCGCGGCAACCAATCAAATAAGACTAAATTGCTACGTTTACAAAATTCAAACTAGTTTTCACAAAACTATTTATTGTGGATTCCAAATATTGTATCACAATTTACAGATAGCTAGACGATGTTAAACATTTCGATTGAATCAACAAACACCCAAAATTTCCCAGAGAGCTCAACACTTGAGCACAGTCTATAAAATACCCAGAACATGTCACAGCACCTATGGACTAACCGTAGAAGGGCCGACCCATGCCTCACTCATAGCGCCGCGGAACCGCCGCAAACCCTAGGGTTTGGCCACGGTTCCGCGGTCAAAGAGTCGAGTTTGGGTATCGTTCTTCTAGAGGGTCCATAAAATTACCCGCATGATATTTGAATATTTTTTAACTTGGAAAAATCCAACTTTTGGAAAATTTTCCAGAGAGGGGTGAAAAATGGGTTTTTGATATTCGTTTGAACTTTTTAACGTCGTCCAAGTTACCCGAAACGATGTTAAAATTACGACTACGAAACACTCCGAATAGCCATTACATAAAGATAACATCACATGTAATTTTTAGCAAAATCAAACAATACTTGAAACACCAAACCCCAGAGCCTGGAACACAAAAAATCGAAGCCAAACCAGCATCAAAAAAACCGGCCAGATTTCAAAGGGTATTGTTTCGTGATTTCGGAGTTTGTTTCGGTTTCGTAATTCATCTAACATCGTCAAAACAACTCCTAATGCTCTAGCTCGGCTCTGATACTACTGATGGTTTCCTTAGCACCCTCACTAGGTTTCGGAAGGCATCAACATGCCATTTTAAAAAATTCTAAGGTGCTAAAGAACCCTAAGCTTGGATCTAACTAGAAAATTAGGAGTAAGTTAGTATGTAATCAAACATTACACTAAGTGAATGAGGAATACAACCTTTGTAGACCGTTCCTTCACTTCTAAAGCTCCGTGTAGTAGTCCCTTCGCTCCAAGTAGTGATCTCCCGGACTCTAGTAAGAGTTCACAAGGTGAAAGGAACAGGCTTGCTTGAAGTTTTCGAGACCAAAGATGATCTACGTCGAGAAATCTCCAACTCAAGCTACCTCTTCACTAATTGGGAATTATTGAAGCAAACAACCTAAACTAAATGGCTAATCTAGTGTAGGTTGATGAAATAGGATTTTTGCTCACTTTAGAACAATTTTTCTCACTATATTTCTTCACTTTATAAAAAGCTAGAGAGAAAAATTGGAATGAAGAAGATGAAGATGTGAATGAAATGAGAGTGAGTGTGTCATGCCCCGCTTCCCAGTATACGGGCAGAGGACGCGACGAGGCCGCTACGTATTTACTCTGAAATAAACACGTTGAGCATATCTAAGCAATATAAGTAAAATGCACAAGAGACAGAGACAATAGATATAAATGAACAACAACTTTATTTATTAACATTCTTTTTAAAATACATCTGAAAAGTAAATACATGGAATGGAAAGCAATAACTAAACCGTGGCATAAGAGAAATAGAAAATACAGAATTTAAATGTGTACAAGGAATCTAAAACTCTGGGTCGAAAGCTAGCTGGTCCAAATCCTCGCTGGTGGGCTCAATCTCCTGATGGTCCGAATCACCTGACAACATTCCAAAGAAAAGAAAGAGAATGTCGTCAGCGAACAAATTGTTCGGTAAGTCCCAAAGAGGAGGGAGAAGTGGAATAGACAGAGAGAGGGTATCACTATTATAATGTTGTTTGTTATTTTAACGTAGTTGTTTGTAGCTTAGTACAGAAGAGGCCAGTGTATACGAGAGGAGTCCAACTTTCCCCATGGAGTAAGGTATAAGGAGCATAAGGAACCGTTCAGCCACGGTACAACGGCAATGGAGATTCAGGTTAGGTGTATTATGGTTACAGTCTCGTGTAACTTTTAACACCTTCCATACCAATCTACCCCTTTATAAACCCCGCGATATCTTGATTGTATTGTTGAATTATTTTCATTGTATATTGAATATAGACGGATGACTTGCCGAAACCATGATATCAGTAATGAAACGGATATAATGAATGAACATGTAAATGGAGTATATCTATGGTTCAGTTCAGTCAATATAGATTGATTAGATTGAATATATGGGTTCATGAATTCATGTTGAATATATACTTGAATTATATTTAATTCAGATTGATTATATTGAGATTTAGTCCGAGTCAAACAATTAGAAAAGAAATTGAATCCTGATTTATGTTTTTGTGCAATCGGTAACTGCTGTACATGGACAACATGATTTGTGTCTTTTTTAAAGACAATTATATAACACCGTTTGTTAAGTCGTCTACCTTAAATAGGCAAGCACCCATATCTTCGGCCCCCTGAGGCTCAAGAGACTGGTCCCGCTTAAACATATGTTTACTAGGATCCTTATTTTAATTAGTATAACTCGAGGGGGTTTTATGTAAAATAGTCTTGTTATATTTTCAAAATACACCTCAAGTATTTTATTATCGTCTTTAGAGTTTTCATAGATGTTTCTTTTATTCAATGTGAAATTTCTAGTGAATATGACCTAGTTTTTAAAGTATAAGGTATTTATTTGAAATATTGGAATTGTATGGTATTTTCTTGTAAATGAAATGTTTTTCTTGAATTTTGGAAATGTGGAATATTATAAATATTAAAAATAGATATTTTGATTTTAATTATATATAAAAAAATATAAGTTTTATTTATAATAGAAATCATATTTTTCTAAAGAAAAATGTATTAAAATCTTTTGAGATCGTATGCTCCTTGTGGAGGTCTGCATCTCACTCTACGAGGCCCAAGGATGTGCGATAATCTGCACCATACCGAACGGGTTCCCCGAAATGGGTTGTAGAGACGCAATTGCAAAGATTTGTTAAAATACATTTCATGTAGAAAAATGTTTTATAAGTTGAAGGTAGTTATATGTAAAGTCGTATTTTTCCCAAATCTATATTCCCAAATTCCATCGTGCTATATTATATATGTGTGTTGTGAGGAGGTAGGTCCTTACCTCGTGAGTTTTCTAAGGTAATACGGTTTAAAAAGTTCAAGCATGTCGAAATGAAACATAAGGGTATTTTACTGTAAAAGTAGAATAAAACTTGCTACGGTTATTATTTTGATGCCAAACTTGTTCTATTATCTTCGTTAATGTTTAATAGTCATGACATAATAGTTTGGTATTATCGTGTTTAAGAAAAATAGAACTTTTTAAGGAAAAACCGAATCGGAAGTCGGATTAACTCCGCTTCCGTCGGGTTTTAGTTTCGAATGTTTTTAGAATAGAGAAAAGAAAGAGAAGTAGGGACTTACTAGATGATTGGCTAGAGGAGAGAAAGAGGAAGAGGTGGGAGGTGCTGGTGCGTAGTTTCGTCGTCGGAATCTCCTCGGATTGCCGTTGGAAGTTCGTCGGAGCTTCGCCCTTTTGCTAACTCCACTTGCACACAAAGACTTGGGAATTTTCTTGAGAGTTTTTGTAGGATTCCTAAGCACAATAGCACGGTTTTTGATGGCATCATCCATGCCAAATTAAAATTTTGCCATGCTTAAACAACCCTAAACAAGATCTTTAACTAGAGATTCATACAGAAGCAACAAGTATACAACTTTACTTCTAAGCGAATGAGAGAATACAACCTTTGTAGACCGGTCCTTAACTTCTAAAGCTCCATGTTGTAGTCCCTTCACTGCGAATGGTGAACTCCCGGACTCTACAGAGGGCTCATTTGAAGAAACGAACAAGTTTGCTCAATGTCTTCGAGGCCGAAGATGATCTATGTCGAGGAGACTCGAGCTCATGCTACCTCTTCACTAATGTGTGAAATTAGTGAAGCAAACACCCTAAACTAAATGGCTAATAGTAGAGGATGATGAAGTAGGAAGTGGGCTCTCTTTAGATTTATTTTTCTCATAATCTATCATCACTTTCACAAAAGCTAGAAAACTTAAAATGAGGAAGAAGAAGATGAATCTCAAGTGATGAAAGAACAAATCATTAGGTTTTAAATGCAACATCGGTTAAGTATATCATATACACTAACCCTTGTAGAGAGTTAACCAATGTGTATGGTTAATGGTTGGGTTGATAAATATCTTAAGAAAAACAAAAGAGCGGACTAAGTCAATGGTTATCTTCAAGCTTCTCCAAGCTTCCAACCATCAAAATATCTCCACTAATTTGTAATTACTTAAGAATAAATATTAAACCCTAACATTAACCCTAGCATAGTGTGGGTCTCATACATCCATGTTGGATGTGTAACCTAGCACGTCACAACAATATATATCACATATATATTTTGTTCAAAAAGAAAACAATACATTTAACATATATCACATATATATCAATGTATCATAAGTGAGAAAAATGAATGCTTAAGTGAGCTAATATTAGTTAATGTAATGTAATATATCAAATATATAATTATACATTAAATTATTAAATCAACTCTTGATTTAATAATCCGGCTATATTACATATAATCGACTAATATCAAATGTAACATAATGCGAGAATAAAATGCGGTATCACATACACGCATTAATCTCGGTCCCGCACATATCACATATGTGCACCTACTCTGTTTCGCATGAACCAGAAAACCTCTGTGTAGGACTCTAAACACTCGTCAATACGCCGCCAGTAGGTGATAATCATATCAAATACCCACAAGCCACAAGCGGTCTGCCAAATGTAACGGCCACCTGGGTATTGAGTGATCAGAAGATCAGCAAGCAAGCCTGCTCACACTCCTACGAATCCAATCAGTAACACTACCGTACAGTCCTGTCTCTTCGTCTGATATGTCGCATATCAACAGCCTTGGGGTGGTATAACATCAGACTCCAATACCCTGATAAGTCATGCCGATGCAAGGTCCATAACGGTTCGAAGAACTACTGATAACACTTACCAGTAAATCTCAGCAACTCTGGCCAGGGATTTCCTGTTATGGCCAGTCGAGCATAGCGCAACATCAACTCCCAATACTGGGAGAGACGAAACCCCTCCTATCGCTCATTGCCTCCATGTGACTCGGGACTGTACCCAAAAACCACCTTTTTACATGATCTCTTGACCGTGGTATGGTGGAAATCAAAGCACAGTGGGAATCACATAAGACTCTATGACGATCTCGGGTGTACAAACTAACCTGTACCAGTGTCACCAGAGAAATACTATCATACGATAGGTATAATACCATCTAGGAGTTCTCGGCGAGTCCATTCAGTGTACCCAGTCTCCACTGAGCACCTGTATACCTTCTCTGATGTCAAAAACCAATGGATATGGGATCATCCATCGCCCATCATATGGGTCGAGAAGCGTATACGCTAGTCTACTCTGGAGTATCGATGCCCTGTTTCGATACTCCCTCGACTAGGAACAATTATAGAGTGTACTTATAGACTACCCTTGGCCCCACCAGTATGATCTCCATCATAGTCCTGGTAGTCAAGTACACTCCTAAGGGCTTTATCAACATGTGAGAGAGAGACAATAAGTGTACATGTTAAGATAAAGTGCAACCAGATAGCATACTATTATATCGGGCAAGATAGTCCTCCCTATATATTTCCAAGCATCCACTACAATATACATCCCATGTACAGTAATGGCCACTAGGGCATACATATAACTAATAATCTCCCACTTGCACTAAGGCCATCTGTTGTAGTATCCAATACCCAACAATTTAGCAGTGGTTATAGTATCCCATACTCAACCATCCCAAAATCTCTCAAATAGTATTTAGAGAAGCAGGCCTTAGTGAGTGGATCCCCCGTGTTAACCTCAAAATCTGCTCTCCTTACCTCAATCCTTTGGATATCAACTATCTCCCTGATCAGGTGATACTTGCCTCAGAATTTGTCTGGAACGCTGATGGGACCTGCATTCCTATGCCAAAGCCACAACTCCATTATTTTCACAATAACAGTTATTGGACGCTCAATGGTAGGAACCTTGTTCATCTCATGAACAAGAAATGCCCAGACAGCCACTTTGGCAGCATCATTGGTAGCAATGTATTCAGCCTTTATCGTCTAGTATGTCACGGTATCTAGCTTGGAACTCTTCCAACATACCGTCCCTCCACTGAGGGCAAAGATAATGCCTGTGACTGACTCTCAGTCGATCTTATTACTCTGGAAGCTCAAACCAAGAACTTTCTTTTAGTGCTTCTCGAGTACTTAAGAATGTCCTCCACAGCTGTCCAGTGATTCTCCCAAGATCCGATTGATTCCTAATCACTACACCTAGTGAGTCATCTACATCTGTTTTGGTACATAACATCGCATACTCTGATAGAGCCTACTGCCGAAGTATAGGGTATCCATTGCACACGAGCTCTCTCCAAATCAGTCTTGGAAGACATCCTTTTGGAGAGAGTGATCCATGAGTAAGTGGGCGAACCACCACGCTTAGAATCATACATATTATACCCCTTTAGTATGGTGTTAACGTACCTGGATTTGGGACACTCCCAACATCCATTTAGATCTATCACCATAGATCATAATCCATAAGATGCAGTAGGTATCATCCAGATCTTATATTGAGAATGCTCGTGATAAGAGGAGCTTGACCGAGTGTAGCATAGGAAACCATTTCCTATCAAGATTATGTCATCTACGTACAATACGTGGAAGACAACCTTACTCTCTACAACCTTCTTGTATATACAAGGTTCATCTACCATTTTGATGAAGTCAAACTCTTTGACCGTCAAATCAAAACAGATGTTCCATCTCCGCGATGCTTATATTGATCCTGATGGACTTAAGCATAGCTTTGAAAGTCTCAACTTTTCCATCTATACCAAGAATCTTCTCAAGATCCATTTGCTCCCAATGGGTTTTACCCCTTCAGGTGCAACATGCAACGTCATACTTTGTTGGTGTACATGGATTCCATCTTTGATCGCATAGCATCCATCCATTTCATAGAGTCGCTACTCGTGATGGCCTGCCTGAACCTGGTTGGGCCATCATCTACCATGATGCATTCCTCGCTCCCACTGTCACCGAGAAGACCGTAGTATCTCTCGAGTGGATAAGGAACCCTACCTGATTCGTGGAGAGGCTGAGGTTCGTTAGAAACTATTGAATCCTTTGGTTTCACCAAATCATCAGCTGTTAGTTTGTCTAGATGGAACTCCTTCCAGTTCTACCTCATGACCACAAATTTCTTCACAAGAAATTCCTTTTCTAAAAAGATGGCATGCTGTGAAACAAAAAATCTTTTGCTCCTCAGAAAGGTAGAAGATATACCCTCGCAAATGTTTGAGATATCCTAACAAACTTACACAGAACTGACCTTGCCTCGAGCTTGTCCCGATTCTGCCTTTCGACATAGGCTGGACAACCCCATATCTTAACTCGTTTAAGAAATGGTCCATTCCCATTCCATATCTCATATGTAGTGGTAGGCTCTGATTTGGATGGAACCCCATTCAATAGGTATGCATCTTCTCAAGTGCATAACTCCAAAAGAAAACAGGTAACTCAGCAGTACTCATCATAGAGCGCACCATATCTCATAGGGCGCGATACCTCCGCCCCGATACATGGTTGTGCTTTAGTGTACACGAAGGAGTAAGTTGAGAGAGAATCATATTCTCCTTTTTAGAAACTCCAGGAATTTCATGCCCAAATATTCTCCCCCTCGATCACATCGAAGGACTTTAATACTTCTACCTGTCTGGTTTTTAAACTTCAAGCTTATATTCCTTAAATTTCTCAAAAGTTCCATACTTGTGTTTCAACAGGAACATATGTCCGAATCCTGAGAGATGATCAGTGAATATAACGAAGTACGAAGAACCAACCTTGGCATTTGTAGAAATTGGACTGTATACATCATCATGTATCTGTCCCAATGAGTTCACTAACTCTTTCTCTGTTTTGAGTAAACGGAGTATTGGTCATATTACCTTTGAGACAAGACTGGCAAGTAGCATAAGATGAAAATTCGAACAGATTCTTATATTCATTCATATGTAACTTATCTAGTCGTGTCGCATTGATATGACCTAGTCTACAATGCCACTGTTAGTTATGTATATGCTCTAGAGGCCATTGTTGTACATATGATGTATATCATAGTGGATGCTTGGATATATAGAGAGATGACTTTCTTGCTCGACATGATAGTATGCTATCTGGTTTCAGTTTATCTAAACATGTTGACTTGTATTGTATTACTGTCTTGCTCTCACATGTTGATAAAGCCCTTAGGATATGTACTTGACTACTAGGACAATGATGTAGATCGTACTAGTGGGGCCAGGGTAGTCCACGAGTACATCCTATAATTGTTCCTAGTCGAGGGTGTATCGAGACAGGGTATCGATACTCCAGAGTAGACTAGCGTATACGCATCTTGACCCATATGATGGGCGATGGATGATCCCACATCCATTGGTGTTTGACATCAAAGATGGTGTACGGGTGCTCAGTGGAGACTGGGTACACTGAATGGACTCGCCGAGAACTCCTAGATGGTATTATACCTATCGTCAGATAGCAGTTCTCTGGTGACACTGGTACAGGTTAGTCTGTAGACCCGAGATCGTTATAGAGTCTTGTGTGATTCCCATTGTGCTTTGATTTCCACCTTACCAAGTTCATGAGAACGTGCAAAACGGTGGATTTTGGGTACAGTCCCGAATCACATGGAGGCAAAGAGCGATAGGAGGGGTTTCGTCTCTCCCGGTATTGGGGGTTGATGTTGCGCTGTGTTCGATAGGCTATAACTGGAAGTCCCTGGCCAGGGATGATATGGAGATCTACTGGTAAGTGTTATCAGTAGTTTCTCGACCCGTTATGAGCCTCATATCGACACGACTTATCGGTAACTGGGGTCTGACGTTTACCACCCCTAGACTGGATATGCGACATATCAGATGAAGAGACTGGACTGTACGTAGTGGTACTGATTGGATTCACAAGAGTGTGTACAGGCTTGCTTGTTGATCTTCTGATCGCTGAATACCCGGGTGGCTGTTACGTTTAGCTGACCGCTTGTAGCTTGTGGGTGTTTGATGTGATCATCACCTACTGCCGGCGTATCGACGAGTCTTTAGAGTCCTACACGGAGGTTTTCTGGCTCAGGCGAAACGGAGTAGGAGCACATATGTGATATGTGCGGGACCGAGATTGATACGTGTATGTGATACCGTATTCTATTCTCGTGATGCGTGATATCGGCCGGTTATATGTGATATAGCCGGGTCATCGGATCAAGTGTTGATTCGATAAAATGATACATATTATATTGGTCGGTTATATGTTATATAGCCGGATTATTAATTCAAGTATTGATTTAATAATTTAATGTATAATTATATATGTGATATATTACATTACATTAACTAATATAATCTCACTTAAATGATTCTTTTTCTCACTTAGGATGCATTGATATATATATGATATATGTTAAATGTATTCTTTTCTTTTGTTACAAAATATTATATATGTAATATGTGATATTGTAACATGCTAGGGTTACACATGCAACTAGTGTTTATGAGATTCACACCATGGCTAGAAATTAGGATTAGGTTTTTTAATTATTTTAGTTAATTCAAAATTGTGATGAATTAGTCTTGAGCTTGGATGAGCATTGACTAAGTCCACCCTTTTGGATATTTCTAAGATATTTATTAATCTAACCCTAACCCTAGCTCATGGTTTATTCTCTACATGAATTAGCCATGGCATAATTAAACCATGGTTGCATTTCTAACCTCAACAACAATTCATTCATCACTTGTTCTTCTTCTTCAAAAAGGAGCTTGCTTGATTTTTTCCAAGTGATGAAAGATTGTGAGAAATAGAAAACTAAAGAGAATTAAATTCCTACTTCATCATCCTCTTCTATACTAGCCATATGGATTAGTGTGTTAGCTTCACTAATCCATAATTACTGAAGAGATAGCTTGGGTTTGTGATTCCTCAAGGTAGATCATCTTGGATTGTGAAGACTTCAAGCTAGCATGGATCATTCACCTTATGGAGCCTCTCTAGAGTCCGGGAGCTTGATGATCGCAGCGAAGGGACCACTACTCGGAGCTTATGAAGCGAAGGAATGGACTACAAAGGTTGTAATCCCTAATCTCTTAGTTGTAAAGTGTTTACATTTCGATTCCGTATGATTCTTTAGTTAAGAACCTATGTGTAGGGTTATCTAGAACGGCAAAATTTTAACTTGGCATGGATGATGCCTCCCGAAACCTTGCTGCCGTGCTAGGTATCCCAACAGCTGCAAGAAGGGTTTGCTTATTTCTGAACTACTCCTCTTGTGTGTGTTCTATATATTTTGAACTGTGATTTGATTTAGAACTTATATGCCATTACGTAACGTGCCTGATACAACTCTTGATTTAGGAAAATGTTCACAACATTATCCTCCAATACAGAATTATATCCTTCTTTAACTTAATAAAGAATCTGATGTAATGTTGTATATCAGGTTCGGTATCTAATGACATTTGTTCAGAATCAATGTATTTAATATAAGGTGATATGTGCCAAATGACTTGGCTGCAACAATTGCACCATTTTCTAACTCTTAGAGATATATCACCTATTCTCAGTTCTCTACCTTTCTGTAGCCCATGTAACTCTTACATATGTGGGTCCATGATCCGGTATCTCATACCCAGGACGTAGAGGATACTGGTAAAAAGTTCTCGGTTATGAACACACCCGAAGAAGATGCATCAGCATGCACTTTCTTCGATTGGGTGGCATGGGAATTCGGATATTCCCCTATTTCCTGCTCAGTCTTATAAAAATTATAAGAAAGAACGGAACCAACAATCCATAGCACAGTATAAAAAGCAGGTTCGGTCAATGCATCCATATTATTATCTTGATTAAGGCGTGACATAGTCGCTATCAGGAGAGAGGGAGAGAAGAAAACACTC
Source organism: Agapanthus africanus (assembly GCA_030015575.1). Classification (NCBI taxonomy): domain Eukaryota; kingdom Viridiplantae; phylum Streptophyta; class Magnoliopsida; order Asparagales; family Amaryllidaceae; genus Agapanthus; species Agapanthus africanus. Next base: position 700,784,049 of record CM057339.1, on the reverse strand, counting down.
TGCGTACGCTCTTATAAGATTAGATTGGTTATTATTTTATCTAATCAGAATAGCTCCCACTATTTTAGTCAAATCTACCATCAAACCTTAAAAGGTAAGACTAGCCGGGATTAATTACACCCTACAAGTTTGCCAATCTTTCGGCCAGGCCGGTGTCGGTACTTTGAGGGAGGTTCCCCGTGCTTTCGCACGGACCTAATTAAAATAAACCTCGTTTTTCCAGGGGTGTAACCCCGTTAACACCTTTCTAGACACCTACTTGATCGGCTAATTGTAATGTGTAAAAGTCTTCCAGGAGTAATTCTTACTCGCAGTGGGTATCGGGATCCAACTATCTCATAGAAGGTATGCAATCTAATTGCAAATTTCAACACTTGAAATTCCCGATAATGTTTTACCCCTAGCAACTTATAACCTTACCAAGGTCAACAAATCATAAGCGCTAGCCAAGTTCAACCCGTCATTTCCTGATTGAATTAAACCCACCCGCACGACCCTTAACATAGTCAACAAAGTCGTACGACTACCCTAATCCAATCGCATCATATGCTTAAGCAGATAAGCACTAATCAGCTACCGCACATTACACCTTTACATAGTCAACAAACGTAGCACGAATACTAAATAGTCCTTATCTGAAACGACGGAGGGCTACGACAGTTTTTCAAGAAAACCTTTTGCGTAATGAACTTGATATCGTTGTAGAATCGAGTGAATTTTAAAAGGAGTGTTTTTGAGGCTTTTAGTAGTTTTGCTAAAGAGGTCACTCCCGGTGAAGAGATCTCGGCTCTTTCCTTATCGAATAAGGTGCAAGATATTTCATAAATACCACTATGCAAAGCAAAAACTATAGAAGCAATCAAAGGACAAACCGAGTGGGTTGTAGCATCTGCTAGTTTCGCTAAAGAGGTCACTCCCGGTGAAGGGATCTCGGCTCTTTCCTTATCGAATAAGGTGTTGGATATTCTACAAGGAATACCACTATGCAAAGCAAGAACTAGAGCTACCATTTTTTAAACAAGTTTCTACAACATCTTTAGGTTTCGTTTATTTCATTAATCTCATTAATGAAGTCCCATTTATTATGCTTCCTAAGCATCACATATGAAACGAAAGCAGCAATATTAATTATATCTCATATATATAATATAGGCATTCGTCTGAACATATCACAGTGATCACATCACAAAGCAGCAGAAGATAACATATGAAATATTGGATATACTAGGATTTCCGTGTTTTAAATTAAGCCTGTAAAAAACACGGATTCCACGGTCATGATGAATATCCAAACCCACATCCTTAGACCCCTACGAGAGCGCCAAGTAACCCTCCCAATTCTAGGGTTAGGAGACCCTAGAACCCGGTTACTTGTGCTCCCCACCTTGGGTCTATACTAATGCGTAAAAGTAAATAATATACAATGGTGACAACATCCTCAACCCGGAAGTGCCCCAATAAAAGAATATTACATACAATAAATTTTACATGAATGAAAATAAAAACTCTCATCTCACATAAAACCCCTCGGCCATTCAATCACGATGATCCAATATATCATATCACTGCAACACATAACAACACATGTCATCAACGTAAGTAAATATGCGTTTTCCAATTTTCGTTGATCTATAGCAACGAAACCGACGATACACCACATATTACACTTACGGTCGCAGAAAAGAAAATGAAAAACTACAACAATTGGAATCGATACTGCCCTTAGACATCATAAACCCGGAATATCACATATTCAGGATTTCATGCCTAGCAATGCAAATCTTACATTTAGGTCTCATCCATAAAAACACTTTTCAAAAGAAGTCGGGTAATTCAACAAGATTCCCGATTTCACCCGAGACCGAAATGTTACATTTACACGCAACTTTATAGATTCCAATTATTGTATCACAATCTCAGATAACTAGACAATGTTAAACTTTCCGAACGAATAAACAAACACCCAAAATTCCCAATTAGCTCAACACTTGAGCGGAGTTTAAAAGGTCCTCAGAAACACGCCACAGCTCGTATGAACCAACCGTAGAAGGGTCAACCAATGCCTCATATGTGGCACCGCTGAACTACCACAAACCCTAGGGTTTAGTGGTAGTTCTGACGGTTACATAATCGAGTTAAGGTTTCGTTCTTCTAGAGGGTTCACAGAATCGCTTGCATGATTTTCTGAAAGTTTTAAACTAAGGAAAAATCTAATACTTGGAAAATTTCCGGCAAGGGAAAAAGTGAGTTATTGATATCCGTTCGAACTTTTTATCACCGTTTAAAATATCCGAAATATCATTAGAATTACGAATATGAAACACTTCGAATTGGTTTTGCATAAAGATAACATCACATGCAAATTTAGCAAAAACAAACAACACCTGAAACACCAAAACCCAAAGAATGGAACACTGTAAAAATTCCAAGCCCAGACTCCTCTACTTGGCCGAGCAGGCCGGAAAAATGACCAAAGTGGCCGGCCCAAATCCGGTGACAAGTGTTGAAATTTATATAGTGTTCATGTTGCATCTCATACAACATTCTGCAGTTATTTAAAAAAAAATTGACACCTTAAAAAATTCGACAGAAACATGAGTTTTGATTCGGGTGTTTCGGTTTCGTAATCCTACACAATACGTCTAATTCTCTAACCTGGCTCTGATACCACTGTAGGGTTTCTAAGCACAATAGCAAGGTTTCGGGTTGCATCATCCATACCAAATTAAAATTTTGCCATGCTTAGACAACCCTAAACAAGATCTTTAACTAGAGATTTATACGGAAACAAAAAGTAAAAAACTTTACTTCTAAGTGAATGAGGGAATACAACCTTTGTAGACCGGTCCTTCACTTCTAAAGCTCCATGTTGTAGTCCCTTCGCTGCGAATGGTGAACTCCCGGACTCTACAGAGGGTTCACTTGAAGAAACGAACAAGCTTCCTCAATGTCTTCGAGGCCGAAGATGATCTACGTCGAGGAGACTCGAGCTCATGCTACCTTTTCACTAATATATGAAATTAGTGAAGCAAACACCCTAAACTAAATGGCTAATAGTAGAGGATGACGAAGTAGGAAGTAGGCTCTCTTTAGATTTATTTTTCTCACAATCTATCATCACTTTCACAAAAGCTAGAAAGCTTAAAATGAGGAAGAAGAAGATGAAGCTCAAATGATGAAAGAATAAATCATTAGGTTTTAAATGCAACCTTGGGTGAGTATATCATATACACCAACTCTTGTAGAGAGTTAACCATTGTGTATGGTTAATGGTTGTGTTGATAAATATCTTAAGAAAAACAAAAGAGCGGACTAAGTGAATGGTTATTTTCAAGCTTCCAACCATCAAAATATCTCCACTAATTTGTAATTACTTAAGAATAAATATTAAACCCTAACATTAACCCTAGCATGGTGTGAGTTTCATACATCCATATTGCATGTGTAATCTAGCATGTCACAACAATATATATCACATATATATTTTGTGCAAAAAGAAAACAATACATTTAACATATATCACATATATATCAATGTATCATAAGTGAGAAAAATGAATACTTAAGTGAGCTAATATTAGTTAATGTAATGTAATATATCAAACATAATTATACATTAAATTATTAAATCAACTCTTGATTTAATAATCCAGCTATATCACATATAACCGACTAATATTAAATGTAACATAACGCGAGAATAAAATGCAGTATCATATACACGCATTAATCTCGGTCCCGCACATATCACATATGTGCACCTACTCCGTTCTCATGAACCAGGAAAGCTCTGTGTAGGACTCTAAAGACTCGTCAATATGCCGGCAGTAGGTGATGATCATATCAAACACCCACAAGCCATAAACGGTCTGCCAAACGTAACGACCACCAGAGTATTGAGCGATCAGAAGATCAACAAGTAAGCCTGCTCACACTCCTGCGAATACAATCAGTAACACTACCGTACAGTCCGGTCTCTTCGTCTGATATGTCGTATATCAACAGCCTGGGTGTGGTATAACGTCAGACCCCAATAGCCTGATAAGTCATGCCGATGCAAGGTCCATAACGGTTCGAGAAACTACTGATAACACTTACCAGTAAATCTCAGCAACCCTGCCCAGGGATTTCTTATTATGGCAATCGAGCATAGCGCAATATCAACTCCCAATACCGGGAGAGACGAAACCCCTCCGCTCATTGCCTCCATGTGACTCAGGATTGTACCCAAAAACCACCTTTTTGCACGATCTCTTGACCATGGTATGGTGGAAATCAAAGCACAATAAGAATCATATAAGACTCTATAACGATCTCGGGTCTACAGAATAACCTGTACCAGTGTCACCAGAGAACTGCTATCCGAAGATAGGTATAATACTATCTAGGAGTTCTCGGCGAGTCCGTTCAGTGTACCCAGTCTCCACTGAGCACCCGTATACCTTCTCTGATGTCAAACACCAATTGATATGGGATCATCCATCACCCATGATATGTGTCGAGAAGCGTATACGCTAGTCTACTCTGGAGTATCGATGCCCTGTTTCGATACTCTCTCGACTAGGAACAATTATAGGGTGTACTTATAGACTACCCTTGGCCCCACCAGTATGATCTCCATCATAGTCCTGGTAGTCAAGTACACTCCTAAGGGCTGTGTCAACATGTGAGAGAGAGAGACAATAAGTGTACATGTTAAGATAAAGTGCAGCCAGATAGCATACTATCATATCGAGCAAGAAAGTCTTCCCTATATATGTCTAAGCATCCACTACAATATACATCCTATGTACAGTAATGGCCTCTAGGGCATACATATAACTAACTGTTTTGGCAGGAAATTGTGAATGAGGAGGGGTGAATTGAGGGTGGTATTTATAGGGAAAAAGTAGGGTTTAGGGGTGAAGAAAATGCATTAAAAATATGCATTAAAAAGGATTAAAAGGGGGTATTTTAATTCTCTGGTTAATTGCAGAGAATTTAAACAGTGTAGGGGGAGTGGGGTAGGCCAAGAGGCGCAAGGGGTTAAAGAAAATTAGGGTTTGGGCTCATTACCCCCGGTGGCGCCGGCCCAAGATGGCTTCTCGCCGGTCGTATTCCGGTGAGGAGGGCTCGGATTGGGGCCACGTGTCCATGACGCTTCAACTAGCCTATTGCACCTGTTAGATTATTTTGTAATTTACCCTATTACGTATAGTGCACGTGCAACTCTTGGGCTTCTAAAAGATTAAAAGAATTTTAAATAAAAAGAATGTGTGGATGATGGGATTTGAACTCTGGTGCTTTGATTCAGCAGTGCAAGGTCTTACCAATGAGCTACAAGCTCCTTCTTGTTGTTCAAAAGCAAATCAAACTTATAATTTGTGCTCAGGCTCAAGTATTCCTTTCTGTATTTTTTGAAAAAATTGTACAGAAAGTTTAGGGTTGTTACAGAGTGAGTGAGAATATCAACTATGGGTGAGATAATATCTCATATAACTCTTGTAGAGACTTAACCATGGCTAAACATAATGGTTGGGTTAATAAATATCTTAAGATAAAACAAAATTAGTGGACCTGGTCAATGTTTCTACAGGTTTCTCTAAGCTTCAAACCATGTGACTTTTACACCTAATTTTGAATTACCTTAAATAAATAAATACCCTTAATTATCTATGGAATGGTGTTAATCTCATACACCCATGAACAATGTATCATCAAGCATGACACAATAATATATATCACATACATATTATATAGAAGTGAGAAAAAGAAATGCTTAAGTGAGCTAACATTAGTTAATGTAAAATTAATATATCAAATATATAATCATACATTAAATTATTAAATCAACACTTGATTTAATAATCTGGCTATATCACATATAACCGACTAATATCATTTGTATCAACTTATCGAATCAACACTTGATTCGATAACCCGGCTATATCACATATAACCGACCGATATCACATATCGCGAGATTAGAATACGGTATCACATACGCGTATTAATCTCGGTCCTGCACATATTACATATGTGCTCTTACATCGTTTCGCCTGAGCCAGGAAAGCTCTGTGTAGGACTCTAAAGACTCGTCAATGCGCCGGCAGTAGGTGATGATCATATCAGTCACCCACAAGCCGTCAGCGGTACTAGCTGGACGTAACGACAACCCAGGTATTGAGCGATCTGAAGATCAACAAGCAAGCCTGCTCATACTCCTGCGAATTCAATAAGTAACACTACCGTACAGTCCGGCCTCTTCGTCTGATATGTTACATATCTAGCCTGGGGGTGGCATACGTCAAACCCTAATAGCTTAATAAGTCAGCCGATGTGAGGCCCATAACGATTCGAGAAACTACTGATAACACTTACCAGTAAATCTCAGCAACCCTGGCCAGGGATTTTCTGCTATGGCCAATCGAGCATAGCGCAACATCAACCCCCAATACCGGGAGAGACGAAATCCCCTCCTATCGCTCATTGCCTCCATGTGACTCGGGACTGTACCCAAAAACCACCGTTTTGCACGTTCTCTTGAAAGTGGTAAGGTGAAAATCAAAGCACAGTGGGAATCACACAAGACTTTATGACGATCTCGAGTTTACAGACTAAGTTGTACCAGTGTCACCAGAGAACTTCTATCTGACGTGAGTATCATCTAGGAGTTCTCGGCGAGTCCTGTTCAGTGTACCCAGTCTCCACTGAGCACCCATATACAATCTTTGATGTCAAACACCAATGGATGTCGCCCATCATATGAGTCAAGAAATGTATATGCTGGTCTACTATGGAATATCGATGCCCCGTCTCGATACTCCCACGATTAGGAACAATTGAAGGATGTACTTACGGACTACCCTGGCCCCACTAGTATGATCTGCATCATAATCATGGTAGTCAAGTACTCATCCTAAGGGCTTTATCAATATGTAACAGAGAGACAATAAGTGTACATATTAAGATAGTATACTATCATGTCGAGAAAGAAAGTCCCCCCTATATATGTCCAAGCATCCACTATAATATACATCATATGTACAATAATGGCCTCTAGGGCATACATACAACTAACAACTTCAAACACTAGATTACACCAGTGGAGAACGAAACAGGGACAAAGGTTAAGTGCCTAAAGTTTGATAATGACGGGGAATATTGCACACAAGAGTTTGAGAGGTTTTGCTCACAGAAGGGTATACATTAGTTAAAGACGGTACCGGAGACACCGCAACAGGATGGTGTAGCTGAAAGCATGAACATGACGATCCTAAAGCGGGTGAGGAGCATGACCTTGGATGCGGATGTGCCGAAATTCTTATGGACAGCAGCTGTCGATACTGTTATGTATCCGATCAATCGAAATCCGGCAAGTGTGCTCGATGGAGAAATTCCGGAAGAAATTTAGTCAGGTAAACCAGTCAATTACTCGCACCTTAAATTTTTTGGTTGCATTGCGTATTCATTAATAGATAAAGCGAAAAGAAGTCAGCTTGACTGCAAGTCTAAGAAGTATTCATTCATCAGTTTTGGAGGAGATGGGTTCGGATTTCGGCTGTGGGAATATTCAACAAAGAGGATAATACGAAATGGAACGTCATCTTTGATGAGCAACACTTGTATAAGGAAGCAAAGCAAGCCAATGAGGGTGTAATATTTGAGTTCGTTAAGTTAGATGAAACTCAGGTGAGCAGTCAGATGCCTACAGGTGCAGATTAGAATATGGAGGAGACATGCACTGCAGTGCAAGATCAGTTTCAGCAACCGGTTAAAGATCGGGTTGAGCAACCAGATGTTCTAATTTTGAGGAGATTTACACGAGAGAGAAGGAAATCTGAAAAATTAGTTACTGACTTCATATTATACAATGATTCGGGAGAGCCCGAATCCCTCACAGAAGCGACGCAAGACAGTGTTAGCAAGCAGTGGGAGCAAGCCATGGATGAAGAGATGGATTCTTTGAAGAAGAATTGTACATGGGATTTAGTGAAGCTACTTAAGGATCGGAAGGTGTTGCTGAATAGGTGGATGTACAGAATTAAGGATGAGACCGATGTCATGAAGCGGTACAAAGCTCTTTTGGTAGTTAAGAGATATGCGCAACAGTATGGGATAGACCATCAACATATATTTTCCCCGATGGTGAAGATGACATCAATTTGGGTTATATTCAGTATGGCGGCGGTTGAATATTTGCATTTAGAGCAGCTAGATATGAAAACAACGTTCATTCATGGAGATTTAGAGGAGGAAATCTACATGATACAACCACCGGGATACGATGTTAAGGGGAAAGAAAATATGGTGTGTAGACTGCAAAAGAGCTTTTATGGCCTCAAGCAAACTCCAAAGCAGTAGTATCTTAAGTTTGATCGGTTCATGTTGGAGACATGATTTGTGAGATGTGATTCAGATCACCGTGTTTATGTTCAGAAATATAAGGATGGCGACTATATTATTTTATCACTGTATGTGGATGATATGTTGGTGGCTGGTCCGAATTTCAAGAAAATTCAAAGTCTAAAGAAGCTGATGACTGAAAAATTTTCAATTAAGGATTTGAGAGCAGCCAAGCAAATTCTAGGCATGAAGATCATAAGAGATAGGCAGCAATGAAAGCTGTAGTTGTCGCAAAAGGACTATGTAGAGAAGGTTTTGAAGAGGTTCAATATGGACAAAGCAGAGCCGGTGAGTACGCCTTTGGCGAAGCATTTCAAACTCAGTAAAGAGTTATGTCCGACAACTCAAGAACAAAAGGATGATATGGCATGAGTGTCATATTCATCGGCGTTTGGGAGTTAATGTATGCAATAGTAAGTACAAGACCAGATATTGCACAACCGGTAGGAGTCGTAAGCAGGTACATACAAAACCCGGGGAAAGAAAATTGGAATGCAATGAAGTGGATATTGAGATATTTCGGGGGAACGTCCAGTCATTGTTTATATTTCGGGGGTGATGCTCTCGGTGTGCAAGGTTATATTGATGCGGACTACTCAGGTAATCGAGATAGTGGGAAAAGCACAATAGGGTATGTATTCACGGTTGGGAGAACAACAGTCAGTTGGATCTCCCGGTTGCAAAAAATTGTGTCATTGTCAACGACGGAGGCCGAACATGTGGCCATCATCGAAACCAGTAAATAGATGATATGGTTACAAAGGTTACTTGAAGAATTGGGTAAGAAACCTGAAGAGTTTAATACCTCATGAAGCGATAGTAAAAGTGAGATACATTTGGTCAAGAATGCTGCATATCACTATAAGACAAAGCACATCAAGGTGCGGTATCACTTCATACGTATAGCGTTGGAGGATGGTAAGTTGACACTGCAGAAGATCACGGGAGAAAAGAATCATGCGGATATGTGCACCAAGGTTGTAGTCAGAAATAAGCTGGATCTCTATTGCAAGTTGGAGAACCTCTCTGAAAAGATTTGATGAGAGAGCATATAACGGAATCGTATGAAGTCTACTAGTTCTTGGAAGTCATGGTGGAAGAAACTCCAAGTGAGAGAATGTTGAAATTATGGAGAGTCTTCCTCAGACGATATGCATGCATGCAGGAGCCAAAAGAGCAGAGCAACGCCAAACATCCGAAGGCAAAGTGACGGACACCTGGTCAAATCCAGAGCCATCACAGAGCGCAGGCAGACGTCTGACCAAGAAGTGGAAGACGTCTGACAAAGAAGTTGAAGCCAATACAGAGAAGCGACAGACGTCTATCGAAGTATTCATCAAACGTCTGCCGACGGGTTTTCTGCGTGAACCAAATATTTAATATTCTGTTCTATCTCTAATTTAAATAGGAATTAGGGTTAGGCTATATATAGTGATCTCTCATATGATAGAATTAAGGCCATTGAGACTATTGTATAGAGAGAGACGAATAAGAGATTTGAGAGAAATCTCTTAAGGTTGCTCTTGGTGTATAACTTTACTAAAAATCCAGTAGAAGTTTGCAAATTTCGCTCTGCCGAGGACTAGCCACACGGTAGGTGAATCTCGTTAACAAATACTTTGTCTCTCTGGTTTGATTCTCTTCTCGTTTTATTGTGTTGTCTTTCATTGTTTAATTTACATACTGCGTGGATTGGCCATTAGCATAGTTTCCGTGTTATTGTTCCTTCTCCCATCCCAACAGTGACCCCACCACCGCTGACGCCCTCAGGCGGCGATCACTGCTATTGTCGGCCTCTTCTAATGCGGTCTCCACCGCCTGCTCATGAGCTCATCACCCACTCCGCCGCCCCTTGTTTTTTGTTAGATCCCTAATCAAGTTCCTTGGATTGTTTATATTAAAGTTTGTTTGGGCTTGGTTGGACTTTGGACCCTATCCAACTAATCTAACTCAACCTGCCAATTGGACTGAGAATTATTGAGCTTGTTTTGAGCTATTTTGTGAACCCACCGTTGCCGGTTCCAAGTCCAGATGAGAAAGAGTGAGGGTTGTGGTAGGCTTATGACAGCCAACGTAAAACTTTGTCACATTCTATGATATGAACCATAATAAGAATATCGTTGGGGCGACCCCTACTCAGCGACGCGCTATATCGGATCTCGGTATAGTGTTAAGTGTGCAAGGGCTTTTGGACCGTCGTCCGGAAACGGCGTGCTACATTGGACTCCGAGTGTAGTGACAAATAAGTAAGGGTTTCAGAGGATCCGTATAACTTCTTGGAACATAGGTTCCCTTACAGGTAGACTAACAGAATTAGTGGAGGTGATGATTAGGAGGAGAGTTGGTATTATGTGTTTGCTAGAAACTAAGTGGGTAGGTGAAAATGGTAGAGTCATAGAGCATTGTTGTTATAAACTTTGGTATACGGGTAGAGATAAAAATTGTAATGGGATAGGTGTAATCATAGATAGACGGTTGCTTGAGGATGTAGTTGAGATTATGAGAAAAGGTGATAGAGTTTTACTGGTTAAATTTATTCTAAGTGGGGAGATCTTTAATATTATTAGTGCTTATGAACCACAGATAGGTCTTGATGACGCTAGTAAACGTCTGTTAGACGAGATGGTGAAAAATATACCTAGTGGAGAGAAGTTATTTATTGGTGGTGATCTTAATGGACATGTAGGTACTTGTCGTAGTAGGTTTGATATTATTCATGGAGGTTTTAGTTTTGGACAAAGGAATGAAGCAGGTAGCTAGATTCTAGATTTTTCCTTGTCTTATGACTAGATCTTAGTAAATACTTGGTTTAGGAAAAGAGAGTCTCACCTTATCATTTTTAGGAGCGGATCAAGTGCAAGTCAAATAGACTTTTTTCTGACGAGAAGGATAGATAGAGGTTGTTGTATCGACTATAAAATAGTGTCAGGTGAGAGTGTAACCACTCGACATAGACTTTTAGTTTTAGATTCTCGATTTAGAAGAGGACCTAGGAAGGTTAGACGTAAGGTAGAGCCTAAAATTAAATGGTGGCAATTGAAGGAAGGTAACCAAAAGGCTTTTATAGATCGTGTAGTTCAAGACAGATTGACAGTCTGAAGATGATTCAGACAGAATATGGAACAAAATGACTAGTTGTATCAAGAGGGTGGCAAGAGATCTACTTGGTGAGTCGAGAGGTGGTGCTCCACCATCTAAGAACACATCATGATGGAATGAAGAAGTAAAGGCTGCTATTGAAATTAAGAGGAATTCTTATAAAGATTTGAAGAAAAGCAAGGATGCAGAGAAATTTAAGAAGTATAAAATGGCTAAAAGGAAAGTTAAGAAATCTGTTCGGAAAGCTAAATCTAAGGTCTACAAGGTGTACGAGAAGTTAGACACTAAGGAGGCTGAAAATGATATATACTGGATTGCTCGGATGCGGGAAAGGAAGACCAGAGACTTATGTGCGGTGAAATGTGTCAAAGATAAAAATCAGAAGGTTTTAGTTCGAGATGAGGATATCAAGGAAAGGTGGAAAGATTATTTTGATAAATTGTTCAATGAGAGCTTTACTAAGAATTTGGATAGACTTGTCATTCAATCTCAAGATATAAACCGTGATTTCATGCGTAAAATAAGACTATCTAAAATTAAAGAAGGTTTAAAGTGTAAGTGCACGGCGGCGCCCCGGCCGTCAATCCGACGGCCAAACGCGGAAACGGTGGTAAACTTAAAATTTTGCGGACTTGGCAAACCGGCACCACCGCGCACTAAACCCCGGATCGTGCCATTAAACTAGTCTAAGCTACTAACAAGAAAGGGGAAGAGATATACCGACGATCCAAGTCCTCCGGTCTTCATCTCCACTCCGATCTCCTCGCGGGATCTCCGTCCGTCTCCTCCTCGTCGGAAAGGGCACCACGAAGCCGGGTACTTTTACGGGCTCCCACCTCAATACCGAGGCAACTCGCGCATGAAGCCGGCTACTCGACATGCTCAAGATATGCTGTAGGGAGTGTAATGTAGAATGTATGTCTCACTTTGGGGTTGGTTGCCATTTGAAGAGGATGGAGGAAACAAAGATAAGAAAAATGGTGCTTGCAGTTTTCTTGGCATGGAATGAGATCAAGAATGAAAACCTCTCTCAAAGATGAAGCTCTCTCTTCTTCTCTTTTCTTCTTCTCACTTCTCTAATGAAAAACTATCATGCTTAGAAAATGGTGGAGGAAAAGATTATGAAGCATGAAGGGAGGTGATGGTAGTAAAAGGTGGAGGGTAACCATATCCAAAGCATAATCATCACTAAACTCAAATCAAACCTCACTTCATTTCTAATCCTTTCTTATCACAATGAATGCAAGAAAAGCAAAGATGCTTTCATAATTAATCCTTATGCAAATAAATCCTCCACAAAGTGTAATTTGCAAAACTGCAAATTACCCCCTCCATCGGAAAAGTCCGGCCGGGAAAGAACAAAGGAAAACCGGCCGGAACGGAAAGCAAAATGGCAACTCTAGAAAACTGGTCCCGTAATAAATTACAGGAAAACCCCACACTGTGCATACACACCCGCATTTGTATTCCGTCCGGATACAAATGCAATGAGACAAAATCTACACTGTACTAAACTAGGACCGGCTTAAGCCAAAGCCGGCTAGTAATATCCGTCCGATCCTGATGCGTGCAATACCGCACGTATCTGATCGAACGCTGCCATATAACTATACGGCCACTAGTACAAAACCGTCTGATCCTGATCCGTGCAATACCGCACGTATCTGATCGGACCCTGCCATATCTCCATACGGCCTCTACAGCGTTTCGCCCGAAAGCTTGAGTAACTGAAAGTGTGGTGGACTCTAAAGACTCGTCAATACTATGGCTGTGGATTTAACCACTAGCACGTCAGAGGTATAAGCCAATACGTGACGGGCTACCAGCTATTGACCAAAAGGGACGTCGATGAGGAAGCTCACCCCGACACCCAACTGAGCCTGTCAGTGACAATATCCGTACAGTCCGGTCCGTTCGTCTATGAGCATCGCATGGCGGGCCTAGGGGGTTGGTAAAAGTCAGACCCCCAAAAGCGGTACAAGTCGTGTCGGAGTGTAGCCCAGAACACCCTGAGATACTACTGGAATACCTACCAGTAAATCTCCTGCCTTGGCCAAGGTCTTCGTGTAATGGCTCTCCTAGACACAACGCGACCTCACCCCCAATACCGGGAGAGACGAACCCCTGAAGATACGCTCACTGCCTCCATGTGGCTCGGGACTGTACCCAACTAAAACCTGTTTGCACGACTCCTTTGAGCCGTGGTAGGGTAGTAATCAAAGTACAGTAGGAACTCACACGAGACAAATGACGATCCCCAGGTCGATGAACTAACCTGTACATATGTCACCAGGGAACTGCTATCTGACGTCAGGTATAAGACCAACTAGCATGTTCCCGGCGAGTCCTGTCCGGTGTACTCATAACCCAATGAGCACCTGTATACATCTTAGGTGATCCAACTGACACCAGTGGCTTGTGAGACCGGCCACCGCCCCTCGTCGGGGTCTCGACTGTATACACTAGTCTACTCTGGAGTATCGATGCCCTGTCTCGAAACTCCTACGACTAGGGACCTTTTAAGGATGTGCTTATAGACTACCAGCTCCCACGTATATGATCGCCCTCATACTGCTGGTAGTCAAGCAAGAATCCTAGGGGCTCTATCAACGTGCAATAGCGACATGTCAGGTCACCTAAAGCAGTACACGATGATAAAGGTAAATCAGATAGCATACTATCATCTTGAGTAAGACTGTCCTACCGGGATAGGTCCTCCCTCAATCATTGCAATCACGTGCCTGTGATCCAATAATTGACTCTGAGGGCACTATCTCCAACAATCTCCCACTTGCACTCAAGGCTAATTATTGCGATGTCGCATACTCACAGCCCGTGTGATACCGAACACCCAACTCCTCTACTTGTCAGTCTTACAAAGCTTGTTTGCGAAACTATTGCGTTCGAGGAATAGCCTCAGTGAGTGGATCCGCTCTGGTGTTTCTTTCTATGTCTCTCTAAATTTCATGTTCGCGGAGAAAGCCATCTCCCGAAATGAGCAATACCTGTCTTAGAATGTCTGGATGTCTGATGGGACCTAGCTCAAAAATGAACTCCAAATCCAAACTTCTTAGACTGTATCGTCAACTGAACTTAATCAGTATCCTGCGCCATGCCTCCCTCAGTATTGCCTTGGATCACCTGTCCAAAATACTGCCCCTCATCAGAAGGAAAAACTATAGCTCTGACAACCTCCTTGTCGTCCATGTCACCTTGGAAGCCTGGAATGATAACTGTCTCTCGAATGAGGCTGTCGTTATCATATCCCTAGAACAGCCACTTATGTTCCAAAACTGCTTCCGACTTTCCTCCAGGATTGGATCAATATCAACTTATTGCATCTAGTGCAAGAACAACATCTGGTGTGGTACTTGACATCTCATGATTGACTCAATTGCCTAAGCAGGTGATCTGCCAATCATGCACATCCCTCTCTACTTTAGTCTATAAGACACCTTTAGAGAGGGTGACTCCATTACCTGCAGGTATACTACCGTGCCAGGAGTCGTCCATTCTAAATACTCTTAGAATGCTGTCAAAGTACCCTGATTGGGAAACCACCCAAATCTAGATCTAAAACCATAGATCTAGTAACCAGTATGTTTGATATAATGTCCAAGTCCTTTGTGGAGAAACCACTGTGTGACGACCAAAGTATAACCGATCGTAGCATAGGAGTTTCCTTTCTACTACCTTCTCAACAGATCAATCCCCTATTCTGATGACGTCAAACCTATGACTGTCACATCAGAAATAGATGATCTATCTCCGCTACATCTGCTTTAGTCTATAAATAGACATAAGCCTGATGTCCACCAATGCTTCCGCTGCTCCCACTGACTACGACAACCCTCTGGCAGAGTCATATAGACGTACACTTCTAAAGCTAGTTTAGAACGACGCTATACTCATCCTCCCACCGGGTCTCGCGGCCTGGAACAACAACAATGGCAAGTGTGGGTAAACAAGAACTTCCCTGTCACCGTCCTTGAGGCTACCGAAGTACCTCTCGGGTGCCTGAAGTTACCACCTTATCTGCGGAGTGGCCAATGGAATGTCAAATCAGATTGAATCTTTAGGTTCCTTATCAAATCTTCAGTAATCGTTTGCGGTTCTGGAATCACTTCCAGTTCTACCATACTCCCACTGCTGTTTTTGAAAAAATCCATTTTTAATAAAACTGTGGCGAGTCTTGAACAATATTTCTATTGATCTTCCAGATGGTAGAAAGTCAACCCTCGTCATAGCCTGGGTCAACCCACAAACAGCCATTACAGAAACGTGCCTTGAGTTATCCAGAGTCTGGTTTTAATCATAAGCCGGACAACTCCCCGTACCTTAACAACGTTAAGATATGAACTGTTCTATATCCAATATAGATCCAGAGGCACTGATTTAATTTAACCAGATTCAAATCATGCAGCTGTCTCCAGCGCATGTCAACTAAATGGAGAGAGGCCGATCAGCGTTACTCAACTTAGGAATGCTTCCAATTATGAGTAACCTGAAAGAGAAGCAAGTTCTCTTAATCATTACTATCAACTGAATACCATACACAAGTATCTACATCTTCGATCACTTTGAAGAATCCCGATACTTGCAACACCTGGTTCTCTACTTTACTCTTATACCTATAACTTCTCAAAACTTCGACCCTGTGTTTCTACGAAACACCTGTCTAAGAACTAGAGAAGTCATAAGTAAACAGAATACAGTACGAGGACCAACCCCTCTGTCCTGATGGACCCTGGACAACATACAATACTCTGTATAAGTCCCTTGAGTCTGATGACTCATTCACTGTGTGTCATAGGTTGAAAACTGTACTTATGGTTAAGAAGAATTACACCGCTGTTCAATGCTCCTTACCTAACCATCCACTGATATAGGTAAATGTCATCGACATAATATCAAAAAGGTATGTCTCACTCTATGAAAATAGACGTACAGATATATCAATTTGAAATTGGTGCACAACAACGGATATTCAAAACCAAATATTTGCCGACCGGCAAACAACCCAGGTGGCATCCTCAAATATCACCATTTACAACGAATCCCGATATAATGAGGATGATCACCCAATTCCCAATAACTCACTCCCACTCATCATCTGTAAAACCATACAGATGTGAGAATCTTACCTGGTAAATACATACCCTGGAGTAAGTATCTAATCGGGAAATCAGTTCTCTTTTAACATTACACAGTGAAACTGAAACATTGAAATGTTTCGTTGGGGTATCCTGGTATTCTCAGTAATGCCTCTACCATTATCCAGATTCACAACTGTAACCATATAATTCTTTGCCACCTCTCCAAATCCCTTTAT
The DNA here is from genome assembly GCA_030015575.1 of Agapanthus africanus. NCBI lineage: Eukaryota > Viridiplantae > Streptophyta > Magnoliopsida > Asparagales > Amaryllidaceae > Agapanthus > Agapanthus africanus. The sequence continues at coordinate 700,767,234 of CM057339.1, read as the reverse complement.
ATGTCTTTAGTCATTACCTTCTGTACACCCCTTTAGGCCAAATGGTTTTCTTCCTTCCCTACCGTTCGGCACCAGCCTATGGTTTGGAAGAAGACTATCCAAAAAGCATAAAGGGTGTACTGTCCTAATCCTAGGAGCACTCGCAATGCGAGAGAAGGTGAAGATAAAAGACACCTGAATGTACTTTATTCCTATTTCTCCTGAACCAGGATCCATCCCCGAACTGGAACGAGTTCCTTTCGAGTTCGTATATAACCATACGATGGATTATCCAATAAAATGGGACCTTCGTAGTGATACGGAGTGTCCTGGAGAAATACAAAGGTGATTTAGGATTGGCGAAGAAATACTTGGTTTGGTCGTGAATAGCAGTCGCAATTTACTTTGCCCTCTTACTAATCCCTTGCTTTGTCTGAACTTAATACCTTCTGTACACCGTTTTAGGCTAACTGGTTTTCTTCATTCCCTACCGGTCGGCACCAGCCTATGGTTTGGGAGAAGACTATCCAATTTGCATAATAGGTGTACTACTCCTAAACTAAGGAGTACTCGCAACCTGAGAGAGGGTGAAAAGAAAAGACAACTGAATAATCCTATCCGTTTTCTCCAGAACCAGAAACCATCCTCGAAGTCCTTCGAGTTCGTATATAACCATACGATGGTTTTGTCCAATGGAAGTGGACGTTCGTAGTAATACGGGGTGTCCTGGAGAAAAGGGTAAAAGTAGGAGTGGCAATGAGGTTCGCAACTCTGACAATCCAAAAGCCAGTGTTAAGAAAGTTCGGTCAACTTGGTCACTGAGTCATAGTCTAGGGTCGGGTCAATGGTCGCTGCCAGAGAGAGAGAGAGAAAAGAAACACTCAGCGTGCACTCTAACCTAGATCAGAATGGTTATCACTTTATCTAATCTGGAAACCTCCCACTGTACCTCAAATTCTCCTCCAAACCTGAAAGAAGAATTAGTCGGGGTCACCCGAGGAGTATACCAACTCATCAGTGGGAATCGGGATCCAACTATCATCGCATGCTAACGTGACGGAATCCGCTCACGGTATCACACTCCAGAAGGTATGCGCATATCTGGCAAGTTTCAGTTCTTTTGAAACTCCCGATGTGATTTCTGCCCTATGCTCTTATGACCTTGGCGAAGGTCAACAAATCATAAGTCACATGTCAAGTTCTACCCGTCATTATCCAGGTTAATTTGAATCCACCCGTACAAGCCCTTGACGAAGGTCAACAAGGCTATACGACTGTCCCAAACCAACGCATCTACCTATGCAGCAGAAAGGTAACAAGCAGCTACCATGCACTATGCCTTGACGAAGGTCAACAAACATAGCATGAATACTACGTGCTACCCGTCTGAAACAACGGAGGGCTACGAATGGTTTCTGGCGAAAACCTTTAACGTAATGAACTTGATATCGTTGAAGGAACGGATAGCTTTTTAGAAAATATAGTGACGAAAACCTTTACTAAAGAGGTCACTCCCGGTGAAGGGATCTCGGCTCTTTCCCCGTAGAATGGGGTGCAGGATATTCCAAATGAATACCACGATGCAAAGCAAAAGTAATCGGCTATAGTGAAGTTAATGCCCTGATGCAAACTTCTGTCCAAGGGGTCACTCCCGGTGAAGGGATCTCGGCCCTTGCCTCGTCGACTGAGGAGCAGGATATTCCAAATGAATACCACGATGCAAAACAGAAGTGAACGTCCTTGCAATAACAGCTTTTAGAAAAGTGTTCCAACAACATCAGATTAGGTTTGTTTAACTTGCATTGATCCGAATCAATGCAGTCCCATCATTTGATCACACCAAAAAGAACGAAAATATACTGATGTACGTATATGCCATCCGCATTCGCCACTGGGTCCCGTCATCACCCGTTAGGTTAGCTTACTAACGACAGAGCGGGGACTGGACTAGCGCGGATGAAAAACATATACAACATCTACTAATATATATACCAATATATTATATTTCGCTCAAGGCGTGATAAGAAATGCAACATCACAGAAATGTACAGCATCACAGAACAATACAGATATCTGGGATCCCCGGGTTTCACAGAGCCACTACTGAAACCCGACGTTCCCCTGGTCGTGTGGATAGCCTGTGCAATGAAAACCTAGACCCCTACGGGCACGGCAAGTTACCCGCCAAAACCTGAAGCGAGGCAGCCCCCTTCAGCGCCGTGAATGGACCACCCAGCACTTCACGGAATCCGGTAACTTGGGCACCCCTCCTGGGTCAACCTGTACCCCCTACGAGTGCGGCGAATAGCCCGCCAATCCTAGAGTGAAGCCCCCTTCGTCTCAATGCCATGAGATGCGGGCTTGTTGCCCTCTAGAACCCGGCTATCCGTGCACCCCACCGCGGGGTAATCCTAGTACAGAAAGTAAAATATACATACAACGGGTACATCGACCGCAACCAGGTCGTGCCCCAAAAGAATAATACAAACAGGCAGTGACGGCAGTCCACATGTCGGACGCTCGCCCCGCAATATCAAATGTACATAATACAATAACACTGTACTAGCATTGCATCCAGGCTATCCCCCACGACCGATCCGCAACATCACAGCATAAACATAGAACATCAACGTGAAAGTCACGTTCGCAAATCCGTCTAACCGGGCTATAGCAGTTAGACCGGATTTACCGATCGAGTGACATTCACGGTCGCAGATATAATGTAAATACTGTGAAAAATGTGTTTAAAATATCCGATCGATCAAAAATTAACAAGTGGGCCCTCAATCAAAACTGTAGCACTCACAGAAATCCTGGGCCCAATTTTAATATTCCAAAACCCATATTTTAAGCCCAGAAGGCCTCTGAAAAAATTTGGTGAAGTGATGTGAATAGTGCGCGGCGGAAGGGCCGCGGGAATGGGGTTTTCGCGGCGCTTCCGCGCTCCCACTGTGGAGTTACTTCGTCAAATTTTTACAGAACTCTTAGATTTTCCAGTACATCAATATTTTACAACCTGAAAAATTTTTCGAGACCAAAAATTTTCAACAGAAACTGATTCGAACTAAAATGCAGTTTTGGAACATTCGATCGATCGAAACAGAAAAACACATTACACCAAGCTAGACTATGTTAATGGCGAGGCTCTGATACCACTGTAAGTGCACGGCGGCGCCCCGGCCGTCAATCCGACGGCCAAACGCGGAAACGGTGGTAAACTTAAAATTTTGCGGACTTGGCAAACCGGCACCACCGCGCACTAAACCCCGGATCGTGCCATTAAACTAGTCTAAGCTACTAACAAGAAAGGGGAAGAGATATACCGACGATCCAAGTCCTCCGGTCTTCATCTCCACTCCGATCTCCTCGCGGGATCTCCGTCCGTCTCCTCCTCGTCGGAAAGGGCACCACGAAGCCGGGTACTTTTACGGGCTCCCACCTCAATACCGAGGCAACTCGCGCATGAAGCCGGCTACTCGACATGCTCAAGATATGCTGTAGGGAGTGTAATGTAGAATGTATGTCTCACTTTGGGGTTGGTTGCCATTTGAAGAGGATGGAGGAAACAAAGATAAGAAAAATGGTGCTTGCATTTTTCTTGGCATGGAATGAGATCAAGAATGAAAACCTCTCTCAAAGATGAAGCTCTCTCTTCTTCTCTTTTCTTCTTCTCACTTCTCTAATGAAAAACTATCATGCTTAGAAAATGGTGGAGGAAAAGATTATGAAGCATGAAGGGAGGTGATGGTAGTAAAAGGTGGAGGGTAACCATATCCAAAGCATAATCATCACTAAACTCAAATCAAACCTCACTTCATTTCTAATCCTTTCTTATCACAATGAATGCAAGAAAAGCAAAGATGCTTTCATAATTAATCCTTATGCAAATAAATCCTCCACAAAGTGTAATTTGCAAAACTGCAAATTACCCCCTCCATCGGAAAAGTCCGGCCGGGAAAGAACAATGGAATACCGGCCGGAACGGAAAGCAAAATGGCAACTCTAGAAAACTGGTCCCGTAATAAATTACAGGAAAACCCCACACTGTGCATACACACCCGCATTTGTATTCCGTCCGGATACAAATGCAATGAGATAAAATCTACACTGTACTAAACTAGGACCGGCTTAAGCCAAAGCCGGCTAGTAATATCCGTCCGATCCTGATGCGTGCAATACCGCACGTATCTGATCGAACGCTGCCATATAACTATACGGCCACTAGTACAAAACCGTCCGATCCTGATCCGTGCAATACCGCACGTATCTGATCGGACCCTGCCATATCTCCATACGGCCTCTACAACGTTTCGCCCGAAAGCTTGAGTAACTGAAAGTGTGGTGGACTCTAAAGACTCGTCAATACTATGGCTGTGGATTTAACCACTAGCACGTCAGAGGTATAAGCCAATACGTGACGGGCTACCAGCTATTGACCAAAAGGGACGTCGATGAGGAAGCTCACCCCGACACCCAACTGAGCCTGTCAGTGACAATATCCGTACAGTCCGGTCCGTTTGTCTATGAGCATCGCATGGCGGGCCTAGGGGGTTGGTAAAAGTCAGACCCCCAAAAGCGGTACAAGTCGTGTCGGAGTGTAGCCCAGAACACCCTGAGATACTACTGGAATACCTACCAGTAAATCTCCTGCCTTGGCCAAGGTCTTCGTGTAATGGCTCTCCTAGACACAGCGCGACCTCACCCCCAATACCGGGAGAGACGAACCCCTGAAGATACGCTCACTGCCTCCATGTGGCTCGGGACTGTACCCAACTAAAACCTGTTTGCACGACTCCTTTGAGCCGTGGTAGGGTAGTAATCAAAGTACAGTGGGAACTCACACGAGACAAATGACGATCCCCAGGTCGATGAACTAACCTGTACACATGTCACCAGGGAACTGCTATCTGACGTCAGGTATAAGACCAACTAGCATGTTCCCGGCGAGTCCTGTCCGGTGTACTCATAACCCAATGAGCACCTGTATACATCTTAGGTGATCCAACTGACACCAGTGGCTTGTGAGACCGGCCACCGCCCCTCGTCGGGGTCTCGACTGTATACACTAGTCTACTCTGGAGTATCGATGCCCTGTCTCGAAACTCCTACGACTAGGGACCTTTTAAGGATGTGCTTATAGACTACCAGCTCCCACGTATATGATCGCCCTCATACTGCTGGTAGTCAAGCAAGAATCCTAGGGGCTCTATCAACGTGCAATAGCGACATGTCAGGTCACCTAAAGCAGTACACGATGATAAAGGTAAACCAGATAGCATACTATCATCTTGAGTAAGACTGTCCTACCGGGATAGGTCCTCCCTCAATCATTGCAATCACGTGCCTGTGATCCAATAATTGACTCTGAGGGCACTATCTCCAACATAAAGAGAATGAGATCAAGAAAAACAGTTGGTCCAGATGGGATTCCTATCGAGATTTGGAAATGCTTAGGAGAAATATGCTTTAAATGGCTGACAGATCTGTTTAATAAGATTTGACAGACCAAAAAGATACCAAATGAATGGAGGAAAAGTACCCTTGTACTTATTTACAAGAACAAGAGTGATATTCAAAATTGCTCAAACTAACGTGGAATAAATCTTATGTGTCACACTAAGAAATTTTGGGAGAGAGTGATTGAACATAGGCTAAGCAAGGATATTAAGATAACAAAGAACCGGTTTGGGTTCATACCTGAACGATTGACGACAGAGGCTATTCATTTTCTTTGTCAACTTATCGAGCGTTTTCGAGAAAGAAGAAGAGATTTGTATATGATATTTATTGATTTAGAGAAAGCGTACGACAAGATACCTAGAGAGGTATTATGGAAGACAATGATGAAGAAGGGGGTCCCCGTCAAGTACATTGACATAATCACGGACATGTACGATAGAGTGGTGGCAAATGTCAGAACTTGCGGTGGCCTAACGAGTGATTTTCCGATTACAATTGGTTTACATCAAAGATCTGCATTAAGTCTATTCCTGTTTACCATCGTGATGGATGAGCTTACTAGAACTATCTAAGATGGGGTACCTTGGTGTATACTGTTCGTTGATGATTTTGTTCTAGTAAATGAGGCGAAAGCAGGGGTTAATACCAAATTGGAGTTATGGATGCAAACATTGGAATCTCGGGGGTTCGGATTGAGCAGGTCCAAGACAGAATATATGCATTGCAAATTTAGCAAACAGAGAAATCAAAACCATATTGGTATAACATTAGAAAGGCAAGAGATATCACCGAGCGATCGGTTTATATTTCTAGGTTCCATCATCCAAAAGGATAGGGAGATCGATAGCGATATTAATCAAAGAATCCAAGCTGGTTGGTTGAAATGGAGGAGTGCAATAGGGATTTTGTGTGATCGTAACTTTCCGCTAAAGTGGAAAGGGAAGTTTTATCAGAGCGCTATTTGGCCTGCCTTATTACATGGTACATAATGCTGGGCTCCTAAGAAACATCATACACAGAAGATGCATGTAGTGGAGATGCGCATGTTTCGTTGGATGTATGGTAACATTAGAAAAGATAAGGTGCGAAATGAGGATATTCGTGCAAAAGTTGGTGTCACACCTGTGGAGGAAAAGATCCGGGAAAACCGGCTAAGATGGTTTAGTCATGTGCGACCCAGACCTATGGAAGCACCGATTCGACGAATGGATACTCTCGATATAGGCAATGTCAAACGAGTGAATGGAAGACCGAAGAAAACTTAGGTGGAGGTGATACGAAAAGATATGGTTGCCAAAGGCCTCAATGAAAGTATATTGTTCGATAGGAGTGAGTGGAGGCGGAGGATTCATGTGCTGGACCCGGCGTGATTCTCATGTTGGTTCATGTAGCCTACCCTATATGCTTGGGATAAAAGGCTCAGTTGTTTTTTTTTTTTTGAGCTATTTTGTGAGTGGATTCGATTGGGTTTGATCTCTAAAATCGACCAAGGTATAATACAGTTTGGATTCACTTAATTTTGGGACTGGAGTGCTAGAATTGGGTTTTCTTTAGTTTGGATTTGGTTGAACTTCGAAGGTAATTGATTAGCGAATCAAAATCTTTTCGACTTGAAAACTAATTGATGTTTAGATAATTCTATGTGTATTTGATTCAATTTGAAATCCATACGATAACTTGAATTAAATAAAACATATAGCCTAATTTACACTCTCGAAATTGTACTGTTATGAATACTAAATTTCCGGACTTAAACTTGACTTAATTGTGAATTAAGTATAAGCTTTTAAAATAATTTGTTCTCGCAATTATTTTCATGGGATCTCAACTTGCATATTCATCATTTGCATGCATATCGCGTTGCGTACACTAGACCCATGGTTCCTATGTTGCGACATAAGTTACGTGATTTACATAAATCAACGCCTGTGAGATATTTCTATGCAATGCTAAATTTATAGTTCTGCAATATTTTTTGAGCTACTACGTCATTGAAATAGAGCCCCAGACAGAACCCATCAGATAAATTCATTATGCTCAAAACCGGAGAAAAATTAATAGCTTCATATTCCATCAATTATGGAAAGAAGAAATCACAAAAAAGAGTCTTGTGGTGCTTCTGTCGCTTGACTTGTTACTAATTTTAACTTCATCTTGTGCACTTGGAACTAAATCGAATACCATTGGCTTATATACAACTTATTAGGAATGGTAATCGCCCCATCCGTTCACACAGCAAAGATGAGCTGCCACAACAAGAACAAGAGAACACTGGGTTTGTGCGGTCAACTAAACCTCGCCTAAATCCACAGGGCACAAAATGTCAACATGAATAGGATCGATGTTTTAAAAAGAGGCCGTTTAAAACGAGACCGCTTAAGCGGACTCGGAGCGCTCTCTATCGTTCCGCTTTTACCGCTTAAGCAGTATAACATTCCCACCCATTAATCAGTATACTCTATGTCTTACTGATTGGAGAGCATTTACAGGTTTTTGAGTGTGGTTTTCATACTTTTGTTATCACACCTCTATATTGATGAATACATCCTTATAAAGTCTTACACAGTAAATATATATTACATTTGGTGTGATAATAACATCTAAATTAACCTTAGATCCCTACTTATTTTCACGTTGTTTTGTTATCTTCTTTGGCCTGACCTCAAACTAGCGTTTTGGGGACTTGGACTTTGATTTCAAATTTGAGTCTGACATTTTGACTTCGACTTGGAGACTTCGATTTTGAGTTCGACACTTCGACTTCGAGCTTCTCGACTTTGACTTTGGATGAAATCCGATTTTGGCTTCAAAGCGAGAGATAAAAGAGCTAGGATTTTGAGTTTTATTTCAAAGCTAGGGTTTATGGGCAACTTTGGCTTCGGGCGCCGAACTTCGACCAAATTTCGATTCCATGTTTTCAATTTTGACTTTGAGCAATATTGATTTCGACTTCGATACTCGTCTTGAAAGGGGATTAGGTATTTACAAATAGTTTAGAACCTATTAGAATCAATCTTTAACAAGTTATTTACAAGAAATAATCAATTTAAACAAAAATAAGACATCACTAACTCATGAGCGGCCACGGCCAAGCACTCTGACTTCTCTATTTTCCCCCGCTTTAAAAACAGTGAGCGGAACTGCTGATCTCACGAAGGAATAGAAAATTACAAAAGAGCTCACATATGAACAGTAGCGGACCCAGAAATTTTGATCAATGGGGACACTAATAGTAGAGCCAAAAATTTATTTCAGTACATAAAAGTTCTTTAGCCATAGAAAAATAATTGGGCCTTCTGGTAGTTTTATGTTTGACTAAATAAAATTTTGAAGTATTTGAACTTCACTACTATAAATAGGGGTTGCCCCTACGGATAAATCAGTAGGGGAAACCCACTGCCCCTACGGATAAATCCGTAGGGGCGCATAAATACGCCGTAGGTGCATACGCCGCAGGTGCAAGTCTTAGCCTTAAACATGCCCCTACGATGAAATATTTGCCCCTACGGTTTAATGCGTAGGTCTACTTGTCCCTACGGATTTCACCGTAGGGATAACATATTTATTTAATTTATCAGTTTATAAAATAAAATAGTTGCCCCTCCGAAGAAATCCGTAGGGACAAAAATATGCCCCTACGGCTTAAGGCGTAGGTACAGATGTGTAGGGGAAAAATATCAGGTATCCTGATTGTCACACCTCGCTTCTCAGAGTACGCTAACATGGGCACGTGACATAGCCAACCATGCTACCTGTGGGTAGGAAATATCCATCCACAGTCACATTACGGTTGTAGAGATATCAAGAATAAAATAAAATTATCTAAAACATATCCATAATCCAAGATAACATGAGTCAAGAATAAATAAATGCGGAAGCGAAAGATCCAATACAAAATAACTGGAATGTATGTCCCTTAATGCGGGCTCACATTAGGAATAAAATGCAGTAAAGGAAAGCTAACTACTGCTAATACTCACAGCTCAGCCTGTCGGCTGAAGTACTCCTGCTCGGGCTGTGACAGCGGTACAGAATCTGGGCCATACAAAACCCAGACGTCAGCGCGTCAAGTCATCAAGTCATAACATAATAAACAGGCAATGCGAATATAAACATGAATAAAGCAAGGGTAACAATAATATGAATCAGAGCAGTGCAGGGTAGTGTGCAGTGTGTAAACTGGACTGTTCTATCAGGTTCTCTGTTCTAAAGTCTTTGAAACCAAATTGATGAATCATCGATGTAACTCAATAGCATCCCGTACATACCCGGGACTATGGCCTCAATATTCTCGGGCTGAAACCGAGACATGCCGCTAGGCACCAAACAGGAATGTGTACACTCAATAGTATCCCGTACATACCCGGGATCACGGCCACAATATTCTCGGTTGAAACCGTGACATGCCGCTAGGCACCAAACAGGAATGTGTACACTCAGAACAGGTAATGAACTGTTGAGTTACAAGTCAGGTTTCACCTTTGATTTCCCCATACCCCCAAGTTATATGTGTAGGTCAAGTCAGGTATCCCAAAATCAAGAAACTAATGCCAACACAGGATCGGGTAAACAGGTTTGTCTGGATAGACAACAGGAATGGTCCATGAGGACTACATGTCAGGTTTGTTGGCATTAGACACAAGATCAGGTAACGGATCAAGTCATGGTACACCATGTCAAGTCAAGCAGTATACGGTACCATGTCGGGACAATCAATATATAGGTAGCAAGACAGGTCGAGAAGCAAGCGATATCATAGGTGTACTCACAATCAGTTATATAATCAAGCATGGTTATCAACAACATGATATAAGTAATGAATTAAGCAATAGGCAGATTCATTCGTTTTGCAATACAGTTATCAATTGTGTCACAGAGATGATTTCAACAATATAAGAATGCAGTAAGACAATTATAGCCATTTAATCATGTTAACAAGTTTAAGACTTCATAGATGCAATGTTATATGTGTATATAGGTTCCACGAGTGAAATCACAGTTTAAGCAGGTTAAATGTATACGAGTGTCCGAATGAAGTAAAACGGTAGAAAAGGTGCCATAGGCTACACCATCAGTGAAAGTGTAATTAAAACATGTAAATGTGATTATTAGGTTCCAAATTAGTAATTACAACAGGTAGGTTCCAAGTTTGAAGGATAAATGATATATAACAATCTTGAACACGAAAAACGGGAAATTATAATACCAAAGTTAAATTGCAGGTTTTAGGGTGTCATTAATTATAAGTAAATATTGTTTAGCATGTAGCAAGGGGTACTTGCCTCGACGGGTCACGAACCGGGAATACGGAACGATAAACGTCGGCGGGAAAAACTCGCGACGGGCGCACGGTTCACGGAAAGAACCCAAACGACGAACAGTGGAACCACACGGGTTGGGGTACCTCGCTGGAACATCGGGACGCGTCGTCGGCACGACCAGATTCCTGCGAACTTAGACACGATTACGGAAACAATATGGCTCGGAGACCTGAGGCAACGAATGATCAAAGCTTTGTTCTTGGTTTGTACTTGGGCCCGGCTAGGGATCTCGGTTGTTAAAGGTGCTTAGGTTGATGGGTTCAGTGTTGTGCTCGGGTGAAGGAGGCCACGACGATTCAGGTGGCTGCCGCGATGGGGAGGAGTTACGGAAAAATAAGTCAACAACAACGGAGTTGATGGATTAGGATTCGGGTGAAGGTTGTCGGAGGGATGAGGGTTAAGGGAAGATGGCGGCGGTGGTGTTCAAGGGGTGCCGGCGGCTACGTGCTTGGAGGCTAGGGCTGCTAGGGTTTCGTGGGCGAAGGAGATGGTGATGGCATGGGTTTTAGAGTCGGCGAGGGCCGTGGTGATGAAGGGGTGGTGACGGTCGCGACTAAGGTTGCTACGAGGTAAGGGTGCTAGGCCCAGTGACAACAGAGGTGTCGGGGGTTCTCTTGAGTGTTGATGGGAGGTGGTCGGCTAAGTAGTGGTGGCCGGAGTTGGCTAGGGATGGTTCAGAGGAGGAAGCGGCGAGGGATGGCGGCTGGGAGTTTGCGCGATGGTGGGTTCTGCCATTGTTAAAAAGAAAAGGAGGAAGGAGTTGAGGAGAGAGGGAGGTTAGCGAGAGGAGAGAGGGAGAGATATAGGGGGGAGAGAGAGAGATAGAGACGGGGAGAGAGAGGAGAGAGAGAGAGTAAGGAGGTGGGGCCCACGGAAAAAGAGGAGGCTGATTGGCTGGGAACGGAAATTCGTGAGGTTAGGAAAATATTTAAAAGATTTATAAGTATAAGTAAAATATAGTATAAGGTTTTAAAAAAAATATGACGGTTTAAAATATATAGAAAATGGGATTTTGGCGCAAAGTAAAACATTTCCAAATTGCGCCCGGGTCGGGTCCAAAAATTCGAAATTGAAATAATAAAATTTTAGGCGGGATCCAAAGTGAAAATGAAGTATTTTACAATCAAAAATCATACCCCCAAAGCGGACACACGTACGTGCGCGTAGCCGTCCAAACTCGCCCGTTTCACTGAACGGGAGGAGAACACGACGCACGGACGCTACAACAGGGTTAGGAGTGTCAAGAAGGCCAAGATGAATATTTTTAATTTTATTTTAGATGCTATAAATTGTTATATGCAGAAATGAATTAACGGGGTAAAATTACAATAAGTAACAATCAAGCAAGATAAATGAAATAAGTGCCATACTACGTTCAAACGGTAACTGCAGTTAGTAGCATTGGGCTCGGGTGTTACATTATACCCAACTACAAAAATAATTTCGTCCTCGAAATTCCAAGAATACAAAGACAGATAACTACAAGAAAAGGTGAGGAAACTTCTGCCGGATTTCATCTTCTCGTACTGTTAGCTCTGAATGATCCAATACGTGCGTTTCATCTCGAACATACCTTCGTAGTTGAGATACGTGAAACACATCGTGCACATTCGCTAAGGACTGCGGTAACGCCAAACGATACGCTACCTTACCAACATGCTCCAAGATCTCAAAGTGTTCAACGAATCGAGGACTAAGCTTTCCTCGACTTCCAAAACGAATCACCCCTCTAGTCGGTGATATCTTCAAGAATATCAAATCACCCACGGCGAACTCTAGAGGTCTTCTTGACGTGTCTGCCCAGCTCTTCTGTCGGTCTTGTGCTGCCTTCATAAGATTTCTGATAGTGTTAACCTTCTCAACTGTCTGCATAACCAAGTCTGGTCCCAACAATCTTCGTTCACCGACATCGTCCCAACAAACAGGTGAACGGCATTTACGACCATACAATGCTTCAAATGGAGCCATCTGGATAGTTGCCTGAAAACTGTTGTTGTAAGAAAACTCCACCAAATGTAGATGATCTTCCCATGAACCCTTGAGGTCCAACATGCATGCTCTCAACATATCCTCAAGAGTTTGGATTGTTCTTTCCGACTGACCATCAGTTTGAGGATGATAAGCTGTGCTAAACTTCAGTCGAGTCCCCAAACTTTCCTGTAAACTCCTCCAGAAGTGTGATGAGAACCGAGTGTCCCGATCGGACACAATGCTCACCGGTACTCCATGCAATCTTACAATCTCTTGCATGTACCGCTCTGCCAAAGTCTCTGTTGATTGACCAACCCGGAAAAGGAATGAAGTGAGCTGCCTTGGTCAACCGATCAACAATCACCCATACAGCATTGTTGCCCTTTGGACTCCGTGGTAAAGCCGTCACGAAATCCATGGTTATATGTTCCCACTTCCACTGAGGAATCGGAAGGGGTTGCAATAAACCAGCAACCCTTTGATGTTCAGCCTTAACTTGCTGACACACCAAGCACTTTGCCACAAAGCGAGCAATCTCCCGTTTCATGCCTGCCCACCAGAAATGCTGTCGAACATCTCGGTATATCTTTGTGCCTCCTGGATGTACAGAATAAGCTGAACTGTGTGCCTCCTTCATAAGCTCTTCACGAATATCCCCCTTTGGCACACACAAACGGCTACCATACCTCAACGAACCATCTTCGTGGATCAATAAATCTGTTCGTAGTCCGGCTTCGACCTGTCCTCGAAACTTTTGCAGTCTAGGGTCCTGCGATTGTGCTGCTTTAATATTCTCGATCTATGATGACTGCACTTGCAGCTGCATCAACTGTCCCGTAGAATGCGGTAGCACAACCTCCAAGTCAAATCTTCGAAAATCTTCAACGAGCTCCTTCTGCGTAGTTAACACCTGAATTGCTGGTAACCGACTAAGCGCATCCGGCACGACATTAACCTTCCCCGGATGGTATTTAAGATCAAGATTGTAGTCAGCCATCAGCTCCAACCATCTACGCTGCCTCATATTAAGTTCCTTCTGCGTGAACACATACTTCAAACTCTTATGATCAGTGAAAACTTCGACCCTTTCGCCCAAAAGGTAGTGTCTCCAAATCTTCAAAGAGAAAATCACAGCCGCAAGTTCCAAGTCATGAGTTGGATAATTCATCTCATGGGTCTTTAACTGTCTCGATGCGTACGCTACAACCTTACCATGCTGCATCAGAACACATCCCAGTCCTTTCCCAGATGCGTCGCTGTGGATCACCAATCCTCCGGAATTGTCTGGCACGGTCAGAATAGGGGCGGTTATCAACTTCTGCTTCAACGTCTCGAAAGCTAACGCACACTTATCCGTCCATACAAAAGGTACCTCCTTGCGCGTAAGCTTGGTCAACGGCTCCGCCAGACGAGCAAAGTTCTCCACAAATCTTCTGTAATACTCGGCGAGTCCAAGGAAAGTTCTTATCTCCGCAACATTCTTTGGAATCGACCAATCACGAACTGCTGCAATCTTTTCTGGATCGACGGCAATTCCATCGCCAGACACAACATGCCCTAAAACTTTACTCCCTCCAGCCAAAACTCGCACTTGCTCATCTTCGTATATAACTTCTCCTGTCTTAACGTCTGCAGTGCGATCTTCAAATGCTCAGCATGTTCTTCAAAACTCTTCGAGTAAACCAGAATATCGTCAATGAATACCACAATAAACTGGTCCAAGAACGGTGAAAAGATTCGGTTCATCAAGTCCATGAATACTGCCGGCGCATTCGTTACTCCGAAGGGCATCACTAGGTATTCGTAATGTCCATACCGAGTTCGGAACGCCGTCTTGCAAATATCTTCTGCTCTCACTCGGACCTGATGATATCCGGATCGTAAATCCAGCTTCGAGAATACCCTCGCGCCACTAAGCTGCTCGAAAAGTTCGCCAATGCGAGGGATCGGGTACTTGTTCTTAATAGTCACCCGGTTTAATTCTCGATAGTCGATGCACATCCTTCTTGTGCCATCCTTCTTCTTTACTAGAAGAACTGGAGCTCCCCAAGGCGAGTTACTGCTTCGAATCCAACCTTTTTCAAGCAATTCAGCAACCTGCTTCTTGACTTCTTCCAACTCTATTGGCGCCATTGGATAATACGCTTCGGATACTGGCGCTGCACCAGGAATAAGATCAATTGCGAACTCCACGTCTCGCTTCGGCGGTAAACCCGATATATCTTCAAACACGTCCATAAAATCGCGAACAATAGCCGGCTCTTCACTTTCATCACTTCCATTGATGCAAGAATATTGTTTGTCGGCCTAGCCCTAAACTCGACTGGCCCGACAGAACTGCTTCCTTACCGCAACTGCTGTCTGCTGCAAACTCCCCTTCATCCCAGATAAACTCTGCTGCTCTCGGCTGCCGCAAGTACTTGTGAGAAAGTGGTCAAACCCAGGGAGACAATCTGCCTCGGGATGTCCATGACCAAGCTGCGCATGAGCCTCCGTTCCCTGTCTGCATCGTTGGCAACTAAAGGTCCAGCGAAACTACTGATTCTCATCCATTCTGCTGCATGCACATCTATGGGTGCTCCATTCTGCTTTAGCCCGAGGAACTTCTCTTCCATTTCCTCTCGTGCGGTACGCGGGAATAACTTCTCCAGGAAACTCTTTGAAAAATCCGCCCACTTGATCGGCTTGGTCAAATGGTTCTCCTCTACAAGCGACCATTCTCGGGCGTAGTCCACTAACTGAATGCGTACTACATCAACTCTTTTCTCATCTGGAATCTGTGCCGCAAAAAAGCAAGTTCTCTGTGTCAACTAGCCACTGCTCCGCTGGCAACGGCTCCTCCAAACCAGTAAATATAGACGGACCCAAACGCCTAAAATCTGCTACGGTCTCTACTCGGTCAACTGGTTTAGCTCCAACACTGTTCAAAGACTGCTGAACGATCTGCAAACCTTCTTGAAACGATTCCTCTTGCTGCTGGACCAGCTCGGTCTGTTTCTTTTGATTCTCCAGCATTCCTCTTATCACTCCAAGCATGGCGGCTTCGTCCACACGCCCTTGGTACGTCTTCAAATTCTTACCGGCCATAATCCTGAACTCAAAACACCCAACATTAGCATGATGATAGATTCTGAATATAGATCAAGGCTAGAACTCTAAGATACTTAAATAGAGTGCCGCATTGTAACTATGCCGCAGTATCATAGCCACAATTACATAACTCCACCCAAGTCGCCTAAGTCCTAGAGATAACAAGGAATCAAGTTTCGAGTCGATATGCAAAGGAAGTTTGCACAACGTAAAACATATAATCAGGAAGAATGTGATTCAAGAATGGTAAAACGGCAAGGTGGCAGGACATGTTTCCTAAACACGGGTATTCTGATTCGTGTATTGGGTACAATACCCAACCACAAAAGAATCAACCCGACTATCCTATGGCTCTGATACCAAAAGAACCATGTCACGCCCCGCTTCCCAGAGTACGCTAACATGGGCACGTGACATAGCCAACCATGCTACCAGTGGGTAGGAAGTATCCATCCACAGTCACATTACGGTTGTAGAGATATCAAGAACAAAATAAAATTATCTAAAACATGTCCATAATCCAAGATAATATGAGTCAAGAATAAATAAATGCGGAAGCGAAAGATTCAATACAAAATAACTGGAATGTATGTCCCATAATGCAGGCTCACATCAGAAATAAAATGCAGTAAAGGAAAGCTAACTACTGCTAATACTCACAGCTCAGCCTGTCGGCTGAAGTACACCTGCTCGGGCTGTGACAGCGGTATAGAATCTGGGCCATGCAAAACCCAGACGTCAGCGCGTCTTGTCATCAAGTCATAACATAATAAACAGGCAATGCGAATATAAACATGAATAAAGCAAGGGTAACAATAATATGAATCAGAGCAATGCAGGGTAGTGTGCAGTGGGTAAACTGGACTGTTCTATCAGGTTCTCTGTTCTAAAGTCTTTGAAACCAAATTGATGAATCATCGATGTAACTCAATAGCATCCCGTACATACCCGGGACCACGGCCTCAATATTCTCGGGCTAAAACCGAGACATGCCGCTAGGCACCAAACAGGAATGTGTACACTCAATAGTATCCCGTACATACCCGGGACCACGGCCACAATATTCTCGGTTGAAACCGAGACATGCCGCTAGGCACCAAACAGGAATGTGTACACTCAGAACAGGTAGTGAACTGTTGAGTTACAAGTCAGGTTTCACCTTTGATTTCCCCATACCCTAAAGTTATATGTGTCGGTCAAGTCAGGTATCCCAAAATCAAGAAACTAATGCCAACACAGGATCGGGTAAACAGGTTTGTCTGGATAGACAACAGGAACGGTCCATGAGGACTACATGTCAGGTTTGTTGGCATTAGACACAAGATCAGGTAACGGATCAGGTCATGGTACACCATGTCAAGTCAAGCAGTATACGGTACCATGTCGGGTCAATCAATATGTAGGTAGCAAGACAGGTCGAGAAGCAAGCGATATCATAGGTGTACTCACAATCAGTTATATAATCAAGCATGGTTATCAACAACATGATATAAGTAATGAATTAAGCAATAGGCAGATTCATTCGATTTGCAATACAGTTATCAATTGTGTCACAGAGATGATTTCAACAATATAAGAATGCAGTAAGACAATTATAGCCATTTAATCATGTTAACAAGTTTAAGACTTCATAGATGAAATGTTATATGTGTATATAGGTTCCACGAGTGAAATTACAGTTTAAGCAGGTTAAATGTATACGAGTGTCCGAATGAAGCAAAACGGTAGAAAAGGTGCCATAGGATGCACCATCAGTGAAAGTGTAATTAAAACATGTAAATGTGATTATTATGTTCCAAATTAGTAATTACAACAGGTAGGTTCCAAGTTTGAAAGATAAATGATATATAACAATCTTGAACACGAAAAATGGGAAATTATAATACCAAAGTTAAATTGCAGGTTTTAGGGTGTCATTAATTATAAGTAAATATTGTTTAGCATGTAGCAAAGGGTACTTGCCTCGACGGGTCGCGAACCGGGAATACGGAACGATAAACGTCGGCGGGGAAAACTCGCGACGGGCGCACGGTTCACGGAAAGAACCCAAACGACGAACAGTGGAACCACACGGGTCGGGGTACCTCGCTGGAACGTCGGGACGCGTCGCCGGCACGGCCGGATTCTGGCGAACTTAGACACGATTACGGAAACAATATGGCTCGGAGACCTGAGGCAACGAATGATCAAAGATTTGTTCTTGGTTTGTACTTGGGCCCGGCTAGGGATCTCGGTTGTTAAAGGTGCTTAGGTTGATGGGTTCAGTGTTGTGCTCGGGTGAAGGAGGCCATGACGATTCAGGTGGCTGCCGCGATGGGGAGGAGTTACGGAAAAATAAGTCAACAACGACGGAGTTGATGGATTAGGAGTCGGGTGAAGGTTGTCGGAGGGATGAAGGTTAAGGGAAGATGGCGGCGGCGGTGTTCAAGGGGTGCCGGCGGCTACGTGCTTGGAGGCTAGGGCTGCTAGGGTTTTGTGGGCGAAGGAGATGGTGATGGCATGTGTTTTAGAGTCGGCGAGGGCCGCGGTGATGAAGGGATGGCGACGGTCGCGACTAAGGTTGCTACGAGGTAAGGGTGCTCGGCCCAGTGACAATAGAGGTGTTAGGGGTTCTCTTGAGTGTTGATGGGAGGTGGTCGGCTAAGTAGTGGTGGCCGGAGTTGGCTAGGGATGGTTCAGAGGAGGAAGCGGCGAGGGATGGCGGCTGGGGGTTTGCGCGATGGTGGGTTCTGCCATTGTTAAAAAGAAAAGGAGGAAGGAGTTGAGGACAGAGGGAGGTTAGCGAGAGGGGAGAGAGAGAGAGATAGGGGAGAGAGAGAGATACGTGGGGGGGGAGAGAGAGATATATAGGGGAGAGAGAGATAGAGACGGGGGGAGAGAGGAGAGAGAGAGTGAGGATGTGGGGCCCACGGAAAAAGAAGAGGCTGATTGGCTGGGAACGGAAATTCGTGAGGTTAGGAAAATATTTAAAAGATTTATAAGTATAAGTAAAATATAGTATAAGGTTTTAAAAAAAATATGACGGTTTAAAATATATAGAAAATGGGATTTTGGCGCAAAGTAAAACATTTCCAAATTGCGCCCGGATCGGGTCCAAAAATTCAAAATTGAAATAATAAAATTTTAGGCGGGATCCAAAGTGGAAATGAAGTATTTTACAATCAAAAAGCATACCCCCAAAATGGACACACGTATGTGCGCGTAGCCGTCCAAACTCGCCCGTTTCACTGAACGGGACGAGAACACGACGCACGGACGCTACAACAGGGTTAGGGGTGTCAAGCAGGCCAAGATGAATATTTTTAATTTTATTTTAGATGTCATAAATTGTTATATGCAGAAATGAATTAACGGGGTAAAATTACAATAAGTAACAATCAAGCAAGATGAATGAAATAAGTGCCATACTACGTTCAAACGGTAACTGCAGTTAGTAGCATTGGGCTCGGGTGTTACACTGATATTTTGTCCCTACGGGTAAATTTGTAGGGGTAAAGCTATGCCCCTACGAATTACTCCGTAGGGACAAACCTAACCCCTGTTACTGAGTCCATAGGGTCAAAATATCAGGTATCCTGATATATTGTCCCTACGAATAAATGTGTAGGGGCAAAGTTGGACCCTACGGATTAAACAGTAGGTGCAATATTTATACCTACGGATTAATCCGTAGGGACATATTATCAGTTTTTTTTTAAAAAAAGGGTTGTCTGTTTTCTCCTCGCCCTGTACACAATAATATATAAATCGTATATGAAAGTAATCAACAAGCAGAATATATACAGAAGTATTCATAATCAACATCTCACGCATAATATACAAAAGAAATCAACAAGCAGAATACGATATCAATCTAAATCAATATGAACACCATAAATATCGTCCAAAATATATACAATATATATCATATAAGTAAATACATGTTTAAAATATAAAAATCAAAAAGCTACCCTAGCTCGGTTCAGCTCCACCTCTGATAATCGCTGTAATCTGGCGCATCTACTCCTCGGATAAACCCTGAGTCAACAACTCGAGCAATGCGGACGGTGTGGGAGTCTGAGCGGGATGTGGAGCTGTGGAGCTGGTCTGCGCAACCTCAGTCGAGGTAGTGGCTTGTGGAGCCGCAGCTGCGGGAGTCTGAGCGGGCTGTGGAGCTGTAGGAGCCGAAGGAGATGCATGTGGAGCCTCATCCGAAGTACCATGTCGCATCTGTTCAGTTTTGCATGTGATAAACGAGTAAGAACTGTATATTAGTCGAATTCGTATCATTATCAGGTTATTGCGAAACCCCAATCTATGAATATCTAGTTTGGAAAACCATAGTTTATTTTAATTACACAGTTCTATGTATATATGATTAATCAAAGCTAAGTCTACAACCAAATAAGTTCAGGCTACGTACTAATATTGGATATGTTGCTATCTATAATATGACATAATATTTTACTATTAAGTAGTATACATACCATCATCTCCTTCAACTCCTGGACGGTGGCCTTCAAGATGTCAAGTTCTTGCTCTAGACGTTGCTCACGGGAGATAGAGGAAGTAACCGCCGGAGTGGAGTCCAACCTCATATGGGCCCTGCTAGGACCCAGTCCCCGGCCTCTCTCCCAACCTCCATGGTGCCCTCCGTATGCGGCGTTTAGGACTGGGGTCAGCAGCATCGGATCGTTCTATCCAGTAAAATCGATCCCCGATGCCTCGTCCTGCTCAACCACTCACTCCTACACCCACATTAACCAGTAAAATATAAGTATATCATTTAAATTTAAACTTTTCAAAACAAAAATTTCAAATAGGGGTTGAATAAATATTAACACTTACGCAATACTCCTGGGTAGCGGTGTCGGGGTATCGAAGCTCGCCTGTGGCGGGATCTGTCGAGGTGCCATGGACGGAAAGATAAGCGGACAGCACGCTCGGTGTACCACCCTGAGCCAGGGTCTGAGCTCTCTGAAATTCGCCAAAATTTTATATTTATTATAAAATAACTCTTAAGTTCACATTATATTAAAATAGATCTATTGTAATTTACCGATGCCTCCATGGCACGAGTAATATTCCTCGAGCCACCTGTATAAGTGGGGCGACCCCTCTTTGCCGACTTCCTATTCTCTTTATTTTGATTCGCCTGTTTCTGCACAACACATTCAGATTTAGTTTTCTAATTAAGCAACACAAAAAATAAATTATATACTAAACAATGAATTACATTTAAAATACATACCTATTTGCGCCGAGAGTAGAAATATTGGCACAATAGAGGCCATGTATCTACGTTGACTCTCGCAAAGGCCGGAGTATGTAGCAGGGCCGCTCTCTCTGCCTTGGGGGTCGTCATACATAGGGAATAGCAGTCGATCTTCAGCTCGTTCCTATTGTATCGGACCTTTGATTGCATGTTCTTCATCAGTCCATGGTACAGAGCGTGAAGATCGGGCACCCTCCCAGGATGATCAGGGTCGGGTACATGCTGAAAATCCTAATCCAACCGCAAATACAAAAAAAACAATGTTATTAAATTTCAAGTGTTAAATAATAATAAATATATTGGGTAAGTCGAATGAAACTATATATTAATACCCGGGCCTGATCCAAGAAGAGGGCAAATGAGCACTGGTGCTAGTCGCCCCACTCAACGTGAAGTGGATACTTCTTCATGAGGCGGCTCTCATCCCCCATATACCGGCCGAACCTCTCGGTATAATCGCCGTTATAGAGATAATAAGGGGTAAAGAAGAGGGGGAATGCTACCTCCCCCTGGCTCTGTCGGGCCTCAGCCTATGAGACTGATTCGGGCCTCGAGTCCTCCTCTCGGCATGGGGATGCCCTGCGTCTACAAGAAATATCATGACAATCAATATTAAGACAAAGTGGTATTAAGAAATCAAGGTTTAACGAAAATTGAAGTGTGATATATACCTCCGGCGACAGAAGCACGAGCCTGGGCTCGGGCAGTAGCACGAGCGGGACGATAGTTCCTCCGGTGAAGAACAGCCGGTGACCCAGACATGGACGTATTCCCTCCAACTAGAAAATAAATATCGATAAAATTACATGAGTATTTAAAGGATATGTAAAATGAATAAATATTTTATATTTATTCATACAAACCTGCAGACTGAGCGGAGCATATAGAAGTGACGGGAGTGGCCCCTGCACTTGATGTAAACATTCCCGCAGGTGCGGTGGTGGGCTCTGCCCCTGATGTAAGTACGTAAGAGCAAAAAGAATGTATGTATATTTATGATATAGCATTCTAAATCAATATACATGCACTATATGATATATAAACATACCTGGAGGTGCGGGAGTGGCCTCTGTCCCTGATGTGGACGCACCAACAGCTAGACAATCAAACATTGACTATGTAAGTAATTTTGACATGAATATGCATGTATATCTATAATATTACATTCAAAATGAATAGGGCTGTAACATACCTGGAGGTGCGGGAGTGGCCTTTGTCCCTGATGTGGACGCACCATCAACAGCTAGACAATCAAATATTGACTATGTAAGTAATTTTGACATGAATATGCATGTATATCTATAATAGATATTACATTCAAAATGAATATGCGTGCAATATACCTGTAGGTGTGGCAAAGTCCACACGGAAGGAGGCATCCGAAGGGGTCTCCGATCAGGGTGCAAGACCAGCCCTCTGAAGCTCCCTATGCAGCTCTCCGGGTGGCAGAACCGCTCTGCCTCTGCCTCTGCCGGTGCCGCGGCTGGAGCTCCTGCCGCCCCTCGCTGCTCCCGTCGTCGTCATCAAATCTAGATAAAACGGTTCGTGTACGCATTAGACAATCATTACATATGCATGTTATATATGTATAGATCGTAAAATGTGAAGTAATAATATAACATTACTGATAACCTTTTTTATTTCGTGGACGCATTAGACATATCTACTTGGATTTCATCATCGATATCATCTCTAACCCACGTAACTTCATGATCAGCCGAAGAAAACCCGTCTTTCGAAATAGACGGTCGGAGCACTCTAAGTCTTCTCTCTTCTTCATTCTCATCGCTGTCCTAGAATTCTGGGACATTGTAAATATCCCTGAGTTTCCAACGGCATACGACGCTCTATCCCGAATGCTTCAAACACTGTGAGTAGTATATTTGGAACGCTTGGTTTGGAAAGATAAACGGATCCTCCTGACCGTAAAATCGAAGTGTGTTCACACTGGTCAATCCATATTCATCTTTCCAAGTCCCAAGATTGCTTCTCCACTTATCAGTATCGGTTCGTGTATCATACCAAATACACTGAAATATGTAAAAGGGTTCTGATCGTCCGGGATATTGGATGTCGAGTATACAATTTAAGTATCCATAATAAATCACACCATCCGATCCTACCGTTGCAATCCCACTATTCTGAGCGGTTCTAGATGTTTATATGTCATTAAATTCGAATTTGTATCCAAGGACACCGAATCCTTTATAATATGCAACCTTCACACTAGGAAACTGAGTTAAACATCTTGAGACACTCTCTAATGATGCAGACAAGTTCGGATCGTGGATCTAACAAAATAAATTTTACGACAAATACATAACGATATAAGTTTAGATTAAAACCGATAGCAATAACATGTTATTCAAATAACTTAAATGATCTGCAACCCAATCGTAAAAAATATCCTGATGATATTTTTCCAATCGTTCATCGTTCCAATCAGGATGTCCCTCACGTGCCTCGTTAAAATGAATTCCGTTCTCGACAATAAATTATGACATTAATATTATATCATTTCATACACATAAATACAAATATAACAATTAATACAAAAAACATACCCTCTAATTTTTTCAAGACATGCGCTATAGAGGAGGATAAACCGGTATATCTTATTGATAAACATAGTGTCCACCCTCTTATAATCGGCTTTACCATATGGCCCGTCCTGAATTCTTCGAGACCGGTTAAGTCTCGTCTCAATGTTCCCGTCCAGATAGCGGGAACAAAATATGGTTGCTTCATTTAGAAGATAACCTTGCATGATAGAACCCTCTGGTCGATTTCTATTGCGTATATACTTTTTAAGAGTGTAGAGCTACCTAAAGAAAAATATGTTAAATAAATAAATACGGGCATGCAGGACAACAATAATTTTACTAATTGCGCGAAACGAAAAATTCCACGTACCTCTCGACGGGATACATCCATCGATATTGTACCGGTCCGACTAACTTAGCCTCAGTTGCAAGATGAACCGTCAGGTGTATTATGATATCTAAGAATGATGGTGAGAAAATACGCTCAAACTTGCAAAGTATCAATGCAATAGAATTTTCTAGTTTCTCCAGCGTCATAACATCCAGTGTTTTAGCGCATAATTCTCTGAAAAACAACATAGGTCATTGATTAATAGACCAACCGATTCGGGGAAGGAAGTCCTGAGGGATAATGGGAGAAGGTGATCCATAATAACATGGTGATCATGACTTTTCAGCCCATCGATCTTGCATTTCACAATTTTTATCTTCTTGCTGAATGATCCTGAGAAACCTGTGGGAACTTTCAAATCATGCAACACCTTCAGGAATCTTTTCTTCTCCGATTGTGACATATGATAAGCTGCATTGGGAAATAAAAACTTGCCTGGTTTACCCGCTACCGGTTTAGGATGCAATTCACTTCTAATTCCCCAGTCCTGTAGATCCATCCGAGCATTAAGATTGTCTTTCGATTTCCCGTTTTTACAAAGAAGCAAGTTGAGTACGTGCTCGGATACTCCCTTCTCTATGTGCATGACGTCTAGACAATGACGCACTAAATTTGTTAACCAGTACGGAAGCTCGAAGAAAATGCTTAACCTGTTTCAGAATGGTGGTTTGACCTGTTTTGTCGGATCCATCCTGAAGGTCATATTATTTTAACCATCCCACTGAGCAGTCACGTCCTCTCTGGACAATGGGGCTAGAGGTCCACGAAGCTCCTGATGACCATCAAAGTGAACATCATCTAACCTGTAGGGGTGTTCTAAAGACAGGAAACGTCGATGGCCGCAATAACAAACCTTCCTGCTAAAATTCAAGAATTTCTATGTTGTATGTTGATGGCAATGAGGACATGCTTTGTGACCATGTACGGACCAACCTGATAGCATTCCATACGCAGGAAAGTCATTAATTGTCCACATTAAAGTCGCACCCAGTATGAAGGTTGTATTTGTATTTGCATCGTAAGTCTCTACACCATCAATGAACAATGATTTTAACTCCTTGATCAGAGGTCGGAGATAGACGTCGATATTGTTTTCCGGTGAGTTTGGTCCATCGATAAGAAGAGGTATCATAAAGTATGATTGGTCCATAGCTAACTAAGGCGACAGATTATAAACTATCATTACAACGGGCCATGTGCTGTGGCTTCCAGCTATATAGTTGAATGGGCAGAAGCTATCACTATCCAGTCCGAGCCTGACATTGCGAGGATCGCTATTGAATATTGCGTGCCTCCTATCGAAATCCTTCCATGCCGGTGAATTTCTTGGATAACTCATTTTTCCATCTTCAGTTGGAGGAGCACGGTGATGCTAAATTATTGCCTCGGCTGTTTTCTTGCACCTGAATAGCCTCTGCAGCCTCTGTGTTATGGGAAAATATCGTGCTATCTTGACAGGTATATCGGGCTTCTTATCAAAATCTTTCGGCTTATACCTGGCCTCTCCGCATGTTGGACACTCTTTCAAATTTAAATTCTCTTTCCGGTACAATACGCAATTTTTAGGATATGCTTGAATCTTCTCACACTTCAGACCCAAATCAGATATCATCTTTTGGGCTCTGTACCAACTGTCGGGCACGTTATTTCCCGGGGGCATAGAATCTTTGAAGAACGAAAGAAGTATTGTGAATGACTTGTTGCTCCATCCATTTAGGCACTTAATATGGAAAAGTTGGACGAACCATGAGAGGGTGGAATACTTTGCATTCTCATAAATTGGTTTTCTAGCATCATTCATGAAATTTTCATATTTATCTGCACGCAGTCCTTGACCGGAAGGAATGTCATCTTCAGTACGAATAGATTCACCTAGGGCGGCCTCTACCATATTCTCCATTTCTTCAGATGGAAAGAAATTACCGTCTTCTTCTTCTGTCGCATTATCGTCTTCTCCTTCTTCTCCTGCCGCATTATCTTCTTTTCCTTCTTCTTCTGCCGTATTACTGTGTTCTTCTCCTTCGCCGTGATATAACCAAGTTGTATAAAGTCTAGTAAAACCATGTTTTACGATATGAAGCTCTGCCAATTCTACCTTCTGCCAGTACTTATTCCCACATCTATCGCACGGGCAGAGAATCTTCTCTATCACGATCTTATTATGTGCGCGTGCAAATTCAATAAAAGCAGCAACTCCTACGAAAAACTTAGATTGCATACGTTGTTGCTAATCCACATACATCCAGTCCTTAACTCTGACGTACTCATGGGCCATGTTAGACTGTATAACATATAAATTGTAGGTTATGATGACTATATTGAGAAATCTAAGAACGGGATGGTTGCTGACAAAGGAGAAAATCCGTGTATATGCTTTGTGTGTGCGTTTGTTGTTGAAAAGAATAAATTATTGATAATCAAAATTAGATTTGAGGATGCCCATGTATGAGTTGTTTTCTATATATGTGTGTTTCAATTTATGATTTCGCTTAAGTGTAGGGTTGTTAGTGTGTATGTGCTATGCATGCGTTTGTTGTGTATTCGTGTTGTATGTGTGTGTTTCGGCTGTCGTGGGTAAGGGTTCTATCCCATTAAGAATGTATAGAGCGGACACCAATTCGCTTGTGCTTTCAACCGTTTCGAGTAAATTTCGGCAGCATCTCCACGCTGTTCTCCGAGTACACTATAATAGAATAGATAATCATTTCAAAGCTGTGAAACAACGTTGAAATGAACATCTAATCTATCTTTGTACACGGAGAACCAGCAGAAAAGTACCGACGAAATATATTGAAATTGATGAAAACACAAGTGAATGCAGGTGTTTGCTTTATACATTCGTAACTTGTCCACACGGGACAAATCTATCGGTTATCATACGATTGAATCTTCTCGTCATATAAACTACACGACGGTTGTTAGTATCGAGTTATACCGTCCGATATTTAACAACCTTTTTATAGTTCTATGTCACGACGAATATCGAACGTATGTTAACTGATAGACGGGGACTAAGTGGCGCTTTGAGTTTCATATATGAGTATCGATGAGAATATGAAAGTTTCATATTATCATCGAGTATCATATATTGGTTTTAACTTGAACATCTTGAATCACTCTCTAATAATGCGTTTGTTGTGTATTCGTGTTGTATGTGTGTGTTTCGGCTATCGGGGGTAAGGCTTCTATCCCATGAAGAATGTATAGAGAGGACATCCATTCGCTTGTGCTTTCAACCGTTTCGAGTAAATTTCGGCAGCACCTCCCCGCTGTTCTCCGAGTACACTGTAATAGAATAGATAATCATTTCAAAGCTGTGAAACTACGTTGAAATGAACATCTAATCTATCTTTGTACACGGAGAACCAGCGGAAAAGTACCGACGAAATATCTCGAAATGGATGAAAACACAAGTGAATGCAGGTGTTTGCTTTATACATTCCTAACTTGTCCACACGGGACAAATCTATCGGTTATCATATGATTGAATCTTCTCGTCACATAGACTACACGACGGTTGTTAGTACCGAGCTATACCGTCCGATATTTAACAACCTTCGTATAGTTTTATGTCACGACGAACATCGAACGTATATTAACCGATAGATGTGGACTAAGTGGCGCTTTGAGTTTCATATATGAGTATCGATGAGAATATGAAAGTTTTATATTATCGTCGAGTATCATATATTAATTTTAACTTGAACATCTTGAATCACTCTCTAATGATGCGTTTTTTGTGGTTTTACATTTACGTTTCGTTATTAAAGGTTCGAAATTTCAAGTTTAGGGTAAATTTTTCTTGCGTTTACGGTAAAATTGTACGTTTACGTTATCATCGAGTATCCTACTGCAATGAACTAGTACACCATAAACTCTAACCCTAAATAATCCAAATTAACCTAATTAACCACAATTAACCATAATCGTTACCCTAACACAAATTATCCCTAATTAACCCAAACTTAACCCAATTTACCCAAATTACCCAAATTAACCCTAATCAACCTAAACTTAACCTAATTAACTCAAATTAACCTAATTAATCTTAATCAACCCAAACTTAACCCAATTTACCCAAATTAACCAAATTAACCCTAATCAACACTCTAACCCTTTCATATTATCACTAATTAATCCAAATTAACCCTACCCTCTAATTAACCCTAGCCTCTAACCCTAAACCTGAACCAAACCCTAACCCTAGCCCTAATTACCCTAAACCTAAGCCCAACTAATTATCCCTAACCCTAGCCCCAACCCCAACCGAACCCCAACCCCAACCCCAACCCCAACCGAACCCTGACCCCAACCGTACCCCAACCCCAACCGACCCCTGCAGAACCCGATGCTTAACCCTAACCCTCAGGCCCCTACCCGACCCCTGCAGAACCAAGAACCCTAGCCCTAATATCATCAAAATTATAAGTAATTGGAGATTTACTAATCTGTAGCGGGCGGTGGAGGAGACGACGGAGGAGACCGGTGGTCGACGACGCAATCGGCGACGGCTCGCGGGCGGTGGCGACGAGAAAGTCGACGAGGAAGTTTCGGGAACGAGGGCGGTGGCAGGCCGCGGGCGGTGGCGAAGAGGAAAAAATTGGAGGCGCGGGAACGAGATCAAGACACGGGGGACAGATTGAGAGAGAATTTTGGGAACGAGATCGAGGCGTAGTGCTTTTCTGTGCCTTCTTATATTAAATACTCATTTATATGCCCCTACGGACTTCACCGTATGTCATTTGTTTACGGCTTCGTAGGGCCAAACAACAAATTATGATTTAATATTTTAAAATTAAAACGTAGGACACCGTAGGAACAACTATGGGGACCTACTGATTAGTCCGTAGGGGCAATAAAAAGTTGCTCCTACGGATTCCTGTAGCCGTAGGGGCAACCCCATATTGTAGTAGTGCTTCTATAATTCAAAATTGTTGGAGTTAGTATTAAATATTTGAATAAAAGTTGTTAAGTTAGGATCATTGCTTCTTTATAGAGTTGAGCTTTACGAGGGTTCAAATAATTTAGGAAGAGAAAATTTTGATTATTTAATTTATTTCTAAAGCCAGTCTATTATATTAGAAGAAATGCATGTTAATCTATTTTCGAGTTGTGACTTAATGGGACTTAGATGCAAGAAGTTGAATTGTAAATTTATTGAAAAAAGGTCTAAGTAACACTACGCCATTAATCAAACCTTAGTCAAGAATAAGATATATTAAAGGAATATGTAAGCTATAACTAAGAAATTTCAAAGTGTTGTTAGCGTTCGTAGTTGAGAATGTCTCTGGATTAAGGATGATCATCAATATAATAAAATGGGAGTTGTTTACTTTGCTCATTTAGCGGTAAATGGAAATTTACTTAATCGTGTGAAACGTCTTTAGTACCAAATTTAGCGGAGACATTACTGTTTTATCTTATTGATGAGAAGCGTCCATCACTTAACCAATGGACCGTGAGATAAAAAATTCATCTCACCGTCTATTCACAAATGGATGGTGAGATTATGCATGTGCTCATGCTTTTCATGAGTAGTCCATAACTTCTCAAATAATTTTAATTTAATATTTGTAGTTTTAATTTGCAAAAGGTTAAAGGGATAACAAACAACCGAGGACTCTAACTTGCAGAGCGAAGACTTGTTTGAGGGTAAAAGTAACCCAAGGCTTGGACCATGATGCCACTTTGTTTTTCAGTTACGATTTACTCTTGTAACATATACATTACATGCACCCCTGCATGTAATAAAAGATCTTAATACAGTGGGGGCACGCTACTGAATGCGTATACATACATGTGAAAGTGAAGGTTTTGGCCAGACTCTAGTCTTGACCTACGTCGCAATAGGTCTATATCCGATTTTGTATATCTTGATATCCACATCCAGATGCAAATAATATTGCCAAAACTATCTCTGTATTTATATCCGAAAAATATTAATAATATATATCTATATATCCGAATGCAATCCTTGTTATGGATCGGTCTATTCATGTGAACTTGAGCAAAAAGTGAAAAAAATCAAGAGTTCATACTCCTATTTTCTGCCAACAATTAGATTTCCTATTTTGTTTTTTCAGCATGACGTGGCTAAATGATCTTTCCTGACTATGAATAAGATTGAATCATGGACCAACACTTTATCGAAATCAGATGAGGAGCCCTTCCGTTCAGGATTATATGGAAGATTTTGCGGAATTAAAATCGGAAGATTAAAATTGAAGCTATTTTTTTTAAGGATAGTTAGCTAAGATTCTCACATCATGTATTGTTTATTTATTTATTTTTATTTCTCACTTAACTACTCTATGTCTTGCCATTTTCTGATTTTTTTTCTAGTGTTCTAGAAAGGACCCCAATTTTCACTATTCTTAAAGTGCGCAATACATTTTCCTTAAATAAATACCATTGTTATACCGATACTTTCAACTCTTGATTTTTGATTTTCAAAGAAAACTCAAACAGGGCCTTAGTGATCGATTTATATTTAATTTAAAGAAAGACAATGAGAAAATGGTCATGGTAACATGCATAATAAAATTTTCCTTGTGGGGGTGGAGGATGGGTCCCACTCAGGAAATTTTGTGCCATTGGGAAAAAGTCGGTTCGATATTTAACTTGAGATCCTATTAACATTAAACTACACATAAAGATGGCAAAACTGCCATTTCTATACGAGCTATTTCCAGAATTAAGTCAAGAGAAATCTAATTAAGGTAGGAAAAAAGGGATTCAAATTATTTAGATAGAGTTAGATTAAAGAGTTTTTCTTTTTTGGATAATTAAGGGAAAAAACGGAGTATAGAATTGATAACATGGATTAGGCTTACAACCATAAGGGCCGAATCATGTTTGCAGTTAAAATAGCCTTAGCAAGATCTTGTATGCTTAAGATTATCCAAACTCTACTTTGCAAGACCCTATATATATCCACTTAAAATTCATATATCTTTGTTGGGTTTGGCTTTCGAGTTGTTCAAACTCTAAAACATTTCCTTTGGAGCAGAATAAATTCCTGGGTGGATGTTTTGCGTTCATGTTTTGCAATTCAGGAAAAGCCGCTTGGATTGAATTTTAGACAACTTTGATTATCTCGACTTCGAAACTAAATATACTTTGGTTATCTAAACTCCAAATGAACGCCTAACCGTGCATAACTTCTTTTTTCTTTTATAATAAAAACTTAAATTTAAATTTAGACTACGTTGTGAAAATCTTATCTTAGCTCAAAAAATAAAGTAGGCCCTAACAGCCGAACGAAATGTTCATTTCTGAAACGACTTATTGGCTAAAGATCTAGAAATAAATTGGGAGAAGAATAATTTTATTGACTTAATTAGAATAGAAGTTTATACAATTTATATATAGAAAGTTATAGATCACCTCTCTATCTCAACAAATCAAATAACTAACACAATAACTAATTATACTCATAACAAATATATAATAACAAATTATATATTCGGAATTGATGGAGGTCCTTTTCGGATCTCCGTCAGATGTTGTCTTCCGTTGATCTCCTGGTGGGCTTTGTTGGTTCTTTCCTGTTGCGTGTGGGTCTCAATGGGTTTTGGAAGAAGAAGTGGAGTGAGGAATTTGATGCCGAGTACCTGCAAAGAAGTCCCGGGGTGGTTTGGTACCACCAAGGCCCTCCGACGATCAAGTTAGTGATGAGATCCGAGCAGAGTAACGGCTTAAAAGAGTGAAAAATGGCTTAATTGACCCTTCTGTGATGGGGGTTTATATAGCGGTGGAGCACGCAGCAGCAGGCGCGAGAATCTCGCCGGTGGTTACGCCCCCTACGTCACGCCCGCGTGGAAAGCGGATCGTCCATTAATGGGGATTGCTGGCGTGGAACGTGGGATGTTGCCGACATAGAATCAGCGCATTGCGAGATTCGCGGAGCGGCTGTTACGCCCGTGAGCGACGGCCTTGGTCGGAGGGCCGAGGAAGACGGCCTCGGACTGGAGCTCGGGACGAGCGAGGAGGACGAGGAGTCCAGGCCTTGTGGCAGCACGGCGCGAGCCACGGGACCGAGGAGGCCAATCTGCAGGGGGCCCTGAGGAGGGCCGGCTTATGTTTGCAGGTCGGGTACATGGTGGCTTGGTTGGCCCCTGTGGGCCCCTTCTTCTGGGTTCTAGGACACGTCACCTGCCACGTGTCATGATCTTGGGGATCGCCAATATCGAGCACCATCATTAGCCCCCCCACTCTTGTCCCGACCAGCTAGTGGGTCGGGTCAGGAGTGGACTGCCGGGCCTCCCGAGGTGAGATCCCTTCTAGGGTTTCGTCGGGACGAGTCCTCGTGCCGTTGGTTGTCTTTTCCGCTAGCGAATCAAGGCGAGATCTTTGCATTTAAAGAAGGTGTGCCGGTTCGTGCACCCTGCAATTGAAGCGACGGTCCACGTGTCGGACGTCGACTGGCTGATGCGATATATGCAGGCATGCGGCGTCTGATGGGACGCGGTTCAGTGCTAGACTGCCACGTGGAGCGATCGGAGCCGCTGGGCGTGAGGAGCAATTTTGGCGGGAGACGATGGGCGCCGTTGGATGAGGCCGTATGCAGTAATAAATATGGGTGGAGTCCACCCTAGGGCCCTTACTCCTTCATATTTTCCTCTCTCAAGTCTCGGCTGCTCGACGCTCGTCTCCTTTCTCTTTTTTTCAGCCCTTGAAGAATTTCTTTTCCAAGGTTAGATTTCTTCCCCTGTAGAATCAGTAGACGTTGTAGGAGTAGATGCTAGGGTTCCTTTAGCTGTGTCTGAGTCTCCTCGGGGAGCAAGGGTTGGATCCTCTCCCCGGGATCGTGAGGCGGGGGCCGCCTCCCGGGAGGAGGAGGCAGATGTGGCCCCCTGCACCTCGTGCTGGGTAAGGCATGAGGACGAGCTCGCCAACGCTCGGGCTCTCTTTCACATCCCCTGCGCTACACGCTTCATTTGGCCAGGGAGGGAGAGAGGGCAGATCAGGTACGGGGCAGGGAGATTACCCTGTATTTGGAAGCTTTTTGGGGCGGAATGCGCCTGCCCTTCTCTCCTGAGGTCATCGCCGCGCTGAATTTCTTCGGTTTGGCCCCTGGCCAGTTAGTGCCGAACTCGTGGAGGATTCTCCTTGGGTTCTTGATCTGCCCGAAGTTGCAGGCGGTTCCCTTCAGCCTTTCCCTTTTCGATTCCTCCCTCGTCTTCAAGAGTCACCCCGGCGGTCGAGCGGGCGACCCGAGATGGGTTTATCTTACTTTCAGGAAGCGGCCAGGGGTCGCTGCCGGGACCGGGGTCGTGGCCTTGCCTTCCTCCATTCATGATTGGAAAAAGAAATTTTTCTTCGTTTTCCCTCCCGAGGGTGAGGACTAGCCTGTGCCTACCAAGTGGTCGAGAGAGAAGTGTCTGCCGAGGAACCAGTCCGATGACCCTGCCGCGGTGAGAGTGGCGTCGTGGGAGCCCATCCCTCGACCTGACGTGCTGCTGTCCGAAAGGGTTTTGAGCTGTGCCGGGCTTAGCCCCGTCGAGTTCGTCGGTAAGTTAGGCTTGCTTTTTGAGTTTATGTTTTGCTCGTGTTGTTGATTTGTTGGGTGTTTGTTTCGTGCAGGATCCATGGACTTCGTCTCCCTCCGAGATTCTATGCGCCAGCCGAGGCAGGCTACTAGGGCCGGGGCGCTAGTTCTTCTCGGGCGCAGCCCTCCCCGGCTCCTACCGCCCCGGTAGCGGCACCTCGAGGGCGCTCGGTGGCGGATCCCGCCCCGGGTCCCAACAGAGCATCGGGTCGGAAGCGGGCCTTGATTCAGGAGGACCCGGCCTCGGAAGAGGAGATCGGCTCTCCCTCGGAGCCGCTCAAGAGGAGCTCCCGGAGACCCTCCCGGGGCCGCTCCTCGCCGACCGTAGTGGAGGAAGGGGGCCTCCAGTTCGCGGTGCCGTCGGGGCTGTCGGTCGCGGATAGCCTCCTGCATGAAATAGAGACCTCGGCAGGAGGTTGAGTTCCTGGGGGGGCCTTCAGGGCTCAGCTGGCGTCCATCGCCCAGGAGTCCGTGCAGGTAAGTTTCTTGGCTCATTGCGATATTCAGTGCCCCTTTCATCTTTCTGATCCTTTGTGTCTCCCAGGTTCTCCAGCACGTGGCCCTCGACCTTCGCATGGAAACTGAGGTGGTAGCCCCGGCGTTGGAGGCTGTGGGTCAGCTCGTCTCGCTGCAAGAGAGCTCCAGGCGGGAGCAGGAGGCGATGTCGGCGAGGATCGCCGCCTTGGAGGGTGAGATGGATGCTGGGAAAAGGGAGGTCGCCCGGCACCGCGAGGCCGCCGTGATCGCCGAGGGAAAGATCGAGGATGCTCATGTGCTCGCCGACAACCTGAAGAGGACGGTGAAGACCCTCCGAAAAGAGCTGGGGGCGGCAGCCGAGGCGGCTGAATCGAGGGCGGCGGCGAGCTATAAGAAGTCGAAGGACTTCTATGACGACTTGGCCGTGGCCACGACCCGCATTTGACATGACGCCCTCGATGCCGTTAAGTCTTGGATGCCGGAGTTCGACGACTCGGATCTCCGGGCCGAGTTCCCCCTCGTGGGCGCCGACGAGCAAGGGGAAGAAGTTCCTGGCGAGGAGGTGGCCGAGGACCCAGAGCGCCAAGTGGTGGAGGTCGAGGACCTCGAGGTCGTACCTGGCCCCGAGGTGTAGAGCCCCCGTTCTCCTGTCTTTATTTTGTTTTTTTGAATTTTGTAAGGATGGGGAGCCTAGAAAATACCCTTTGTAAAACTTTTGTCTTTGGCAATAGTAATAAAGTTTTTCTTTGGCTCCATAGAATTGCGCTCTACCATCTGTTTGTGAAGAATGCTCGTAAGATGTTTTTTCGCTTGTACCGTTGTGCTTTTATGTCAGGTTAGCCATCTGTCTAGCGATCGTCCATCGAGTTGACTGCAATCACTTGCCGACGAGCGTTTCCGAGGAGGTATCTCCCTGGGCCCCGGAGTCGAGGGGAGATCATTTAGACTTGGACAGACTTGACATCCCTCACTGGGGTCTCGGATCCTCCGCGGGCCACAGAGTATCTCTGATTTCGAGCATTGGCCACCATCTGGGGTGACTGGGTATGGTAGCTGCCCCTTCACCTCTTGCAAAGGCTTTATGGTTCCTAGCGCGGTGGTAGGGGAGCTACCCGCCAGGGATGGCCGAGCAGGGTAGCTACTCGGTTGCCTCTTGCGAGGGCTTGGGTTTTTAGCGCTGGAAGGGTTGTAAGAAGCCCACTAAGGATGTCCGGGCAGCGGAGCTGCCTCTTGGCGAGGGCTTTGACCTCTGGCGTCGTGGGTAGGCAACTACCAGCCTGGGATGAACGAGCGGGGTAGCCGCTCTGATGCCTCTTGTGAGGGCTTTTGATCCCTGGCGTCGAGGGTAGGGAGCTACCAGCCGGAGTTTGACCGAGCAGGGCAGCTGCTCGGTTGCCTCTTGCGAGGGCTTTTGATCCTTCAGGACGGGGACCGAGCAGGGTTGCTGCCCAGTGCCTCTTGGCGAGGACTTTGATCCCTGTCGGTTGTGGTAGGAAGCTACCAGCCGGGGATAGCCGAGCAAGGACTCGACCGCCTCTAGGAGGACTTTGGTCCTTAGCGCGGGAGGGGCTGTAGAAGCCTACCAAGGACCCTTGGCCGGGCAGGGTTACTGCCCGGTGCCTCTTGGCGAGAGCTTTTGTCCTGAAGAATAGCCGAGCGAGGGATCCTCAGGCTCGACTGCCTCTGGGAGGGCTTCTTGATCCCCGGCGTTGTGGCAGGGGAGCTGCCCGTTGGGGATAGCCGAGCGAGGGATCCTCGGGCTCGACTGCCTCTGGGAGGGCTTTTTGATCCCCGGCATTGTGGCAGGGAAGCTGCCCGCTGGGGATAGCCGAGCGAGGGATCCTCGGGTCGATTGCCTCTGGGAGGGCTTTCCTGTCCCCGGCGTCGCGGTAGGGAAGCTACCCGCCAGGGGTGACCGAGCAGGGTAGCTGCCGGGTTGAATCTTAGTGAGGTGTAGCCCGACTGTTGTTCATATCAGAATATTGCATTTTATACCGCCCATTCTTACGCTCGTGTGTTTATAGGCAGGTACTTTTAATCCGTGTTTGTTACATGTTTGCAGAATACAGGTTTCCAGTACAAATATTGCAAATCAGGATTAATTCTCCACAGTTACGCCAAATGCAGAACATCTGTCCACAGCAGATAAAAGCCGGGTTCCGGTCATCCATATCCGTCCATTGCCGAGTACCGGTTCCCGATACAAGACATGTGACAGTGGTCATTCATGTCTGGGACAAGCACAGAGCACGAGGTGGGCTGCACAAGAATCAATGGGTGCGCGGAGCTCGAGGGAGAGAGAAGTCAAAAGTGAAAAAGATTTGCAATCTTGGACTTGGATATCTGCTGTTATTCCAGAAGACTTTTGTGCATTTTGAAGTTTTCAAACACGAGGAAAGATAAAACCAGAGAAAGCCACCAAAGTTGACATCACAACTCCACCAAAGGGCCGCGTTTCCGTGGCCAATAGAGGGTATTGGCCGCGGAAACGCGGCCGTACTGTTGCTTCAGAGCACCGTTTTTCTGGGGTGTTTTGGTCTTTTCACATGTGTTCTGCTGGTTGCCCTAGATTCCCATTCTCCAGTCTATAAATACAGCAGAACTGAGCTCAACCAAGGGTCATTCTTTTTAGTTCATTCTTGTAGCCTCTTTTGTTAGGATTTTGTATAGTTCTTCTTCTTCCTCTTCATTCCTCTTCCATTAAATTGTAGTGAGAACTTTTGAGTGGGAGATTAATGAAGATGAGGGCTTTGTATCATTCTCTTGTGTTTCTTCTTCCCCTTGAGATTTTTGCTTTCTCTTGCTCATTCAACCTCTTCATTGAGCTTGAATGGGTAAGGGTTAGTTATTGATCTCAAGGGTCGTATTTTCTCATGGGACTAGTTCTTCACTTCACATGCGTTCTCTACCCTTCCCTTGATCTTGCAACCTCTTCATTGAGCTTGCAAGTTTAAGGGTTGGCTATTGAGCACATGCTTGGCTTGGGTTCTACTTCCGTGTTCTTTTTATTTGCTTATTTATTACTTGTATTTTTCATTCTTGCTTTTATTACTTGCAATTTATTTCATGCACTTTTATTCCATGTACTTTAATTATTTGTATCTTTTCTTTTCTTTGTTCTTTTCTTTTTGTTCTCTCTTTTTGGTTCTCTTTTGTGAATGTATGTAATTATTGTTGTTAAGATAAAATACGGTATTATAAGTTAACATTTCTTTGCCAATTCCTTTTTCCGTTATTTTCCATTTGAACTTCGCCCAAACCATACGCAAGCGCTCCGTTAGGCACCGTACCCTGACAAGGTAACTGTGATTCCTAACCGCGACCGGTTGCGTTCGGTTTGGCCGGAGGCGAAAGCAAGAGACAAGAACGGAAGGACAAGGGTAAATAAGCCGGATTCCACGAATACCGCGCTTAAATCCCCTAATCCACGTTGTTGCCGATTGCTCAGCTTCAATTGGTCAAGACTCGGCTCAAAGGTTTTGAGTACGGATTTCTTAGCTTACAATCTCGTATTTTCTTAACAACTTTATACTTGCAGATAAACACATAGGTTAGAATCGAACAAACACATACAATTCTTTATTGACTCGTCTAAGACAAGAAGGTAAGATAACACCATCTCCCTGTGGACCGACCCGTGCTCAACCGGCTAGCTGCAAAGCGACACCGTCCTGATCGCGGTTACACTTTAATTCTTTGAACATCCGACACGCCAAAACCGTGCGATCAAATGGCGCCGTTGCCGGGGAGACGGTAGCGTATTTTCTTTCTTGTTATTCGGGTTAATATTCTTTTTTGTTTATATATAAAAAAAAATTCTTTTTGTTTTTTTTGATCATTTTTGTGGGCAAGTGTGCAGATTTTTGCGTATTTGCAAACTACGATTGTGGGGAGCAAAGTGTGCATTCAAGGCAAAGGTGATTACGAAGTACAGTGCCAAAGATCCGGGTAGTTTGTCCCGCACAAGCGAACCTTTCAAGTTTACCGGATTTGATTCAACGGGGGTTTCCTAACCCAAAACTTAACGGTACGTACTTTACTAACACCTTCTTCTCAAATCCGACGCTTCCAATATACTATTCTTTTGCAGGATTCTTTGCAAGTTCGCTAACAAACGCTCAAAATTGACTAACCCGTATTTGTTGCAGCGCCGCGCTTAAACTAAAAAACGATTGTTTGATTCTTTATAGAATTTTTGAATTGCGCATTGCATACATTAATACGGACTTAAGGGCAAGCGAACCCCACAACATACGGTAAAGGATTTCATCACCTTTTCCGTGGCCCACAAATCACGAACTTGAGCATAACGATTACCCGCACAAATTTTAAAAGAAACTAGACTTTAATCCTTAAGGACTTCGCGCTCACTAGGAGAACTTAACTGTATTTAGAAGCTTGCTTAACGGTATATTGTTTACGGGGTGTCTAGGAAAGTGTTAACGGCGAAACCGCCAAAAGAGAAAGGGTTATTTAATTAAGGAACTTCGCGAAA
This sequence comes from Agapanthus africanus, assembly GCA_030015575.1. NCBI lineage: Eukaryota > Viridiplantae > Streptophyta > Magnoliopsida > Asparagales > Amaryllidaceae > Agapanthus > Agapanthus africanus. The sequence goes on along the minus strand of CM057339.1, from coordinate 700,728,703 downwards.
GCGTTGGAAAACCTCCTCTTATCTCTGCACTTACCTGGCCTCGTGATCAGTGTATCTTGAGCCTGTTTCTCGACACAGTTTTACTTCGACAATCAAGTTCTCGAGCAGGTCTAGTTGACCTAGGTGAACCCTAGAACGATTAGGTGTGTGGTATTTTTGTGTCGTGATTATTTTTGTCCATATTTTTTTTGTATATTTCATTCTTTTGCTAACAACTAACAAAAAAAAATCACATTCTTTTCCCCTCCCTTTTCTCTACCTTTTTCTCTCTCTCTTCATATCATGGGTACTCCACCTCGCAAAACTCTTGCCGAACTTTGGTACCCACAACCAGACATCACTTCTTACGGTTCTTGCTTTGGCCGAACATCGAACGATCCCTCCATGCCCAAAGTTTCACTGAAAGATCGCATAGCAGCGTCTAGGACAAACACTTGCACTCCTCATTCCACTTCGTATCAACCGTTTCAAACATTCACTCCCGCTTATGTTGATACCCCTTCTGCAAGTCGTCCTTTGTCCATCGCTGAACGTATTGAACAATCTCGTAGCCGATCTTTCACTCCTTTCACCACTTCAAACTCTTGGGATCAACAATTCCATTCACCTTCTTATCCAAATGTTGATCCTGCTCCTGTCCAGCCATTCAGTTCCTACCAGTCCTACCCGACTTTTTCACCTTCCCTAGACATTGTTTCTGAACCGCCATTTGGGAATTTTCAGTATCCAAATAACTTTGAATCATTTACTGAAACCCTTTCACAACCCATGTCTAGTCTGGAACAGTCATTGGAAGACTTTAGGGTAGCGTCAAGCCAACAAATGATGGATTTGAATGCGTCCATGGCCGCCCTCATGCAACCTAGTGACCCAGTAGCTAGTTTTCAACTAGCTCCAACTTTTTCAATGTATGATGAGGCGGTAGGACAGGCTGTGAATTTGAGTGGAGAGAGTGAGATGTACCCCCTTCCAAATCAAACCTACCCGTCCCAAATTGAATCCCACAACTCCTGTTTTGAAAGTCTATCTAGTGTTCCCAACGATTCGTCAATTGAAGATAGAATGATTAATGAGTTGTGCGACTTTGTAATGTTTGATTTACCTGATTGTGAAGGGTCCCTTCCAAGTGAAACCATACCCAATCCTCTTGACCTCTACACCTCCACTTTAGAACCTAAATCGATTGATATCCATGCTGTTGTTAAGGTGTCTGAGAATATAGATTTTCACTTGATCGAGGATATTGACGCTGGGAACATTTTGGATGATGAACCCGTAGATTTGGCTGAGTTTGTCTCTTCAAATCATCATCCCGAATCATTAAATGTTTTTCCCGAACCCTATATGCGTCTGGACTTTGATGAAATATGCATGGATGAGCTTAACTTTGAGGAAAATTTTGAGGATATTTTTGAGGATGAAACAGTTCTAGATGATGAGTCGGATTTTCCAATTCATCCTGTTCCTTTCACTGACTGTGTACACCCTCCTGAACCCTTAACCGATACCCTTCCTCAACCACTTCCCTCCATCCTTTCCATCGTTCCGACCTTGCAAGAACCCGTATCACTTCCATTTCCATTGTCTGGTTTACCAAGTTCGGCGTACCCATGGTTTCTTACGAATCTTAAGGGATTTGACCCCATTTCTCGACAGGTAAATATATTAGCACAATCATTGTTTACACATCGCTCATCACAAATTGTGCTAATCTATTCACTCCATTTGCACCCTCAAGTTCGTATTCCATTTCTTTCTCCCTTCCGCCATTCTTCTTCCTATCATATACCGAGACCGTATCCCGCTTCTCTCCGCATACGGTCTCGCGTATTTTCCATCTCTTTTCTCTACGCCTTCTTTCACCAGCCACTGCTTCATAACGATAAATTTTTTGAATGGTTGGTGTTAACTTTTGGCCTGTGTAAGGCCTTGTATAGATGGATACTGTTCTTTCCCCCCTAATCCTGAACTTCATCGCTTGACAGTGGAAACACTGTTTTACTTAAGTTTGGGGGGGACACTTTTTGTATATATCTTTTTGTTTTCTTTTTTTTTTTGTATATAATTTGTTTTTAGGGGGAGCGCCGACAATTTTGACCCTCTTGGTATAGCCTGACAGTGAGGGCACTGTCAAGTTTAAGTTTGGGGGTGTGCTCGGTAAGCTTTCTTCCTTCGCATTCATTTGTATATTTTGCATTTGCATACCTTATTTAAAAACCCATAAAAATCGAAAAAATTCCAAAATATAAAAACTTTGTCGTCAAGATAGCTAATAGGGTAACTTAGATTTTTATTCCGAAAGTTTAGTTGATATATTAGAAATAACTAAATTCTAGGCTTAGGAATTGAAAACCCTAAAAATAACCCTCATTCTATCTAACTTTGGTAAGTATGCGTCCTTATAATTTTTGAGTTCAATTCTTGAGTTAAGTCAAGATGAAGGGAAAGTATTGAAGCTTTACCGGAGGATAAGTCTGAAAAATAGTTTCTTTTCTTGAGTTCAAATTTAGAGAGTATATACCCTACAAACTGCACTTACACGTACCTTGAAACTTGGGATAGTAGAGGATACCTAGAAATACTCTTGCCTGAAAGCCTAGTATGAAAGAAAAAACGGTATTTGAAGCTAAACACCAAAAGAGCATATTGAAAAAATATATCCGGTCTTGAAAAAGAAAAAAGAAAAAGAAAAAGAAAAAAAAATATAGAATAAAATCAAGACCTGGAAACTGCTATTTACGCTTTAGGCTCACACATTCAGTAATCGGCTGTTAGTGCCTCAAGAAGCATTAATAGTCGCATGAAAGGTGTGTGAGCAAATCCGTCCATCCCTAATGAAAAGAAGTAGTATTAGGTATTAGGGCAAGGGTATTATAGCTTGAATTGAATTCTTAAGTGTAGGGGTGCAAATATACACACACGTAGGGGTATACAATCGATGTTTGGATAAAAGATAGAAATAAAGAATAAGACTTGTGTTTTCTGTAAAGTAGATAAAAATCCCTGATTTGAGGCCTCACTTTAGAAGGAAAACTCAGGAGATCCAAGGTTAAAAAGATAAGAGGTGTGAAAAATAAGGGTTGGATATTTCTAACTTAGGATGATAGAATTTCTAACATAATTACTAAACTGTAGGAGTAGAATCGACGTTAACTTATGACACTAGTTTGACGGGATTTTGTGGGTGTAATCCGCTGAAAACCCTCAGGAGACAACACTCCTCCTACTGGGGACACCTAGAGGTTTAACGGCTTGTTGCACATGCTCAGTGCAATCGCGTTCCCTGCGAAAATGTGGTTATCATTATACTTTTAGGAATAATTGGTTTTGCTCGGGACGAGCAAAAGTTAAGTTTGGGGGTATTTGTTCATATCAGAATATTGCATTTTATACCGCCCATTCTTACGCTCGTGTGTTTATAGGCAGGTACTTTTAATCTGTGTTTGTTACATGTTTGCAGAATACAGGTTTCCAGTACAAATATTGCAAATCAGGATTAATTCTCCGCAGTTACGCCAAATGCAGAACATCTGTCCACAGCAGATAAAAGCCGGGTTCCGGTCATCCATATCCGTCCATTGCCGAGTACCGGTTCCCGATACAAGACATGTGACAGTGGTCATTCATGTCTGGGACAAGCACAGAGCACGAGGTAGGCTGCACAAGAATCAATGGGTGCGCGGAGCTCGAGGGAGAGAGAAGTCAAAAGTGAAAAAGATTTGCAATCTTGGACTTGGATATCTGCTGTTATTCCAGAAGACTTTTGTGCATTTTGAAGTTTTCAAACACGAGGAAAGATAAAACCAGAGAAAGCCACCAAAGTTGACATCACAACTCCACCAAAGGGCCGCGTTTCCGCGGCCAATAGGGGGTATTGGCCGCGGAAACGCGGCCGTACTGTTGCTTCAGAGCACCGTTTTTTTGGGGTGTTTTGGTCTTTTCACATGTGGTCTGCTGGTTGCCCTAGATTCCCATTCTCCAGTCTATAAATACAGCAGAACTGAGCTCAACCAAGGGTCATTCTTTTTAGTTCATTCTTGTAGCCTCTTTTGTTAGGATTTTGTATAGTTCTTCTTCTTCCTCTTCATTCCTCTTCCATTAAATTGTAGTGAGAACTTTTGAGTGGGAGATTAATGAAGATGAGGGCTTTGTATCATTCTCTTGTGTTTCTTCTTCCCCTTGAGATTTTTGCTTTCTCTTGCTCATTCAACCTCTTCATTGAGCTTGAATGGGTAAGGGTTAGTTATTGATCTCAAGGGTCGTATTTTCTTACGGGACTAGTTCTTCACTTCACATGCGTTCTCTACCCTTCCCTTGATCTTGCAACCTCTTCATTGAGCTTGCAAGTTTAAGGGTTGGCTATTGAGCACATGCTTGGCTTGGGTTCTACTTCCGTGTTCTTTTTATTTGCTTATTTATTACTTGCATTTTTCATTCTTGCTTTTATTACTTGCAATTTATTTCATGCACTTTTATTCCATGTACTTTAATTACTTGTATCTTTTCTTTTCTTTGTTCTTTTCTTTTTGTTCTCTCTTTTTGGTTCTCTTTTGTGAATGTATGTAATTATTGTTGTTAAGATAAAATACGGTATTATAAGTTAACATTTCTTTGCCAATTCCTTTTCCCGTTATTTTCCATTTGAACTTCGCCCAAACCATACGCAAGCGCTCCGTTAGGCACCGTACCCTGACAAGGTAACTGTGATTCCTAACCGCGACCGGTTGCGTTCGGTTTGGCCGGAGGCGAAAGCAAGAGACAAGAACGGAAGGACAAGGGTAAATAAGCCGGATTCCACGAATACCGCGCTTAAATCCCCTAATCCACGTTGTTGCCGATTGCTCAGCTTCAATTGGTCAAGACTCGGCTCAAAGGTTTTGAGTACGGATTTCTTAGCTTACAATCTCGTATTTTCTTAACAACTTTATACTTGCAGATAAACACATAGGTTAGAATCGAACAAACACATACAATTCTTTATTGACTCGTCTAAGACAAGAAGGTAAGATAACACCATCTCCTTGTGGACCGACCCGTGCTCAACCGGCTAGCTGCAAAGCGACACCGTCCTGATCGCGGTTACACTTTAATTCTTTGAACATCCGACACGCCAAAACCGTGCGATCAATTGTCCAGCTGTAGGCGTGGGGAATGGGAACGGTCGGGGCAACGGCGCGCGTAGCCAGTGCATTGAATGCGGGGGGAGGCGAAGCGCTAGGGGCGCGTCGCTTCGATTCCACCGGGGGAGGCTCGATGGCTGCCGCGTGGCGGCGACTCCCTAGGTGAAAGCGGGCGACTGTTGGGCTGCGCAGTGGGCTATATATAAGGCTGAAAGGGCAATGGTTCTTCCATCCGTCGTAAACAGGTCGTCGAGAATGCAGGACTTCCCGTTTACCATCCCCGATATAGTCCGCTTCGAAGATGTGTACCTTTACGACCCGTACTGCACCGAGGCAACGGTGCAGCTGGTCTACGGGAGCATTGAGGACCATTTCGGCCGGCTGCTCCCCCGACGCTCCTTCCTGTTGCAGCTGCTGATGTACTCCATCTGGAGGGCGTCGTCGGGGCTTTATAACCCCCTGTCTGAGCTGCTTTATGACGAGGCCGTGGGCAAGCTGCGGTCTTTGAGGCGCTTCGGCCTAATCTCCGCGAACCGGCTAGCCCGCTCAAAGGCGCTCGTCCATGAATGCTACGAGCTCAGGCACGGTATCGACGTGCGCGGGGGGAACCGAGGACAGCGGTTGGACCTTGCGAGGCCCCTGTTAGCGGAGATCTTTACCGAGTACCACGAGCAGTGCTCGCTGCACCCCCTTCCCCCACTGTTGTAATTCTCTTTTTTTTTCTTTTTGCATGTATGGCTGAGGAGCCAATAATACCCTTTGAATAAACAAAGCTTTTCTTTCCTTTTCGCAATGCTCCATTGATCTTTATTAAATTAATAACAGATCCTAGGAAGAATTTACATCGCTTTAAGAGAAAGATACAGGCTAGTAGATGACTTTATTGGTTTAGGCCGAGCTCCCAGAAGGGCTGTTGGCACCGTGCTTGGCCTGGGGCATGGGGCTCCCCGAGCTCCGGGCTGGCCGTCCGCCGAAGCGAGCATGATCTGACCGATGGTCAAGTCGGCGGGAGGGTGATGCAACTTTTGCTCGCGGTCGGCCTGCCGTTTGTCCCTCAGGTAGGAGTCGAGGTGCCCAGACCGGATGAGCTCTTCGATGTAGTCTCTTAGTTGTTTGCAGTTCTCCGTGGCGTGGCCCAGTACCCGGTGGAAAGCGCAGTAGGGGCCCCGGGTTCGCTTTGCGGCCTGACGCGGGATCGGAGGGAACTTGAAGAACCCCTCGTTCTGGGCCTCCTCCAGCAACACTGCGAGGGAGACGTTGAGTGGGGTATACTCTTGGAACTTCGGGTGGTAGGGCTGCTGACGCTCCGGCCTCTCCTCCTGAGCCCTCTTCTTCTGGTCGGGTCGTTCTGCCCGGGGGAGGTTAGCATTCACCTCGGATTCCAACTGAACCTCGCGCTCGGTCCACGCCTTGACCTCGGCCATGGTCTTAGGTTGCGCAAACGCGAAGGAGCGCAACCATTCCTTGTGCCTCAGACCAGACCTAAGCGCCGTGATGACGGTCTCGTCTCGGTGCTCGGGCACCTCGAGGAGGGCGTTGTAGAAACGGGTAATGTAGGCCTTGAACGTTTCTGTGTCCCCACTCTTAACCGTGAAGAGGTAGTCGACCATGCTGTTCCAGCCAAAAATTTCTGCGCAAAAGAGTCCAAGGTATCAAATGGCAGCGATACGCTTAAGAAAATGCGAACCAGTCTTCCGGCCTGTATTTTGATAAACTTCCCAATGAGAAACTGTTAAATTATAATGGTATTGAAAGCATCTCGAAAAAACCTTCAATTTGATATATTATGGGGCTCATAATTCAACCGGGATCAAAAGTTATGAGCAAATGTCTATGCACATATGATCTAAGAAAGAATATGCGAACCAGTATTTTCCGAGCTGTATTTTGACAAACTCCGGAATGAGAGCTAAATTCTGATTGTATTGAAAGTATCTTGAAAAGACCTTCGATTTGATATATTATGGGCCTTATAATTCATCCGGAATCAAAAATTATGAGCAAATATCTATGCACATGTGATCTAAGGAAGAAGATGCGAACCAGTATTTTCCGAGCTGTATTTTGACAAACTCCGGAACGAGAAATGGCTAAATTCTGATGGTGTTGAAAGCATCTCGAAAAGACCTTCGATTTGATATATTATGGGCCTCATAATTCATCCGAGATCAAAAGTTATGAGCAAATGTGTTATGCTCGTGTAATTTAAAGTAATGCTCTACTACATGGAGAATGCATTTTTTAGTCCCACGTCGGGAAAAGAAGAGATGGCTTCTCTACCACTCCCATATAAATAAGAGGGATACCTCTTAGAAAGGGTAGAGTTCAATCCTCAAAGGATTCAATACTCAAATGAGCTTAGTTCTCCAAAGGAGGAGTATGCTCCTCCCCATAATACGCATATGCGCAAGCGCCATGTGCGCTACGTGCAACGCACGTGTGCCCGCCATGCGGCACCACGTGCAACGCACGTGCGCACCACATGAGAACATTTAATAATATTAAAAGGAGCCTAGTTCTTCATATATTGAAGCCATGCTTCTCCTCATAATGCGCATGTGCGCTACGTGCAACGCATGTGTGCTCGCCACGCGCGCACCACGTGCAACGCACGTGCGCACCACATGAGAACATTTAATAATATTAAAAGGAGCCTAGTTCTCCATATATAGAAGCCCTGCTTCTCCTCATAATGCGCATGTGCGCTACGTGCAACGCACGTGTGCCTGCCGCGCGCGCGCCACGTGCAACGCATGCGCACCACATGAGAATATTTAATAATATTAAAAGGAGCCTAGTTCTCCATATATAGAAGCCCTGCTTCTCCTCATAATACGCATGTGCGCCACGTGCAACGCATGTGTGCCCGCCACGCGCGCACCACGTGCAACGCACGTGCGCACCACATGAGAATATTCAATTAAAAGGAGACTCGTTCTCCATAGGAGCTTGCTCCTCCCATAATGCGCATATGCGTAAGCTCCATGTGCGCTGCGTGTAAATATGAGCGCCCAACACGTGCGACGCACGTGCGCCCAACACGTGCGACGCACGTGCGCGAACGCAAAGAAGCCTTTTTCAGCAGCGAGAAGCTTAAGCTCCAGCCTGTTCTTCCCCTCTAATGAGTGAGACATGGTTCAAAGGGTACATCGCTCCACACCTTCGATATATGGCACTGTAATCTCTCAGTGTCGTCGGAGAGGTGGTGGGTCCCAACGACCAATGATCCTTCTTTCTAAAATAAAAAAAAGAGAAGAAGAGAGAACATTGACAGAAAAACAGAGAAAGAATTCAGAGAACTCCTAAAAAGAAAGTTTGAGAAGAAATCAGAAAGAAAAGAAGGTAAACCTTTGAAAAGAAGAATTTCTTCTGAAAAGATCAATGATCTAAGAACAAGATCAAGATCTTAAAATAAAAATAAAAGAACAAATAATAAGAATAAAATAAGAAGTAATATACTTCTTTATTAGATCATTTGATCTACACAAAGGCATTGCCTTTTGATGAACCACTGGTTCTGGAATCTTAAAAAGATTCTTTTCTTGAATCCAAAATTGGATCAAGATATTAAAACAGTGCCTTGCACTTGTAAATATATACTGTTGCGCTCTTGGGTTGGCGCAAGCCACCAGAGAGCGCCACATGTCAGCTCCAGAACAACTTGCGCTATGCGCTTTTAAAATAGAGCATTGCTCTCTGAAATTGGTGCAACTCACTAGAGCGCCCCACGTGTCAGCAGCGCAGCGCACTGCACTATCTGTGCTTGCGCTCACCAGAGCGTGACATGTGTCACCTCCACATGCGCTTGCGCTCATTAATTAGCGCAAAGCGCCTGACAGGCCATATGACCACTGTCAGACAATTAATGCGCTGCATTATTTACAGAAGGGCCAAGCCCAATTAAAAAAAGCCTAACAGGCCAAATTAAACGCAATGCATTGTTTTAAAGAAGGGCAGAGTCCAAACAGATGCTCTGCATCATTTATAAAGGGACAGAGTCCAAATCAGAAAGGCCTAGCAGGCCAAAATAAAATGCAGTGCATTATTAAACAGGGGCAAAGCCCTAGCACAGGCCTAATAGGCCAAAGATAAAAACGTTGAATATTCTCAATTGGACTTAGCCCAATCATGGCCGTAAGTCCTCAAATTAAATTAACTGAGCAAGACTGCTCTCCTAAATCAATTTACATCCGGTTCAAGGGTACATCTCCGAACTCCTCTGACACCTATTGTTGTAATCCTTCAACGACGTCAGAGAGGCGACGGGTCCCGACAACCATACATTAATACGGACTGTGGGGTCCTTAAACTCATGGACTAATGCGTCCTTAAACACACCCATATGGACTGTGGGTTCCTTAAACTCATGGACTTACGCGTCCTTAAACTAATGGACTAATGCGTCCTTAAACACATTCATATGGACTGTGGGGTCCTTAAGCCCATGGACTAATGCGTCCTTAAACCAATGGACCGCAACGTCCTTAAACTACCTATGGACCACCATGTCCCTAAACTGGAATATGGACCCCCATGTCCCTAAACTGGCAATGGACCGCAATGTCCTTAAACTACCTATGGACCACTACGTCCCTAAACTGGAACAATAGAACTCCCAAATGCTCTTTTGTCGGATCTAAACGATCCCGTTTAAGTTGATCTTAGCCTCAAATATGGCTAACGTATCCTTAAACATTCAAACAGACTTTAGTCCCAAATTGGACTATAAGACCCCCAATCAACTTTGGTTCAAGGGTACATCTCCGAACTCCTCTGACACCTATCGTTGTAATCCTTCAACGACGTCAGAGAGGTGACGGGTCCCGATGGCCATGCATACAATGGACCACTATGTCCCTAAACTGGAACAATATAGCCCCCAAATGCTCTTTTGTCGGATCCAAACGATCCCATTAAGTTGATCTTAGTCTCAAATCAGACTAACGTATCCTTAACGAACGTTTAAGTTGATCTTAGCCTCAATATGGCTATCGTATCCTTAAACTAAAACACCAAACCCAAATCTAATTAAATACGGATTTGGACTAATCCACGTCCTACGGGCGACGGCATAACTTAGTCTCCGTATACAATCCACGGGCATCCACAAACAAAACAAACACACACGGCACGAAATGAAATTCTGGAGAAGGAGAAAGTGGCTACCGCGATGCGGTAGCGTAATTAACTGCAGGGGCTTGTGCCTGCAGGGAAGAGCGTCCCCACAATCAAAAACCCCTCAAACGAGGGGGAATCTGACGAAGTCTGCTACATCGGCCGCATCCGTCTAAACCTCCGATACACGGTGCCTTAAATCAACTTAGCATCTTCGGAGAGGTAGACGGATAAAACCATATAGCATCTGCCCCGAATCTCAGGCAAGACGTCTTCACGTCGCGCTGTCTTTCGGAGGGGAACAGATTCCGGCACGCCCGGTGGGACCTTTTCCTCTTTCCACTACACACTTCGTATGTCGTGTTTTTCCCGCGATCAAATAATCACGGTGTGTATGTTTTTGGTTGCCCTTAGCGGAGTGAATATTGAAGCCGGCATTTCGTCTCTATGAAGAATGGCATTTGCTCCCACCCTAGCAACTCAGGCTCTGTCATATCCGGCGGAGTCAAGTATGGGTCACTTGCAGCCTCAAATCTCTGCAATCCGGCTCTTCAAGAAATCAACGTGCTTCTTTTTGGGTCGATGCTCCTACCTCCCACCCTCGGTGCCTCAACGCCGATGGAGGAAGCCCAGAGGATGTCTGTCGTCCATAAGCAGGCTCCCCAAGCAGCAGCCTTGCCGATGGAATCGGTCCTCAAACAACTGGCACATGCCAAAGACCAAGGTCGACGCAGGGGGCAGAATATTCAAGCTCTTCAAGAAATTAATAGCTTCAAACTGCACTAACTGCAACAACAACTCTCGCTCTGTCCCATCTGGAGGAGTAACCTACGGGCCCCAAGCGGCCTCCCTTTTCACTATGCCAGTGGAGCAGGTAACTCAAGCCACCACTCGGCTATTCTTCGGGACCATGCTCCCGCCAACGAGCTTCAGCGCTCCTGTACCATCGCAAGAAGCTCCCAAGAAGTCGTTTTTCAGCGCTCCTGTGCTTATTTACGCCCTACTTTGCATTATACTATATATAAGCACACACAAAAAAATTGTGATAATAAAAGAGTAGAAAGTGAAAAATTATATTTAAAAGATAGGAATAGTTTAAGAAAAACAAGAAAGTTAGATGTTTTCTTAAATGAAACTAGTAATAAGTAGTTATGAGCCGTTGTCCCAAGGGTTAGTAAGATGAAGGAAGTCACTAATTTGAGGATAAAAATAAGTCTGAAAATTAGTTCCTATTCTGGAAGCCAAATATTTGAACGTTGATACCCTACTATACGCACTTACACACGTCTTGAAACTCGGGATAGTAGAGGATACCTTGAAATGTTCTTGTCTAAAAGACAAAGTATGAAGGAAATATAAAAAAATTGAATAAAATATAAAAGGGTGAAGAAAAATGAACACTGGTTTTGATATCGCCAAGGCAGCAATAAAAAAAAATAGCGAGGGTGCTTCATCACCTAGTGCCTTAGACCAACTGGTCCGGGAGTCACTGCTAAGCCTTAGGTGGTGCAAGACGAGGAAATACACCTAATAAGCGATCACATGAGTAATCGGTCGGTTAGTACCTCAAGATGTATTAACGGTCGCATGAAAATGTGTGAGCAAATCTAAATATCTATTAAAAAGTACTAAGGTAGATGGACAAGAGTATGATTGCTTGAATTGAATTCTCTGAGTGTAGGGATGTCCAGTTCACACACGTAGGGGGTATATGATCAATGTTTGGAAGAAAGGTAGGAATGAAAACTAAAGGCGATGTTTTATTGAGGGATAATGTGATTTCTAACATTTTTTCATGACCATTAAGATAGGGCTCATAGCAACTGAAAAGCTAGTATAGTTGAAAACTCTTATTTTCAAGTTCTTTCTTTTATAGTTCTTATCTTCATATAACTTTCGCCATCTCTCTTTTATTATAAGATTTTGTGGGTGTAATCCGCTGAAAACCCTTAGGAGACAACACTCCTCCTACTATGGATATGCCACTGGCGCCGAGTAAGGAAGGCTGGGAGCAACTCTCCTTCTGGACTGACTCCGCCGACTCCAACGGCGGAAATTGCTGCTGTTGTTCCAACTGAGAACAGCTTTGAATCGCATAGGAAGGTCCGCGAGAACTCTCCGACCACTGTGCTGAAAAGATCTCCTCCACCTATGGAGAGCACTACAAAGGTGAAGCCGGAACAGCCCCCTCAACGGCTGTCCTCTAAAATCTACAAGGTCCGGCGTCAAGTCCAAGACTCGGTAATTGATCAAGATTATCCCCGCCGACAGAAAAAGGTGAAAGATCAGCGGGAAGAGGACCGTTCTTACAGCCACCTGATGAAGAAGGGAACCCCTTTCGTCTGGGATCGCAAATGCCAAAGTGAGCTAGACGAAATCAAGCAATACCTGCAGAATCCGCCAGTGCTGGCCGCTCCGGTCAAGGGAAAGCCTCTCATTCTGTATACAACAGCCCTCGAAAGTTCCTTAGGCGCATTATGGGCGCAAGAGAACGACCAAGGGAAAGAGAGAGCTCTCTATTACTTAAGTCGAGTTCTACTGGGGGCAGAAAGCAACTATTCCCCTATTGAAAAACACTGCCTGGTGTTGATCTTCACGATAACAAAGCTCAGGCACTATACGTTGGCGTATGAAGTCCGTCTCATTTCGAAGGTGGACCCCCTTAAATATTTAATGTCGAAGGCCATATTGACGGGGTGACTCGCTAAATGGGCCCTACTCTTGATGGAGTTCTCGATAACCTATCAGCCTCTTAAGGCAGTGAAAGGCCAGGCCATCGCCGACTTCCTCGTTGAGCATCTGATACCTGGCGATTCTCCTCTGAATTGCGAACTGCCAGACGAACATGCGTTTGATGCGATCGACGGTAGTGGTACCCGATGGGAGCTTTATTTTGATGGAGCGTCTTCCATGAAGAAGCCCAAACAAAGTATCCCTATAATCAAATCGGGGGTAGGCCTCATCTTCGTAACTCCACAAGGAGGGATTATGCGCTTTGCTTTCTCCTTAACAGAGCCGAGGACGAACAATGAAGCTGAATACGAAGCTTTGATAGCAGGTCTCGAGATCGCCATCGACATGGGAATTGAAAACCTCCTCATACACGGAGACTCCCAACTGGTCGTTAGTCAAGTAAATGACGACTACCAGATATGCAAACCAGAGTTGGTGAAGTACGGCGAAAAGGTGCAACAACTGTTGACCCAAATTCCTTCATACACTTTGGAAAACATACCGCGCGCGGAAAACAGCAAAGCGGACGCATTAGCCAAGCTCGCTAAAGAACTGGCCGACGAGAATCTCGAAAACGTAAGAATCGTGGTATAAAGCCGTCGGGTGCTTGCCCCAGCGGAAATATCTCCGGAATCATCCGAAGAAAAGGGAGCGACTGAGCAGACGACCCTGCAAATAAAAGACCGGGAAAAGGCTGAGGATTGGAGAGAAGTCTTTATAGACTACTTCAAATACCGTCGAACGCCCGAAGATGCGTCCTCAAGACATCAGCTTATGAAACGAGCTCTGTCTTTCGCCTTCGTCAATGATACTCTGTACAAGAGGTCGTTGGATTCTTTGTGGTTGAGATGCCTGGGACCTGACGAAGCGAAAAGAGTCGTTCAGGAAGTTCATGACGGACTCTGCGGTTCTCACCAAGCAGGCCCGAAGATGAAGTTGAAGATTAAACGGATGGGTTACTACTGGCCCACAATAATCCAGGACTGCCTCGAATATGCGAAGCAATGCCACTCATGCCAAATTCATGGGGACTTCATCCACCAGCATCCAAATCCACTACATCCAACGGTGGCTAGCTGGCCGTTCGAAATGTGGGGAACTGATATAGTCGGCCCTATCGAACCAGCATCGTCCAGGGGACATAGATTCATCCTGGCAATGACTGATTACTTCTCCAAATGGGCAAAAGCAGTACCGTTGAGGGAAGTGAAGACGAAGAATATCCTCCATTTCTTCAAGACGCACGTCATTTATTGGTTTGGAACTCCGCGACGGATCATCTCCGATAACTGGCCAGCCTACAGAAGCCACAAAATCAGTCGCTTCGCGCAACAGCATAATATAGACTGGAGATATTCCTCAGTTTATAATCCGCGAGCTAACGGTCTAGCTGAAGCCTTCAACAAGACATTGACAAAGATCATGAAGAAAACGGTGTCCCGAAATAAGAAGGACTGGCACGAGAGACTGAAAGAGGCTCTCTGGGCGTATCGAACTATGTTCAAGACGGCCACGAACACAACGTCGTACGCGTAGGTATTCGGTACAGAAGCAGTACTCCCCCTCGAGATAGAGTTACCCTCTCTACGAGTGGCAGTCCACTACGAGCTGACGGACGAAGAAAATGCTCACCTTCGGCTTGAGGAGCTTGATGCCCTTGATAAAACCCGGCTCATAGCGCAACAAAATCTAGAAGTGATCACATGAGTAATGTTCTTGTCTAAAAGACAAAGTATGAAGGAAACAAAAAAAAATTGAATAAAATATAAAAGGGTGAAGAAAAATGAACACTGGTTTTGTTATCGCCAAGGCAACAATAAAAAAAATAGCGAGGGTGCTTCATCACCTAGTGCCTTAGACCAACTGGTCCGGGAGTCACTGCTAAGCCTTAGGTGGTGCAAGACGAGGAAATACACCTAATAAGCGATTACATGAGTAATCGGTCGGTTAGTACCTCAAGATGTATTAACGGTCGCATGAAAATGTGTGAGCAAATCTAAATATCTATTAAAAAGTACTAAGGTAGATGGACAAGAGTATGATTGCTTGAATTGAATTCTCTGAGTGTAGGGATGTCCAGTTCACACACGTAGGAGTATATGATCAATGTTTGGAAGAAAGGTAGGAATGAAAACTAAATGCGATATTTTATTGAGGGATAATGTGATTTCTAACATTTTTTCATGACCATTAAGATAGGGCTCAAAGCAACTGAAAAGCTGGTATAGTTGAAAACTCTTATTTTCAAGTTCTTTCTTTTATAGTTCTTATCTTCATATAACTTTCGCCATCTCTTTTTTATTATAAGATTTTGTGGGTGTAATCCGCTGAAAACTCTTAGGAGACAACACTCCTCCTACTAGGGATATGCCACTGGCGCCGAGTAAGGAAGGCTAGGGGCAACTCTCCTTCTGGACTGGCTCCGCCGACTCCAACGGCGGAAATTGCTGCTGTTGTTCCAACTGGGAACAGCTTTGAATCACTTAGGAAGGTCCGCGAGAACTCTCCGACCACTGTGCTGAAAAGATCTCC
Organism: Agapanthus africanus; assembly: GCA_030015575.1. Lineage (NCBI taxonomy): Eukaryota > Viridiplantae > Streptophyta > Magnoliopsida > Asparagales > Amaryllidaceae > Agapanthus > Agapanthus africanus. The sequence continues at coordinate 700,713,203 of CM057339.1, read as the reverse complement.
TCCACCTATGGAGAGCACTACAAAGGTGAAGCCGAAACAGCCCCTTCAACGGCTGTCATCTAAAATCTACAAGGTCCGGCGTCAAGTCCAAGACTCGGTAATTGATCAAGATTATCCCCGCCGACAGAAAAAGGTGAAAGATCAGCGGGAAGAGGACCGTGCTTACAGCCACCTGATGAAGAAGGGAACCCCTTTCGTCTGGGATCGCAAATGCCAAAGTGAGCTAGAAGAAATCAAGCAATACCTGCAGAATCCGCCAGTGCTGGCCGCTCCGGTCAAGGGAAAGCATCTCATTCTGTATACAACAGCCCTCGAAAGTTCCTTAGGCGCATTATGGGCGCAAGAGAACGACCAAGGGAAAGATAGAGCTCTCTATTACTTAAGTCGAGTTCTACTGGGGGCAGAAAGCAACTATTCCCCTATTGAAAAACACTGCCTGGTGTTGATCTTCACGATAACAAAGCTCAGGCACTATGCGTTGGCGTATGAAGTCCGTCTCATTTCGAAGGTGGACCCCCTTAAATATTTAATGTCGAAGGCCATATTGACGGGGTGACTCGCTAAATGGGCCCTACTCTTGATGGAGTTCTCGATAACCTATCAGGCTCTTAAGGCAGTGAAAGGCCAGGCCATCGCCGACTTTCTCGTTGAGCATCTGATACCTGGCGATTCTCCTCTGAATTGCGAACTGCCAGACGAACATGCGTTTGATGCGATCGACGGTAGTGGTACCCGATGGGAGCTTTATTTTGATGGAGCGTCTTCCATGAAGAAGCGCAAACAAAGTACCCCTATAATCAAATCGGGGGTAGGCCTCATCTTCGTAACTCCACAAGGAGGGATTATGCGCTTTGCTTTCTCCTTAACAGAGCCAAGGACGAACAATGAAGCTGAATACGAAGCTTTGATAGCAGGTCTCGAGATCGCCATCGACATGGGAATTGAGAACCTCCTCATATACGGAGACTCCCAACTGGTCGTTAGTCAAGTAAATGACGAATACCAGATATGCAAACCAGAGTTGGTGAAGTACGGCGAAAAGGTGCAACAACTGTTGACCCAAATTCCTTCATACACTTTGGAAAACATACCGCGCGCGGAAAACAGCAAAGTGGACGCATTAGCCAAGCTCGCTAAAGAACTGGCCGACGAGAATCTCGATAACGTAAGAATCGTGGTACAAAGCCATCGGGTGCTTGCCCCAGCGGAAATATCTCCGGAATCATCCGAAGAAAAGGGAGCGACTGAGCAGACGACCCTGCAAATAAAAGACTGGGAAAAGGCTGAGGATTGGAGAGAAGTCTTTATAGACTACTTCAAATACCGTCGAACGCCCGAAGATGTGTCCTCAAGACATCAGCTTATGAAACGAGCTCTGTCTTTCGCCTTCGTCAATGATACTCTGTACAAGAGGTCGTTCGATTCTTTGTGGTTGAGATGCCTGGGACCTGACGAAGCGAAAAGAGTCGTTCAGGAAGTTCATGACGGACTCTGCGGTTCTCACCAAGCAGGCCCGAAGATGAAGTTGAAGATTAAACGGATGTGTTACTACTGGCCCACAATGATCCAGGACTGCCTCGAATATGCGAAGCAATGCCACTCATGCCAAATTCATGGGGACTTCATCCACCAGCATCCAAATCCACTACATCCAACGGTGGCTAGCTGGCCGTTCGAAATGTGGGGAACTGATATAGTCGGCCCTATCGAACCAGCATCGTCCAGGGGACATAGATTCATCCTGGCAACGACTGATTACTTCTCCAAATGGGCAAAAGCAGTACCGTTGAGGGAAGTGAAGACGAAGAATATCCTCTATTTCTTCAAGACGCACGTCATTTATCGGTTTGGAACTCCGCGACGGATCATCTCCGATAACGGGCCAGCCTGCAGAAGCCAAAAAATCAGTCGCTTCGCGCAACAGCATAATATAGACTGGAGATATTCCTCAGTTTATAATCCGCGAGCTAACAGTCTAGCTGAAGCCTTCAACAAGACCTTGACAAAGATCATGAAGAAAACGGTGTCCCGAAATAAGAAGGACTGACACGAGAGACTGAAAGAGGCTCTCTAGGCGTATCGAACTACGTTCAAGACGTCCACGAACACAACGTCGTACGCGTTGGTATTCGGTACAGAAGCAGTACTCCCCCTCGAGATAGAGTTACCCTCTCTACGAGTGGCTGTCCACTACGAGCTGACGGACGAAGAAAATGCTCACCTTCGGCTTGAGGAGCTTGATGCCCTTGATAAAACCCGGCTCATAGCGCAACAAAATCTAGAAGCTTATAAAGCAAAGATTACGCGCTCATATGAAAGATTGACCCGACCGAGGACATTCCGCCAAGGCGAACTCGTGCTAGTGATTAAAAGACCTATGATCCCCAATCGCGCCAAGCGGGGAAAATTCGAGCCGAACTATGAAGGCCCATACATCATAGACAAGGTCTACCAAGGTGGAGCCTATCTACTCATGGATATGCACGGTGAAAGGCCTTTCAGGCCAATAAACGGTCGCTTCCTGAAGAAATACTACGCTTAATGAGCCACGACCTAGGTCAATGATAGATGACGACGACTATGTCCGCTCACTATCTTCCTAAGCCCAAACTCTATGAGTAGTAGCCGGCCTTCTTTACCATGGACCGTAACGTCCTTAAACTAATGATGGACCGAAACGTCCTTAAACTAATGACGGATCGAAACGTCCTTAAACTAATGACGGACCACTATGTCCTAAAACTGGCTGAGGACCGAAACGTCCTTAAACTACTACCGCAGCATCCTCAGGCTGACGAGATAAAAAAAAGAGAGAATAAAGAATAATAAAAAAAGAATAAAAAAAATATAATAAAAAAAAATTAAGAAAAAAACGGTATGTCCATAAGCAAAATAGGCACGGATGAAAAACCGAAAGGGCTCCGTGAGTAAAAACAGCAGGGCTACCGGCGAGTGTTCGTGAAAACCCGAAAGGGCGCGACCTCGTAAAAAAAACAGAATAAAAAAACGGTATGTCCATAAGTAAAATGGGCACGGATGAAACCCCGAAAGGGGTCCGTGAGTAAAAACGGCAGGGCTACCGGCGAGTGTTTGTGAAAACCCGAAAGGGCGCAACCTCGTTAAAAGACACTTGCAGGGTCCTCTCAACCTTGTAAGGAGAAACCACCCGCGTGAGATCCTTACGACTCACAAGGGAGCAACACAATTAGGAATCCTCACGATTCCTAAGGAGAAAATACACTTGCGAGATCCTTATGACTCGTAAGGAGAACTCTCTTATGGGACCCTCACGGCTCATAAGATTTGAAAGTCTTAACTTACAGAGACCTAAACCTGTGCTTAAGCAAACCCCCCACAACCTGCGATATGGCCCTACAAGTGGCTCAGTACTGACCCTTGTATACAATCCACGGGCGCGAATAAACATTTCCCTAACGAAGTCCCACCCGTGACTAGGGATATGTCCATATGGAGAACAGCCCTTATAAGTCCTCTCGATTTACAATGAGAAGACCCTCTTGTAGGATCCTTACGACTTACAGAGGAACATGCACTTAGGAATCCTCACGATTGCTAAGGAGAAAACACACCTATAAGATCCTCACAACTTGTAGGGAGAAATACCTTTGTGAGACCCTTACGGCTCATGAAGTCAAAAGCCTTAGTCGACAGGATCTTAACCCTGTTTACTAAGCCACCTTTGTTCGACATCGACAGAGGCAATTGATGATTCGCTCCTGGCAATATCCCAGTTGTAGCGATACTGATGCCTAAACCGGTATCAAATTCAAAGCCCTTTCATGGCAAATGATGATTCGCTCCTGGCAATATTCCAGTTGTAGCGATGCTGATGCTGAGATTGGCACCAGATTCCAAGTTCTACACTCGCGATAAAAAAAAAGTGAGCCATACATGCATACGAAATAGCCGAAACGATGGGGCAACTTGCGACAAAATCAGCAAGTAAAAAAAGGTATGCAAGCAAAATAGCCGAAATGATTGGGCAACTCGCAATAAAAAGCAGCGAGTAAAAATACAATAAATAGCCGAAATGATTGGACAACTCGCAATAAAAAGCAGCGAGTAAAAATAAAATAAATAGCTGAAATGATTGGGCACCGCGAAAGACAGCCGAAATGATGGGGCAATCGCGACTTTCGCAATATAAAGCTGAAATGATAGAGCATCGCGGAAATAAAACAATGATAAAAAAAATGATGAACTTTTGCCCTACAGGTGAGATCACGTCGATCCCTGTATACAATCCAAGGGCACAAACAAAGAGGAAACCATACCTTCCCAACAGGCTCCGCCAGAAAGCGAAACCAAATCTCGACGGTTCACCAACAACCTAGAGACAACTGCGACATTCGTCTCGATACAGCAGACGCAGTGCCAGCAAACGAAGCGAAGATCAAATTCCTAGCTTCACGGTTTTTACGGTAACTTATGTAAAACCTGAAAGACCGCCACAGATCAGTTCAACTTCCAGGGAAATCAGTGTCCTTGGAAAATACCTCAATTCAAGGAAACTAGCGTCCTTGATGAGAGACTCCTGATTCGCGTCGGCCCGTAGAGAAACCAGTGTCTCCGCAGGAACACCCCGATTCGTTTCAACCCCGAAGAAACCAGTGTCTTCGGCAAAATCCTTCGACTCAGGGAAACCAGTGTCCTTGACGAGAACATCCTGATTCACGTCGACCCGCAGAGAAACCAGCGTCTTTGCAGGAATACATCGATTCGTCTCAACCTCAGGGAAACCAGTGTCCTTGGCAACTACCTCAACTCAGGGAAACTAGCGTCCTTGATGAGAGACTCCTGATTTGCGTCGGCCTGCAGAGAAACCAGTGTCTCCGCAGGAACACCCCGATTCGTTTCAACCCCGAAGAAACCAGTGTCTTCGACAAAATCCTTCGACTCAGGGAAACCAGTGTCCTTGACGAGAACATCCTGATTCGCGTCGACCCGCAGAGAAACTAGCGTCTTTGCAGGAATACATCGATTCGTCTCAACCCCAGGAAAACCAGTGTCCTTGGCAACTACCTCAACTCAGGGAAACTAGCGTCCTTGATGAGAGACTCCTGATTCGCGTCGGCCCGCAGAGTAACCAGTGTCTCCGCAGGAACACCCCGATTCGTTTCAACCCCGAAGAAACCAGTGTCTTCGGCAAAATCCTTCGACTCAGGGAAACCAGTGTCCTTGACGAGAACATCCTGATTCGCGTCGACCCGCAGGGAAACTAGCGTCTTTGCAGGAACACCTCGACCCGTCTCAACCCCAGGGAAACCAGTGTCCTTGGCAAATACCTTAACTCAGGGAAACTAGCGTCCTTGATGAGAGACTCCTGATTCGCGTCGGCCCGCAGAGAAACCAGTGTCTCCGCAGGAACACCCCGATTTGTTTCAACCCCGAAGAAACCAGTGTCTTCGGAAAAATCCTTCGACTCAGGGAAACCAGTGTCCTTGACGAGAAAATCCTGATTCGCGTCGACCCGCAGAGAAACTAGCGTCTTTGCAGGAATACATCGATTCGTTTCAACTCCAGGGAAACCAATGTCCTTGGCAAATACCTCAATTCAGGGAAACTAGCGTCTTTGATGAGAGCCTCCCGATTCGCGTCGGCCCGCAGAGAAACCAGTGTCTCCGCAGGAACACCCCGATTCGTTTCAACCTCGAAGAAACCAGTGTCTTCGGAAAAATCCTTCGACTCAGGGAAACCAGTGTCCTTGACGAGAACATCCTGATTCGCGTCGACCCGCAGGGAAACTAGCGTCTTTGCAGGAACACCTCGATCCGTCTCAACCCCAGGGAAACCATATCCTTGGCAAATACCTCAACTCAGGGAAACTAGCGTCCTTGATGAGAGACTCCTGATTCGCGTCGGCCCGCAGAGAAACCAGTGTCTCCGCAGGAACACCCCGATTCGTTTCAACCCCGAAGAAACCAGTGTCTTCGGCAAAATCCTTCGACTCAGGGAAACCAGTGTCCTTGACGAGAAAATCCTGATTCGCGTCGACCCGCAGAGAAACTAGCGTCTTTGCAGGAATACATCGATTCATTTCAACCCCAGGGAAACCAGTGCCCTTGGCAAATACCTCAATTCAGGGAAACTAGCGTCCTTGATGAGAGCCTCCTGATTCGCGTTGGCCCGCTGAGAAACCAGTGTCTACGCAGGAATACTCCGATTCGTTTCAACCCCGAAGAAACCAGTGTCTTCGGCAAAATCCTTCGACTCAGGGAAACCAGTGTCCTTGACGAGAAAATCCTGATTCGCGTCGACCCGCAGAGAAACTAGCGTCTTTGCTGGAATACATCGATTCGTTTCAACCCCAGGGAAATCAGTGTCCCTGGCAAATAACTCAATTCAGGGAAACTAGCGTCCTTGATGAGAGCCTCCTGATTCGCGTCGGCCCGCAGAGAAACCAGTGTCTCCGCAGGAATACTCCGATTCGTTTCAACCTCGAGGAAATCAGCGTCCTCGGCAAAATACTTCAACTCAGGGAAATTAGTGTCCTTGACGAGAACTGCTCGATTCATCTCGACCCGTGAAGAAATTAATGTCTTCGCGAGAACTTCCCGATTCGTTTCGACTTGGAAGATAAAGCCTTAGGCAGTGGGGATTAAAAAACTTGTTTCCTAAGCACTGGGACCCTGCAAGTAGGTCCAAAATAGACTCTTGCATACTATTCACGGGTCTCACTCTCCAAAGTCGAATCTCGACAAGGAGGGAAACAACCGCTTACGGGTCCTCTCGACTCGTAAGAGGGAAAATTCTCTTATAAGATCCGTACGACTTATAAGAGAAAACGCACTTAGGAATCCTCACGATTCCTAAGGAGAAAATACACCTACGAGATCCTCTCGATCTGTAGGGAGAAAAGTCTTTATGAGACCCTCACGGCTCATAAAGTTGAAAAGTCTTAGGTGGCAGATCCTACCCCTGTCTTCTAAGCCACACTACCTTATAAAGGATTCAAGATGAATTGTTATCTACCATCTATGGGCCACACTTGCTAAAGCTACATGTCACTGAAATGGAGAAGTTACTCATGAGCATATAAACTACTTCACACCAGAGTAAAAGATAAAGAGATAGAAGGGTACGGCTCATGGAATTGAGAGTTTGGAACTATATCTTTTAAGAGTCGAGATTTGAGTCAATGATAAATGACGACGCTTGTGTCCGCTTGTCATCTTCTCAGATTAAGATTCTGAAAGTAATATACCAACCCGAAATTGGTCATACGCTATGCATTACTCTGCACTACTTCACCCACATATATACTTACATGGGCAAAGTAGTGGGGGGCATTTGTTCCCGCCAAAAATTTCTGCGCAAAAGAGTCCAAGGTATCAAATGGCAGCGATACGCTTAAGAAAATGCGAACCAGTATCTTCCGGCCTGTATTTTGATAAACTCCCCAATGAGAAACTGTTAAATTATGATGGTATTGAAAACAACTCGAAAAAACCTTCAATTTGATATATTATTGGCCTCATAATTCATCCGGGACCAAAAGTTATGAGCAAATGTCTATGCACATGTGATCTAAGAAAGAATATGCGAACCAGTATTTTCCGAGCTGTATTTTGACAAACTCCGGAATGAGAAACAGCTAAATTCTGATGGTATTGAAAGCATCTTAAAAAGTCCTTCGATTGGATATATTATGGGCCTCATAATTCATCCGGGATCAAAAGTTATGAGCAAATATCTATGCACATGTGATCTAAGGAAGAAGATACGAACCAGTATTTTCCGAGCTGTATTTTGACAAACTCCGGAACGAGAAACGGCTAAATTCTGATGGTATTGAAAGTATCTCGAAAAGACCTTCGATTTGATATATTATGGGCCTCATAATTCATCCGAGATCAAAAGTTATGAGCAAATGTGTTATGCACGTGTAATCTAAAGTAATCCTCTACTACATGGGGAATGCATTTTTTAGTCCCACATCGGGAAAAGGAGAGATGACATCTCTACCACTTCCATATAAATAAGTGGGGATACCTCTTAGAAAGGGTAGAGTCAATCCTCAAAGGATTCAATACTCAAAAGAGCTTAGTTCTCCAAAGGAGGAGCATGCTCTTCCCCATAATGCGCATATGCGCAAGCGCCATGTGCGCTACGTGCAACGCACGTGTGCCCGCCATGCGGCACCACGTGCAACGCACGTGCGCATCACATGAGAACATTTAATAATATTAAAAGGAGCATAGTTCTCCATATATTGAAGCCCTGCTTCTCCTCATAATGCGCATGTGCGCTACGTGCAACGCACGTGTGCTCGCCACGAGCGCACCAGGTGCAACACACGTGCGCACCACATGAGAACATTTAATAATATTAAAAGGAGCCTAGTTCTCCATATATAGAAGCCCTGCTTCTTCTCATAATGCGTATGTGCGCTACGTGTAACGCACGTGTGCCTGCCACGCGCGCACCACGTGCAACGCACGTGCGCACCACATGAGAACATTTAATAATATTAAAAGGAGCCTAGTTCTCCATATATAGAAACCATGCTTCTCCTCATAATGCGCATGTGCGCCACGTGCAACGCACGTGTGCCCGCTACGCGCGCACCACGTGCAACGCACGTGCGCACCACATGAGAATATTCAATTAAAAGGAGACTCATTCTCCATAGGAGCTTGCTCCCCCCATAATGCGCATATGCGCAAGCTCCATGTGCACTACGTGCAAATATGAGCGCCCAACACGTGCGACGCACGTGCGCGAACGCAAAGAAGCCTTTTTCAGCAGCGAGAAGCTTAAGCTCCAGCCTGTTCTTCCCCCCTAATGAGTGAGATATGGTTCAAAGGGTACATCGCTCCACACCTTCTATATATGGCACTGTAATCTCTCAGTGTCGTCAGAGAGGTGGTGGGTCCCAACGACCAATGATCCTTCTTTCTAAAATAAAAAAAAAAGAAGAAGAGAGAACATTGACAGAAAAACAGAGAAAGAATTCAGAGAACTCCTAAAAAGAAAGTTTGAGAAGAAATCAGAAAGAAAAGAAGGTAAACTTTTGAAAAGAAGAATTTCTTCTGAAAAGATCAATGATCTAAGAACAAGATCAAGATCTTAAAATAAAAAGAAAAGATCAAATAATAAGAATAAAATAAGAAGTAATATACTTCTTTATTAGATCATTTGATCTACACAAAGCCATTGCCTTTTGATGAACCACTGGTTCTGGAATCTTAAAAAGATTCTTTTTTTGAATCCAAAATTGGATCAAGATATTAAAACAGTGCCTTGCACTTGTAAATCCGTACCGTTGCGCTCTTGGGTTGGCGCAAGCCACCTGAGAGCGCTACGTGTCAGCTCCAGAACAACTTGCGCTATGCGCTTTTAAAATAGAGCATTGCTCTCTGAAATTGGTGCAACTCACCAGAGCGCGCCACGTGTCAGCAGCGCAGCGCACTGCGCTAACTGCGCTTGCGCTCACTAGAGCGTGACACGTGTCACCTCCACATGCGCTTGCGCTCATTAATTAGCGCAAAGCGCCTGACATGCCACATGACCACTGTCAGACAATTAATGCGCTGCATTATTTACAGAAGGGCCAAACCCAATTAAAAAAGGCCTAACAGGCCAAATTAAATGCAATGCATTATTTTAAAGAAGGGCAGAGTCCAAACAGATGCTCTGCATCATTTATAAAGGGACAGAGTCCAAATCAGAAAGGCCTAGCAGGCCAAAATAAAATGCAGTGCATTATTAAACAGGGGCAAAGCCCTAGCACAGGCCTAATAGGCCAAAGATAAAAACGTTGAATATTCTCAATTGGACTTAGCCCAATCATGGCCGTAAGTCCTCAAATTAAATTAACTGAGCAAGACTGCTCTCCTAAATCAATTTACATCCGGTTCAAGGGTACATCTCCGAACTCCTCTGACACCTATTGTTGTAATCCTTCAACGACGTCAGAGAGGCGACGGGTCCCGACAACCACACATTAATACGGACTGTGGGGTCCTTAAACTCATGGACTAATGCGTCCTTAAACACACCCATATGGACTGTGGGTTCCTTAAACTCATGGACTTACGCGTCCTTAAACTAATGGACTAATGCGTCCTTAAACACATTCATATGGACTGTGGGGTCCTTAAGCCCATGGACTAATGCGTCCTTAAACCAATGGACCGCAACGTCCTTAAACTACCTATGGACCACCATGTCCCTAAACTGGAATATGGACCCCCATGTCCCTAAACTAGCAATGGACCGCAATGTCCTTAAACTACCTATGGATCACTACGTCCCTAAACTGGAACAATAGAGATCCCAAATGCTCTTTTGTCGGATCTAAACGATCCCGTTTAAGTTGATCTTAGCCTCAAATATGGCTAACGTATCCTTAAACATTCAAACAGACTTTAGTCCCAAATTGGACTATAAGACCCCCAATCAACTTTGGTTTAAGGGTACATCTCCGAACTCCTCTGACACCTATCGTTGTAATCCTTCAACGACGTCAGAGAGGTGACGGGTCCCGGTGGCCATGCATACAATGGACCACTATGTCCCTAAACTGGAACAATAGAGCCCCCAAATGCTCTTTTGTCGGATCCAAACGATCCCGTTAAGTTGATCTTAGTCTCAAATCAGACTAACGTATCCTTAACGAACGTTTAAGTTGATCTTAGCCTCAATATGGCTAATGTATCCTTAAACTAAAACACCAAACCCAAATCTAAGTAAATACGGATTTGGACTAATTCACGTCCTACGGGCGACAACATAACTTAGTCTCCGTATACAATCCACGGGCATCCACAAACAAAACAAACACACACGACACGAAGTGAAATTCTGAAGAAGGAGAAAGTGGCTACCGCGATGCGGTAGAGTAATTAACTGCAGGGGCTTGCACCTGCAGGGAAGAGCGTCCCCACAATCAAAAACCCCTCAAACGAGGGGGAATCTGACGAAGTCTGCTACATCGGCCGCATCCGTCTAAACCTCCGATACACGGTACCATAAATCAACTTGGCATCTTCGGAGAGGTAGACGGATAAAACCATATAGAATCTATCCCGAATCTTAGGCAAGACGTCTTCACGTTGCACCGTCTTTCGGAGGGGAACACGTACGCTTCTGTCGATGGTTCCCCACGATATGGCTGAGGAACTGAGTAGCTAGCTCGTCGAAGGTCGAAATCGAGCGGGGCTCGAGCCCCCGGAACCAGTCCCGACCTACGCGGATTAGGGTGGCCGGGAAGGCTCTGCACTGGGCGGAGTCGGAGTGATCCTGGAAGCTCATCCCCGCAGTGAAAGCGTCTAAATGGTCCTTCAGGTCGCTTTTCCCGTCGAACAGAGAGACCTTTGGGGGCTTGTTGCGCGAGGAGACGTGGACGGCGAGCAATTCCTCGGTGAACGGCTTCGTGAGCGAGTCGGAGGCGTACTTAGCTCCGTCGCTCGAGAGGTGAGCCTCCCGGCGAATGCCCTCGATTTTCTTCTCGAGGGCGTCGAGCCGACCGTGGTATCCCGAGGAATCGACGCCTTGGGATCCCCGGCCTCCGCTGTGGGCGGCCTACGTCTGAGAGCGATCCCGGTTCCTCTCGAGGAGGTGCCTCAGGTCCCGGGGTGTGGTAGCTCTCAAGTCGCCGGGGCGGACCCTTTCTATGCGGTTCCACCGATGGTGGTGGGGTTGACCATGCCTGTGGACAAGTGAGGTGACCGACATCTCCTCAGGGGGATAAAGGTCGCGAGGAGGCTCGAGGTGAGGTGTCCTGGCGGCGGACCTTGGCGTGGAGCCCTAGGGCGCCCAGCGGGCCTCAGGGAGCACCGGCTTGAGAGATCGGTAGCTAGGGGACGCAGCCTGCTGGTGGTTGGCGATCTGGGGCCCAGGCCTGGTCGCTCGGACGCGGACGAGGGCCTCCACTAGGGATTGCAGCCGATCTATCCGGCCTGCGAGGGCGTTGATGACGGTCATCGAAGGGGGTTCATCCACGCCTTTGGTGAGCGGGAGGCGGCGACTAGTACCGGGATCTTCAGGACGGTTGCTTGCCATGAGGGTGGAGATGGGAAGGCCAACTTTGTGTTTTGTGGAGTTATGTTCCCACAGACGGCGCCAACTGATGGAGGTCCTTTTCGGGTCTCCGTCAGATGTTGTCTTCCGTTGATCTCCTGGTGGGCTTTGTTGGTTCTTTCTTGTTGCGTGTGGGTCTCAATGGGTTTTGGAGGAAGAAGTGGAGTGAGGAATTTGGTGCCGAGTACCTGCAAAGAAGTCCCGAGGTGGTTTGGTACCACCAAGGACCCTCCGACGATCAAGTTAGTGATGAGATCCGAGCAGAGTAACGGCTTAAAAGAGTGAAAAATGGCTTAATTGACCCCTCTGTGATGGGGGTTTATATAGCGGTGGAGCACGCAGAAGCAAGCGCGAGAATTCGCCGGCGGTTACGCCCTCGACGTCACGCCCGCGTGGAAAGCGTATCGCCCATTAATGGGGATTGATGGTGTGGAACGTGGGATGTTGCTGGCGTAGAATCAGCGCATGGCGAGATTCGCGGAGCGGCGGTTACGCCTGTGAGCGACGGCCTTGGTCGGAGGGCCGAGGAAGACGACCTCGGACCGGAGCTTGGGACGAGCGAGGAGGCCGAGGAGTCCACGCCTTATGGCAGCCCGGCGCGAGCCACGGGACTGAGGAGGCCAATCTGCAGGGGGCCCTGAGGAGGGCCAGCTTGTGTTTGCAGGTCGGGTACAGGGTGGCTTGGTCGGCCCCTGTGGGCCCCTTCTTCTGAGTTCTAGGACACGTCACCTGCCACGTATCATGATCTTGGGGATCTCCAATATTGAGCACCATCAGGAATACTTCCCGTAAGCTGGGGTATAGATGTCAATCATGCCAAGTTTGGATAGAAGACAAGCCAAAACTGGTCAAAGAGGAGCTTTGGTAAGAATATCAACTAGTTGAGTCGCAGAGGAAACATACTGGAGTACAATCACCTTATCTATCACTTTGTCACGAACGAAGTGACAATCTATCTCGATATGTTTGGTCCGCTCATGAAAAACTGGATTCTCAGCAATGTGAATTGCAGCCTTTTTTCACAGAAGAGCGTAGTCGAAATAGAAGGAACTCCAAGATTTGTCAAAAGGGAGATAAGCCATACCAATTCAGCAACTGTATGTGTCATAGATCTATACTCAGCCTGTAAAGAAGAACGAGCATCTATATTTTACTTCTTACTTTTCCATGTAACCAAGTTTACTCTCAAGAAGACACAATAGCCACTCGTGGAACGCCGATCATCAACGGATACAGTAATGTCAGTATCCACAAAGGCTATGAGCTACAACATAGATGATGGTTTATAAAGAAGACCCCGTCCTAAAGAACCCTTAATGTCTCTGAGAATATGCTCAACTGCTTTAAGATGGGAGGTCAAAGGATTCGAGGTCAGGTGTGGGAGCAGGGAAAGGGTCAAAGACGGACGGGGGTGCGAGCAGGGAAAGTGTCAAAGACGGACGGGGGTGCAGGGAAGAGATCGATGGTGAAGGAGTTGTGGCAGTTTTTTTTTTTTGCTTTCCCAATTATTTTCAAAGCATTGATACTATGAAATAAGTTGGAAGAAGAATAATCTTATTGGTTTAATTAAAATAAGAGTTCGTATAATCTATATATAAAAAGTTATAAATCACCTTTCTATCTCAACAAATCAAACAATTAATTAACATAATAACCAATTATATTCATAACTAATATATAATAACAAATTATATATTTATAACCGATCTAATATCAAATATTTTTTTTATTTTAAAGACTGATATTGGAATGGTCTGAATTAAAAATAGTTAAGAAAGAACTTTAAAACCCCAATTCATTGTTACAAAACTTCTTGAACAAAATAAAGCAATTTTGATGGGCTTCTATGCTAAATTGAGAAGTTAGAAGAGTGGAGGACAGTATTGTCAGGGCACCAGAAAAGCAACATCACTTTTGCTATTTTTCTCAGTGGGCCCCGCCATCCTAACAAAACAGACCAGATTTACTTTTACCCATTTGATTTTTCTTGGGGATGAAGTAACAGGGATGACTAATATACATAGAAAAGATAAAGCAAGGGTATCATTTTTCTCTTATTAAGCTTCTCCCAAATTTCTTCCTTGCATTAATGTTCTATCAATGGAAGTATGTAAAAATGATGGTTGGTTTTAATCAATGTTTTAAATGGCACGTGCCAGTATCGCGTCGTCCAAAATTTTTGATATCGGATATCAAAGAAATTTCAGTGTTATTTGCTTAATATTTGTTTTATAGTTTTGTATTATAAATGCGACTGATATAACTTATGTTTTTGAAAAAAATATTATCATTATAACTTAATATAAATTGTTAGTTCTATTAAAAAAATTAATTCCTCAATAGCTCAATGATAGAGCGGTCGCCTATTAAACGAATGAGCATAAGTTTGTCTTTATCAACGAGAATCGCCTTGAGTTGAGAGAAAGAGGACGAGGTCGTTCTTAAGTCGACGAGGATGGCCTTCACTGGGAAGTCGAGCTACCTCCTTTTGAGGAATCAATTTGTGCGAAATAGGGGAGCTAATAACAAAATGGGTCGGGTAAGTTATAATGGTTTATAACTTGAGACCCAAAAAAGATCCACAATAAAAGGTTTTCGCATGTAAACTGAAATTTCACCCGATATCTCGAAATTTCGCCCAATATCTCAATATTTCGGCCACACAGAAATATCGGCTGATACGCAAAAATTTCGGCCGATATATTCTCAATTTCGGAAAAAGAAATCGATTACTCACTAAAACTGAAATTTTATATATTGGATTTTGTACGACATTTAAAACACTAGTTTTTATATGGGTTATTATTTTTTTATTTGGAAATTGCAGTTCCCACTGAGATATTAATTATTTAATCTTTGAAATTTTAGTGGTTACCATACAACGGCGATTGTCGCGGTGAAATTTCGAACAGACTGTACGATAGCGACAAGTCTGAAGAGCGCAACGTCCCTGAGGATGAGATAGATCTGTTGAGGGCCGGCGAGGTCTATTATATTCATGGAACAACGAGCACAAATGAAGGCTCGAAAAGAATCCTTGGCGGCTAAGAACTCTGTAGCGATTCAGCAAATATCACCATTGCTGAAATATCAGGGGATGGGTTTTGTTCACCCTGTATTAGGCGTGGTGAGAGGAAGAATGCGGATTCCCGTGGTTCTTGTCAAGCTATTTGACAAGAAAATCATGAATTATGTACTAAACATCAAGGCTAGCTAGAATGTTCTAAAGAAAAAGCAGCAAAGTCACCGATGTGAAACACCACATGATACGCTGCTAAGAGAATTAATAATGTTTGTTAATCTAAAAAACATATGTTTTGTCATTGTCTTTGAATTTCCATAATTATATATTGACACATTTTTTTTTATTTTTAAGGGGATTTGCAGACGGCTTAAAAGTTCAACGCTTTGGTACAGTAGTGGAGGAGAACTGGGTGTTCGTCACCATTCAAGCTGATGGCGTTCCCGTTGTGAGTTTCACAGATGTGAAATCTCAACGATGGGATGGCGAACACATTTCGGAGGAGGATAAAGTTCAACTTAAGTATATGATGCCTTGTTCATCTCTTACCCATCAGCTATAATATATGAATTATTTTCTGTTTTTACCTTATTCCTATTTTTAGAATTGAACAAAACCCAAAAAATGAGTGAAACATGTTGGCACGTTGGTCAAAGTCAATTATGGACTTAAGCCATTGAAGCCAATATGTGATGAACTACATGATTTGGTGAAGAATCTCTCTTGACTTGAAATTTTAGAAGGCAACAGATTTTTTTGTAATTGAATAAGAGAGAATGAATCTCACTGGAAGGAATTTATTTCTATAGCGTCAAAAAATATCAACTGTCCATATGTTCATTTGACGATTGACATTCACCATCTTCATTATAATCCTCTAAGATGTGGACACACCAAATTTCATATGATTCTAACATCTTTTCATCGTTGATGTAATAGGTGTAAAATCAACATAAAAAAGCGTTTGAATAATATGAGATTCGATGTATCCACGTCTTATGAGGATGAAAATGATAGATGTCGATCATCAAAAGAATAGGTGGAGGGTTGATTTTTTTTGACGACATAGAAGTAAATTACCTCTTGTTGCACCTGATATTCCATTCTCTTATTCAATACAAAAAAAATAATATATGTTATCTTTCAAAATTTTCAGTTAAGAGATTCTTCACCAAATCATGTAGTTCAGCACGTATCCATAATTGACTTAACCAAAATGCCAACATGTATCATATCATTTTTTTTTCTTTCAATTCAGAAAAAAGAATAAGAAATAACAGAAAAATAATTCTCCTCATGGGTAAGAGACAAATACCATATAAGATACTTATGTTGAACTTTGTCCGCCTCCGAAATGAAGTAACCATCCCAACGTTGAGATTTCACAGCCGCTAAACTCACAATGGAAACGTCATAAGCTTGAATGGTGATGAACACCAGTCCACCGGTCCTCCCACACTCTAGTCCCAAGGCGTTGACATTTTTTTGCACCGTCTGCAAATCTCCTTAAAAATTAGAAAAATGCGTAGATATATAATTATGAAAATTCAAAGACATAAAAAATAAGACAAAACATATGTTTTTTAGATTAACAAACCTAATTGATTCTCCCAAACAGCATACTCATGTCGTGCTTCACATCGATGACTCGACTGCTTTCTCTTTCGAACATCCTAACTGGCCTTGAAGCTCAGTACATAATCCAGCATTTTCTTGTCAAATGGCTTGGCAAAAACCACTGGAATATGTGTTCTTCCTCTCACCACACCTAATACAGGATGAACAAGGCTCGTCCCCTAATATTTCATCAATGGTGCTACTTTTTATTTTTTTAGCTGGGGAGACGTGTTAAGGTACCCAAGCTTAGGGAGCCCTATTATATTCATACCCGTTCCCTGTCTTTGTTTCTATTGCATTTTATCTCATCGTATGTTGTCCGATTATTTCTCGGCCAAAGATGGCTTCAAAACCGTACGTGGAGCTTCAGCCTCACACGGCTCCTCTAGGGATGGGGGTAGGCCCGGCCCAGGCAAAGAACGTAACGGATAGGCTTTCTATCCCCCGCGCCACCATCCGAAAAACTATTCTTTTCAACGGCTCTGAATCTCTTTACCCAGCTCTTGAGCAGTTGTTTCAAGATAAGTTTAACGACCTAGTAAATGGAGTTTCACATAGAAATCTAATATTGATAATAGTCTCCCTAAGGCTAAGAAAGAAAACAGATGGTTAACCAATATAAGTTTCCTATCATTTATGCATAACGTTTTGACTCATGCGCGTGAAACTGTTGGAAGCCGATCGTTGTTGAATCAGGTAAATAAAACTATTTCATTTTTCTTTTCATATCCCATAACGATAATATGAAGGACAAACTCTTGTAATATGGAAATAAAAATGTTATTTAGTTCTAATTTTATAATTATGTCTTTGATTGTTCAATATTGTAGAAAACTCACGAAAGAGGTTAGACAGCACTTGAATAATACTTTTGTTCCAAAACATTTAGTAATATGCTAGCGAAAATGAAGAACAAGCTCAGCTACACATGGTCCAGATATCTGCCGCATGTATAAATCCACCACTTTCATATTCTTAAGAAAATTATCATTAATTTAGATCTAACAAAAAATAAAATAAAATAAAATAAGAGATTATAAGCCAATTAGTTAATACTAATATATATTGAAAAGATAGGGTACGCATGTCCGTTATTCGGTTTGGGGATTAACAAAGCTTGTTTAGACGGTCTGTATTTGTTTTATTCACTTAATTTTTTTTGGGTTTGGGTATGTGTTTATAGTTGCATTTGCTTGCTAAGAACTATACCTCGAGCTAAAGAAAGAACTGGAGCAGGGGTCCCTCAGGGGGTTCCCGAGGCAGGGGTTCCGCTGCAGAAACAACAGCAACACAGTATATTGGAAGGCATAAGCAACTAAATATTCCAATTGACAGTGATTGAGATTTAACTTAAGTATTATTCCCACACCATTAACTAATCTAAATATAACTTAACAAGACTTTACACAAAGTATATACAGTATTCGGAAGATGTGGTAATAAAATAGCTTACATACTAGGTGAAAAGAATCAAGAGAAAATAATTTATTTTCATAATTTAATCAAGAGTTCACATACAAATATACAGAGAGTCATAGACCACCTCTCATATTTTAACTGATCTAACAACTTATTATATTCATAACTAATTTCTAATAACTAATTATATCCATAACACTCACCCGTAGGCTGGAGTGTAGATGTCAATCATGCCAAGTTTGGACAGAAAACGAGCGAAAACTGATCGAGGAAGAGATTTGATAAGGATATTTGCTAGTTGAGTAGAATAAAAAATATGTTGGAGTGCAACCATCTTATCTGTCACCTTATCACGAATGAAGTGACACTCTATTTTGATATGCTTGGTCCGTTCATAGAAAAATGGACTCTCAGCAATATGGATCGCGACCTTGTTATCATAGAAGAGCGTAATAGGAAGAGAAGAAGAAACCCAAGATTTTTCAGAAGCGACGTAAGCCACACCAACTTAGCAACTGTATGCACCATAGATCTATACCCAGCCTCTGCAAAAGAACGAGTCACTACATTTTACTTCTTACTCCTTCACGTAACCAAGTTTTCTCGGAAGAAAACACAATAGCCACTCGTGAAACGATCATCAATGGATCCAGCAAAGTCAGCATCTGCAAAGGCTGTACGCGACAACTTAGATGATGGTCCGTAAAGAAGATCCTGTTCTGAAGAACTTTTAATGTATTTGAGAATATGCTAACTGCCGTAAGGTGAGAAGTCAAAAGATTCTGCATATACTGATTCACTGTGATAACTGTTGGATATGTATGCCTTAGAGGCCTGTATTGTATAGGATGTTAGGGATATGTATATATAGAACAATCTTATTCAGTTGTATATAATATATTATTTGAGTTGTCTTTATCTTAATATGTGTATTTCTATTTTTTGTTACTTTGTATTGTTTACACATATTGATAAAGACTCGATACAGTAGTATTGTAACGTTTCAAAAAAATCGTTTAGGATAATTATATATTAATTAGTGGTATAACATGTGTTTTTCCATAAAACCTAGTTAATAATTATTTTCCACATAGCTATAATTGTACCAGTTCATTTATGTAATTACTTATTAATTATGTATTTAATTAGTTATTTATTTAATTACTTGTTTACTTAATTATTTCTTTATGTATTAATTATTAAAAATTATTTTAACATGCACATACACGCTAATTTAGTATTAACAATAGGTTAAACAAGTTATTGCAACCATGACACAAATAATAATGGTTAACACATTTTTTTAAAGGAAAGATGGTTCTAGAATTATTGAGAAAAGAAGAAAGAAAAATAAAAGATGAAACATGGCCTGGTGCATTTAATAAGGTGAGAGGTGCCATGGTTGGATTATCTCTCTCACTCTCTTGACTCTTCTCTCATTCTCTTCTCTTCTTCTTTCTTCTTAACTAAAATCCCTCTTTAATCACAAGAAACCTCCACAAATCACAATAAAAATCCACCGCTAATCACTTCAAAAATCCTATTGTCTAACCTCTTTAAGAGTTTCTTGAAGCAAGTCTTCACCTTGTGTGGCTATCTTCTCAAGTTAGGGTCTCTTTCTAATCTTTTAAGGTATGAAACCAAACCTTAACATGTCTTGTTAATCCATGCCTTAATTACTCTTAATTAGGTGTTAGAGTAGTATTTAATACAAGTTTAGAGTTTTAAATAGAGGGTTAGATCAAGTTTAAGGTTTTAATGACTTCTAGGGTAATCATGACTCATATTAGGGTAGTTTAGTGTTTAATAGCCTTGCTAAACTCCCAAGCTTGCACTAAAATACCTTAATGTTTCAATTAGTGTTAAATACCGTTTTCAGTCAAGATTAGTGTTCAAACGTGATCTGCTATTAAACCAGTGCTTGCAGAGAAAAGTTGCAATTACTGTAAGATAGTTATAAGACTAGGAATTCACCTTCGAAACACGAGCCCCTAACCTCTAACTGAGGCGCAGATTTATAGGTTCTGGCCGCAATTTGCGGCCAGATTAGGGAGTTAGCTTGTGGGGTTTTGTGGGGAGTTCTCTGCTGTATAATTTGGGTCTCTGGTGTGTGCAACTTTCTCTAGTTGTACCCTTATCAAAATCTATAACAGTTTTACCTAAAATTAAGCGTTTTGTTAATGTACGATAGGGACGTTTCTGCATTTTCTGTGGAAAACAGCCCCTAGGGGTGGTCTTAGATATTATTGCACACGTTTAGCGCAACTAATTTACACGTGTCTAACTTGTGGGGGTTAGTTCTTTCGTATTTTTTTGATTTCGCGTTATATCGGATTTCTAGCCTCATGTGCCAAGTTTGTGCGATTCTAGGATCAGTTGCGGAGACGTCGGACACGGCTACGAATGGAAAGGCGGTGGTCGGATTCGATTAGCCGAGGCGTTCTGGTGAGTAGATTTAAACATCTATGGGAGAATCGTCTGGATGGCGTAAAGCACCCGATAGTTAGAATCTAGTTATAATTCTTATGTTCATACGTTTATACCCATATCCATGTCGCATACGCATCATCATGCGCATTGACATTATCACCCTAGAACACTTGCACCATTACCAATGATTTATGCCGCACGTGCATTATTCTATATGTATACACACGCCATTGGTAATTGCTATGTCACATACACTATAGAAATTACTTGATAACTTGCATGTTTGCATGTGCATCATTATGGTATATAAATCTTCAAGTCATTCATCTAGTTGCATTATATTGATATCATGGACATTCGCCATCATCGATATATTCATGTATTATGATTTTCTTGGAGATTTCCGTTTTTTCATGAGATTTCTGGATTAGGGAAACCGCAAGTGGATTTTATAAACTTAAGATCATTTAAAAAAGGAAAAATGTGGTTTCTCATGATATGATGTATAACGTCCACCATGAGTTTTCTCGGTTCTTGAGCTATGTATGTATACCCGATTTGAAAAGAGAGGAGGCACCGTCCGCGGGTACATGATGGACCCGGTGAGATACTCCGGGGCAAGAAGATCGTATAGAGAGATGTTAAGCCTGGCAGGGGAGCATTACCTACCGGTGATTATTGGCCTGGTGGAGATCCGGAGGATATCGACCGGAGTCGTGTGATTCAGATGGATTGAGGGACGATCTGAGAGACGGCACCTGAGATATTGAGACACTGAGTGTCGATGCTTGACACGGGATTTTGTTGTTTCTAATGATGATATTTTGGTTTTACCATACCCAAAGTCTATTTAAGATAAAACTCAGTTTTCTCACAGGAGATGTACCCAGATTTCATACTTGATCATTTATTCATGTCGCATTCATACTAGTATATCGCATCATAGTTTATACATAGGATATGACGCATTTACGTGCATGCTTGCGATTGTCTCATATGATATTATCTACTACTCACGAGTTGGCAACTCACCCCTGTTGTGCCACAGTGTCATGCAGGACCGACCCGTCAGCATAGTCGCGGCGGGCGCACTGCTACCTCTTCTGCTTTTACCTTTGTTTCGAATTTTGGCCGCGATACTAGTAGGTGGATTATGAGGATATTCTTTTGTCTTCCACCATGTATATCTACTTTTGTATCTAGTATACTCTATCTACCACTTGTATATTTGACCTAGAGACGAGACTGTGAGACTTGTATTATTTTGGTATATGGTGTCGAGCTCGTGTGAGCTGACTTTTATGTTTTCTTGTGGGTGATGTTTTCTATTTCTTGTTCTTTTATTGTTTTCTCACTATTATGATATATTATTGCCTGTGTTTGTGTTCCTCCAATTCGGCGAAAAGCTAGCACCCGCTTAGGGATACCCATTATATTTGATTATGTATATTCATATTATGTATCGGTTTAGGATCAGTTTTTATAAAGTAGATGCTGCCGAATTTTTTTTTATAAAATTTAAGGCTTCAAAGATTTTTATACAACTCTTGCATGCTTAGATTAACCATTTTAAACAAGTATTTATCACTCTAATTTATTTCACGGTTTAGATTTCTGGGATTTTGACTTACTTGAATTACGTTACGTCTCTAAACGTTGCGTGATTTAAGTGCCAGTCACCTTCCACACTCGAGTCGTGATAAGTATACTATTTTGGTTTGTCTTTATCTTAACATGTGCACATGTTATACTCGATATCACATATGGCGGATACATGTTGATAAAGCCTATAGGATTTTTCTTGACTACCAGCGTTATGATGGTGATCATACTAGTGACAGCTGGGTAGTCCATAAGCACATCCTTAAGGTCCCGAGTTGCAAGAATATCGAGACCGGGTATCGATATTCCAGAGTAGACTTGTGTATACGTTTCTAAACCCCGACGAGGGGCGGTGGTTGGTCCCACAGCTATTGGTTTGATCACATAAGATTGTGTTGGGATCCGGCTCCCATGTCGCGGAGGTCGCGTCCGAGGCGGAAGCGAAAACAAAAATTCTTGCAAGCACCGGAGTCCCGTAAAATCTAAGATTCGAACCATATACCTAAACTAGCTATACTACAAGTGCAAAGGTTAAAGAAATACAACCTTTGTCGCGTGTCCTCTCAATTATGGAAGACCCATCCAAGCTCATAGCCGCCGAGATCGTGCTTGAGAATTGACCACCCTTGTCGAAGACGATTCGCCCGAGAAAACGCGGAGGAGGCCCAAACTGACGACCCAAATTCGCTAGATTTGGATGGCCGGTGATATAGGAATACTCCACTAAATTTTTCTCTCTAGAATCTTGCTCAAATATAAGAGTAAGAAAGAGAAGGAGAAGAGGAAGCATGAACTAACCATGGAGCAAGTGAGGAAAAATGAAAATCTCATCAAGTGTAGAAGTGGCATGGCTTGCTCTTTATCATCCATCAATAGTGCACCCAAAAAAAACCATTTTAAAAGAAAACCATGCCTCTCTACAATGTTGCACCATGCTTCCACTTTCCACCTCATTTCCCATTTAATTTTCTAAATAGAAAATTAAATATGAGGTGTCCATCTTCTAGAAGTATTGCCGTATAAATACGGAATACTTCACCTGGTATATGTATCGTTACATATACGCGTATCTATATAAAAATACGGATAACACCAAAGAGAGAAAATAAATAGTGAACAATAATACTAAAATACATGTATCAAAATACATATATAAATTATTAAATCAAAACCTGATTTAATAATCTGGCTTAATTCTAAGCCGGCTAGTATTATCAACCGTCCGATTAAAGTCCGTGTATCGCGTACACGTATTTAATTGGACCCCTTTCACGTACCACAGTACGGCTCCTACATCTGTCGCCTAAACCGGGAAAACCCTCAGTGTAGAACTCTAAAGACTCGATAATATGCCGGTAGTGGGTTTAACCATAAGCACGTCAGTGTCACTAGCCGTACGTAACGGCTATCAAGATAGTTGTCAAAAGGGGGGTCGATAATCAAGTGCGTCCTTACCCTACTGAGCCTGAATGTGATAATCTCCGTACAGTCCGATCTCTTCATCAAAGAGTATCACATATTGGGTCTAGGGGATGGATAACGTCAGACCCCTACTAACCCGATAAGTCGTGTCTGAGTCAAGCTCATCGCCAACTAAGATACTACTGATCAACTATCAGTAAATCTCCCCTACCGTAGCCACGGATTTTTGGTGGTAGCCAACCGAGTACAGCGCGACATCGAATCCTAATACCAAGAGAGACGAATCCCTGAGAATCGACTACTGCCTCCATGTGGCTCGGGACTGTACCCAACTAAAACCTATTTTCATGACTCCTTTGAGCCATGGTAGGATAGTAATCAAAGTATAGTGGGAACTCAAACGAGACAAATGACTACTTCAGGTCAAAGGACTAACCTGCACTCATGCTACTTGAGAACTTCTATCTAACGATAGGTATAATACCATCTAGAAGTTCTCGTCGAGTCCGTCCAGTGTACTCACCTCCAATGAGCATCTGTATACTATATTAAGTGTCACAACACCAATGGCTTGTGAGACCGGCCACCGCCCCTCATCGGGGTCTCGAAACGTATACACTACTCTACTCTGGAATATCGATACCCAGTCTCGATACTCCTACGACTAGGGACATTTAAGAATGTGATTATAGGCTACCCAGCTCTCTCGTATATGATCGCCATCATAATACTGCAGTCAATCAAGAATCCTACGGGTTTCATCATTATGTATTAGCGACACACAATAATAAGTAAAACATGTACACATCAACGATAAAGACAAACCAAATAGCATACTATCATTTCAAGTAAAATTGTTCTACCTGTATAGGTCCTCCCTCAATTATCATAATCGCGTGCCTGCAATTACAGTAATTGCCTTGAGAGCACTATATCCAATAATCTCCCACTTGCACTTAAGGCTAATTATTGCGGTATCCCATACCCATATCCCGTGTGCTATCGAATACCCAACTTCTCTACTAATCAGTTTCTCAAATCTCGTTTGAGGAATATCCGTATTCGAGAAATAACCTTAGAAAGTGAATCGGCTATAATGTTTCAACTTCATCTCTCTATATCTCAAATTTGTGGAGGTGAACAATCTCCCAATCTGAGTGAGACCCCATCTCAAGAATTTGTTTGGATACCTGATGGGACCAAGTTCATCAATGAACAACACTTATCCAACAAACTTCTTGGACTGTATCCTCTGTTGAGTTATAACCGACATTCTGCACAATGATCACCTCAGTATCGTTATTGAAACACTATCCAATACACTGATCCTCAGAAGAGGGTAAACTCATAACTTGACAGCATCTCTGTCATCCAGGTCACCTTGGAAGCTTTAACCAATAACCACCTCCCAGAGGAGGCTGCCGTTATCTTATACCAAGAACATGTTCTTATGTTCTTTACTGCTTCCCTTTGTTTCTTAAGGATTGGATTAATATATGCTTGTTGCAACTAGTGCAAAAGCAATATCTGGTGTTGTACAAGACATTGCATGACCGACTCAATTTCCTAAGCAAATGATATGTCATTCATGCCTGCCCCCTCTCTTCATCAGTCTAGAAGACATCCTTTTTAGAGAGGGTGACTCCATCACTTGCGGGTACACTACCACGCCAGGAGTCGTCCATTCTAAATACTTTTAAAATGTTGTCTAAGTACTTGATTTGGGAAACTTCCCAAATCTAGATCTAAAACGATAAATCTAGTCACTAGAACTCCTGATATACATCCATATCCAACATGGAGAAAACACTCTATGACAACCAAAGTCTGACCGATTGTAGTATAGGAACATCACTTCCTATCTAGAGTATATCATCTAAAACTAGGATAGTACTCCTTACATCCTTCTTACTAAGTTCATCTTTTGTTTTGATGAAGTCAATTACTTTGACTGTCACATCAAAACAGATGACCTGTCTCCGCTATCCTTGCTTTAGTCTACGAATAAACATAAGCATCTTGCACACCTTCCGCTGCTCCCACTGACTATGATAAACCTCTGGCAGAGTCATGTACACGTGCACTTCCAAAATCCCATTTGGAAAGACGTTATAGTCATCTACCTGCCAGATATCATAGCCATGAACTGCATCAGCGCAAATCATATCCATATGAACTTCAGCGTAGACACTGAAGTAAAAGTCACATCACAATCCACAACGGGTATTTGATGAAAAATCTTACAACAAGTCCAGCCTTATTAGGTTAGTACCTTTCCACCTGCACAGATCTCGAAAGATCTACTTGCTTCTAATGGGTTTTACCCCTTCAGGAGCACCTAGCACAGTCCAAAATCCATGACTTGCAGAAGTGCATGGAGTCCATCTCGGATATGAAATACCTGGTCAACTGGAAGTTACCACTTCTTATGACTTGTTGATAACAAGTAGGGGGAATAGCAGTGTCAAGTCATATCTATATGGACTTTGGCATAGACACCGAAGTAAAAGTTACATCACAATCTACAATGGGTATTTGATGAAGACTCTTTACAAAAAGTCTAGCCTTATTAGGTTAGTACCTTTCCACCTGCACAGATCTTGAAAGATCTACCTGCTCTTAATGGGTTTTACCCCGTTCTGGAGTACCAAGCAAAATCCAAAATCCATAATTTGCTGAAGTGCATGGAGTCCATCTTAGATATGAAGAATCTGGTTACCTGGAAGTTTCCACTTCCTATGACCTACTGATAACTAGTAGGACCATCATTTCCATGATGCCGACCTCCCTGTCAATGTCTACGAGAAAATCGAAGCATCTCTCGGGTGTCTGAGGTCACCTACTAAAATCTGTGGAGTGGCCAACAGTTTGTCAAGTCCAATTGAATCCTTAGGTTCTACTAAATTTTCGGTAACCGTTTGTGGTCCTGGAATTACTTCCAATTCTACCATACTCCCACTAGTTTCTTTTGCAAAAAGATCCTTTTATAAAAAGGTGGCGAGTCAAGAACAATGCAACTATTGATATTTAAAATGGTAGAAACAAAATCCTAATGAATGCTCAGGATAATCCACAAACCGCGATTACCGAAGCGTGCCACTAGTTTTTCTGGATTCTGCTTTTAGACAGAAACCGGATAACTCCATATCTTAACAACCATAAGATATGCAACAATTTTATATCCATATAGAATCATGGCACTAATTTAGATGGAACCAGATTCAAAGGCCATGCAGCTGTTTCTAGTGCATATTACCTAATGGAAAAAGGCCAATACAACATTACTTATCATGGAGCACGTCCAATGATGTGTAACCTGTGAGAAAATCAAGTTCTCGATATTACTATGATGGAATACCTAGCATAAGTATCTATATCTTTGATCACCTCGAAAAATCCAATACTTCCAACGTATGGTTCTCTACTTTATTCTTATACCTACAAATTTCTCAAAATCTTTAGACCCTGCATTACTGCGAATGCGTGTCTAAAACCAGAGAACTCAAAGGTAAGCCTGAATGAAGTAAGAGTATCAACCCCTTTGTCCCGAAGGACACTAGACATCATACATCTCCATCTATAAGTCCCAAGAGTATATTAACTCAAATTCTGTGTATTGTAAATTGAAAGCTGTATCTTGGTTAAGAATGTCTTATACCGTTATTCAATGCACCTTACATTATCCTCAAACGATAAAGGTAAATGTTCACAACACAATTTTCAAAATGTATATATCACTTTATAAAAATAAAGTTACAGATATTTCATTTTAAAATTTGGTGCATAACAACGGTTATTCGAAACCAAATATTTTCCGTCACGCAAAAACCAGGCGATTTAATCCAATATCACTAATTACAACGAATTTCGATATTGAAGATCAAATTGCACATTTCCCAATATTCTGCTCCTACTCATCATCTGTAACACCATAAAGATGTGAGAACCAAGTCCGATAAATACATACCCTGAAGTCAGAATTAATTAGGAAAACAGTTCTCTTTTACATGTACATGGCAAAACTGAAACATGAAAATATTTCATAGAGAATGGTCAGGTATTCCTAGTAATGCCTTTTCCATTATCCAGATTCATGACAGTAGTCACAATTTCCATTACCCTCACTTCAGTCCCTTTATATGTCTCTACTTCTTATCTTCTGTACACTGTCCTTAGGCTAATTGGTTTTCTTCCTTTCCTATCTTTCGGCACCAACCTAAGATTTGGAAGAAGACTATCCAATAAGCGTAACAGGTGTACTCTCCTAATTAAAGAGCTCTCGCATCCTGAGAGAAGGTAAAAGGAATAGACAACCGAATAATCCTATTCAATTTCTTCAGAACCTGTGGCCATCCTCGACTGAAGTAACTTCTTCGAGTTCGTATGTAACTATATGATGGCCGTTCCAAGCAATATGGATCATCGTAGTTGTAATATTTTGGAAAATTATAAATATTAATTTATAATTTTAAATATGGAGATAATGAGTTTACAAAAATGATGTCACATATGAATTTTGGTATCGGATTTATATCCGCAAAAATGTAATTATTTTGGTAAATAGGAAGAAAAGTGTGTGATATCATAACAATGGTATTTTAATTGTTTTAACATGACATGAGATTTTATATTAAGATAATGATATTTAAGTGTTATAATAAGTATTTCATTTCTTTTAAAACATGGAGTTAGATTTTAAATATAAAGGGTTTTATTTGTGTAATTCTTTTATATGGCTCGTTATATTATAACCTAGGCTAAACCCTCACCCTCAACACACCCTCACACTCACCCTCTTCCCTACACCTCATGCTAACACTCCCCACCTCACCCTTCATGGTTCACACCAACACCTTACAACCCTCCACCTCATTCTTTCTCTACCTATCTCCCTCATCAAATTACACATACTTAATTATCATTCTCTAACTGAACAATTTATCAATTTCCTTTAACCTCATCCCAAGTTCAACACTTCACTCAAAAGCCATGATTTCCATTATGTAGTATGTGCACATCATCAAGTTAGAGCCACTACAACACCTAAGAGCTTCCACCATGCAATTCTTGAGCTGGTGATCCGTTGTGCATCATCCTAAAAGGTATATCTCACATTCTTTTTATATTCTATTCTGTTCACATATATGTTCTTAGTGATACATATCAGAAAACTGGATTTTTGTGATATTTGTCATACTAGAATTGAATCTGGAACCACTAAGTGTAACCACTAGAAAAACTAACAAGACTGTAGTATTATGAGACCACTAGGAGACTGCACCGAAATCACGGGCCCCAACTCCCCTAGTTCAACCGGCTAGATCCTTATTTTGGCCGGTGCCGCTGGGCCTCCTATGGAGTTTTATGTTGGGTTTTGGTCAGTAGGTGTTTTTGGCTATTTTATAATCTACAGTATTGTTTAATTTGTTCCAGTATTCTTACAGAGAAATCTGGGAGTGTTCTAGTAAGGTTTTATTAAAGTTTTCGATATTTCGATACGGTTTTTCGTATTTCTGTGCTGCCACTGAATTGTTGACATTCGTACGTTAACATCAGGGGTATCTTGTCGTTTTTTGAGTAAGTAAGCTGTAGGTTCTAACCTACGGGTGTCTAGCTCGTTGTTTTGGTTTTGATATGATATTTATGTGTAACACCTTAGGATTTGTTTAGTGGCTAATTATAGTTTAATATATGGTTTTTAATAAAAAGTTTACCAAATTGATTTTTAAATATTTTATCCTATTTAATGAATATTTTATTAGATTTTTCCTAGGCTTGCACATACTTGTGCATGTTAACTAGGGTGTTAATGTGGGGTCTAGCCATGATTAGCAATCATGGTGAGCTAACCATTTCCCTAATCTAGTTTAAAAAATTTTATTAAGTGTTTTGGGTTTTAACTTGTATGGTTGTTTTAAAAAAAATAAAAAGGGTTTGAAAATGGTTTGAATTGTTGACCAAGAGAGAGAGAGAGATGTGCATGGTGCTACATGGCTCAAGCCATGCCTTATTTAATGAGGGAAGAGAAAGAGAAGGGAGGGGTTTTTGGTTGGTTGCTCTCATTTCTCCCTCTCATTTTCTTTTCTCTCATTCTCTTACACCCACACCCACACCATCAGCTCCAACAGCAGAAGATGAAGCAGCAGCAGCAGCAGCAGAGGCATTAGCAGCAGCAGAAGCAAGCAGCAACAACAGCAACATAAACAACAGCATCAGCAGCAGGCAACATCAGCAGCAGTAACATGCACCTGCATCACCAGCAGCAGTAGCAACTCAGTTCCACTTCTTCTCCTGCTTCCTAGGGTCTATTAGGGTATAATTCTTAAACCCAATTCCCTTTTTCCTAAGCTTGTGTGTTGTTTAGCTTCAGTTTGCGATAAAAGTTAACTTTTGTTCTAATTATGGTGATTTGTGTAGGGTTTTGGTTAAGTGATGATTGTGTTGGTTAACCTTGCCTATTTAAGTGTTATTAGGGTCACCTTAACTGAGATTAACCCCAAATTTCACTAAAATACCACAGGGTTTCCATTTTGTGCAAAATTAGTGTTTTTAAGCGATATTGTAGCTTTCTGTGATCTGCTTTTGATCCGGATCCTTCAGGGAAAAATTGGGGAAACTGGAGCATGCTTACTAGGTCTAGACCACACTACCAGAACACGAGCCCCTCATTCCCAAAACTGGCCGCAAATTTAAGCATTCTGGCCGCAAATTGCGGTCAGGAAGGGGAGATAGGTGTTGGGGTTTTGTCTAGGGTAGGCTGCTATGTTTTCTAGTATTTTGGCATGTGCAATTTTGTGAGATTTTACCTGTAGCAAAATCTGGGATCATATATCGATTTGCTAGTTTGTTTTGTTTGCGCGATACGCGCGATACGTGATTGGGTTCTGTGATCCAGCGTGTCGCGGCGTGTCGGATAGTTTTAGACGCGTATATACACGTTTCAGCGTACCGTGCACACGCGCGTTTAGTTCGCGACGCGAGTTTCTCGTTTGGTTTCGATATCGCGTTTTGCGAGATATTTTGCTTATATATGGATTTCTTGTGTAATTTCCAGGTTCGCAGGCGGGTTTATCGGACGCAGCAACGAAAGGGAAGCAGGTGGTCGGCTACGTGTAGCACGCGACCAGGTGAGATTTAACATCTACAGGGGAATCGCCCGCATGGCGTTATGCGTCTGGGCTAGGAATGTTAATACCTGTCGCATATTCTAGGTTATATTTAGAATTGTGCATTCACCCTATTACTTAGATGTAGTTGTACGGTGACTGGTAGCCGTAGGACACTGCACATATTATTGACGATTCATGTTGCACGAGCACGGATTGTATGCTACACACACCGTCAATAATTGCCATGCCACACACACAAACCACTTATAGATATTATATTGCTTGGTTAGGGAATTGCGATATCGACTCATATTACTCAGCACATATGACTTTTAGCTACAGTTTTACCTTGCTCACATATTCCACTTATACCCAGGAGGTATACTACATCAGTTCTTATAGGTAGATACCTATACCTTGTTACACCTGTATGTTACACATATATCAGTTACAGTTACATATTTACCTTTACCGATATTACCTAGCAGTTTCTTCCTTTTGTATGCTTACATTTCAGTTATGTCGCACATATTGTATTCATGGATTTGCGCATTCTTTTATGGATTTTTTTCATAATGTTTTCTGGATTTAGGAACCGCGTGAGTTCATGAAATTATGCATTAATTGAAAAACCCGGTTTCCTTGATATGATATTTGCGCATCCACCATGAGTTTTATCGGTTCTGATTTATATATACCCCTACGAGGAGGCGTCGAGGCCGTAGATGGTACATGGTGGGGCCCGGAGGTACCCCGGGGCAAGAAAGGGATGTCGATGTACCACGCCGATGAGCCCGGCAGGGGAACCATACCATCCGGTGACAGTACCAATGACTCAGCGGTAATCATGGGGAAACCGTTGGGAGTCATGTACGTATTGATACGTGAAAAGACGAGGGTCAGAGCTAGGCACTCGTGCTTTTCGGATAGCGTGTGATACGTACCTATCAGGATGCTAGTCTTGGTGATGGCATCTGATAGATCAGTATTTCTGTGTCGATGCTTGGCACATTGGTTTTCATGATATTTCTAATTACTTGTGTATATATAACAGTGGGTTAGGACGCTGCTATATATACCCTTACACCAATATTAGTGGAGTGGGACGCTAATATATGTGTATTGACCTCATCATTTTTATCTATGCAAATATATTTAGGATGTTAGAATGTTACTTGAGATTTGACATTTGGGATATAGGTGATTCATTTGAGATTGAATATTGGATATATACAAGACTCACTTGATTTTGTACATTCGGGATATAGGGGATTTATTCGATATTGTACATTGAGGAGATGTGAGACTTATATGATATGAGAGCCAATTGGGGGCTGATTTGAGGAATTGGGATTTTGAGTGTCTTGATGGATTGTGATCCTACCACGATATCAGGATTCTGTGGAAATGACATATTTCACTCCATACCTCACATTTATCTGTTTTTGCACTGTTTTATGTATTAGTAGTACATGTTAGTGTACCCTTCATGATTGTTGCATATTTTCATTCTCATATCCTTACTGCATGATTATTGCATACTGATTGTCATATCATTACTGCTTCATATATTTGTTGTACCTGCTAGTGTACTTTCATTATTACTGCATTGATATGACCTGTTATTACTGTTAATTGCATATCTTAGATTCATGCTGTACGTACATACCTGCGATTACCTGCATATGTTATCTACTATTCATGAGTTGGCAACTCATCCCCGTTGTGCCACAATTGTTTTGCAGGGTGTTTCCCCAGAGTAGTCGAGGCAGGCTATTCATCTATCATCTTTTGCTACAGATACCGCATTGGCTCACAGTGTGCTGTT
The DNA here is from genome assembly GCA_030015575.1 of Agapanthus africanus. Classification (NCBI taxonomy): domain Eukaryota; kingdom Viridiplantae; phylum Streptophyta; class Magnoliopsida; order Asparagales; family Amaryllidaceae; genus Agapanthus; species Agapanthus africanus. Next base: position 700,680,709 of record CM057339.1, on the reverse strand, counting down.
TTACTTAGGTGGGTTTTGGTGGTTATCTGTATTTTGTATTGTATATTGTTGTATCCTTGTACTCTCCATCTACTGTTATTTTGTTGACTTAGAGACTTGGTGATGACGATATTGTATATTATTTGTGGATTTGTTGTCTTTTATACAGTTTCCTTTCTATTGTCTTTTATTTCTTCGCTACGGCGTTGTATATTTGTGCTGGTTGTTGTTTTCCGCCTTTGGGCGTGTATTTGCTCCCGTTTGGGGATGCTTCATTTATATTTATTTTGTACCCATTTTTGGGGTTAGTTTTTACAAAGGGGGTGCGGCCACAATTTTAAAGAAAGAAAGTTGGACTTTTAAAGAATTTGGGTTGTGAATTCAAATGTTTCAAAAACTCTTATTATCTTTTCTTTTCTTTTAATGGTTTACATTTCTGGGTTTTGGCTTTCTTTTACTGCGTTACGTCTTTAGGCGTTGCGTAGTATTAGGGCCGTCACGTGCCAATTTCGGGTCGTGACATTATGCCGGTTTGTTATAACTTCGATTATAGATACGATCGCGAAGGTTTCCGAGACGGAGATGACGCACATAGCAACGCGGACTTCAGCTAGCTCGACAAGTTGACGAGTAGATTTATATCTACGGAGGAAGTCGGGTGGATGGCATATAGCACCCCCGCAACCATTTAACTAGGATAGTTATACTATCTAGTTAGTTGTTAATGTTATGTTAATAAACTTAGCTAGTGGTATTGATGTTACTTCGCATTTAGTAGACTATTCATGTGCATATAGTTTTATACATGGTTTTAATGACGTGCGTACGCGACGATTGGTCCGTACGATAGGGATATGGTTTTGGGTGGATATAGTACGGGGGATCATACTGTACTTGTGATGATGAGGTTAGCATGCTGAATACGGCCAGGTTCCTTTGGACTCGTGGAGTCATGAATTACCCCGATTTAGGATGTTATGTTTAAGTGAGCTATACTCTTTTAAAAGCCAACGATTCATTTCCCTTTTAAAATGATAAATGATAAGGATGCGATACTAATTTCCAAAACGAATATCTATTTTAACTTAAAGCAGCTTCCTTATTTCAAAACCAACGTTTCGTTCCATTTTTAAAGATAATGGTATAGCTCATAACAAGTAGTTACGTTTAACATTTATGCTATATGGATAGATTTACTTTACATGTTTGCGATACACTTATCGATGATATACATTTCCGTTATATGAACACAATGATAGAAAACTGCACAACTACCAATGAGTACTATGTTGCACAAGCATAGACGCATATGTTACACTACACTTCATTGGTGCTACCATGGCACTGTAGGATCGCTATACTATGTAATGCGTATGTTAATGCCGATACGAGGCATATGAATTCCCTATATCCGGAAAATCCAATTTTAATTATATGCTATGGATATGGGTGGAATTGCTTTATGCTTATTACATTTATAGAACACTTGCACAAATACTAATGATTGCCATGCTGCACGAGCACAGACGCGTATGCTACACTATACATCATTAGTATTGCCATGACAGAGTAGAACTGTTATGTTTGTTGCATACATGTCTATACTTAAGTACTGTACCTTTCTTACCTGCTAAGTATTGCGAATACCAGTACCATGGATATTCGTATTCGATTCTTATGAGTTTTCAAGATGTTTTACCTACGATGATATATATCAGTGGTATGGGAGGCTGTTATATATGTATATATATAATATATCATCAGATTGATCTATGCAAGTATCTATATTCTTTACTTGATATTTCTGGATACGATGAGTTGATGCCCACCATGAGCTTGATGTTTTCTGATTGTTTTTATTACAAACCGAGTGGGGGAGATATACAATTACGGACTTGTTACTTATCCGGGTTGAGTGGGGGAGTAAACAGACAGATGCATGGTGGACCCGGTCGAGACCGAGGAGAAGGAAAGCCGTATTTGAGACGGTGAGCCTAGCGAGGACACTCGATACAGGAGATAGAGATGAGTACGGCAGATATCCAGAGGATATTAGCCGGAGCTAGATATGAGCACGGCGGATATCCAAGGGATACTGACTGGGGCTAAGGATATCGAGGAGCGATCATCTGTTGAGATGGTGTCGACGGTATCTGGATTTGCGACGGAAACGAGAGATTTGAGGATTTGCATGTCGATAATGGACACGGGAGATTGCTGATTTAGAGTGTCGATGCTGGACATCTATATATTGATATGTTGCTATCATACGAGGTATACAGTTAGAGAGGCGAATTATTGTAGCCGACTAGGATTGATTCGGGGGACAGTACCTGAATACCTTTTTACCTTTTGTTGAATATAAAAAGGATTTCTAAAACGAGCTATAGTCTCAGTTATTCGACATGTCTAGAATGACACTGGGATCTTTTAAACCATAAATATCTTATCACTCTTTACTAAACAGCAAGACGTATATCTTAAATAAGATACCTATTATATTTCCTACTATCACGTCTGCTTTTATGCCGCGACATATGTATCCTGCGGCTATTTTAAAGAAGAGGTTTTACATAAATATTTTCAGCTACCTTTGGGCTTATACCTAGATACAGGTCATTTGCATATGATATGTTCTACTTTGGGATCACATGATGGATAGTTTTGCATTTATGATACTTATGAATATCATATATATATTAGTACAGAATATGATAGTACTATATTTATGACCTAAGATACCGTTGTGCATTTCGATTTCTACCTTGTGATGTATTTTTATTCACTGAGTTGGCAACTCACTCCCGTTGTGCCCCAATTTCTTGTAGGTTTTACCGCTCGGATCATCGGCGGATTGCGGCATACTCTTCTTTTCGGTGATTGCTTTGGTAAGTGGGCTACTGTTGTATCGTACCCACACTAGTATACTTATATATTCTTGTATCCAGTAAAAACTCCAACAACTTAGAACTTGTATGTTGTAGACCTAGAAGCGAGACTTAGAGTTGTGTGTTTTGGGTGTTGCACTCGTTGGAGTCAACTCTTTTATTCTTGTTGGTTTTGTTTTGCTTTTCTTTTATTCTCCATTGGGCGTCGTATATTATCTGCTTGGTTGCTCCGCCGTTTGGGCGTAGAAGTTAGATCCTGTTGGGATGTTGTTTATATTATTATGTTGTATCGGGTGTTATCCAAAATTTACAAAGGAGGTGTTGTTTTTTTTAAAATGTCATAGGTGCTTTTCAAACATACTTATTTAGACTTAAATGTTTATTTTAAACTGATTCCATCTAATGACTATTTTAAAACTCACCTCCAATATTTCCAAAAAAGGGTTTAGATTTCGGTTTTTCGGCTTACTTGGACAGCGTCGACGTCTTTAGATGTCACGTGATTTAAGTGCCGGTCACGTGCCACTTTCGGGTCGTGACAAAGTTGGTATCAGAGCGTTTGGTTTAACTTTTGTTCGAGTCTAGGTTTGACTATGTGGAGTCTAGGCATACATTTTCATTACCTAGGCTTGACTTTACCGAACTTAGTACCCAAACTTTCGTTACATAAGTTGACCTTGGCTGATGGAGTAGGTTCTAAGTAGAGTGACGTACCGTACATATGTTCCGCGGCATATTTACGATATGATACTTCACCTAAGTTACCTTAGGATATATATATCTTGAGATATTTTCTTCTATCCGTTTTATTGATCTATCCTTATCGATACATGTTGATTGTTCCGGTCGCCATGTCTACGCAAGCCGAGAGGGCTGCGATTAGAGATACGTTCAGGGCAGAGTTATCTGGGATGAGGATTGATGAGGGTGACATTCTGTTGACACGGGGACATGTTGTTTATCCATATATGATCGGGTTTCTAATGTTGAAACAATTTTTCTTTGGGATCCGCACTAGAGGGTCGGGTCATTGCTAGAGACCAGCCGAACTTAGAGGCGTGATGTTTACCCCACTCCGAAGATCGTTGTGTTGCATACTATTCAGACATTTGTACCAATCGTTGATGAGATTGTCGTGGTGTTGCTTCCAGAATTCATGAAGTAATAGGTCGCCGGTGTTTACGATATAGATGGGACAGAGGATTAGTAGTCATGCAGATGTGTGTTGGCTAGGATATTTTAATCCATTGTGGCTCTCCGATGGCTGATCGGTGAAGTTGATTAGCTTCTTTTGATGGGTCTTGCTTAGACCTGATGCGAGTCACTCAAGAGAGATTGTGTAGTAAGTTTTCTTCCGATGAGTTGGGACAGGTTCTCGAAGGTGAGCTTAGCCAGATTCTTCCACAGAGTGTGAGAGATGCCAGATTCGTGTTTTCGAGTTTTGTAAAGACTCCAAGCTTGGTCATAACCAAGTAAGACTTGCAATTCACGTAACTATTGCAATACGCTTCTTATTTGACCGATATTAAAGAGTAATGGAACAGGAGATTTGTGCAAAGTCTTTAAGCGCAACTGTTCTTCCCCGTGGATACTGGAGATTCGATGCATATGCAGAGGCATGTACGCCCATACTTTCAGAGGAAAATCTTGATGAGATTGCAGTTGTTTCGAAACGGAAGTGTATTCAGTAATGAGTGCTAGTCCCGGGCAGACTGGATAGATGAGATCAGCAGGAGACTTGACGAATTTTTCCAAGGATTCTATAAAAAGTGAGATTGGACCCAGGATCAGTTGTTTGTCGTGCATGAAGAGATTAGAGATCGCCGTCGTTGACATGTTGCATTGTGAAAGACCGGACCTCTTGGTAAGGAGTGTCTTGAGAAGTATCAGCATAAGACTGTTTGCGTCGCTGCTCCTCACCAGACTAGTGTATAAAGAGGCCATGGCATTAGTGATCCGCAGGGAGAACAAGCATTCAGAGATAGAGAATGCTAGATCGTGGGCAGAAAGAAAGTGATAATCATTGCTATGCCAGTTCCGGGTGTATAAACACTTTTCGACATTGAAGAAGGTGTACTTCGATGTCATTTATTTTCGATTTGCATTTTTATGATCCAAATATTTCGTTTTCAACGTTGAAGAAAGGACAACTCGATGTCTGTTATTTTGACATATGCATTTTGAGAATTTGAGGGCCACACAAATGTTTTATGCACACCAGGTGTACTTATTTGAGATTTCCGTGCGAGGTGACTGCACTCGATTGGAGTGTTATGCACACCAGATGCACTATACTAATATTTTCATGCACATCAGTTGCACATGATTAAGACACACACACACACACACACACACTTTAGCTATACTCGGTATGATTTTTGTGCACACCAGCTGCAAATTTCGATATTTTGTGAACCCCGATGCATTTGAAATTTATTTTGTGCACCCCGATGCACTCGAGATTTGTTTTGTGCACCCCGATGCACCTGAGATTTGTTTTGTGCACCTCCGATGCACTTGAGGTTGATTTTGTGCACTTTAGCCGCACTTGATATTTGCTCCATACACATTTGGTGCAGTGAATATTGTTTCGTACACACCTGTTGCACCTTGCGCTGTTTTTGTTTTCATGCACACCCGTTGCATGTGGTTTGGACTTTTGTGCAAAACCGTGAGGATTGATTTCGTTTTCGTACTTTGCACTTGATAGGATATGTTATAGATTTGATTCCTATATTTTTGCTTGGTCGTGTGCTACCGATATTATACTACGACTAGGGCAATGATCGTGTACTTGGTATACACAATGGTTTTTGTAATTGGAATTTTGCATCATAACTGATATAATTCTCATAGAAATCGCTGGAGTATAGTTATGTGATTTTTATATCTTTTTGAGTTTTCACGCATACGGTTGCGTTATATTACGTTTTAGCTCGTATGGGATTTTGGAGTTTCGTTATATTGACCAGACTATATGTTTTAAAATTTGGACCCCGGCAAATTGTTTTGAATTGAGTTGATTAGATTGAGAAAAATGTTTTAAGATGGGGGTTTAATTTAAATTCGAGGACCGAATTTCTTTAAGGAAGGGATATTGTAACATTTTGGAAAATTATAAATATTAATTTATAATTTTAAATATGGAGATAATGAGTTTACAAAAATAATATCGCATATGAATTTTGGTATCGGATTTATATCCGCAAAAATGTAATTATTTTGGTAAATAGGAAGAAAAGTGTGTGATATCATAACAATGATATTTTAATTGTTTTAATATGACATGAGATTTTATATTAAGATAATGGTATTTAAGTATTATAATAAGTATTTCATTTCTTTTAAAACATGGAGTTAGATTTGAAACATAAAGGGTTTTATTTTTGTAATTCTTTTTTATGGTTAGTTATATTATAACCTAGGCTAAACCCCCACACTCAACACACCCTCACACTCGCCCTCCTCTCTACACCTCATGTTAACACTCTCCACCTCACCTTTCATGGTTGACACCACCACCTTACAACCCTCCACCTCATTCTTTCTCCACCTATCTCCCTCATCAAATTACACATACTCAATTATCATTCTTTAACTGAACAATTTATCAATTTCCTTTTACCTCATCCCAAGTTCAACACTTCACTCAAAAGCCATGATTTCCTTATCTAGTATGTGCACATCATCAAGTTAGAGCCACGACAACACTTAGGGCTTCCACCATTCAATTCGTGATCTCTTGTGCATCATCCCAATAGGTATATCTCACCTTCTTTTTATCTTCTATTCTGTTCACATATCTGTTCTTAGTGATACATATCAGAAAACTGGATTTTTGTGATATTTGTCATACTTGAATTGAATCTAGAACCACTAGGTGTAACCACTAGAAAAACGAACAATAATATAGTATTATGAGACCACTAGGAGACTACACCTAAAGCACGAGCCCCAACTCCCCTAGTTCAACCGGCGAGATCCTTGTTTTGGTCAGCGCCGCCAGGCCTCCTATGGAGTTTTATGTTGGGTTTTGGTCAGTCAGTGGTTTTGGCTATTTTATAATCTACAGTATTGTTTGATTTGTTCTAGTATTCTTACAGAGAAATCTGGGAGTGTTCTAGTAAGGTTCTATTAAAGTTTCCGATATTTCGATACTGTTTTTCGTATTTCTGTGCCGCCACTGAATTGTTGACATTCGTACATTAACATCAGGGGTATCTTGTCGTTTATGGAGTAAGTAAGCCGAAGGTTCTAACCTACGTGTGTCTAGCTCATTGTTTTGGTTTTGATATGATATTTACGCCGATTTTTTATAACTTCGATTATAGGTACGATCGCGAAGGTTTCCAAGACGGAGATGACAAACATAGCAACGCGGACTTCGGCTAGCTCGACAAGTTGGTGAGTAGATTTATATCTACGGGAGAAGTCGGGTGGATGGCGTATAACACCCCCGCAACCATTTAACTAGGATAATTATACTATCTAGTTAGTTGTTAATGTTATGTTAATAACTTAGCTAGTGGTATTGATGTTACTTCGCAGTTAGTAGACTATTCATGTGCATATAGTTTTATACATGGTTTTGGTGACGTGCGTACGTGACGATAGGTCCGTACGATAGGGATATGGTTTTGAGTGGATATAGTACGTGGGATCATACCGTACTTGTGATGATGAGGTTAGCATGCCGAATACGGCCAGGTTCCTTTGGACTCATGGAGTCATGAATTATCCCGATTTAGGATGTTATGTTTGAGTGGGCTGTACTCTTTTAAAAGCCAAAAATTCGTTTCCCTTTTAAAATGATAAATGACAAGGATGCGATGCTAATTTCTAAAACTAATATCTATTTTAACTTAAAACAGCTTCCTTATTTCAAAACCAACGTTTCGTTCCATTTTCAAAAATAATGGTATAGCTCATAGCAAGTAGTTAGGTTTAACATTTATGCTATACGCATAGATTTACTTTACATGCTTGCTGTAACATTTCAGAAAATATAAAATATTATTTTTGGAATTTAATATTAAAATAATATATTTCGCGAAAACTAGTCGATTTGCGAAATGGGGATTTTCGTAAAATGGTATAATTATATACCAATATTTGGAAAATAATGGGAGATTAAAATAATTTATTTATTTAAAATATATTTATCGGAGTTTGGCATTTTTATAATTAATTATATACAAATTTAAAAGTAAAATTGATTAGTGCACTACTAATAGCGATTAGGCCAAATCTGTGTTTCTACATTTTTCATGGTTAGTGCACTATGACATGTTGCATTTGGTTGCATGTTGTTTCATTGGTATTGGTTGATATTTGGTTTTAAAAAGAATAAGAGAGGAGAGAGAGAGGGGACAAAAGTCATGATGAGGCATGAGCTTGTGAGAGGGTGAGAATAAGAGAGAGTGAGGATAGGAGAGAGAGGGGCTGCCTTTATTTCCCCTTTCACTTGTTTTCTTCATCTTTTTCATCCTCATACTCCCTCTACCTCCACCTCCATGTATCATCTCCAAAACCTTACCAAAACCCTACACCCCCTTCATAAAAAATGATCACAACCTCTCTACAAACCCATTGGACCAATCAAAGTTGGATTTTGAAGACTTTGAGCATCTCAAGAAAATTCTAGAGTTGCCAAATGAGATAATTCCTACACTTCTAGTTTAGTTTTTGAGTTTCCTAGCACCCTATAGTAGTTTAGAGTTAAATCGATTTAGATTAGTGATGTTTGGAAATTCCAAGAGAAGGTTTAGGTATTTGTGTGGACTTGTGATCTGTAGTGGGTGTTTACTTAATCCTTAGTGGTGTTTTACTGGCCAAGACCCGAGATTAGCACTAAAATACGAACTTAGAAATTGTCCCGTGTCGGTTTTGTCGAGTTTGTTAGCCTACAAGGTATCTGGAGCAACTTGGGCCATTTATAAGAAAATCAAACAAGTCCAGTGACCTAGATAAACGACCAGAAGACCACCACCAAAGTTCGAGCCAATTTCACCCTACCTAGGCCAGCGAGCTCGGATATTCTGGTGTTTTCGCTGGATTTTTATTGGGTACTGATGTTGAGTTTTTGCCTGTCGCTCACTTACCCTACCTATCCCCTGTACTTGCTTGTTTAGTTCCAATTAACTTGAGATGAAATCTGGGAGTGATTTCCTATATTGCTGAATTTGCTATTTGCGATTTATGAACTTGGGTTTTGGTATTTGATATTGTATTTGGTCGTTGGATATTTTCACGTCAACGAAGAGGGTTGTTTGGTGGTTTTTGCACGCGTAAGCTATATGTTCTAACCTATGAGCACTTCGTGTGCTGTTTCGGTTTTCGGAATTGATTTTAATAGCACTGCGATTATGTATTGATTGTAGGTACTTTCGTGTGGATTCTGAGATGACGAAACACATTGACTACGGCTGAACAAGGAGTTCCACAGGTGAGTAGATTTATATTTACGGGGGAAGTCGGGTGGATGGTGTATAGCACCCCCACAACCATTGATATGTGATTTATAGTTTGGGGACAAGATATGCCACGACTTAAGGTTATAGTTAATGGTTTTAGTGTGAAGTGATATGATAGAAAGGATATCTCGAATTGATATATGAAAACATGAAATGTGAATGTGAATCACGATATATATATATATATATATATATATATATATATATATATATATATATATAGTGGAAAGAGAATGAGTACGAGATTATAGTGGCATGTTATGAGGTCGATAAATACGACATGAGAGTAATAAGATAGATTGTATATGTAAGATGATATTGATGTGAGATATTGATATGATGAATATGATGACTTGGCTTCATATGTCGTTACGTATGCGAGGCGATATGAGGATATTGATACCTTTGTCAGGTCCCATGATATGAGATTGATACGGATGTGACCTGAGATATATGTATATATATATAATTATATGAATGATGAGTGATATGTCGTACGAGACTTTAGATCCATACCCTCATTGTTATATAGGTCGATAGAATCCCTATTCTGTTGATTGCCGCTGTACGATGGTTTACCGCAAGCGATGTTTTTCCGGATGATCGATCCATACCCTTGACTAGAGGATGTCGTACGATGGATTATACCGTACGTAATGTTGTGAGGCTGGATGCCGATTGATAGATTCACTGACTCGGATATGTTATAGATATTTAATCCATGTCTACACTGCTTAGGTTAGCCTTTATGTAAATGTTGGATTAGATACGTATACCTTATAGCATTGCGCTCACGATTTACTTTCTGCTACGTTCATGATATTCTCATTGAATTACATATACCTATGCTAGTACACCTACACCATTATCGATGATGCGTATGTTACTCTTACACAGATTTTCCAGCTCACACACTTTCATAATCGATAATTGCTATATCACTTACACAGTAAAAATGCTCACATCATTATGCTATGTTGCATGATATACTTGCCATGTTCACATCATTATGCTATGTTGCATGATATACTTGCCATGCTCACATCATTATGTTATGTTGCATGATATACTTGATATGCTCACGTTTCTGTTCTGTGTTTGCATACATCATGATTTATGATTATACGCATTGAGATGCTGTTTTGATGAGATTATGGATTTGAGAACCGTGGTTATATTTCAAAGGAAATTATGTATTGTTTTAAAAGCCCGGTTTCTCTTGATATGATATTTCGAGGCGTCCACCATGAGTTTTCTCGGTTCTGAGATTAGTTTGTGAAACCCGATTCGAGAAGATGGACGATCCGTTTGCGGGTCCATGGTGGACCCGGTATGGTACCCCGGGGTATGAAAGGTATGTTGTGCAGTAGACGATGAGCCTGGTAGAGAGACTACTACCTGCCGGTGATAGTATTGGGCTCGGCGGTTATCCGAAGGATACCGACCGGAGTCGTGAGATGGATATGGGCCGATCCGGACTGATGGAGCCAGTGGGCCGATCCGGACTGACGGAGCCCGAGATATGAGGATTTACGTGTCGATGCTGGGCACGAGTTTCATGATGTTTCGAGTGTCGATATTGGACACTCAGATTCCATGATTTTGATTTGTCATTGATGGACACACGTTGGTTGATATCCTCATATTTACACGCATATGCTTTCATGATGTTTCGAGTGTCGATGTTGGACACTCAGGTTCCATGATGTTGTTGTGTCATTGATGGACACGTGGATGATATTCACATGCACACAGGTATTGATTATATTGTTGGCATATATGCAGACACGGTCACCCTAGATATCATAGTATTACCTTTATGATATAGTTAACCTAGGAATCATTGTTTTATTCTATTTCTACCTGCTGATATTTTCTACTCATGAGTTGGCAACTCACCCCCGTTGTGCCACAGTTCTTGCAGGTTGACCGTATGGATCAGTAGCGGTATCGCTGGCACACAGCTTGCTTTCGGGTGATTTTCTATGGTAGGTGGGACATATTGGATCGTGCCCACTCTTGTATTATTATTCCTGTTGTATCTAGTCAACTCCATCAATCAGAAACTAGTATTTATATAATTAGTAAGACTTAGAAATACTTATGCTTGCAAGGCTTAGAGCGACGGATTATATGTTCGCTATTGGGGGATTTGATGTCTTGGCTGTTTACATTATCCTTTTGTATTGATCTTCGCCGTTGGGCGTCATATACATATATTCCTGACTTGCGTGGTTGTGATTCCGCCGATTGGCGAAGAGCTAGCTCCCACTTGGGGATGCCTTTTATATTATCATGTATATGTGTTTTCGGTTCTAAATATACAAGGGAGGTGCTGCCTAATTTTTAAGACGAAAAATGTTTCACTACAACATCATCCATTTGCATTTCAATTATCATTACCTATGCATTTAAGAAAACGTTTGATTTCATCATACCTTTATTTCAAAACTTCACATCTTTTTTTTTCTTTAAAAGGTTTAGATTTCTGGGCTTTGGCTTACTTAATTTACGTTACGCCTTTAGACGTTGCGTGATTTTAAGTGCCGGTCACGAACTTAATTTCGGGTCGTGACAAAGTTGGTATCAGAGCGTTAGGTTTAATCTTGGTTTGAGTCTAGGTTTGACTATGTGGAGTCTGGGGCATAATCTATTTCGGAACTTAGGCTTGACCTTACGGAACTTAGACTTGAATATGGGGGTATTAGACCCAAACTTTCATTTCATAGGCTGACCCTGATTGATGGAGTAGGTAACTCAAGTAAAGTGACGTACCGTGCGTATGTTCCGTGGCATACTTATGATACGGTACTCCACTTAAGTGACCTTATGATGTATATACTTGAGATCCTCGATTCTATTCATTCCAATGATCGTACTCTCATTGATTTCGTTCCTTCTTATGATCATGTATCCATTCTGGATCTGTTGATTCCTTTCATTTCTTTGATCTATTTTCATCGATACATGCTTGAGGTTCTTGTCACCATGGTTTGAGCGCAGATTGAGCTGCTGCTAGTGATGCGGTCAGGGCGAGCTCGTCATGGACGAGAACTGACCTGCGTGTTTTCTAGTGACACGGGAACGTCTCGATTTAGTGTTTGTGTTATGACCTCTCATTTTAGGTGAGTGTTCCGGTTTTGCACTGGATGATCGGGCCAATGATAGAGGCCGCCTGTTGTGAGAGGACTGTTGATGTACAGCCTGCTTCAGAGATCGTGATGTTTTCTACCTTGCAGACAAATGACCCAGCTGTTGCTGAGATTGATGGGATGTCGCCTCCAGACTTTATGAGCTGAGATCGTTGGAGCTTTCAGGCAGAGATGAAACAGTAGACAGCTAGTCTATCTTGAGTTGAGTTGAGCGACTGAGATGATTCGTCTGATTTGATGCACTGACGCAGGCCCAGTTGAGTTGAAGATTTCCAGTGTGGAGAATCTTGCTCAGATCTAGAGTAGATCGACCCAGAGAGGACGTTGTTCGTTGGATGCTCCGATAGGAGATCAGTAAGTTGACCAGTTTCAGATAGAAGGACCTCACCCAGATGCGTTGTGAGTTGATCGAGAGCGGATGAATAAAGTATATTCCTCCGATGGTTGGGACGAGTTCCCCAGGAAGTGTTCGGCTAGATATCTTCTACAGAGTGATGAAGATACTGAGTTCATAATTTCGAGTTCGTGTGAGAGACTCTGGATTGACTGTAGCCGAGAACAATTGCAGTACACAGATAGCATGATGTGACGTCGAAGTGGACGATAATAAAGATGAGTGAACAAGAGGTTCGTGCAAGATGTTAATGAGCTGTTGTTACTCCCCGTTGAGATTAGAGATCTGATATGTATACAGAGGCGTTGGGATACAGCCAGTTCCCAAGGAAATGCTGTGCTTAGAACGCAGATGTCCAGAAAACGAGAAAAGATCATGTAAGAGTACCAGCCTCCGTATAGTTCGGCATAGGCGAGATTGGAAGATACCTTGAGCAAGTTCCTTCCAGGACACTGCTGCGATAAGATTTGCATTCAGGATCAGTTGTGTCATGTGTATTCAGAGGGCCAGAGGCCAACGCCAGTGACGTGTTGCGTTATGAGTGGTCATGCTAATTGGCCGACAGATGACCAGAGGAGTGCCAGGGCGTAATCGTTTCCGTTAGTACACTTGACCGGGTCGACGAGTCGATGGATTGTAGGATTGGTAATCCACAGAGAAAATGAGGACCCAAAGACAGATGACGCCAGACCGTGAGCAGGAGGCAAGCAGAAGTTCTTGCTCTACCACTTTTGGGCCCACCGGCATTTTTTTCGACATTGTAGGAGGTGTACCTCAATGTCATTTGTTGCGATTTGCGTTTGTGATCCGAGTATCATGCTTATATCGCTTGGATTTGAGTTTTGATAATTGAGTTTCATGATATTGTTTTCATGTACCATGGCTGCACCTATTGGGTATTTACAATTTGTTCATAGTTATTACACTTGATATATGTTTTATACACCATTGTGTTGGTTTATAATTTGTGCATATCTATTGCACTTGGTATCGATTAGTGCCTTCGTAGCACGTATTTATGGTTTCATGGATTCAATACTGTTGATTTAATTTCGTGCATGTTGTATGCACTTACCTTTACGTATGCACTCGGTATAGCTATATATGCTTGCAGTGCATTGGGATGGATTTAGTGCACACAGTTGCACACACTTATGATTTTAATACACCTTGGCATGCTCGGTGTTGTTTTTGTGAGAATTTGAGATATGGATGAGTTTTCGTGCATTGGTTGCACCGTATTTATGTTTTCGTGAGCGTCTGCACTTGGCGTTCGTTATCGTGCACGCTACTGCACTAGATGTTTTGTGCGGACCTGACGCACTTGATTTGGATTTTCGCGCATGTTGGGCGTATGATATGAGATGTGGTTTTGTGCACACCGAGTTGCACTTGATTGAGATTTTATTTATGCATGATCGTTGCAATTGATTAAGATTTTATTCGTGCATGATAGTTGCATTTGATTGGGATTTTTATTCGTGCATGATAGTTGCACTGGATTGAGATTTTCATGCAATATAGATGCACTTGATATTGTTGTCGTACGCATCCGTTGCACTGGACAGATGCTTTCGTGCACACCCGTTGCACTTAGTTTTTCTTTTGTGAAAATTGTAGCACTTGTATTGGATTTGATTTCCGTGCGCACCAGACGTACGTGATGTTGGATATGCCTTTTTGAGGCTGATTTTGCTCTTGAGCACTTTGTTTTCATGATGTGCACTATATTATGTAGTAGTCGAACATGACTGATCCGAGAACAGTACCTGATTACTTTGCATGCATAAAAAGTTTACCAAGAGGTTTTCAAAAAGGAGTTATAGTCTCTCTATTTCCTATGTGTCAACGAGTGACACAAACGTTTACAAAGGAAAACCTTTTGGGATATTTCAAAAGGGCGGAACGTATATTTGAGCAAAACATATATGAACACATATTTTTTACTTTACAAATGAGCGCCCGTCACTTGTGCCGTGAGTTACGCATCACACGACGATTCAGAAAAGATTTTGCATGTGTTTTATTCAGTTTTAGGAGATTTTACCAAGGATGCGTATTATATACGTATTATAGTATTCGACTAGTGTATATTAGATTTCAGTAGTAGATTTCGAGATCTGTATCTCCATTGTAATTCCGATGATTGCATGACGCTTTACGGAGTTCGATTTTGAGTTTCATACTCGTTTTCAAGCACACACGATGCGCTGTGGTATTTCTGTATTTTCCGTGATTTCGGGGCCCCGTGATTTGAGCCGATTATTGAAATGTTTTAGTATTTGGGGATTTAAATTTAAATTCGGGGATCGAATTTATTTAAGGGGGGAAGATTGTAACATTTCAGAAAATATAAAATATTATTTTTGGAATTTAATATTAAAATAATATATTTCGTGAAAACTAGTCGATTTGCGAAATGGGGATTTTCGTAAAATGGTATAATTATATATCAATATTTGGAAAATAATGGGAGATTAAAATAATTTATTTATTTAAAATATATTTATCGGAGTTTGGTATTTTTATAATTAATTATATGCAAGTTTCAAATTAAACTTGATTAGTACTAATCGCAATTAGGCCAAATCCGTATTTCTACATTTTTCATGGTTAGTGCACCATGACATGTTGCATTTGGTTGCATGTTATTTCATTGGTATTGGTTGATATTTGGTTTTAAAAAGAATAAGAGAGGTGAGAGAGGGGGGGGGGGGGGCAAAAGTCATGATGAGGCATGGGCTTGTGAGAGGGTGAGAATAAAAGAGAGTGAGGATAGGAGAGAGAGAGGGGCTGCCTTTATTTCCCCTTTCACTTGTTTTCTTCATCTTCTTCATCCTCATACTCCCTCCACCTCCACCTCCATGTATCATCTCCAAAACCTTGCCAAAACCCTACACCCCCTTCACAAAAAATGATCACAACCTTTCTACAAACCCATTGGACCAATCAAAGTTGGATTTTGAAGACTTTGAGCAACTCAAGAAAATTCTAGAGTTGCCAAATGAGGTAATTCCTACACTTCTAGTTTAGTTTTTGAGTTTCCTAGCACCCTATAGTAGTTTAGAGTTAAATCGATTTAGATTAGTGATGTTTGGAAATTCCGAGAGAAGGTTTAGGTATTTGTGTGGACTTGTGATCTGTAGTGGGTGTTTACTTAACCCTTAGTGGTGTTTTACTGACCAAGACCCGAGATTTGCGCCAAAATATGAACTTAGAAATTGTCCCGTGTCGGTTTTGTGGAGTTTGTTAGCCTACAGGGTATCTGGAGCAACTTGGGCCATTTATGAGAAAATCAAGCAAGTCCAGTGACCTAGATAAACAACCAGAAGACCACCACCAAAGTTCGAGCCAATTTCACCCTACCTAGGCCGGCGAGCTCGTATATTCTGGTGTTGTCGCCGGATTTTTGTTGGGTACTGATGTTGAGTTTTTTCCTGTAGCTCACTTACCCTACCTAACTCCTGTACTTGCTTGTTTAGTTCTAATTAATCTAAGATAAAATCTGGGAGTGATTTCCTATGTTGCTGAATTTGGTATTTGCGATTTATAAACTTGGGTTTTGGTATTTGATATTGTATTTGGTCGTTGGATGTTTTCACGTCAATGAAGAGGGTTGTTTGGTGGTTTTTGCCCACGTAAGCTATAGGTTCTAACCTATGAGCACTTCGTGTGCCGTTTCGGTTTTCAGAATTGATTTTAATAGCACTGCGATTGTGTATTGATTGTAGGTATCTTCACGTGGATTCCAAGATGACGAAACATATCGACTACGGCTGAACAAGGAGTTCTACAGGTGAGTAGATTTATATCTACGGGGGAAGTCGGGTGGATGGCGTATAGCACCCCCACAACCATTGATATGTGATTTATAGTTTGGGGACAGGATATGCCACGACTTAAGGTTATAGTTAATGGTTTTAGTGTGAAATGATATGATAGAAATGATGTTTCGAATTGATATATGAAGACTTGAAATGTGAATGTGAATCACGATATATATATGTAGTGGCAAGAGAATGAGTACGAGATTATAGTGGCATATTATGAGGTCGATAAATACGACATGGGAGTAATAAGATAGATTGTATATGTAAGATGACATTGATGTGAGATATTGATATGATGAATATGATGACTTGGCTTAATATGTCATTACGGATGCGAGGCGATATGAGGATATTGATACCTTTGTCAGGTCCCATGATATGAGATTGATACGGATGTGACCTGAGATATAGGTATATATATAATTAAATGAATGATGAGTGATATGCCATACGAGATTTTAGATCCGTACCCTCATTGTTTTATAGGTCGATAGAATCCCTATTCTGTTGATTGCCGATGTACGATAGTTTACCGCACACGATATTACCGGATGATTGATCCATACCCTTGACTAGTGGATACCGTACGATGGATTATACCGTACGTGATGTTGTGAGGCTGGATGCCGATTGATAGATTCACCAACTCAGATATGTTATAGATATTTAATCTCTGTCTACACTGCTTAGTTTATCCTTTATATAAATGTAGGATTAGATACGTATACCTTGTAGGGTGTTTTTCGTCACCCCATTGAGATGGGAATACGCGCGCGCTTTTCAGGCATACTACAGATTCCCCCTGCCTAGGGTAGGCTGGGGTTTATTGGTTGTGGGGATCCGAATTTCTGGCAGCCGCGGACTAAGCTGCCATCAATTACCCTTGCCTTTGGAGCGAGAGAACCTCTGATTGACGGGTCAAACAGGTCATGCGAAGTCAACATGCAGTGTTGATTTTTGAAGTGGTTTTGGATATATCGGGGGTCCCGCAGAGTTTTTACTGGTGTCCCGCTACCCGGATAGTGGGCTGGGGGTCATGGGGGCTAGCAGCCCCCTTACGGTGTGCGGGGTAGCGCCCAGTTAGAAATTTTTTTCTAATGGGGACAGTGTTGTGGAGTGTGTGTGTGTGTATATACATATATATAAAAATAAAAATAAAAGGGGAAAAGAGCCTAAAGGACGTGTGGGGCAGAGCCCCAGCATCCAACGTGTCTGGCATGGGGGCGCTGGATGCCAGAGCGCCACCGCCCCACGTGCCTGGCATGCGGGCGCTGAGCGCCAGAGCGCCAGTGCCCAACGTGCCTGGCACGCGGGTGCTATGCGTCAGCAGCAGAAGGGACTTGGTCTCTGCACTGGGAGCTGTGCTCCCGATTTGACTTTTGGAGTTGAACTGATTAAAAGAAAGACTTTTTTTTGGAGTTAAACTCCCAGGAACTTTGATTTGTGGAGTTAAACTCCAAGAAATCCTTGTAAATGCTCAAGGGAGCCCTTTCTTCTCCCTTGGGCTTTGGATCTTTCCCAAAATGGGATCTGGGATGGGTCTCCTTCCTTCTCTTCTGTCGGCCGGATCTTGGAGAACATGAGGGGGTGAGATTTAGAAATATCCCCTTTTTGAGATCTAATGGAAGATCCGAGCTCCCTTTGGTGGGTTTTGTGGTGGAAAACTATTTATTTTTTGAAAAATAAGAGTAAAACTCTTGATTTAATTGAAAATGGGAAGAAGGTTTTAGAACCTTGAGGAAGAAGAAGGAGCACAGACCCTATTTTTTGTTTGAGAGAGAAAAAAGTTGTCATAGATATTTTCATCATGTTTGCCATTTTTGGCTACACACTTTACATATAGCCCCTTGGGCTTTACAAAATGACATTTTGCCCATCCCATGCCTCATGTGCTCATTCCTTTTGCAAATAAGCCATGGGCTTTACAAAAATTTGGCTTTATGCCCATTTTTCTTACATTTATTCATAAAATAAAATAAAAGAAATACACCAAAATTATTTATTACAAAATTTTTATTTTGGCATGGGGGAGGCCGACCGCTTCATGTTCGGGCTCGACCCGGGCATTGGCCCACTTGACCTGGGCTTGGGGTTGACTTTGATTTTGACTTGGTCAAACGGGGTGTAAATTTTTACCCCAACAAATTGCCCCCCATCAATAAATGCACACCGCATATGTGGGTCGTGTGTATGAAATTGATGGATCTTCTTTCACGTGGAGGCGACTTGATTTGGTTCCCGCCTTTTGGGAAGCTGGCACTGCCCTTTTAGCGACGTGGACGGTCGATACTGCCCTTTTAGTGGCGTGGACGGTCGATGCTGCCCTTTTTGCGACTTGGACGGTCATTTCTGCCCTTTTAGCGACTTGGATGGTCGATGCTGCCCTTTTTGCGACGTGGACGGTCGGTTCTGCCCTTTTAGCGACTTGGACAATCGGTTCTGCCCTTTTTCATGACTTGGACTGTCGGTTATGCCCTTTTAGCGACTTGGACGGTCGATGCTGCCCTTTTAGCGACTTGGACGGTCGATGCTGCCCTTTTTCGACTTGGAAGGTCGGTTCTTCCCTTTTAGCGACTTGGACGGTCGATGCTGCCCTTTTTCGACTTGGAAGGTCGGTTCTTCCCTTTTAGCGACTTGGACGGTCGATGCTGCCCTTTTAGCGACGTGGACGGTCGGTTCTGCCCTTTTAGCGACTTGGACGGTCGGTTCTGCTCTTTTTGAGACTTGGACGGTCGGTTCTGCCATTTTAGCGACTTGGACGGTCGATGTTGGATTTGACTTGCTCCACTCCTCGCGGTGTCAGGGATGAAGTTGACCTGTTTCCGAGGTAGAGCTTGATTCTGCCATGGAGGTCATTGGTTGTTTTGCTGATTTGATATGATTTGGGTTTACATCAGCACCGCTACACTGGAATATGGTACCAGGAGCGAATCATCATCTGCCATGATAGGATTTGGGGATTTTGGTTTTGGTCGGCATCTGCATTACTGCACTGGAATAATACCAGGGGCAACTCATCATTTGCCCTTGCCCTTTAAGCAGCGATGGCTTAGGAGACAGGTTTAGGTCCCTATTACATAAAACTTTTCAATTTTATGAGCTGTAAGAGTCATAAAAGCACTTTCTCCCTATGAGTCAAGAGGATCTCACAGGTGTATTTTCTCCCTAGGAATTGTAGGGATTCCTAAGTATGTTGATTCTTTGTGAGTCGTAAGGATCTTGTTCAGTTGATAAAACTGCACATTTGTATTACATTTTTCCTACCATTTTCATATTAAAAAAAGGACTTTATTATGATATATTATACATATGAGGGTTTATGTGTAAAAACATTATTTTCCATGTGTTAATATATTTTAATTAGCATTTGGTAGGAAAATGTATGCAAATAAATCTATTGACCAAATCCTAGTAGAAATAAGCCTACTAAATATTATTTGAGATTATTGTGCAGAATTTTCCAAGTTGTTATGCAGAATTTATCAAACAAATCAAGTTGTTGAAGAAATCTTGCCAAATTAAGAAGGAAAACTTGGAGACCAAGTCTGGAAGCAACCGAGAAAAGATTTTCAGATTCTGAAGGTGCCTAGGATTGCCACATGTCAAAAGATGCAAGCCCAAAAATTTCAGTCACGAGATCTCAACCATCAAGCGCGGATCCGCGGCCAAACCCCCCCTTGGGCCGCGGATCCGCCGCAATTCCAGGGAGTTGGAAGGCAAGATTTTTGGAGATCAATCATTGCTAAATTTTAGCAAGTTTTCAACAATAAGATTCTGGTTTTTCACTATAAAAGGGCACCGAGAGCCTCTTGGAAAAAGTATCAAGCCGACGAGATCACGAAGCCCCAGACGCTCACGTATCCAGGCTGATCATCAACGGTTTATCTACCTCCTTGGAAGAGATCGAGAAGCAACTAGTTTTGTAATCATTTTCTAAGGAATAAAGTGTAGATTGTTCAAGTTGATTAATAAAGGTAGTTATTTTATTTAATTCTTTTGCATTTTACGTTATGTTTTCCCTCTCTGTCTTTTCATCTTCTTCTCCTAACATGCGCGAGTAATTCTCCGCTTGTTAGGGTTCGTAGGATTAGGGTAGGCTAATGGACAATGAAAATAATTAAACCCTTTTAAGTCCTATAAAGTTTAGGAACTTTATCAAAAGAATCATTAACATCCTAATCGGACGCGCTAGCAATTCTTTGCTAGTTCCGACCGCGATTAGAGATTAGATTAATGATTGTTTTGGTAAAGGCTAGATATGAACGGAGTTCCGTATCGAGATAAGGGTTAAGAGTGGGATTCCTTTTCCCTCCAGAAACCCTAATCTACACGCATCACCGTCGTTCTAGTTCTAAATCTATTAATGGATAAAAAGGGTAACTTTTAATTAATCGTCCATAACTACTAAATCCTAACGAACCCTACAAGCCCTCTTATTATATTAATTACATCTTAAAATAATCTAGATCTATATTTGACATTCTTGTTTAACGTAGATCTAGAAAACATTGTTCAAAATTCTTTATTCCTCCTCTCTTTCTCAACACATCTAAAGTAAAAGCAAAAGGTTCCACGTTTCCCAGAGGACGACCCGTACTCATCTCGGTCTAGCTACACGCGACACCGTTCTGATTGCGGTTAACTACAAACACACACTTTTTCGAACCAATCAAATGGCGCCGTTGCCGGGGATACGTGCGTAATTTTTTATTTTTACTATTTGTGTTGAATTCTTAGACGAGCCATATCATTATTAAAACAAAACTGCAAATTGCATATTTAACGATTTGTGCGTGGATTTTTTGCAAGGAGATCTGGAGTCACAGAATTGAGGAAAACAGGAAACAGAGACATTTATAGAGATCCAGAGGAGCAAAGGAGATCACAGAAAAATTTTCAGCAAGCGATCCATCCACCTCGCGGCGGAACCGCGGCACAAAGGTGCTTCCTGCGGCGGAAACGCGGCTTCTTCGAGGGATTAGGGCTACAGAACTCTCTGGTAAGATTCTCAACTCCTTCTCTCTCTCCTCAAATCCAATAAAATCTATTTTCTGCAGGATTCTTTGCAAAATTGCGCCGTTCAAAAATCTTTTTGCTAAAGTTTTGTGATTGGTTTTGTTTTGCATATTTAATACGGATTTCTAAAGGGCAATGACCAAATCAAGATTAGGTGGGGATTTCATCACCCTTCCTAAGCCCCACAAATCACAAACCGAGCATATAGATCAACCCTTCATTAATTTAAAAAATATCTAGACCAGACTCTAAGGATTGTCGCGCTCAATAAGGACAGAGGAAGGTCGTGTGTAATCTATCGTTTATCCGCATTACTTTTGTAGTGCCTAGGCAAGTGTGACAAAGGATAGTGGTTTTTAATTAGGCCCACGACGTGGTTCCTTCCCACTTACCTGGCACTTATCTGGCTACAAGGGTAGTACGGAGGCGGTAGAGGATTTATCCTGCGGCTTGTCCTTTGGAAGTCTAGGAGCGGTCTAGAGACTGACCTAGGTAACCTTAGTTCTAGGGTTGCCTGTGCATCTTAGGGAGATTTGTCTTGAGTCCCACTTTTTCAAAACAAGCCAATTTTAAAATCACACACACGCTGCCACTTGCACTAAACCCGCTTAGTGCATGCTCGGCTGGACACAGGATCCTAGTGCCCGTCTTGTTCGCGTTCCTGCTATCGACGCCGAAGTCGGTACTTCTTCATCTTCTTTTCCCCCACCACACACCACATCGACCGTGATGGACGGCACTCCATCTAATTATAACACCACGCTGCCACCGCCCGCAGGTGAGCAGAATCCACCGCGCATCTCTCTCCAAGAGAGATGCTATCCTATTCGTGGTCCTCTTCCTACTTGTCTATCTCTTCCACCACCTAACGGGGATAATTTCGAAATTAAACCCCACTACATCAATCTGCTGCCCAAATTTCACGGGCTTGAGTCGGAAGACGCGTACGTTTTCATCACCAAATTCGAAAACGTATGCGCAATGATGGGTACTTCACAATTGACCTTAGATGCTATGCGCTTACGTCTTCTCCCATTCACACTGTGCGACTTAGCAGAAAAATGGCTTTATAATACTGTCGCACACTCTATCACTAATTGGGATGAATTCGTCATAGCATTTCTTAAGAAGTTTTACCCAAATCATAAGACTGCACATATTAGGAGCGAGATCAACCAGTTCACCCAGCTTCCCAATGAACCATTTTGGAAGTACTTTGAACGTTTCAAAGATCTGCTTGTCCAATGCCCCCATCACGGAATACAAAGATGGGATTTATGTCGGATTATATATGAGGGCATTAATCCAGCGACAAAGCAGATGCTTGAAACAATGTGTCAATGCAATTTCATGTCTAAAGATGACGGTGAAGCATGGAAATATCTGTAGGGTTCCTAGGCACACTAATGAAGTCTCACAAGGCATCAAACATGGCTAATTTAAATTTTATGAGTGCCGAGAAACCCTAACACGGATCGTTAACTAGATATATAGGCTATGCGATGCCTGTAAACGAATTTTAACTAAAGGAAAGTGACTACAACCTTTGTAGATCCGGTCCTCCACGTCCTAGGCTCCGTGATGAGGTCCTTCCGCTGTCCAAATCAAATCCATGACTCTAGCATCGGCTTCATCGGAGAAAAGGGCGGACTTGGTCGTCGTTTTGATGCCGAAGATGATCTACGTCGAGGTATCACAAGATCAAGCTCCAACTTCACCAAGCCTTGAAAACTTGTGAAGGAAACACCCTATACAACTTGGCAAGAGGTAGAGGATGAAGAAATAGGAAGTGGGTTCACTTTAGAATTGGATTTCTCACTTGTTTTCATCACTTGCCATTGATGTAGCAAGCTTTTCTTCATGGAAGAAGAAGATGAAGAAGAAGAAGAAAAGATATGATGAGTGTTATTATAAATGAAAATAAAAACAATACTTATCATGTCTTCAACCATGGTTTAGTGTAGAGAATCAACTAAGGTTAGTAGAATGGTTAGGTTTAGGAGATGAAGACAAAATGGTCATTAGGTCAAAGATGCTTGAAGCATCAAGAAAGTTCCAAAACAAACCATTTTGTTTTCTTTATCTTTTAACAAAAATAAATAGATAAATAAATAAGAGAAAAGAAACCCTAACCATTCACTAAACATGGTTTAATTCTTTACACAAACCCAAGTGAGCTTGTATCATCAAACATGATACAAACAAGTGCACATAAAAAATATATCACATATACAATGTGCATCAAGTGAGAAAATCCTTTTAAAATGAACCAATACTAGTTAATGCAAAGTAATATATCAAATATATAATTATGCATTAATTCATTAAATCAATACTTGATTTAACGATCCGGTCATATCGCATATAACCGACTAATATCCAATGTATCGGCTTATCGAATCAATCCTTGATTCGATAACTAGGTTATATCGCATATAACTAATCGATACATTAATCGCAAAAATGGAATACGGTATCACATACACGTATTATTCTCGGTCCCGCACATATCTCATATGCGCTCCTATTTCGTTTCGCTTGAGCTAGGAAACCTCTGTGTAGGACTCTAAAGACTCGTCAATACGCCGGCAGCAGGTGATGATCATATCAAACACCCACAAGCCGCAAGCGGTCTGCTAAACGTAACGGCCACCCGGGTATTAAGCGATCAGAAGATCGACGAGCAAGCCCGCTCACATTCCTGTGAATCCAACCAGTAACACTTACCGTACAGTCCGGTCTGTTCGTCTGATATGTTGCATATCTCGCCTAGGGGTGGTAAACGTCAGACCCCAATAGCTCGATAAGTCATGCCGACGTAAGGTCCATAACATTCGTGAAACTACTGATAACTCTTACCAGTATATCACTGCAACCCTGGCCAGGGATTTCCTGTTATGGCCAGTCGAGCATAGCACAACATCAACCCCCAATACCGGGAGAGACGAATCCCCTCCTATCGCTCATTGTCTCCATGTGAATCGGGACTGTACCCAAAAACCACCTGTTTGCACAACTCAGTAGAGCCGTGGTAGGGTGGAAATCAAAGCACAGTGGGAGACACACAAGACTCTATGACGATCTCGGGTCAACAGACTAAGCTGTACCAGTGTCACCAGAGAACTGCCATCTGACGTGAGGTATAATACCATCTGGGAGTTCTCGGCGAGTCCGTTCAGTGTACCCAGACTCCACTGAGCACCCGCATACCATCTCTGATGTCAAACACCAATGGATATGGGATCATCCATCGCCCATCGCATGGGTCGAGAAGATATACGCTAGTCTACTCTGGAATATCGATGCCCCGTCTCGATATTCCCACGACTAGGAACATTAAAGGATGTACTCATTGACTACCCAGACCCCCCTAGTATGATCTGCATCATAGTCCTGGAAGTCGAGTACACATCCTAAGGGCTTTATCAACATGTAATCAGAGAGATAGAAAGTATACATGTTAAGATAAAGAGCAACCAGATAGCGTACTATCATGTCGAGCAAGAAAGTCCTACCTATATATGTCCCAGCATCCACTACAATATACATCCAATGTACAGTAATGGCCTCTAGGGCATACATATAACTAACAATCTCCCACTTGCACTAGGGCCATCTGTAGCAGTGGTCGCAATATCTAATACTCAACCATCCCATATGAGTCTCTCTCTGGGAAAAAGGCCTTCGTGAGTGGATCCGCCGTGTTGTCCTCTGAGTCTACTCTCCTAACCTCGATCACCCCGGAGATCAACTATCTCCATGATCAGGTGATGCTTCCTCAGAATATGTCTGGGTTACTGATGGGACCAGGGTTCCAGGGCCAAAGCCACACTTCCATTGTCATACAATGGCAGGAACCTAGTTCATCTTATGAACCAATATACACCCAAACTGCCTCTTTGGTAGTATCTTTAATAGCGATGTTACCAGCCTTTATCGTCTAGTTTGCCACGGTATCTAGCTTGGAACTCTTCCAACATACCGTCCCTTTACTGAGGGTAAAGACAATGCCTGTGGCTGATATTCAGTCATCGTTATCACCCTGGAACACTTCCAGTGATTCTCCCCAGGATCAACTGATACTATCTCACTATAGTTAGTGAGAATCCTAACATCCATTTAGATCTATCTCATAGATCCAAAACCTAGGATTTAGGAGGTATCACTTTGATCCTATATGGAGAATCTATGTGATAAAAGGAGATCGACCGATCGTAGCATAGGAAACTCTTTTCCTATCAAGAGTATGTCATCCATGTACTCTACGAGGATCATTACCATACTCCATACTACCCTTTTTGTACATACAAGGTTCATCTACCATTTTGATGAAGTCAAACTCTTTGACTTTGACATCAAAACAGATGTTCCAACTCCGCGATGCCTGCTTTATCCTGTAAAGGAACTTGCACATGTTTCCACTGCTCCACCTGTTTACGAAGCCCTCTGGCTGTGTTCTTATAGACGTTCTCTTCTAAATCAGTATTTAGAAAAGCAGTCAGGGCACCCAACCACCAGATATCGTAGTCATGGTATGTAGCAATGTTAAGTAGGATCCGGATGGACTTAAGCATAGTCACTTTGAAAAGGTTTCATCATTATCCATGTCTGGTTGATGACTAAAACCTTTAATAAGCCTAGCTTTGAAAGTCTCAACTTTTCCATCTACACCAAGTAATCTTCTCAAGATGTACTTGCTCCTGATGGGGATTTAACCCTTCAGATATAGCAACCAAAGTTCATACTTTGCTGGTGTACATGGATTCCATCTCAGATCGCTAAGCATCCAGCCATTCTTACAGAGTCCCTACTCTTGATGGCCTACTCGAAACTAGTTGGGTCATCATCTCATGATGCATTCCTCGCTCCCACTGTCATCGAGAAACCGAGGTATCTCTCAGGCGGATGAGGAACCCTACTAGATCGGCGGAGAGGCTGAGGTTCGTCGGGAACTATAGAATCCTTTGGTTCTGTCAAATCATCAACTGCAGTTTTGTATAGCTGGAACCTTTCCAGTTCTACAGAACTGATCCTGCCTCGATCTTGTTCGGATTTTGCTTAAGACATAGGCCGAACAATCCTAAATCTTAACTTACTTAAGAGATAGGTTCTTCCCATACCATATCTCATATGGTGTGGTAGGCACTGATTTGATTCGAACCTAATTCAATAGGTATGCAGCTTCTCAATTGCATAACCCCAAAAGGAAATAGGTAACTCAGTAATACTCATCATAGAGCACACCATATCTAATATTGTGTGATTGCTCCGCCCCGATACACCGTTGTGCTGTGGTGTATTCAGAGGAGTAACACTGAGAGAGAATCTCATTCTCCTTTAGAATAGTCCAGGAATTCTATGCACAAGTATTCTCCTCCCTGATCTTATCATGGACATAATACTTATACCCGTATTTTGGTTCTCTACTTCTAACTTATATTCTGTGAATATCTCAAAAGGTTCGGACTTATGTTTCAACAGGAACATATGTCTGAATCTTGAGAGATTATCAGAGAATGTAATGAAATACAAAGAACCAGTCTTGGCATGTGTAGACAGGAGACCTTACATACATCATCATGTATCAGTCCCAAGAGTTTACTAACTCTTTTTCTGTTTCTAATAAACAGAGCTATGTTCATCTAATCTTTGTGACATGACTGGCAAGTTTCACAAGATGTAAATTCAAACTGATTTAAATATGCATCTAAAATGTAACTTCAGCCAGTCGGGTCGCATTGATGTGACCTAGTCTACAATGCCTCAAGAGGGATTCGTTCATTTCTGAACTCTTCCTCTTGTGTGTGTTCTGTATACTAGGAGCTGTAGTTTGATTTAGAACGTCAATGCTTTTAGATAACGTGCCTGAACCGATCAACTTTTGATATAGGAAATGTTCAAAACATTATCCATCAATACAAAATTTTATCATTTCTTTACTAATAAAGAGACTGATATGATTTTGTATATCAGGTTCGGTATCTAATAGCATTTGTTCAGAATCAATGTATTGGTAATACAGGGTGACAGTGACCAACAGACTTGGCTGCAACACTTGCCCCGTTTTCTGTCTCATGAAACTTATCACTCGTTCTCAGTTTTCTACCTTTCGGTAGCCCTATGTAACAGATTACATATCTGGGATCCTGATCCGGTATCAAATACTCAGGATGCAGAGAATACTGAGAAACAGTCCTTTATAATGAACATACCCGAAGGAGATGCATCATATGCACTTTCTTCGTTTGGGCGGCATATGAATTCTGGTATTCCCCTATTTCCTGCTCTGTCTTATAACAATTATAAGTTGGAGCGGGACCAACGTTCCCCAGCTCAGTATAACAAGCGGGTTCGGTCAATACATCCATATTATTATCTTGATTAAGGCGTGATATGGTCGCTACCTGGAGAGAGAGAGAAGAAAACACTCAGCGTGCGCTCTTGCAAGATCAGATTGGTTATTTATTTTATCTAATCAGGATGGCTCCCACTGTTTTTATCAAATCTTCCTTCAAACCCTAAAAGGAAAGACTAGCCGGGATTAATTACACTCTACAAGTTCGCCAATCTTTCAGCCAGGCCATTGTCGGTACTTTGAGGGAGGTTTCCCGTGCTTTCGCACGGACCTAATTACAGTAAACCTCGTTTTCCCAGAGGCGTAACCCCGTTGACACCTTTCTAGACACCTACTTGATCGGCTAATTGTAAAGTGCAAAACTCTCCCAGGAGTAACAATTACTCGCAGTGGGTATCGGGTGTTGCGCCACGGCAGCGCCCCGGCCTCGTACTCGAGGCCAAAATGCGGAATCAAAAATTTTCCTTACTCGGAAACCGGCGCTACCGCGGACAATGAAAACCCAGATCGTAACCATTAACCTAATACTAGCAATCAAGAGATAGGGTGAGAAGTATACCGAGTGATCCGAGTCCTCCGGTCTTCTCGTCATCGTCCCGATCTCCCGCGGAAAGTGTAGTCTCCATATCGTCGCCTCCTCGCTGGAAAGGGCACCACATCGCCTGCGTCTTTTACGGGCTCCCGCCTCAATACCGAGGCAACTCGGGCATGAAGCCGGCAACTCGACATGCTCAAGATATGCTGTAGAATGTGTAGTGTAGTGTCTCACTTGGGTTTTGGTTGCCTTGATGGAGGAAATGAGATAAGAAAAATGGTGCTTGCATTTTTCTAGCATGAATGAGATCAAGAAGATGAAACACTCAAGAATGAAGAACTCTCTCCTTCTTCTTCTCTCTTTCTTTTTCTTCTTCTCTCTTTTCTAATGAAAAACTTATCATCTAAAATGAGAATGGTGGAGGAGGTAATATGAAGCATGAAGGGAGGTGAGTGTAGGGTAAAGCAAGTGGTGACCACATCAAGACATAATCATCACAAAATCACATCAACTCTAATCCACTTCTTATCACAATAAAGCATGAAATGAATGGTATCTAAAAAGGTTATCATAATAAATCATCTTACAAATAAAACCTCCACCAAATGTAATTTGCAAAACTGCAAATTACCCCCTCCTCCGGCCGGGAAAGAACAAAGAAAAACCGGCCGGAACGGAATACAAACTGGCAACTCCAGAAAACTGGTCCCGTAATAAATTACAGGAAAACCCCATACTGTGCATACACACCCGCATCTGTATTCCGACCGGATACAAATGCAATGAGACAAAATCTACACTGTACTAAACTAGTACCGGCTTAAACCAAAGCCGGCTAGTAAAATCCGTTCGATCCTGATCCGTGCAATACCGCACGTATCTGATCGAACCCTGCCATATAACTATACGGCCACTAGTACAAAACTGTCCGATCCTGATCCGTGCAATACCGCACGTATCTGATCGGACCCTGCCATATCTCCTTACGGCCTCTACAGCGTTTCGCCCGAAAGCTTGAATAACTGTAAGTGTGGTGGACTCTAAAGACTCGTCAATAATATGGCTGTGGATTTAACCACTAGCACGTCAGAGGTATCAGCCAATACGTGACGGGCCACCAGCTATTGACCAAAAGGGACGTCGATGAGCGAACTCATCCTGACACCCTACTGAGCCTGTCAGTGACAATATCCGTACAGTTCGGTCCGTTCGTCTATGAGCATCGCATGTCGGGCCTAGGGGGTTGGTAAATGTCAGACCCCCAAAAGCGGTACAAGTCGTGTCGGAGTGTAGCCCAGAACGCCCTGAGATACTACTGGAATACCTACCAGTAAATCTCCTGCCTCGGCCGAGGGCTTTGCGTAATGGCTCTCCTAGACACAGCGCGACCTCACCCCCAATACCGGGAGAGACGAACCCCTGCAGATCCGCTCACTGCCTCCATGTGGCTCGGGACTGTACCCAACTAAAACCTGTTTGCACGACTCCTTTGAGCCGTGGTAGGGTAGTAATCAAAGCACAGTGGGAACTCACACGAGACAAATGACGATCTCAGGTCGATGAACTAACCTGTACACATGTCACCAGGGAACTGCTATCTGACGTCTGGTATAAGACCAACTAGCAGGTTCCCGGCAAGTCCTGTCCGGTGTACTCATAACCCAATGAGCACCTGTATACATCTTAGGTGAACCAACTGACACCAGTGGCTTGTGAGACCGGCCACCGCCCCTCGTCGGGGTCTCGACTGTATACACTAGTCTACTAATGGAGTATCGATGCCCTGTCTCGAAACTCCTACGACTAGGGACCTTTTAAGGATGTGCTTATAGACTACCAGCTCCCACGTGTATGATCGCCATCATACTGCCGGCAGTCAAGCAAGAATCCTGGGGGCTCTATCAACGTGTAATAGCGACATGCCAGGTCACCTAAAGCAGTACACGATGATAAAGGTAAACCAGATAGCATACTATCATCTCGAGTAAGACTGTCCTACCGGGA
Source organism: Agapanthus africanus (assembly GCA_030015575.1). Lineage (NCBI taxonomy): Eukaryota > Viridiplantae > Streptophyta > Magnoliopsida > Asparagales > Amaryllidaceae > Agapanthus > Agapanthus africanus. Next base: position 700,650,083 of record CM057339.1, on the reverse strand, counting down.
TAGGTCCTCCCTCAATCATTGCAATCACGTGCCTGTGATCCAATAATTGACTCTGAGGGCACTATCTCCAACAATCTCCCACTTGCACTCAAGGCTAATTATTGCGATGCCGCATACTCACAGCCCGTGTGATACCGAACACCCAACTCCTCTACTAGTCAGTCTCACAAAGCTCGTTTGCGAAACTATTGCGTTCGAGGAATAGCCTCAGTGAGTGGATCCGCTGTGATGTTTCTTTCTATGTCTCTCTATATCTCAAGTTCGCGGAGAAAGCCATCTCCCGAAATGAGCAATACCTGTCTTAGAACGTCTGGATGTCTGATGGGACCTAGTTCATAAATGAACTCCAAATCCAAACTTCTTAGACTGTATCGTCAACTGAACTTAATCAGTATCCTGCGCCATGCCACCCTCAGTATTGCCTTGGACCACCTGTCCAAAATACTGCCCCTCGTCAGAAGGAAAACTATAACTCTGACAACCTCCTTGTCGTCCATGTCACCTTGGAAGCCTGGAATGATAACTGTCTCCCAAATGAGGCCGTCGTTATCATATCCCTAGAACATCCACTTATGTTCTAAGACTGCTTCCGACTGTTTCTCCAGGATTGGATCAATATCAACTTATTGCATCTAGTGCAAGAACAACATCTGGTGTGGTACTTGACATCTCATGATTGACTCAATTGCCTAAGCAAGTGATCTGCCAATCATGAGTATCCCTCTCCCCTTTAGTCTATAAGACACCTTTAGAGAGGGTGACTCCATCAACTGCAGGTGCACTACCGTGCCAGGAGTCGTCCATTCTAAATACTCATAGAATGCTGTCAAGGTACCCAGATTGGGAAACCACCCAAATCTAGATCTAAAAACATAGATCTAGTAACCAGTATGTTAGATATTATGTCCAAGTCCTGTGTGGAGAAACCACTGTGTGACGACCAAAGTATAACTGATCGTAGTATAGGAATATCACTTCCTACTACCTTCTCAACAGATCCACCCCTTATTCTGATGACGTCAAACCTATGACTGTCACATCAGAAATGGATGATCTATCTCCGCTACATCTGCTTTAGTCTATAAATAGACATAAGCCTGATGTCCACCAATGCTTCCGCTGCTCCCACTGACTATGACAACCCTCTGGCAGAGTCATATAGACGTGCACTTCCAAAGCTAGTTTAGAACGACGCTATACTCATCCTTCTGCCGGGTCTCGCAGCCTGGAACAACAGCAATGGTAATTGTGGGTAAACAAGAACTTCCCTGTCACCGTCCTTGAGGCTACCGGAGTACCTCTCGGGTGCCTGAAGTTACCCACCGTATCTGCAGAGTGGCCAATGGAATGTCAAACCAGATTGAATCTTTAGGTTGCTTATCAAATCTTCAGTAATCGTTTGCGGTTCTGGAATCACTTCCAGTTCTACCATACTCCCACTACTTTTTCTGAAAAAATCCATTTTTAATAAAAACTGTGGCGAGTCTAGAACAATATTGCTATTGTTTATCCAGATGGTAGAAAGTCAACCCTCGTCATAGCCTGGGTCAACCCACAAACAGCCATTACAGAAACGTACCTTGAGTTGTCCAGTGTCTGGTTTTAAGCATAAGCCGGACAACTCCCCGTACCTTAACAATGTCAAGATATGAACTGTTCTATATCCAATATAGAAACAGAGGCACTGATTTAATTGAACCAGATTCAAATCATGCTGCTATCTCCAGTGCATGTAAAGTAAATGGAAGGAGGCCGATCAGCGTTACTCAACTTAGGAATGCTTCCAATTATGAGTATCCTGAAAGAGAAGCAAGTTCTCTTAATCATTACTATCAACTGAATACCATACACAAGTATCTACATCTTCGATCACTTTGAAGAATCCCGATACTTGCTATACCTGGTTCTCTACTCTATTCAAATACCTATAACTCCTCAAAACTTAGACCCTGTGTTTCCACGAAACACATGTCTAAGAACTAGAGAAGTTAAAAGTAAACAGAATATAGTATGAGGACCAACCCCTCTGTCCTAATGGACACTGGACAACATACAATACTCTGTATAAGTCCGCTGAGTCTAACAACTCTTTCACTGTGTGTCGTAGGTTGAAAACTGTACTTATGGTTAAGAAGAATTACACCGCTGTTTAATGCTCCTTACCTAACCATCCACTGATATAGGTAAATGTCAACGACATAACATCAAAAGGTATATCTCACTCTATGAAAATAGACGTACAGATATAACAATTTGAAATTGGTGCACAACAGCGGATATTCAAAACCAAATATTTGCCGACCGGCAAACAGCCCAGATGATCTCCTCAAATATCACCGATTACAACGAATCCCGATATAATGAGGATGATCACCCTATTCCCAATAACTTACTCCCACTCAGCATCTGTAAAACCATACAGATGTGAGAATCATACCTGGTAAATACATACCCTGGAGCAAGTGTCTAACTGGGAAATCAGTTTTCCATTAACAGTACACAGTGAAACTGAAACATTGAAATGTTTCGTTGGGGTATCCTGGTATTCCTAGTAATGCCTCTTCCATTGTCCAGATTCACAACTGTAACCGTATAATTCTTTGCCACCTCTCCAAATCCCTTTCTATGTCTTTAGTCATTACCTTCTGTACACCCCCTTAGGCCAAATGGTTTTCTTCCTTCCCTACCGTTCGGCACCAGCCTATGGTTTGGAAGAAGACTATCCAAAAAGCATAAAGGGTGTACTGTCCCAATCCTAGGAACACTCGCAATACGAGAGAAGGTGAAGATAAAAGACACCTGAATGTACTTTATTCCTATTTCTCCTGAACCATAATCCATCTCCGAACTGGAACAAGTTCCTTTCGAGTTCGTATATAACCATACGATGGAATATCCAATAAACTGTGGATCTTCGTAGTGATACGGAGTGTCCTGGAGAAATACAAAGGTGATTTAAGATTGGCGAAGAAATACTTGGTTTGGTCGTGAATATCAGTCGCAATTTACTTTGCCCTCTTACTAATCCCTTGCTTTGTCTTAATCTTAATACCTTCTGTACACCGTTTAGGCTAACTGGTTTTCTTCATTCCCTACCGGTCGGCACCAGCCTATGGTTTGGAAGAAGACCATCCAATTTGCGTAATAGGTGTACTATCTCCTAAACCAAGGAGTACTCGCAATGAGAGAAGGTGAAAAGAAAAGACAACTGAATAATCCTATTCGTTTTCTCCAGAACCAGAAACCATCCTCGAAGTCCTTCGAGTTCGTATATAACCATACGATGGTTTTGTTCAATGGAAGTGGACGTTCGTAGTAATACGGGGTGTCCTGGAGAAAAGGGTAAAAGTAGGAGTGGCAAAGAGGTCTGCAACTCAGACAATCCAAAAGCCAGTGTTAAGAAGGTTCGGTCAACTTGGTCACTGAGTCATAGTCTAAGGGTCGGGTCAATGGTCGCTGCCATAGAGAGAGAGAAAAGAAACACTCAGCGTACACTCTAACCTAGATCAGAATGGTTATCACTTTATCTAATCTGGAAACCTCCCACTGTACCTCAAATTCTCCTCCAAACCTGAAAGAAGAATTAGTCGGGGTCACCCGAGGAGTAAACCAACTCATCAGTGGGAATCGGGATCCAACTATCATCGCATGATAACTTGACGGAATCCACTCAAGTCACCACACTCCAGAAGGTATGCGCATGCCTGGCAAGTTTCAGTTCTTTTGAAACTCCCGATGTGATTTTTACCCCAAGCGGTTTATGACCTTGACTAGGTCAACAAACCATAAACCGCCAGTCAAGTTCAACCCGTCATTATTCTGGATTGCATTAAACCCACCCGTACGTGCCCTTGACTAGGTCAACAAGGCCGCACGACTGTCCTAACCAATCCCACTTATGCAACAAACAAGTACCACTTAGCTACCGAACACTACGTCTTGACTAGGTCAACAAACGCAGCACGAATACTAAATAATACCTGTAGGAAATGACGGAGGGCTACGGCTGGTTTTTGGCGAAAAACCTTTAGCGTAAGGAACTTGATATCGTTGAAGGAACTGCATAGCCTTTTATAAAAATATAGTGACGAAAACCTTTACTAAAGAGGTCACTCCCGGTGAAGGGATCTCGGCTCTTTCCCCGTAGAATGAGGTGCAGGATATTCCAACTGAATACCACGATGCAAAGCAAAAGTAATCGGCTATAGTGAAGTTAATGCCCTGACGCAAACTTCTGTCCAAGGGGTCACTCCCGGTGAAGGGATCTCGGCCCTTGCCTCGTCGACTGAGGAGCAGGATATTCCAAATGAATACCACGATGCAAAACAAAAGTGAACGTCCTTGCAATAACAGCTTTTTGAAAAGTGTTCCAACAACATCAGAATAGGTTTGTTTAGCTTGCATTGATCCGATCAACGCAGTCCCATCATATGATCACACTAATAAAGAACGAAAATATACTGATGTACGTATATGCCATCCGCATTCGCCACTGGGTCCCGTCATCACCCGTTAGGTTACTTAACTAACGACAGAGCGGGGATTGGACTAGCGCGGATGCAAAACATATACAACATCTACTAATATATATACCAATATATTATTTTCGCTCAAGGCGTGATAAAAAGCAACATCACAGAAATGTACAGCATCACAGAACAATACAGATATCTGGAAGCCCCGGGTTTCACAGAGCCGCTGCTGAAACCCGACGTTCTCCTGGTCGTGTGGATAGCCTGTGCAATGAAGTCCTAGACCCCTACGGGCGCGGCAAGTCACCCGCCAAAACCTGAAGCGAGGCAGCCCCCTTCAGCTCCGTGAATGGACCACCCAGCACTTTATGGAATCCGGTAACTTGGGCACCCCTCCTGGGTCAACCTGTACCCCCTACGAGTGCGGCGAATAGCCCGCCAATCCTAGAGTGAAGCCCCCTCCGTCTCAATGCCATGAGATGCGGGCCCGTTGCCCTCTAGAACCCGGCTATCCGTGCACCCCTCCGCGGGGTAATCCTAGTACAGAAAGTAAAATATACATATACCGGGTACATCGACCGCAACCAGGTCGTGCCCCAAAAGAATAATACAAACAGGCAATGACGGCAGTCCACATGTCGGACGCTCGCCCCGCAATATCAAATGTACATAATACACCAAAACTGTACTAGCATTGCATCCAGGCTATCCCCCACGACCGATCCGCAACATCACAGCATAAACATAGAATATCAACGTGAAAGTCACGTTCGCAAATCCGTCTAACCGGGCTATAGCAGTTAGACCGGATTTACCGATCGAGTGACATTCACGGTCGCAGATATAATGTAAATACTGTGAAAAATGTGTTTAAAATTTTCCGATTGACCAAAAATTAACAAGTGGGCCCCCAATCAAAACTGTAGCACTCACAGAAAACCTGGGCCCAATTTTAATATTCCAAAACCCCTAATTACAGCCCATAAGCCCACTGCAAAAAAATAATCACACGAACCCACACTCCTGCGGCGGAAGCGCGGCCAGAAGGGGGTTGTGGCCGCCCTTCCGCGGTCGTACGGAGGAATCGTGTCACCAAATTTTTTCAGTGTTCTTAGAACTCCCTGCACATCATTCTGAGACCACCTGAAAAATTTTTAGACTCCAAAAAATTTCGACAGAAACTGATTGTGCTAGAAAAATACGATTTTTGGAAATTTTGGTCGATCGGAAACGCAAACACATCAAACGAAGCTAGGTAAGGTTAATGGCGTGGCTCTGATACCATGTTGCGCCACGGCAGCGCCCCGGCCTCGTACTCGAGGCCAAAATGCGGAATCAAAAATTTTCCTTACTCGGAAACCGGCGCTACCGCGGACAATGAAAACCCGGATCGTAACCATTAACCTAATGCTAGCAATCAAGAGATAGGGTGAGAAGTATACCGAGTGATCCGAGTCCTCCGGTCTTCTCGTCATCGTCCCGATCTCCCGCGGAAAGTGTAGTCTCCATATCGTCGCCTCCTCGCCAGAAAGGGCACCACATCGCCTGCGTCTTTTACGGGTTCCCGCCTCAATACCGAGGCAACTCGGGCATGAAGCCGGCAACTCGACATGCTCAAGATATGCTGTAGAATGTGTAGTGTAGTGTCTCACTTGGGTTTTGGTTGCCTTGATGGAGGAAATGAGATAAGAAAAATGGTGCTTGCATTTTTCTAGCATGAATGAGATCAAGAAGATGAAACACTCAAGAATGAAGAACTCTCTCCTTCTTCTTCTCTCTTTCTTTTTCTTCTTCTCTCTTTTCTAATGAAAAACTTATCATCTAAAATGAGAATGGTGGAGGAGGTAATATGAAGTATGAAGGGAGGTGAGTGTAGGGTAAAGCAAGTGGTGACCACATCAAGACATAATCATCACAAAATCACATCAACTCTAATCCACTTCTTATCACAATAAAGCATGAAATGAATGGTATCTAAAAAGGTTATCATAATAAATCATCTTACAAATAAAACCTCCACCAAATGTAATTTGCAAAACTGCAAATTACCCCCTCCATCAGAAAAGTCCGGCCGGGAAAGAACAAAGAAAAACCGGCCGGAACGGAATACAAACTGGCAACTCCAGAAAACTGGTCCCGTAATAAATTACAGGAAAACCCCATACTGTGCATACACACCCGCATCTGTATTCCGACCGGATACAAATGCAATGAGACAAAATCTACACTGTACTAAACTAGTACCGGCTTAAACCAAAGCCGGCTAGTAAAATCCGTTCGATCCTGATCCGTGCAATACCGCACGTATCTGATCGAACCCTGCCATATAACTATACGGCCACTAGTACAAAACTGTCCGATCCTGATCTGTGCAATACCGCACGTATCTGATCGGACCCTGCCATATCTCTATACGGCCTCTACAGCGTTTCGCCCGAAAGCTTGAATAACTGTAAGTGTGGTGGACTCTAAAGACTCGTCAATAATATGGCTGTGGATTTAACCACTAGCACGTCAGAGGTATCAGCCAATACGTGACGGGCCACCAGCTATTGACCAAAAGGGACGTCGATGAGCGAACTCATCCTGACACCCTACTGAGCCTGTCAGTGACAATATCCGTACAGTCCGGTCCGTTCGTCTATGAGCATCGCATGTCGGGCCTAGGGGGTTGGTAAAAGTCAGACCCCCAAAAGTGGTACAAGTCGTGTCGGAGTGTAGCCCAGAACGCCCTGAGATACTACTGGAATACCTACCAGTAAATCTCCTGCCTCGGCCGAGGGCTTTGCGTAATGGCTCTCCTAGACACAGCGCGACCTCACCCCCAATACCGGGAGAGACGAACCCCTGCAGATCCGCTCACTGCCTCCATGTGGCTCGGGACTGTACCCAACTAAAACCTGTTTGCACGACTCCTTTGAGCCGTGGTAGGGTAGTAATCAAAGCACAGTGGGAACTCACACGAGACAAATGACGATCTCAGGTCGATGAACTAACCTGTACACATGTCACCAGGGAACTGCTATCTGACGTCTGGTATAAGACCAACTAGCAGGTTCCCGGCGAGTCCTGTCCGGTGTACTCATAACCCAATGAGCACCTGTATACATCTTAGGTGAACCAACTGACACCAGTGGCTTGTGAGACCGGCCACCGCCCCTCGTCGGGGTCTCGACTGTATACACTAGTCTACTAATGGAGTATCGATGCCCTGTCTCGAAACTCCTACGACTAGGGACCTTTTAAGGATGCGCTTATAGACTACCAGCTCCCACGTGTATGATCGCCATCATACTGCCGGCAGTCAAGCAAGAATCCTGGGGGCTCTATCAACGTGTAATAGCGACATGCCAGGTCACCTAAAGCAGTACACGATGATAAAGGTAAACCAGATAGCATACTATCATCTCGAGTAAGACTGTCCTACCGGGATAGGTCCTCCCTCAATCATTGCAATCACGTGCCTGTGATCCAATAATTGACTCTGAGGGCACTATCTCCAACATCGGGATCCAACTATCATATAGAAGGTATGCAATCTCATTGCAAATTTCAACACTTGAAACTCCCGATAAATATTTTTTACCCCTAGCACCTATGACCTTAACTATGGTCAACAAATCATAAGTACTAGTCAAGTTCTACCCGTCATTTCGTGATTAATTAGACCCACCCACATGACCCTTAACTAAGGTCAACAAAGTCACGCGACTGTCCTAACTAATCGCATCATATGCGGTGTAGGAAGACATCACTTAGCTACCGTACACTGTGCCTTGACTATGGTCAACAAACACAGCACGAATACTAAGTACTCTACTTCCTAAAATGACGGAGGGTTGCGTATGGTTTTTATGAAAACCTTTAACTCTTTGAACTTGATCTCGTTGCGGAATCAAATGGTTTTTAAATGGAATGTTTTTGAGGCTTTTATAGTTTTGCTAAAGGGGTCACTCCCGGTGAAGGGATCGTCGGCCCTTTCCTCGTCGAATGAGGTGCGGGATATATCATATATATCACCGTGCAAAGCAGAAACTATAGAAGAGATTCAAAAGACAAACCGAGGGTTGTAGCATCTGCCAGTTATTGCTAAAGGAGTCACTCCCGGTGAAGGGATCTCGGTCCTTTCCTCATCGAATAAGGTGCAGGATGTTCTACAATGAACACCGCGATGCAAAGCAAGAACTGTAGCTACCTGTTTTTATTTTGAAATTCGATTCCACAACATCAATTAGGTTTATTTTCTTTCATTAATCTCATTAATGAATATACCATCATTTAAGTCCACCTAAACATCACAGATAAATATGACGTACACTTATGCCATCCGCATTCGCCTCGATGTCCCCTCGTGCACCGTTAGGTTAGGTAACTAACGGCAGAGCGGGGCAGGGCTAGCGCGGGTGTAAAACATAAGTAACGTCTATATAATATATCATATATACTATATACTATATCTATCTGAATAAATCACATGATCACATCACAGATAACGCAGCAGAAAATATCATATGAAATATTGGATATACTAGGACGTCCGTGTTTTCAATACGAGCCAGTATAAAACACGGATTCCACGGTCGTGATGAATAGCCAATCCCACACCCCTAGACCCCTACGAGAGCGGCAAGCAACCCTACCAATTCTAGGGTTAGGAGACCCGGACTTGACTCCTCGAGTTGGTCTCCCACTGGACCCCAGAACCCGGTTACTTGTGTTCCCCTCCTTGGGTCTATCCTAATGCGGAAAAATAAATAATATACAAACGGTGACATCTTCCGCAACCTGGAAGTGCCCCAATAAAAGAATATTACATACAAGTTTTTACATGAATGAAAATGAAAAACACTCATCTCACATAAAAAACCCCCGGCTATTCAAACACGACGATCCAATATAACATATCCAGCAACACATAACATCACATGTCATCAACGTAAGTAAATATGCGCATCCCAATTGTCGTTGACATATAGCAACGAAACCGGCGATATCACATATTACACTTACGGTCACAGAAAAGAAAGTGTAAAACTACAACAGTTGGAATCCGCAATCTCTTTAGACATCGCATGCCTAATCAAATGAAATACTTAGACATCACATGCCTAACAATTATAAACCCCGCATTTTAGTCTCATTATCGAAAACGATTTTCAATATTAAGTCGGGGAATTCAACAGGATTCCCGACATTCTGATCGAATGCTCGTCGCAAACTTTAGTAGGCAGCTGCACCCCCGACGCCGTCGACGAAGTGCACCAAGGCAGAACACCGCTGCCGCGAGCACCCGAACGGATGCTTTCGGTGACGGGGTTCTCCTACAGTCACTTGGTCGGGGCTATGGGGCGAGGCTGTCTATTAAGTTTACCCGGCGAGTATCCGCGTACACTACGTGATTGCGACGAACTTTTGATCACATCAAAATCCCGTGGCAACCGATCAAATGAGACTAAACCGCTAGATTTATAACATTCAATCAGTTATCTCATAACTATTTGCGAATTCCAAGTATTGTATCACATTCCGGATAAATAGAAAATGTTAAACTTTCCGATCGAACAATCGAACACCCAAGTTTTCCCGATACAGCTCAACACATGAAATAAGTCTAAAAACATTCAGTTCATGCTTTAGTACCAACGGTCCAGCCGTAGAAGGGTCAAGCCAACGCCTCACATGTGGCACGCCGTACTGCCCCAAACCCTAAGGTTCAAAGGGCAGTTCAAGACGGTCACATAATCGAGTTAAGGTTTGTTGTCTTCTAGATGGTCCATTGCGTTACTTGCACTACTTAAAATGTTATTAAACCACGGAAAGATCCAACACTTGGAAATTTCCCGACAGGGGAAAAAGTGGGTATTTATATCCGGTCGAACTTTTTAACATATTCTAAAAATTACCCGGAAAAACACACAGACAAAATTAGACAGTCCGATCGAATCTCCGAATCCCCAATACAACCCAGAAAATACAACTCTGGAAAAAATATTAAAAATTCCCAGGAAAACCATCACAGCAAACTAAGAATTACTGTGCAAAATTAGATGCACAACAAGACAAAATGGCCGCGGAACCGCCGCATGAGCATGCTCATGCCGCGGATTCGTGGCACCTTTAAGGAATTAGGCCATAGAATTTTACAGTAACCCTTACAATCTCTTGCTGATTTTTCTGCATATTTTTAATTTACAAAAATCCACATTTTACAAAAATTGTCCAGAGAGCATGTTTAGGGTTAGGGTTTCGGTTCGATCGGATTTCTAACTTCGTCTACGCATCGCCTGAGGCTCTAGCCAGGCTCTGATACCACTGTAGGGTTCCTAGGCATACTAATGAAGTCTCACAAGGCATCAAACATGGCTAATTTAAATTTTATGAGTGCCGAGAAACCCTAACACGGATCGTTAACTAGATATATAGGCTATGCGATGCATGTAAACGAATTTTAACTAAAGGAAAGTGACTACAACCTTTGTAGATCCGGTCCTCCACGTCCTAGGCTCCGTGATGAGGTCCCTCCGCTGTCCAAATCAAATCCATGACTCTAGCATCGGCTTCATCGGAGAAAAGGGCGGACTTGGTCGTCGGTTCGATGCCGAAGATGATCTACGTCGAGGCATCACAAGATCAAGCTCCAACTTCACCAAGCCTTGAAAACTTGTGAAGGAAACACCCTATACAACTTGGCAAGAGGTAGAGGATGAAGAAATAGGAAGTGGGTTCACTTTAGAATTGGATTTCTCACTTGTTTTCATCACTTGCCATTGATGTAGCAAGCTTTTCTTCATGGAAGAAGAAGATGAAGAAGAAGAAGAAAAGATATGATGAGTGTTATTATAAATGAAAATAAAAACAATACTTATCATGTCTTCAACCATGGTTTAGTGTAGAGAATCAACTAAGGTTAGTAGAATGGTTAGGTTTAGGAGATGAAGACAAAATGGTCATTAGGTCAAAGATGCTTGAAGCATCAAGAAAGTTCCAAAACAAACCATTTTGTTTTCTTTATCTTTTAACAAAAATAAATAGATAAATAAATAAGAGAAAAGAAACCCTAACCATTCACTAAACATGGTTTAATTCTTTACACAAACCCAAGTGAGCTTGTATCATCAAACATGATACAAACAAGTGCACATAAAAAATATATCACATATACAATGTGCATCAAGTGAGAAAATCCTTTTAAAATGAACCAATACTAGTTAATGCAAAGTAATATATCAAATATATAATTATGCATTAAATCATTAAATCAATACTTGATTTAACGATCCGGTCATATCGCATATAACCGACTAATATCCAATGTATCGGCTTATCGAATCAATCCTTGATTCGATAACTAGGTTATATCGCATATAACTAATCGATACATTAATCGCAAGAATGGAATACGGTATCACATACACGCATTATTCTCGGTCCCGCACATATCTCATATGCGCTCCTATTTCGTTTCGCTTGAGCTAGGAAACCTCTGTATAGGACTCTAAAGACTCGTCAATACGCCGGCAGCAGGTGATGATCATATCAAACACCCACAAGCTGCAAGCGGTCTGCTAAACGTAACGGCCACCCGGGTATTGAGCGATCAGAAGATCAACGAGCAAGCCCGCTCATACTCCTGTGAATCCAACCAGTAACACTTACCGTACAGTCCGGTCTGTTCGTCTGATATGTTGCATATCTCGTCTAGGGGTGGTAAACGTCAGACCCCAATAGCTCGATAAGTCATGCCGACGTAAGGTCCATAACATTCGTGAAACTACTGATAACTCTTACCAGTATATCACTGCAACCCTGGCCAGGGATTTCCTGTTATGGCCAGTCGAGCATAGCACAACATCAACCCCCAATACCGGGAGAGACGAATCCCCTCCTATCGCTCATTGTCTCCATGTGAATCGGGACTGTACCCAAAAACCACCTGTTTGCACAACTCAGTAGAGCCGTGGTAGGGTGGAAATCAAAGCACAGTAGGAGACACACAAGACTCTATGACGATCTCGGGTCAACAGACTAAGCTGTACCAGTGTCACCAGAGAACTGCCATCTGACGTGAGGTATAATACCATCTGGGAGTTCTCGGCGAGTCCGTTCAGTGTACCCAGACTCCACTGAGCACCCGTATACCATCTCTGATGTCAAACACCAATGGATATAGGATCATCCATCGCCCATCGCATGGGTCGAGAAGATATACGCTAGTCTACTCTGGAATATCGATGCCCCGTCTCGATATTCCCACGACTAGGAACATTAAAGGATGTACTCATTGACTACCCAGACCCCCCTAGTATGATCTGCATCATAGTCCTGGAAGTCGAGTACACATCCTAAGGGCTTTATCAACATGTAATCAGAGAGATAGAAAGTATACATGTTAAGATAAAGAGCAACCAGATAGCGTACTATCATGTCGAGCAAGAAAGTCCTACCTATATATGTCCCAGCATCCACTACAATATACATCCAATGTACAGTAATGGCCTCTAGGGCATACATATAACTAACAATATCTGGAAGACCTTGCTGAACACACGTTGCAGTAGGAAAGCGTAAGACCACCTTCAACTAAGGGAGGTATTCACCAGCTCGATGTTTCTATCGCAGTGAAAGCCGAAATGGCAGCGATACAGAAGAAACTCGATGCTATTGAAAACAAGTTCTCATCTTTTTCCCTAAATCAGGTCACGCTACCCAAGACTGTCTGTGGTTGCTGTTCGGATCCTTCACACTTAACGGAAGAATGTCCTATGAATGCATCGTTTCAAGCTAATGCTGCTTTTCAGCAGCGACCTAGAAATGATCCTTATTCTTCCACATATAATCAAGGATGGAGGAATCATCCTAACTTTGCTTGGAATCAAAACCAACAAAGTAATTATCAAAGACCTCCTCCACAGCAACTACAACCACAGAATCAGCCCCCCTTTCAGTCACAAAATTTCTAAAATCCGGCCAACATTTCTACACCACAAGTGGCCGGTACTGACAACTCACTTGCACAAACTTTGGATATGTTCATGAAACAATCCATGCAAAATTCGGCTGAGATAAGGTCTTCTATTGATACCCTAACGAAAAACTCCTCCTCCCATGGTGAGAGTATTAAATCAATAGAAAACCAAATCGCACAGTTAAACGCCGCAATGAGTGCGAGAGAGAAAGGGAAACTCCTATCTCAACCCCTACCGAATCCTGGCCATTCACAAAGTCATAATGTGAATGCCATTACTACGTTGAGATCGGGGAGAGTGCTGAATAACCAAGTGGGTGAGCAATTTGATGATAGTGACACATTTGATACCCCTTCTTCTTCTTCTTCTTCCCCTAATTCGTCTAGTCTCCCACCTTCATCCGAGCCTATTCTCCGTTTTCCCCAAGGCTCGAACCCTTCGCCCATTTCGCCAAATCTATCTAAGTCGATTCCCACTCCAGTTTTGGGATCGAATCTGTCGCCACAGTCTTCTCCACAAACGTTGGACCCAAAACTTATTGATCGAGCTCCATTTCCAAACCGATTAAGGGCCAACCGACCTAACCCGCAAATGGAGAAGATTGTGGAAATGTTTAAGCAAGTTAGCGTGAATATTCCTCTCCTAGATGGTATTCAACAAGTCCCATCTTATGCAAGAATCCTTAAAGACTTGTGCACTAGGAAGAGAAAAACTCAAGTGCCTAAAAAGGTTTTCATGACGAGTAATGTTAGCACAGCTTTTGCCCAACAAATACCAAAGAAACGTAAGGACCCCGGCTGTCCTACAATGTCTATCTCTATTAGGGGTAAAAATATAAATCGTGCTTTACTCGATCTAGGCGCTAGCTTCAACTTGCTTCCTTATTCAGTATACGAGCAGTTAGGAATTGGAGAGTTAAAGCCAGCGCATTGCGCTCTTCAGATGGCCGATCGATCTATCACCCAACCTAGGGGTGAGCTAGAGGATGTGTTAATCAAAGTCGGGGAATTCATATTCCCTGTAGACTTTATCGTTATAGATACACAACCTGTAGCAAACCCACGCAATCAAATTCCGGTGATACTCGGTTGACCCTTTTTGGCCACTTCCAACGCAGTAATTAATTGTAGAAACGGCTCTATGACCCTATCCTTTGGAAAGAAGTCAATTGAGCTTAACATTTACAAGTTGGGAAGTGAACCCTCCGAACCCTATGCTCATGTGTGTTCTGTCGAATTAATGGATGTCGACAGCAGCGAATTTGATCAACCTCATGATACAGACTCTTTTCATATGTTGTTGTTTGACCCAACCATTTACTCTTTCACCGAGTTGTCCGGGTCAACATCTAATGAGGAACTTTATATTGAGTCTGACGATCACCCCATTTTTTCTGATGACATTATTTTTCGGGGTATCGATGAAAGCTTTGAGGAAATTTTCGCTGATGAACTCGCATTTTTACAAGACACGGGTGTTGAGATGAATCAACTCCAAGATGAAGAAATTGGACCTCCACCCCCTCTTTTGGACAATCATGACAATGCGAGTAATCCATCATTACTATCACTGTGTCGTCTCTCCAAATTGAGACGCAATCCTTTTCCAATACACTTCTTGTCACCTCCCCACTTCTTCACGTCAATAGGTGACATGTTCTTCCACCAACCTTGGTGCTTCATCGATAAAATTTTTGAATGGTTGGTGTTGATCTTCGGTCTTTGCAAAGCTTGGCATTGACCAATAACCTTGACCCCCTCATGTGATTTTAAAAGATTAAAAATGTTTAACTCAAGTTTGGGGGAGGGGTGGTATATTTTGGCTCTTGAAAGAAAATGATTTTTACAAAATTGTGAGCCTAAAATAAGTTTGGGGGAGGATTTTCACTTTCATATATTGTTGCCCCCATTAATAATTTCCTCCCAAGTCTACAGGTTATTTTTGCTTAATGGATGACATCAGTGAGGACACTGTTGTAAACAGGTTTGGGGGAGGTTTGTGCTTATTTACACATCAATTTGCATCATACTTTGCATAATCACAACGTTTTCAAAAATTTAAAATAAAAAAAAATCTTTTATAACAAAAGAGTAGAAAGTGAAAAATTACATCCAAAAGATAGGAATAGTTTAAGAAAACCAAGAAAATTAGAAGTTTCTTAAACGAACTAGTAATAAGTAGTTATGAGCTGTTGTCCTAAGGGTTAGTAAGATGAAGAAAGTCACTAATCTGAGGATAAAAATAAGTCTGAAAAATAGTTTCTATTCTGGAAGCCAAACATTTTGAACATTGATACCCTACTATATGCACTTACACACGTCTTGAAACTCGGGATAGTAGAGGATACCTTGAAATGCTCTTGTCTAAAAGCCAAAGTATGAAGGAAATAAACGAAAATGTAAAAATGGTGAAAAGAAAAAAATGAACACTGGTTTTGTTATCGCCAAGGCAGCAATAAAAAAATATAGCGATGGTGCCTCTTCACCTAGTGCCCTAAGGCCAACTGGTCTGAGAGTCACTGCTAAGCCTTAGGTGGTGCAAGACGAGGAAAATATTATCACCGAATCAGCAAGCACATGAGTAATCGGTCGGTTAGTACCTCAAGAAGTATTAACGGTCGCATGAAAATGTGTGAGCAAATCTTAATATTCATTAAATTAAAAAGTACTAAGGTAGATGGACAAGAGTATGATAGCTTGAATTGAATTCTCCGAGTGTAGGGATGTTCTTTACACACACGTGGGGTTATATGATCAATGTTTAGATGAAAGGTAGGAATGAAGAATAAAGACGATGTTTTATTGAGGGATGATGTGATTTCTAACATTTTTCATGACTATTAAGATAGGGCTCATGATAACTGAAAAGCCAGTATAGTTGGAAACTCTTCTTTTCAAGGCCTTTCTTTTATGGTTCTTATCTTTATATGTAAATTTCACCATCTTTCTTTTGTTATTGGATTTTGTGGGTGTAATCCGCTGAAAACCCTCAGGAGACAACACTCCTCCTACTAGGGACACCTAGAGGTTTAACGGCTTGTTGCACATGCTCAGTGCAATCGTGTCTGCCTACGAAAGTGTGCTTAGTTTTCTCCTTTCTTTTTCTCCTCTTAAATAAACTAGTTTGCTCGGGACGATCAAAGATAAGTTTGGGGGTATTTGTTCAGTTGATAAAACTGCACATTTGTATTACATTTTTCCTACCATTTTCATATTAAAAAAAGGACTTTATTATGATATATTATACATATGAGGGTTTATGTGTAAAAACATTATTTTCCATGTGTTAATATATTTTAATTAGCATTTGGTAGGAATATGTATGCAAATAAATCTATTGACCAAATCCCAGTAGAAATAAGCCTACTAAATATTATTTGAGATTATTGTGCAGAATTTTCTAAGTTGTTATGCAGAATTTATCAAACAAATCAAGTTGTTGAAGAAATCTTGCCAAATTAAGAAGCAAAACTTGGAGACCAAGTCTGGAAGCAACCGAGAAAAGATTTTCAGATTCTGAAGGTGCCTAGGATTGCCACATGTCAAAAGATGCAAGACCAAAAATTTCAGTCACGAGATCTCAACCATCAAGCGCGGATCCGCGGCCAAACCCCCCTTGGGCCGCGGATCCGCCGCAATTCCAGGGAGTTGGAAGGCAAGATTTTTGGAGATCAATCATTGCTAAATTTTAGCAAGTTTTCAACAATAAGATTCTGGCTTTACACTATAAAAGGGCACCGAGAGCCTCTTGGAAAAAGTATCAAGCCGACGAGATCACGAAGCCCCAGACGCTCACGTATCCAGGCTGATCATCAACGGTTCATCTACCTCCTTGGAAGAGATCGAGAAGCAACTAGTTTTGTAATCATTTTCTAAGGAATAAAGTGTATATTGTTCAAGTTGATTAATAAAGGTAGTTATTTTATTTAATTCTTTTGCATTTTACATTATGTTTTCCCTCTCTGTCTTTTCATCTTCTTCTCCTAACATGCGCGAGTAATTCTCCGCTTGTTAGGGTTCGTAGGATTAGGGTAGGGTAATGGACAATGAAAATAATTAAACCCTTTTTAAGTCCTATAAAGTTTAGGAACTTTATCAAAAGAATCATTAACATCCTAATCGGACGCGCTAGCAATTCTTTGCTAGTTCCGACCGCGATTAGAGATTAGATTAATGATTGTTTTGGTAAAGGCTAGTTATGAACGGAGTTCCGTGTCGAGATAAGGGTTAAGAGTAGGATTCCTTTTCCCTCCAGAAACCCTAATCTACACGCATCACCGTCGTTCTAGTTCTAAATCTATTAATGGATAAATATGGTAACTTTTAATTAATCATCCATAACTACTAAATCCTAACGAACCCTACAAGCCCTCTTATTATATTAATTACATCTTAAAATAATCTAGATCTATATTTGACATTCTTGTTTAACGTAGATCTAGAAAACATTCTTCAAAATTCTTTATTCCCCCTCTCTTTCTCAACACATCTAAAATAAAAGCAAAAGGTTCCACGTTTCCCAGAGGACGACCCGTACTCATCTCGGTCTAGCTACACGCGACACCGTTCTGATTGCAGTTAACTACAAACACACACTTTTTCGAACCAATCAGATCTCACGCAGGGATTTTCTCCTCACAACCTCGATAGGACTTTGCGAGTGCATTTCATCTCTTTTTCACGAGTTTGCGCTCTTTCAGGTTTTCACAAACTCGCCGGCAGTCCTGCTGTTTTTACTCATGGAGCCCTTTCGGGTTTTCATCCGTGCCCATTTTGTTGGATATAGTGCCCTCAAAGTCAATTATTGGATCGCAGGTACGTGATTGCAATGATTGCGGAGGACCTATACCTGTAGGACAGTCTTACTCAAGATGATAGTATGCTATCTGGTTTGCCTTTATCAGTCGTGTATAGGTTCAGGTGACTGATCACGATTACACTTTGATAGAGCCCTTAGGATCTTGCTTGACTACCAACAGTGTGAGGGCGATCATATAAGTGAGAGTTGGGTGGTCTATAAGCATATCCTTAATTGTGGTCCCTAGTCGTGGGAGTTTCGAGACAGGGCATCGATACTCCAGAGTAGACTAGTGTATACAGTCGAGACCCCGACGAGGGGCGATGGCCGGTCTCACAAGCCACTGGTGTCAGTTGGATCACCTAAGATGTATACAGGTGCTCATTGGGTTATGAGTACACCGGACAGGACTCGCCGGGAACCTGCTAGTTGGTATTATACATATCGTCAGATAGCAGTTCCCTGGTGACATGTGTACAGGTTAGTTCATCGACCTGAGGTCGTCATTTGTCTCGTGTGAGTTCCCACTGTGCTTTGATTTCTACCCTACCACGGCTCAAAGGAGTCGTGCAAACAGGTAGTTTTTGGGTACAGTCCCGATCCACATGGAGGCACGTGAGCGGATCAGCAGGGGATTCGTCTCTACCGGTATTGGGGGTGGAGGTCGCGCTGTGTCTAGGAAAGCCATTACACCAAGTCCTTGGCCAAGGCAGGTGAGATTTACTGGTAGGTACTCCAGTAGTATCTCAGGGTGTTCAGGGCTTGTCTCCGACACGACTTATACAGCTATTGGGGGTCTGACGTTACTAGCCCCCTAGGCCGGATATGCGATACTCATAGACGAACGGACCGGACTGTATATACATTGTCACTGTTAGGCTCAGTAGGGTTTCTGTATGAGTTCGCTCATCAGCCTCCCTTGAGGTCAGTCCATGGGCAGCCGTTACGCATAGCTAGTGCCGCTGACGGTTTGTGGTTAAACCCACTGCCAGGGTACTGACGAGTCATTAGAGTCCCCCACAGACAGTTTCCCAAGTTCGGGCGAAACGTTGTATAGGCCGTATGGTTTTATGGCAGGGTTCGGAAAATTCACGTGCGTTTACGCACGTGTTATTTTTCGGGCAGATAATACTGGTGGGCTTTGGTTTAAGCCGGATCCATGTATTATAAAAAGTAGATATAATATCTTTGTCTCAGTTGCATTTGTATTCGGTCGTAATACAAATGCGGGTATTTTTATACAGTTACGGGGTTATCCTGAAATTCGTTTCGGGATCACTTTTGGAAGTTGCCAGTTTCCAGTTTTCTATTAGCCGTCTTTTAACATTCGGTTAAAGACGGATTTATCTTTTCTTGGATGAGGGTGAGTCATGCTTCTAGAAGGCTCTAGAATTGGTGACTAGGGTGATGAGGTGGCGGGTGACTCATCTTTGTATTTATTATATGATGACTAGGTTTTAATGACTCATGCTTTAACATTAATGTTTCTTGTTTAACCTTAGGATATTTGTTCATGATATTTATCCTTGTGGTCACCCTCTTTGCTCCTATGATCACCTCCCTCTCCAATATATATGGCTGGCCCCTCCTCTCTCTCACGGGCTCACTTAATGATTCATTTGGAAAAAAGATGATAGTTTTCGGTGTATGGAATTTCACAGCTCATTTCATTCCATCACCCGATTCCCACGGCAACTTCATTAACCGTTCGTCCATGGTTTTGGACGAAGCGAGACAAAGTATTCCACTCATTCTCTACATCATTCTTGGTCGTCTCTTTTAGCAAACTTGACGACCGAGTTGCTTCGAGTCAGAGGCGGGAGCCCGTTTAAAGATCCGATGATGTGGTGCCACTTTGACGAGAAGATCGGAGATCGACGAGATCGGAGCAGCCGCAACGGAGCATGGGATGATGGTTAAAGAACGAAGGACTCGGATCGTTCGGTATAACCTTTCTTCCCTCTTTGTAGATTGTTAGTTTAGCGTTAATGGCAGATCCGGGTTTTTAGTATGCGATAGCGCCAGTTATAAAAGTTTTTGTTCCGCATTTGGCGTCAGTTTGACGGCCGGGGCGCTACCGTAGACTTACATGGTATCAGAGCCACGCCATTAAGCTTTACTAACTTGTGCTAACGCGTTTAAAAGATCGATCGAACGGATTTTTCGAAAATCGCAATTTCTAGTATTAAAGTTTCTGTTAATTTTCAAACTGGTCCAAATGTCATTTTGACCATAACAGAAAATCAAGCAGGGTTTTTGAGGAATACTGTAGAAATTCGAGGAAGTGATTCCACTATTCCGCCGCGGATCCGCGGCCCAAGCTAGGGTTTGGCCGCGGATCCGCCGCAGGAAAGTGAGATCACTCACTCAATTTTCTACAGTGGATTCTATGTTGGAAATTGTGGTTTTTGGAACTGTTTATTTGGGCCCAGTGTTTTTTACTGTACAGCAGATTTGCGTGGGGCCCACTTCGGGAAATTTAGTCGATCGAAATTTAAATGTGTTATTTTACGGTGCTTGCATTATATCTCCGACCGGGAATGTCATTTGATCGGTAAACCGCGTCTGATTACTATAGTTCTTTTAGACGGGTTTGCGAACGTGATATTCGCGTTGATGTTCTGTGTTGTGCTGTGATGTTGCGGATTTATCGTGGTGGATAGCAGTGTGCAATGATAGTGCAGTTTGGATTTATTTGTACATTTGATATTGCGGGGCGAGCGTCCAACTTGTGGACTGCCGTCACTGCCTGTTGTATAATATTCTTTTGGGGCACGACCAGGTTGCGGTCGATGTACCTGTTGTACTATTTTTCATTACTGTACTAGGTTTTACCCCGCGATGGAATGCACGGATAGCCGGGTTCTGAGGGGCAACGGGTCCGCATCTCATGGCTTTGAGAGGCAGATGGTCCCCACTCTAGAATTGACAGACTATTCGCCGCACTCGTAGGGGGTACAGGTTGACCCAAGGAGGGGTGCCCAAGATTACCGGATTCCGTGAAGTGCTGGGTGGTCCATTCACTTTGCTGTAGGGGGCTGCCTCGCTTCAGGTTTTGGCGGGTAACTTGCCGCACCCGTAGGGGTCTAGGTTTCATTGCACAGGCTATCCACACGACAGGGGAACGTCGGGTTTCAGCAGCGGCTCTGTGAAACCCGGGGATCCCAGACTATCTGTATTGTTCTGTGATGCTTATTACTTTTCTGTAATGTTGCATATTATCACGCCTGGAGCGATTATTGTATATTGGTTTATATACTATTAGATGTTGTATATGTTTTACACCCGCGCTAGTTCAGTCCCCGCTTTGTCGTTAGTTAAGTAACCTAACGGGTGATGACGGGATCCAGTGACGAATGCGGATGGCATATACGTACATTTTATTTTCGTTCTTTTCTGGTGTGATTAATTGATGGGACTGCGTTGATTCTGATCAATGCAAAGTAAAACAAACTTGTTTGGATGTTGTTGGAACAATTTAAAAAGTGTTATTACAGAGATGTTTCCTTTTGTTTTGCACAGTGGTATTCGGTTGGAATATCCTGCACCTCATTCGACGGGGCAAGGGTCGATATCCCTTCACCGGGACTGACCCCTTGGGTAGAAGTTTTGCGTCAGGGTAATAACTTCACTATAGTCGATTACATGTTGCTTTGCATCGCGGTATTCAGTGGAATATCCTGCACCTCATTCCACGAGGAAAGAGCCGAGATCCCTTCACCGGGAGTGAACTCTTTAGCAAAGGTTTTCGCCACTATACTTTTATAAAAAGCTATCAGGTTCCTTCAACGAGATCAAGTTCATTACGTTAAAGGTTTTTCTCCAAAAACCAGCCGTAGCCCTCCGTCATTTCATATGAATGGTCAGTAGTATTCGAGCTATGTTGGTCTGGCCCTTAGCTAGGACATAGTGATTGGTAGCTGCTGGGGTGTTCATATGTTGCATAGATAGATGCATTGGTTAGGGACAGTCGTACAGCCTTGTTGGCCCTTAGTCAAGGGCGAGTACGGGTGGGTTCAAATTAACAAGATAATGATGGGAAGAACTTGACATGCGACTTATGATGGGTTGGCCCTTAGTCACGATCATAAGAGCATGGGGTAAAAATCTTATCGGGAGTTTCTAAAGAAACTGAAACTTGCCAGGCATGCGCATACCTTCTGGAGTGTGATAACGCGAGTGGTCTCCGTCACGTTATCATGCGATGAGAGTTGGATCCCGATTCCCTCTGATGAGTTGGTTTACTCTTCGGGTGATCCCGATTAATTCTTCTTTCAGCTTTGGGGGAGAATTTGACAGGACAGTGGGAGGTTTCCAGATTAGATAAAGTGATAACCATTCTGATCTAGGTTAGAGTGCACGCAGAGTGTTTCTTTTCTCTCTCTCTCTTTGGCAGCGACCTTTGACCGACCCTAGACTATGACTCAGTGACCAAGTTAACCGAACCTTCTTAAAATACTGGCTTTTGGATTGTCTATGTTGCATAAGTCATTGCCACTCCTTCTTTTACCCTTTGCATTTCTCAGAACACCCGTATTACTATGGACATCCACTTCCATTGGATAGATCCATCGTATGGTTATATACGAACTCGAAGGGACTCCTTCGAGGATGGATCAAGGTTCAGGAGAAATAGAATTGGTTTATTCAGTTGTCTTTTATTATCACCTTCTCTCAGGTTGCGAGGGCTCCTTGGTTTAGGAGAGTACACCTATTACGCTTATTGGATAGTCTTATTCCAAACCATAGGCAGGTGCCGAACGGTAGGGAATGAAGAAAACCAATTAGCATAAGGAGGGTGTACAGAAGGTAATATGTAAAGACAAAATAAAGGGATTAGAAAGAGGGCAAAGTAAGTTGCGACTGTTATCATTCACGACCAAACCGCGTACTTCATCGCCACTCCTATTTCACCTTTAAAAGAATAAGGTATTACTCAGTTGTCTTTTATCATCACCTTCTCTCAGTTGCGAGTACTCCTTGGTTTAGGAGGGTACACCTATTATGCTCACTGGATAGTCTTCTTCCTAACCATAGGCTGGTGCCGAACGGTAGGGAAGGAAGAAAACCATTTAGCCTAACGATGGTGTACAGAAGGTAACGACTAAAGACAAATAAAGGGATTTGGAGAGATGGCAAAGAAATATACGGTTAAAGTCATGAATTGGATTATGGAAGAGGCATTACTATGATTACCAGGGTACCCCTACGAAACATTTTCATGTTTCAGTGCATTGTTAATGAAAAACTGTTTTCTCGATTAGATACTTACTCCAGGGTGTGTATTCACCAGGTTTCATTCTCATATCTATATGGTTTTACAGATGATGAGTGGGAGGAAGTTATTGGGAATTATGTGATCATCCTCATTATATCGGAATTCGTTGTAATTGGTGATATTTGAGGAAATCGCCAAGGTACAGTTTTCGACCTACGCCGCACAGGTTTTGAGTTATTCAACTCAGCGGACTTATACAGAGTATTGTATGTTGTCCAGTGTCCATCAGGACAAAGGGGTAGGTCCTCGTACTATGTTCTGTTTACTTATGACTTCTCTAGTTTTTAGACAAGTGTTTCGTAGAAATACAAGGTCTAAGTTTTGAGAAGTTCTGGGTATAAGAATAAAGTAGAGAACCAGATGTTGCAAGTATTGGGATTCTTCAAAGAGATCGAAGATGTAGATACTTGTGATTGGTATTCAGATAATAGTAATGGTTTTGAGAAACTTGTTTCTCTTTCGGGTTACTCATAATTGGATGGATTCCTAAGTTGGGTAATGTTGATTAGCCTCTCTCCATTAAAGTTGATATGCACTGGAGACAGCTGCATGATTAGAATCTGGTTCCAATTAAATAAGTGCCAAAGTTTCTATATTGGATATAGGTGAGTTGTCCGGCTTATGCTTAAAACCAGACTCTGGATAACTCATGGCACGTTTCTGTAATGGCTGTTTGTGGGTTGACCCAGGCTACGACGAGGGTTGACTTTCTACCATCTGGAAGATCAATCGTGATATTGTTCTAAACTCGCCACAGTTTTAGTAAAATGGATTTTTTCAGAAAACAGTAGTGGGAGTATGGTAGAACTGGAAGTGATTCCAGAACCGCAAACGATTACGGAAAATTTAATAGGAATTACAGATTCAATCAGGTTTGACATTCCATTAGCCACTCCGCAGATTTGGTGGGTAACCTCAGACAACCGAGAGGTAATCTGGTAGCCTCAAGGACGGTGACAGGGAGGTTCTTATCTACCCAGACTTGACACTACTGTTGTTCCAGGCTATGAGACCCGGTAGGAGGGTTGTTGTGGTCAGTGGGAGCAGCGGAAGCAAAGTGGGCAAGTAGCTTATGTCTATTTATAGACTAGAGCAGTTATAGCGGAGAATGATCATCTAATTTTGATGTGACAGTCATGGGTTTGACTTCATCAGAATAAGGGATGGATCTGTTAAGAAGGTAGTAGGGTGTGATGTCCTGGTATTTGGATGACATACACATAGTAGGAAGTAAAATTCCTATACTACGATCGGTTGTACTTTGGTCGTCACACAGTTGTTTCTCCAGACAGGATATGGATATAATATCTGACATTCTGGTTTCTA
Organism: Agapanthus africanus; assembly: GCA_030015575.1. NCBI lineage: Eukaryota > Viridiplantae > Streptophyta > Magnoliopsida > Asparagales > Amaryllidaceae > Agapanthus > Agapanthus africanus. The sequence continues at coordinate 700,625,244 of CM057339.1, read as the reverse complement.
GATCTATGGTTTTAGATCTGGATTTGGGTAGTTTCCCAATGTGGGTACTTTGACAGTATTCTAATGGTTTTTAGAATAGAGGACTCCTGGCATGGTGGTGTACCTGCAGGTGATGGAGTCACCCTCTCTAAAGGTGTCTTACAGACTAAAGGGGAGAGGGATGTGCATGATTGGCAGACACTTGCTTAGGCAACTGAGTCAATCATGAGATGTCCAGTACCACACCATATGTTGTTTTTTGCACTAGATGCGATAAGTTTGTATTAATCCAATCCTGGAGAAACATAAGGAAGCAGTTTTAGAACATAAGTGGATGTTCTACGGATTTGATGACGGCAGCCTCCTTCGGGAGACGGTTATCATTCCAGGCTTCAAAGGTGACATGGATGACAGAGTGATTGTCAGAGTTATTGTTTTCCCTCTGACGAAGAGGGACAGTATTATGGACAGGTGGTCCAAGAGGATACTGTGGGAGGTATGGTGCCGGATACTGATTAGGTTCAGTTTTCGATACAGTCTAAGAAGTTTGGATTTGGAGTTCATTTATGAACTAGGTCCCATCAGATATCCAGACATATTCTAAGACGGGTATTACTCAAATCGGGAGATGGCTTTCTCCGCGAACTTGAGATTAAGAGAGACATAGAAAGAAACATCCTGGCGGATCCACTCACTGAGGCTATTTCTCGAACACAATAGTTTTACAAACGGGCTTTGTGAAACTGATTAGTAGAGGAGTTGGGTGTTGGTTTCACACGGGCTGTGAGTACGCAACATTGCAATAATTAGCCTTAAGTGCAAGTGGGAGATTGTTGGATATAGTGCCCTCAAAGTCAATTATTGGATCGCAGGTACGTGATTGCAATGATTGCGGAGGACCTATACCGGTAGGACAGTCTTACTCAAGATGATAGTATGCTATCTGGTTTGCCTTTATCAGTCATGTATAGGTTCAGGTGACTGATCACGATTACACTTTGATAGAGCCCTTAGGATCTTGCTTGACTACCAACAGTATGAGGGCGATCATATAAGTGAGAGTTGGGTGGTCTATAAGCATATCCTTAATTGTGGTCCCTAGTCGTGGGAGTTTCGAGAAAGGGCATCGATACTCCGGAGTAGACTAGTGTATACAGTCGAGATCCCGACAAGGGGCGGTGGCCGGTCTCACAAGCCACTGGTGTCAGTTGGATCACCTAAGATGTATACAGGTGCTCATTGGGTTATGAGTACACCGGACAGGACTCGCCGGGAACCTGCTAGTTGGTATTATACATATCGTCAGATAGCAGTTCCCTGGTGACATGTGTACAGGTTAGTTCATCGACCTGAGGTCGTCATTTGTCTCGTGTGAGTTCCCACTGTTCTTTGATTTCTACCCTACCACGGCTCAAAGGAGTCGTGCAAACAGGTAGTTTTTGGGTACAGTCCCGATCCACATGGAGGCACGTGAGCGGATCGGCAGGGGATTCGTCTCTCCCGGTATTGGGGGTGGAGGTCGCGCTTTGTCTAGGAAAGCCATTACACCAAGTCCTTGGCCAAGGCAGGTGAGATTTACTGGTAGGTACTCCAGTAGTATCTCAGGGTGTTCAGGGCTTGTCTCCGACACGACTTATACAGCTATTGAGGGTCTGACGTTACTAGCCCCCTAGGCCGGATATGCGATACTCATAGACGAACGGACCGGACTGTATATACATTGTCACTGTTAGGCTCAGTAGGGTTTCTGGATGAGTTCGCTCATCAGCCTCCCTTAAGGTCAGTCCATGGGCAGCCGTTACGCATAGCTAGTGCCGCTGACGGTTTGTGGTTAAACTCACTGCCAGGGTACTGACGAGTCATTAGAGTCCCCCACAGACAGTTTCCCAAGTTCGGGCGAAACGTTGTAGAGGCCGTATGGTTTTATGGCAGGGTTCGGAAAATGCACGAGCGTTTACGCACGTGTTATTTTTCGGGCAGATAATACCGGTGGGCTTTGGTTTAAGCCGGATCCATGTATTATACAGAGTAGATATAATATCTTGGTCTCAGTTGCATTTGTATTCGGTCGTAATACAAATGCGGGTATTTTTATACAGTTACGGGATTATCCTGAAATTCGTTTCGGGATCACTTTTGGAAGTTGCCAGTTTCCAGTTTTCTATCAGCCGTCTTTTAACATTCGGTTAAAGACGGATTTATCTTTTCTTGGATGAGGGTGAGTCATGCTTCTAGAAGGCTCTAGAATTGGTGACTAGGGTGATGAGGTGGCGGGTGACTCATCTTTGCATTTATTATATGATGACTAGGTTTTAATGACTCATGCTTTAACATTAATGTTTCTTGTTTAACCTTAGGATATTTGTTCATGATATTTATCCTTGTGGTCACCCTCTTTGCTCCTACGATCACCTCCCTCTCCATATATATATGGCCGGCCCCTCCTCTCTCTCACGGGCTCACTTGATGATTCATTTGGAAAAAAGATGATAGTTTTCGGTGTATGGAATTTCACAGCTCATTTCATTCCATCACCCGATTCCCACGGAAACTTCATTAACCGTTCGTCCATGGTTTTGGACGAAGCGAGGCAAAGTATTCCACTCATTCTCTTCATCATTCTTGGTCGTCTCTTTTAGCAAACTTGACGACCGAGTTGCCTCGAGTCAGAGGCGGGAGCCCGTTTAAAGATCCGATGATGTGGTGCCACCTTGACGAGGAGATCGGAGATCGACGAGATCGGAGCAGCCGCAACGGAGCGTGGGATGATGGTTAAAGAACGAAGGACTCGGATCGTTCGGTATAACCTTTCTTCCCTCTTTGTAGATTGTTAGTTTAGCGTTAATGGCAGATCCGGGTTTTTAGTATGCGATAGCGCCAGTTATAAAAGTTTTTGTTCCGTATTTGGCGTCAGTTTGACGGCCGGGGCGCTACCGTAGACTTACACATTTTGCTTGTGGACATACTTTTTTTTGGGAATCTTCATCACTGGTGGGACTTTAAATGTGGTCTCGCCGGTAGGACTTGGGAGAGATTGGGATCGTTTTACGCCCGTGGATTGTATACGGTTTTGCAGGATGTATGATCCAGACCGTAGGGCCGGAAGAATTTCGAGACTTTGTTGGCGACTGCATCGGTGCACTGGAATATGGTGCCAGGAGTGACTCATCATTCGCCGTTGGGGTATGGGATTTAGAATTTGGTTGGCATCTGCATCGCTGCACTGGAATATGGTACCAGGAGCGACTCATTATTCGCCATTTCCCTTTGGGAAGCAATAGCTTAGGAGACAGATTTAGATCTCCATCACCTATGGCTTTTCAATTTTATGAGCCATAAGGGTCCCATAAAAGCATTTTCTCCCTACGAGTCGAAAGGATCTCGTAGGTGTATTTTCTCCTTAGGAGTCGTGGAGACTCCTAAGTGTGTTGCTCGTTTGTGAGTCGTAAGGATCTCACGTGGGAATTTTCTCCTCACAAAATCGAGATGCTTTGCGAGTGCATTTTATCTCTTTTCACGAGTTTGCGCCCTTTCGGGTTTTCACAAACTCGTCGGCTGTCCTGCTTTTTTTACTCACGGAGCCCTTTCGGGTTTTCATCCGTGCCCGTTTTGCTTCTGGACATACCATTTTTTTCGCTGGTGGGACTTTAAAAGTAGCCTCACCGGCAGGACTTGGGAGAGATAGTGATCGTTTACGCCCGTGGATTGTATACGGTTTTTACAGGATGTATGATCTAGACTGTAGGGCTTGTGTGCTCAATTCTCCTGCGACTTGGAGCATTCACACGTAATATTTCTTGAGATATCAGCCATTGATAGGTGGCATGGGCCTTTCTCCCTCGGCATTTATCAGTTGGTAGGATCCTCCAACAAACACTTTCTCGATGACGTATGATCCTTCCCAGTTTGGCTCGTATTTTCCCTTGGCATGTCGATTGGTGATAATCGGTCTTTTGAGGACCAATACCAATTCAACTTTCTTGAAAGCGTGGAGACGGGCTATCTTTTCATAGGCCCATGACATTTGGGCTCGGTATAGCTCCAGATTTTGCTGCACCACGTGCATATTTTCTTTAAAGGCGTCAAGCTCTTTAAGCTGAAGGAGCACATTTTCCTCTTTCATCAACTCGTGCTGAACGACCATTCTTAAGCTTAGAACTTCGACTTCGAGGGGGAGGACCGCCTCCACTCTGAAGAGAAATGAGTATGGAGTGGACTGAGTTGGAGTACGATGCACGGTACGATATGCCCACAACGCCTCGTGAAGTTTGAGATTCCAGTCTCTCTTATTGGCTGAAGCATTTTTCCTCAGGAGCTTGCATATAATCTTATTGAAGGCTTCGGCTAGCCCATTGGCTCTTGGGTTATAGATGGAGGAATATCTCCAGTCTATTTTGTACTGAGTAGCGAACCTTGAGACTTTGAAGCTCTTGAAAGAATGCCCGTTGTCAGAAATGATTCTTCTTAGTGTACTGAAGTGGTATTGAATATTATGCTGGAAGAACGTCAGAATATTTTCTATCTCGACTTCTTTTAGCGGGACTGCTTCAGCCCATCTGGAGAAATAGTCAGTTGCGGCCAATATAAACCGGTGGCATCTGGATGACGGAGGATCAATTGGGCCAACTATGTTGGTTCCCCAGACTTCGAAGGGCTACGACGCCACCGTAGGATGCAACAGATTGGGATGCTTGTGAATGAAATCACCGTGAATTTGGCAGATATAACGTTTCTTTGCATGCTCTTCGCAATCCCGTATTATGGTAGGCTAGTAATACCCAAGCCGTTTAATTTGAAGTCGCATCTTAGGGCCAGATTGGTGAGCACCACAAACGCCCGAGTGAACTTCTTTCATGACCTTTTAGGCTTCGGCCAATGACAGACACCTGAGCCAGAGTTGGTCATATGACCTGCGGTTTAGTGTGTCGTCTACAAACACGTATTGGAGAGCTCTCTTCTTCAGCTGAATCCTTGCAGATTTTCCTTTGGGTATCTTGTCGTATCGGAGGTACTCTATAAAGGGTTCTCTCCAATCGGGCTCGTCTTGGATGATCGAAGCTTCTTCGGCAGGACTGCTCTTCTGTTCCGTGCTTTCCTCTTCTCGTAGAGAGACTGGGGGTAGAATTTGCCAGCTCCTGACTGTGATCAGAATTTCGTCCATGTCAGGATCAGCCAGCTCCTTGGCTAAGCGAGCGAGTACGTTATCCTTTCCATTCAATGCCCTAGGAACTCTCATCAGCTCAATATGGGTGAACTGTTTCATAAGCTCCACCGCCCGGCTTCTGTAACGAGCTAAATCGGGTTTGTATATCTTATAGTCGCCGCTTACTTGGTTGACGACAAGCTGGGAGTCACCGTAAACCCGTAGCCGAAGGATTTCCATTTCTATGGCGAGCTCCAGACCAGCTATCAGAGCTTCATACTCAGCCTTGTTGTTTGTGCGAGTCTCGGTGAGAGTAAAAGAACGCCGTAGGGTTCCCATCGAAGGCGTGATGAACACCAATCCTATCCCTGCTTTTATCTCTGGGACGCTTGATTTACTGGAGGTCCTTATTGATGAGGCTCCATCGAAGTAGAGCTCCCAACATGGCCCGCTATCCTTGAGGTGCAATATTTGTTCATCGGGTAATTCACAATTTAGCGGCGACCCTTCTGGTATAGGATGGGCAGCGAGAAAATCGGCGAGGGCTAGCCTTTTTATTGCTTTCTGAGGAGTATAAACTATGTCAAACTCAAGTAGCATGATAGCTCATCTTGCCATTCTTCCGGCTAGGCTTGCCTTGGTCATTAAGTGTTTGAGAGGGTCGACCTTGGAGATCAGCATAACCCGATGAGCGAGCAGATAGCGCCTTAGCTTCTTCACAGCGAATATCAAAGCCAGGCATTGCTTCTCGATTGGGGAATAGTTGTGTTCCGCCCCGACTAGAGTTTGACTGAGGTAGTAGATGGCATTTTCCTTTCTCTCCTCGCTGTTCTGGGCAAGGAGCGCACCGAGTGATTCATCTAGCACGGCAGTGTAGAGAATCAGCGGTTTATTTGGAATGGGAGCGGCCAGCACTGGAGGGTGCAACAAGTACTGTTTGATGCTTTCAAACGCTTCTTGACATTCGGCGTCCCAGACAAAAGAAGCTCCTTTCTTCATGAGCTTTGAGAAGGGCCTACATCTCCCCGATAAATTTGAGATAAACCTTCATATATAAGCAAGCTTGCCTTGAAAACATCTTAGCTGCGTCAGACTCTTTGGAGGGGGCATCTCCATAATGGCCTTTATCTTTGATGGGTCAACTTTGATCCCTCGATATCGGAATATGAAGCCCAGGAATTTTTCCGATGACACGCCAAAAGCGCACTTTAGAGGATTCATCTTCAGATCGTATTCCCTCAGTCTAGTAAGAACGGTCCTAAGTGTTAGTGTATATGCCCTAGAGGCCATTACTGTATCATACTAGTTTGTATATTACTTAATGGAAGCTTGGGATATTCACCTTGTATAGACAATCTTGCTCAAAATAGTAGTATGCTACTTGGTTTGTTTCTACTTTAATGTGTACATGTGTTTATTTTAGTATATCACCTATACACATTAGTGGAGCCCTTAGGATCTTTGCTTGATTACCAGCGTTGTGATGTTAGTCACACTCATGGGGGCTGGGTAATCCACAAGCACATCCTTATGCAGGTCCCTAGTCGTAGGACTATCGAGACAGGGCATCGATACTCTGGAGTAGAATAGCGTATGCGCTTCTCATCCCAGCAGGGGAGATGGTTTGTCCCACAGCCGTCAGTACGTCGTACTTGAGATAGTATGCAGGTGCGCGTTAGGTTACGAGTACACTGGACAGGACTCATCGGGAACTGTTGGTTGGTACTATACCTATCGTCAGTTATCAGTTCCTAGGTGACATGAGTACAGCTTAGTCCGCTGATTTGACACTGTCACTTCACCTCGAGTGTGTTCCCACTGTACTTAGATTACTACCCTACCACGGCTAAAATGAGTCGTGCAAACAGGTAGTAGTTGGGTGCAGTCCCGAAGCACTTGGAGGCAGTGACGGTTAGACAGGATTCGTCTCTCCCGGTATTAGGGGTTGACATCGCGCTGTGTCTAGGAGAGCCATTACACGAGTAGTCCCTGGCCAGGGCAAGCGAGATATACTGGTAGATTTCCAGTGTTATCTCAGGGTGTTCTGGCTACACTCCGACACGACTTGTACCGCTATTAGGGGACTGACGTTCACCTCCCCCCTAGGCCCGCCATGCGATGTATCAGACGAACAGACCGGACTGTACGCAGATTGTCACATTCAGGCTCAGTAGGAGTTCAGATGGGTTTCACCTCGTCCGTCTTCTTATCGGCATCTACCTGGGGACCGTTACGCACAACTAGTGCTGCTTGCGGTCTGTGGTTAAACCCACTGCCAACGTAGTGTCGAGTCTTTAGAGTCTCACACAGAGAGCTATTCGCCTTTAGGCAAAAGAGTAGAGGTCGCATGGTTTTGCGACAGGATTCGGTCACATCCGTGCACTTGTGCACGTTTAGTGTCCGGGCGGTTAACACTAGCGGGCTTTGGTTTATACCAGATCTTAGTGTACGTTTTGGGATTGGTTTTATCTCGTTTGTATTCGTGTTCCTCGGAACGCGGATGCGGGTGTGTATGCACAGTTGACAGAGAGACAGAGGCAGAGGATTCTCGTTAGGGTTGTTGACTGTTGACTTTTGACTAACTCCTAATGAGAATAAGAAATATGATTAACAATAATATTAATTAAGTATTATTGTGACATGGTTGTTGATGGTTGACTTTGTTGACTTGTTGACTTAGTTGACCGGTTGACTAGGTTGGACTTGTTGACCATCATCATGACAATGGCTATCATTTCTTGGCATTGACCTTGGCTTGCTTATTTGTTCACACATTGCATTTAATGCAAGAAATGATATGGCCACTTGATATGATAACAACCATCACATAATACTCAATTATTATTACTTGTTATCATGATTTTGGATTATGAGAGCTTGGATGGAAAAAGTCTTGCTCATTCTTTCATTTCCTTTCTCTCTCATGCTCAAGCTCTCCCTCTTCCTCTTGCTCTCTCTAGTCCATGGTTCTACTTGTCTCATGTGTTGAGAAGCAAGAACAATAGAGATAAAACCCAACACACTCCTCTACTCATCCTAGTACACAAGGTTTAGCAAACCAAGTGTTCTAGTTTTCTCTAGTTTGAGGTTGAAGCCAACGGTAGAAGCTTTCAGGTGGATCCATCTTCGGCACAAAGAGGCGACGAGAAGAGAACCATCCGACCACCACAAGGAGACCAAGAGAAGGAGTTCAAGTTAAGGTATAACCCTAACCGGGTAGGTAAAACTCTTGTTAGGTTGTTAGATAGTTGTTTAACAAAGATCCGTATTTTGAGTCCATATTACCACTAAAAGAAAAATCGTTTTTCATCATTTCCGCAAGCCCGTAAGTACCGGGAGAGATAACGTGGACTTACAGTGGTATCAGAGCCTAGTTAAACACTATCTAACATGTTAGCAAAGTAACTAGAAGTTCGATCGGAGAAAAAGTCACGAAACACGCCCGAAAAGTATAGTTTCTGCCGATTTTTTTCTTGTTCAAAAAATAATAAATCTTACACTAAAAATTTGCTCAGGCTTTTTATAACACACTGTAGAAAATTGGTCCAGGGACTCGGTCAAAGCGCCGCGGAACCGCGGGAGGAGCATGCTCCAGCCGCGGATCCGCGGCCGAGTTGACTCGGTCGTGGGCGAATTTTCTTGCAGTGTATTTACTGGGGTGTTTTGGGATTTTTACAATATGTTTTTTCTGCACAGATTTTACAGAAAGCAAATTTTGTTTTTAGGGTTTGAAAATCCGTATTTTGATCGAACTTCTAAAGACTTAAGCTAACGGGTTATATCTGTGATGTGATATATGTATTGAACGTCTGCTAATCGCTATACGTCGATTAGTTGGGGTTATACATATCTGTGATCTGTAATGTTGATGGTATGTGTATATGAATTCATTGGATTGTCGCGGATGAATAGCCGGGGGTTGTGAGATGAGAGTTTTCTTTTTCTTTCAATTCATGTAATTTGTAATTGATGTAATATTATTTATATGGCCGCACAACCGGGATGGGGTTGTAGCCGTCATTGTATAATTTCTTTTACTGTTTTTGCTCCTAGGATAGACCCAAGGTAGGGTGCACAAACTACCGGGTATCTCGAAGTGCCGAGTGGCCTACTCACGGTGTTGAGGGAGGTTGCTTCGCTTCGGGTACTTGGCGGGTAGTTTGCCGCACCCGTAGGGGTCTAGGGTGGGGTCTTGGCTATTCATCGCGACCGTGTAATCCGCTCTTCGTTTCAGGCTCGTACGGATTGCAGATTCCGAGTATATCCAATGTGTTCATCTGTGATCTGGAATGGCTATCATTGCATGTGACGAATGTGTATATCTATATATGATATCTATTTAGGCGTTACTTATGTTTTGCATCCGCGCTAGTCCAGCCCTCGCTCTGTCGTTAGTTAAGTAACCTAACGGGTAATGACGGGGCCCCGTGGCGAATGCGGATGGCATAAACGTACGTCATATTTTCGTTGTTTTCTGCAATGGTAGGATTAAATGATGGGACACATTAAATTAATGCAAGAAAATAAACCAAAGTTGAGTCGTTGGAACACTTTCAAAAACCACTCAGTTTCTTTTCAAAAACAACTTTTAAACGCGGAGCTTAAGCCACTCCTTTTAAAAGCTATCTTGTTCCATCTATTATATCAATTTCACTACGTTCACGGTTTCGCCAAAACCATTTGTAGCCCTCCGTCATTTCACATGGATAGTCAATAGTATTCAAGCTATATTTGTTGGCCAAAGTCAAGGCATAGTGATTGGTAGCTATTGGGTATTCATGTGCAGCATAGATAGATTTGTTGGTTTGGGACAGTCGTACTGCCTTGTTGGCCAAAGTCAAGGGTAGGTACGGGTGGGTTCAAATTAACCTGGAGAATGACGGGTAGAACTTGACATGTGACTTATGATTTGTTGGCCAAAGTCAAGGACATAAGAGCATAGGGCAAAAATCAACATCGGGAGTTTCAAAAGAACTGAAACTTGCTAGCACTGCATACCATTTGAAGTGTGATGATTCTGGTAGGATTCCTTCAGTTTTGTCACGCAATGATATTTGGATCCCGATCCTACTGTGAGTATATGCTACTCCTCGGGAAATTTCTCACTTAACGATCAATGCTATAAACCAAGTAGGTGTCTAGAAAGGTGTTAGCGGGGCTACGCCCACAGGGAAAAGAGGTTATTTAATTAAGGAACTTCGCGAAAGCGTTGGAAAACCTCCCTCGAAGTACCGACACTAACCTAGCTGAACGGTTAAGCAAGTATTGTATGGTGAGATTGATCCTGACTAATTCTTCCTTTTTGGTTTGAGGAGGGATTCGAGAGATAGTGGGAGCCATCCTGTTTAGACAAATTAAAAATCACTCTAAACTTGCAAGAGCATCATGCTAAAGTGTTTCTTCTCTCTCTCCTAATTGCAGCGACCAAACATCATGACTGGACTTAAGTTACTATTAGATAAAAACATACTGACAGGGCCAAACTACAAAGATTGGCTCAGGAATGTCAAAATGGCAATCACTTATGACAAGTTGGTGTATCTCCTCACCACCAAAGCTCCCCCTGTCCCAGGTCCCAAAACCAGCGTCGCGGATAGGGAATTCCGTAAGACCTGGGAAATCGATTGCGCGAAGGCCAAGTGCCTCGTGCTTGACTCTATGGACAATGAACATCAGAGGAGGCACGAGAATATGGATCTTGAATCCATATTTCTCCACACAAAAGAACTGTATGGAGAGCAATCCCGTATCGCCAGATACGAAGTCCCGAAAAAGCTGTTTTCGGCGAGATTAGCCGTCGGATCATCGGTAGCGGAACACGTGCTTAAGATGATTGGCTTCATTGAGGAGCTCGCGGACCTTGGGACCACGTTAGAGAACGAGCTCTACACGGACTTGATTCTCCAGTCCCTTCCTTCCACTTACGCCCAGTTTATCCTGAACTTCAACTTGCAAGAAAAAGAAGTTGAACTTTCAGAACTCCTCAACATGCTGAGGAGTGCAGAAGGCACCCTACAGAAAGGTAGGGAAACATCCACTTTGTTTGTAGGAGGATCTTCCTCTTCTAGGTCCAAGGCGAAAGCCAAGGGAAAGAAGAAGAAAGCCCCTGCCAAACCAAGAGGCGGTGTTAGTAAAGTGGATACGAAGGGAAAGACAAAGGCAACAAAGGTAGCGGGAAAGCTTGTGGGAAAGGAAGAATGCTTTTACTGTCACAAGAGTGGACACTGGAAAAAGGATTGCAGGGCTTGGAAGGCCAGAACCCAGGATCTGAAGCAAGTTGCGGCTTCAGCTTCAGGTGTGTATGTTATTGAAAACTGTCTATCAATAAACTCTACATCCTGGGTATTGGATACCGGATCAGGATCTCATATCTGTAATTCTTTACAGGCACTGAGAAAGCGTAGGGTTTTGAAGGCAGGTGATATGACCCTCAGAGTTGCAAACGGAGCTGGCATGGATGCTGAGTCCGTGAGGGACTATCACCTGGGGTTGTCAGATGGACACGTTTTGGTTTTGCGTGATTGTTATTTTGTACCCAATGCAACCTGTAATATCATATCTGTATCTTTATTATCTAAAGAAGGTTATGAATTTGCATTTGTAAGTAATGTTGTAAACATTCACCTTAATCAAGTTTTGATTGGGTCAGGTACATTAAGCAATGGTATATACGTATTAAACCATCCACAGATTTTCAATGTCCAGAATACACACAAAAGAAAGTCTCTAGAAACAAATCAGGCTTTCTTATGGCATTGTAGACTAGGTCACATCAATGAGAGAAGGTTGACGAAGTTACATGCAGAAGGATATTTGGATCCGTTCGAATATCAATCATATGCAACTTGTCAATCCTGTCTCAAAGGAAAGATAACAAAGACTCCGTTCACTGGACACGGAGTAAGAGCGAGAGAGCTCTTGGGACTCGTACACAGCGACGTGTGCGGTCCAATGTCTACGCATGCACGAAGCGGTTATTCTTACTTCATTACTTTTACGGATGACTTTTCAAGGTACGGATATGTCTTCTTAATGAAACATAAATCCGAAGCCTTTGGAAAATTCCAGGAATATAAGAATGAAGTAGAAAAACAAACAGGCAAAAGTATCAAGACCCTAAGATCTGATCGAGGTGGTGAATACTTGAGTGCCGAGTTCCTGGATTACCTAAAAGAGAATGGAATTCTCTCTTAGCTTACTCCTCCATACACTCCGCAGCATAACGGTGTATCGGAGAGACGGAACCGGACCCTATTGGATATGGTACGTTCCATGATGAGTAACGCTGAGTTACCGCGATCATTCTGGGGATATGCACTAGAATCAGCTGCATACCTTTTGAACCGAGTTCCAACTAAGACTGTGCCTACCACACCATATCAGATGTGGTATGGGAAGAAACCCTATCTTAAGCACATTAAGACATGGGGATGTCCAGCTTTTGTCAAAAAGCAGCATGCGGAAAAACTCGAGGCACGCTCAGTACAGTGCAAGTTTATGGGATATCCAAGGAATTCTAAGGGATATTTCTTCTATTACGAAGAGGAACAAAATGTTTTTGTTTCTCGTCATGCCCACTTCTTGGAAACTGAGGTTTTGGAAAATCAAATAAGTGGGAGCGCAATAGAACTGGAAGAAATTCCAGAACCACGGGCTATTACTGAAAGCTTAGTAGAACCAGAGGGTTCGAAAGATCAGGACATTCCTGCGCCGCTCCGCAGGAGTAGTAGGCAGTCTCATCCGTCCGAGAGATACTACGGTTTTCTCATAGACGGGGATAGAGAGGATTGCATCATTGATAGTGATGAGCCGACTAGCTTCCAGCAGGCCATTCAGAGCGTTGACTCGGTAAAATGGCTGGATGCAATGCGGACCAAAATGGAGTCCATGTACACCAACAAAGTATGGACGTTGGACGTTGCTCCAGATGGGGTAAAACCCGTAGGATGCAAGTGGATCTTCAAAAGGAAGATTGGTGTAGATGGACAGGTTGAGACCTATAAGGCTAGACTTGTTGCAAAGGGTTTTCGTCAAAGACCTGGTTTGGACTATGACGAAACCTTTTCTCCAGTGGCTATGCTGAAATCCATTCGGATCCTTCTTGCCATTGCCGCCTTCCACGATTATGAGATTTGGCAGATGGATGTAAAGACCGCTTTTCTGAATGGAAATTTAGAGGAGTGTGTCTATATGGACCAGCCAGAGGGTTTCATTCAGAGTGGGAGCAGCGGAAAGGTGTGCAAGTTGCTTAAGTCCATCTATGGACTAAAGCAGGCATCACGGAGTTGGAACATCTGTTTTGATGAGACGGTCAAAGAATTTGGCTTTATCAAAAATCCAGATGAACGATGCATCTATAGTAGATTTGTAGCAAGAACTGTCGTATTCCTCATTTTGTACGTGGATGACATTCTTTTGATAGGAAATGACATTCCTATGCTACAATCTGTCAAGGGGTTCTTGTCACACAGGTTCTCCATGAAAGACCTGGGTGATGCCTCTTACATACTGGGGATGACAGATCCAAGAGGATATTAGGACTTTCACAGTCCAGGTACATCGACACCATACTGAGAAGATTCAGTATGGAAGATTCCAAGCGTGATAATCTACCGGCTTGTCACGGGATCACCCTTTCCAAAGAGATGTCTCCCAAGAATGATTTGGAAAGGGATCGCATGTCTCTTATACCCTATGCTTCTGCGGTAGGCTCTATAATGTATGCGATGTTGTGTACCAGACCAGATGTAGCTTATGCACTGAGTGTGGTAAGCCGGTATCAGTCAAACCCTGGGGAGAAGCACTGGATAGCGGTAAAGAACATTCTCAAGTACCTGAGAAGGACTAAGGAGATGTTCTTGGTGTATGGCGGAAAAGACCTCCAGATCGAGGCCTTTGCTGACTCCAGCTTCCAGAGTGACAAGGATGATTCCAAGTCCATGTCGGGTTATGTCTTTACCCTCAATGGAGGGGCGGTGTGTTAGAAGAGTTACAAACAGGAAACCGTTGCTGACTCGACGATGGAAGCGGAATATATCGCTGCTGCTGATGCCGCAAAAGAAGCCGTCTGGATAAGGAAGTTCTTGACAGAACTTCAGGTGGTTCCGTCCATTGTTGATCCAATACCTCTGTATTGCGACAACAACGGGGCTATAGCTTTAGCGAAGGAACCCAGGTCCCATCAGAAGTCCAGACACATCTTGAGGCGGTATCACCTGATCAGGGAGATCGTGGGTCGCCAGGAGATCGAGGTTCGGAGAGTTGCTATGGAAGATAACATTGCTGATCCACTCACGAAGGCCTTACCCCAGAATCAGTTCGAGCGGCTGATCGAGATGATAGGTCTTCGATACGCCAGTACATGGCCTTAGTGCAAGTGGGAGATTGTTAGTGTATATGCCCTAGAGGCCATTACTGTATCATACTAGTTTGTATATTACTTAATGGAAGCTTGGTATATTCACCTTGTATAGACAATCTTGCTCAAAATAGTAGTATGCTACTTGGTTTGTTTCTACTTTAATGTGTACATATGTTTATTTTACTATATCACCTATACACATTAGTGGAGCCCTTAGGATCTTTGCTTGATTACCAGTGTTGTGATGGCAGTCACACTCGTGGGGGCTGGGTAATCCATAAGCACATCCTTATGCAGGTCCCTAGTCGTAGGACTATCGAGACAGGGCATCGATACTCCGGAGTAGACTAGCGTATGCGCTTCTCATCCCAGCAGGGGAGACGGTCTGTCCCACAGCCGTCAGTACGTCGTACTTGAGGTAGTATGCAGGTGCTCGTTAGGTTACGAGTACACTGGACAGGACTCGTCGGGAACTGTTGGTTGGTACTATACCTATCGTCAGTTATCAGTTCCTAGGTGACATGAGTACAGCTTAGTCCGCTGACTTGACACTGTCACTTCGCCTCGAGTGTGTTCCCACTGTACTTTGATTACTACCCTACCACGGCTCAAAGGAGTCGTGCAAACAGGTAGTAGTTGGGTGCAGTCCCGAAGCACTTGGAGGCAGTGACGGTTAGACATGATTCATCTCTCCTTGTATTGGGGGTTGATATCGCGCTGTGTCTAGAAGAGCCATTACACAAAGTCCCTGGCCAGGGCAAGCGAGATATACTGGTAGGTTTCCAGTGTTATCTCAGGGTGTTCTGGCTACACTCCGACACGACTTGTACCGCTATTAGGGGATTGACGTTTACCGCCCCCTAGGCCTGCCATGCGATATTCTCAGACGAACAGACAGGAATGTACGCAGATTGTCACATTCAGGCTCAGTAGGAGTTCAGATGGGTTTCACCTCATCCGTCTTCTTATCGGCATCTACCTGGGGACCGTTACGCACAGCTAGTGCTGCTTGCGGTCTGTGGTTAAACCCACTGCCAGCGTAGTATCGAGTCTTTAGAGTCCCACACAGAGAGCTATTCGCCTTTAGGCAAAAGAGTAGAGGTCGCATGGTTTTGCGACAGGGTTCGGTCACATCCGTGCACTTGTGCACGTTTAGTGTCCGGGCGGTTAACACTAGCGGGCTTTGGTTTAAGCTAGATCCTAGTGTACGTTTTGGGATTGGTTTTATCTCGTTTGTATTCGTGTTCCTCGGAACGCGGATGCGGGTGTGTATGCACAGTTGACAGAGAGACAGAGGCAGAGGATTCTCGTTAGGGTTGTTGACTGTTGACTTTTGACTTACCCCTAATGAGTATAAGAAATATGATTAACAATAATATTAATTAAGTATTATTGTGACATGGTTGTTGATGGTTGACTTTGTTGACTTGTTGACTTAGTTGACCGGTTGACTAGGTTGGACTTGTTGACCATCATCATGACAATGGCTATCATTTCTTGGCATTGACCTTGGCTTGCTTATTTGTTCACACATTGCATTTAATGCAAGAAATGATATGGCTACTTGATATGATAACAACCATCACATAATACTCAATTATTATTACTTGTTATCATGATTTTGGATTACGAGAGCTTGGATGGCAAAAGTCTTGCTCATTCTTTCATTTCCTTTCTCTCTCATGCTCAAGCTCTCCCTCTTCCTCTTGCTCTCTCTCTCTAGTCCATGGTTCTACTTGTCTCATGTGTTGAGAAGCAAGAACCATAGAGATAAAACCCAACACACTCCTCTACTCATCCTAGTACACAAGGTTTAGCAAACTAAGTGTTCTAGTTTCCTCTAGTTTGAGGTTGAAGCCAAAGGTAGAAGCTTTTAGGTGGATCCATCTTCGGCACAAAGAGGCGACGAGAAGAGAACCATCCGACCACCACAAGGAGACCAAGAGAAGGAGTTCAAGTTAAGGTATAACCCCTAACCGAGTAGGTAAAACTCTTGTTAGGTTGTTAGATAGTTGTTTAACAAAGATCCGTATTTTGAGTCCATGTTACCACCAAAAGAAAAATAGTTTGTCATCATTTCCGCAAGCCCGTAAGTACCGGGAGAGGTAACGTGGACTTACACTAAGATCCTAGATGTGATCGGTCTTGGCTTTAGTCTTGACGACCAAATCATCAACATAACATTCGACGACTTTATGGATTAGGTCATCAAAGATATTGGTCATTGCCCTTTGATATGTATCACTTGCGTCATTTAATCTAAATGGCATCACTTTGTAGCAGTATATTCCGATCGGGGTTCGAAATGCTGTGTGTTTCTCATCCTCAGGCGACATCTTGATCTTATTATATCCAGACGAGCTATCCATAAAGGTGAACAGCTCGTAATTTGAGGTTTCATCGACCATCATTTCCATGACCTGTAGCAGAAAGTCGTCTTTAGGTCATGCCTTGTTGAGGTCCTTGAAATCAACACAAACTCGGATATGCCCATTTTTCTTCTTCACTGGGACTATGCATGAGATCCAGTCCGCATATTTCTCTTCCCTGATGAAGCTGGCATCGATGAGTTTCTTGGTTTCCTCGACGATATTTTCCTCCAGTTCCCTTCTCATTCTTCGAGGAGCTTGTTTGACTGGCTTAGCATCAGGAGATATAGCCAGCTTATGCACGACCACTTCAGGGGAAAGGCCAGGCATTTCTTTGTATGTCCATGCGAAGCAGTCGACGAACTCATGCAGCAGGGCGATTATCTGCTCTTTCATTTTCTCTGACAAGAGTGAGCTGATGTAGGCCGGCCTAAGATTATCGGGCGTTCCTAAGTCAATATCGGTTAGCTCGTCAAAGGTTGCTTGTCTGCTGTCTTCGAGCTCTTGAGGAGCTTCTTCTGGCTCGGCTAGCTCGTCATCATCATTTGATCTTTCGCTGGCTTCACCAACATGGATCATGTAGCATGCCTTGGAATCAGGCTGGATGAAACCTATGCCCCGTCTATCTGGAATTCGTCCATCTATGAGTGCTCGGACCTGAGGTGGATGCCATAGCCCTTCATAAAACTTTGCTTCGGAGTCCGTTTGATATAACTGGCATCCGCACCTTTTGAAATATTCCCGCATCTCGGGCGCATAGTATCTGGGATTGACGACGGCTCTTATGCCTCTATTATAGGGAAGGAACGCGACGGACAAATCTTCCGGGTGCACAACAGGATTTGACCCATAAAACAGGATGCCCTTCTGTCCATATTTTCATCTAGGAACGTAGAAAGTTTTCAGCTGGTCCACGGTAGAGACTGACAATGCATCGAGCTCTTTGCACATCTGCTTTAGCACCCTTGTGACAACTAGGGACCCTTCTGTAATTTCGAAGGTCTCTCATAGTTTCTCTTGTTGCATGGGGGTCCAACTTGCACAGCTATTGCAAGGCAGGTCCTTATCCCCTAACTCTTCAGTGTCCCTGCCAAGATGAGGGCGGACTTTGCCTAGATGGGCCTTCGGTATCAGATTCGTCCGTATCGCTACCGAAACAAAGGCGAGTTTTACGGAAATACGGACTTCCAGCGTCGGACTCATCAGTGTCACTACCGAAACGCGGGCGCACTTGGGTTTTTTTCTTTTAAAAGTGACAGCTAGCTCAGATTTGCTTTTGAGTTTTGGCGCCGTTCTGTCCTTAGTCAGTTGTGGCTTAGTATTTTGGTGGTTCATTAAGTACCGAGAATCCTTATATCAGACTTCATGCACAACGAACGGCTGGATGCCTCCGTCAATGTGTCTTTCTTCGCCATTTTTAGTATACTTCATGCATTGATGGAGAGTTGACGGAACGATGCCGTAATCATGGAGCCACGGCCGTCCTAAGAGAATTTTATAAGACGTGTCAGCGTCGATCATGTATTACTTAGCTTCGGTCTGCAGATCCCCAAATTTGATTGGTAGAGCTATAGACCCCAGAACTTGATGGCAGTTTTGATTGAAGCCTTGAATGACAATCCTTTCCCTTGACAGATATCGAACGTCCATTGAAAAACTCTTCAGATGTCACGACCCCAAAATGGCCCGTGACGGCCCTAATACTACGCAACGCCTAAAGACGCAACGTAGTAAAAGAAAGCCAAACCCAGAAATCTAAACCATGAGAAATACGGAAAAGATAATATAAGTTTTGAAAACAATTGAAATCGCAACCCAAATTCTTTAAAAGTCTTCCTTTCTTTCTTTAAAATTTTAGCAACACCCCATTTTTCTAAAGACTATCAATATGAGTACAACAGAAGAATAAGGACAGTAGAGAAAAGCTGTATATATAAAGACACCAAATCCACCATAATACACACTACGTCCTCACCAAGTCTCTATGTCAATAATACAACAGTAGATGGAGAGTACAATACAACGAAGGTACAAAATATAATACAGATAACCGTCTAACCCACCTATGCAAAATGGTACTGTGAGCTGATGCGGTATCTGTAGCAAAAGATGGTAGCTGGATAGCTGGATAGGAGAATAGCCTGCCTCGACTACTCTGGGAAATAACCTGAAACACCTGTGGCACAACGGGGGTGAGTTGCCAACTCGTGAATAGTATAAAACATATGCAGGTAATCGCAGGAATGCACGTACAGCATGAATCTAAGATATGCGATTACAATAATAATATATCATGCAAATGCTGGAATAGGGAGAGTACACTAACAGGTACAATCAATAAGTGAAGCGATGATGGCATGATAGTAGTATGCAATGTCTATGCAATAGAGATATGAGAAAGCAAATATGCAACTATCATAAGGGTACACTACAAGTACTACCAATATATGAATTTGTGGTTTGGTTCATGGTTGACCTTGTGGAGAGAGAGAGAGAGCATGGGCATCATGACTTTGCCCATGCCTCATTTAATGAGGAGAGAGGGAGTGAGAAGAGAGGAGGGGTTAGCTTTGTTGGTGCACTCATTTCTCATTCTCTTTTCTCTCATTTCACTCACTCACACACACACTCACCTGAGAGAGAGAGAGAGAGCCCCAGCAGCAGCAGAAGAGGCAGCAGCATCAGGAGCAGCAGCACTCACAGCATCAGCAACAGCTTCATTAGTAGCAGCAGCAGCAGGCAGCTTCAGCAGTAGCTGAAGCAAACAACTACAACAACAATAACAGCAGCTGCCCCAGCAGCAACAACAACCCAACAACAACTACAACATCATCACCATCATCATCATCATATGCAGAAGCAGCAGCAGCAGTTGCAGCAACACCAGAGGCAGCAGCAATTGCAACAGCAAGCAGCAGCAGGAGGAGTCCTAGCACTTGCCCGAGCTCTCACCTCCTCCATACACCTTGTCACCAGCTTCTAGGATCCCTTAGGGTATATTTTCTAAACCCTATTGCTTGTTTGTGTAGCTTATGTGCTAATTGCTTCGATTAGTGCTAAATAGCTTAGTTTAGTGCTAATTGTGGTGTTTAAGTGGAATTGTGGATAATTGTTGATTTGGTTAGCTAGCTTAGGTTGGTTTAGTGTTAGTTAGGCCACTTCGACTGAGAGATCCCCAGATTTCACTAAAATACCATATAGTTTGTGTTTTGTGCTAAATTGGTGTTTTAAAGCGATATTAGTGACTTTTGTGATCTGCTATAGACCCGATGCCTTCAGGTAAAAATTGGGAAAACTGGGGCATACTACCTAGGTCTAGAGAACACCACATGAACACGAGCCCCAAACCCCATGTTCAGGCCGCCAATTTTGGGATTCTGGCCGCAATTTGCGGCCAGGAAGAGGAGATGGGTCTTGGGGTTTTGGGTAGGGTACTCTGCAGTGTTTTCTAGGTCATTGGCATGTATAGTTTTGTAATATCTTACCTGTAGGAAAATCTGGGACTATATGTCGCTTTTGTGTTTCGTCGAGTTTGCGCGATACGCGCGATACGTGAGTGGGTTCTGTGATCCAGCGTATCGCGGCGTGTCGCGATGGTTTTTAGACGCGTACACACACGATTCAGCGTATCGTGCACACGCGCGTTTAGTTCGCGACGCGAGTTTCTCGTTTCGATTCGATATCGCGTTTCGCGAGATTTGTGGCTTATATGTGATTTCCATGTTATGTTTACAGGTTTGCAGGCAGGAGCTACGAACACGGCTACAGGGGAGCGAGTGATAGGATTCACCCAGCGTGGAGTTTAGGTGAGTAGATATAACATCTACAGGGGAATCGCCCGCATGGCGTTATGCGTCTGGGCTAGGATTCAAGTTCCTGTCGCACATTCTACGTCATTGTAGAATTGCGTTTTACTGCATTTCCTAGATATAGCTATATACTGTGACTAGCAGCCGTAGGACACTGCACACATTATTGACGATTCATGTTGCACGAGCACGGATTGCATGCTACACACACACCGTCAATAATTGCCATGTCACACACTACCCTTATAGCTACCATTGCTTACCACACTTGACATCTAGTTTATCGGTATACCTATAGTGTATCATACCTTTAGTGATAGGTATATTTTCACTTGCGATACAGCTACAGGTATACCTCCTACATATTTTACCTATACCGGGAGGGATTTCCTACATATGTTACTATACCCAGGGGGGTATACGACATCAGTTCCTATAGGTAGATACCTATACTTTGCTACACCTGAATGTTAGATACATATTCAGTGGTTGTCGCATATTCACATTACTGATGTTACTTAGCTGTACCTTATCATGATTTCGCATACATCTGGTTCAGCTATATACTTGTGTTTACCTGCTCGCATTCAGATATATCGCATACATTATTCTTGTGTTTATGCATTGTTTATCTGGACTTTATATGATGTTTTCGGGATTTGGGAACCGCGGGAGTTCATGAAATTATGCATACATGTAACAACCCGGTTTCCTTGATATGATATTTCGAGCGACCCCCATGAGTTTTATCGGTGCTGATTACCTACTCCATACGAGGTGTGGTTGCCGTATGAGAGTACATGGTGGGGCCCGGTATGGTTCCCCTCGGCAAGAAGATCGATGGGTTTGCCGATTGAGCCTGGAGGCGGGCGAGTACCTACCGGTGATTGTTTTGACCTGGCAGTTGTCTGGAGGCTACTGGCCAGAGTAGAGAGATGGATGCGGGATGACCTGTACTGTCGAGGCCGAGGGCCGACACTGCAGACGAACCCCGTGGGCTGTCCGGACTGACGGAGCCCCATATACGAGGATTTCTGTGTCGATGCTTGGCACACGGTTTCATGATATTTCTTTAACCCCTTTTTGTATATATAACAGGGGACTTAGCCGTTGTTATATATACCCTTACACCAATATTAGTGGAATGGGACGCTAATATATGTGTATTGCCCCCATCATGTTTATTTCTGTACATATATTTACCTTTAGGATGCTAGAAACTCACTTGAGATTGGACTTGGGATACTAGGTGATTCATTGGGATTTGGACATTGGATATACCTATGTGATTGGTGACTTGTACATTCGGGATATAGGAGATTACTCGACATTGTACATTGAGGAGATGTGAGACTTATTTGATGTGAGTGCCCAATGTGGGGCCTGGTTTGAGGATTTGGGATTGGAGTATCTTGGTGGATTGTGATCCTGCCACGATGTCAGGTTTCCGTGGAAAATGACATATTCCACCCTACACCTCACCATTACCTATCTTATGCACAGATTCATATATTGGTAGTACTTGTAGTGTACCCTTATGATAGTTGCATATTTGCTTTCTCATATCTCTATTGCATAGACATTGCATACTACTATCATGCCATCATCGCTTCACTTATTGATTGTACCTGTTAGTGTACTCTCCCTATTCCAGCATTTGCATGATATATTATTATTGTAATCGCATATCTTAGATTCATGCTGTACGTGCATTCCTGCGATTACCTGCATATGTTTTATACTATTCACGAGTTGGCAACTCACCCCCGTTGTGCCACAGGTGTTTCAGGTTATTTCCCAGAGTAGTCGAGGCAGGCTATTCTCCTATCCAGCTATCCAGCTACCATCTTTTGCTACAGATACCGCATCAGCTCACAGTACCATTTTGCATAGGTGGGTTAGACGGTTATCTGTATTATATTTTGTACCTTCGTTGTATTGTACTCTCCATCTACTGTTGTATTATTGACATAGAGACTTGGTGAGGACGTAGTGTGTATTATGGTGGATTTGGTGTCTTTATATATACAGCTTTTCTCTACTGTCCTTATTCTTCTGTTGTACTCATATTGATAGTCTTTAGAAAAATGGGGTGTTGCTAAAATTTTAAAGAAAGAAAGGAAGACTTTTAAAGAATTTGGGTTGCGATTTCAATTGTTTTCAAAACTTATATTATCTTTTCCGTATTTCTCATGGTTTAGATTTCTGGGTTTGGCTTTCTTTTACTACGTTGCGTCTTTAGGCGTTGCGTAGTATTAGGGCCGTCACGGGCCATTTTGGGGTCGTGACAAAGTTGGTATCAGAGCGTTAGGTTTTACCTTTCGGAGTGTAGGATGACCTTAGTATGATGGAGTAGGTAGCTTAA
The DNA here is from genome assembly GCA_030015575.1 of Agapanthus africanus. Classification (NCBI taxonomy): domain Eukaryota; kingdom Viridiplantae; phylum Streptophyta; class Magnoliopsida; order Asparagales; family Amaryllidaceae; genus Agapanthus; species Agapanthus africanus. Next base: position 700,602,218 of record CM057339.1, on the reverse strand, counting down.
GCAGAGTAACGTAGTGTGTGTATGTCTGCAGCATACCCACAGCGCGGTACCTTGCATTAAGTGACCTAAGTACAATTTGCTTGACATTCCTTCCTTGATGATTCATATCTTTGAGATTCGGTTTCCTCATTCTTATCGAATCTCATCTTATATCTATTTATAGCCTTGTCGCCGATGACTATGGGGACTCAGAGTGATGCAGCGAGGGCCGAGGTCAGAGTTAGCTCGGGTGAGACGAGTACTGACCAGGATGGCACTCTAGTTGCACGGGTGCAGACGGATCAGCCTACCACATATACTATGGATAGACTGTTGGTAGAGATGCAGGAGTTCCGACAGACGATGAGTTCATTAGTTGACGTCGTTCGGGAGCTACGACAGGAGGTGGTCCCCCCTGTTACTCAGCTGTCCCTTACGATCAGCATGCAGCAGTCCGTCACCTATATAGCACCAGTGGTTGCAGCCCCAGTTGACGAGGCACATATTTCAGAGGCTCAGAGGGTTCCAGGACAGTGGAGGACTCGTACCAGCGTACCAGCCCAGAGGCAGAGGTTTGGTCGTCGAGACAGATTTCGTGGCCGTCGCGGGAGTAGCAGAGGCTTAGGACGAGGACAGTCGTTCAGCTCTTATCCCCAGGATGGTCAGCAGTCAGCACGTGGATGTTTTCGATGCGGAAGCCTTCAGCACTTCGTCAGGGATTGTTCCTTAGCACCTCGTCATGATCGCTTCCAGAGAGGCCGTGGACATGGAAGGTTTGCTCAGAGGGCTCAGGCTACCAGAGGAGTTCATCCAGCTGCGAGTAGAGGGCAGACACAGGAGTTTGCTTCTACTCATCGGGACGCGCAGACGTCCAATGTGGAGTTTTCAGGTACCCTTGAGTTATATTTTATTTTCTCTTGGTGTATTTGTTGTTTCATGCTTGTACTGTGGTTGGGTAGATTAGTCGTAGTTGTACTAACTTCTGTCAGCGATCCTTTTGTTGCGCGACACGTATTTCAGTTTCGTGCCAATCGGATAGGAGGTAGAGATTCGTCCGTCGTTTTGATCCTTCTAGAGATGTTGGATTTGACGTTCTCCTGGGCACGGACTGGTCAGTTACGTGTTAGGCGTCGGTGGACTACCGTGTGGAAGCAAGATAGGTTTTGTTTTCCCCGGCAAGTCAGTTCTTGTTGTACATGTGGATAGTTGTGCCGCCTCTTACAGCTTGAATTTAGCCTGTTAGCTAGTCGGCTACTGAGGAGAGGTCGTGGATTCTTGACGTTCATTCGTGATACCGGAGCCACCGTAGGATTGTCGGACCGGGTTCTTCTCGTGCGAGAGTTTTTCCGACGTTGTTCCAGATGAGCCGGCGAAACTGAGGGAGCTTAAGGATCAGCTGCAGAGTTTTGGTTTGGGGAGTTTTGTGCGTCTGAGTGTTTCGCTTTTGGAAACTCCTATTTCTGTTCGTCGAGGAGGAAGACGGCAGTTTAGGGTTGCGTATCGACGGATCGTCAATTGAACCGGCTTACGGTGCGGATAGGTATCCTTCATCTCGCCGTGACGATTTCTTCGATCAGCTCCAGAGTGCGAGACATTTCTCTAAGTTTGTTTGGGATCAGGTCATCATTATTGCGGATTCGGAGTGACGGCATTCCGAAGACTGCCTTGTGCGTGCTACGGGCTTTGTGTGTTTTTGTGAGTCGTTGGATTCACTGTCGCCCTAGCAGCACTCGTAGATATGATGAGCCAGATTTCTGCAGGCCGTTCCTCGACCAGTTTTTGTTGTGTTATTTACGACACTCTGGTCTACTTAATGTGTCTTGAGGGACAGGAGTAGCACTTGAGGATTTGTTATGCAGATACTGGGAGAGCACCAGCAGTTGCTAAATTCTCGGAGTGTTTCTTCAGGCTTGTTTGTGTTGACTCCTAGGTCTTGTAGTCACGGGAGACGGTTCCGTATGGTTCCGAGGGAGATTGTGACCGTACGGCTTAAGTCCAGACTTGTGTGCAGGACGGAGATCCGCAGATTGTTGGGCTTGGCAGGTTTTTGCCGCCGTTTCATGCAGGATTGCTAGAGTAGTGCTGCACCGTTGACTGAATTGACCAAAAGGAGGTTTCTTCTCTTTGGACTGAGGCATGTGTACGGAGTCTTCAGCAGTTGAAGATTCAGTCAACAACTGCATCAGTCTTTCTTTGCTTTTGGTTCGGGCGACCTTGTCGTTTAACTGTAATGTTTCGTGAGTGGGCTCGAGGGTGTACTGAGGTGACACCATAGAGATATCGCTTTTGCTTTCTCTACACTTGGGGAAAGTACGAGGAGGATATTCCACTCATGATCTGGAGATGGCCGCGGTGGTTTTGCGTTGGAGATTTGGGGACACTACTTGGTTGATAGTCGTGTCAGATTTTCCACGGACCGCTAGAGCTTAATGTACATCTTCCTGCAGCAGATTTGGATTGTTGTGATGGTCTTCTGCAGATTTACAGTTCTTGTGTGATCGTTGAGTATAGCTTAGTTCGCCTCTACGGAGGGGACAGCTTGCTCATGTCCGCACCCGACCACTTTCCTTAAATCGTTTCCGCGAGACACTGCCCGTCGAAGCTCGTACGTCAGAAGTACTTGAGCATATTCGGCTGGGTAATGATTCGGAGACCTTGATTGTGACAATGATGTGCTAAGTTAGGGACACGTTTGCGTACCTGCCATTATCAGGTAGAGGCGTGTAATCCTAGAACACGCATATCTGTCAACTCTCTCTGTGCATTCAAGTTCCACCAGCTTTGGCGTGACTTGTGAGGTAGTTACGAGTGGACAGGAATGTAAGGAGAAGTTTCAGGTTTCGTTTCAAGGTGTCAGTCTTGTTGTGTGCTTGGGTCGAGCATCTGAGGCCGGCTGGAGAATTGCAATCTTTTACCTTTCCGAAGCAGGAATGGGAGCAGATCTCCATGAATTCCGTTATGGTTTCTACCCAGTTAGTTAGGGTGTGACTCCATTCGGGTTCTTGTCATCCGGTTTCACTCAGTTTGCTCAGTTGTTTGGTTAAGTTTGTGTGTTTGTTGTTTTGTTTGGTCGTCAGCAGCTTGGAATCGTCACTCGCCATCGTTAGGGTTCTCTTTCGATAGCTATTATCAGGAGACACTCCAATTGGCCACCCTTAGGCTTAGGGGTTAGGTCGTGTCGATCGCCAGCCTGTTGTTTTCTGACTCTGCGAAGGTAGGATTTTGGACCCCAGCCATGTCTAGAGAATTCGGAGTTAGTCCAGTTGTGTTCAGGTCAGGATGAGAACTGTCCATTGCAAACAGATATTTTATGCGACAGTGTTGGTCGCAGGCTTGAGTGCGCAGTGGCAAGTCATGGATTCCTATGGACTTTCCGATGAATGACGTGTTGGATTTTGGGAAGCTTATCCCAGGATTTTAAGGTCCTTTAGATCCTATTAGCAAGTTAGTCTTGTTGCCTTTAATTTGGCACTTCCGCCCAGATTATTGGATTTTCACCCCGTATTCCTTGTGAAGATACTTTACATTTACCTTCATGACCTTTCTCACATGTTTTGGCACCAGACCATTTAGCTGGACGCGATCTTTCGTTCACCCGCAGCCATGTGTGTTAATGGCTCGACAGGTGGAGAAACGTCGGTCAAAGGTCTTGCCATCTGTGAAGGGTTTTCTTGGACGTAGCCATATAGTGAGGTAGTCACTTGGGAGGCTGCGAGCGAGATTTGAGGATTTTAATCTTCTTTTTGAAGGTACAGGTAACAGTATAAGTTTTAAATTCGGGGACGAATTTCTTTTAAGGGGGGGAGATTGTAACACCTTAGAATGTGTTTTGTAGCTAATTATATTTTAAAATGTGGTTTTTAATAAAAAGTTTACCAAATTAAGTTTTAAACATTTTATCTTATTTAATGTGTATTTTATTATATTTTTGTTAGGCACACACACACTTGTGCATGTAAACTAGGGTTGTTTTTGGGGTTATACCATGATTAGCAACATGGTTAACTAACCATTTTCTCTATTCTAGTCTTAATGTTTGTTTAGGTGCATGGTTGTAATTAGTAGTGATAGTTTTAATAAGGGTTTTATTTTGAATTTGTGGTTTGGTTCATGGTTGACCTTGTGGAGAGAGAGAGAGAGCATGGGCATCATGACTTTGCCCATGCCTCATTTAATGAGGAGAGAGGGAGTGAGAAGAGAGGAGGGGTTAGCTTTGTTGGTGCACTCATTTCTCATTCTCTTTTCTCTCATTTCACTCACTCACACACACACTCACCTGAGAGAGAGAGAGAGAGCCCCAGCAGCAGCAGAAGAGGCAGCAGCATCAGGAGCAGCAGCACTCACAGCATCAGCAACAGCTTCATTAGTAGCAGCAGCAGCAGGCAGCTTCAGCAGTAGCTGAAGCAAACAACTACAACAACAATAACAGCAGCTGCCCCAGCAGCAACAACAACCCAACAACAACTACAACATCATCACCATCATCATCATCATATGCAGAAGCAGCAGCAGCAGTTGCAGCAACACCAGAGGCAGCAGCAATTGCAACAGCAAGCAGCAGCAGGAGGAGTCCTAGCACTTGCCCGAGCTCTCACCTCCTCCATACACCTTGTCACCAGCTTCTAGGATCCCTTAGGGTATATTTTCTAAACCCTATTGCTTGTTTGTGTAGCTTATGTGCTAATTGCTTCGATTAGTGCTAAATAGGCTTAGTTTAGTGCTAATTGTGGTGTTTAAGTGGAATTGTGGATAATTGTTGATTTGGTTAGCTAGCTTAGGTTGGTTTAGTGTTAGTTAGGCCACTTCGACTGAGAGATCCCCAGATTTCACTAAAATACCATATAGTTTGTGTTTTGTGCTAAATTGGTGTTTTAAAGCGATATTAGTGACTTTTGTGATCTGCTATAGACCCGATGCCTTCAGGTAAAAATTGGGAAAACTGGGGCATACTACCTAGGTCTAGAGAACACCACATGAACACGAGCCCCAAACCCCATGTTCAGGCCGCCAATTTTGGGATTCTGGCCGCAATTTGCGGCCAGGAAGAGGAGATGGGTCTTGGGGTTTTGGGTAGGGTACTCTGCAGTGTTTTCTAGGTCATTGGCATGTATAGTTTTGTAATATCTTACCTGTAGGAAAATCTGGGACTATATGTCGCTTTTGTGTTTCGTCGAGTTTGCGCGATACGCGCGATACGTGAGTGGGTTCTGTGATCCAGCGTATCGCGGCGTGTCGCGATGGTTTTTAGACGCGTACACACACGATTCAGCGTATCGTGCACACGCGCGTTTAGTTCGCGACGCGAGTTTCTCGTTTCGATTCGATATCGCGTTTCGCGAGATTTGTGGCTTATATGTGATTTCCATGTTATGTTTACAGGTTTGCAGGCAGGAGCTACGAACACGGCTACAGGGGAGCGAGTGATAGGATTCACCCAGCGTGGAGTTTAGGTGAGTAGATATAACATCTACAGGGGAATCGCCCGCATGGCGTTATGCGTCTGGGCTAGGATTCAAGTTCCTGTCGCACATTCTACGTCATTGTAGAATTGCGTTTTACTGCATTTCCTAGATATAGCTATATACTGTGACTAGCAGCCGTAGGACACTGCACACATTATTGACGATTCATGTTGCACGAGCACGGATTGCATGCTACACACACACCGTCAATAATTGCCATGTCACACACTACCCTTATAGCTACCATTGCTTACCACACTTGACATCTAGTTTATCGGTATACCTATAGTGTATCATACCTTTAGTGATAGGTATATTTTCACTTGCGATACAGCTACAGGTATACCTCCTACATATTTTACCTATACCGGGAGGGATTTCCTACATATGTTACTATACCCAGGAGGGTATACGACATCAGTTCCTATAGGTAGATACCTATACTTTGCTACACCTGAATGTTAGATACATATTCAGTGGTTGTCGCATATTCACATTACTGATGTTACTTAGCTGTACCTTATCATGATTTCGCATACATCTGGTTCAGCTATATACTTGTGTTTACCTGCTCGCATTCAGATATATCGCATACATTATTCTTGTGTTTATGCATTGTTTATCTGGACTTTATATGATGTTTTCGGGATTTGGGAACCGCGGGAGTTCATGAAATTATGCATACATGTAACAACCCGGTTTCCTTGATATGATATTTCGAGCGTCCCCCATGAGTTTTATCGGTGCTGATTACCTACTCCATACGAGGTGTGGTTGCCGTATGAGAGTACATGGTGGGGCCCGGTATGGTTCCCCTCGGCAAGAAGATCGATGGGTTTGCCGATTGAGCCTGGAGGCGGGCGAGTACCTACCGGTGATTGTTTTGACCTGGCAGTTGTCTGGAGGCTACTGGCCAGAGTAGAGAGATGGATGCGGGATGACCTGTACTGTCGAGGCCGAGGGCCGACACTGCAGACGAACCCCGTGGGCTGTCCGGACTGACGGAGCCCCATATACGAGGATTTCTGTGTCGATGCTTGGCACACGGTTTCATGATATTTCTTTAACCCCTTTTTGTATATATAACAGGGGACTTAGCCGTTGTTATATATACCCTTACACCAATATTAGTGGAATGGGACGCTAATATATGTGTATTGCCCCCATCATGTTTATTTCTGTACATATATTTACCTTTAGGATGCTAGAAACTCACTTGAGATTGGACTTGGGATACTAGGTGATTCATTGGGATTTGGACATTGGATATACCTATGTGATTGGTGACTTGTACATTCGGGATATAGGAGATTACTCGACATTGTACATTGAGGAGATGTGAGACTTATTTGATGTGAGTGCCCAATGTGGGGCCTGGTTTGAGGATTTGGGATTGGAGTATCTTGGTGGATTGTGATCCTGCCACGATGTCAGGTTTCCGTGGAAAATGACATATTCCACGGAAACCTGACATCGTGGCAGGATCACAATCCACCAAGATACTCCAATCCCAAATCCTCAAACCAGGCCCCACATTGGGCACTCACATCAAATAAGTCTCACATCTCCTCAATGTACAATGTCGAGTAATCTCCTATATCCCGAATGTACAAGTCACCAATCACATAGGTATATCCAATGTCCAAATCCCAATGAATCACCTAGTATCCCAAGTCCAATCTCAAGTGAGTTTCTAGCATCCTAAAGGTAAATATATGTACATAAATAAACATGATGGGGGCAATACACATATATTAGCGTCCCATTCCACTAATATTGGTGTAAGGGTATATATAACAACGGCTAAGTCCCCTGTTATATATACAAAAAGGGGTTAAAGAAATATCATGAAACCGTGTGCCAAGCATCGACACAGAAATCCTCGTATATGGGGCTCCGTCAGTCCGGACAGCCCACGGGGTTCGTCTGCAGTGTCGGCCCTCGGCCTCGACAGTACAGGTCATCCCGCATCCATCTCTCTACTCTGGCCAGTAGCCTCCAGACAACTGCCAGGTCAAAACAATCACCGGTAGGTACTCGCCCGCCTCCAGGCTCAATCGGCAAACCCATCGATCTTCTTGCCGAGGGGAACCATACCGGGCCCCACCATGTACTCTCATACGGCAACCACACCTCGTATAGAGTAGGTAATCAGCACCGATAAAACTCATGGGGGACGCTCGAAATATCATATCAAGGAAACCGGGTTGTTACATGTATGCATAATTTCATGAACTCCCGCGGTTCCCAAATCCCGAAAACATCATATAAAGTCCAGATAAACAATGCATAAACACAAGAATAATGTATGCGATATATCTGAATGCGAGCAGGTAAACACAAGTATATAGCTGAACCAGATGTATGCGAAATCATGATAAGGTACAGCTAAGTAACATCAGTAATGTGAATATGCGACAACCACTGAATATGTATCTAACATTCAGGTGTAGCAAAGTATAGGTATCTACCTATAGGAACTGATGTCGTATACCCCCCTGGGTATAGTAACATATGTAGGAAATCCCTCCCGGTATAGGTAAAATATGTAGGAGGTATACCTGTAGCTGTATCGCAAGTGAAAATATACCTATCACTAAAGGTATGATACACTATAGGTATACCGATAAACTAGATGTCAAGTGTGGTAAGCAATGGTAGCTATAAGGGTAGTGTGTGACATGGCAATTATTGACGGTGTGTGTGTAGCATGCAATCCGTGCTCGTGCAACATGAATCGTCAATAATGTGTGCAGTGTCCTACGGCTGCTAGTCACAGTATATAGCTATATCTAGGAAATGCAGTAAAACGCAATTCTACAATGACGTAGAATGTGCGACAGGAACTTGAATCCTAGCCCAGACGCATAACGCCATGCGGGCGATTCCCCTGTAGATGTTATATCTACTCACCTAAACTCCACGCTGGGTGAATCCTATCACTCGCTCCCCTGTAGCCGTGTTCGTAGCTCCTGCCTGCAAACCTGTAAACATAACATGGAAATCACATATAAGCCACAAATCTCGCGAAACGCGATATCGAATCGAAACGAGAAACTCGCGTCGCGAACTAAACGCGCGTGTGCACGATACGCTGAATCGTGTGTGTACGCGTCTAAAAACCATCGCGACACGCCGCGATACGCTGGATCACAGAACCCACTCACGTATCGCGCGTATCGCGCAAACTCGACGAAACACAAAAGCGACATATAGTCCCAGATTTTCCTACAGGTAAGATATTACAAAACTATACATGCCAATGACCTAGAAAACACTGCAGAGTACCCTACCCAAAACCCCAAGACCCATCTCCTCTTCCTGGCCGCAAATTGCGGCCAGAATCCCAAAATTGGCGGCCTGAACATGGGGTTTGGGGCTCGTGTTCATGTGGTGTTCTCTAGACCTAGGTAGTATGCCCCAGTTTTCCCAATTTTTACCTGAAGGCATCGGGTCTATAGCAGATCACAAAAGTCACTAATATCGCTTTAAAACACCAATTTAGCACAAAACACAAACTATATGGTATTTTAGTGAAATCTGGGGATCTCTCAGTCGAAGTGGCCTAACTAACACTAAACCAACCTAAGCTAGCTAACCAAATCAACAATTATCCACAATTCCACTTAAACACCACAATTAGCACTAAACTAAGCTATTTAGCACTAATCGAAGCAATTAGCACATAAGCTACACAAACAAGCAATAGGGTTTAGAAAATATACCCTAAGGGATCCTAGAAGCTGGTGACAAGGTGTATGGAGGAGGTGAGAGCTCGGGCAAGTGCTAGGACTCCTCCTGCTGCTGCTTGCTGTTGCAATTGCTGCTGCCTCTGGTGTTGCTGCAACTGCTGCTGCTGCTTCTGCATATGATGATGATGATGGTGATGATGTTGTAGTTGTTGTTGGGTTGTTGTTGCTGCTGGGGCAGCTGCTGTTATTGTTGTTGTAGTTGTTTGCTTCAGCTACTGCTGAAGCTGCCTGCTGCTGCTGCTACTAATGAAGCTGTTGCTGATGCTGTGAGTGCTGCTGCTCCTGATGCTGCTGCCTCTTCTGCTGCTGCTGGGGCTCTCTCTCTCTCTCTCAGGTGAGTGTGTGTGTGAGTGAGTGAAATGAGAGAAAAGAGAATGAGAAATGAGTGCACCAACAAAGCTAACCCCTCCTCTCTTCTCACTCCCTCTCTCCTCATTAAATGAGGCATGGGCAAAGTCATGATGCCCATGCTCTCTCTCTCTCTCCACAAGGTCAACCATGAACCAAACCACAAATTCAAAATAAAACCCTTATTAAAACTATCACTACTAATTACAACCATGCACCTAAACAAACATTAAGACTAGAATAGAGAAAATGGTTAGTTAACCATGTTGCTAATCATGGTATAACCCCAAAAACAACCCTAGTTTACATGCACAAGTGTGTGTGTGCCTAACAAAAATATAATAAAATACACATTAAATAAGATAAAATGTTTAAAACTTAATTTGGTAAACTTTTTATTAAAAACCACATTTTAAAATATAATTAGCTACAAAACACATTCTAAGGTGTTACATCAGAGTCCGCAAGTTCATGATGTTCACTGAGGATCCCGGATCAATCAATTTGCGATTAATCTGATCCCGTCGCTGTACCCGGTCACGTAAAGCGGCCGATTATGCTCAGCCGTTCCCAGTAGCAAGTCTTCATCCTTAAACATGATTGCGGCGACATGCAGAGCGTACTGGGATTCTTTCATATTAATTTCCGCAAAGCAAGCCTGATACCGCTCAGGGTTTTGTAGAGCGTGAACGAGAACATCTCTAAGATCTTTAGATAGGACCAAGGCATCGTAGATGCTCAGGAGAGACGAAAGCTTTCGGAGATGAGCTAAGACATTATAGTCCACCGAGGAAGGACTTGAGTTTTCATTAGCCGGTTCTCTGCCATCTTCCTCATTAGCCACATGTTTTTCCTTTCCTTTTCGGGCGTTGCCCTGATTTGGCTGCAGAGCCCTGCCGCTTCTGAGCTGGATTTGGTTGGCCTTTTTGGAAAGCTCATCGTCCTCTTCGGGGAAACAGAGCTCCTCCTCAGAGTCGCTGTCAAGATGGATGGCGTAGCATGTCACTAGAGGGATATCTTCATTGGAGTCTTCTTCTAACTCCTCCAGAATTTCAGTCGCTTTTATAGGGAGAAACTCCTTCAATTGAATCATAGTCTTTCCTTCTGTTCATAGTCTTCGAGGGAATCAATATAATTTTGAATGGTCGATCTCCCTGCAGACTCTTTTTCATGTCAAGCTGCACTTTTCCTCTTCTTGAGCATTTTGGATTTTGAGCCTGATGGAGTCAAATTGGCAGATGGAATGGTATGCTTCTTCTGCCCTTCCCATTCCGTTCTGGGATGTTTCTGAAGTAGCTTTAGCATCTTCTTCGTCTTATTAGATATGTGCTTACTCCAAGGGGGCTGCGGCGGGTCGGATTCATTTCTCGAGGCAGCGGGTTCAGCTGTCTGCTCCCAGATGGCTTCAACTTCCCTTTGTATAAAGTTGGTGGTTGCAACTTGATTGTTCACCAACACACTCTTGGACAGCTCGATCTCTCCAGTCTTGTACTGCTTCTCGACCCAATCTTTGAAGATATAGCAATCCTCGATTGCATGACTCACTACTCGGTGGTACGGGCAATATAGAGGATTTTCGGACATTTTTGCTTCATGAGGTCTTTTCAACTCCGGTAATTGTAGACCGTTGTTCAGGGCATCTTTGAATATCTTTTGGACCCTGTCCCTCCTGAAAGAGTAAACCTTGTTCTTTTTCTCCTTTAGGGAAGGCCCTTCTCCTCCCAGCACTGGCTTTCGAGACCGGTTGGTTTTGGATTCGCCTGCCCTTCGCTTTTTTTCATTGTCTGACGCATTGAGGACATTAGTATTGCTGGAATTCCCGCTTCTACGGTTGTCATCCCGCTTGCTTTTCCAAGCCTTGTCTCTCTGAGAGTCCGGGGTAGACTCTTACTTCGAGCATTCCAGCATCTGGGCTTTCTTGGTTAGCTCTTGAAACATCTTGAGGCCTGCTGTACACAAGAATGGGACCATCCAATTACTGAGGTTGCCAACGAGGAGGCTGAAGGACTGGTTCTGCTCCAGCGTCGGTTCGCACTTGACCGTGAGATTACGCCATTGGGTGATAAAGTCGGTGTTGTTTTCATTCTTCCCCGGCTTGGTCCTCACAAGATCAGCAATGGAGATTTTATCACTGACACTCATGAACCTTTGCCGAAACAGAGACTCCATTTTGGCAAAGGTAATGACGGACCCGTCTGGTATACTCGCATACCAGTCAAAAGCGACACCGGTCAGGCTATTGACAAACTGACGAAGAAGGAGCATATCATTGCCCCCTGTATTTCCGCACGATGCTTTAAAGTGGGCGACGTGCTGATTTTCATTTCCCATCTCGTCAAATCTTCCGAAATTAGGAATGACGTAGCCGCTCGGGAACTCGATCAGATAGTACTTATCGTGATTTGGCCGCCCACTACCATCGGTTTCTTTTTGAGCTTCAGCTTCGGCCACCAATGTCTTAACCTTTCTGGTGACCAAATCCATTATCCGATCTTGTGTTAGCGGGATAATGCTATCTGGGGCCAAGGCGTCCCCAGAAGCGGAATGCGGCCGGCTTTCGTCTGGTTCGACCAATCTTGGACCCAAAGAGACATGCATCGACCGCTTCAGATTGTCATCATCCGTCTCATGAGTAGCGACTTGTGCTTGATTGGGAGGCGCTCGAGCAATTTGAGCCGTAAGATGCATCACAACGTTTGTTAGGTCGTCAATTTTCGAATAGAGCTTGGCCATCTCTTTATCTTTGCTCCTGAGCTGTTTTCGAAGCTCTTGAAGCAGCTCTTGCTCCGCGGTCCGGGGACGGAAAGTCGGCTCTTCCTCGCTGTCCGAGCTTGACTCTACATGGACTGAGGGGTATTTCTGCCTATCATCCTCATCGAGAGGGTTTTCATCATCCAGCGGAGGCGGCTGTTTTTGGGAAGTGGCAACCACATTCAAGCTAGATTGGGCTTGGGATGTGGTGGCCCCATCCTTACTATTGCTGCGAAGGTTATCGCTGGGGCGCCCACCCACCATATAGACCGTATAGATAACATATCCATCTGTTTTTTTTATTGGCGGCTGATTTTACGGATTGCTGTCTTGACCCTCCTATTTCGGTAACGGGCAGTTGACTGAAGGCGGCTGGCCTGGTCGGATTCTTGAATGGTGATGACGCTTCTTTTTTGGTTTTGCCCCACGGTTTTTGCGCGGCACAGAGTGCATGGTAGACTCTTGAAGAGACAGTGTCATATTTTTTCTGTTGGGGCCGGGGCACGTCTCTTTGTAGCAACGTTCGGACCACTGTCTTCTTGATTCTGGCGGTCATGGCATTTTTCTGAACCCACTTCAGAGGTTCGAAGGAATTGCTGATTTTTACGGCCGATTCAGCCGCCGTCGCAGGGTGACTCTGCTCTTGAAATCTCACAAGATTCCACTTGGCTGGAGTCCTAGCCCTCTTGTTGGCTCGATACCTCAGCCGCTTCTGTCCCAGCCTTTCTGTTTTGAGCACTTGGCTGGTTACGGCTCTTCGGGAAGCCGCCATAGACTGGGCGATGTAGGGCTTTGGAGATACGCCTGATTGTGCATTTGTTGGAGTCATCGCCTGAGCTCGTCCACAACGTTTGATGTTGCCCTTTATACCGGAAATCTTGCCCCCAGCTGGAGCACCAGAGAGTCATTCAGACACCGTCTTAAGTTTCGGTTGTGGTGCCTTTGTGATCACAACATTCAGCCTCTTGCCCCTTGAGACCGTCTTGGCCACCTGTTTTGCCGTCTTTTCTGCCAGATGAGCGCTACCGGCAGGGTAGAAGATGACGGAACCAAATTGGTGGGGCAGTTCCTCCCACTGTCGACCGAGGCTTGCGGGGAGAACTACACGAGCATTGATCTTGACCACATATGGAATCGGGGTCGCATCAGAAGCTGGATCCATCTTAGGATACATTGTCGTTGAAAGTTGATTGCTGCATATATGTTAAATGAGTTCGCATGAACACTTAACCCCGAGATATGGGAGGAGAGAAAGGTCCCACCGGGCGTGCCAGAATTTGTAGGGTGTTTTTCGTCACCCCATTGAGATGGGAATACGTGCGCTTTTCAGGCGTACTACAGATCCCCTGCATAGGGTAGGCTGGGGTTTATTGATTGTGGGGATCCGAATCTCCGGCAGCCGCAGACTAAGCTGCCGTTAATTACCCCTCGTCTTTGGAGAGAGAGAACCTCCGATTGACGGGTCTAACAGGTCATCCGAACATAACATGTAGTTTTGTGTTTTGAAGGGGTTTGGGATATATCGGGGGCCCCGCAGTGTTTTTATGGGGGTCCCGCTATCCGGATAGCGGGCTGGGGGTCAAGGGGGCTAGCAGCCCCTTTACGGGGCGCGGGGCAACGCCCTGTTAGAAATTTTTTTCTAACGGGGACAGTGTTGTGGAGTATGTGTGTGTATATATACATATATATAAAAATAAAAATAAAAGGGGAAAAGCGCCTAAAGAACACGTGGGCCAGAGCGCCAGCGCCCCACGTGCCTAGTATGGGGGAGCTGGGCGCCAGAGCGCCAGCACCCCACGTACCTAGCACGCGGGCGCAGGGCCTCCCCTACATGCCTTGCACGCGGGCACTAAACGTCAGCAGCAGAAGGGACTTGGTCCCTGAACTGGGAGCTGTGCTCCCGATTTGACTTTTGGAGTTGAACTCCTGACAAGAAATACCTTTTCTTTCTTTTTTTTATGGAGTTAAACTCGCGGCAGAGCTCCACCGCCCCATATGCCTGGCACGGGGGCGCTGGGCGCCAGAGCACCAGCGCCCCACATGCCTAGCACGCGGGCGCTGAGCGCCAAAACGCCAGCGCCCCATGTGCCTGGCACTCGGGCGCCCCATGTGCCTGGCACGCGGGCGCTAGGCGTCGGCAACAGAAAGGACTTGGTCCCTGCACTGGGAGCTGTGCTCCCGATTTGACTTTTGGAGTTGAACTCCCGACAAGAAAGACTTTTTCTTTCTTTTTTTTATGGAGTTAAACTCTCATGAACTTTGATTTGTGGAGTTAAACTCCAAGAAATCCTTGTAAATGCTCAAGGGAACCCTTTCTTCTCCCTTGGGCCTTGGATCTTTCCTAAAATGGGATCTCTGGAGATGGGTCTCCTTCCTTCTCTTCTGTTGTCCGGATCTTGGAGAACAAGAGGGGGTGAGATTTAGAAATCTCCCATTTTAAAGATCTAATGGAAGATCCGAGCTCCCTTTGGTGGGTTTTGCGGTGGAAAACTATTTATTTTTGGAAAAGGAAGAGTAAAACTCTTGATTTAATTGAAAATGGAAAGAAGGTTCTAGAACCTTGAGGAAGGAGAAGAAGCACAGACCCTAATTTTTTTTGAAAGAGAAAAAAGTTGTCATAGATATTTTCATCATGTTTGCCATTATAGGCTACACACTTTACATATAGCCCTTTGGGCTTTACAAAATGGCATTTTGCCCATCCCATGCCTCATATGCTCATTCCTTTTGCACATAAGCCATGGGCTTTACAAAAATTTGGCTTTATGCCCATTTTTCTTACATTTATTCATAAAATAAAATAAAAGAAATACACAAAAATTATTTATTACAAAATTTTTATTTTAGCATGGGGAAGGCCGGCCGCTTCATGTTCGGGCTCGACCCGGGCATTGGCCCACATGACCTGGGCTTGGGCCTATTTGGCTTGGGGTTGACTTTGATTTTGACTTGGTCAAACGGGGTGTAAATTTTTACCCCAACTTACCTTATAGCTGTTAGTGTATATGCCCTAGAGGCCATTACTGTATCATACTAGTATGTATATTACTTGATGGAAGCTTGGGATATTCACAGTTGTACAGACAATCTTGCTCAATATAGTAGTATGCTACTTGGTTTTTCTCTGCTTTAATGTGTACATGTGTGTTTATTTATTATATCACCTATACGCATTAGTAGAGCCCTTAGGATCTTTGCTTGATTACCGGCGTTATGATGGCGATCACACTCGTAGGGGCTGGGTAATCTACAAGCACATCCTTATACACGTCCCTAGTCGTGGGAGTATCGAGATAGGGCATCGATACTCCGGAGTAGACTAGCGTATGCGCTTCTCATCCCAGCACGGGAGACGGTCTGTCCCACAGCCGTCGGTACGTCGTACTTGAGATAGTATGCGGGTGCTCGTTGGGTTACGAGTACACTAGACAGGACTCGTCGGGAACTGATAGTTGGTATTATACCTATCGTCAGTTATCAGTTCCCAGGTGACACGAGTACAGCTTAGTCCGCTGACTTGACACTGTCACTTCGCCTCGAGTGTGTTCCCACTGTTCTTTGATTACTACCCTACCACGGCTCTACTGAGTCGTGCAAACATGTAGTAGTTGGGAGCATTCCCGAAGCACTTGGAGGCAGTGATGGTTAGACATGATTCGTCTCTCCCGGTATTGGGGGTTGACATCGCGCTGTGTCTAGGAGAGCCATTATACGAGTAGTCCCTGGCCAGGGCAAGCGAGATATACTGGTAGGTTTCCAGTGTTATCTCAGGGTGTATTGGGCTTCACTCCGACACGACTTGTACCTCTTTTAGGGGACTGACGTTTACCGCCCCCTAGGCCCGCCATGCGATGTATCAGACGAACAGACCGGACTGTACGGAGATTGTCACATACAGGCTCAGTAGGAGTTCGGATGGGTTTACCTCATCGGCCTTCTTATCGACATCTACCTGGGGACCGTTACGTACAGCTAGTGCCGCTTGCGGTCTGTGGTTAAACCCACTGCCAGCGTAGTGTCGAGTCTTTAGAGTCCCACACAGAGAGTTTCCCTGCACCGAGCGAAACGTGTAGAGGCCGTATGGTTTTACGGCAAGGCTGCGATCACTTACGTACACTTGTATGCGTATGGTGTTTGGGCAGGCAGTACTAGTAGGCTTTGGTTTAAGCCGGATCCTAGTATTGCACGGATGGATTTGTTTTGTCTTCTGTGCATCCGCATTCTACGGAATACGGATGCAGATGTGTATGCACAGTTTTTCGGAGTGATGAAGTAGGAGGTGCCTCATTAGGGTTTTGGCAGTTGGTTCGGCCAAAACCGTTATGTGGCAGGCTCATTAGGGTTTTGAAAGTTTGTTTGGTCAAAACCATTATGAGCCGCGAACATCATTTACTAATCCTATTAGTGATAATCTTATGATGGCTAATTGCATTGACCATTTGACCCCGTTGACCTCTCTTGACTTTGTTGACCGGTTGACCGGGTTGACCATTGACTTTCAAGAGGGTTCCACACTCTTCTTTTTCTTTTCCTTTTTCTTTTGGATTATGATAATGGTCATTTCAAAGTAGCCATCAACTTTATCTTGATAGGATTAGTAATGATGTTGTTTTGCATTATTTGCAACCATGGTTGTTTTTCTTTTGATCATATTATTATTCTCATTCTCTCTCTTGAAATGAGAAGCTCCATGGTTGCTAGAAAACTCCTTCTTCTTCCTCCTCTTGATTTCTCCTTTGATCTCATGTGTTGAGAGAAAAAGGATTCCACTTGACAAACACATCCATACATCTCCTCTACACATCCTAGGGCTTCTAGATTAGCAATCTCCTTGCCCTAGTTACCTCGGCTTGAGGTGGAGCTCGGTGTACATCTCTCGGGTGGATCGTCTTCGACTCAAGGAGGCCGCGGAGGTGACCGAAGTCTGGATCAACCATTGAGCAAGCAAAAAGAAGAACAACAAGAGAAGAACAACAAAGAAGAAGAACAACAAGAAGAGAAGGAGTTCAAGTTGAGGTATAACCCCTAACCGAGTAGATACATCTCATGTTAGGATGCTAGTGTATTGTTTAGCAAAGATCCGGCTTTTACGGTCCATGTTACAAAGTTTAGAAAATTTTTGTTTTACCGTTTCCGCAACCCCGAAAGTACCGGGAGAGGTAACGTGGACCTAACAGTGGTATCAGAGCCTAACTAAACATAAACTAGCTTGGTAGTAAAGTGTATCGAAGTTCGAAACGGAAAAATCGAAAAAACCAAGTTATAAAAACCTGAGTTTCTGTTAAAATATTTTCTGGTCAAAACAAAATTTGTTATACTCCAAAAATCATCTCAGGGTTTTTAGAAGAAAGCCACCAAAAACGAGCCAGCAACTCGACCAAAGCACCGCGTTTTCGCGGCAATAGCAGGCTATTGCCGCGGAACCGCGGCCATCTTGGTGAGTTGCTGGGTCGATTTTGGTGCAGTGTGTTTCTGACTTGGATTTAGGATTTTTAAGATGGTTTATATGTGCCCAGTTTTTCCAGAATAGAAATTTGTTTTTGGGGGCCTATAAATCCGTATTTTTCTGAACTTCAATATACTTTGACTATAAAGGTTATATCTGTGATGTTCTTATGTATTGAACGTCGGCTAATCGCTATATGTCGATTAGTCGGGGTTATACATATCTGTGATCTGTGATTGTTGTTGATGGTTTGTGTATATGAACTCGTTGGATTGTCGCGGATGAATAGCCGGGGTGGATGTGAGATGAGAGTTTCTTTTTCTTTCATTCATGTAATAAATTTGTAAATTGATGTAATATTATTTGTATGGCCGCACAACCGGGTCGGGGTTGTAGCCGTCATTGTATAATTCTTTTTACTGTTTTTGCTCCTAGAATAGACCCATGGAGGGGGTGCACAAACTATCGGGTATCTCGAAGTGCCGAGTGGCCTACTCATGGCGTTGAGGGAGGTTGCTTCGCTTCGGGTACTTGGCGGGTAGTTTGCCGCACCCGTAGGGGTCTTGGGTGGGGTTTTGGCTATTCATCGCGACCGTGTAATCCGTTTTTCGTTGCAGGCTCGAACGAATCGCGGGTTCCTAGTATATCCAAAGTGTTCATCTGTGATCTGGATTGGTTATCATTGCAGTATATCTATATATAATAACTATTTAGGCGTTGCTTATGTTTTTCAGCCGCGCTAGCCCAGGCCCCGCTCTGTCGTTAGTTAAGTAACCTAACGGGTGATGACGGGGCCCAGTGGCGAATGCGAATGGCATAAGCGTACGTCATATTTTGGTTGTTTTCTGCAATGGTAGGATTTAAATGATGGGACGCATTAAAAGAACTAATGCAAGAAAATAAACCTAAAAGACGTTGTTGGAACAATTTTTCAAAAAGCTGTTATTGCAAGGACGTTCATTTTTGTTTTGCATCGCGGTATTCGGTTGTGAATGCCCAGCACCTCAGTCGACGAAGCAAGGGCCGAGATCCCTTCACCGGGAGTGACCCCTTGGACAAAAGTTTGCGTCAGGGTAATAACTTCACTATAGTCGATTATTCTTGCTTTGCATCGAGGTATTCAATTTGGAATATCCTGCACCTCATTCGACGAGGAAAGAGCCGAGATCCCTTCACAGGGAGTGACCTCTTTAGCAAAAGTTTTCGCCACTATATTTTCAAAAAGGGTGCAATCATGTTCCTTCAACGATATCAAGTTCATTACGTTAACGGGTTTTTCGCCAAAAACCCAGCCGTAGCCCTCCGTCGTTTTGGATAATTAATACTTAGTATTCGTGCTGCGTTTGTTGATTATTCGTCAAGACACAGTGAACGGTAGCTGAGTAATAATTCTCTGTTGCACTGATAGATGCGATTGGTTAGGACGGTCGCATGATTTTGTTGATTATTCGTCAAGGATCATGCGGGCGGGTCTAATGCAATCCTGGATAACGATGGGTTGAACTTGACTAGGACCTTTTGATTTGTTGATTATTCGTCAAGGTCACTTGGGTCCTAGGGGCAAAAACCATATCGGGAGTTTCAAAAGTACTGAAACTTGCAGATTTAGCATACCTTCTGGAGTGTGGTGACTAGAGTGGATTCCATATAGGTCATCACATAATGATGGTTGGATCCCGATCCCACTGATGAGTTGGATTACTCTCGGGAGATTATTTCACTTAACGATCAATGCTATAAACCTAGTAGGTGTCTAGAAAGGTGTTAGCGGGGTTACTCCCCCAGGGAAAAGAGGTTCTTTAATTAAGGAACTTCGCGAAAGCGTTGGAAAACCTCCCTCGAAGTACCGACACTAGCCTGGCTGAAAGGTTAAGCAAGTATTGTGACGTGAATTAAAACCCGACTAGTTCTTCTTTTAAAAGGTTTTAAGAAGAATTTGAGTAAACAGTGGGAGACATCCTGGTTAGATAAATTAATAAACCAATCTAATCTTGCAAGAGCATACTCTGAGTGTTTCTTTTCTCTCTCTCCAGGCAGCAACCTTTTCACGCCCTAATCAAGATAATAAAATGTATCGCTTGACCGATCCGAATTCTTATTCGGGACTGGGGAAAGTTGGTTCAGCTCTAACTTGTGACAACAGTCATGAGTATGAGAATGGGAAAGGGGATTGTATGGATTTCCAGGATACCCAGTTGAAGAAGAAGCATGGTTTTGCATCTACTTCAGGTGTTCTTGTTATTGAGAACTGTTTTACGGTCAGCCCTACCTCCTGGGTACTAGATACCGGATCAGGATCTCATATCTGTAATTTATTACAGGGACTGAGAAAAAGTAGGAAAGTTGCACCGGGTGATATGTCGCTCAGAGTAGAGAACGAAGCACAAGTTAATGCGGCAGCCGTCGGTGAATATCACCTAGTATTGCCAAATGGCAAGACTATGATTTTGAACGATTGCTACTATGTACCCTCCATGGTTTGCAACATCATATCAGTTTCTTTACTCGATAAAGATGGATATAACTTTGTTCTTGAAAAGAATATCATGAACATTTACCTTGATAAGGTACTGGTTGCAGAGGGTACACTGTGTAATGGTATCTACGTTCTAAATCAGAATACAGTTCTCAATATACAAAACACACGCAAGAGGAAGAATTCAGATACGAATGAATCCTACTTGTGGCATTGTAGACTTGGTCATGTCGGAGAGAAAAGACTGAGTAAGTTGCATAAAGATGGACTCTTGGATGCGTTCGAGTTTTCATCTTATGAAACTTGTCAGTCTTGTCTTAAAGGGAAGATGACCAAATCTCCGTTCACCGGACATGGAGAAAGAGCAGCAGAGCTCTTGGGACTCATACATAGTGATGTATGTGGTCCGATGTCTATACGTGCAAGGGGTGGGTTCTCGTACTTCATCACATTCACTGACGATCTCTCTAGGTTCGGATATGTGTATCTGATGAAACACAAATCTGAAGCTTTTGAGAAATTCAAGGAATTCAGGAACGAAGTAGAGAACCAGACAGGCAAAAGTATCAAGATCCTCCGGTCTGACGGGGAGGGGAGTACTTAAGCACGGAATTCCTAGATTACTTAAAAGAGAATGGTATTCTCTCTCAGCTTACTCCTCCTTATACACCACAGCACAACGGTGTATCGGAGTGGAGGAATCGTACCCTATTGGATATGGTTCGCTCCATGATGAGTAGTGCTGAGTTACCTCTTTCATTCTGGGGATATGCGCTTCAGACAGCGGCATACCTTTTGAATCAAGTTCCGTCCAAATTTGTGCCTAAAACTCCGTATGAAATATGGAGCAGTAAGAAACCATGTCTGAAGTTTATTAAGATATGGGGTTGTCCGGCCTATGTGAAAACACAGAAACCGGACAAGCTAGAGGCACGATCAGTTCTGTGTAAATTTGTGGGATATCCTAAAAACTCACTGGGATATCTGTTCTACCATACTGAGGAACAGAAGGTGTTTGTATCTCGCCACGCCACCTTCTTAGAAAGGGAGTTTCTTGCAAAAGAAACTAGTGGGAGTTCGGTAGAACTGGAAGAAATTCAGCGACCACAAAATGTAACTGAAAATTTGGAGGAACCGCTAGATTCTATAACCCCAGACGAACCTCAGCCACTCCGCAGATCTGGTAGGATTTCTCATCCGCCCGAGAGATACTACGGTTTTCTCATAGACGGGGATCGAGAGGATTGCATCTTGGAAGAAGATGACCCTACCAGTTTCAGGCAGGCCATTATCAGTAGGGACTCTGATAAGTGGCAGGAAGCAATGCAATCCGAAATGGAGTCCATGTACGCCAATAAAGTGTGGACCTTGGGGTAAAACCCGTTGGATGCAAATGGATCTACAAAAGGAAACTTGGTGTAGATGGGCAGGTGGAAACCTATAAAGCTAGACTCGTTGCAAAAGGTTTTCGTCAAAGACCTGGTTTGGACTATGACGAGACTTTTTCTCCGGTGGCTATGCTCAAATCCATTCGAATCCTACTTGCCATTGCTGCCTTCCATGACTATGAAATCTGGCAGATGGATGTTAAGACGGCTTTCCTAAATGGTTGTTTGGAAGAGTGTGTTTACATGGATCAACCAGAAGGTTTCGTAGACAGTGGGAGCAGCGGAAGGGTGTGCAAGTTGCTTAAATCCATTTATGGATTAAAGCAGGCATCGCGGAGCTGGAACATCTGTTTTGATGAGGCAATCAAGGAATTTGATTTCATCAAGAACCAAGATGAACCCTGTGTATATAAGAAGATTGTAGGATGAACTGTCGTATTCCTAGTCTTGTACGTGGACGACATTCTTTTGATAGGAAATGATATTCCTATGCTACAATCGGTCAAGCTATTTTTGTCACAAAGGTTCTCCATGAAGGACCTGGGTGATGCCTCGTACATTCTGGGAATCAAGATCTATAGAGATAGATCCAAGAGACTATTGGGACTTTCGCAGTCCAGGTACATAGAGACCGTACTAAAGTGATTTAGTATGGAGGGTTCCAAGCGCGGTAACATACCCGCATTGCACAGAATTACCTTCTCCAAGAAGATGTCTCCTAAGACTGACGAGGAGAGGGTTCGCATGAGCACTATACCCTACGCTTCGGCGGTAGGATCTATAATGTATGCGATGCTATGTACAAGACCAGATGTAGCTTACGCGTTGAGCGCGGTAAGCCGGTATCAGTCAGACCCAGGGGAGGACCACTGGACAGCAGTGAAGAACATTCTCAAGTACCTAAGAAGGACTAAGGAGATGTTCCTGGTTTACGGTAATGGAGACCTCAGGGTTGAGTCCTTTACCGATTCAAGCTTCCAGAGTGACAAAGATGACAGCAAGTCTGTCTTGGGTTTTGTGTTTACCCTCAACGGAGGGGCGGTATGTTGGAGGAGTTCCAAGCAGGATACCGTCGCAGACTCGACGATGGAGGCTGAATACATTGCTGCAAGCGATGCCGCAAAAGAGGCGGTCTGGACGAAGAAGTTCATTAGTGAACTTCAGGTGGTTCCGTCCATTGTTGACCCAATACCTTTGTATTGCGATAACAATGGGGCTATAACTTTAGCGAAGGAACCAAGGTCCCATCAGAAATCCAGGCACATCTTAAGGCGGTATCACCTGATCAGGGAGATCATTGATCGACAGGAGATCGAGGTACGGAGAGTGGACACAAAGGACAACACCGCGGACCCATTCACGAAGGCTTTACCCCAGACTCAGTTCGAGCGGCTGATCGAGATGATAGGTCTTCGATACGCAAGTACATGGCCTTAGTGAAAGTGGGAGATTGTTAGTGTATATGCCCTAGAGGCCATTACTGTATCATACTAGTATGTATATTACTTGATGGAAGCTTGGGATATTCACAGTTGTACAGACAATCTTGCTCAATATAGTAGTATGCTACTTGGTTTGTCTCTGCTTTAATGTGTACATGTGTGTTTATTTATTATATCACCTATACGCATTAGTAGAGACCTTAGGATCTTTGCTTGATTACCGGTGTTGTGATGGCGATCACACTCGTAGGGGCTGGGTAATCTCAAGCACATCCTTATACACGTCCCTAGTCGTGGGAGTATCGAGATAGGGCATCGATACTCCGGAGTAGACTAGCGTATGCGCTTCTCATCCCAGCACGGGAGACGGTCTGTCCCACAGCCGTCGGTACGTCGTACTTGAGATAGTATGCGGGTGCTCGTTGGGTTACGAGTACACTGGACAGGACTCGTCGGGAACTGATGGTTGGTATTATACCTATCGTCAGTTATCAGTTCCCAGGTGACATGAGTACAGCTTAGTCCGCAGACTTGACACTGTCACTTCGCCTCGAGTGTGTTCCCACTATTCTTTGATTACTACCCTACCACGGCTCTACTGAGTCGTGCAAACAGGTAGTAGTTGGGAGCAGTCCCGAAGCACTTGGAGGCAGTGATGGTTAGACATGATTCGTCTCTCCCGGTATTGGGGGTTGACATCGCGCTGTGTCTAGGAGAGCCATTACACGAGTAGTCCCTGGCCAGGGCAAGCGAGATATACTGGTAGGTTTCCAGTGTTATCTCAGGGTGTATTGGGCTTCACTCCGACACGACTTGTACCTCTTTTAGGGGACTGACGTTTACCGCCCCCCTAGGC
Organism: Agapanthus africanus; assembly: GCA_030015575.1. NCBI lineage: Eukaryota > Viridiplantae > Streptophyta > Magnoliopsida > Asparagales > Amaryllidaceae > Agapanthus > Agapanthus africanus. Next base: position 700,578,318 of record CM057339.1, on the reverse strand, counting down.
CCGCCATGCGATGTATGAGACGAACAGACCGGACTGTACGGAGATTGTCACATACAGGCTCAGTAGGAGTTCGGATGGGTTTACCTCATCGGCCTTCTTATCGACATCTACCTGGGGACCGTTACGTACAGCTAGTGCCGCTTGCGGTCTGTGGTTAAACCCACTGCCAGCGTAGTGTCGAGTCTTTAGAGTCCCACACAGAGAGTTTCCCTGCACTGAGCGAAACGTGTAGAGGCCGTATGGTTTTACGGCAAGGCTGCGATCACTTACGTACACTTGTGTGCGTATGGTGTTCGGGTAGGCAGTACTAGTAGGATTTGGTTTAAGCCGGATCCTAGTATTGCACGGTTGGATTTGTTTTGTCTTTTGTGCATCCGCATTCTATGGAATACGGATGCAGATGTGTATGCACAGTTTTTCGGAGTGATGAAGGAGGAGGTGCCTCATTAGGGTTTTGGCAGTTGGTTCGGCCAAAACCGTTATGTGGCAGGCTCATTAGGGTTTTGACAGTTCGTTTGGTCAAAACCATTATGAGCCGCGAACATCATTTACTAATCCTATTAGTGATAATCTTATGATTGCTAATTGCATTGACCATTTGACCCCGTTGGCCTCTCTTGACTTTGTTGACCGGTTGACCGGGTTGACCATTGACTTTCAAGAGGGTTCCACACTCTTCTTTTTCTTTTCCTTTTTCTTTTGGATTATGATAATGGTCATTTCAAAGTAGCCATCAACTTTATCTTGATAGGATTAGTAATGATGTTGTTTTGCATTATTTGCAACCATGGTTGTTTTTCTTTTGATCATATTATTATTCTCATTCTCTCTCTTGAAATGAGAAGCTCCATGGTTGCTAGAAAACTCCTTCTTCTTCCTCCTCTTGATTTCTCCTTTGATCTCATGTGTTGAGAGAAAAAGGATTCCACTTGACAAACACATCCATACATCTCCTCTACACATCCTAGGGCTTCTAGATTAGCAATCTCCTTGCCCTAGTTACCTCGTCTTGAGGTGGAGCTCGGTGTACATCTCTCGGGTGGATCGTCTTCGACTCAAGGAGGCCGCGGAGGTGACCGAAGTCCGGATCAACCATTGAGCAAGCAAAGAGAAGAACAACAAGAGAAGAACAACAAAGAAGAAGAACAACAAGAAGAGAAGGAGTTCAAGTTGAGGTATAACCCCTAACCGAGTAGATACATCTCATGTTAGGATGCTAGTGTATTGTTTAGCAAAGATCCGGCTTTTACGGTCCATGTTACAAAGTTTAGAAAATTTTTGTTTTACCGTTTCCGCAACCCCGAAAGTACCGGGAGAGGTAACGTGGACCTAACAGTGGTATCAGAACCTAACTAAACATAAACTAGCTTGGTAGTAAAGTGTATCGAAGTTCGAAACGGAAAAATCGAAAAAACCAAGTTATAAAAACCTGAGTTTCTGTTAAAATATTTTCTGGTCAAAACAAAATTTGTTATACTCCAAAAATCATCTCAGGGTTTTTAGAAGAAAGCCACCAAAAACGAGCCAGCAACTCGACCAAAGCACCGCGTTTTCGCGGCAATAGCAGGCTATTGCCGCGGAACCGCGGCCATCTTGGTGAGTTGCTGGGTCGATTTTGGTGCAGTGTGTTTCTGACTTGGATTTAGGATTTTTAAGATGGTTTATATGTGCCCAGTTTTTCCAGAATAGAAATTTGTTTTTGGGGGCCTATAAATCCGTATTTTTCCGAACTTCAATATACTTTGACTATAAAGGTTATATCTGTGATGTTCTTATGTATTGAACGTCGGCTAATCGCTATATGTCGATTAGTCGGGGTTATACATATCTGTGATCTGTGATTGTTGTTGATGGTTTGTGTATATGAACTCGTTGGATTGTCGCGGATGAATAGCCGGGGTGGATATGAGATGAGAGTTTCTTTTTCTTTCATTCATGTAATAAATTTGTAAATTGATGTAATATGATTTGTATGGCCGCACAACCGGGTCGGGGTTGTAGCCGTCATTGTATAATTCTTTTTACTGTTTTTGCTCCTAGGATAGACCCATGGAGGGGGTGCACAAACTACCGGGTATCTCGAAGTGCCGAGTGGCCTACTCATGGCGTTGAGGGAGGTTGCTTCGCTTCGGGTACTTGGCGGGTAGTTTGCCGCACCCGTAGGGGTCTTGGGTGGGGTTTTGGCTATTCATCGCGACCGTGTAATCCGTTTTTCGTTGCAGGCTCGAACGAATCGCGGGTTCCTAGTATATCCAAAGTGTTCATCTGTGATCTGGATTGGTTATCATTGCAGTATATCTATATATAATAACTATTTAGGCGTTGCTTATGTTTTTCAGCCGCGCTAGCCCAGCCCCCGCTCTGTCGTTAGTTAAGTAACCTAACGGGTGATGACGGGGTCCAGTGGCGAATGCGAATGGCATAAGCGTACGTCATATTTTGGTTGTTTTCTGCAATGGTAGGATTTAAATGATGGGACGCATTAAAAGAACTAATGCAAGAAAATAAACCTAAAAGACGTTGTTGGAACAATTTTTCAAAAATCTGTTATTGCAAGGACGTTCATTTTTGTTTTGCATCGCGGTATTCGGTTGTGAATGCCCAGCACCTTAGTCGACGAGGCAAGGGCCGAGATCCCTTCACCGGGAGTGACCCCTTGGACAAAAGTTTGCGTCAGGGTAATAACTTCACTATAGTCGATTATTCTTGCTTTGCATCGAGGTATTCAATTTGGAATATCCTGCACCTCATTCGACGAGGAAAGTGCCGAGATCCCTTCACAGTGGTATCAGAGCCAAGCTAAAGATTTAGACAATGTTTGTTATATTACGAAACCGAAACTGCTCCGAAACTTGAAATACGGAAAAATGGTTTCTGTCGATTTTTTAATGGGCTCTAAAATTTTTTAAACAACTGCAGAATGTTATATGTGATATGACATGAACACAGAAGAAATTTGAACACATTTGGCCGGTTTTTGGCCGAGCACACAGCCCTGAAATCCGAGTAGGCCGGCTCCTTAAGGGATTTTTGGGTTCAATTTTTTTTTTGTGTTCCAGACTCTGGGTTTTGGTGTTTCAGGTGTAGTTTGTTTTTGCTAAATTTTCATGTGATGATAACTTTCTGGAAAGGCTATTCGGTGTGTTTCGTAGTCGTAATTCTAACTATATTTCGGGATATTTAGACGGTGTTAAAAAGTTCGAACGGATATCAAATACCCACTTTAACCCTCGCTGGAAATTTTTCCAAGAGTTGGATTTATTCATAATTAAAGAACACTCAAATATCATGCAAGTGATTCGATGGACCCTCGAGAAGAACGAAACCTTAACTCGATTCTATGACCGTAAGAACCGCCGCCAAACCCTCGGGTTTGCGGTAGTTCCGCAGTGCCATAGGTGAGGCAAGGGTTGGCCTTTCTACGGTTGGTCCATTGGTACTGCGGCATGTTCTGAGTATTTTTAAACTGCGCTCAAGTGTTGAGCTTTTTGGAAAAATTTGGGTGTTTGTTGATTCGATCGGAATGTTTAACATCGTCTAGCTTTTTGATGACATGTGATGTTATGTGTTTCTTGGATATGTTATATTGGATCATCGTGTTTTGAATAGCCGGGGGTTTTATGTGAGATGGGAGTTTTTATTTTCATTCATGTAAAATTCATTATATGTACTATTCTTTTATTGGGGCACTTCTGGGTTGAGAATGATGTCACCATTGTTGTATATTATTTACTTTTCCGCATTAGGATAGACCCAAGACGGGGAGCACAAGTAACCGGGTTCTAGAGTCTAGTGGGAGACCATCTCGAGGAGTCGAGTCCGGGTCTCCTAACTCTAGAATTGGTAGGGTTGCTTGCCGCTCTTGTAGGGGTCTAGAGATGTGGGTTTGGCTATTCATCGCGACTGTGTAATTCGTTTTTTATACCGGCTTAAATTAAAACACGGAATTCCTAGTATATCCAATATTTCATATGTTATCTTCTGCTGCTGATATTCTATGATGTGATCACTTTATATGCGTGAGACGAATGCTTTATTATTATATATATGATATATAATAAACGTTGCTTATGTTTGGCACCCGCGCTAGTCCCGCCCCACTATGCCGTTAATTAAGTAACCTAACGTTGCATAACGGGACACTGTGGCGAATGCGGATGGCATAAGCGTACGTTGTATTTTCGTTTCTTCTGTGATCCTTAGGAAGCATAATTGATGAGACTTCATTAATGAGATTAATGAAAGAAAAGAAACCAAAATGATGTTTTAGAATCAAATTTTCAAAAAGGGTAGCTCTAGTTTTTGCTTTGCATAGCGGTATTCCTTGTAGAATATCCAGCACCTTATTCGATAAGGAAAGAGCCGAGATCCTTTCACCGGGAGTGACCTCTTTAGAGAAACTAGCAGATGCTACAACCCACTCGGTTTTTTTATTGCCTTTTTAGTTCTTGCTTTGCATAGCGGTGTTCCTTGTAGAATATCCAGCACCTTATTCAATAAGGAAAGAGCCGAGATCCCTTCACCGGGAGTGGCCTCTTTAGCGGAACTAGTAAAAGCCTAAAAAAATACTCCTTTTCAAAATCACCAGATTCTACAACGATATCAAGTTCATTACGCTCATGGTTTTCTTAAAACCTACGTATCCCTCCGTCATTTCAGATAGGCACTATTTAGTATTCGTGCTGTGTTTGTTGACCTTGTCAAGGCGTAGTGTGCGGTAGCTGATTAGTGCTTATCTGCTAGCATGTGATGCGATTGGATTAGGGTAGTCGTACGGCCTTGTTGACCTTATCAAGGGTCATGCGGGTGGGTTTAATTCAATCAAGAAATAACGGGTAGAACTTGACTAGCGCTTATGGTTTGTTGACCTTGTCAAGGTCATAAGTGGCTTGGGGTAAAAAATATTATCGGAAATTTCAAGTGTTGAAATTTGCAATGAGATTGCATACCTTCTATGAGATAGTTGGATCTCGATACCCATTGCGAGTAAGAGTTACTCCTGGGAGAGTTTTACACATCATAATTAACCGATCAAGTAGGTGTCTAGAATGGTGTTGACGGGGTTATGCCTCTGGGAAAACGGGGTTTATTCTAATTAGGTCCGTGCAAAAGCACAGGGAACCTCCCTCAAAGTACCAACACTGGCCTGGCTAAAAGTTTGACGAACTTGTAAGGTGTAATTAATCCCGGCTAATCTTACCTTTTATGGTTTGAAGGAAGATTTGATAAAAACAGTGGGAGCCATCCTGATTAGATAAGATAATAACCAATATAATCTTGAAAAGAGCACACGCAAAATGATTATCCTTCTCTCTCTCCTAGTAGCGACCAATGTCACGCCTTAATCAAGATAGTAATATGGTTGTATTGACCGAACCCGCTTGTTATACTGAGCTGGGTAACGTTGGTTCTGCTCTAACTTATAAGTGTTATAAGTCCGGGCAGGAAATAGAGGAATATCCGGATTACCATGCCACCCAGATAAAGAATAAGCATGTTGATGCATCTTCTTCGGGTGTGTTAGTTATAGAGAACTGTTTCTCAGTACATCCTGGGTATGTGATAACGGATTAGGATCCCACATATGTAATATGTTACATGGGCTACAGAAAGGTAGAAAACTGGGAAATGGTGATATATCTCTAAGTGTTAGAGAATGGTGCAAGTGTTGCAGCCAAATCAATTGGCAGATATCACCTTGTATTACCAAATACATTGATTCTGAACTAATGTTATTATATACCGAACCTGATATACAACATTACATCAATTATTTTATTAAGTTAAAGAAGGATATAATTCTGTATTGGTGGATAATGTTGTGAACATTTTCCTTAATCAAGAGTTGATTGGATCAGGCACGTTATGTAATTGCATATAAGTTCTAAATCAAACCACAGTTCAAAATATATAGAACACACACAAGAGGAGTAGTTCATAAATGAATGAATCCTTCTTGTGGTATTGTAGACTAGGTCATATCAATGCGACACGACCAGCTAAGTTACATAAGGATGAATATGAGAATCTGTTCGAATTTTCATCTTATGATACTTGCCAGTCTTGTCTCAAAGGTAAAATGACCAGTACTTCGTTTACTGGAAACAGAGAAAGAGTTATTGAACCCTTGGGATAGATACATGATGATGTATTCGGTCCTATATCTACAAATGCCAAAGTTGGTTCTTCGTACTTCATTATATTCACTGATCTTCTCTCAGGATTCGGACATATGTTCCTGATGAAACACAAGTCTGAAACTTTTGAGAAATTCAAAGAATATAAGCTTGAAGATTAAGAACCAGACGGGTAGAAGTATTAAGTCCTTTGATGTGATCAAGGAGGAGAATACTTGAGCATGGAGTTCTTGGAATTTCTAAAAGGAGAATAAGATTCTCTCTCAGCTTACTCCTTCGAATACACCACAGCACAACGGTGTATCGGGATGGAGGTATCGCACCCTATGAGATATGGAGTGCTCTATGATGAGTATTGCTGAGTTACCTGTTTTCTTTTGGTGTTATGCACTTGAGAAGCTGTATACCTATTGAATGGGGTTCCAACCAAATCAGTGCCTACAACTACATATGAGATATGGAATGGAAAGAGACTATGTCTTAAACGAGTTAAGATATGGGGTTGTCCGACCTATGTTGAAAAGAAGAATCCGGACAAGCTCGAGGCAAGGTCAGTTCTGTAAGTTTGTTAGGATATCCCAAACGTTTGCGAGGGTATATCTTCTACCTAACTGAGGAGCAAAAGGTGTTTTGTTTCTCAGTATGCTACCTTTTTAGAAAAGGAATTACTTATGAAGAAATTTGTGGATATGAGGTAGAACTAGAAGTTGTTCCAGCTTGACAAACTAACAGCTGATGATTTGGTGAAACCAAAGGATTCAATAGTCTCCAACGAACCTCAGCCTCTCCGTGGTTCTGGTAGGGTTCCTCATCCACTTGAGAGATACTACGGTCTTCTTGGTGATAGTGGGAGCAAGGATTACATCATGGTAGATGATGGTCCAACTAGGTTTAGGCAGGCCATCATGAGTGGGGACTCTATGAAAAGGCTGGATGCTATACGATCAAAGATGGAATCCATGTACACCAATAAAGTATGACTTTGCATGTTGCACCTGAAGGGGTAAAACCCATTGGGAGCAAATGGATCTTGAGAAGATTCTTGGTGTAAATGGAAAAGTTGAGACTTTCAAAGCTATGCTTAAGTCCATCAGGATCAATGCAAGCATCGCGGAGATGGAACATCTGTTTTGATGTGACAATCAAAGAGTCTGACTTCATCAAAATGGTAGATGAACCTTGTATATACAAGAATGTTGTAGAGAGTAAGGCGGTCTTCCACGTATTGTACATAGATGATATACTCTTGATAAGGAATGGTTTCCTATGCTACACTCGGTCAAGCTCATCTTATCACGATAATTCTCCATAGAATATCTGGATGATACCTACTATATCTTTTGGATTATGATCTATGGTGATAGATCTAAGTAGATGTTTGGAGTGTCCCAAATCCAGGTATATTAACACCATACTAAAGGGGTTTAGTATGGAGGATTCTAAGCGTGGTGGTTCGCCCACTTACTCAGGAATCACTCTCTCCAAAAAGATGTCTCCCGAGACTGATTTGAAGAGAGCTCACGTGCAAGGAATACCTTATGCTTCGGCGATAGGCTCTATCATGTATTCGATGTTATGTACCAGACTAGATGTAGCTGACTCACTAGGAGTAGTGATCAGAAATAAATCGGATCTTGGCAGAATCACTGGACAGCTGTGGAAGACATTCTTAAGTACTTGAGAAGCACTAAAAGAATGTTCTTGGTAGAGCTTCCAGAGTGATAAGGTCGATTGAAAGTCAGTTACGGGCATTGTCTTTACTCTCAGTGGAGGGATGGTATGTTGGAAGAGTTCTAAGCTAGATACCATGGCATAATAGACGATAAAGGCCAATTATATCGCTACCAACGATGCTACCAAAGAATTTTTCTGGATGAATAAGGTTCATATGATGAACTTGGTTCCTACCATTGGACATCCAATACCTGTGTATTGGGATGACAATGGAGCTATGGCTTTGGCCGAGGAACCCTGGTCCCGTCAGCGACCCAGACACATTCTTAGAAAGTATCACCTGATCAGGGAGATAGTTGATCTCCGGGAGATCGAGGTCAGGAGAGTTGATACAGAGGATAACACAGCGGATCCACTCACCGAGGCAATTCCCCAGATGTTATTCGAGAGACTTTTGGGACGTTGGGTATGATATACTACAACTGGCCTTAGTGCAAGTGGGAGACTTTTAGTTATATGTATGCCCTATGTTAGTTATATGTATGCCCTAGAGGCCATTAATGTACATACGATGTATATTGTAGTGGATGCTTGGACATATATATGGAGGACTTTCTTGCTCGACATGATAGTATGCTATCTGGTTGCTCTTTATTTTAACATGTACGCTGATTGTCTCTATGTTACATGTTGATAAAGCCCTTAGGATGAGTACTTGACTACCAGGACTATGATGCAGATCATACTAGTAGGGACAGAGTAGTCGTTAAGTACATCCTTCAAATGTTCCTAGTCGTGGGTGTATCGAGACAGGGCATCGATATACCAGAGTAGACTAGCGTATAGCTTCTCGACCCATGTAGATGGGCGATGGATGATCCCATATCCATTGGTGTTTGACATCAGAGATAGTATACGGGTGCTCAGTGGAGACTGGGTACACTGAACGGATTCGCCGAGAACTCCCAGATGGTATTATACCTAACGTCAGATGGCAGTTCTCTGGTGACACTGGTACAGGTTAGTCTGTAGACCCGAGATCGTCATAGAGTCTTGTGTGATTCCCACTGTGATTTGATTTCGACCTTACCACATTCAAGAGAACGTGCAAAACGGTGGCTTTTGGGTACAGTCCCGAGTCACATGGAGGCAATGAGCGATAGGAGGGGTTTCGTCTTTCCCGGTATTGGGAGTTGACGTTGCGCTGTGCTCGATTGGCTATAACAGGAAGTCCTTGGCCATGGCTGCTTCAGAGATATACTGGATAGTGTTATCAGTAGTTTCTTGACCCGTTATGAGCCTCATATTGACACGACCTATCGAGTTACTGGGGTCTGACGTTTACCACCCCTAGACGAGATATACGACATATCAGACGAAGAGACCGGACTGTACGGTAGTGTTACTGATTAGATTCGCAGGAGTGCGAGCAGGCTTGCTTGTTGATCTTCTGATCGCTCAATACTCGGGTGGCCATTACATTTAGCAGACCGCTTGCAGCTTGTGGGTGTTTGATATGATCATCACCTACTGCCGGCGTGTTGATGAGTCTTTAGAGTCTTACACAGGGGTTTCCTGGCTCAAGCGAAATGGAGTAGGAGCACATATGTGATATATGCGGGACTGAGATTAATACGATATGTGATACCATATTCTATTCTCGCGATTTGTGATATTGGTCGGTTATATGAGATATAGCCGGGTTATCGGATCAAGTGTTTATTCGATAAGTTGCTACACATGATATTAGTCGGTTATATATGATATAGCCGGATTATTAAATCAATTGTTGATTTAATAATTTAATGTATAATTATATATATGATATATTACATTATATTAACTAATATTAAGCTCACTTATGATTTCTTTTTCTCACTTGATGTGCAAATTGTATATATGCGATATGTATATTTGTGTACATATTTGTATCATGCTAGGTTACAAATGCAACTAGGGTTTATAGAGATTAAACCATGCTAGGGTTAAGATTAGGGTTTATATTTTATCATTAAGTAATTCAAAAATTGTGGAATTGGTCATGGTTGATATTTGTTGAAAGCTTGTAGAAGCTTGTAAGCATCTTTGACTTTGTCCACTCTCTTTATCTTGCTTAAGATATTTCTTGACCTAACCTTTAACCCTAGCTCATGGTTAACTCTCTACAAGGGTTAAGCATGACATGCTTAACCCTTGGTTGCATTTTTAACTTCAACAATAATTCATTCTCTCTTGATAATTCATCATCTTCTTCATGAGCTCAAAGAGAAAAGAGTTTTCTAGGCTTTGAGTTTGTGATGAAAACTTGTGAGAATATGAAATCTAATGTGGGAAAAATTCCTACTTCATCATTCTCTATTACTTGCCATTTAGTATAGGGTGTTTGCTTCACTAATTCCATGATTAGTGAAGAGATATCTTGGGTTAGTGTCTCCTCGACGTAGATCATCTTCGGCCTCGAAGATTTCGAAGCAAGCATGTTCGTTTCTTCATCGGAGCCTCTTTAGAGTCCGGGACTTCTTGATCGCAGCGAAGGGACTACTATACGGAGCTAATGAAGTGAAGGACTGGTCTACAAAGGTTTTATTCCTTGCTCACTTAGGATGTATAGTGTTTACATATGTTTTTCCGTCGATTTCTAGTATACGATTCTACGGTTAGGGTTAGCTAGAACGACAAAATTTGAATTTTTCATGGATGATGCCTCCCGAAACCTTACTGCCGTGCTAGGTAACCCTGTAGTGGTATCAGATCCATGCTAGAAATTTAAACAGATTTTGTTAAGATTACGAAACCGAAATACTCCGTAACTTGAAACCGAAAAATGAAGTTTTTGTCGATTTTAAAAGTTGTTCAAAAAAAGTTTTAAACAAGTACAGAGTGATGTATGAGATATATCATGAACACTGTGAAAATTTCAAGGGGTTTCATGAAAATTTGGCTGGCCACATATACCCCCATCTCAGCTAAAACCGAGCCCCTCCCCCTGAAAATTTTTGTGTGTTCCAGTGGCTTGGTTTTAATGTTTCACGTGTTGTTTGTTTTTGCTAATTTTGCATGTGATGTAATCTTACATTATAAACAATTCAGAGTGTTTCGTATTCGTATTTTTAACATTGTTTCGGGTTATTCGCATGTTGTCTAGACGAATTTAAAAAGTTCGATCGAATGTCAAAAACCCATTTTTCCAAGTTTAACGTATTCGAAAAAACATGCAAGTAATCCTATGAACCCTCTAGAAGAATGAAACCCTAACTCGACTTTTTTGGATCGCGGAACCGTGATCGACTTTTTTGGATCGCGCAACATGAGTGAGGCTTGGGTTTGCCTTTCTACGGCTGGTGCATATGTACTGTGGCATATTCTGGGTATTACTAAAACTGTGCTCAAGTGTTGAGCTGTCGGGAAATTGTGGGAACTTGATGAATCGATCGAAAAGTTTAACGTTCGTCCGGATATTATGTGATGGGATACAATATTTGGAATCCACAAGTAGTTATGAGATAACTAATTTGAATGTTATAAATCTAGCAATTTAGTCTCATTTGATCGGTTGCCACGAGATTTTGATGTGATCAAAAGTCCGTCACAATCACGCAGTGTATGCGGATACTCAGCGGGTAACATTATTAGATAGACATGCCTCATAGCCCCGACCAAGTGACTGTAGGAGAACCCCGTCGCCAAAAGCATCCATTCGGGTGCTCGCGGCAGCGGTGTTCCGCCTTAGTGCACTTCGTCGACGACATCGGGGGGTGCGGCCGTCTACTAAAGTTTCCGACGAGCATTCGATCAGGATGTTGGGAATCGTGTTGAATTGACAGACTTGTTATTGTAAAGTGTTTTCAATATCGAGACTAAAATGCGGGGTTTATAATTGTTAGGCATGAGATGTCTAAGGAATTCATTTGGTTAGGCATGGAATCCAAAGCATGAGATATTTCGGGTTTATGATGCCTAAGGTGGTTGCGGTTCCAACTGTTGTAGTTTTTCACTTTCTTTTCTGCGGCCGTAAGTGTAATATGTGGTGTATCGCCGGTTTCGGTGCTATATGTCAACGACAATTGGGATACGCATATTTACTTACGTTGATGGCATGTGATGTTATGTGTTGCTGTGATATGTTATATTGGATCGTCGTGTTTTGAATAGCCGGGGGTTTTATGTGAGATAAGAGTTTTTCATTTTCATTCATGTAAAATTTATTGTATGTAATATTCTTTTATTGGGGCACTTCCGGGTTGAGGATGTTGTCACCATTGTATATTATTTACTTTTCCGCATTAGGATAGACCCAAGGCGGGGAGCACAAGTAACCGGGTTTTAGGGTTCAGTGGGAGACCATCTCAAGGAGTCGAGACCGGGTCTCCTAACTCTAGAATTGATAGGGTTGCTTCCTGCTCTCGTAGGGGTCTAGGAATGTGGGTTTGGCTATTCATCACGACCGTGGAATCCGTGTTTTATATAGGCTTAATTTAAAACACGGAAATCCTAGTATATCCAATATTTCATATGTTTTATTCTGCTGCGATATTCTGTGATGTGATCATTGATTATATTCTGAGACGAATGCTTATATTATATATATATATATATATATGATATATATTATATATTGTTGCTTTCGTTTTATATGTGATGCTTGGGAAGCATAATAAATGGGACTTCATTAATGAGATTAATGAAATAAAAGAAACCTAAAAGATGTTGTAGAAACTTGTCTCGAAAACTGGTAGCTCTAGTTCTTGCTTTGCATAGCGGTATTCCTTGCAGAATATCCAGCACCTTATTCGATAAGGAAAGAGCCAAGATCCCTTCACCGGGAGTGACCTCTTTAGTGAAACTAGCAGATGCTACAAACTCGGTTTGTCTTTTGATTGCTTCTATAGTTTTTGCTTTGTATAGTGGTATTTATGAAATATTCTGCACCTTATTCGATAAGGAAAGAGCCGAGATCCCTTCACCGGGAGTGACCTCTTTAGAAAAACTAGTAAAAGCCTCAAAAACACTCCTTTTCAAAATCACTCGATTCTACAACGATATCAAGTTCATTACGCAAAAGGTTTTCTTAAAAACCTGTCGTAGCCCTCCGTCATTTCAGATAAGTACTACTTAGTATTCGTGCTGCGTTTGTTTACCTTAGCCAAGGCGTAGTGTGCGGTAGCTGGTTAGTACTTATCTGCATAAGCATATGATGTGATTGAGTTAGGATAGTTGTGCGACTTTGTTGGCTTTTATCAAGGGTCGTGCGTGTGGGTTTAATTCAATCAGGAAATGTACGGGTTGAACTTGACCAGCAGCCTATAGTTTGTTGGCTTTCGTCAAGGTCATCGGATGCTAGGGGTAAAATATTATTGGGAATTTCAAGTGTTGAAATTTGCAATGAGATTGCATACCTTCTATGAGATAGTTGGATCCCGATACCCACTGACAGTAAGAGTTGCTCCTGGGAGAGTTTTACACATTACAATTAGCCGATCAAGTAGGTGTCTAGAAAAGTTTTAACGGGGTTACGCCCCTGGGAAAATGAGGTTTATTTTAATTAAGTCCATGCGACAGCACGGGGAACCTCCCTCAAAGTACCGACACTGGCCTGGCTGAAAGGTTGGAAAAATTGTAGGGTGTAATTAATCCCGGCTAGTCTTTCTTTTTAGGGTTTGAAGGAAGATTTGACTAAAACAGTGGGAGCCATCCTGTTTAGATAAATTAATAACCAATCTAATCTTGCAAGAGCATACGCTGAGTGTTTTCTTCTCTCTTTCTCCAGGTAGCGACCATGTCACGCCTTAATCAAGATACTAATACGGATGTATTGACTGAACCCGCTTGTTATACTGAGCTAAGGAACGTTGGTCCCGCTCCAACTTATAATTGTTATAAGACAGAGCAGGAAATAGGGGATTACCAGGATTCCCGTGCCGCCCCAAACGAAGAAAGTACATGATGATGCATCTTCTTCGGGTGTGTTCAATACCAAGAACTGTTTCTCAGTCTCCTCTACGTCCTGGGTATCAGATACCAGATCAGGATCCCACATATGTAATATGTTACATGGGCTACAGAAAGGTAGAGAACTGAGAATGGGTGATAAGTTTCAAGAGTTGGAAACGGTGCAAGTGTTGCAGCCAAGTTTGTTGGCAGTTATCACCCTGTATTACCAAAATACATTGATTCTGAACGAATGTTATTAGATACCGAACCTGATATATAACATCATATCAGTCTCTTTATTTAGTAAAGAAGGATATAATTTTGTATTGCTAGATAATGTTTTGATCATTTCCTATATCAAGTGTTGATCGGTTCAGGCACGTTATCTAAAAGCATATACGTTCTAAATTAAACCGCAATTCTTAACGTACAGAAAACACATAAGGGGAAGAGTTCAGAAATGAACGAATCTTTCTTGAGGTAATGTAGACTAGGTCATATCAATGTGACCCGACTAGCTGAAGTTACATAAAGATGCATATTTAAATCAGTTTGAATTTACATCTTGTGAAACTTGCCAGTCATGTCACAAAGATATGATGACCATAACTCCGTTTATTGGAAACAGAGAAAGAGTTAGATGAACTCTTGGGATTGATACATGATGATGTACGTAGGTCCCCTGTTTACACATGCCAGGAACGGTTCTTTGCACTTCATTACATTCACTGATGATCTCTCAAGATTCGGAGATATGTTCTTGTTGAAACACAAGTCTAAACCTTTTGAGATATTCAAAGAATATAAGTCAGAAGTAGAGAACCAAAATGGGTATAAGTATTATGTCCTTTGATGTGATGAAAGAGAAGAATACTTGAGCACGGAATTCCTGGACTATTCTAAAGGAGAATGAGATTCTCTCTCAGCGTTACTCCTCCGAATAGACCACAGCACGTCGGTGTATCGGGGCGGAGCAATCGCACCCTATGTGATAAGGTGTGCTCTATGATGAGTACTACTGTGTTGTCTATTTCCTTTTGGGGGTTATGCACTTGTGAAGCTGCATACCTATTGAATAGGGTTCCAATCAAATCAGGTGCCTGCCACTCTATATGTGATATGAAATGGGAAGTGTTAGGTCCACGTTACCTCTCCCGGTACTTTCGGGGTTGCGGAAACGGTAAAACAAAAATTTTTCTGGACTTGGCAACATGGACCGTAAAAGCCGGATCTTTGCTAAACAATATACTAGCATCCTAACTAGAGATTTATCTACTCGGTTAGGGGTTATACCTCAACTTGAACTCCTTCTCTTCTTCTTGTTCTTCTCCTTGCTTGCTCCAAGGGTTGATCCGGACTTTGGCCACTCATCTTGAACTCCTTCTCTTCTTGTTGTTCTTCTCCTTGCTTGCTCCGAGGGTTGATCCGGACTTTGGTCACCTCCGCGGCCTCCTTGAGTCGAAGACGATCCACCCGAGAGATGTGCACTGAGCTCCACCTCGAGCCGAGATAACTAGGGCAAAGAGATTGCTAATCTAGAAGCCTTAGGTTGTGTAGAAATGATCAATGGATGGTTTTGTCTTTGTGGGATCTTTATCTCTCAACACATGAGATCAAAAGATGAATCAAGAGGAGGAAGAAGAAGGAGGAGGAACAACCATGATTCATTTCTTTTCTTCTCACTTGAAAACCAAGAGAGAGAATGAGAAAGAAATTCTGATACAAAGAAAAGTAACCATGGTTGCAATAATCAAAAAACAACATCATTACTAATCCCATCAAGATAAAGTTTGATGGCTACATTGAAATGACCATTATCATAATCCAAAAGAAAAAGAAAATGAAAAGAAGAGTGTAGATCCCTCTTGAAAGTCAATGGTCAACAAGGTCAACCGGTCAACAAAGTCAAGAGAGGTCAACGGGGTCAAATGGTCAATGCAATTAGCCATTATAAAATTATCACTAAAAGGATTAGTAAATGATATCCGCGGCTCATAATGGTTTTGACCAAACGAACTGTCAAAACCCTAATGAGTCCGCCTCAAAATGGTTTTGACCGAATCAACTGTCAAAACCCTAATGAGCCTGCCACATAACGGTTTTGGCCGAACCAACGGCCAAAACCCTAATGAGGCACCTCCTCCTTCACCGCTCCGGAAAACTGTGCATACACACCTGCATCCGCATTCCGTAGAATGCGGATGCGCAGAAGACAAAACAAATCCATCCGTGCAATACTAGGATCCGGCTTAAACCAAAGCCCACTAGTGCTGTCTGCCCGAACACCATACGCACACAAGTGTACGTAAGTGATCGTAGCCCTGCCGTAAAACCATACGGCTTATACACGTTTCGCTCAGTGCAGGGAAATTCTCTGTGTGGGACTCTAAAGACTCGACACTACGCTCGCAGTGGGTTTAACCACAGACCGCAAGCGGCACTAGCTGTACGTAACGGTCCCCAGGTAGATGTCGATAAGAAGGCCGATGAGGTAAACCCATCCGAACTCCTACTGAGTCTGTATGTGACAATCTCCGTACAGTCCGGTCTGTTCGTCTGATACATCGCATGGCGGGCCTAGGGGGGCGGTAAACGTCAATCCCCTAATAGCGGTACAAGTCGTGTCGGAGTGAAGCCCAATACACCCTGAGATAACACTGGAAACCTACCAGTATATCTCGCTTGCCCTGGCCAGGGACTACTCGTGTAATGGCTCTCCTAGACACAGCGCGATGTCAACCCCCAATACCGGGAGAGACGAATCCTGTCTAACCGTCACTGTCTCCAAGTGCTTCGGGACTGCTCCCAATTACTACCTGTTTGCACGACTCAGTAGAGCCGTGGTAGGGTAGTAATCAAAGAACAGTGGGAACACACTCGAGGCGAAGTGACAGTGTCAAGTCAGCGGACTAAGCTGTACTCATGTCACCTGGGAACTGATAACTGACGATAGGTATAATACCAACCATCAGTTCCCGACGAGTCCTGTCCAGTGTACTCGTAACCTAACGAGCACCCGCATACTATCTTAAGTACGACGTACCGACGGCTGTGGGACAGACCGTCTCCCGTGCTGGGATGAGAAGCGCATACGCTAGTCTACTCCGGAGCATCGATGCCCTATCTCGATACTCCCACGACTAGGGACGTGTATGAGGATGTGCTTGTAGATTACCCATCCCCCACGAGTGTGATCGCTATCACAATACCGGTAATCAAGCAAAGATCCTGAGGGCTCCACTAATGCGTATAGGTGATATAATAAATAAACACACATGTACACATTAAAGCAGAGACAAACCAAGTAGCATACTACTATATTGAGCAAGATTGTCTGTACAACTGTGAATATCCCAAGCTTCCATCAAGTAATATACATACTAGTATGATACAGTAATGGCCTCTAGGGCATATACACTAACAATCTCCCACTTGCACTAAGGCCATGTACTGGCGTATCGAAGACCTATCATCTCGATCAGCCGCTCGAATTGAGTCTGGGGTAAGGCCTTCGTGAATGGGTCCGCTGTGTTGTTCTTTGTGTCCACTCTCCGCACCTCGATCTCCTGGCGATCAATGATCTCCCTGATCAGGTGATACCGCCTTAAGATGTGCCTGGATTTCTGATGGGACCTTGGTTTCTTCGCTAAAGCTATAGCCCCATTGTTATCGCAATACAAAGGTATTGGGTCAACAATGGACGGAACCACCTGAAGTTCACTAATGAACTTCTTTATCCAGACCGCCTCTTTTGCGGCATCGCTTGCAGCAATGTATTCAGCCTCTATCGTCGAGTCTGCGACGGTATCCTGTTTGGAACTCCTCCAACATACCGCCCCTCCGTTGAGGGTAAATACAAAACCCGAGACAGACTTGCTGTCATCTTTGTCACTCTGGAAGCTTGAATCGGTAAAGGACTCGACCCTGAGGTCTCCATTACCGTAAACCAGGAACATCTCCTTAGTCCTTCTCAGGTACTTGAGAATGTTCTTCACTACTGTCCAGTGGTCCTCCCCTGGGTCTGACTGATACCGGCTTACCGCGCTCAGCGCGTAAGCTACATCTGGTCTTGTACATAGCATCGCATACATTATAGATCCTACCGCCGAAGCGTAGGGTATAGTGCTCATGCGAACCCTCTCCTCGTCAGTCTTAGGAGACATCTTCTTAGAGAGGGTAATTCCGTGCAATGCGGGTATGTTACCGCGCTTGGAATCCTCCATACTAAATCTCTTTAGTACGGTCTCTATATACCTGGACTGCGAAAGTCCCAGTAGTCTCTTGGATCTATCTCTATAGATCTTGATCCCCAGAATATACGAGGCATCACCAAGGTCCTTCATGGAGAACCGTTGTGATAAAAATAGCTTGACCGATTGTAGCATAGGAATATCATTTCCTATCAAAAGAATGTCGTCCACGTACAAGACTAGAAATACGACAGTTCGTCCTACAATCTTTTTATAGACACAAGGTTCATCCTCGTTCTTGATGAAATCAAATTCCTTGATTGCCTCATCAAAACAGATGTTCCAGCTCCGCGATGCCTGCTTTAATCCATAAATGGATTTATGCAACTTGCACACCTTCCCACTGCTCCCACTGTCTACGAAACCTTCTGGTTGATCTATGTAAACGCACTCTTCCAAACAACCGTTTAGGAAAGCCGTTTTAACATCCATCTGCCAGATTTCATAGTCATGGAAGGCAGCAATGGCAAGTAGGATCCGAATGGATTTGAGCATAGCCACCGGAGAAAAAGTTTCATCATAGTCCAAACCAGGTCTTTGACGAAAACCTTTTGCAACGAGTCTAGCTTTATAGGTTTCCACCTGCCCATCTACACCAAGTTTCCTTTTGTAGATCCATTTGCATCCAACGGGTTTTACCCCAGGTGGAGCAATATCCAAGGTCCACACCTTATTGGCGTACATGGACTCCATTTCGGATTGCATTGCTTCCTGCCACTTATCAGAGTCCCTACTGATAATGGCCTGCCTGAAACTGGTAGGGTCATCTTCTTCCAAGATGCAATCCTCTCGATCCCCGTCAATGAGAAAACCGTAGTATCTCTCGGGCGGATGAGAAATCCTACCAGATCTGCCGAGTGGCTGAGGTTCGTTTGGGGTTATTGAATCTAGCGGTTCCTCCAAATTTTCAGTTACATTTTGTGGTCGCTGAATTTCTTCCAGTTCTACCGAACTCCCACTAGTTTCTTTTGCAAGAAACTCCCTTTCTAAAAAGGTAGCGTGGCGAGATACAAACACCTTCTGTTCCTCAGTGTGGTAGAACAGATATCCTAGTGAGTCTTTAGGATATCCCACAAATTTACACAGAACTGACCGTGCCTCTAGCTTGTCCGGTTTCTATATTTTCACATAGGCCGGACAACCCCATATCTTAATAAACTTAAGACATGGTTTCTTACTGCTCCATATTTCATACGGAGTTTTAGGCACAGATTTGGACGGAACTTGATTCAAAAGGTATGCCGCTGTCTGAAGCGCATGTCCCCAGAATGAAAGAGGTAACTCAACACTACTCATCATGGAGCGAACCATATCCATTAGGGTACGATTCCTCCGCCCCGATACACCGTTGTGCTGTGGTGTATAAGGAGGAGTAAGCTGAGAGAGAATACCATTCTCTTTTAAGTAATCTAGGAATTCCGTGCTTAAGTACTCCCCTCCTCTATCAGACCGGAGGATCTTGATACTTTTGCCAATCTAGTTCTCTACTTCCTTTCTGAATTCCTTGAATTTCTCAAAAGCTTCAGATTTGTGTTTCATCAGATACACATATCCGAACCTAGAGAGATCGTCAGTGAATATGATGAAGTAGGAGAACCCACCCATTGCATGTGTAGACATCGGACCACATACATCACTATGTATGAGTCCCAAGAGCTCTGCTGCTCTTTCTCCATGTCCGGTGAACGGAGATTTGGTCATCTTCCCTTTGAGACAGGACTGACAAGTTTCATAAGATGAAAACTCGAACGCATTCAAGAGTCCATCTTTATGCAACTTACTCAGTCTTTTCTCTCCGATATGACCAAGTCTACAATGCCACAAGTAGGATTTATTCGTATCTGAATTCTTCCTCTTGCGTGTGTTTTGTATATTGAGAACTGTATTCTGATTTAGAACGTAGATACCATTACACAGTGTACCCTCTGCAACCAGTACCTTATGAAGGTAAATGTTCATGATATTCTTGTCAAGAACAAAGTTATATCCATCTTTATCGAGTAAAGAAACTGATATGATGTTGCAAACCATGGAGGGTACATAGTAGCAATCGTTTAAAATCATAGTCTTGCCATTTGGCAATACTAGGTGATATTCACCGACGGCTGCCGCATTAACTTGTGCTCCGTTCGCTACTCTGAGCGACATATCACCCGGTGCAACTTTCCTACTTTTTCTCAGTCCCTACAATAAATTACAGATATGAGATCCTGATCCGGTATCAAGTACCCAGGAGGTAGGGCTGACCGTAAAACAGTTCTCAATTACAAGAACACCTGAAGTAGATGCAAAACCATGCTTCTTCTTCAACTGGGTATCCTGGAAGTCCATACAATCCCCTTTCCCATTCTCATACTCATGACTGTTGTCACAATTTAGAGCTGAACCAACGTTCCTCAGCCCCGAATAAGAATTCGGATCGGTCAAGCGATACATTTTATTATCTTGATTAGGGCGTGAAATGGTTGCTACCTGGAGAGGGAGAAAAGAAACACTCAGCGTATGCTTTTGCAAGATTAGATTGGTTTATTAATTTATCTAACCAGGATGTCTCCCACTGTTTCCTCAAATTCTTCTTAAAACCTTTTAAAAGAAGAACTAGCCGTGATTTAATTCACGTCACAATACTTGCTTAACCTTTCAGCCAGGCTAGTGTCGGTACTTCGAGGGAGGTTTTCCAACGCTTTCGCGAAGTTCCTTAATTTAAGAACCTCTTTTCCCTGGGGGCGTAGCCCCGCTAACATCTTTCTAGACACCTACTAGTTTTATAGCATTGATCGTTAAGTGAAATAATCTCCCGAGAGTAAACCAACTCATCAGTGGGATCGGGATCCAACTATCATTGTGTGATAACCTAGATGGAATCCACTCTAGTCACCACACTCCAGAAGGTATGCTAAATCTGCAAGTTTCAGTACTTTTGAAACTCCCGATATGGTTTTTGCCCCTAGGACCCAAGTGACCTTGACGAATAATCAACAAATCAAAAGGTCCTAGTCAAGTTCAACCCGTCGTTATCCAGGATTGCATTAGACCCGCCCGCATGATCCTTGACGAATAATCAACAAAATCATGGGACCGTTCTAACCAATCGCATCTATCAGTGCAACAGAGAATTATTACTCAGCTACCGTTCACTGTGTCTTGACGAATAATCAACAAACGCAGCACGAATACTAAGTATTAATTATCTGAAACGACGGAGGGCTACGGCTGGGTTTTTGGCGAAAAACCCGTTAACGTAATGAACTTGATATCGTTGAAGGAACGTGATACACCTTTTTGAAAATATAGTGGCGAAAACTTTTGCTAAAGAGGTCACTCCCTATGAAGGGATCTCAGCTCTTTCCTCGTCGAATGAGGTGCAGGATATTCCAAACTGAATACCTCGATGCAAAACAAGAATAATCGACTATAGTGAAGTTATTACCCTGACGCAAACTTTTGTCCAAGGGGTCACTCTCGATGAAGGGATCTCGGCCTTGCCTCGTCGACTGAGGTGCTGGGCATTCATAACCGAGTGCCTCGATGCAAAACAAAAATTGAACGTCCTTTGCAATAACAGCTTTTTGAAAAACTTGTTCCAACAACGTCTTTTAGGTTTATTTTCTTGCATTAGTTCTTTTAATGCGTCCCATCATTTAAATCCTACCATTGAAGAAAACAACCAAAATATGACGTACGCTTATGTCATTCGCATTCGCCACGGGGTCCCGTCATCACTCGTTAGGTTACTTAACTAACGACAGAGCGGGGGCTGGGCTAGCGCGGCTGTAAAACATAAGCAACGCCTAAATAGTTATTATATGCAGATATACAGCAATGATAGCCAATCCAGATCACAGATGAACACTTTGGATATACTAGGAACCCGCGATTCGTTCGAGCCTGCAACGAAAAGCGGATTACACGGTCGCGATGAATAGCCAATACCCCACCCAAGACCCCTACGGTGCGGCAAACTACCCGCCAAGTACCCGAAGCGAAGCAACCTCCCTCAACGCCATGAGTAGGCCACTCGGCACTTCGAGATACCCGGTAGTTTGTGTACCCCCTCCATGGGTCTATCCTAGGAGCAAAAACAGTAAAAAGAATTATACAATGACGGCTACAACCCCGACCCGGTTGTGCGGCCATACAAATAATATTACATCAATTTACAAATTTATTACATGAATGAAAGAAAAAGAAACTCTCATCTCACATCCATCCCGGCTATTCATTCGCAACAATCCAACGAGTTCATATACACAAACCATCAACAACACAGATCACAGATGTGTATAACCCCCACTAATCGGCGTATAGCGATTAGTAGACGTTCAATACACATATAACATTACAGAGATAACCATTAGCCAAAGTCTACAGAACATCGACCAAAAATACGGATTTTTGAGCCCCAAAAACTAATTTTTCGTTCTGGAAAATCTGGGCAGAAAAGTCATATTGTAAAAATCCCAAAATACCCATATAAGAACACTGCAGCAAACAGGATCCCCAACCGAGTTAACTCGGCCGCGGTTCCGCGGCATAAGCAAGCTTATGCCGCGGAAACGCGGCGCTTTAGTCGAGTTGGGTGATCATTTTTCTTCAGTATTCTAACAAAAGCCTGAGCCGATTTTTAGTGTATAAATTTTTAATTTTTGAACAGATCTAAAAATCGGCAGAAACTGAATTTTCCGGGGTAATTTTGCGGGTTTTCGTCCGGTCGATATTCTTAAAACTTTGCTAACATGCTAGGGTGTGTTTAGTTAGGCTCTGATACCACTGTTAGGTCCACGTTACCTCTCCCGGTACTTTTGGGGTTGCGGAAACGGTAAAACAAATTTTTTTCTGGGCTTGGCAACATGGACCGTAAAAGCCGGATCTTTGCTAAACAATACACTAGCATCCTAACTAGAGATTTATCTACTCGGTTAGGGGTTATACCTCAACTTGAACTCCTTCTCTTCTTCTTGTTCTTCTCCTTGCTTGCTCCAAGGGTTGATCCGGACTTTGGTCACTCATCTTGAACTCCTTCTCTTCTTGTTGTTCTTCTCCTTGCTTGCTCCGAGGGTTGATCCGGACTTTGGTCACCTCCGCGGCCTCCTTGAGTCGAAGACGATCCACCCGAGAGATGTGCACCGAGCTCCACCTCGAGCCGAGATAACTAGGGCAAAGAGATTGCTAATCTAGAAGCCCTAGGTTGTGTAGAAATGATCAATGGATGGTTTTGTCTTTGTGGGATCTTTATCTCTCAACACATGAGATCAAAAGATGAATCAAGAGGAGGAAGAAGAAGGAGGAGCAACAACCATGGTTCATTTCTTTTCTTCTCACTTGAAAACCAAGAGAGAGAATGAGAAAGAAATTCTGATACAAAGAAAAGTAACCATGGTTGCAATAATCAAAAAACAACATCATTACTAATCCCATCAAGATAAAGTTTGATGGCTACATTGAAATGACCATTATCATAATCCAAAAGAAAAAGAAAATGAAAAGAAGAGTGTAGATCCCTCTTGAAAGTCAATGGTCAACACGGTCAACCGGTCAACAAAGTCAAGCGAGGTCAACGGGGTCAAATGGTCAATGCAATTAGCCATCATAAAATTATCACTAAAAGGATTAGTAAATGATATCCGCGGCTCATAATGGATTTGACCAAACGAACTGTCAAAACCCTAATGAGTCCGCCTCAAAATGGTTTTGACCGAATCAACTGTCAAAACCCTAATGAGCCTGCCACATAACGGTTTTGGCCGAACCAACGGCCAAAACCCTAATGAGGCACCTCCTCCTTCACCGCTCCAGAAAACTGTGCATACACACCTACATCCGCATTCCGTTGAATGCGGATGCGCAGAAGACAAAACAAATCCATCCGTGCAATACTAGGATCCGGCTTAAACCAAAGCCCACTAGTGCTGCCTGCCCGAACACCATACGCACACAAGTGTACGTAAGTGATCGTAGCCCTGCCGTAAAACCATACGGCTTCTACACGTTTCGCTCAGTGCAGGGAAACTCTCTGTGTGGGACTCTAAAGACTCGACACTATGCTGGCAGTGGGTTTAACCACAGACCGCAAGCGGCACTAGCTGTACGTAACGGTCCCCAGGTAGATGTCGATAAGAAGGCCGATGAGGTAAACTCATCCGAACTCCTACTGAGTGTGTATGTGACAATCTCCGTACAGTCCGGTCTGTTCGTCTGATGCATCGCATGGCGGGCCTAGGGGGGCGGTAAACGTCAGTCCCCTAATAGCGGTACAAGTCGTGTCGGAGTGAAGCCCAATACACCCTGAGATAACACTGGAAACCTACCAGTATATCTCGCTTGCCCTGGCCAGGGACTACTCGTGTAATGGCTCTCCTAGACACAGCGCGATGTCAACCCCCAATACCGGGAGAGACGAATCCTGTCTAACCGTCACTGTCTCCAAGTGCTTCGGGACTGCTCCCAACTACTACCTGTTTGCACGACTCAGTAGAGCCGTGGTAGGGTAGTAATCAAAGAACAGTGGGAACACACTCGAGGCGAAGTGACAGTGTCAAGTCAGCGGACTAAGCTGTACTCATGTCACCTGGGAACTGATAACTGACGATAGGTATAATACCAACCATCAGTTCCCGACGAGTCCTGTCCAGTGTACTCGTAACCTAACGAGCACCCGCATACTATCTCAAGTACGACGTACCGACGGCTGTGGGACAGACCGTCTCCCGTGCTGGGATGAGAAGCGCATACGCTTGTCTACTCTGGGGCATCGATGCCCTATCTCGATACTCCCACGACTAGGGACGTGTATGAGGATGTGCTTGTAGATTACCCAGCCCCCACGAGTGTGATCGCCATCACAACGCCGGTAATCAAGCAAAGATCCTGAGGGCTCCACTAATGCTTATAGGTGATATAATAAATAAACACACATGTACACATTAAAGCAGAGACAAACCAAGTAGCATACTACTATATTGAGCAAGATTGTCTGTACAACTGTGAATATCCCAAGCTTCCATCAAGTAATATACATACTAGTATGATACAGTAATAGCCTCTAGGGCATATACACTAACAGGAAGAGCCCATCTCTTAAGGATTTTAAGATTTGGGGTTGTCCGGCCTATGTTTAAAAGCAAAATCCGGACAAGCTCGAGTCAAGGTCAGTTCTGTGGAAGTTTGTTGGATATCCCAAGCATTCGCAAGGGGATATCTTCTACCACACTGAGGAGCAAAAGATGTTTTGTTTCTCAGCATGCCACCTTTTGGAAAAGGAATTTCTTGTGAAGAAATTAGTGGTCATGAGGTAGAACTGGAAGGAGTTCCATCTATACAAACTGCAGCTGATGATTTGGTAGAACTGGAAGATTCAATAGATCCCAACAAAGCTCTGCCTCTCCGCCGATCTGGTAAGGTTCCTCATCCACCTGAGAGATACTTCGGTTTTCTCTATGACAGTGGGAGCTAGGATTGCATCATGAGATGATGACCCAACTAGTTTCGAGCAAGCCATCAGGAGTGGGGACTCTATGAGAATGGCTGGATGCTAAGCGATCTGAGATGGAATCCATATACACCAACAAAGTAAGGACTTTGGTTGCTTTATCTGAAGGGTTAAATCCCCATCCGGAGCAAGTATATCTTGAGAAGATTACTTGGTGTACATGGAAAAGTTGAGACTTTCAAAGCTAAGACTTATTGCAAAAGGTTCTCGTCGTCGACCAGATGTGATAATGATGAAACCTTTTCAAGTCTCTATGCTTAAGTCCATTCAGATCCTACTTGCTATTGCTACATACTATGACTACGATATCTGGCAGTTGGGTGTCATGACTGCTTTTCTAAATGGTGATTTAGAAGAGAGCGTCTATAAGTACATAGCCAGAGGGCTTCGTAGATAGTGGGAGCAGCGGAAACATGTGCAAGTTGCTTTATGTGATAAAACAGGCATCGCGGAGTTGGAACATCTGTTTTGATGTGGTAGTCAAAGCGTTTGACTTCATCAAAATGGTAGATGAACCTTGTATATACAAAAAGGTAGTAGGGAGTATGGTGGTGATCCTCGTATTATACGTGGATGACATACTCTTGATAGGAAAGGAATTTCCTATGCTACACTCGGTCAATCTCCTTTTATCACAAGCATTCTCCATATAGGATCAAGGTGATACCTCCTAAGTCCTTGGTTTTGGATCTATGAGATAGATCTAAGTGGAAGTTAGGATTTTCACTAGGTGTAGTGAGATGGTATCAATCGATCCTGGGAAGAATCACTGGATAGCTTCCAGGGTGGTAAGGTCGACTGAATATCAGTCACAGGTATTGTCTTTACCCTCAGTGGAGGGACGGTATGTTAGAAGAGTTCCAAGCTAGATACCGTGGCTAACTAGACGATAAAGGCTGGATACATTGCTACCAAGGATGCTACCAAAGAGGCAGTCTGGATGTATATAAGTTCATGAGATGAACTTCGTTCCTACCATTGTGTGACAATGGAGTTGTGGCTTAGGCCTAAGAACCCCCGTCCCATCTTTGGTCCAGACATGTTCTAAGATAGTATCACCTGATCATGGAGATAGATGATCTCCACGGAGATCGAGGTTAAGAGAGTAGACTACAGAGGACAACACGGCGGATCCACTCACAAAGGCCTATTCCCAGGAGAGACTTTTATGGGATGGTTGAGTATGAGATACTTCTACCGCTGCTGATTGTTAGGTATGATATACTACAATAGATGGCCCTAGTGCAAGTAGGAGATTGTTAGTTATATGTATGACCTAGAGGCCATTACTGTACATACGATGTATATTGTAGTTGATGCTTGGACATATATATGGAGGATTTTCTTGCTCGACATGATAGTATGCTATCTGGTTGCTCTTTATCTTAACATGTACGCTGATTGTCTCTATGTTACATGTTGATAAAACCCTTAGGATGAGTACTTGATTACCAGGACTATAATGCAGATCATACTAGTAGGGACAGAGTAGTCATTAAGTACATCCTTCAAATGTTCCTAGTCGTGGGTGTATCGAGACGTCATCGATATACCAGAGTAGACCAGCGTATAGCTTCTCGACCCATGTAGATGGGCGATGGATGATCCCATATCCATTGGTGTTTGACATCAGAGACAGTATACGGGTGCTCAGTGGAGACTGGGTACACTGAAAGGACTCGCCGAGAACTCCCAGATGGTATTATACCTAACGTCAGATGACAGTTCTCTGGTGACACTGGTACAGGTTAGTTTGTAGACCCAAGATCGTCATAGAGTCTTGTGTGATTCCCACTGTGCTTTGATTTCCACCTTACCACGTTCAAGAGAACGTGCAAAACAGTGTCTTTTGGGTACATTCCCGAGTCACATGGAGGCAATGAGCGATAAGAAGGGTTTCGTCTCTCCCGGTATTGGGAGTTGATGTTGCGCTGTGCTCGATTGGCTATAACAGGAAGTCCTTGGCCAAGGCTGCTTCAGAGATATAATAGTAAGTGTTATCAGTAGTTTCTCGACCCGTTATGAGCCTCATATTGACACGACCTATCGAGTTACTGGGGTCCGACGTTTACCACCCCTAGACGAGATATACGACATATCAGACGAAGAGACCGGACTGTACGGTAGTGTTACTGATTGGATTCGTAGGAGTGCAAGCAGGCTTGCTTGTTGATCTTCTGATCGCTCAATACCCGGGTGGCCGTTACGTTTAGCAGACCGCTTGCGGCTTGTGGGTGTTTGATATGATCATCACCTACTGCCGGCGTAATGACGAGTCTTTAGAGTCCTACACAGGGGTTTCCTAGCTCAAGCGAAACGGAGTAGGAGCACATATGTGATATGTTCGGGACCGAGATTAATACGATATATGATACTGTATTCTATATTCGCGATTTATGACATTGGTCGGTTATATGAGATAGCCGGGTTATCGGATCAAGTGTTAATTCGATAAGTTGTTACACATGATATTAGTCGGTTATATGTGATATAGCCGGATTATTAAATCAATTGTTGATTTAATAATTTAATGTATAATTATATATTTGATATATTATATTATATTAACTAATATTAAGCTCACTTATGATTTCTTTTTCTCACTTGATGTGCACATTGTATATATGTGATATGTATATTTGTGTACATATTTGTATCATGCTAGGTTACAAATGCAACTAGGGTTTATAGAGATTAAACCATGCTAGGGTTAAGATTATGGTTTATATTTATCATTAAGTAATTCAAAAATTATGGAATCAGTCATGGTTGATATTTGTTGAAAGCTTGTAGAAGCTTGTAAGCATCTTTGACTTTGTCCACTCTCTTTGTCTTCCTTAAGATATTTCTTGGCCTAACCTTTAACCCTAGCTCATGGTTAACTCTCTTAATCTCAACAATAATTCACCCTAGAGGCCATTATTGTACATATGATGCATATTATTGTGGATGCTTGGACATATATAGAGAGGACTTTCTTGCTCGACATGATAGTATGTTATCTGGTTACCTTTATCTTAACATATAGACTGGTATTTATATTGTCTTGCTCTCACATGTTGATAAAGCCCTTAGGATATGTACTTTACTACCAGGACTATGACGGAGATCATACTAGTAGGGCCAGGGTAGTTAACAAGTACATCCTTTAATTGTTCCTAGTCGAGGGAATATCGAGACAGGGCATCGATATTCCAGAGTAGACTAGCGTATACGCTTCTTGACCCATATGATGGGTGATGGATGATCCCATATCCATTGGTGTTTGACATCAGAGATGGTATACGGGTGCTCAGAGGAGACTGGGTACACTGAACAGGACTCGCCGAGGACTCCTATGTGGTAGTATACCTATCATCAGATAGCAGTTCTCTGGTGACACTGGTACAGGTTAGTCTGTAGACCCGAGATCGTCATAGAGTCTTGTATAGCTCCCACTGTTCTTTTATTTCCTCCCTACCACGCTCAAGAGGAGTTGTGCAAACATGTGGATTTTGGGTACAGTCTCGAGTCACATGGAGGCAATGAGCGATAGGAGGGGTTTTGTCTCTCCCGGTAATAGGGGTTGATATTGCGCTATGCTCAATTGGCTATAACTGGAAGTCCCTAGCTAGGGCTGCTGCCGAGATTTGTTGATAAGTGTTATCAGTAGTTTCTCATACCGTTATAGGCCAGACATCGGCATGACTTATCACGTTACTGGGGTTTGACGATTTTCACCCCTAGACATGATATGCGACATATCAGACGAAGAGATCGGACTGTATGGTAGTGTTACTGATAAGCTTCATGGAGAGTATAGACGTGCTGGCTTGTTGATCTTCATATCGCTCAATACCCGGGTAGCCGTTATGTCCAGCTAGTACCGCTGATGGCTTGTAGGCGACTGATGTGATCATCACCTACTACCGGCGTATTGACGAGTCTTTAGAGTCCCACACAGAAGTTTCCTGGTTCGAGCGAAATGAAGTTGAGTACATATGTGATATGTGCGTGGGCCTGATTAAATACGTGTATATGATATCGTATTGTAATCTGGCAGTTATCTGGTATCGGTTAGGTCATATATGATATGACTAGATTATCGAATCAAGTGTTGATTTGATAATGTGATATTCAGATAAATGATATTAGTCGGTTATATGTGATATAACCGGATTATTAGATTAAGTGTTGATTTAATAATATGATATATATTATATGTGATATAATTATATCTTAACTAATATCATTAGCTCACTAATTGCTTTATATATATATTAATGTATATATATATATATTATATGAAGCATGGCATATTTTTCTATGTTTAGAAAATGGAAAAATGAGGTGTAAATTGTAGAGATATTTTGGGTACGGATGAGGCATGGGCTTATATGGTTTTTTATTAGTCTTGAATCACTATTCAAGCATGGTTGCAATTTAGAATTGCAATTTATTCTATGCTTGAATGAGTGAGGAGAGAGATGATTCATATTATTGTTTCTACACTTGCTTCATGCTTAATGCCTTAGCCATTTTCCTTGAGCTTCTTCTTCCTCTTGATCTCTACAATTTCTTCATCTCACCTCCAAGCTCAAACCCTCACATGAGATGTGAATCATTGAGCTTGTGAGTAACCTAGTGAGCTAATCATATCCCCAACTTCATCATCCCACATCAAACTAGCAATTTAGTGTGGTGTGTTTCATACACTAAAGAAGTTTAGTGTAGAGTTAGCTTGATCTAGAGGAACTTTGGGTGGATCGTCTTTGGCGTGAAGATCATGAAAGAGGATCGTTCAACTCGAAGAGGAGCCTTGTAGAGTCGCGTGGACTTCAACCTGGAGCTTTAGAAGAGAAGGACTCGAACTACAAAGGTTGTATTCTTGTTCTATAGATGTAAAATAGTTTACATTTGGTATTGTCTAAATCTCTAGTTAAAGATTCTAAGTTTAGAGTTGTTTAACATGACAATTTTTTGAAAATGACATGGATGATACCTCCCGAAACCTTGCTGTCATGCTCGGGAACCCTATATTATACTTATGAGTTGGCAACTCACCCCCGTTGTGCCACAGTTCTTGCAGGTTGACCGCATGGATCAGTAGCGGTATCGTTGGCACATAGCTTGCTTTTGGGTGATTTGCTATGGTATGTAGGACATATTGGATCGTGCCTACTCTTGTATTATTATTCCTGTTGTATCTAGTCAACTCCATCAATCAGAAACTAGTATTTATATAATTAGTAAGACTTAGAAATACTTATGCTTGAGAGACTTAGAGCGACGGATTATATGTTCGCTATTGGGGGATTTGATGTCTTGCCTCTTTACATTATCCTTTTGTGTTGATCTTTGCCGTTGGGCGTCGTATACATATATTCCTGACTTACGTGGTTGTGATTCCACCGATTGGCGAAGAGCTAGCTCCCGCTTGGGGATGCCTTTTATATTATCATGTATATGTAGTTTCGGTTCAAAATATATAAGGGAGGTGCTGCCTAAATTTTTAAGACGAAAAATGTTTCACTACAATATCATCCATTTGCATTTCAATTATCATTACCTATGCATTTAAGAAAACGTTTGATTTCATCATACTTTTATTTCAAAACTTCACCTCTTTTATTTTCTTTAAAAGGTTTAGATTTCTGGGCTTCGGCTTACTTAATTTACGTTACGCCTTTAGACGTTGCGTGATTTTAAGTGCTGGTCACGAACTTAATTTCGGGTCATGACATTTGTGATACACTTATCGATGATATACGTTTCCGTTATATGAACACAATGATAGGAAACCGCAGAACTATCAATGAGTACTATGTTGTATAAGCATAGACGCATATATTACACTACACCTCATTGATGCTACCATGGCACTGTAGGATCTCTATACTACGTGATGCGTATGTTAATGCCGATACGAGGCATATGAATTCCCTATATCCGGAAAATCCAATTTTAATTATATGCTACGGATATGGGTGGAATTGCTTTCTACTTATTACACTTATAGAACATTTGCACAAATACTAATGATTGCCATGCTGCAAGAGCACAGACGCGAATGCTATACTACACATCATTAGTATTGCCATGACACAGTAGAACTGTTATGTTTGTTCCATGCATGTCTATACTTAAGTAATGTACCTTTCTTACCTGCTAAGTATTGCGAATACCAGTAGCATTGATATTCGTATTCGATTCTTATGAGTTTACAAGATGTTTTACCTTCGATGATATATCTGTGGTATGGGAGGCTGTTATATATGTATATATATAATATATCATCAGAATGATCTATGCAAGTATCTGTATTCTTTTCTTAATATTTCTGGATACGATGAGTTGATGTCCATCATGAGCTTGATGTTTTCTGATTGTTTTTATTCTGAACCGAGTAGGGGAGATATACGGTTACAGACTTGCTACTTATCTGGGCTGAGTGGGGGAGTAAACAGACAGATACCTGGTGGACCCGGTCAAGACCGAAGGGCAGGAAAGCCTCATTTGAGGCGGATAGCCTAGCGAGGACACTCTATACCGGAGATAGAGATGAGCACGGCAAATATATCGGGGATACTAGCCGGAGCTAGATATGAGCACGACGGATATCCAGGGGATACTGACCGGGGCTAGGGATATCAAGGGGCGATCATCTGTTGAGATGGTGTCGACGGCATCTGAATTTGCGTGTCGGTGATGGACACGAAGGATTTTAGGATTTGTGTGTCGGTGATGGACACGAGAGATTGCTGATTTAGGGTGTCGATGCTGGAGATCCATATATCGATATGCTGCTATCATACGAGGTATACATTTAAATTGGTGCATTATTGTAGCCGACCAGGACTGATCTGGGGGACAGTACCTGAATACCTTTTTACCGGTTGTTGCTTATAAAAAGGATTTCTAGAATGAGCTATAGTCTCAGTAATTCGACATGTCTAGAATGACACTGGGATCTTTTAAACCGTAAATCTCTTATCACTCTTTACTAAAATAGCAAGACGTATATCTTAAATAAGATACTTATTATATTTCCTACTATCACGTCTGCTTTTATGCCGTGATATATGTATTCCGCGGCTATTTTAAAGCGGTTTTACATATATATTTTCGGCTACCTTTGGGCTAATACCTAGAAACAGGTCATTTTCATATGATATGTTCTACTTTGGGATCACATGATGGATCGTGTTGCATTTATGATATTTATGCATATCATATATATATTAGTACAGAATATGATAATACTATTTTTATGACCTAGGATATTGTTGTGCATTTATATTTCCACCTTGTGATGTATTTTTATTCACTGAGTTGGCAACTCACCCCCGTTGTGCCCCAGTTTCTTGTAGGTTTTACCGCTCGGATCATCGGCGGATTGCGGCACACTCTTCTTTTCAGTGATTTCTTTGGTAGGTGGGCTACTGTTGTTTCGTACCCACACTTGTATACTTATATATTCTTGTATCCAGTAAAAACTCCATCGACTTAGAACTTGTATATTGTGGACTTGGAAGTGAGACTTAGAGTTGTGTGTTTTGGGCGTCGCATTCGTTGGAGTCGACTCTTTTATTCTTGTTGGTTTTGTTTCACTTTTCTTTTCTTCGCCATTAGGCATCGTATATTATCTTCTTGGTTGCTCTGCCGTTTGGGCATGGAAGTTAGCTCCCGTTAGGATGCTGTTTATATTGTTATGTTGTATCGGGTGTTATCCAAAATTTACAAAGGAGGTGCTGTCGAATTTTACAACGTCATAGGTTCTTTTCAAACATACTTATGTAGACTTCAATGTTTATTTTAAACTGATTCCATCTAATGACTATTTTAAACCTCACCTCCAATATTTTTAAAAAAGGGTTTAGATTCTAGGTTTTCGTCTTACTTGGACCGCGTCAACGTCTTTAGTTGTCACGTGATTTAAGTGCCGGTCACATGCCACTTTCGGGTCGTGACAGTAGTGATACGACGTGTTCTGAAGAAATGCAAAGGGTAAAGTAGGAGTGGCAGGGATATATGCGACTTTGTCACGAATCAAGACAAGCCAAAACCAAGGGTGTAAAAAGGTTCGGTCAAATTGGTTCATGAGTTTTTAAGGTAAGTCATGGGTCACTGTACTAGAGAGAGAGAAAAGAAACACTCAGTGTGCACTCTATCAAGATCATATTGGTTATAAGTTTATCTGATCAGGATAGCTCCCACTGTTTCCTCGAATTCTCCTTCAAACTCTAAAAGGAGAACTAGTCTAGATCATTTACTCTTTACAAGTTCGCTAACCATTCATCCAGTCCAGTGTTTGTACTCTGAGGGAGGTCCCCCGTGCTTTCGCATGGACCCAATTAATAATCTCATTTTCGCAAAGGCGTAACCTTATTAACACTTTCTAGACACCTCGTAGGTTAGATAATTGCGATGTGAAGAAATCTCCCTAGGAGTAATAAATACTCATCGGTGGGAATCGGGATCCAACTATCATCATGTGATAACCTAATGGAATCCACTCAAGTTACCACACTCCAGAAGGTATGCACATGCTTGACAAGTTTCCCGTATGTTTGAAACTCCTGATACGGTTTTTGCCCCTAACGACTTATGACCTTGACTAGGTCAACATATCATAAGTCGCAAGTCAAGTTCAACCCGTCATTATCCTGCATTAATTAGACCCACCCGTATGAGCCCTTGATTAGGTCAACATGACCATACGAATGTCCTAACCAATCGCATCACCATTCAGCAGAAATATACTACAGAGCTACCGAACACTACGTCTTGACTAGGTCAACATACGTAGCATGAATACTAAATAATACTAATCTGAAATGACGGAGGGCTACAACTGGTTTTTGGCGAAAAACCTTTAACGTAATGAACTTGATATCGTTGAAGGAACTCGAGTGGCTTTGAAATAGAGTGGCTTAAGCTCCACATTTTAAAACTAGTAACATAAACTTTTGCTTAAGAGCGAACTCCCAATGAAGGGATCAAGGTTCTTCCCTCATAGAATAAGGTGCGGGATATTCCTAACCGAATACCTCTATGCAAAGCAAAAGAACACGACCATGAGTTTTGAAGAAAACATAGTAGTTTTAAAATTGGCTGCGAAAATATCATTTAGGTTTATTTTTCCTTGCATTATTTCGATAATGCGTTCCAATCATTTTATGTTTCCAAGCCACAAAAGAAACAACCAAATTAACATACTTTTTATATGCCATCCGCATTCTCCACGGGGCCCCGTCATGTACCGTTAGGTTACTTAACTAAAAGTAGAGCGGAGGCTGGACTAGCGTAGATGTAAAACATATAGAAGCATCAACTATATATATATATATATCAACATCACAGGCAGATAACAACCATCACAAGCATGCGGACAACAATATGGAACAACAGATAATCTAGGAGCCCTACGTTTCATTTGAGCCATAAATGAGATGCGACGTTCCCCGGTCATGTGGATAGCCAGTACAATGAAGATCCTAGACCTTTACGAGTGTGTCAAGTTACCCGCCAATCCTTGAAGTGAGGCAACCCCAATCAAGATAGTGAATGGGCCACCCAGCATTTTACGAAATCCGGTAACTTGAGCACCCCTCCGTGGGTCAACCTATACCCCATACGAGTGAGGAGAATAGCCCGCCAATTCTAGAGTAAGGTCCCCCGGTCTCAATGCCATGAAATGTGGGCTCATTGCCCTTTAGAACCCTGCTATTCGAGCACTCTGTAGGGTGTTTCTCGTCACCCCATTGAGATGGGAATACGCGCGAGCTTGTCAGGCGCATTACAGATTCCCCCTGCCTAGGATAGGCAGGGGTTTATTGATTGTGGAGATCTGAATCTCCGGCAGCCGCGGACTAAGTTGCTGTTAAATACCCCTCGCCTTTGGAGTGAGGGAATCTCTGATTAACGGGTTAAACTGGTCATGCGAAATCAATGTGCAGTGTTGTGTTTTGAAGGGGTTTTAGATATATCGGGGGCCCCGCAGAGTTTCTACGGGGGTCCCGCTACCCCGATAGCGGGCTGGGGATCAAGGGGGCTAGCAGCCCCTTTGCGGGGTGCGGGGCAGCGCCCCGTTAGAAATTTTTTCTAACGGGAACAGTGTGGTGGAGTATGCGTGTGCGTGTGCATATAAGTATATATATATATATAATAAAATAAAAAAAAGGAAAAAGGCATCCGAAGGATGCGTGGGAGAAAGCGCTAGCACCCTACGTGCCTGGCACGCGGGCGCTGTGCGCCAAAGTGCCAGTGCCCCACGTGCCTAGCACGCGGGCGCTGGGCGCTCTGCGCACCACGTACCTGGCACGCGGGCGCCGGGCGCCGGGCGCAAGAGCGCCAGTGCACCACGTGCCTAGCACGCGGGCGCCGGGCGCCAGAGCACCAGCGCCCCATGTGCCTGGCACGCGGGCGCTGTGCGCCAGCAGCAAAAGGGACTTGGTCCCTGCACTGGGAGCTGTGTTCCCGATTTGACTTATGGAGTTGAACTTCTAAGATATTTTTAGAGCTGATGAAGGGGCTTCTCCCTTGAGCCCTGGATCTTCCCCAAAGTGGGATTTTTTGGAGATGGGTCTCCTTCCTCCTCTTCTGTCGGCTGGATCTTGAAGAAAAAGAAGTATGAGAATTTAAAAATATCTTACTTTTAAGATCTGATGGGAGATATGAGTTCCCCTTTATGGGTTTTGTGGTGAAAAACTATTTAGTTTTGGAAAAGAAAGAGTAAAACTCTTGTTTTAATTCAAAAGAAAGAAGAAGGTTTAGAACCTTGAGAAAGGAGAAGGAGGCACAGGAACCCTAGAGTTTTTAGAGAATGAAAAGTCTCTTAGATATTTTCATCATGTTGCCTCTTATAGGCTTACACATTTACACATAGCCCCTTGGGATTTACAAAATGGCATTTTGTCCATCCCATGTCTCATGTGCTATTTCTTTTTGCACATAAGCCATGGGTTTTATAAAAATTTGGCTTTATGCCCATTTTGCTTACATTCATGCACAAAAAATTACATCAAAATTATTTGTTACATGATTTTTATTTTGGCATGGGGAGACCGGCCGAGGGGCTCGACTTGGGCATGAGCCCACTTGCTTGGGCTTGGGCCCGCTTACTTGGGGTTGACCTTAACTTTGACCCGGTCAACTGGGGTGCAAATTTTGACCCCCAACAAAGTGCCCCCCCCATCAATAAATGCAC
This sequence comes from Agapanthus africanus, assembly GCA_030015575.1. NCBI lineage: Eukaryota > Viridiplantae > Streptophyta > Magnoliopsida > Asparagales > Amaryllidaceae > Agapanthus > Agapanthus africanus. The sequence goes on along the minus strand of CM057339.1, from coordinate 700,541,649 downwards.
ACCACGCATATGAGTTGTGTGCATGAAATTGATGGATCTTGAAGCTGGACTTCGAGGTGGAACATCATTCCGGGGGCGGAGCATCCCTCGGGGAGCATGATTCCCGGGGATCGGAGCATCATTCCGATTTGCGGAGCATAATTCCAGGGTCGGACCATCATTCTGATTTGCGGAGCATAATTTCAGGGTCGGAGCATCATTCCAATTTGCGGAGCATAATTCCAGGGTCGGAGCATCATTCTGATTTGCGGAGCATAATTTCAGGGTCGGAGCATCATTCCGAAGATCGGAGCTTCATTCCGAAGAGTCGGAGCATAATTCCGAGGGTTGGAGCATAATTCCGGGGATCGGAGCATCATTCCGAAGAGCGGAGGATGATTCCAGGGTTCGGAGTATCATTCCGAAGAGCGGAGCATGATTCCAGGGATCGAAGCATTATTCCGAAGAGCGGAGCATTATTCCAGGGTTCAGAGCATCATTCCGAAGAATCAGAGCATCATTCCGATTTGCGGAGCATAATTCCAGGGACAGAGCATCATTCCGAAGGATCAAAGCATCATTCCGATTTGCGGAGCATAATTCCAGGGTCGGAGCATCATTCCGAAGAGTCGGAGCATAATTCCGAGGGTTGGAGCATAATTCCGGGGATCGGAGCATCATTCCGAAGAGCGGAGCATGATTCCAGGGACCGGAGCATCATTCCGAAGAGCGAAGCATGATTCCAGGGTTTGGAGCATCATTATGAAGAGCGGAGCATGATTCCAGGGATCGGAGCATTATTCCGAAGAGCGGAGCATGATTCCAGGGTTCGGAGCATCATTCCGAAGAGCGGCAGACATTCTAACCGAAGTATAATTTCGATACAGAGGTTGATTCCCAGGCGTAGCATAATTCCGACAGGTAAGGCAGATACTCCGAGGCGAAGCTTGATTTCTATGCGGGGTACACTCTGAGACGAAGCATGATTCCGGCGCAGAGCTTGTTGGCTGACTTGATTCCGAGACGAAGCATAATTTCGACAGGGGAGGCAGATACGCCGAGACGAAGCATGATTTCGACACGGAGTACACTCTGAGACGAAGCATGATTCCAACGCAGAGCTTGTTGGTCGACTTGATTCCGAGGTGGAGCTTAATTCCGACGGGGAGGTCATTGGTTGACTTGATTCCAGGGCGGAGCATAATTCCGACGAGGAGGTCGCTGGTTGATTCCGAGCCGAAGCATAATCCCGACCGGGAAGGCAGATACACCGAGGAGAAGCATGATTTCGACACGGGGTACACTCTGAGACGAAGCATGATTCCGGCGCAGAGCTTGTTGGTCGACTTGATTCCGAGACGGAGCATAATTCCGACGGGGAGGTCGTTGGTTGACTTGATTCCAGGACGGAGCATAATTCCGACGAGGTGGTCGCTGGTTGATTCCGAGCCGAAGCATAATTCCGACAGGGAAGGCAGATACACCGAGGCAAAGCATGATTTCGAAGCGGGGTACACTCTGAGACGAAGCATGATTCTGGCACAGAGCTTGTTGATTTGATTTGATTTGGGTTGACATCAGCATCGCTACACTGTAATATGGTACCAGACGCGAATCATTATCTGTCTTTGAGATGATTTGGGGATTTTGTTTTTGGTCGGCATCTGCATCGCTGCACTAGAATAATGCCAGGAGCAATTCATCGTTTGCCCCGGGAGGATTTGGGAATTAGTTTTTGGGTCGGCATCAGCACCGCTACACTGGAATATGGTACCAGGAGCGAATCATCATTTGCCTTTCCCTGTTGGGAAGCGATGGCTTAGAAGACAGGTTTGGATCCCTATTACCTAAGGCTTTTCAATTTCGTGGGCTGTAATGGTACCATAAAAGCATTTTCTCCTTACAAGTCGTAAGGATCCCGTAAGTGCATTTTCTCCTTAGGAGTCGTGGGGACTCCCAAGTGTGGTCCTCTTTTGTGAGTCGTAAGGATCTCACACGGGAATTTTCCCCTCACAAAGTCGAGAGGACTTTGCGGTGCATTTCATCTCTTTTTCGCCAGTTCGCTCCCTTTCGGATTTTCACAAACTCGCCGGCAGTCCTGCTATTTTGACTCATGGAGCCCTTTCGGGTTTTCATCCGTGCCCATTTTGCTTGTGGACATACCTTCTTTTTTTTAATCTTTACCGCCTGTGGGACTTTGAATGTGGTCTCGCTGATAGGAGTTGGGAGAGATTGGGATCGTTTTACGCCCGTAGATTGTATACGGTTTTGCAGGATGTATGATCCAGACCGTAGGGCCGGAAAAATTTCGGGACTTTGTTGGCGTCTGCATCGCTGCATTGGAATATGGTACCAGGAGCGACTCATCATTCGCCATTGGGGTATGCGATTTGGAATTTGGTTGGCGTCTGCATCGCTGCACTGGAATATGGTACCAGGAGTGACTCATCATTCGCCACTTGAGGCATAGGGTTTGGAATTTAGTTGGCGTCTGTATCGCTGCACTGGAATATGGTACCAGGAGTGACTCATCATTCGCCACTTGGGGTATAGGGTGTGGAATCTGGTTGGCGTCTGCATCGCTGCACTGGAATATGGTACCAGGAGCGACTCATCATTCGCCACTTAGAATTTGGTTGGCGTCTGCATCGCTGCACTGGAATATGGTACCAGGAGCGACTCATCATTCTCCACTTGGGGTATGGAGTGTGGAATTTGGTTGGCGTATGCATCGCTGCACTGGAATATGGTACCAGGAGCGACTCATCATTCGCCTTTTTTTTACCGCGATTGCTCTATCATTTCAGCTTTTCTTATCGCGAAGGTCGCGATTGCCCTATCATTTCGGCTATTTATTCACGGTTGCCCTATCATTTCGGCTTTTTATTCTTATTATTTTATTCTTATTTTATTTACACATTTTTACATTCCCAGTTTAACGACTTAGAGGTCAACTGTTCCCAGTTTAATGACGTGGTGGTCGATTGTTTCCAGAGAAAGGCAGATGTCTGAGAGAATCAGTTTCACGAAGAACTTCGGTCTTCGTTTGTATGAAATTGGTGGTCGCGACTTGACTATTTGTTAACACGCCTTTGGACAGTTCTATCTCTCCTGCCTTGTATTGCTTTTCGACCCAATCTTTGAAGACGAAGTAGTCCTCAATGGCATGACCAATCACTCTATGATAGGGGAAGTATATGGGGTCATCGGTCATATTCGCTTCCTGCGGTCTTTTTGACTCCGGCAGTTGTAGACCGTTCCTCATGCCGTCTTTGAATATTTTACAGATTTTGTCCCTTCTGAAGGAATAAACCTTATCCAACTTCTCTTTCAGTGGAGATTCTCCTCCCTCTCCGAACACTGGCTTCCGAGGCTGGTTGGCATTTAGCCCGCTCATCCCTAGTTTATTTCGGTTAGCCGAAGTGTTGAAAGATTCAGAATCATCGGAATTTCCGCCTTTGCGATTTTCGTCCTTTCGGTTTCTCCAGGACCTATTGTTATTTTGGGAGTCAGAGAAGGACTCCTGCTTTGAGCATTCCAACATCTGAACTTTCCTGGTCAGCTCTTAGAACGTTTTGAGACCCGCGGTGCATAGAAACGGGGCCATCCAATTGTTGAGATTTCCGACGAGGAGACTGACAGATTGGTCATGCTCAATTGGCGATTCATATTTGACGAAGAGATTGCGCCATCGGGTTATAAAAGCTATGCCGCTTTCGTTGTTCTTTGGCTTGGTCCTTACGAGGTCGGCGATGGTGATCTTATCACTGACACTCATGAACCTTTGTTGAAACAAAGATTCTATTTGGACGAAAGTAGTAACGGAGCCATCCGGTATGCTTGCATACCAGTCGAAAGCGACATCGGTCAGCATATTAACAAACTGGCGGAGGAGAAGCGCATCATTGCCCCCAGTATTCCCGCATGAGGCTTTGAAGTGGGCGATGTGCTTATTCACATTTCCCGTCCTATCAAATCTTCCGAATTTAGGGATGACATAGCCGCTGGGAAATTCTACCAGATCATACTGAGCAGGATATGATCTCCCGCTACTGCTAACATCTTTTTGCGCTTCTACTTCAGCTACCAATGTTTTGACTTTGTTGGCAACCAAATCCATGATTTGATCTTGAGTTAGCGGGCTACTGTCATCGGTAGTCAAGACATTTCCTGAGATAGGATGCAACTGATTTTCATGCGGTCCGCCCACTTTTGGATTTGAGGGAATAGGCGGCGACTATCTCGGGACACTGTTTCCCGGTTCATGAGCAGAGCCCTGAGCCTGATTGGGCGGCTGAGAAGCAAGTTGGGCCGTGAGCTGTAAGATGACGTTTGTCATGTCGTCAATTTTTGAGTAGAGCTTGGCCATCTCCTTGTCTTTGCTTCTGAGCTGTTTTCGGAGCTCTTGGAGAAGTTGCTGCTCTGCGTTCTTGGGACGGAAGATTTTCTCCTCTTCGCTTTCTGAGCCCGACCTCTCATGAACCGAGAGCTCTCTCTGCTTACCAGCCTCACTGGAAGGGTCTTCATTGCCTTCTAGAGGAGGCCGGTTTTGGAATGTGGCAGCCATATTCACACCAGATTGGATTTGAGATGTGGTAGCCCCATCCTTTCTTTTGCTGCGAAGCTTGTCGCCGGGACGCGTGCCCACCATGTAGACAGTGCGGATAACATATTCAGCCATCCTTTCAGCACCAGCATCTGGTTTCGCGGAGCGGCCCGAGCTTTGGAAATTCATAAATTTTAACATGGTCAGAGCCCTAGCCCTTTTGTTGGTTCTGTATCTGAGCCGATTCTGCTTCAGCTTCTCTGCCTTGAGCGCTTGGCAGGCTTCTACTCTTCGGGAAGCCGCCATAGGCTGAGTGATGGGGAGGCTTGAGAAGACATCCGCCCGCATGTTCGCCGAAGGTATCGCCTGGGCTTGCCTACGACGTCTGGAAACTTCTTTTGTTCTGACGGCTTTGCCCCCAGCTGGGGCCATAGAGAGCCGTTTGAACACCGACTCGCGTTTAGGTTGGGGCGCCCTCGAGATCTACACATTTGGCCTTTTACCTTTCGAGGCCGGTTTGTCGGCTACCAAAGCTTGAGGTGCAGGGATGGTATTAGCCGAGACAAACAGAATAAACCCAAATTGTAGCAGCGGTTCTTCCTACTGTCGTCCGAGACTTGCTGGGAGGACCGTCCTAGAGTCCATCTTCATCGTGTATGAGATGGGAGCTGAGTTCATCTTTGGAGACATTGTTGAGAAGTGATTGCTTGAAAAGCTGCATGAAAGAAGATTATTTTAGTATAAATATAGATATGTATATTGATTGACTTCGCATGAACGTTTAACCCGAAATATGGGAGGAGGGATTGGTCCCACCGGGCGTGCCAGAATCTGTAGGGTGTTTTTCGTCACCCCATTAAGATGGGAATACGCGCGCGCTTGTCAGGTGCATTACAGATTCCCCCTACCTAGGGTAGGCGGGGGTTTATTAATAGTGGGGATCCGAATCTCCGGCAGCCGCGGACTAAACTGCCGTTAATTACCCCTCGCCTTTGGAGCGAGAGAACCTCCGATTAACGGGTTAAACTGGGATGCGAACTCAATGCACAGTGTTGTGTTTTGAAAGGGTTTTGGATATATCGGGGACCCCGCAGAGTTTCTACGGGGGTCCCGCTACCCGGATAGCGGGCTGGGGGTCAAGGGGGCTAGCAGCCCCTTGCGGGGTGCAGGGCAGCGCCCCGTTAGAAATTTTTTCTAACGGGAACAGTGTGGTGGAGTATGCGTGTGTGTGTGTGCATATATGTATATATATATAAAATAAAATAAAAAAAAGGGAAAAGGGCATCCAAAGGATGCGTGGGAGAAGGCGCTAGCGCCCTACGTGCCTGGCACGCGGGCGCCGGGCGCCGGAGCGCCAGCACCCCATGAGCCTGGCACGCGGGCGCCGGGCGCCAGAGTGCCAGCGCACCACGTGCCTGGCACGCGGGAGCCCAGCAGCAAAAGGGACTTGGTCCATGCATTGGGAGCTGTGCTCCCGATTTGACTTATGGAGTTGAACTCCTAAGATATTTTTAGAGCTGATTAAGGGGCTTCTCCCTTGAGCCCTGGATCTTCCCCAAAGTAGGATTTTTTGGAGATTGGTCTCCTTCCTCCTCTTCTGTCGGATGGATCTTGAAGAACAAGAAGTATGAGATTTTAAAAATCTCTTACTTTTGAGATCTGATAGGAGATCTGAGTCCCCCTTTGTGGGTTTTGTGGTGAAAAACTATTTAGTTTTGGAAAAAGAAGAGTAAAACTCTTGATTTAATTCAAAAGAAAGAAGAAGGTTTAGAACATTGAGGAAGGAAAAGGAGGCACTTGAACCCTAGAGCTTTTAGAGAATGAAAAGTCTCTTAGATATTTTCATCATGTTGCCTCTTATAGGCTTACACATTTGCACATAGCCCCTTGGGCTTTACAAAATGGTATTTTGCCCATTCCATGTCTCATATGCTATTTCTTTTTGCACATAAGCCATGGGCTTTACAAAAATTTGGCTTTATGCCCATTTTGCTTACATTCATGCATAAAAAATTACATCAAAATTATTTGTTATATGATTTTTATTTTGGCATGGGGAGGCCGGCCGCGGGGCTCGACTTGGGCATGGGCCCACTTGCTTGGGCTTGGGCCCGCTTACTTGGGGTTGATCTTGACTTTGACCCGGTCAACTGGGTGCAAATTTTGACCCCAACACACTCCTCCACGGCGTAATCCTAGTACAGAAAAGAAAAATATATAAAATGGTGACAACGACCTCAACCCAGTCATGCCACAATAAAAGAATATACATACTGGCAGTGACGGCTGTCCACACGTCGGACGCTCGCCCCGCAATAAACAATATAGAAATGAATCTGAACTGTACATCTAACATTGTACATAAGGCTATCCATCACGACAATCCGTCCATAACATTAGTGCAACACAGAACATCAACGTGAATATCATGTTCGTATATGTAACACCTTAGAATGTGATTAGTGTTAATTAAGCGATAATGCGGTGTTTTAAGGAAAAGTTTACCAAATCGGGTTCCTCACATTTATTAACAATTAGTTAATATTTTTTATATTATTTGTTATGGCTTGCACACACATGTGCACGTGAATGTGAATGTGAGGGTATATTAGTGTTAACCTTGTTTAGCAACCATAACACCTTAAGTTAAACATTGCCCAATTTAACCTTGCCTTTAACCTTTTCCTAGATCTTTTGTGTTGGGGAAAATATCTTGTTTGGGGAGAGAGAGAGATGGCTAGTGAGTCGTGGAAGCATTAATGGTGGCATTAATAGAGGTGAGGGAGAGAGTGAGTATAAGGAATTAGTTGACCCTACACTCACCCTCTCACCCTCTAACTCTCTCACTCTCTCATTTTCTCTCACTCTCAATCATTTCTCTTTTTCCCTCAACCCCAAACTGAACCCTCACTCCCTTTTCACAAATCCTTGCAAAACTTCACAAAAATCCATGGAAAACACTTCGAATGTCTTGATTAGCCACTAGGTTGCCTTGGAGCTTGGAAAGCTAGGATTTTTGAGCAAGAGTGGTTAGGCAATGATCTCAAACTGATAATTAGGAGTTATATTGTTATGTTGCCTTGTTGTTATGAATTGGAACACTAAAGATAGCATTTTGTGCAAAATATCGTATTTTTAGTGTCAACTTTGTGTCTCTGTGATCTGCTGTAGAACCAGGTGTTTGTTGGAAAAGTTCCCATCACAGTGACATAGCGTTCAGGTATAGAACCCACCATAAAAACCTGAGACCGCCCCTTAATGATTGGGCCGCAAATTTAATAGTTCTGGCCGCAAATTGCGGCCAAAGTGGGGGCTGGGGTGTTGGGGTTTGGACGTAGGGTCTCTGGGATTGTATGTAGTCTCGTGGCACTTGCAACTTTCACCAATTGTTAGTATATCGAAATCTGGGACCACTTGCTTTATTCTAGTGTTTTGGGTACGCGTGTTACGTTATCCGACACGGTTCGTGATCTTGTATAGCTGTTGCGCTTGGGCTGGTGTTGGTGTGTCGCCACGCACGTTAGCCGTTAGAAGAACACTTGTGGGTTGGATTGGAGTTGGTGCGTTGGTCAAACGTAGTGTGTACGTGATATTGATCGATTTCTGAGATTTTTGCACTGGTTATGTTTTGTGTTCATAGGATTGCAGGCGGGGACTTCGGACGCTGCAAAGAAAGGGAAGCAGGTGATTGGGTTTACCTAGCCCGCAATTGTCGGTGAGTAGATTTAACATCTACGGGGAATTCGCCCGCATGGCGTTATGCGTCAGGGATAGATATGATATGATATTAGCCGCATTTTTATATTGCACATATAGAGATTGTGCATAAAACTTCATTGCATACTATTATTTGATGTGCTTGGACACTGCACTATTATTGACGGTTCATGTTGCACGAGCACTGATTGTATGCCACTCACACCGTCAATAATTGCCATGACACGCACAACACCTATACATACGTGATATTGTATGGTTAGGGACATTGAGACATTGATTCATATTCCATTGTGTATATGACATATAGCATACCTGTATATCTACATGCTTACACATATGCCTTGCCATGCCTACTTGTTAGCTACATATATACTTGGAGGGTATTGTATCATTATTGACATGTATATACATATACCTAGCTTTATATAGCTACACACATACCTGGAGGGTATTACATCATTATTGATAGGTAGATACACACATCTTGCTATACCGATATGGCTACGCATACCTGGCTATAGCTACATGTTCACCTTTATATGATGTTGCGTTGGATTTCAGAGAAATTAAGAACCGCGTGATATATTTAATAACATGTTGCAGTTAAATAGCGGTTTTTCCTATATATGCTCATATTACTATCTCATGTTGCATATATTATATTTCATGGATTTCACATTGATATATGGATTTCGTATAATGTTTCTGGATGTTTTACTCCTGTGTATATATATCAGTAGTATGGGACAGTGATATATATACATGTATATATATCAGTGGTATGGGATGCTGTTATATATGTACACCTATAATACATATATATATATATATATATATATATATATATATATATATATATATATATATATAGTGGTATGGGACGCTGTTATATATGTATACCTATAATATATATCATAATAGTGATCTGTGCATGTATTCTTATTCATTGCGATATGAGGGGCTGATGTGCCCGATACAAGGGGATGATGTGCCCGATATGAGGGGCGGATGTGCCCGATGTGAGGGGCGGATGTGCCCGATGTGAGGGGCCAATGTGCCCAATATGAGAGCCGATATGGGGGCCGATTTGAGGGAATTTGGGGACTTAGATTGTTTTGATGGACACGGGTTCGCTACAATGAGGATTTCGTGAGGATGACAGGTTTTATCCCCTACTTCGCATTTATTTGATATGCACTTGCTTCATGTATTAGTAGTACCTGATAGAGTACCTGATAGAGTACCTTTCATGACTGTTGCATATATATATTGTCATACTTATGCTATCAGATTACATGTGATAGATTATCGCTGTTAGTACATACTTGCGATTACTGTATGATGTTATTTACTATTCGCGAGTTGGCAACTCACCCCCATTGTGCCGCTGGGTTTTTCAGGTCTGATCATCAGAGTGGTCGCGGCAGGGCGCCTTTTTATCTCAACCTTTGCGGATACGGCTACGGTTGGCTGTGAAGCCGTTTTCTATAAGTGGGTTGCGGTTATCCAATGATGTACATTGTATATTTCTTGTATCTAGTACTCTCCATCTACCACCTTCATGTACTGACTTAGAGGCGAGTTGTGAGGATCGATGTTGTATATTCTTATGACTCTGGTTGTCGTGCTCATATGAGCCGGCCTTTTATATATATGGTTTATCTTTTCTTTGCTACGGCGTCGTATATCTATTGTGGTGGTTGTTCCGCTGTTGGGCGAGATTTGCTCCCGTTTGGGGATGCTTTATTTTTATCTTATGTTTGTACCCGTTTCGGGGCTAGTTTTTACAAAGGAGGTGCTGCCGAAATTTTTATGAAAAACAAACTTAAGTTTAAAGTTTTGCATCGAGATTTTTAAAAGTGATCTATCTTTCTTTCTTGTAATGGTTTAGATTGCTGGGGTTTTTCGGCTTACTTAATTGCGTTACGCTTTTTGACGTTACGTAGTTTAAGTGCCGGTCATGTGCCCAATTTGGGTGGTGACAGTATACCCGTCTGATTGTACTTATAGCAACCAGTCGGATTCTACCGCTCTATGATATTCACGGTCGCAGAAATAAACATACACACTGATACACACAAATTCAAAATTTCGATCGACTAAAACTTTCCGCATGTTAGTAATATGTATGCCCTAAAAGCCATTATTGTATATTATAGTGGATGCTTGGACATATATATAGAGGACTTTCTTGCTCGACATGATAGTATGCTATCTGATTGCACTTTGTCTTAACATGTACACTTATTATTATTATATCTCTCTGATACATGTTGATAACCCTTAGGATGTTAGCTTGACTACCGGGACTATGATGCAGATCATACTGGTGGGGCTTATGTAGTCCACAAGCACATCCTTTAACAGTTCCTAGTCGAGGGGATATCAAGACAGGGCATCAATATTCCAGAGTAGACTAGTGTATGCATTTTTTGACCCTGTATGGGGCGATGGTTGATCCCATAACCATTGGTGTTTGACATCATAGATTGTACACATGTGTTCATTAGATAATGGGTACATCGAACATGACTCGCCGAGAACTCCTAGATGGTGCCATACCTATCGTCAGATAGCAGTTCTCTGGTGATACTGGTACATGTTAGTCTGTAGACCCGAGATCGTCATAGAGTCTTGTGTTGTTCCCACTGTGCTTTGATTTCCTCCCTACCACGGCTCAAAGGAGTCATGCAAACAGGTGGATTTTGGGTATAGTCCCGAGTCACATGGAGGCAATGAGCGATAGGAGGGGTTTTGTCTCTCCCGGTATAGGGAGTTGATGTTGCGCAATGCTCGATTGGCTATACCAGCAAGTCCCTGGCCAGGGCTGATGAGATTCACTGGTAAGTGTTATCAGTAGTTTCTCGAAAGATTATAAGTCACAAATCGGCATGAATTATCAAGTAACTGGGGTCTGACGATTATACCGCTAGACTTAATATGCGACATATCAGACGAAAAGACCGAACTGTACGGTAAGTGTTTCTTATAGGCTTTGTAGGAGTTTGGACAAGCTTGCTTGTTGATCTTCTATTCACTCAATACCTGGGTAGCCATTACGTCCAGCTAGTACCGCTGATGGCTTGTGGGTATCTGATATGATCATTACCTACTGCTGGCGTATTGACGAGTCTTTAGAGTCCCACACAGAGGTTTCCTAGCTCAAGCGAAACGAAGTAGGGCACATATGGTGATATGTGCGGGAGCTTGATTAAATATGAGTATGTGATACCGTATTCTAATCTCATGATATTTGATATCGGTTAGGTTATATATGATATAACCGGATTATTGAATCAAATGTTGATTCAATGATTTGCTGTATATGTGTGTATATATATATATATTTGATACTGGCTGGTTATATATGTTATGACTAGATTATTGAATCAAGTGTTGATTTAATATAGTATTGAATATTCGTCGGTTATATGACCGGGTTATTGAATCAAGTGTTGGTTTGATAATTTGATATACATATTCATTTGATATTAGTCAGTTATATATGATATAACCGGATTATTGAATCAAGTGTTGATTTAATAATTTGATATATATTTATATTTGATATATTAACTAATATTAGCTCACTAATGATTTTCTTCTCTTATATATATTGTTATATATATATATGATATATATATATATATATATATATATTTATATATAATTCACTTTGTGTAATGGCGGATGATACATGGAACATGGGTGTATGAGACTCACACCAAGGATAAAGATAATTAGGGTAATTATTTATTTAGAGTAAAATCAAAATAATGTGGAAATAAGAATGGCTTAGATGCTTGTGGAAGCATGTAGAAGCCTTGACTAATTCCACCAATTTTGTTTTACTCTAGATATTTTATAATCCAACCATTATTTTTAGCCCATGGTTAACTCTCTACATATCACTAGTGATATTTTATTCACCCAAGTTCATCTTCTCCCTCTCTAGTTCTTTCTTGAGTTGATAAAGAAAAGGAGAAAGAAATTTCTAAAGTGAGCAAAATTCCTACATCATCAACTTACTCTCATCTAGCACATTAGATTAGGTTGTTTGCTTCACTAATTTCTTGATTAGTAAAGATGTAGTTTGAGTTAGAGTAAGTTCAAGGTAAATCATCTTTGACATCGAAGATCCGGAAGCAAGCTCGTTCCTTTCTCCTAGTGGAGCCTGAGAAGAGTTCTAGAGACCACTACTTGGAGTGTAGGGACTACTACTTAGAGCTATTGAATTGAAGGACTTAGTCTACAAAGGTTGTAACCCTCTTCACTTAGTGTAAAATTTCTTTAATTACTTTGTAAACACTAATTCTCTAGTTCGATTCTAGATTAGTATAGCTTAGCACTCTAGATTTTTTAAAATTGCATACTTTATGCTTACTAAAACCTAGTGGTGGTGCTAAGACACACTTTCACCGCATTGGCCCCAAGTACAAACTAGTACTCAAACAATTCTGGGCCAAAACCATACATCCCCAAAATCACATTTCCAAACCATAGAGCACCAGAAAAAATTTGGGGCCCAACGGCCAAAATAAGGCCGCGGAACCGCCGCAAAATGGCATGTTTCACGGCGGTTCCGCAGCAAAATTTTGGCATCATGGGTTCAAAAAATTTTTGGGCCACTAATTTAGCCTGCACATATTTTAAAAACAATCTAAATGATTTTTTGAACAACTTTCAAAATCGGATAGCGGGCATCTAAATTTGGAATGCGATCATGAAAATCCGTCGATCGAAATTCTAAACAAGTGCAAACTAGCCAGTTAAGGTTTATGGTGGTTCTGATACCATGTCGGGATCCGGCGCCCACACCGCAGAGGCCACGGCCGAGGCGGAAGAGAAAACAAAAATTCTTGCGGGCACCGGAGTCCCGTAAAACCAAAGATTCGAACCATATACCTAAACCAGCTATACTACAAATGCAAAGGTTGAAGAAATACAACCTATGTCGTGTGTCCACCCAATTATGGAAGACCCATCCAAGCTCATAGCCGTCGGGATCGTGCTTGAGAATTGACCACCCTTCTCGAAGACGATCCACCCGAAGAAACGCGGAGGAGGCTCAAACCGACGACCCAAAGTCGCTAGATTTGGATGGCCGGTGATGTAGGAATACTCCACTAAATTTTTCTCTCTAGAATTTTGCTCAAATATGGGAGCAAGAAGAAGAAAGAGAAGGAGAAGAGGAAGCATGAACTAACCATGGAGCAAGTGAAGACAAAAGAAAATCTCATCATGTGTAGAAGTGGGCATGACTTTCTCTTTATCATCTATCAATAGTGCACCCAAAAGAAAATAATCATTTTAAAAGAAAACCATACCTCTCTACAATGTTGCACCATGCTTCTACTTTCCACCTCATTTCCTATCCAATTTTCTAACTAGAAAATTAAATATAAGGTGTCCATTTCTAGAAGTATTGCCGTATAAATACGAAATACTTCACCTGGTATATATATCGCCACATATATGCGTATCCGTATAAAAATACGGATAGCACCAAACAGAGAAAATAAATAGTGAACAATAATACTAAAATACATGTATCAATATATATATATATATATATATATATATATATATAAATTATTAAATCAAAACCTGATTTAATAATCCGTCTTAATCTTAAGCTGGCTAGTATTATCAACCGTCCGATTAAAGTCCGTGTATCCCGTACACGCATTTAATCGGACCTGTTACACGTACCACCGTACGGCTCCTAGATCTGTCACCTGAACCAGGAAAACCCTTTGCGTGGGACTCTAAAAACTCGACAATACGCTGGTAGTGGGTTTAACCATAAGCATGTCAGCGGCACTAGCTGTAGGTAACGGCTAACCAGGTAGTTGTCGAAAGGGGGGTTGAAAATCAAGCGCGTCCTTACCCTACTGAGCCTGAATGTGACAATCTCCGTACAGTCAGATCTCTTCGTTAAAGAGTATCGCATATTGGGTCTAGGGGCTGGATAACGTCAGACCCCTACTAACCCGATAAGTCGTGTCTGAGTCAAGCTCATCACCAACTGAGATACTACTGATCAACTATATGTAAATCTCTCCTACTGTGGTGACGGATTCTGGTGATATCCAACCAAGCACAGCGCTACATCGACTCTTAATACCAGGAGAGACGAATCCCAGACAGTCGGATACTGCCTCTATGTGGCTCGGGACTGTACCCAACTAAAACCTTTTTGCACGACTCCTTTGAGCCGTGGTAGGGTAGTAATCAAATTACAGTGGGAATTCACACGAGACAAATGATGACTTCAGGTCAAAGGACTAATCTGTACTCATGCCACTTGAGAACTTCTATCTGACGATAGGTATAATACCATATAGAAGTTCTCGGTGAGTCCGTCCAGTGTACTCACCTCCAGTGAGCACCTGCATACTATCTTAGGTGTCATAACACCAATGGCTTGTGAGACCGGCAACCGACCTTCGTCAGAGTCTCAAAACGTATACACTAGTCTACTCCGGAATATCGATGCCCAGTCTTGATACTCCCACGACTACGGACATTTAAGGATGTGCTAATAGGCTACCCAGCTCTCACGTATATGATCGCCATCATAATGCTGGTAGTCAATCAAGAATCCTACGGGCTTCATCATTATGAATTAGCGACACGCAATAACAAGTAAAATGTGTACACATCAATGATAAACATAAACCAGATAGTATATTATCATTTCGAGTAAGATTGTTCTACCTGTATAGGTCTTCTCTCAAATATCATAATCGTGTGCCTGCAATTACCGTAATTGCCTTGAGGGCACTATATCCAATAGATTGTATACAGGTGCTCACTAGGGGTTGAGTACTGTTCCCGCCAAAAAAATTCTGCGCAAAAGAGCCCAAGGTATCTAATGGCAGCGACACGTTTAAGAAAATATGAACCAGTATTTTCCGGGCTGTATTTTGACAAACTTCCGAATGTGAAATAGCTAAATTCTGATGGTATCGAAAGCGACTCGAAAAAGCATTCGATTTGATATATTATGGGCTTCATAATTCATCCGGGATCAAAAGTTATGAGCAAATATGCTATGCACGTGTAATCTAAGGAAGAAAAAGCGAACCAGTATTTTCTGGGCGGCATTTTGACAAACTCCCGAATGAGAAACAGCTAAATTCTAATTGTCTCGAAAAATCCTTCGATTTGATATATTATGGGCATCATAATTCATCCGGGATCAAAAGTTATGAGGCGTCACGTGCTCACACGTGACCGGGCATCACGTGCAGACACGTGACCATTTACAGGCAAAGCCTGTAGGCACTGAATAAAAAAAATAATTGGAAATAATTAATCAGTGGGGTTACGTGCCAACACGTGATGGGCCTTTAAACCCACTGAAAATAATTAAAGGTATAATAAAATAACAAGAAAACCCCCAATGAGGCATCACGTGCCAACACGTGACCAAGGGTCACGTGCTGACACGTGATAATTTCTGAGTTCTTTAAAACAACAAAATTAAATTTTGGTCAAATGCTTAATCAGGGGGTCATGTTCCAACACGTGATGTGTTCCTAAAGATCTATGAATTAATAGAATTAAATTCTAATTAAGAGGGAATCAAAAACCCTAACTGGAAAAATATTTCTCTAAATCTTTCCAAACAAAAAAGATGGTGCTCTGTAAAATGGAGCACCGTTGGATTAAAAATCCAATGGTGATTAAAAATCACCAATTTATGGAAAGATTTTATACAAGGAAAGATTTCCTTGAAATTTGCCAGGAATAACAGATAAAAGATCTTTTGGATTAAAAATCCAATGGTGAATAAAATTCACCGAGTGATCTAAAAGATCATGTTGGTTACAAAAAAAACAACCAAAATCTTTTAATGAAAAATTGACTAAACAAATTGATTCTTTTCTTTCTCCTATAAATAGGAGCCAAGAAGAGAAGAGAGGAGGATCTACTTTTTTGAGGAGATAACAACAACAGAAAGAAAAGAGAGAGGAGAATTTAATTCTCAAGAGTGAAAAAAAGATCTCTTCAGAGAAAAGAAACCCTAGGTGAGAAAGGGGAAAGAGATCTAAGTTCCATAAAACAAAGAGAATTTAATTCTCAATTTAAGAGTTTAACTCTTCTGATAAGAACTTAGTTTTCCCTTTGGTTGAAGATCTGCAGAAGCAGATCTTCTCACAAGTTGAGAATTTAATTCTCATCGGGGAGATTCTGCCATGCAGATCCAAAACATAGAGGGAGAATTGAGTTTAAGGAATTTAATTCCTCCAAATAAAACTAGGGTTTAACCCTATAGGAGAATTTAATTCTCCCAAATTCATAGGAATTTAATTCCTCCAAGACAGAACTAGGGTTTAACCCTATATGAGAATTTAATTTTTCCACATACATAGGAATTTAATTCCTCTAAAACATAATTAGGGTTTAACCCTACAGAGAATTTAATTCTTAAAACAAAGAAACTTGAAAGCTCTCCATGCACGTAAAGAACTTGATCACGTGGTAACACGTGACCCCCATTCTCAATGAGCAGAAAAGAAAAAACAGAACTTGGTCACGTGGTGACACGTGACCCCTATCCTCAATGATCAGAAAAGAAAGAATAAAACCAGGTCATGTGTCCCCACGTGACCCTTAAACAGACCCCTCAAAATGAGAAAGAAAAAGTATGAAGGCAATGCCTCACGTGCTCACACGTGACTCTCAAAACAAAAGGGAACAAATCCAAGGCAGTACTGATTTTGGACGCCCTCACGTGTCCTTACGTGACCCCTAATAAACACTCTAATGATCAATGCATGGATTCCCATCACGTGCCCACACGCGATGGCCGTTAAGATTAAAAGTGTTTAACACTTATTTGAATATTCTGATAATAAAATAAATGAGATCTGGCCCCATCTCAGGCGCCTCACGTGACCCCTTCCTTTCTAGTGTTTAACACTATTTTGAGCATTTTGTCTCCAGTGTTTAACACTGTTTTAAATACATCACGTGAGGACACGTGACCGCCAGATGTCCTTTAGTGTTTAACACTATTCTAAAACCAGCTTAGCCCAAATTGGCTAAGTTTTCCAGAGGCAAATATCCCCTTCAAATGATCCTTAAAATCCAGAGCTATAATGATTAATGCTCAAAGACAAAATGTTATCAGAGCCTTCAAACTCTTGTTTAGCATTGCTAAATAATGATGGGCTGAACCCAGACAAATGCTCAACAGGCCAACAAAGGGCCAACATTTCAAACTTAATTGGACTTAGCCCAAATTGGCCATAAGTCCTCAATTCAGATTTAACTGAGTCAATGTGCTCATAATCTAATTAATTGATCTTAGTTCCAAATTGGACTACAGATTTCCCAATCAACTTTGGTTCAAGGGTATATCTCTTCACTCCTCTGATATTTGTCGTTGTAATCCTTCAACGTCTTCAGAGAGGTGACGGGTCCCGATAACCAATCATTCCATGGACTGTGGGGTCCTTAAACCCATAGACTATGATGTCCTTAACCTCAGACTGTGGGGTCCTTAAACCCATGGACTATGATGTCCTTAACCTCAGACTGTGGGGTCCTTAAACCCATAGACAATGATGTTTTTAACCTTGGACTGTGGGGTCCTTTTAAACCCATGGACTATGATGTCCTTAACCTGGACTGTGGGGTCCTTAAGCCCATGGACTATGATGTTCTTAACCTCGGACTGTGGGGTCCCTTTAAACCCACGGACTATGATGTCCTTAACCTTGGACCACCATGTCCTTAAACTGGAAATTGACCGCAAAGTCTCTAAACTATAACAATAGAGCCCAAATGCTCTTTTATTGGATCTAAATGATCCCGTTAAGTAGATCTTAGTCTAAAATTAGACTAACGTATTCTTGACAAATGGTTAAGTTGACCTTAGTTTAAAATTAGACTAACGTGTCCTTAACAAACCGTTAAGTTGATCTTAGTCTAAAATTAGACTAATGTATCCTTAACA
The DNA here is from genome assembly GCA_030015575.1 of Agapanthus africanus. Classification (NCBI taxonomy): domain Eukaryota; kingdom Viridiplantae; phylum Streptophyta; class Magnoliopsida; order Asparagales; family Amaryllidaceae; genus Agapanthus; species Agapanthus africanus. The sequence continues at coordinate 700,523,434 of CM057339.1, read as the reverse complement.
AACGTTTAAGTTGATCTTAGTCTCAAATGAGACTAACGTATTCTTAAACCCAAGCCCAAACCCAAATCTAAGAAGATACGGATTTGGACTAATCTACGCCCTAAGGGCGACAACATAAATTAGTCTTCGTATACAATCCACGGGCAACCAAAAACAAAACAAACACCCACGACGTGAAGTGACCATCTGGAGAAGGTGAAAGTGGTTACCACGACGCGGTAGCATAATTAACTGCAGGGGCTTACGCCTGCAGGGAAGAGCGTCCCCACAATCAAAACCCCCTCAATGAGGGGGAATCTGACGAAGTCCGCTACATCGGCCGCATCCGTTTAAACTTTCGATACATGGTGTCATAAATCAACTTGGTATCTTCGGAGAGGTGGACGGATAGCACCAATTAGCATCTGTCCCCAAATTCAGGCAAGACGTTTGTCTTTCCAGTTTTCGGTGGAGAACAGATTCTGGCACGCCCGGTGGGACCTTTTCCACTTTCCACTCCACACTTCGTGTGTCGTGTTCGCGAACGAATCGCGGTTTGCTATGGTTGCCTGTGGATTCAAGGTAATAAGATTTGGTGTCTTGCTCCATGCAGAAAACAGAAGATCAATGGCTTCAAACTGCACTAACTGCAACTGCAACTCTCGCTCCATCCCGTCCAGAGGAGTGACTTACGGGCCCCAAACGGCCTCCATCTTCGCTATGCCGGTGGAACGGGTGACTCAGGCCACCACTGGATTGTTCTTCGGGACTATGATCCTGCCAACAAGCTTCAACGCTCCTGTACCATCATAAGAAGCTTCGAAGAAGTCGGACTTTGATCGGCTTACCACTACTGCGGCCCCTCTTAACGGGTCGCCCATACCAAGCGCCTCAGTTTTCAGCAGACTGGGCCAAAGCTCCAACGGGCCTGTGAAGAAGCCCGCAATACCAGAAGGCGTTATCCCGAAGCGGATAGCCATTTCTACTCCTGAAGTCACCAAGGCGGCTTCTCCGGCTAAGGGGTCGGTCTTCACAAGACTGGCCGTTTCAGCTCCCACTCCGGGTGAAGTAACCAAGGCCGTTTCCCCTGCACGAAAATCAGCCTTTTCAAACATGGCCATTCCCTCTCAGCAAGCATCTGTCTTTGACAGGCCGGTGCCAACAGCAGACTCTTATCAGAACAGGAGGCATGGAAAAGCTGATCCAATAGCGGAGGTGATCCCGGCCGCACGACATGCTCGACGTCGCCACTGGCGCCGAGTAAGGAAGGCTGGGGGCAATTCCCCTTCTGGACTGACTCCACTGACTCCAATGGTGGAAGTTGATGTTGTTGTTCCAACCAGGAACAACTTTGAATTACTTAACAGGGTACGCAGGAATTCGCCAACTGCCGTGCTAAAAAAGACTCCTCCGCCCGTTGAAAAGATCACAAAGGCGAAGCTGGAACAGCCCCCTCAGCGGCTGTCCTCTGAAATTTATAATGTTTGGCGACAGGTTCAAGACACCGTGGTAGATCAAGACTACCCCCGCCGACAGGAAAAGATGAAGGTTCGACAAGAAGAGAACCACCCTGTCAAGCCACAGAAGGCGATAGCTATTTGGGTGCCCACTGTAACGGCCCCCTCAACTTCGACCGCCCATAAGAGGAGAAGGCCGGAGAAAATTCCCATGTTTGCGACAAATGTCAGGGGCACTGAGCCTAGACGCCCCAATTCTGGGGGCATGGTGGTGCACACCATCTATATAGCATCCGGAAAAGAGGATAGCCGTATCTCCACAGGTCATCGACCGCTTACGCGATCAGTGACTAGGACTCAGGAGCAACAACAGCAAAATCTCTAAGAAATGCTAACAGCTATGGCCGCACTTACAGGGCCGAAAGCAAGCCCAGAGACATCCTCGGAGCAGCGCCGTGAGCAGGAAACTGATGCTGAATTCCTTCGGAGAATGCTTGAGAAGAAGGACAAAGAGGCCGCGGAACAAGCGGCCAATATAATACGAATGTCCATTCTATTCCAAGATATTGTGGGCATGATGATCCAGCCGGATCCCCCAGCCGAAGATCCTCTAGTAATAATTGAAGATGATAGAGGAGAGACATCAAATCCTCTGCCGGCTCTGTCAACAGCCAAGGAGGAGACAATCTCTAAAGCTGCCCTGGATGATTACATCGCTCAGCAGATACGAGTTCACCAGGCGAATGAAGCGGCTGGGCAAATTGTTAAAACAAGACGACCCTATTCGGGTTGGTATGACCAAATAAAGTACCCACCGGGATACACGATCCCCAAATTCCACGTATATAAGGGGACGGGAAATCCGCATCAGCACGTCGCTCAATTCAGAGCCTTATGCGGCAACACCGGAGGTGACGATAAGCTACTGCTTCGCCAATTCGTTGGCAGCTTGTCGGAGACAGCATTCGAGTGGTATTCCGAACTCCTAAATGACTCTGTCAAGACATTCGTAGAGATGGAGTTTGTATTCACCCAGCGTTTCGCGAGTGCTAGTGAACGCACCCCAATCACGACATTGATCAATGGCAGGGTGAAGCCTGAAGAAACAAGGGTTCAGTACGCGATACGGTGGCAGAACCTATGGTCGAAATGCGAACAACGCATAGAAGAGGCTCCTGCAGGCATGTTTGTGGGAACCCTCGATCCGCAGGTGACCATATCCCAATTCATGATGTTCTTCATGCTGACCACCTTCCAGGACTTGATTGACAAGCTAACCCAAATGGACCAGATGGGCCATAGGCCTTCCTCTTCAAAGACGGAGCCTTGGAATGAAAAGGGCAAAGGGAAAAGCAACCTTCGTCGCCAACGCTCAACAACAACCGAGTGGCCCGAGACCGGTTGTTCGCCAAAGCAACAAGCGGCAGTCCCTCGATGAGAAGTTGAGACGTCCTTACTCATTTTCCCGGGATAAAACAAGGAAACTGTTTGAACTGGCTGTGCGCAATGGGCTCATTACTCTACCGGAGTCGAGACACCCACCGCAACCGAACGACGTCAACGATCCCAATTATTGCCCCTACCATCGAGTATTGGGCCATCCACTCGAAGATTGCTACGTCTTCAAAAATTGGGTCGAAGACCAGTATCAACAGGGCAAGTTCGCGCTGTCCGAAAAATGGAAGATAAATCCGCCACAACAGCACACCCCTAAAAGGGTGGACATGCCGGGGGCATCATGCTCTTTTATAGAGGAAGCTCCACGGGAAGTCGTTGTTTCGGCAAAAACTAAAATAATGCTGAAAGATCTTCAAACATGTCCGGCGAGCAGGTGGAAAAGCCCGCCAGAGCCGGAGATCATCGAGGGGATGCTGAAACCACACCCAACATTGGGAGTTAATAGTGATGGTGGACAAAACATTCAGGCCCAGCCGTCAAAGTCTTCGAAGAAAAAGAAGAAGACAAAAAATCCCGCGCGGTTTGATATCAAGCACATGGATCTGCAAAAATATATTGACGCGCTGGAGGAATATAAGCAGAAGGCACGGACCCCGGTCACACTCCAAGAATTTCTCAACAATATCCTTGAGAGCGGAGATAACGACAATAACGATGGGGATGACCCGTCAGAAGAATCTGAGGACTATGTGGCAAGTTGCCACATGATCTTTCATTCGACGTTAATTAACGAAGAAGCTCACTCGGCGATAGAAAATAGCATAAAAGAGCTGGGGGCAGGATCGAAGCCAAAACCCTTGGAACCGTCTGTCGAGATGATCGACTTGCTACTGAACGAAACCCGTCAGAAAATAAAAGCCAATCGAGAGCGCGAACTGGCTATATTCGAAAAAGCCAAACACCGACGACTGGATGAAAAGGTCGATGCACCCCAACCGGATCGAAGCATCCCTATCGCCATCAAAATAAAGCTTAAAGTAAAGAAACGATTCGCTAGGGCCCTGTCAATAGGAATGAAGTTGCACTCTTTCAGAGGAAATTCTCCTGGTGGTATACATCTTGATGAAGCGGACATACATCCTAACTTCTGCTTATACCATCAGAGGATTACACACCCTACCGAGGAGTGCATAGCCTTTAAAATCTGGTGGCAGGGATATGTTGCCCACCGACAACACGTTCAACGAGTGAAGCGCAAGGCTCGTCGGGAACAGAAAAGCACGACAGATGAGCGCAAAAGAGCCGTCGGCAACTGTCATATAGTCGACATCAAGGGATCGCAAGTTGTCACCTTTGGAAGCGACTCTGACGAAGAAATCGCCCTCAGCCCTCTCTTCAAGGAATCCACCTCCGACACAAAAGATGCGAAGATTTGCGAGAAAATCTAGCTGCGTAATCGTACGTTGCCCAAAAAATCTCGGACCTATGACCGAAACATCGTTAAACTACTACAAACCCGCGGCATCCCCAGGCTGACGTGGTTAAAAAAACGGTACGTCCATAAGCAAGATGGGCACGGATGAAAACCCGAAAGGGCTCCGTGAGTAAAAACAGCGGGACTACAGGCAAGTTTTGTGAAAACCCGAAAGGGCGCAATCTCGTCAAAAAGACACTTGCAAGGTCCTCTCGACCCTGTAAGGAGAAACCACCTGCGTGAGATCCTTACGACTCACAAAGAAGCATCACACTTAGGGATCCCCACGATTCCTGAGGAGAAATTACACTTATGAGATCCTTACGACTCGTAAGGAGAATTCCCCTTTGAGATCCTCACGGCTCATAGGGTTCAAAAGCCTTAAGTTACAGGGATCTGAACCTGTTCTTAAGCCATCACAATCTCCAATTTTTCCCTACAAGCGGTTCAATATTGACCCTTGTATACAATCCGCGGGCATAAATGAACATTTCCCTAACAGAGTCCCACCAGCTACTAGGGATATACTCACACGGCGAACAACACTTGTAATTCCTCTCGACTTATAAGGAGAAAACACTCTTGTAAGATCCTTACGACTTATAAGAGAACACACACTTAGAAATCCTCACGATTCCTAAGGAGAAAACGCACCTACGAGATCCTCACGACTCGTAGGGAAAAACACCTTTATGAGACCCTTATGGCTCATAAAGTCAAAAGCCTTAGTCGACGGGATCCTAACCCTGTTTGCTAAGCCACCTTTGTTCGACATCGACAGAGGCAAATGATGATTCTCTCATGGCAATATCCCAGTTGTAGCGATGCTGATGCCTAAATCAGTATCAAATTCCAAGCCCTTTCATGGCAAATGATGATTCACTCCAGGCAATATTCCAGTCGTAGCGATGCAAATGCTAAGATTGGCACCAGATTCCAAGTTCCACACTCGCCATAAAAATCAGCGAGCCAAAAATGCATATGAAATAGCCGAAATGATGGGGCAACTTACAACAAAATCAGCAAGTAAAAATATATGCATACAAAATACCCGAAATGATTGGGCAACTCGTAATAAAAAAACAGCGAGTAAAAAGAAAAAATAGCCGAAATGATTGGGCACCGCGGAAAATAGCCGAAATGATTGGGCAATCATGATTTTCGCGATATAAAAAGCTGAAATGATAGAGCATCGTGGAAAGAATAAAAAAAAATGAAAGAATAAATCTTTTTGCCCTGCAGGTGTGGTCACATTGACTCCTGTATACAATCCATAGGCATAAACAAGAAGGGACCATATCGTCTCACCAGGCTTCGTCGAAGCGAAGCCAAATCTCGACGGTTTATAGACAACCTAAAGACAATCTCGACATTCGTCGCAATATTGCAGGCACAATGTCGACAAACGAAGCGAAGGAAGATCCCTAACTTCAGGGTCTCGACGTCAACATCGAAAACTTAGAGATCAACACCGGCATTCTTCCTCCTTCCAATCAGATGCAGACACAACATCAACAAGCGGAGCCACGGCAAACTCCCCTAGTTCCAAATCTCGACGGTTCACAGACAGCCTAGAGACTACCCCGGAACCGTGGCAAAGTCCCCTAGTTCCAAATCTCGACGGTTCACAGACAGCCTAAAGATCACCAACGGCATTTCTCCTTACTCCAGCAGGATGCAGATGCGGCGTCAACAAACGACCCCAGAGTCAAAACAACGAAACCATGACAAAGTCCCCTAAAGCCAAATCTCGACGGTTCACAGACAACCCAGAGATCACCAACAGCGTTCCTCCTCATTCCAGCAGGATTCAGACGCGATAATCAACCTTGGAGCCATGGAAAAGTCCCTGTTCCAAATCTCGACGGTTCACAGACAGCCTAGAGATCACCAACATCGTTCCTCCTCATTCCAGCAGGTTTCAGACACGACAATCAACCTTGGAGCCATGGAAAAGCCCCAGTTCCAAGACTCTACGGTTCACAGAAAAGCTAGAGTCATCCAATGACCCCGTCACGGAAACACGTCATCAAATGACCCTGCCGCGGAAATACGTCATCAAATGACCCCGTCTCGAATACACGTCAGCAAATGACCCCGTCGCGGAAACACGTCATCAAATGACCCCGTCTCGGAAATACGTTATCCAATGACTCTGTCTCGGAAACAAGTCAACCAACCCCAAGGAAATCAGTGTCCTTGGAAACCTCCTCGATTCAGGGAAATCAGCGTCCTTTACGAGAGCATCTCGATTCGTGTCGACCCGCAGAGAAGTCAGCGTCTTTGCAGGAATACCTCGACTCGTCTCAACCCCAAGGAAATCAGTGTCCTTGGCAACCTCGTCGATTCAGGGAAATCAGCGTCCTTAACGAGAGCATCTCGATTCGCGTCGACCCGCAGAGAAATCAGCATCTTTGCAGGAATACATCTATTCGTCTCAACCCTAAGTAAATCAGTGTCCTTGGCAACCTCCTCGATTCAGGGAAATCAGCGTCCTTGATGAGAGCACCTCGATTCGCGTCGACCCGCAGAGAAATCAGCATCTTTGCAGGAATACCTCGATTCGTCTCAACCCCAGGGAAATCAGTGTCCTTGGCAAAACCTCGATTCAGGAAAATCAGTATCCTTGACGAGAGCACCTCGATTCGCGTTGGCCCGCAGAGAAATCAGTGTCTTTGCAGGAATACATCGATTCGTCTCAACTTTGAGGAAATCAGCGTCCTTGGCAAAAACCTGATTCAGGGAAATCAGCGTCCTTGACGAAAGCATCTCGATTCGCGTCGACCCGCAGAGAAATCAGCGTCTTTGCAGGAATACCTCGATTCGTTTCAACTCCGAGGAAATCAGTGTCCTTGGCAACCTCCTTGATTCAGGGAAATCAGCGTCCTTGACAAGAGCATCTCGATTCGCGTCGACCCGCAGAGAAATCAGCGTCTTTGCAAGAATACCTCGATTCGTCTCAACCCCAGGAAAATCAGTGTCATTGGCAAAAACCTCGATTCAGGGAAATCAGCGTCCTTGACGAGAGCATCTCGATTCACATCGACCCGCAGAGAAATCAGCGTCTTTGCAGGAATACCTCGATTCGTTTCAACTCTGAGGAAATCAGCGTCCTTAGCAAAAACCTCGATTCAGGGAAATCAGCGTCCTTGACGAGAGCACCTCGATTCGCGTCGACCCACAAAGAAATCAGTGTCTTTGGAGGAATACCTCGATTCGTTTCAACTCCAGGGAAATCAGTATCCTTGGCAAAACCTCGATTCAGTAAAATCAGCGTCCTTGGCGAGGGCATCTCGATTCGCGTCGACCCGCAAGGAAATCAGTGTCTTTGCAGGAATACCTCGATTAGTCTCAACTCCGAGGAAATCAGTGCCTTGGCAAATACCTCGATTCAGGGAAATCAGCATCCTTGACGAGAACATCTCGATTCGCGCCGACCCGCAGAGAAATCAGTGTCTCTGCAGGAATATACAATGTCAGCAAAGCGGAGCCGCGGCAAAGTTCCCAGTTCTATGACTCGGCGGTGCACAGACAACCCAAAGTCAACCCTCGACCTCCCTGTTGAAGCAATGCTTTGACTCGGGAGTAGGTCAACTCATCAATCACTTACGAGTCCTCTCGACTTGTAAGGAAGAAAATTCTCTTGTGAGATTCTTACGACTCTCAAGAGAAAACACATTTAGGGATCCCCACGATTCCTAAGAAGAAAATACACCTATGAGATCCTCTCGACTCGTAGGGAGAAAAAATCTTTATGAGACCCTCACGGCTCATAAAGTTGAAAAGTCTTAGGCGGCATATCTGAACCTGTTTCCTAAGCCATCGCTTCTTATCTCGATTTTGGGAAATCAACGTCCTTGGCGAGAACCTCTCGATTCGATTCGACCCGCAAGGAGATCAGTGTCTTTGCAAGAATCTCTCGATTTGTCTCAACTTGTGGGGAAATTAGTGTCCCTACGCGTAAGGAAAATTCTCTTGTGGGATCCTTACGATTCTCAAGAGAAAACGCACTTAGGAGTCCTCATGACTCATAAGGAGAAAAGACACCTACGAGATCCTCATGACTCGTAGGGAGAAAAGCCTTTGTGAGACCCTCACGGCTCATAAAGTTGGAAAGTCTTAGGCAACAGATCCTAACCCTGTTTCCTAAGCCATCTTTACCTTATAAAAAGTTCAAGATGAACTGTTATCCACCAATTATAGGCCACACTTGCCAAAGCTATATGCCACTGAAATGGGGAAGTTACTCATAAGCGTATAAACTACTTCACGCCAGAGTAAAACATAAAGAAATAGAAGGGTGCGGCTCATGGAGCTGAGCGTTTGGAACTATATCTTTTAAGAGTCAAGATTTGAGTCAATGATAAGTGACGACGCTTGTGTCCGCTCGTTATCTTCTTAGATCAAGATTCTGAAAATTATATACCAACCCAAAACTGGTCATACGATATTAATTACTCTGCACTACTTCACCCACGTATATATTTACGTGGGCAAAGTAGTGGGGGCATTTGTTCCCGCCAAAAAATTTCTGCGCAAAAGAGCCCAAGGTATCTAATGGCAGCGATACGTTTAAGAAAATGTGAACCAGTATTTTCCGGGCTGTATTTTGACAAACTCCTGAATATGAAACAGCTAAATTCTGATGGTATTGAAAGTGTCTCGAAAATGCCTTCGATTTGATATATTCACTACTACAATAGGGGGTTGCCCCTACGGATATTGAAATCCGTAGGGGCAGATTTATTTTGGCCCTACGGATTAGTCCGTAGGGCTAGACGGTTGCCCCTACGGTCCTTACATATTTATATAAAAATTATTAAATCTTAAATTGTTGTTTGCCTCTACGGAGCCGCAAACCAAGAACCTACGGACTTATCCGTAGGGGCATCTAAATAGGGATTTAAGTTAAAAGCTCAGATCGATCCCTATGCTCATTATTCCCAATTCTCGCGCGAACAAAAAATTCCCAAACCCTCGTTCCCGCCGATCGATCGTCGTTCTCGTCATCGCCAGCGCCGCCGATTCGTCGTAGCCACCGCCTGCTTTCGTCGTAGCCACCACCTGCTTTCGTCGTCGCCAGCGCCGGCTCATCGGAGATCTCGTCGTCTCCTCTGCACAGGTAAGGAATTCTTCAATTACTCAAATTTTTGATTGGGGCTGGGGCTGGGGCTGGGGCTCGGGTTGGGGCTGGGGCTCAGGCTGCGGCTAGGGCTGTGGTTGGGGTTGGGGCTCGGGCTCGGGCTGCGGCTAGGGCTGTGGTTGGGGTTGGGGCTCGGGCTCGGGCTTCGGCTAGGGCTGTGGTTGGGGTTGGGGTTGGGGCTCGGGCTGCGGTTAGCGTTAGGGTTGGGGCTGGGGCTGGGGCTGCGGTTGGGGTTAGGGTTCGGCAGGGGATTGCTGTTGGGGTTGGGGTTTTGGATTTCAGGGTCTAAGTTAATTTCCATTCTAATTAGCATTAAGCTCGTTAATTGAAATGTTGATGATAATCATAAGAGTAAAATTTGTCTAGTTTGAGAAGGTGTTGGAAACTGGACTAATAATGTGTGTAAAGCCCAGTTTAATTAATAATTTTATTTTTCATTCTCAAATTTTCTTGGAAACGGAGACTGTTTTGTGGAACTTTTAGCCGTTGGGCATGTTGGGGTTTTGTTTTTGGAGTCATCAGACATGGCATTTGGTAGGTATCTAAAGACCCCGTGTCTGATTTTGGATATTTTTGATTGATTTAAACTGTGGGTCTGAGTAGTCCCTTAATTTGATCTGGTTGGGGTTTGAGTATGCAAAGGATTTGTAGTCTGGTGGAAATTTTGTGGGTGTTTTCGGTTGAATATGTTTGCTAATTGCATAAGATGCTCATAAGATTCTGGATTTTCAGGATGGGCCGTTGTAATTGGAAATGCTTAGAATTGTAGGACCTTCTTTATTTTATCTATATATAATTGCAAAAAAAAACACATTTCTGATTTGAAGAAAAGGAAGGGCAAAATAGGGATTTAGTTATGGATTTTACTTGGGCGTCTCCTCTTTTAATACATGTCTATCTTTACAAGAATATCGTGTCACATATTCGGTTTTAGCATATGTACGCAACTGCTTTGATTATTATCGTGTTATTAACATCTTGAACTTCTACCCTTTTTCTAATATGTTTCATAGTTGGGGTTGCGGTTGGGGTTGGGACTCGGCAGGGGGTTGCGGTTGGGGTTGGGGTTGGGGTTAGGGTTAGGGTTAGGATTGGGGCAGGGGGTTGCGGTAGGGGGTGAGAATTTTTCTAGGTTTCTTTTAAAGGTTGTGAAGGAAATTTTGAGCCCCCTAAAAATGAACATTTCTAATGATTTTGATAAGAGACAAGGGAGCAATAAAGTTTTGTTTTCTATTTGTCTAGATTCAAATGTCTACTTATATATATATATATATAAATATTTACAATCTCAATATTCGTGGCATGTTGGTTATAAATTTCTCTCTTTATAGAGATATATAGCCTACTTCAGCACATAGCTAGGTATGCGATAAAATTATTTTTGATAAAACAATGCATGATATAATATGGAAATATATTTGTTTCTTAGCTTCAATCATACAAACGTGTTCCAAATTAACGTAATTTAAATAGCAATTCCTTGGAATTTTTTAGTCCAGAGAATCTTGATCGAGTCTCAGGATCATATTGATTCAAGAATTTTGTGTGACACCAAAGACTGGACGTTAGACGAATAGCCGGTGGTAAAACTTCTTAAAGTATATTAATTTTGAATCTTCTTCTAAACTCAATGATTCTACATTGATAAAGAAAAGCTTAGATATCGATGATAAATGGCCACATATTACAAGTTACAAAGATGATGTTCAACACCTTCCCAACTTTTTCATTGCTTGTGATATTTTCTCTCCCCTCTCTCCTTTTCTCCTGGTCTTTGTCTATCATGAAACTTTGGGCATGCAAATTAAGACTCTCTTCCCTTTTTGGTTATTATTTTTCCCTTTGTCGGCTTAATTATTGAGATGGAGATTTGATTAGAGTTTTGGTGTTCATAATTTCATAATATGAGCAAGGCAATTGACAAATCATCATGATGTTGTTATGATCATAGCAAGATGTAGGTGCTTGTGTGTTGGTACTAAAGCATGATACAATCTCTTTTATTGCTAGTGGATGCGTTTTGTTCAAAGAGTCTTTTCCTTTTAGTAATTTTCCTCTTTAGGGAGTTTTCGACATTGAAATCTCACTAGTTGATAATGTTAAATGAGTTCTAGTCCTTGTTTGCTACATTTTTTGATATATAGTAGATGGTGATACTTCTTTAAGTAAAAACAACCCTACACTTAAGCGAAATCATAAATTGAAACACACATATATAGAATACAACTCATACATGGGTATCCTCAAATCTAACTTTTATTATCGATAATTTATTCTTTTCAACGACAAACGCACACACAAAGCATATACACGGATTTTCTCCTTTGTCAGTAACCATCCCATTCTTAGATTTCTCAATATAGTCATCATAACCTACAATTTATATGATACAGTCTAACATGGCCCATGAGTACGTCAGGGTTAAGGACTGGATGTATGTGAATTGGCAACAACGTATGCAACCTAAGTTTGTCACTGAAGTTTCTGCTTTCATTGAATTTTCACGTGCACATAATAAGAAGGAGAAGACAGTAATGTGGCAGAAGAAGGAGAAGACAGTAATGTGGCAGAAGAAGAAAAAAATGACATTCCTTGTTCTCTGTTTCAGCATCAATCTTCTGATATGAACTAATGATGGCTTTCACATTGGCTTTTCCTTTTAGAGACTTCTTAGTGTCCAATGGAAAGTATACATCAGATTTGTGCAGGTCAGGTTCTTCTATGACTTTCAAGAGTTTCAACTGATTCTGTAAATTACACCCTAGTTGGGTGATACTTTTACCACTTCTCACTGCAGGTGCGCTCTCTAATATCCATTTTGAATGTAATATTATAGATATTCATGCATGTTTATGTCAAAATTACTTATATTGTCAATGTTTGATTGTCTAGTTGTTGGTGATGCGTCCATATCAGGGACAGAGGCCACTCCCGCTCCTCCAGGTATGTTTATATATCATATAGTGTATGTATATTGATTTAGAATGCTATATCATAAATATACACACATTCCTTTTGCTCTTATTTAGATAGTAATTTTTATTATTGTCTAGCTGTAGGTGGTGACAGTAGTTGACAATAAAATTTGTCATCCTAGAAACTATGATTTTTATATGTGCTCGCATGCGGGAATGATTGTAAGTCGTGGACCTGTACAATAAATTCTTATTTGGTATTTGTTTGAAATCAAATTGAATACTATATAATTGATAAGTTTGTTATATTTGTATTTAGTTTGGAATTAACACAATTTTTATGCACGCAGCATGCACTTATGATCAACCAACTGCTCATGATATTTGTAGCCCAGCATAGAGATCACCACATCAACTTTTTTTATTGCCTCCACCAAGCACTTGTGATCATGCATATCACCCTATATATATTCAACATATATATCATCAGGTCTTTCTAAAATCAATGACCTTTAATTCAAAAAAAAAACAAACACAAACACACAGGGAGTGAATTAATGAAGAAAAGAGGGTCCACTTTTCGTTAGGTGTCGTCAAAAGTTTATATCCTCCATCAATTATCAAGCTACCGAGGACGAAAAGCCACCTTTGTTAGTCGAGAGTCAAGGTAATAGTCATGGAGATTGATTATAAAAGAAATAGAGAGAAAAAAATAGAAATTGTAAATAGTAGAATAGCACACTCATTTAAAAAATTGCACTTTGATCTTTATGTCTACCTTTTTTTTTTAATTGTAGATAGTAGAATAGCACACCCAAATTTTTTTAAAACAAAAGAAAAACAGTGACCTATATACAAAATGGGTAAATGTCGTGATCAATAAATTACTTACCATTTGCCGAGACATGTATTTTTGCAGCATCCATACATCCTTTTCCTCTTCTTCGATGCCGTATTCTCATTATCTTCGTCTAATCCATCTGAAACTGCAATTAAATTTAATTAAACCAAATAAAATCAAAAATTAAAATCAAACAGCAACAACAAAATCAATGAAATTTATAGCCTACCAGAGTCTTCAAGAATATCCACATATGAATCCTGGGCCTTCTTCTTTTTCTTCAAAGATCTTTTAGAAGCAGAGAATTTTGTTTTCTGGTAAGTGCTTTGAAGCTAAACACCATATTGCCTTTGTATTTGAAAACCAAAAAATGCCCAGTTTGCAGATTATTGGCTACTGTAAATTCATGCCACCCATCTCCACTCATGGAAGCAACTTTGTTCTCGATGTGAAGATCAACATGCCATATTTTGCCATTGTGGCTCACTAGGTTAGCCTTTTCTCTTCTCTTGACCATCTTGCTAATCTGCTTGGTAAATTTATTCGGAACCGGCTGCGAATCATTAAAAGACATGCATAAGAAAGGAAGCTAAAATACAGATATATATTATACCGATACATCGAAACTTCAAAGTTGCGATGACAATCCAGAGATATTTATTTCTACAATCGTGGTGCACATGCGAATGCGTCAGGCATCATGGACAAATATTTGATAATATGGAAAGTATTATTAGTATAAAGTAATTAAAGCTTTTAAACACCTTGGGTAGATATTTTCTTAGTTGATGCAATCATATCATGATGACTAAATTTAAGCTATTATATATATGCATATGTATTTTTCTAATCTAATATATTACACACACACACACACACACACACACAGAGAGAGAACCAATTTGGTAGAAAAATCAGGTAGCAGGACTCTGAACCAATGTGTGTGTGTGTGTGTAATATATTAGATTAGAAAAATACATATGCATATCTATAATAGCTTAAATTTAGTCATCATGATATGATTGCATCAACAAAGAAAATATCTACCCAATGTGTTTAAAAGCATTAATTACTTTATACTAATAATACTTTCCATGTTCTCAAATATTTGTCCATGATTCCTGACGCATTCGCACGTGCACCACGTGTGTAGAAATAAATATCTCTGGATTGTCATCGCAACTTTGAAGTTTCGATGTATCGGTATGCTATATATCTGTATTTTAGCTTCCTTTCTTATGCATGTCTTTTAATGATTCGCAGCCGGTTCCGAATAAATTTACCAAGCAGATTAGCAAGATGGTCAAGAGAAGAGAAAAGGATAACCTAGTGAGCCACAATGGCAAAATATGGCATGTTGATCTTCATATCGAGAACAAAGTTGCTTCCATGAGTGGAGATGGGTGGCATGAATTTACAGTAGCCAATAATCTGCAAACTGGGCATTTTTTGGTTTTCAAATACAAAGGAAATATGGTGTTTAGCTTCAAAGCACTTACCAGAAAACAAAATTCTCTGCTTCTAAAAGATCTTTGAAGAAAAAGAAGAAGACCCAGGATTCATATGTGGATATTCTTGAAGACTCTGGTAGGCTATAAATTTCATTGATTTTGTTGTTGCTGTTTGATTTTAATTTTTGATTTTATTTGGTTTAATTAAACTTAATTGCAGATTCAGATGGATTAGACGAAGATAATGAGAATACGGCATCGAAGAAAAGGAAAAGGATGTATGGATGCTGGAAAAATACATGTCTCGGCAAATGGTAAGTAATTTATTGATCACGACATTTACCCATTTTGTATATAGGTCACTGTTTTTCTTTTGTTTTAAAAAAATTTGGGATAATTACCCATCCAAATTCATTAAAAAAGGGGTGGTTGTTTTTCTTAAGGTTATGCAATTGTATTATTTTCAACCGCTACATCGGCTGCGGTTCCGCAGACAGCTCCTATAGCTCCACCGTCCGCTTAGACTCCCGCAGCCGTGGCTCCGCAAGCTACTACCTCGACGGCGGCTGCGCAGACCACATCGCCAGCTCCACAGGCCGCTCAGACTCCCGCACACGCCGAATTGCATGGTTTATTGACCGAGGAGCAGGCGCGCCAGATTCTATCGTTTATCAGAGGTGGAGCTGGACCGAGCTAGGGTAGCTTTTTGATTCTTATTTTTTGAAACATGTATTTATTTATATGATACATATTGTACTACATTTTGAAACGATATTGATATTGATATTCAGTTTTTGGGTTTCTTTTGTATATTATATGCGTGAGATGTGATTATGAATACTGCGATATATGTTGTGTGATGATTAATTTTATATTTTATTGTTATATATATTATTGTGCACAGGGCGGGAAAAAATCAGGCAGCTCTTTTTTAAAAAAAAAATACAGATAATGTGTACCTACGGATTAAACCATAGGTAAAACTGTTGCCCCTACGGCTATATCCGTAGGGGCAAAATATCAGCAGTAACTGATATTTCCCCCCTGATCTCAGCACCAGGGAGGTTGGGAGTGCCCCTACGGACCTATCCATAGGGGCCATTGCTTCGCCCCTACGGACTTATCCGTAGGGGCAACATATTAGAAATCCTGATATTTTACCCCTACGGACAAGTACCTACGCATATATCCGTAGGGGATATTACGTGGCCCTATGGATATATCCGTAGGTACAGGTAATATGTTTAAAAAAACCGTAAATAATATAACTTTCTTTACCCTACGGCCTAATCCGTAGGTGCAACTGGCCCTACACAGAACTCCGTAGGGACAAGTTTTTGCCCGTAGGGGCAAGTTCAGGGCTTCAACTTGCACCTGCGGCCTTTGCACCTACGGGGTCTTTTTTCGCCCCGACGCACATATCCGTAGGGGCAGTGGTTTGCCCCTACCGACAAATCCGTAGGGGCAACCCTTATTTGTAGTAGTGATTATGGGCTTCATAATTCATCCGGGAAAAAAAAATTATGAGCAAATATGCTATGCACGTGTAATGTAAGGAAGAAAATGCGAACCAGTATTTTCCGGGCTGTATTTTGACAAACTCCCGAATGAGAAACAGCTAAATTCTAATGGTCTCGAAATTGTCTCGAAAAATCCTTCGATTTGATATATTATGGGCCTCATAATTCATCCGGGATCAAAAGTTATGAGGCATCACGTGTTCACACTTGACCGGATATCACGTGCAGACACGTGACCATTTACAGGCAAAGCTTTTAGGCACTGAATAAAATAAATAATTGGAAATAATTAATCAGTGGGTTCATGTGCCAACACGTGATGGGCCTTTAAACCCACTGAAAAGAATTAAAGGTATAATAAAATAACAAGGAAAAACCCCAATAGGGCATCACGTGCCAACACGTGACTAAGGGTCACGTGCTGACACGTGATAATTCCTGAGTTCTTTAAAACAACAGAATTAAATTCTGTTCAAATACTTAATCAAGGGGTCACGTGCCAACACGTGATGGGTTCCTAAAGATCTATGAATTAATAGAATTAAATTCTAATTAAGAGGGAATCAAAAACCCTAACTGGAAAAATATTTCTCTAAATCTTTCCAAACAAAAAAGATGGTGTTCTGTAAAATGGAGCACCATTGGATTAAAAATCCAATGGTGATTAAAAATCACCAATTTATGGAAAGATTTTATACAAGGAAAGATTTCCTTGAAATTTACCAGGAATAACAGATAAAAGATCTTTTGGATTAAAAATCCAATGGTGAATAAAATTCACTGAGTGATCTAAAAGATCATGTTGGTTACAAAAAAAACAACCAAAATGTTTTAATGAAAGATTGAATAAACAAATTGATTCTTTTCTTTCTCCTATAAATAGGAGCCAAGAAGAGAAGAGAGGAGGATCTACTTTTTTGGGGAGATAACAACAACATAGAGGAAAAAGAGAGGAGAATTTAATTCTCAAGAGAGAAAAAAAAGATCTCTTCAGAGAAAAGAAAACCTAGGTGAGAAAGGGGAAAGAGATCTAAGTTCTATAAAACAAAGAGAATTTAATTCTCAATTTAAGAGTTTAACTCTTCTGATAAGAACTTAGTTCTTCCTTTGGTTGAAGATCCGCAGAAGCAGATCTCCCCACAAGTTGAGAATTTAATTCTCATCGGGGAGATTCTGCCATGCAGATCCAAAACATAGAGGGAGAATTGAGTTTATGGAATTTATTTCCCCCAAATTCATAGGAATTTAATTCCTACAAATGAAAATAGGGTTTAACTCTATTTGAGAATTTAATTCTTCCAAATTCATAGGAATTTAATTCCTCCAAGACAGAACTAGGGTTTAATCCTATATGAGAATTTAATTCTTCCACATACATAGGAATTTAATTCCTCTAAAACATAATTAGGGTTTAACCCTACAGAGAATTTAATTCTTAAAACAAAGAAACTTGAAAGCTCTCCATGCACGTAAAGAACTTGATCACGTCACTACTACAAAGAAGGGTTGCCCCTACGGATAAATCCGTAGGAGCAACCCACTGCCCCTACGGATATATACGTAGGGGCGAAAAAATACCCCGTAGGTGCAAAGGCCGCAGGTGCAAGTTGAGGACCTGAACTTGCCCCTACGGGCAAATTCATGCCCCTACGGATATGTGTGTAGCTCCAGTTTCCCCTACGGATTAAGCCGTAGGGTATAAGATTTTATATTATTTACGGTTTATTTTAATAAATTACTTGGCCCTATGGATATACCCGTAGGGGCATGTACTACCCCCTACGGATATATGCGTAGGTACGTTTCCGTAGGGGCACAAATTCAGGATTCCTGATATTTTGCCCCTACGGATAACGCCGTAGGGGAGAGTCAGTGGCCCCTACGGATATATCCGTAGGGGCTTTCCCAACCCCCTGGCACTGAGATCTGGGGGAAATATCAGTTACTGCTGATATTTTGCCCCTACGGACATATCCGTAGGGGTAACATGAGTGCCTACGGATTAATCCGTAGGTACATATTGTCTGTAATTTTTTTTAAAAAATGGGTTGCTTGATTTTTTCCCGCCCTGTGCACAATAATATATACATCAATCAAATCATATATTGCAGTATTCGTAATCACATCTCACGCATATATATAATATACAAAAGAAACACAAAAACTGAATATGATATAAATACAAACCAATATCAATATCGTTTCAAAATGTAGTACAATGTGTATGATATAAATAAATACATGTTTCAAAAAAAAAGAACCAAAAATCTACCCTAGCTCGGTCCAGCTCTACCTCTGAATAACGATAGAATAACGCGCGCCTGCTCCTCGGTCAATAAACTCTACAATTCGTCGCGAGCGGGAGTCTGAGCGGCATGTAGAGCCGGCGATGTGGTCTGCGCAGCCGCCGTCGAGGTAGTCGCTTGCGGAGCCGCGGCTGCGGGAGTCTGAGTGGGCGGTGGAGCTACAGGAGCTGTCTACGGAACCGCAGCCGATGTAGTGGCTTGCGGAGCCGCAGCCGAAGAAGATGCGTGTGGAGGCTCGGCCGATCTACCCTGTCGCGTCTGGATATAACGTGTGTAAGAAGCGTGTAAGAACTGTTTATTATTCGAATTCGTATCATTATTAAGTTATTTCGAAACCCTGTTTGGATATCTAGTTTGGAAAAGTGTTGTTTATTTCAATTACATATGTATGTATGATTAATCAAACTTAAGTCTAAAACCAAATAAGCTCAAGCTACGTACTAATTATGGATATGTTGATATGTATATAATATGAAATGATATTTTACTATAAAGTAGTATACATACCAGCATCTCCTTCAACTCCTGAACGCTGGCCCTCAAGCTATCCAGTTCATGATGGACATGCCGGTCACTGGAGACGGAGGAAGTAACCGCCGGGGTGGAGTCCAACCTCATATGGGCCCTGCTAGGGCCCAATCCCCGGCCTCTCCCAACCTCCGTGGTGCCCTCCGTGTGCGGCGTCCAGAACTGGGGTCAGCAGCCTCGGATCGTTCTGTCCGGTAAAATCGATCCCCGAGGCCTGGGCCTGCTCAACCACCCGCTCCTACACCCACATTCGAATTCTTATCATTATCGAGTTATTTCGAAACCCCATTTGGATATCTAGTTTTCAAAACTGTAGTTTATTTTAATTAGATATGTACATGTATGATTAATAAAACATAAGTCTACAACCAAATAAGCTCAGGCTATGTACTGATATTGGATATGTTGATATCTATAATATGACATTATATTTTACTATTAAGTAGTATACATACCAGCATCTCATTCAACTCCTGAACGGTGGCCTTCAAGCTCTCCAGTTCCTGCTGGATACGTCGCTCACTGGAGACGGAGGAAGTAACCACCGGGGTGGAGTCCAACCTCATATGGGCCCTGCTAGAGCCCAGTCCTCGGCCTCTCTCCCAACCTCCGTGGTGCCGTCCGTGTGCGGCGTCCAGGACTGGGGTCAGCAGCCTCGAATGCTGCCTTCCCCCTAGCAACTGTCTGAACATTATATTTAGCACATACTGGTCTATAAAATTGACAAGAAATACCAAAATCAACAAATTCAAAGCCTTACCTACAGAGATAGAAGATGTGCTCCTCTGGTATCTGCATGTATCAAAATTTGAATAATATTAATTAATTTCAGTACATACATACTAACAAGGTAAACTCGCATATAGCGCTGCTTACACATATGACAAGGAGTGAACAAGCTCTTGTAGATCATCAGGCGCAAATCTAATCTCATCAAGCAGCCCATGATAATGAGTTGGACGACTAAGAGCAAAAGGAATGTGTGTATATTTATGATATAACATTCTAAATCAATATGCATGCCCTATATAATATATAAACATACCTGGAGGAACGGGAGTGGCCTCTGTCCCTGATATGGACGCATCACCAACAACTAGACAATCAAACATTGACAATATAAGTAATTTTGACATAAACAGGCATGGATATCTATAATATTACATTCAAAATGGATATTAGAGAGCGCACCTGCAGTGAGAAGTGGTAAAAGTATCACCCAACTAGGGTGTAATTTACAGAATCGGTTGAGACTCTTGAAAGTCATAGAAGAACCTGACCTGCACAAATCTGATGTATGCTTTCCATTGGACACTAAGAAGTCTCTAAAGGGAAAAGCCTATGTGAAATCCATCATTAGTTCATATCAGAAGATTGATGCTGAAACAGAGAACGAGGAATGTCATTTTTTTCTTCTTCTGCCACATTAGTGTCTTCTCCTTCTGCCACATTACTGTCTTCTCCTTCTTATTATGTGCGTGTGCAAATTCGATGACTATATTGAGAATATGGATTAATAGTGGGTAGGAAAAGTATTTCTCAAATGGCTTTTGCGTCTTAAAACCATAAACTACTAAGTAATGGCATACATAATTTTTTTAGTATAAAGGTTGTTATTTTAAGTTTTCCCTTATAGAGATATGATCTAACTGCATCTATAAATTATAAGTGTGCAGAAAATTATGATAAGAAACCATAAGAAAGGGTCGTAGCCATGCATAACCTTGAATCTACATACCAAATCATGCACTTATTGTCACCTTGCCTTGGAATATAAAATATCTTGGAAGACTATAAGCGAGCATTTAAATCTTGATAGCTTTTGACTTCAACATATATTTTTCTCAAGTACCATGAAATATACTTCCTCCGTATAAACCGTTTTCAGGAAGATGGATTAATAATGACAAATTATCCATTGTGGCTCACTAGGTTAGCATTTTCTCTTCTATTGACCATCTTACTAATCTGCTTGGTAAATTTATTCGGAACCGGCTGCGAATCATTAAAAGACATGCATAAGAAAGAAAGCTAAAATACAGATATATAGCATACCGATATATCGAAACTTCATAGTTGCGATGACAATCTAGAGATATTTATTTCTATACACGTGGTGCGCGTGCGAATGCGTCAGGCATCATGGACAACCATTTGAGAACATGGAAAGTATTATTCGTATAAAGTAATTAAAACTTTTAAACACCTTGGGTAGATATTTTCTTAGTTGATGCAATTATATCATGAGGACTAAATTTAAGCTATTATACATATGCATATGTATTTTTCTAACCTAATATATCACACACACACACACAGAGAGAGAGAGAGAACACCAGGTAGGTAGAGAAATCAGGTAGTAGGATCCTGAAGAAATGGATTCCATAGCATTGCTCATCATAATCATCCATGATCCCTTTGATAATATTTTTTCAAAGGGATCACGAATGATGATGATGAGCAATGCTATGGACTCCATTTCTTCAGGGTCCTGCTAGCTGATTTCTCTACCAAACTGGTGTTCTCTGTGTGTGTGTGTATGTGTGTGTGTGTGTGTGAGATATATTAGGTTAGAAAAATACATATGCATATGTATAATAGCTTAAATTTAGTCCTCATGATATGATTGCATCAACTAAGAAAATATCTACCCAAGGTGTTTAAAAGTTTTAATTACTTTATACGAATAATACTTTCCATGTTCTGAAATATTTGTCCATGATGCCTGACGCATTCGCATGCGCACCACGTGTGTAGAAATAAATATCTCTGGATTGCCATCGCAACTATGAAGTTTCGATGTATCGGTATGCTATATATCTGTATTTTAGCTTTCTTTCTTATGCATGTCTTTTAATGATTCGCAGCCGGTTCCGAATAAATTTACCAAGCTGATTAGTAAGATGGTCAATAGAAGAGAATGCTAACCTAGTGAGTCACAATGGATAATTTGTCATTATTAATCCATCTTCCTGAAAACGGTTTATACGGAGGAAGTATATTTCATGGTACTTGAGAAAAATATATGTTGAAGTCAAAAGCTATCAAGATTTAAATGCTCGATTATAGTCTTCCAAGATATTTTATATTCCAACGTAAGGTGACAATAAGTGCATGATTTGGTATGTAGATTCAAGGTTATGCATGGCTACAACCCTTTCTTATGGTTTCTTATCATAATTTTCTGCACACTTATAGTTTATAGATGCAGTTAGATCATATCTCTATAAGGGAAAACTTAAAATAACAACCTTTATACTAAAAAAATTATGTATGCCATTACTTAGTAGTTTATGGTTTTAAGACGCAAAAGCCATTTGAGAAATACTTTTCCTACCCACTATTAATCCATATTCTCAATATAGTCATTGAATTTGCACGCGCACATAATAAGAAGGAGAAGACAGTAATGTGGCAGAAGGAGAAGACAGTAATGTGGCAGAAGAAGAAAAAAATGACATTCCTCGTTCTCTGTTTCAGCATCAATCTTCTTATATGAACTAATGATGGCTTTCACATAGGCTTTTCCCTTTAGAGACTTCTTAGTGTCCAATGGAAAGCATACATCAGATTTGTGCAGGTCAGGTTCTTCTATGACTTTCAAGAGTCTCAACTGATTCTGTAAATTACATCCGAACAACTTTCACACAGTAATCGGAACCTGGTCAACAAATTTGTCATGCCCGTTGTGGTTTTACTTATGTACAGTACTTCCACAAAATACGTGCTGTCATTTCTAAATGGAAGTTTCTCAGTGCCACCATAGTAGCAGAAGATGGAATTGTTTATCGCAACTAGATTATGCTAAGCCTCGGATAGATTAGGCAAACATGATCTAGAAGAATATAATTAGCAGAGGAAAAATATAATAAAACAAAACAAAGCGTAGCAAATAAGATAAAATAAAATAAAGATATATAAAATAAAAGAGAAATAAGTTTTCGAGAGGAGAGGTGCAAGATATCATGTGCCACGAAGAAAAGGAGGGGAAAAACAGTGTTGGCATTCATAAGAGGAAAGCTAGACTAACAAGAAGAAACATTACAAATATTACTATGTTTATGAATTATCACAGAAAATCAACCCAGAATCTGCAAGAAAATCAAAAGTATGGCTCAAATATGAGACGGACAAATATCTTTTCCTCTCTTATCTTTTCTTTTTGAAAACAAATACCAGAAGATGTTGACTTTCTGGATAGATAGGAGTGGATATGATAAAAGCATGTAAAGGGTGCATGGAAGTGCTAACAGAGACTCTTTGTTGCAACTTTATAGTAAACGGAACAATAACTGGCATATTCAAGTTAAAAGAATTGAAAGAATAATGAACATGGCTTACAAACTTGGGTGAGAATGATGTGACACTCAGGAAAACATCTAAAAGACAAATTCATAAATGCGGTTAGGCCAAAACCGGACTAAATCCTGCCATGCGACTGATATTCCTTGATGTAGAAGTAAATATAACTGTGGCACACATGCACACATGCACACAAAAACTATGGCACAAACAAGTGGAAATATGCAAATAAACATGCATGCATGCAGACATTAAAAGATTAATATAACAGAGATGTCTACTGATGATTTGTAAGATGTTATCCTAGGTAGGACAACTGCCAATTCTATGGCTTGTGGCCATCAGCGACTGCTTTCTCACCACAGTAAAAATAATGAGGGACTATAACATATCATGAATTCGATATGCACCGTGATTTCATAGCATATGTCTATTAACCTATAATGTACAAGTTCTCGGCGTTGATTGCAGAGGTGCATACAGTCTGAACTAGTAAATATACGTAAGAAGGAAAAAGAAGAAACGATTCATAAATATGGTTGGTCCAGAAATAGACTTAGTTACTGGATGACATATAACTGATATTCCTTGATGTAGAAGTCAATACACCTTTGATAACAAACTCATTCTTTTTTGGGAGATATATGAATAACCGACTCTGACCCTCAGCATTCTATTGAACACATGGAAATCCATCGTATCTCATATCCAGCCACCTCACTTCACCGATCCTATGATCGCCCTCTGGAGGACGCACAGCCCTAGCCGCAGCCCCAGCCCCAGCCCCAGCCCCAACCCTAGCCCTAGCCGCAGCCCTGCCCTAGCCCCAGCCCGCAGCCCCAGCCGCACCCCCAATAAAAAATTTGATAAATTGACCCTTCCCCGACCCCGACCCCGACCCTAACCCTACCCCGACCCCGAACCCGACCCCGGAGCCCAGCCCCTGCCCCAACCCTAACCCGACCCCGACTGTGACCGCGACCCCAGCCCAACCCCAACTCGCACGCCATGAACCCTAAGCCCAAAATAATCCAATAAATTCTTTAACTTACCTCGAGATTTACTCACCTGAACGGCTGCTGGGGCTGGGGCGACGACCTGAATGGCGGTGGCGACGACCTGAACCGCGGTGGCGACGAGAACTGCAGTGGCGACGAAACCGGCGGCGGCGACGAGGAGAACAACCTTGGCTTGAAGCCCTAACTTGGGAAAAACTAAGATATTACAAATTACCATTTTTTATCAAATCAATGTTTATCAAAACTCATAAATCCAATAATTCTACAATTTCTTGATATTCGGCTCACCTATAATATAACAATCCATATGCTTAATTAACTAATTAACCTGAAATTTATCGATACAAGGAATCAAGGTATTTCTAGGAGATTATATAAAATTTAGACACATTCATCAGATCACCATGCAGATCAACATGATAGTATGATAGTTCTAAGTTGATACTCTTTTTCATAATTATAAACATAGATCCATATATAATTAACCATGCTTGAAGCCAAACTCCTATTGTTAACATGAAACATATGCTTTTATATTTAAATAAAAAGGATTTCTTAATTTTTATATTAGAACATTGTACATACCTAATTTCCACTTGAAATCGGTTTTTTCTTTTATTAGTACTCGTTGACATACAGTAACAAACAATGTTTGATTAGAAGGACCCAAGATTTTCTCGATCAATAATAATTATAGTAATCAAACTAGGCTAAAATTGCTGGAAATTCTTCTCAGGTTTGCCAAATTCAGCAAACCCCAATCCCAACCTAATCCTAACCCCAGCCCCAGCCCATCCCAGCCCCACCCCAACCCCAACCCCAGCCCCAACCTAACCCTAACCCCAGACCCAACCCCAGCTAAACCCTAACCCCAGCCCCAGCCCCAGCCGAGCCCCAACCCTAACCCTAACCCTAACCCTAACCCTAACATAAACTGAACCTGATGCCTAACCTTAACCCTCATCCCTACCCGAACCCTGAACACTAGCCCTAACATCATCACAATTATGTTTAATTGGAGATTTACTTACCTGTAGACAGTGGAGGAGACGATGGAGACGCTTGGCGGTTGATGACGCACGCAATCGGCGACGAGGAACTCGATGAGGAAGAACGAGGGCGGTGGTGGGCCGAGAACGGAAGGCGGTGGCGGGCTGAGAACGGAGGGCGCGCGGTGGCGACGAAGAGAAAATTGGAGACGCGGGAACGAGAGAAAATTTTGGGAACGAGAGGGAAAGAGATCGAGGCGTAGGTCATTTCTGTGCCTTTTTTTTTATTAAATTCCCATTTAGATGCCCTTACGGACATAACCGTAGGTTATTGGTTTGCGGCTCCGTAGGGCTAAACAACAAATTAAGATTTTATATTTTTAAATTAAAATGTCGGGCACCGTAGGGACAACCATTTGGCCTTACGGCTTAGTCCGTAGGGGCAAGAAAAATCTGCCCCTACGGATTTCATCATCCGTAGGGGAAACCCCATAGTGTAGTAGTGCGTGGTAACACGTGACCCCCATTCTCAATGAGCAGAAAAGAAAAAACAGAACTTGGTCATGTGGTGACACATGACCCCTATCCTCAATGATCATAAAAGAAAGAGTAAAATTAGGTCATGTATCCCCACGTGACCCTTAAACAGGCCCCTCAAAATGAGAAAGAAAAAGCATGAAGGCAATGCCTCATGTGCTCACACGTGACTCTCAAAATAAAAGGGAACAAATCCAAGGCAGTACTGATTTTGGGTGCCCACACGTGTCCTCACGTGACCCCTAATAAACACTCTAATGATCAATGGATGGATGCCCATCACGTGCCCACACGTGATGGCCGTTAAGATTAAAAGTGTTCAACACTTATTTGAATATTCTGATAACAAAATAAATAAGGTCTTGCCCCATCTCAGGCGCCTCACATGACCCCACGTGACCCCTTCCTTTCTAGTGTTTAACACTATTTTGAGCATTTTGTCTCCAGTGTTTAACACTGTTTTAAATACATCACGTGAGGACACGTGACCGCCAGATGTCCTTTAGTGTTTAACACTATTCTAAAACCAGCTTAGCCCAAATTGGCTAAGTTTTCCAGAGGCAAATATCCCCTTCAATTGAGCCTTAAAATCCAGAGCTATAATGATTAATGCTCAAATACAAAATGTTATCAGAGCCTTCAAACTCTTGTTTAGCATTGCTAAATAATGATGGGCTGAACCCAGACAAATGCTCAACAGGCCAACAAAGGGCCAACATTTCAAACTTAATTGGACTTAGCCCAAATTGGCCATAAGTCCTCAATTCAGATTTAACTGTGCCAATGTGCTCATAATATAATTAATTGATCTTAGTTCCAAATTGGACTACAGATTTCCCAATCAACTTTGGTTCAAGGGTACATCTCTTCACTCCTCTGATATTTATCGTTGTAATCCTTCAACATCTTCAGAAAGGTGACGGGTCCCGATAACCAATCATTCCATGGACTGTGGGGTCCTTAAATCCATGGACTATGATGTCCTTAACCTCGGACTGTGGGGTCCTTAAACCCATGGACTATGATTCCCTTAACCTCGGATTGTGGGGTCCTTAAACCCATGGACTATGATGTCCTTAACCTTGGACTGTGGGGTCCTTTTAAACTCATGGACTATGATGTCCTTAACCTGGACTGTGGGGTCCTTAAGCCCATGGACTAAGATGTCCTTAACCTCGGACCGTAGGGTCCTTTTAAACCCATGGACTATGATGTCCTTAACCTCGGACTGTGGGGTCCTTTTAAACCTACGGACTATGATGTCCTTAACCTTGGACCACCATGTCCTTAAACTGGAAATTGACCGCAAAGTCCCTAAACTAGAACAATAGAGCCCAAATGCTCTTTTGTTGGATCTAAATGATCCCGTTAAGTAGATCTTAGTCTAAAATTTGACTAACGTATCCTTAACAAATGGTTAAGTTGACCTTAGTTTAAAATTAGACTAACGTGTCCTTAACAAACCATTAAGTTGATCTTAGTCTAAAATTAGACTAATGTATCCTTAACAAACGTTTAAGTTGATCTTCGTCTCAAATGAGACTAACGTATCCTTAAACCCAACCCCAATCCCAAATCTAAGAAGATACGGATTTGGACTAATCCATGCCCTACGGGCGACAACATAAATTAGTCTCCGTATACAATCTACGGGCAACCAAAAACAAAACAAACACCCTCTACGCGAAGTGACCATCTGGAGAAGGAGAAAGTGGTTACCATGACGCGGTAGCATAATTTACTGCAGGGGCTTGCGCCTACAGGGAAGAGCGTCCCCACAATCAAAAACCCCTCAATGAGGGGGAATCTGACGAAGTCTGCTACATCGGTCGCATCTGTTTAAACCTTCGATACATGGTGTCATAAATCGACTTGGTATCTTCGGAGAGGTGGATGGATAGCACCAATTAGCATCTGCCCCCAAATTCAGGCAAGACGTTTGTCTTCCCGGTTTTCGGTGGAGAACAAGTACACTGGACGGACTCGCCGAGAACCTCTAGATGGTATTATATCTATCTTCAGTTAGAGTTTCTCAGGTGACATGAGTACATGTTATTCTTTAGACCCGAGATCATCATTTGTCTCGTTTGAATTCCCACTGTACTTTGATCACTACCCTACCATGGCTCAACTGAGTTATACAAACAGGTTTTGGTTAGGTACAATCTCGAGCTACATGAAGCAGTGAGTGATTGTCAGGGATTCATCTCTCCTCGTATTACGAGTCAATATCGCACTGTGTCTGGTTGGCTAGAACTATAAGACCTTAGCCAAGACAGTTGAGATTTATTGATGGTTAGATCAGTAGTTTCTCGGATTGGTCCTGAGCCAAATCGACACAACTTATCAAGTCAGTAGGGGGTCTGACTTTTACCACCCCCTAGGCCCGGTATGCGATACTCTTAGATGAAGAGACCAGACTGTACGAAGATTGTCACGGATAGACTCAGTAGGGGTTTGGATGAGCTTGCTCGTCGGCCTTCTTTTCGACAGGTATCAGGGTAGCCTTTATGTACAACTAGTGCCACTGACGTGCTTGTGGTTAAACCTGTTAGGAATATGTATGTCTTAGATGCCATTATTGTATGATATAGTGGATGCTTGGATATATATATAGAAGAATTTCTTGCTTGACATGATAGTATGCTATCCGGTTGCTCTTTATCTTAACATGTACACTTGTATTATACATGTTGATAATGCCCTTAGGATGTTTGCTTGACTACCAGGACTATGATGCCGATCATACTACTGGGACTTATATAGTCAACAAGAACACCCTTTAACAGTTCTTAGTCGAGGGAGTATCGAGACAGGGCATCGATATTTCAGAGTAGACTAGTGTGTACGTTTCTTGACCCTGTAGGGGGCGAAGGTTGATCCCAGAACCATTGGTGTTTGACATCAAAGATTGTACACAGGTGTTCATTAGAGAATGGGTACATCGAACAGGGCTCGTCGAGAACTCCTAGATGGTACTATACCTATCGTCAGATAGCAGTTCTCTGGTGACACTGGTACAGGTTAGTTTGTAGACCCGAGATTGTCATAGTGTCTTGTGTGGTTCATACTGTGCTTTTATTTTCTCCTTACCATGGCTCAAAGGAGTCATGCAAACAGGTGGATTTTGGGTACAATCCTGAGTCACATGGAGGCAATGAGCGATAGGAGGGGTTTCGTCTCTCTCAGTATTGGGAGTTGATGTTGTGCTATACTCGATTGGCTATAACAGCATATCCCTGGCCAGGGCTGATGAGATTCACTAGTAAGTGTTATCAGTAGTTTCTCGAACCGTTATGAGCCATACATCGGCACGACTTATCAAGTTTCTGGGGTCTGAAGATTCCATCCCTAGACTCGATATGCGACATATCAGATGAAGAGACCGGACTGTACGTTAAGTGTTACTTATAGGCTTCATGGGAGTTTGGACAAGCTTGCTTGTTGATCTTCTAATCGATCAATACCTGGGCAGCCGTTACATCCAGCTTGTACCGCTGACGGCTTGTGGGTAACTGATGTGATCATTACCTACTGTTGGTGTATTGACGAGTCTTTAGAGTCCCACACAGAGGTTTCCTAGTTCAAGAGAAATGAAGTAGGGCACATATGATAATATGTGTGGGGGCCTGATTAAATACGAGCATGTGATAACATATTCTAATCTGGTGGTTATTTGTTGTCTGTTAGGTTATATATGATATAACCGGATTATTGAATCAAGTGTTGATTTGATAATATGATATACAGATAAATGATATTAGTCGGTTATATGTGATATAACCGGATTATTAAATCAAGTGTTGTTTTAATAATTTGATATATATTTATATTTGATATGATTATATATTAACTACTCACTAATTATTTTCTTTTCTTTATATATATATATATATATATATATATATGAAGCATGGTTGGAATTTCTATTTTGAGAAAATAGAAATGAGGTGAAAAATTGAGGAGATATTTGAGGGATGGTGTGGCATGACATTTTCTATTATATTATTCATTTGTATTCACTATTGAAGCATGGGTGCAATTTATTATTGGAATAAATTGTATGCTTCAATAAGTGAACATATTAGTGTATCCATTCTTCACTTGTTCAAGCCATAGCCATTTTTCATTGAGCTCTTTTCCTCTCTAGCATTTTCCATCACCTCTTCCTTCCACCTCAATGCCTTAACCCTCACATGTGATGTGAATCATAGGGCTTTGGATCAATCCTAGTCAGCTAAACACCCTACTTCATCAACCTAGTATAGATTAGCACTCTAAACTAGGTTGTTTACTTCACTAATAGGAGATTAGTGGAGAGGTAGCTTGATCTAGAGGAACTTCGGGTGGATCATCTTCGACATGAAGATCACGAAGGAAGCCCATTCATTCTTCAAGTGGAGCCTAGAGGAGTCGTAGGGACTACTACCCGGAGCTATTAAAGTGAAGGACTCGGTCTTCACAGGTTGTTACCTTCTTCACTTAGTATTGTTCTATTGATATCATACCTAAACCCTAACATTCTAGTTAAGATTCTAGGTTAGTCTATCTTAGCACCATAAATTTTTAAAAATAGCATGCTTGATGCCAGTTTAAATATAGTGGTGGTGCTAGGGTAGACTTTCATGGTATCAGAGACAGGCTAGAAGATTAGACGATGTTATTAGAATCACGAAACCGAAACAACTCTGAAAACCGAAACCTTAAAACCAAGTTTCTTTCAATTTTAAAACGACCTCTAAAAAGTTTTTAAACAAATACAGAATGCTACATGTGATGTAACTAGAACACCAGAGAAATTCGAGGGCAAAACTCCAAAAACGACCCGGCGAAAACCTCTTTAAAATCAGCCTGGCCGGCTCCCCAATCAAATTTTGGTCTCGTATTTGTTTGGTGTTCTAATGGCATGGGTTTAGGGTTTCAGTTTATGTTTGGTTTTCCCATATTTTATGTGATGTTATCTTTTTTGTTGGGGCAATTCGGAGTGTTTCGTATTCACAATTTTAACATCGTTTCGGGTTTAAGTTTGATACATGATATAATATTTAGAATCCACTTTAATTAGTTTCGTGAAAACTAGTTTGCTAATTGTAAATCTAGCATTTTAGTCGATGTTGATCGATTGCCACAGAGTTTTGATTCGGATCAAAACTCCGTCGCAAGCGTGTATAGTACGCGAACACTCGCCGGATAAGTCGACTAGATAGCTATGCCCCATTGCCCCGACTAAGTGACTGTAGAAGAACCCTGTTGCCAATAGCATCCACTCGGGTGCTCGCAGCCACAGTGTTCCGCCTAAGTGCACTTCGTCGTCGGCATCGGGTGTACGGCCATTTACTAAAGTTCTTGACGAGTATTCGATTATTTTAGTCGGGAATCTTGTTGAATTACCTAACTAAGTTATTGAAAAGTGTTTTCGATTTAAGACTAAAATGCAAAGTGTATAGGTTAGGCATGAAATTCGGCATATGTGATATTCCGGGTTTATGATGTCTAAGGAAAATGCAGATTCTAAATATTGTAGTTTTTCATTTCTTTTCTGCGACCGTAAGTGTAATATATAGGGTATCCCCGATCTCGTTGCCATACATCAACGACATTCGAGATACACATATTTACTTACGTTGATGACATGAGATGTTTATTTGTTGCTGTGATATATTATATTGGATCGTCATGATTGAATAGACGGGGGTTTTTGCGTGAGATGAGAGTTTTTCCATTTTCATTCATGTAAAAGTTTTATATAATATTCTTTTATTGGGACACTTCCGGGTTGAGGATGATGTCACCATTGATGTATATTATTTACTTTTCTACATTAGGATAGACCCAAGGCGGGGAGAACAAGTAACCAGGTTCTAGAGTCCAGTGGGAGACCATCTCGAGGAGTCGAGACCGGGTCTTCTAACTCTAGAATTGGCAGGGTTGCTTGCCACTCTCGTAGGGGTCTAGGGTTTTGGATTTGGCTATTCATCACGACTGTGAAATTTTTGTTTTTCATTACTGGCTAAATTTAAAACATGGACCTCCTAGAATATCCAATATTTCATGTGTTTGCTTCTGCTGCTTAAGTTCTATAATGTGATCATATAACTGTGTGAGACGAATGCTATATATATATGGTATATATAATAACTGTGAAATATGTGATATTTAGGGAAACATAAATGGTGGGACTTCATTAATGAGAATAATGGAAAGAAAAGAATCCTAAAGATATTGTAGAATCAAAATTTTTAAAAAAGGTAACTCTAGTTCTTGCTTTGCATTGTGGTATTCCTTGATGAATATCCAACACCTCATTCGATGAGGAAAGAGCCGAGATCCCTTCACGGGGAGTGACCTTTTTAGAAAAACAAGCAAATGATATAACCCACTCGGTTTTGTTTTGATAGCTTCTCTAGTTCTTGCTTTGGATAGTGGTATTCTTTGATGAATGTCCAACACCTCATTCGATGAGGAAAGAGCCGAGATCCCTTCACCGGGTGTGACCTCTTTAGCAAAACTTGCAAATGCTACAAAAACCACTCCTTTTCAAAATCACTAGATTCTACAACGATATCAAGTTCATTACGTTAAAGGTTTTCCCAAAAACAGTCGTAGCCCTCCGTCATTTCAGATAAAGATTATTTAGTATTCGTGCTGCGTTTGTTGACCTTGTCAAGACGTAGTATGCGGTAACTGATTAGTGCTTATCTGTAGCATATGATGCGATTGGATTAGGATATTCGTACGGCTTTGTTGACCTTGTTAAGGGTCATATAGGTGGGTGTAATGCAATCACGAAATGACGGGTAAAACTTGACTAGCACTTATGATTTGTTGACCTTGTTAAGGTCATAAGTTTCTAAGGGTAAAAACAGATATTGGGAATTTCAAGTGTTGAAATTTGCAATGAGATTGCATACCTTCTATGAGATAGTTGGATCCCAATACCTACTGCGAGTAAGAGTTACTCCTGGAAGAGTTTTGCACTTTACAATTAGCTGATTCAGTAAGTGTCTAAGAAAGGTGTTAACGGGGTTATGCCCCTGCGGAAACGAGATTGTTTAATTTGTTCCATGCGAAAACATGGGAAGACTCTCTCGGAGTACCAATACCTCTCTGGCTGACCGATAGACGAACTTGTAGGGCGTAATTAATTCTAGCTAATCTTACCTTTTATGGTTTGAAGGAAGATTTGATAAAAATAGTAGGAGCCATCCTGATTAGATAAGATAATAAAAAATCTAATTTTGCAAAGAGCAAACGCTAAAACGTTTCCTTCTCTCTCTCCAGGTAGCGACCATGACACGCCTTAATAAAGATAATAATATGGATGTATTGACCGAACCCGCTTATTATACTGAGCTGGAGAACGTTGGTTCCACTTTTTCTTATGATTGTCATAAGTCTGAGCAAGGAATAGGGGAATATTAGGATTCCTACGCAACCCGAACGAAGAAAAAGCATGCTGATGCATCTTCTTCGGGTGTGTTCGTTATCGAGAACCGTTTCTCAGCATGCTCTACGTCCTAGGTATTAGATACCGGATCAGGATCCCACGTCTGTAATATTTTACACGGGCTAAGAAGAGGTAGAGAACTGAGAAATGGTGATATGTCTCTAAATGTGGGGAATGGAGCAATTGTTGCAGCCAAAGCAGTTGGCGAATATCGCCTAGTATTACTAAATGGTAATACACTGATTCTGAATGACTGTTATTACGTACCAAACATGTTGTGCAATATTATATCAGTTTCTTTGTTGCATAAAGAAGGATATAACTTTGCATTAGAGGATAATGTTATGAACATTTTCGTGAATCAAGTGTTGATTGGATTTGATGTTAGGAATATGTATACCCTAGAGGCCATTATTGTTGATATAGTGGATGCTTGGACATATATATTGAGGACTTTCTTGCTCGACATGATAGTATGCTACCAGGTTACCTTTATCTTAACATGTAGGCAGGTATTTATACTGTCTGTCTCTTACATGTTGATAAAGCCCTTAGGATATGTACTTGACTACCAGGATTATGATGAGATCATACTAGTGGGGCCAGGGTAGTCCAAAACTACATCCTTTAATCAGTTCCTAGTCGAGAGAATATCGAGACTAGGGCATCGATATTCCAGAGTAGACTAGTATGTACGTTTCTTGTCTCTTAGAGGGCGATGGTTGATCCCACAACCATTGGTGTGTGACATCAAAGATTTTATACAGGTGCTCATTAGAGAATGGGTACACCGAACATGACTCACCGAGGATTCCTAGTTGGTAGTATACCTATCGTTAGATATCAGTCCTCTGGTAACACTGGTTACATATTAGTCTGTAGACCCAAGATCGTTATAGAGTCTTGTGTGGCTCCCACTGTGCTTTGATTTCCTTCTTACCATGCTCAAAGGAGACATGCAAACAGGTGGATTTTGGGTACAGTCCCGAGTCACATGGAAGCAATGAGCGATAAGAGGGGTTTCTTCTCTCCCGGTATTGGGGGTTGATGTTTCCATATGCTCGATTGGCTATAACTGAAAGTGTCTAGCCAGGGCTGCTTATGAGATTTACTGATAATTGTTATCAGTAGATTCTCAAACCGTTATAGGCCAGACATCGGCATGAATTATCATATTACTGGGGTTTGACGTTAACCACCCCTAGAGATGATATGCGACATATCAGACGAAGAGACCGGAATGTACGGTAGTGTTACTAATAGGCTTCATGGAGAGTATGGACAAGCTTGCTTGTTGATCTTCATATCGCTCAATACCCGGGTAGCCGTTACGTCCAGCTAGTACCGATGACGGCTTATAGGTGACTGATGTGATCATCACCTACTGCTGGCGTATTGACGATTCTTTAGTGTCATGACCCGAAGGTACGGAACGTGACTGGCACTTAGATTACGACATGTCTCAAGGCATAACGTAACCTAAGTCAGCGAAAGCCCAAAAAATCTAAACCATAATCAATAAGAGTGAAGGAAAACCATTTATGAAAACGATTTTTAAACAAATTAAGTTATATTAATCCCTTTTTAAAATATCATAATTTACCAAAATTTTTGGCAGAGTCTCCTTTGTAAATACTGGCCCTGAAACGGGTACAACAAGAATATATAATCCTGTAATGATATAATGGCATCCGCAAGCGGGAGCTAGCTCTTCGCCCAAGGTGGATCACAACCACAAGCAATATATATATATATATATATAATATCAAGCAAATAAGCATAAAGAACGCAAAAATAAGAAAAAAACATAACGTCGGCTCAAGTGAGCTCGACCCCAGAAAAATAACATATACACAAATCTCTCGGTCTCATCACTAGGTCGCATATACAATAGAAGAAGTGGTAGATGGAGAATACTAGATACAATGATAGTACAAAAAGAATCAAAAGTGTCTTCGCAACCCACCTACGAGCAATGTCGTGAGTCCGAGCAAAAGATACCAAGGAAAAGTACGCCCGCCGGTACAAGGTTGACGGGTCCGACCTGCAAGACACTGTGGCACAACGGGGGTGAGTTTCCAGCTCGTGAGTAGTAAGTAACATCAAATAACGCTATCGTAAAAATGCACGCAAATGCATCACAACCTGCCTATCTAGATATGATGCGATGCCACTAATATGTATGCACATGGATGCAAAATCAATACGAAATCTTTAAGTGTTCAATACAACGATATTTGCATTCTTAACTTAGAAAAATATCTGTACAATAGCTAAGATATCATCAATGAAATCATCCGAAAACAGTATCAAGTATCGACACACAATATATATATATATATATATATATATATATATATATATATATATATATATATGTCTCAATGTATCACTATGTCCATATCTCAATACCTCGGGCTCCGTCAGTCCGGATCGGCCCATATCATCAAATCTCATGACAACGGTCGGTATCCTCCGGATATCCGCCGCGTCAGACATCACCGGTAGCTAGTCTTCCCCTGTCAGGCTCACCGTCTACAACTCGAGCTTCTTGCCCCGGGATACCATACCAGGCCCACCATGTACCCGAGACGGTCATCCACTCCTTGAATCGGGTCTCGAAATCCAACAGAAAATATGAAAACTCTTGGTGGACGACACATACATCACGAGAAAACTGCAACTGATATTTTAAAACATAATGAGTTTGGAAAAATTCTTGCGGTTTTCCCCAAAATCCAGAAATCTCATCAATAGTAAAATCCTCAAGAAATCATAATATCTGACATGTTGTAAATGATAGATGCCTATGATAACGATATTATGCAATATTATTTATGACGAGGAATCTATATAAGAATGATAATGAAGTGAGGTATATACATACTTTGCAATTCAATGTATCAAGTACGATGCAAGTGTTTGATACTGAACTAAGCAGGTTCTAAAGTGCTCGTGGCATGACAATTACCAAAAGCGTGTGTGTTCACATGAATAGTGCGCATGCAACATGGGCTAATGGTAATGGTGCAAGTGTCCTAAGAGGTGATATCACACATAGGTATATAGATAACTATGCGATGCCAGCAGATGAATAACTAGAAATCTATGCATATGAAAGCAACTACTACTAGAAACCCTAAATGTCGGGCGCCTCACGCCATCCAGACGATCCCCCCATAGATGTGTACATCTACTCACCCGGACGTCTCGCTAATATGATCCGACCACAGCTTTGCCTTTGCGCGCCGCGTCCGATGCTTCCGCAACCGATCCTAAAATTTCATAACACAAAACATAAGATTACACGTCCTGAAATGAAGCAAAGTCACAATATGAAAAGATCAACGTTCACAAGTTAGGCACAACGTGCACTTGGTGCGCGGAACACATACGACAATCACTATAACCTTAACTAGACTCGTCGTTCGGAACAACCGTCAAAACTAAAACCCGATCAAACCAATTCCGCATTCGCACACCCTAACTACCGTAGGAGATGCTAATAACATAACCAAGATATCAAAATTAATTCGCCACCTAATTATATAGAAAACCTAGTAAGCTCCATAATTCCAAATTTGGTGCAAACTTCGCGGATTAACGATAAAATGACCACAACCTAGCACAATCATCCAAACCAAACCACTAGATAGCCACTACACTTAATTTGACCTATTTGCAATACTTCAAACCCTAATTCAAAAATCAACCCTTTTCTTGAATTCCTTAAACAAGCAATTATAACCAAATTTCACACTTTAAAATTTTATATTAGCATAGTTAAACTACAAATTAACCATTAAATTAGAATTTTACCTCTCAAGTTTTGAACCCTAGCTTGCACTTAGCCTTCAAAGATGTCTCCTTTCTCCATGTATTATACTAAATTGGGCTTGAGAAGTGATAGAATAAGGATTTGTTTTGAATTTGTGAAGAAATTTATGGATTTTTGATGAATTTGTGATGAATTTTGAACCAAAAAGAGATGGGGAAAAATTGGGGGATGGCAGCAGGAACTCTCGGCCTGGGGAGTGGGGGAGGAAAAGGCGAGGGTTGTGTAGAAATTTCTATGAAGAAAGTATCTCACAAGTGCAATAAATGCTTATCACATCAATTTCTAATTAAAATTTCATTTTATTTTCATTCAAGACCATAGAAACAATTAATCTTGGAATGTCTTGATAGAATTTATGTTAACAATAGGTTTTAGTTTGTAATGGTTCCTAAGTATGTAATTCACCCATTCAAATTTGTATTTATCACTAATTTAATGTATATTTAAGAGCTTAAAATAATATTAAAAATAATTAATTAAGGAAATTTTTTTAAATGACTAGAAATTTATAAGTGACAATTAACTAACCAATTTCTAGCAATTTCTTATCTAATTTTTGTATAATTAGGCCTATATTGAAAAATAATTATTTTTACATTTTACGGAAATACCGATTATCGAAAAATTACCTAAACAATTTTCAAAGTGTTACAATCTTCCCCCTTAAACAAATTCGGTCCCCGAATTTAAATCTAACTACGCGTACCTTCAAAAAGATGGGGATATTTCTTTCTCATCTCGTCCTCGGCCTCCCAGGTGACCTCCTCGCTGTTCGGGCCATGCCAAAGAACTTTGACGGACAGTATAACCTTCGACCTCAATTTCTTCACCTGCCGATCCAAAATGACCACCGGCTACTCGGTGAATGAAAGATCGCGCTCTAGCTGAATCGTCTGGTGCTGAATCGCATGAGAAGGGTCATGAAGTTACTTGCGGAGCATCGAAATATGGAACACGGGGTGAACATCTGGAAAGTTGGGGGGAAGAGCTAACCGATAAGCCACCGAACCGACATGCTCTAGGATCTCGAAGGGACCAACATATCTAGGACTAAGCTTTCCTTTCCGTCCAAATCTCATCATGCCCTTCATTGGGGAGACCCTCAGGAAAACATGGTCGCCAACAGCGAACTCGAGTCGGCGACGACGCCTGTCAGCATATGATTTCTGCCTACTCTGGGTCGCTCTCATCCTGTCCCGAATCAGCTGTACCTTTTCGGTCGTCTCCTGTACGATCTGCGGGCCCAAAATACTGCTCTCTCTGAGCTCTGTCCAACATACGGGCGATCGACATCTCCTCCCATATAAAGCCTCAAAAGGTGACATCTGAATCGTCTCCTGGAAGCTATTATTGTAGGAGAACTCGATCAAGGGAAAATGACGATCCCAACTATCACCGAAATCTAAAACACAAGCTCCGAGCATGTCCTCAAGAGTCTGAATAGTACGCTCTGACTGACCGTCATTCTGCGGATGAAAAGCTGTGCTAAAACTCAATCGGGTGCCCAATGCCTCCTGAAGTTTATGCCATAATCGGCTGGTAAACTTGGTACCCCGGTTGGACACGATGCAAGTCGGGATGCCATGCAGTCGTACGATCTCTTCAATATAAACCTGGGCGTACTGAGCAAATCCAAAAGTGGTCTTCACTTGCAGAAAGTGAGTTGCTTTCGTCAATCGATCTACAACCACCCAAATAGAGTCATACCCTCGACTGGTCCTGGGTAGACCCACAATGAAGTCCATGGAGACCTGTTCCCACTTCCACTCAGGAATGGGCAAAGGCTGTAACTCGCTAGATGGCCTCTGGTGCTCGGCTTTGACTTGCTGACAAGTCACGCATCTCGATACAAAGTCCGTGACATCCTTCTTCATCCCGTCCCACCAGTAAACTTCTCTCAAATCACGGTACACCTTGGTGGAACCTGTATGAACACTGTATACTTATTTATGTGCCTCCTCAAGAATATCATGCCTTAGTCCCTCAGAATCTAGTACGCACAGTCGAGTCCCAAATCGAAGTATCCCCTGATCATCAATCATGAACTCGGAAACTCTGCCCTGCTGAATCCGCTCGATAGTCTCTAAAATACGGGCATCACCGGACTGTGCCTCGCGGATACGGTCAAGTAACTGTGAGCATGCTATGAAATGGGCCAGCTATCCCCCGGTAGGAGTAAACTCGAACTGTACTCGGCTATCACATAGCACCTGCCAATCCGCCGTCGACTGCATCTGTATTGCGCTCAAACAAGATAAGCTACCTCTGGGCCTCCTACTCAAAGCATCTGCCACCACATTCGCCTTGCCCGGATGGTATAGAATCTTGCAGTCATAGTCTTTCACTAACTCCATCCAACAGCACTGTTTCAGATTCAGATCTCGCTGCTAAAAGATATACTTCAAGCTCTTGTGGTCTGTGAATATCTGGCACGACTCGCCGTATAGGTAATGTCTCCAGATCTTGAGTGAAAACACCACTGCAGCCATCTCTAAATTAGGAGTGGGGTAATTCTGCTCGTGCTTCCTCAACTGTCGAGAAGCATACGCGATAACCCTGCCGTGCTGCATCAATACACAGCCCAGCCCCACTCGAGAAGCATTACAATATACCACAAAACCGCCCGATCCTGAAGGCAATGATAACACTGGTGCAGTAGTCAGACGCGTCTTCAACTGCTGGAAGCTATCCTCACATGCCTCGGTCTAATCAAAAGGAACCCCCTTCCGGGTCAACCCGGTCAACGGTGCGGCAATACGAGAAAAGTCCTGGACAAAACGTCGATAATAGCCGGCCAGACCTAGAAAGCTGCGAACCTCTGTAACTGATACCGGTCTGGGCCAACGCACACTGCCTCGATCTTCATCGGGTCCACACAAATACCATCTCTCGTCACCACGTGACCCAAGAAGTCGACACTGTCTAGCCAGAATGCGCACTTGGAAAATTTAGCGAACAGCTGATGCTCCCTCAAAGTCTGCAATGTGATACGCAAGTGCTGCTCGTGCTCCTCCCGGCTCCGGGAATATACCAAGATGTCGGTAATGAACACAATGATGAACTGATCAAGATACGGCCTGAATATACGGTTCATCAAGTCCATAAATGCTACTGGGGCAATGGTGAGCCCGAACGACATCACCAAGAACTCGTAATGACCATATCGTGTATGGAAAGCGGGCTTCGGAATATCCTCCTTCCGAACCCGTAACTAATGATAACCCGACCGTAAATCAACCTTCGAGAAATACCCTACACCCTGAAGCTGATCAAATAAGTCGTTAATGCGGGGTAGAGGATATCTGTTCCGCACAGTAACCCGGTTCAGCTTACGATAATCGATGCATAAGCGCATACTGTCGTCCTTCTTCTTAAAAAACAGGACGGGAGCACCCCAAGGTGACACACTCGATCGGATAATCCCTTTATCCAACAAGTCCTGTAACTGCTCCTTCAGCTCTCTAAGCTCCGCCGGGGACATCCGATAAGGCGGTATAGAGATAGGCCCCGTGCCGGGGATCAAGTCAATGCAGAACTCAATCTCACGCTCTGGCGGCAAACCAGGCAGCTCGTCAGGGAATACATCAGGAAACTCTCTCAGAATAGGGACCTGGTCCAACAGAACCTCTGTGGCGCTAGTTTCACACGCATAGGCTGAGAATCCCTGACACCCTTTCCGCAAGAGCTGACCAGCACGAAGAGAAGAAATCTAGCTGGGAAGGGTGGCGCTACGATCTCCCTGAATAACAAGAACCGGCTCACCAGGAAAGCTGAATTTGACTGCCTTCTCACGGCAGTCCACAGAAGCATAACAGGTGGCTAGCCAATCCATACCAAGAAGAACGTCGATGTCTAGCATATCGAGGAGAATCAAATCAACTGAAGAATCTCTCTCCCCGATACGAACGGGACACGATCGGTACACAAAACGAGCAACAATTTACTCGCCTACCGGAGTAACAACAACAAGCGGCTGATCTAACGAAGAAGACTCTCGGCCCAACCTCGGTGCAAAGTATGTGGATACATAAGATTGTGTGGAGCCTGGATCGAATAATACCCGTGCATCAAAAGAACATACCGGCAAAGTACCTGTCATAACGGCATTGGATGCCTGTGCATCCTGAGGAGTCAAAGCGAATACTCGGGCCTGTCCACCACTAATAGCTGGCTGTCCTCTGCCTATGCCTATGCCTATGCCTCTGTCGCCTCGTCCTCTCTGAACAGGACCGCCACACCCATGACCTCTAGGAGCATCTTCCTGGCATGGAGCATCATCAGGGGTAGGAAGTAGAGCTCTCTTAGGAGGTGGTGAAGGTGGTAAGGTCACATGTGGCACTGTCGCCGCGTCCTGGCGTCCCATAGTACAGTCTCTGATACGATGGTACTGACTCCCGCACCGGAAACATCCTGGCGACGACTGCTGGGTCTGCGGATAAGAACCAAATAACTGACCCCGTCTCAATCCTCTGCCGCCACCATCTCCTGGAAAGAATCTATCACGGTGTCTACTCATCTGCCGCTGGGCTGGCGTATCAGTACGAATCTGCTTCGGCCCAGAAATGACCGGAGTCTCAGAAATATGCTCCTCCAAAAGTAAGGCTGCATCCATTGCGGCTGCGTATGTGTCAAAGTGCTGGATGCCGATGGCAAGGAATAACTGCGTGTCAAGCCCTCGCACAAACTTCTTTATCCTCTTCTCTTCAGTGTCTACTAGGTACGGAGCATATCGAGACAACTGAGTAAACTGTATGTCATACTCTGACACTGTCATCCCGGGAGTCTTACGCAAAGACTCAAAACTACGGGCTCAAGCATCTCGTACATTCTCCGGAAGAAAACGGGCAAGAAATGCAGCTGTGAAATCGTCCCAAGTCATAGGAGGTAAACCTGCAGCTCGGCCTCTCTCTACTCAATCGTACCACGTCTGAGCAAGGCCCTCCAGACGAAAACTCGCAAACTCCACCCATCTATCATCAGAACATCTTAACGAATGGCAAATCCTAGCCATCCTATCGAGAAATGCCTGCGGGTCCTCTGTCGCATCCGTGCCGGTAAAGGCTGGAGGTCTCAGCCTCATAAACTCTTGTAATGATATGGGAATAGTCGCAATAGTAGCAGGAACAACCGTATGGGCAGTAGGTATAATCATGGTCTGTGCGGTGGAAGGAACATCCTCAGATCTCTGTGCCCGACCGGCATCAACTAAAGATCCCATCATCTGACGCAACTCCTGCATACCGGCCTCTAATCTGGCAATATAGTCTGGAGAAGGCGGATCAATCTGACCCTGAGTGGTAGGCGTATCGTCCCGCTCGATCCTCGCCTCAGACAAGCCCAGTCGAATCTCATCCCTAGTGGCAGCCCTCCGAGCCCTCGTAGTCTTTGGCGGCATCGAAGCTGGAATAAGAAACAGGAGCGATAAGAACATTGCAATTGAATCAAGGGATGCATGGAATCAAGAAAGGAAATACAAATAATTATTTCCTAAGGTCACTTAGGCGGAGTACCGTATCATAAGTATTCCGCGGAATATACACACGCTACGCTACTCTGCTTGAGTCACCTACTCCATCTACCAAGGGTCGTCCTACACTCAGAAAGGTAAAACTCATGCTCTGATACCAACTTTGTCACGACCCGAAGGTATGGAACGTGACTGGTACTTAGATTACGAGACGTCTCAAGGCGTAACGTAACCAAAGTCAGCCAAAGCCCATAAAATCTAAACCATAATCAATAAGAGTGAAGGAAAACCTTTTATGAAAACGATTTTTAAACCAATTAAGTTATATTAACCCATTTTTAAAAATATCATAATTTACCAAAAATTTCGGCAGAGTCTCCTTTGTAAATACTGGCCCTAAAACGAGTACAACAAGAATATATAAACCTGTAATGATATAATGGCATCCCCAAGCGGGAGCTAGCTCTTCGCCCAAGGCGGATCACAACTACACGCAATAAATATATAACATCAAGCAAATAAGCATAATGAACGCAAAAATAAGAAAAAACATAACGTCGACTCAAGTGAGCTCGACCCCAGAAAAACAACATATACACAAATCTCTCGGTCTCATCACTAGGTCGCATATACAATAGAAGAAGTGGTAGATGGAGAATACTAGATACAATGATAGTATAAAAAGAGTCAAATGTGTCCTCGCAACCCACCTAAGAGCAATGTCGTGAGTCCGAGCAAAAGATACCAAGGAAAAGTACGCCCGCCGCTACAAGGCTGACAGGTCCGACCTGCAAGACACTGTGGCACAACGGGGGTAAGTTGCCAGCTCGTGAGTAGTAAGTAACATCTAATAAGGCTATTGTAAAAATGCACCCAAATGCGTCACAACCTGCCTATCTAGATATGATGCGATGCCACTAATATGTATGTACATGGATGCAAATTCAATACGAAATCTTTAAGTGTTTAATACAACGATATCTGCATTCTTAACTTAGAAAAAAAATCTGTACAATAGCTAAGGTATCATCAACGAAATCATCCGAAAACAGTGTCAAGCATCGACACAAAATATGTATATATATATATATATATATATATATCTATATATATATATATATGTCTCAATGTATCACTATGTCCATATCTCAATACCTCGGGCTCCGTCAGTCCAGATCGACCCATATCATCAAATCTCACGACAACGGTCGGTATCCTTCGGATATCCGCCGTGTCAGACATCACCAGTAGGTAGTCTTCCCCTGCCAGGCTCATCGTCTACAACTCGAGCTTCTTGCCCCAGGGTACCATACCGG
Source organism: Agapanthus africanus (assembly GCA_030015575.1). NCBI lineage: Eukaryota > Viridiplantae > Streptophyta > Magnoliopsida > Asparagales > Amaryllidaceae > Agapanthus > Agapanthus africanus. Next base: position 700,479,507 of record CM057339.1, on the reverse strand, counting down.
GCCCACCATGTACCCGAGACGGTTCATCCACTCCTTGAATCGGGTCTCGAAATCCAACAGAAAACATGAAAACTCATGGTGGACGACACATACATCACGAGAAAACCGCAACTGATATTTTAAAACATAATGAGTTTGGAAAAATTCTTGCGGTTTTCCCCAAAATCCAGAAATCTCATCAATAGTAAATTCCTTAAGAAATCATAATATCTGACATGTTGTAAATGATAGATGCCTATGATATCGATATTATGCAATATTATTTATGACGAGGAATCTATATAAGAATGATACTGAAGTAAGGTATATACATGCTTTGCAATTCAATATATCATGTACGATGCAAGTGTTTGATACTGAACTAAGCAGGTTTTAAAGTGCTCGTGGCATGACAATTACCAAAGGCGTATGTGTTCATATGAATAGTGCGCGTGCAACATGAGCCAATGGTAATGGTGCAAGTGTCCTAAGAGGTGATATCACACATAGGTATATAGATAACTATGCGATGCCAGCAGATGAATAACTAGAAATCTATGCATATGAAAGCAACTACTACTAGAAACCCTAAAGGTCGGGCGCCTCACACCATCCAGACGATCCCTCCATAGATGTGTACATCTACTCACCCGGACGTCTCGCTAATATGATCCGACCACAGCTTTGCCTTTCCGCACCGCGTCCGATACTTCCGCAACCGATCCTAAAATTGCACAACACAAAACATAAGATTACACATCCTGAAACGAAGCAAAGTCATAATATGAAAAGATCAACATTCACAAGTTAGGCACAACGTGCACTTGGTGTGCGGAACACACACGACAATCACTATAACCTTAACTAGAATCGTCGTTCGGAACAACCGTCAAAACTAAAACCTGATCAAACCAATTCCGCATTCGCACACCCTAACTACCGTAGGAGATGCTAATAATATAACCAAGATATCAAAATTAATTCGCCACCTAATTATATAGAAAACCTAGTAAGCTCCAAAATTCCAAATTTGGTGCAAACTTCGCGGATTAACGATAAAATGACCACAACCTAGCACAATCATCCAAACCAAACCACTAGATAGCCACTAAACTTAATTTGACCTATTTGCAATGCTTCAAACCCTAATTCCAAAATCAACCCTTTTCTTGAATTCCTTAAACAAGCAATTATAACCAAATTTCACACTTTAAAATTCTATATTAGCATAGTTAAACTACAAATTAACCATTAAATTATAATTATACCTCTCAAGGTTTGAACCCTAGCTTGCACTTAGCCTCCTAAGATGCCTCCTTTCTCCATGTTTTAAACTAAATTAGGCTTGAGAAGAGATAGAATAAGGATTTGTTTTGAATTTTTGAAGAAATTTGCGGATTTTTGATGGATTTGTGATGAATTTTGAACCAAAAAGAGATGGGGGAAAATTGGGGGATGGTAGCAGGAACTCTCGGCCTAAGGAGTGGGGGAGGAAAAGGTGAGGGTTGTGTAGAAATTTCTATGAAGAAAGTATCTCACAAGTGCAATAAAGCTTATCACATCAATTTCTTATTAAAATTTCATTTTATTTTCATAAGACCATAGAAACAATTAATCTTGGATTGTCTTGATAAAATTTATGTTAACACTAGGTTTTAGTTTGTAATGGTTCCTAATTATGTAATTCACCCATTCAAATTTGTATTTATCACTAATTTAATGTATATTTAAAAGCTTAAAATAATATTAAAAATAATTAATTAAGGAATTTTTTTTAAATGACTAGAAATTTATAAGTGACAATTAACTAACCAATTTCTAGCAATTTCTTATCTAAATTTTGTATGATTAGGCCTATATTGAAAAATAATTATTTTTACATTTTACGGAAATACCGATTAGTTTTACCGATTATCGAAAAATTACCTAAACGATTTTCAAAGTGTTACATTTAGTGTCCCATACAGAAGTTCCCTGGTTCAAGCGAAACGAAGTAGGACACATATGTGATGTGTGTGGGCCTGATTAAATACGTGTATGTGATACAGTATTGTAATCTTCCAGTTATCTGTTATCGAGTTAGGTTATATGTGATATAACCAGATTATCGAATCTAGTGTTGATTTGATAAAGTGATACACAGATAAATGATATTAAACGGTCATATGTAATATAACCGGATTATTAAATCAAGTGTTGATTTAATAATGTGATATATATTATATGTGATATAATTATATCTTAACTAATATCATTAGATCACTAAATATTTTTATTATATGTATTAATATATATATATATATATATATATATATATATATATATATATAGCATGACATAAATTTCTATTTTATGAAAATAGAAATGAGGTGGAAAATGGGAAGACTTTGGGAGCATGGTTGCAAGCTTGGGCTTTTATCTTTGTTTATTCATCATGACTCACTATTCAAGCATGGTTGAAATTTTATATTATAATAATTCCATGATTGAATGAGTGAGGGGTCAAGAGTTACCATTCACACTTGCTCATTCTAACACTTAGCCATTTTTGATGGCTTGCTCTCATATGCTTTCTTGCTCTCATCTTCTTCCTCTTCTTCATGCCACCATGGTTCAAGCTTCTACCCTCACATGTGATGTGAATCATGAAGCTTGAACACACATCTTGCGAGCAAAATCATATCCCCTATTCGCCATCCTACACTTGACTTGCGATCGAGTGTAGCGTGTTTACTACGCTAAAGAGTTTAGTGTAGAGGTAGCTTAAGTTGGAGGGACTTCGCGTGGATCATCTTCGGCACGAAGGTCATTAGAGGAAGCTCGTCCAAAACCTCAGGTGGAGCCTAGTGGAGTCACGGGACTGCTACACGGAGCATGTGAAGTGAAGGACTCAATCTATGAGTGTATAACCATCTTTCACTTCTTCTATTTTCTTGATATCAAAATTTAAACCCTAATCAACTAGTTAAAGATCTTGGATAGTCTAGATTAGCACCTATAAAAATTTGAATTTGGCGTGCTTGATGCCACTTGGACCTCATGGTGGTGCTTGGGTACACTTTCATGGTATCAGAGCCAAAGCTAGAAGATTATACGATGTTAGATAAGTTACGAAACCGAAACAACTCCGAAACAGTCGCCATGAAACCCTGTTCTCTTTCGAATTTTTTAGAGCCTCTGAAATTTTTTTAAACAACTGCAGAGTGCTATTTATTATGAATCTAGAGCACCACAAAAATTTCAAACATTTTGGCTAAAATTGGGCCGTCCATTTCTTGAAAAAATCCCGTCCCACCCGTTTTACTGTAGCATCATGCCTTGAAATTTTTGTAGTGTTCTGATTTCTAGGTTTGGGGTTTTATGTTATTGTTTGATTTTTTCCAAAATTGCATGTGATGTTAATTTGGTTAAGGGGCAATTCAGAGTGTATCGTAGTCGTAATTTTAACATTGTTTCGGGTTTAAATTTGATATGGATGCAGTAGTTAAGATCTACATTTAAATTAGTTTTGTGAAAACTAGTTTGTTTATAAATCTAGTGTTTTAGTCTCGGATAATCGGTTGCCACAAAGTCTTGATTCGGATCAAAACTCCATCGCAATCGCGTATTGTACGCGAATACTCGCCAAATAACTTTGCTAGGTAGCCATGCCCCATTGCCCCGACCAAGTGACTGTAGGAAAACCCCGGTGCCAAAAGGATCCACTCGGGTGCTTGCGGCCACGGTGTTCCGTCTTAGTGCACTTCGTCGACGGCATCGGGGGTGTGGCCATCTACTAATGTTTCCGACGAGTATTCTATAATGTAGTCGGGAATCTTGTTGAATCCCCGACTAAGTAATTGAAAAGTGTTTTCAATTTGAGACTAAAATACAAGATTTATCTGGTTAGGCATGAAATTCGGAATATGAGATATCCCGGGTTTATGATGTCTAAGGACATGCGGATTCTAATTATTGCAGTTTTATATTACTTTTCTGCGACCATAAGTGTAATACGTGGGGTATCCCAAATATCGTTGCTATATGTCAACGGAATTTGGAATACACGTATTTACTTACGTTGATGATATGTGATATTATGTGTCGCTGATATGTTTTATTGGATCGTCGTGATTGAATAGCCTGGGGTTTTATGTGAGATGAGAGTTTTTTCAATTTTCATTCATGTAAAATTTTGTATGTAATATTCTTTTATTGGGCCACTTCCAGGTTGAGGATGATGTCAACATTGATATATATTATTTACTTTTCCGCATTAAGATAGATCCAAGGAGGGGAGCACAAGTAACCGGGTTCTAGGGTCCAGTGGGAGACCATCTCAAGGAGTTGAGACCGGGTCTCCTAACTCTAGGATTGGTAGGGTTACTTGCCGCTCTCGTAGGGGTCTATGGGATGTGGGTTTGGCTATTCATCACGACTGTGGAATCCGTGTTTTACATTACTGGATAAATTTAAAACACGGAAATCCTAGTATATCCAATATTTCATATGTTGCTTCTGCTGCTTTGTTCTGTGATGTGATCATATAACTGCGTGAGACGAATGTTATATTATATATATGATATATAATAAACGCTGCTTATGTTTTGCACCCGCGCTAGTCCATCCTCCGCTCAGTCGGACGTTAAGTAACCTAACGGTGCATGACGTGGCCCAGTGGCGAATGCGGATGGCATAAGCGTACGTTCTATTTTCGTTTCATTTTTCTGTAATGTTTAGGAAACATTAAATGATGGGACTTCATTAATGAGATTAATGAAAAGAAAGAAATCTAAAGATGTTGTAGAATCAAATTTTCAAAAAGGGCATCTCTAGTTTTTGCTTTGCATGGTGGTATTCTTTGATGAATATCCAGCACATCATTCTATGAGGAAAGAGCCGAGATCCTTTCACCGGGAGTGATCTCCTTAGCGAAACTAGCAAATGCTATAACCCACTCGATTTTGTCTTTTGATTGCTTCTCTAGTTCATGCTTTGCATAGTGGTATTCATGAATATCCAGCACCTCATTCGATGAGGAAAGAGCCGAGATCCCTTCACCGGGAGTGACCTCTTTAGCGAAACTAGTAAAAACCTCAAAAACACTCTTTTTCAAAACCACTAGATTCTATAACGATATCAAGTTCATTACGCTCATGGTTTTCTTAAAAATTTGCGTAGCCCTCCGTCATTTCAGATAAATACTATTTAATATTCGTGCTACGTTTGTTGACCATCGCCAAGGCGTAGTGTGTGGTAGCTAATTAGTGCTTGTTCCCAGCATGTGATGCGATTAGATTAGGGGTAGTCGTACGGCTTTGTTGACCTTAGCCAAGGATCATACGAATGGGTTTGATTCAATTAAGAAATGACGGATTGAACTTGGCTAGCACTTATGATTTGTTGACCATAGCCAAGGTCATAAGTTGCTAGGGGTAAAAACCATTATCGAGAATTTCAAATGTTGAAATTTGTAATGAGATTGCATACCTTTTATATGATAGTTGGATCCTGATACCCACTGCGAGTAAGAGTTACTCCTGGGAGAGTTTTGCACTTTATAATTAGCTAACCTAGTAGGTGTCTAGAAATGTGTCAATGATGTTAAGTCTCTAGGGAAACGAGGTTTATTTTAATTAGGTCCGTGCGAAAGTACGGGGAACCTCCCTCGGAGTACCGACACTTGCCTAGCTGACCGGTTAGCGAACTTGTAAAATGTAATTAATCTCGGCTAATCTTACCTTTTAGGGTTTGAAGGAAGATTTGATAAAAACAGTGGGAGCCATCCTGATTAGATAAAAACCAATCTAATCTTGCAAAGAGCGCACGCAAAGTGATTATCCTTCTTTCTCTCCTGGTAGCGACCAATGAAATGCCTTAATCAAGATAATAATATGGATGTATTGACCGAACTTACTTATTATATTGGGCTAGGTTCCGCTCTATCTTATGATTGTCATAAGTCTGAGCAAGGAATAGGGGAATATCCGGATTCCTACGCTACCCGAACGAAGAATAAGCATGTTGATGCATCTTCTTCGGGTGTGTTCGTTATCAAGAACTGTTTCTCAGTTTGTTCTACGTCCTGGGTATTGGATACCGGATCAGAATCCCACGTGTGTAATTTGTTACATGGGCTATAGAAAGGTGGAGAACTGAGAAATGGTGATATGTCTCTAGTAGGAGAGATGGTGGAATTGTTGCAGCCAAAGCAGTTGGCAAATATCACATAGTGTTACCAACTGGTAATACAATGATTCTGAGCGACTGTTATTTCGTACCAATAATATTGTGAATATTTTCTTAAATCAAGTGTTAATTGGGTAATATATGTTGTATAACAGTATACACGTTCTGAATCATACTACAGTTCTAAACGTACAGAACACACACAAGAGGAACAGTTCAGAAATGAATAAAGTCTGCTTGTGGTATTGTAGACTGGGTCATATCGATGAAACAAGACTAGCTAAAGTTCCATAAGGATGCATATTTGAATTCATTCGAATTTACATCTTATGAAACTTTCCATTCATGTCTCAAAGTCTAGGTGACCAAATCTCTGTTTGCTGGAAACAGAGAAAGAGCTACTGAACTCTTGGACAGATACATAGTGATGTATGCGGTCCTATGTCTACATATGCCAGGGATGGTTCCGCGTACTTTATTACATTCACCGGCGTTCTCTCAAGATACGGACATGCATTCTTGTTGAAACAAAAATCTGAATCTTTTGAGAATTTCAAGGAATATAAGTACGAAGTTGAGAACCAGATGGGTAAAAGTATTCAAATCCTTCGATATGATCGGGGAGGAGAATACTTGAGCACGGAATTCCGGGATTATTTAAGAGAGACTGAGATTCTCTCTCAGCTTACTCCTCCGTATACACCACAGCACAACGGTTGAAATCCCACCCTATGAGATATGGTGCGCTCTATGATGAGTACTGCTGAGTTACCTATTTCCTTCTGGGGATATGCACTTGAGATAGTTGCATACCTATTTTATAGAGTTCCGACCAAATCCATTGCCTTCCACTCCATATGAGATATAGAATGGGAAAAGACCATCTCTTAAACTAGTTAAGATTTAGGGTTGTCCGGCCTATGTTGAAAAGCAAAATCTGGACAAGCTTAAGGCAAGGTCAGTTCTGTGCAAGTTTGTAGGATATCCCAAACACTCGCGAGGGTATATTTCTACCACACTGAGGACAAAAGGTGTTTTGTTTCTCGACATGCCACCTTTTTAGAAAAGTAATTTCTTATTAAAGATATTAGTGGCAAAGAGGTAGGACTGGAAGAAGTTCCAGTAATACAAACTATAACTGACGATTTGTTGGAACCGGAGGATTCAATAGTCCCCGAAGAACAATAGCCACTCCGTAGATCTAGTAGGGTTCCTCATCCACCTGAGAGATACTACGGTTTTCTCATAGACGGTGGGAGCGAATATTTCATCATGGAGATGATGACCTAACTAGTTTCGAGCAGGCCATCACAAGTGGAGATTATGTGAAATGGCTGGATGCTATTCGATCTGAGATGAATCCATGTACACCAGCAAAGTATTGACTTTGCATGTTGTTCCTGAAAGGGTAAAACCCATCGGGAATAAGAAGATCTTTGAGAAAGATAATTTGGTGTAGATGGAAAAGTTGAGACTTTCAAATCTAGACTTGTAGCAAAAGGTTTTCGTTTACGACCTGGTGTCGACTATGATGAAACCTTTTCTCCTATCGCGATGCTTACGTCCATCAGGATCCTACTTGTCATTGCTGCATACCATGACTACGAAATATGGCAGACTACAAGTCAAAATCGCTTTTCTAAATGGTAATTTAGAAGAGAGCGTGTATATGACACTGCCAGAGAGCTTCGTAGACAGTGGGAGCAGCGGAAGCATGTGCAAGCTGCTTAAATCCATCTACGGGTTAAAGCATGCATCGCGGAGATGGAACATCTGTTTTGATAAATCCGTCAAAGAGTTTGACTTCATAAAAAAGGTAGATGAACCATGTATAAATAAGAAGGTTGTAGAGAGTATGGTTGCCTTCCTCGTATTGTACGCAGATGACATACTCTTGTTAGGAAACGATGTTCCTATGCTACACTCGGTCAAGCTCCTCTTATCACACAAGTTCTCCATGAAAGATCTAACTGATGCCTCCTACATCCTAAGGATATAGATCTATAGAGATAGATCTAAATGGATTTGGGATTGTCCCAATCCAGGTACATAGACACCATACTAAAGTGGTTTAGTATGGAAGATTCCAAGTGTGGTAATGTTCCCGCTTGTTCAGGAATCGCTCTCTCCAAAGAGATGTCTCCCAAGACTGATTTAGAGAGAGCACGCATTCATGGGATACCTTATCTTCGGCAGTCGGGTAAATTATGCATGCAATATTGTGTACCAGACCGGATGTAGCTTACTCGCTAGGTGTAGTGAGTAAGTATTGAAAAGATCTTTGGGCTGTGAAGAATATTCTTAAGTGCTTGAGAAGGACTAAAGAGATGTTCTTGGTGTATAGTAACGGTGAACTCCAGATGGAGTCCTCTACCGATTTGAGCTTCCAGAGTGATAAGGACGACTGAAAGTCATTCTCGGGTTTTATCTTCACCCTCAGTAGAGGGATGGTATGTTGGAAGGGTTCCAAGCTATATACTGTAGCAGACTCGTTGATAGAGGCTAATTACATCGCTACCAACAATGCTGCCAAAGAGGTTGTCTGGATGAAAATGTTCATAGGATGAACTTGGTTCCTACCATTGAGCATCCAATACCTGTGTATTGTGATGACAATGAAGTTGTGGCTTTAGCCTAGAAACCCCGGTCCCGTCAGCGATCCAGACATATTCTTAGACAGTATAACCTGATCAGGGAGATAGTTGATCTCCGGGATGTTAGTTATATGTATGCCCTAATTGTTAGTTATATGTATTCCCTAGAGGCCATTATTGTATATGTGATGTATATTATAGTGGATGCTTGGACATATATATATAGAGGACTTTCTTGCTCGACATGATAGTATGCTATCTGGTTACTCTTTATCTTAACATGTTGACAGGTATTCTTTACTGTCTTGCTCTCACATGTTGATAAAGCCCTTAGGATATGTACTTGACTACCAGGATTATGATGAGATTATACTAGTGGGGCCAGGGTGGTCCATAAGTACATCCTTTAATCAGTTCATAGTCATGGGATTATCGAGACCAGGACATCAATATTCCAGTGTAGACTAGTGTGTACGTTTCTTATCCCTTAGAGGGCGATGGTTGATCCTATTACCATTGGTGTGTGACATCAAAGATTGTACACAGGTGCTCATTGGAGAATGGGTACACCGAACAGGACTCGCCGAGGACTCCTATATAGTAGTATACCTATCGTTAGATAGCAGTTCTCTGGTGACACTTGTCACGCCCCGCTTCCCGGTATACGGCGAAGGGGAAGGGACTGGTCCGCTACGTATTTACTCAGAAGCAAATACGCTAAGCGTAACTAAGAAATATAAAAGAAAATACACAAGAGACAAGACATAATAAAAACAACAACTTTTATTTATTAACATTCTTTTGTACAATGCATGAAAAGGAACTACAACTGAAATAAAATGATGCCTAAACAATGGCTTAACAGGAAATGAAAAGTACTGAATGGAAAATATATAATGAAACTAGAGCTCTGGTTCTTCAGCAAACTGGTCCAAGTCTTCTGCAGATGGCTCGATCTCCGCCGGGTCCAAACAACCTGACGACATTCAAAGAAGAAAGAAATAGAATGTCGTCAGCGAACAGGTCGCTCGGTAAGTCCCAAAGATAAGGGAGAAACAGACAGAGAGTAAGAGAGAGAGAGAGTAGCTTTTAATGTTGTATTATAATATTGTAATGTTGTATTAACGCTGTTGTTTGTAGCCTGGTACAGAAGATACCAGTGTATACGAGGGGAGTCCCACTTACACCGGGGACCTTGGTAACCTGTAGTACAAGGCTCCGTCGATAATACCACGGAACAACGGCATGGATGTAATTACGTCTTAAGTGACCACCTCGTACCACCTTTAACATATTCCGTACCAGTCTACCCCTTAAACCCCGCAGTGTTTTGATTGTATTGTTTGTCTTGTAAATTGTATTGATTGTATAATTGATTGACTGACCGAAACCATGATATCGGTAAACGGATATAACTGTAGAGTCATGTAAATGGAATAACTGGAGAATCATATAAGTGGAATATATCCATGGTTCGGTTCAGTCAAGTCATATAGATTGATAATTGGATTCATGGATTCATGTGTTCATATTGAATTGGAATATTGTAGATTGTAGATTGACTTGAATCATATTCAAGTCAGGGTGATCAGACTTAAACCCGAGTCAGACAGTTAGAAATGTAAATTGAAGTCCTATAATTGCTAGGGTCCTTAGGGTAATTTATAAAACTTGAGGGGGTTTTATGTAAAAATACTTTTATATACTTTTCAAAATACACCTCAAGTATTCATTATTCGTCTTTAGAGTTGTAATGAGTGTGGATTTTATATTGTGATATTTCTAGTGAAAATATCCTAGTTTCATAAAGGTATTTATCTGTAATATTGATTTATTTGAAATTCATGGTATTTTAGTGTAAATTTATTCTTGGGATTTTTAGAAAAGGTAGAATATTTATCTCATAACAAAATAGGTATTTTAATGATAAATATACATATATTTATAATAAAAATAATTTTAATATATATATATTTTATATTCTAAAAATCTCATTTTCTTAAGATGTCGTATTTTAAATCTTTCGAGACCGAATGCTGCTTGCAGAAGTCTGAATCTCGTACTACTAAGCCCGAGGATGTACGATAATCCGCACCATCCCGAACGGGTTCCCCAAGGTGGGTTGTAGCGGCGCTCTGCAAAGATTGTAAAATACTAAATCCTTTAGAAAACGGTTTTATAAAGTAAAAGGTATTTATTTGTAAAAATGTCAATTTTCCGTATTTTAGATTCTAGGGTTTCTAAGTCAACTAGCCTATTTCTAAATGATCTAAACGACAAGTTGTTAGATGCCTCAAATCGCCTCTTCACCGCCAATTATGGCCAGGTAAGTACAAATGAGGAAAGGAGGGATCCGCTCACGAATCACCGTGAGACGGGCCTTTTAAAGTTACCTTTCTCACTTGCCTAGCCTAGACACCATAAAATCAGGTTTAGATAAACGACCGATGTCCACAACTTATCGTATTTTCCTAATAAGAGGTATTTATTTAAAAGTGTATCAACTCTAAATCTTTTATGATAGGTTTATTAAGTATATGGTATTTAAATGTAAATTCTTGTTTTCTCGTATTCTAAGGTTTCAATGGTATCATATTAGATTGTATATATGTGTGTGAGGAGTTAGTTCGTTACCTCGTAATCTACTATAAATGTATAGCAAGTTTGATGGTGTTAAATGAAAGAGTGAAACATTGTGGTATTTAAGCGAAAAATACGGTAAATTGAGAAAGCTATTATTTCATGTGGTGAAACTTGTTCAAATTCTTTGATTAGTGTTTAGTAGTCAACATAAGAATGTTTAATTATGATTGTATTAGTGAGAAGTGAAATTTATAGAAAACCTAATCGGAAATCGGATTTGTTCCGATTCCGTCGGGTTTGTAATTCCGTATTTTCTTGAATAGCGAAGAGAGAGATAGAAAGGGACTTACGGGTTTTCGATTACACTAGAGTGAGGGGGAACTAAAGGGATTGCCGATGCGTTGCGTCGTCGCCGGTAGTTCCTAAAAACGTCGCCGGAATTTCCGCCGGAATTTCGTCGGAGCTTCGCCGCGAGCTTGTTTTCAAAGTACACAACTCTTAGAAAATTTTGAGAGAGTGGGCTTAGTATTTTAGGGTGAGAGGGTAAAGGGTAGGGGGTGTATTTATAGGGGTAGGGTAGGTGAAGGGTTTTTAAATAAAAAAAATAATAAAAATGTGTGAAAAATCATTAAAAATAGATTAAATAGGGTATATTTAACTCTCTAGAACTGATCTCATAATTTAGAGTGTGCAGGAGGGTTAGGAAGCTGAAAAGTCATAACTTTCCAGTTGATGACTCGCCGTAATCGGCAACTCCGGTCGGCGGCGGCGGGCCGAGTCGGCCGATCCGCCGGCCGAGTTGGCCGATCCGGGCCGAGTCAGGGTGGCAGGAGGTGGGGGGTCATCAGATGGGGCCTCTGGTGTATTTAGGTTTTCAGGTGCAGTTCAAGTTTTGAGAGTTATGGTGTGTGGACTGTTGGGCTTCCAAAAAATTTAAAACAAAATAATATTAAAAATAATGTGGGGCAGGGGATTTGAACTCTGGTGGCTTGGTTCAGCAATGCAAGGTATTACCAATGAGCTACAAGCTCTTTCTTGTAATTAAATTGCTAATTAATTACTTAAGTCTTGTGCTCAGGCAATAAATACCCCTTTAAGGATTTTGAAAAAAAAAAAACAATTAAAAAATTTGTATAGGAAAAAGTGTATAAGAAAATTAGGGTTGTTACAACACTGGTACTGGTTAGTCTCTAGACGCGAGATCGTCATAGAGTCTTGTGCGGTTTCCACTGTGTTTTGATTTCCTTCCTACCATGGCTCAAAGGAGTCATGCAAACAGGTGGATTTTGGGTACAGTCCCGAGTCACATGGAGGCAATGAGCGATAGGAGGGGTTTCGTCTCTCCCGGTATTGGGGATTGATATTGCGCTATGCTCGATTGGCTATAACTGGAAGTCCCTGGCCAGGGCTACTGCTGAGATTTACTGATAAGAGTTATCTGTAGTTTCTGAAACCATTATAGGCTAGACATCGGCATGACTTATAACGTTACTGGGGCCTGATGTTTACCAACCTAGACATGATATGCGACACATCAGACGAAGAGACCAGACTGTATGGTAGTGTTATTGATAGACTTCATGGAGAGTATGGACGAGCTTGCCTGTTGATTTTCATACCGCTTAATACCCGGATAGCCGTTATGTCCAGCTTGTACCGCTGACGGCTAGCAGGTGACTGATGTGATCATCACCTACTGCTGGCATATTGACGAGTCTTTAGAGTCCCACACAGAAGTTTCCTGGTTTAAGCGAAACAAAGTAGGACACATGTGATATGTGTGGGCCTGATTAAATACGAGTATGTGATACCATATTGTAATATGTTATCGGTTCGGTTATATGTGATATAACCAGATTGTCGAATTAAGTGTTGATTTGATAATATGATATACAGATAAATGATATTAGTCGGTCATATGTGATATAATCGGATTATTAAATCAAGTGTTGATTTAATAATGTGATATACATTTTATGTGATATAATTATATCTTAACTAATATCATCAGCTCACTAATTATTCTTCATAATATATATATATATATATATATATATATATATATATTAATGTAGCATGGTATACAATTCTATTTTATGAAAATAGAAATGAGGTGGAAAATGAGAGCATGGTTGCAAGCATTGGATTTATTTTTGTTTATTCATCTTGACTCACTATTCAAGCATGGTTGCAATTTTATATTGAAAAATTCCATGCTTGAATGAGTGGGGGTCAAGTGTTACCATTTTCTTTGCTCTTTCTCAACACTTAGCCATTTTTCTTGCTTTGCTCCCATGGTTGCTCTGTAGCTTCTTCTTCTTCCTCAATCCCATGTTTCGAGCTTCAACCCTCACATGTGATGTGAACCATGAAACTTGAACACAAACTAGTGAGCAAATTAAACCCCTAATTCACCATCACACATTAGATTAGCAATTTGATGTGGAGTGTTGCCTTCACTAATGAGATTAGTGAAGGGTTAGCTTGAGCTTGTGGACTTCGGGTGGATCGTCTTTGGCATGAAGATCACGAAGGAGGTTCGTTCAACTCGAAGAGGAGCCTAGTAGAGTCACGTGGACTTCAACCCGGAGCTATTGAAGAGAAGGACTCAAACTATAAAGGTTGTATGCTCTTTTTTTCTCTTGAGTTCATCACATCACAAATTCAAACCCTAAATAATCTAGTAAAGATTTTGTTAGTCTAACTTAGCACCTAATAAAATTAAAATTTGGCATGCTTGATGCCTCTAGAACCTCATGGTGGTGCTAAGGTCGACTTTCACGGGAGGGTCGAGGTCAGGAGAGTTGACATAGAGGATAACACAGCGGATCCGCTCACCGAGGCCATTCCCCAGATGCTATTCGAGAGAGTTTTGGGAAGTTGGGTATGAAATACTACAACAACTGGCCTTAGTGCAAGTGGGAGATTGTTAGGAATATGTATGTCCTAGAGGTCATTATTGTTGATATAGTGGATGCTTGGACATATATAGAGAGGAATTTCTTGCTCGACATGATAGTATGCTATCAGGTTACATTTATCTAAGCATGTAGACTGGTATTTATACTGTCTGTTTCTTACATGTTGATAAGCCCTTAGGATATGTACTTGACTACCAGGATTATGATGAGATCATACTAGTGGGGCCAGGGTGGTCCAAAAGTACATCCTTTAATCAATTCCTAGTCGAGGGAATATCGAGACTAGGGCATCGATGTTCCAGAGTAGACTAGTGTGTACGTTTCTTATCCCTTAGAGGGTGATGGTTGATCCCACAACCATTGGTGTGTGACATCAAAGATTGTACAAAAGTGCTCATTGGAGAATGGATACACCGAACAGGACTCGCCGAGGACTCCTAGTGTAAGTCTACGCTAGCGCCCCGGCAGTCTACAGACGCCAAATGCGGAACAAAAACTTTTAAACTTGGCGCTATCGTATACTTTAACCCGGATCTTCCATTATTGCTAAACTAACAAACTGTAAAGAGTGTAGGAATGTTATACCGAACGATCCGAGTCCTTCGTTCTTCAACCATCATCCCACGCTCCGTTGCGGCTGCTCCGATCTCGTCGATCTCCGATCTCCTCGTCGAGGTGGCACCACATGATCGGTTCTTTAAACGGGCTCCCGCCTCTGACTCGAGGCAACTCGATCGTCAAGTTTGCTAAAAGAGACGACCAAGATTGATGTAGAGAATGAGTAGATGACTTTGTCTCACTTCGTCCAAATCCGTGGACGATCGGTTAATGAAGTTGCCGTGGAAATCAGGTGATGGAATGAAATGGACTGTGAAATTCCATACACCGATAAAACCTATCATAATCTTTTCTCTCTAAAATGAAACCAACAAGTGAGAGAGAGAATGAGGAGAGAGAGAGGGCAAGCCATATATAGCAAGAGGGAGGTGACCGTAGGAGAGGGGGGGACCACAAGAAAGCTTCTCACTTAAAAGATCAAGAAGAAAATATCTTAAGCAATCCAAAACCATTAATAACAAAGCATGAATCACTAAACACCTCATCAAGCATTAATGAACCATTAAATGCATCCAATGAAAACTCAACACCATATAATCCTAGTCACCTCATCTAGAACCTTCTAGAAGCACGACTCACTCTCATCCAAGAAAAGATAAATCCGCCTTTAACCAAATGTTAAAAGACGGCTGATAGAAAACTGGAAACTGGCAACTTCCAAAAGTGATCCTGAAACAACTTTCAGGATAACCCCGAAACTGTATAAATATACCCGCATTTGTCTTACGACCGAATACAAATGCAACTGAGACAAAGATATTATACCTACTCAATATAATACTCGGATCCGGCTTAAACTAAAGCCGACCAGTATTATCTGCCCGAAAAATAACACGTGCGTAAACGCACGTGCATTTTCCGAACCCTGCCATAAAACCATACGGCCTCTACAACGTTTCGCCCGAACTTGGGAAACTGTCTGTGGGGGACTCTAATGACTCGTCAGTACCCTGGCAGTGGGTTTAACCACAAACCGTCAGTGGCACTAGCAATGCGTAACGGCTGCCCATGGACTGACCTCAAGGGATGCCGATGAGCGCACTCATCCGGAAAACCCTAATGAGCCTAACAGTGACAATGTATATACAGTCCGGTCCGTTCGTCAATGAGTATCGCATATCTGCCTAGGGGGCTAGTAACGTCAGACCCCCAATAGCAGTATAAGTCGTGTCGGAGTGAAGCCCAATTACACCCTGAGATACTACTGGAGTACCTACCAGTAAATCTCCTGCCATGGCCATGGACTTTGTGTAATGGCTCTCCTAGACACAGCACGACCTCGCCCCCAATACCGGGAGAGACGAATCCCCTGCCGATCCGCTCACGTGCCTCCATATGGCTCGGGACTGTACCCAAAAACTACCTGTTTGCACGACTCCTTTGAGCCGTGGTAGGGTAGAAATCAAAGCACAGTGGGAACTCACACGAGACAAATGACGACCTCAGGTCGATGAACTAACCTGTACACATGTCACCAGGGAACTGCTATCTGACGATAGGTATAGTACTAACTAGCAGATTCCCGGCGAGTCCTGTCCGGTGTACTCATAACCCAATGAGCACCTGTATACATCTTAGGTGATCCAACTGACACCAGTGGCTTGTGAGACCAGCCACCGCCCCTCGTCGGGGTCTCGACTGTACACACTAGTCTACTCCGGAGTATCGATGCCCTGTCTCGAAACTCCCACGACTAGGGACCACAATTAAGGATATGCAAATAAACTACCCAACTCTCACGTATATGATCGCCATCATACTGTTGGTAGTAAAGCAAGATCCTAAGGGCTCTATCAAAGTGTAACATGCAATCAGTCACCTGAACATGTACACGACTGATAAAGGCAAACCAGATAGCATACTATCATTTCGAGTAAGACTGTCCTACCGGGATAGATCCTCCGCAATCATTGCAATCACGTACCTGCGATCCAATAATTGACTATGAGGGCACTATCACCAACAATCTCCCACTTGCACTCAAGGCTAATATTGCGATGTCGACTACTCACAGCCCGTGTGAAACCGAACATCCAACTCCTTTACTAATCAGTTTCACAAAGCCCGTTTGTAAAACTATTGTGTTCGAGAAATAGCTTCGGTGAGTGGATCCGCCTAGAATTTTCTTTCTGTATCTCTCTTAATCTCAAGTTCGCGGAGAAAGCCATCTCCCGAATTGAGTAGTACCTGTCTTAGAATATGTCTGGATATCTGATGGGACCTTAGTTCATAAATGAGCTCCATATCCAAACTTCTTAGACTGAATCGATCACTGAACCTAATCAGTATCGGGCACCATGCCACCCACAGTATCCTCTGGAACCACCTGTCCATAATACTGTCCCTCGTCAGAGGGAAAACTAAAACTCTGACAATCACTCTGTCATACATGTCACCTTTGAAGCCTGGAATGATAACCGTCTCCCGAAAGAGGCTGCCGTTATCAAATCCGTAGAACATGTACCAATGTTCTAAAACTGCTTCCCTATGTTTCTCCAGGATTGGATTAATACAAACTTATTGCATCCAGTGCAAAAACAACATCTGGTGTGGTACTTGACATCTCATGATTGACTCAATTGCCTAAGCAAGTGATCTGCCAATCATGCACATCCCTCTCCCCTTTAGTCTATACGACAGCTTTAGAGAGGGTGACTCCATCACCTGCAGGTACACCACCATGCTAGGAGTCTACTATTCCAAAAACCATTAGAATATCTGTCAAAGCACCCACATTGGGAAACTAGCCAAATCCAGATCTAAAACCATAGATCCAGAAACCAGAATGTCAAATATTATATCCATATCCTGTCTGGAGAAACAACTGTGTGACGACCACACTACAACCGATCGTAGTATAGGAATTTTACTTCCCACTCTGTGTATGTCATCCAGATACCATGAAATCACACCCTACTACCTTCTTAACTGATTCATCCCCTATTCTGATTGAAGTCAAACCCATGACTGTCACATCAAAATTAGATGATCTATCTCCGCTATAACTGCTCTAGTCTATAAATAGACATAAGCTACTTGCCCACCATGCTTCCGTTGCTCCCACTGACTACGACAACCCTCCTACCGGGTCTCATAACCTGGAACAATAGTAGTGTCAAGTCTGGGTAGATAAGAACCTCCCTGTCACCGTCTCTGAGGCTACCGAAGTACCTCTCGGGCGTCTGAGGTTACCTACCATACCTGCGGAGTGGCTATTGGAATGTCAAACCTGATTGAATATATAGGTCCTATTAAATTTTCCGTAATCGTTCGCGGTTCTGGACTCACTTCCAGTTCTACCATACTCCCACTACTGTTTTCTGAAAAAGATATATTTTTACTAAAACTGTGGCGAGTCAAGAACAATATCACTATTGATCTTCCAAATGGTAGAATATCAACCCTCGTCATAGCTTGGGTCAACCCACAAACAGCCATTACAGAAACGTGCCCTGAGTTATCCAGAATCTGGTTTTAATCATAAGCTGGACAACTCCCCGTACCTTAATTTCTTTTAAGGTACGAACTATTCTATATCCAATACAGAAACTTTGGCACTTATTTAATTGGAACCAAGATTCAATCCATGCATCTGTCTCCAGTGCATATCAACTTAATGGAAAGAGGCTAATCAGCATTACTCAACTTAGGAATCCATCCAATTAAGAGTAACCTGAAAGAGAAACACGTTTCTCAAAACCATCACTATCATCTGAATACCAATCACAAGAATCTACATCTTCGATCTCTTTGAAGAATCCCGATACTTGTGATACCTGGTTCTCTACTTTATTCTTATACCCACAACTTCTCAAAACTTAGACCTTGTATTTCTACGAAACACTCGTCTAAATACTAGAGAAGTTATAAGTAAACAGAACATAGTATGAGGACCTACCCCTTTGTCCTGATGGACACTGGACAACATACAATACTCTGTATAAGTCCGCTGAGTTAAACAACTCAAAACCTATGCGTTGTAGGTGGAAAACTGTACCCTGGCGATTT
Source organism: Agapanthus africanus (assembly GCA_030015575.1). Lineage (NCBI taxonomy): Eukaryota > Viridiplantae > Streptophyta > Magnoliopsida > Asparagales > Amaryllidaceae > Agapanthus > Agapanthus africanus. The sequence goes on along the minus strand of CM057339.1, from coordinate 700,460,636 downwards.
CCTCAAATATCACCAATTACAACGAATTCCGATATAATGAGGATGATCACCTAATTCCCAATATCTTACTCCCACTCATCATCTGTAAAACCATACAGATATGAGAATGAAACCTGGTAAATACATACCCTTGGAGTAAGTGTCTAATCGGGAAAACAGTTTTTCCTTTAACAATGCACTGAAACATGAAAATGTTTCGTAGGGGTATCCTGGTATTCATAGTAATGCCTCTTCCATAATCCAATTCATGACTTCAACCGTATATTTTATAGCCATCTCTCCAAATCCCCTTTATTTGTCTTTAGTCGTTACCTTCTGTACACCATCGTTAGGCTAACTGGTTTTCTTCCTTCCCTACCGTTCGGCACCAGCCTATGGTTTGGAAGAAGACTATCCAGTAAGCATAATAGGTGTACCCTCCTAAACTAAGGAGTACTCGCATCTCGAGAGAAGGTGACGATAAAAGACAACTGAATAATACCTTATTCTTTTAAAGGTGAAATAGGAGTGGCGATGAAGTACGCGGTTTTGGTCGTGAACGATATCAGTCGCAATTTACTTTGCCCTCTTTCTAATCCCTTTATTTTGTCTTTACATATTACCTTCTGCACACCCTACTTAGGCTAATTGGTTTTCTTCATTCCCTACCTTTCGGCACCAGCCTATGGTTTGGAATAAGACTATCCAATAAGCGTAATAGGTGTACTCTCCTAAACCAAGGAGCCCTCGCAACCTGAGAGAAGGTGATAATAAAAGACAACTGAATTAAACCAATTCTATTTCTCCTGAACCTTGATCCATCCCCGAAGAAGTCCCTTCGAGTTCGTATATAACCATACGATGGATCTATCCAATGGAAGTGGATATCCGTAGTAATACGGGTGTTCTGAGAAATGCAAAGGGTAAAAGAAGGAGTGGCAATGACTTATGCAACTCAGACAATCCAAAAGCCAGTATTTTAAGAAGGATCGGTCAACCTGGTCACTGAGTCATAGTCTAGGGTCGGTCAAAGGTCGCTGCCAAAGAGAGAGAGAGAAAAGAAACACTCAGCGTGCACTCTAACCTAGATCAGAATGGTCATCATTTTATTTAATCCGGAAACCTCCCACTGTCCTGTCAAATTCTCCTCCAAACCTAAAGAAGAATCAATCGGGATCACCCGAAGAGTAAACCAACTCATCAGTGGGAATCAGGATCCAACTCTCATCGCATGATAACGTGATGGAATGCATCCACGTTACTCATACTCCAGAAGGTATGCGCATACTCGGCAAGTTTCAGTTTCTTTAGAAACTCCTGATATGATTTTTGCCCCATGCTCTTATAACCTTGGCATTGGTCAAAATGTCATAAGTCACATGCCAAGTTCTACCCGTCACTATCTTGCCAATTTGAACCCACCCGCACATGCCCTTGACGTTGGCCAAAATGGCAGAACGACTGTCCCAAACTGACTCATCTATCTATGCAACAATTGAATACCCAGCAGCTACCAAACACTATGCCTTGGCGTTGGTCAAAATACGTAGCTTGAATACTACTGAATACCCAAAAGAAGTGACGGAGGGCTACGACTGGTTTTTGGCGAAAAACCTTTAGCGTAGTGAACTTGATATCGCTGAAGGAACCTGATAGCTTTTTTTTTAAAATATAGTGGCGAAAACCTTTTGCTAAAGAGGTCACTCCCGGTAAAGGGATCTCGGCTCTTTCCTCGTGGAATGAGGTGCAGGATATTCCACTGAATACCGCTATGCAAAGCAACATGTAATTGACTATAGTGAAGTTATTACTTTGACGCAAACTTCTGTCCAAGGGGTCGGTCCCGGTGAAGGGATATCGGCCCTTGCCTCGTCGAATGAGGAGCTGGATATTCCACTGAATACCGCTATGCATAACAAAACAAAACGTCTTTGCAATAACATTTTTTAAATTGTTCCAACAACTGTATACAGGTTTGTTTTAACTTTGCATTGATCAGAATCAACGCAGTCCCATCAATTATCACACCAGAAAAGAACGAAAATAAAATGTACGTATATGCCATCCGCATTCGTCACTGGGTCCCGTCATCACCCGTTAGGTTACTTAACTAACGACAGAGCGGGGACTGGACTATCGCGGGTGTAAAACATATACAACATCTAATAGTATATAAACCAATATACAATAATCGCTCCAGGCGTGATAGTATGCAACATTACAGAAAAGTAATAAGCATTACAGAACAATACAGATATCTGGGATCCCCGAGTTTCACAGAGCCGCTGCTGAAACTCGACGTTCCCCTGTCGTGTGGATAGCCTGTGCAATGAAACCTAGACCCCTACGGGTGCGGCAAGTTACCCGCCAAAACCTGAAGTGAGGTAGTCCCCACAGCATAGTGAATGGAACACCCGGCACTTCACGGAATCCGGTAAATTGAGCACCCCTCCTTGGGTCAACCTGTACCCCCTACGAGTGCGGCGAATAGTCTGCCAATTCTGAAGTGGGGACCCTCTGCCTCTCAAAGCCATGAGATGCGGACCCGTTGCTTTCCCGAACCCGGCTATCCGTGCACTCCGTCTCGGGGCAAAACCTAGTACAGTAATGAAAAATAGTACAATAGGTACATCGACCGCAACCTGGTCGTGCCCCAAAAGAATATTATACAACAGGCAGTGACGGCAGTCCACAAGTTGGACGCTCGCCCCGCAATATCAAATGTACAAATAAACACAAACTGTACTATCATTGCACACTGCTATCCACCACGACAAATCCGCAACATCACAGCACAACACAGAACATCAACGCGAATGTCACGTTCGCAAACCCGTCTAAAAGAACTATAGCAATTAAACGCGGTTTACCGATCAAATGACATTCCCGGTCGGAGATATAATGTAAGCACTGTAAACTAACGTGTTTAAATTTCGATCGACCAAAGACCAAATTTCAAAAAGTGGGCCCCACTGCTTACTGGTGAACAGTAACAAAACCTGGGCCAAAAATATATATACCAAAAATCACAAAACCCAACACAGAACCCACTGAGAAAATTTGGGAGCACGTGCTCCCCACGTGGCCGCGGATGCGCGGCCAAACCATGGGTTTGGCCGCCCTTCCGCGGCAACTTGGAGGGATCACGACCCCAAATTTTGTCGTGGATCTTAGAATTCCCTGCACAGATTTTTAAGACATCCAGAAATAAATTTTGAGACCGTTTAAAATTAACAGAACTGTCGGGCATGGATTTTGTGTTTTTCGATTTTCGGTCGGATCGATGTTTTAAACGCGTTAGCACAAGTTAGTATAGCAAAATGGTGAGGCTCTGATACCACTGTAAGTCTACGCTAGCGCCCCGGCAGTCTACAGACGCCAAATGCGGAACAAAAACTTTTAAACTTGGCGCTATCGTATACTTTAACCCGGATCTTCCATTATTGCTAAACTAACAAACTGTAAAGAGTGTAGGAATGTTATACCGAACGATCCGAGTCCTTCGTTCTTCAACCATCATCCCACGCTCCGTTGCGGCTGCTCCGATCTCGTCGATCTCCGATCTCCTCGTCGAGGTGGCACCACATGATCGGTTCTTTAAACGGGCTCCCGCCTCTGACTCGAGGCAACTCGATCGTCAAGTTTGCTAAAAGAGACGACCAAGATTGATGTAGAGAATGAGTAGATGACTTTGTCTCACTTCGTCCAAATCCGTGGACGATCGGTTAATGAAGTTGCCGTGGAAATCAGGTGATGGAATGAAATGGACTGTGAAATTCCATACACCGATAAAACCTATCATAATCTTTTCTCTCTAAAATGAAACCAACAAGTGAGAGAGAGAATGAGGAGAGAGAGAGGGCAAGCCATATATAGCAAGAGGGAGGTAACCGTAGGAGAGGGGGGGGACCACAAGAAAGCTTCTCACTTAAAAGATCAAGAAGAAAATATCTTAAGCAATCCAAAACCATTAATAACAAAGCATGAATCACTAAACACCTCATCAAGCATTAATGAACCATTAAATGCATCCAATGAAAACTCAACACCATATAATCCTAGTCACCTCATCTAGAACCTTCTAGAACCTTCTAGAAGCACGACTCACTCTCATCCAAGAAAAGATAAATCCGCCTTTAACCAAATGTTAAAAGACGGCTGATAGAAAACTGGAAACTGGCAACTTCCAAAAGTGATCCTGAAACAACTTTCAGGATAACCCCGAAACTGTATAAATATACCCGCATTTGTCTTACGACCGAATACAAATGCAACTGAGACAAAGATATTATACCTACTCAATATAATACTCGGATCCGGCTTAAACTAAAGCCGACCAGTATTATCTGCCCGAAAAATAACACGTGCGTAAACGCACGTGCATTTTCCGAACCCTGCCATAAAACCATACGGCCTCTACAACGTTTCGCCCGAACTTGGGAAACTGTCTGTGGGGGACTCTAATGACTCGTCAGTACCCTGGCAGTGGGTTTAACCACAAACCGTCAGTGGCACTAGCAATGCGTAACGGCTGCCCATGGACTGACCTCAAGGGATGCCGATGAGCGCACTCATCCGGAAAACCCTACTGAGCCTAACAGTGACAATGTATATACAGTCCGGTCCGTTCGTCAATGAGTATCGCATATCTGCCTAGGGGGCTAGTAACGTCAGACCCCCAATAGCAGTATAAGTCGTGTCGGAGTGAAGCCCAATTACACCCTGAGATACTACTGGAGTACCTACCAGTAAATCTCCTGCCATGGCCATGGACTTTGTGTAATGGCTCTCCTAGACACAGCACGACCTCGCCCCCAATACCGGGAGAGACGAATCCCCTGCCGATCCGCTCACGTGCCTCCATATGGCTCGGGACTGTACCCAAAAACTACCTGTTTGCACGACTCCTTTGAGCCGTGGTAGGGTAGAAATCAAAGCACAGTGGGAACTCACACGAGACAAATGACGACCTCAGGTCGATGAACTAACCTGTACACATGTCACCAGGGAACTGCTATCTGACGATAGGTATAGTACTAACTAGCAGATTCCCGGCGAGTCCTGTCCGGTGTACTCATAACCCAATGAGCACCTGTATACATCTTAGGTGATCCAACTGACACCAGTGGCTTGTGAGACCGGCCACCGCCCCTCGTCGGGATCTCGACTGTACACACTAGTCTACTCCGGAGTATCGATGCCCTGTCTCGAAACTCCCACGACTAGGGACCACAATTAAGGATATGCATATAAACTACCCAACTCTCACGTATATGATCGCCATCATACTGTTGGTAGTAAAGCAAGATCCTAAGGGCTCTATCAAAGTGTAACATGCAATCAGTCACCTGAACATGTACATGACTGATAAAGGCAAACCAGATAGCATACTATCATTTCGAGTAAGACTGTCCTACCGGGATAGATCCTCCGCAATCATTGCAATCACGTACCTGCGATCCAATAATTGACTATGAGGGCACTATCACCAACACCTAGTTGGTAGTATACCTTTCGTTAGATAGCAGTCCTCTGGTGACACTGGTACAAGTTAGTCTATAGACCCAAGATCGTCATAGAGTCTTGTATGGCTCCCACTGTGCTTTGATTTCCTCCCTGCCACGCTCAAAGGAGTCGTGTAAACAGGTGGATTTTGGGTACAGTCCCGAGTCACATGGAGGCAATGAGAGATAGGAGGGGTTTCGTCTCTCCCGGTATTAGGGGTTGATGTTGCGCTATGCTCAATTGGCTATAACTGGAAGTCCCTGATCAGGGCTGCTTATGAGATTTACTGATAAGTGTTATCAGTAGTTTCTCAAATCGTTATAGGCTAGACATCGGCATGACTTATCACCTTACTGGGGTCTGACGTTAACCACCCCTAGACATGATATGCGACATATCAGACGAAGAGACCGGACTGTACGGTAGTGTTACTGATAGACTTCATGGAGAGTATGGACAACCTTGCTTGTTGATCTTCATATCGCTCAATACCCGGGTAGCCGTTATGTCCAGCTATTACTGTTGACGGCTTGTAGGTGACTGATGTGATCATAACCTACTGCTGGCGTATTGACAAGTCTTTAGTGTCCCACACAGAAGTTCCCTGGTTCAAGAGAAACAAAGTAGGACACATATGCAATATGTTTGTGGGCCTGATTAAATACGTGTATGTGATACCGTATTGTAATCTGGCAGTTATCTGTTATCGAGTTAGGTTATATGTGATATAACCAGATTATCGAATCATGTGTTGATTTGATAATGTGATACACAGATAAATGATATTAGTCGGTCATATATGATATAAACGGATTATTAAATCAAGTGTTGATTTAATAATGTGATATATATTATATGTGATATAATTATATCTTAAATAATATCATTAGCTCACTAAATATTTTTATTATATGTATTAATATATATATATATATATGATATATATATATATATATATATATGTAGCATGACATAAATTTCTATTTTATGAAAATAGAAATGAGGTGAAAAATGGGAAGACTTTGGGAGCATGGTTGCAAGCATGGGATTTTATCTTTGTTTATTCATCTTGACTCACTATTCAAGCATGATTGTAATTTTATATTACAATAATTCTATGATTGAATGAGTGAGGGGTCAAGAGTTTCCATTCACACTTGCTCATTCTAACACTTAGCCATTTTTTGATGGCTTGCTCTCATATGCTCTCTTGCTCTCATCTTCTTCCTCTTCTTCATGCCACCATGGTTCAAGCTTCAACCCTCACATGTGATGTGAATCATGAAGCTTGAACACACATCTTGTGAGAAAAATTATATTCCCTACTTCACCATCCTACACTTGACTAGCGATCGGGTGTAGCGTGTTTCCTACGCTAAAGAGTTTAGTGTAGAGGTAGCTTGAGTTGGAGGGACTTCGCGTGGATTATCTTCGGCACGAAGGTCATCGGAGGAAGCTCGTCTAAAGCCTCAGGTGGAGTCTAGTGGAATTGCGGGACTACTACACGGAGCATGTGAAGTGAAGGGCTCGATCTACGAGGGTATATCCATATTTCACTTCTTCTATTTTCTTGATATCAAACTTTAAACCCTAATCAACTAGTTAAAGATCTTGGATAGTCTAGCTTAGCACCTATAAAAATTTGAATTTGGCATTCTTGATGCCACTTGGACCTCATTGTGGTGCTAGGGTACACTTTCATTTGGTACGTTGTGTAACGGTATATACGTTCTAAATCAGGCTACAGTTCTATACATACAGAACACACATAAGAGGAATAGTTCAGAAAAGAACGAAGCCTTCTTATAGCATTGTAGACTAAGTCATATCAATGCGACCAGACTAGCTAAGTTGCATAGAAATGGATATTTGAATACGTTCGAGTTTACATCTTATGGAACTTATGGGTCATGTTTCAAAGGCAAGATGACCAAAACTCCGTTTACTAGACACGGAGAAAGAACTACTGAACTCTTGGGACTGATACATAGTGATGTATGCGGTCCTATATCTATACATGCCAAGAATGGTTCCTCGTACTTTATTACATTTACCGATGATCTCTCAAGATTTGGACATGTGTTCCTGATGAAACACAACTCTGAAGCTTTTGAGAAATTCAAGGAATATAAGTACGAAGTTGAGAACCAGATGGGTAAAAGTATTAAAATCCTTCGATCTGATCGGAGAGGAGAATACTAGAGCACGGAATTCCGAGACTACTTAAAAGAGAATGAGATTCTCTCTCAGCTTACACCTCCGTATACACCACAACACAACGGAGTATCGGAGCAGAGGAATCACACCCTATTAGATATGGTATGCCCTATGATGAGTAATGCCGGGTTACCTATTTCCTTTTGGGGTTATGCACTTGAGCAGCTGCATACCTATTGAATCAAGTTCCATCAAAATCTGTGCGTAAAACACCATATGAGATATGGAGTGGAAAGAGACCATATCTTAAACGAGTTAAGATATGGGGTTGTCCGACCTATGTTAAAAAACAGAATCCGGACAAACTCGAGACACGATTAGTTCTTTGCAAGTTTGTGGGATATCCGAAAAATTCACAAGGATATATATTCTACAACACTGAGGAACAAAAGGTGTTTGTTTATCAATTTGCTACCTTTTTAGAAAAGGAATTTCTTGTGAAAGTAATTAGTGGTAAAGAGGTAGAGCTGGAAGAAGTTCCAGCTACACAAACTACAACTGATGATTTGATAGAACCAGAAGATCCAATAGTCCCTGACAAACCTCAGTCACTCCACAGATCTAGTAGGGTACCTCATCCACATGAGAGATACTACGTTTTTCTCATAGACGGTGGGAGCGAGGATTGCATCATGGAAGATGATGGCCCAACTAGTTTTGAGCAGGCCATCACAAGTGGAGACTCTGTGAAATGGTTGGATGCTATGCGATCTAAGATGGAATCCATATACACCAACAAAGTATGGACTTTGGAAGTTGTTCCTGAAGGGGTAAAGCCCATCGGGAGCAAGTGGATCTTTAAGAAGAAAATTGGTGTAGATGGAAAGGTTGAGACCTTCAAATGTAGACTTGTAGAAAAAGGTTTTCATCAACGACCAGGTGTTGAATATGATGAAACATTTTCTCCTGTCGCTATGCTTAAGTCCATCAGGATCCTACTTGCCATTGCTGCATACCATGACTACGAAATCTGGCAGATGGACGTCAAGACTGCTTTTCTAAATGGTGATTTAGAAGAGAGTTTGTACATGACACATCAAGAGGGCTTCGTAGACAGCAGGAGCAGCGGAAACGTGTGCAAGCTGCTTAAATCAATTTATGGATTAAACCAGGCATCGCTGAGCTGGAACATCTGTTTTGATGAAGCTATCAAAGAGTTTGATTTCATCAAAAATATAGATGAACCATGTATATACAAGAAGGATGTAGAGAGTAAGGTTGTCTTTCTTGTATTGTACGTGGATGACATACTCTTGATAGGAAATGATGTTCGTATACTACACTTGGTCAAGCTCTTCTTATCACAAAAGTTCTCCATGAAAGATCTATGTGATGCCTCCTACATCCTGGGGATAATGATCTATAGAGATAGATCTAAGCGGATGTTGGGATTGTCCTAATCCAGGTACATAGACACTACACTAAAAAGGTTTAGTATGGAAGATTCTAAGCGTGATAATTTAGCCACTTGCTCAGGAATCACTCTCTCCAAAGAGATGTCTCACAAGACTGATTTAGAGAGGGCTCGCATGCAAGGGATACCCTATGCTTCAGCAGTCGGGTCTATCATGTATGCAATATTATGTACTAGACCGGATGTAGCTCACTCACTAGGTGTAGTGAGCAGGTATCAATTAGATCTTAGGGAGAAACACTATATAGCTGTGAAGAACATTCTTAAGTATTTGAGAATGACTAAAGAAATGTTCTTGATGTATGGTAACGGTGAACTCTAAGTGGAGTCCATTACCAATTCGAGCTTCCAGAGTGATAAGGGCGACTGTAAATCAGTCTCAGGTTTTGTCTTTACCCTCAATGGAGGGGCGGTTGTTGGAAGAGTTCCAAGCAAGATACTGTAGCAGACTTGACGATGGTGGCCGAATACATCGCTGCCAACGATGCTTCCAAAGAGGCTATTTGGATGAAGAAGTTCATTGCTGAACTTTGTGTGGTTCCAACCATTGAGCACCCAATACCTTTATATTGTGATAACAATGGGGCTGTGGCTTTGGCTAAGGAACCCCGGTCCCATCAAAGATCTAGATATATTCTTAGGCGGTATCACCTAATCCGGGAGATAGTAGATCGACGGGAGATCAAGGTCAGGAGAGTTGACACGAAGGACAACATAACGGATCCACTCACGAAGGCCCTCCCCCAGACGCAGTTTGAGAGAATTTTTGGGATGTTAGGTATGAGATACTACAACAACTAGCCTTAGTGCAAGTGGGAGATTGTTAGTAATATGTATGCCCTAAAGGCCATTATTGTATGATATAGTGAATGCTTGGACATATATATAGAGGACTTTCTTGCTCGACATGATAGTATGCTATATGGTTGCTCTTTATCTTTATATGTACACTAGTATTATCGTACTGTCTCTCTGATACATGTTGATAAAGCCCTTAGGATGTTTACTTGACTACCAGGACTGTGATGCAGATCATACTACTGGGACTTTTGTAGTCCACAAGCACATCCTTTAACAATTCCTAGTCGAGAGAGTATCGAGACAGAGCATCGATATTCTAGAGTAGACTAGTGTGTACGTTTCTTGAGCTTGTAGGGGGCGATGGTTGATCCCATAACCATTGGTGTTTGACATCAAAGATTGTACACATGTGCTCATTAGAGAATGGGTACACCGAACATGACTCACCGAGAACTCCTAGATGGTACCATACCTATCGTCAGATAGCAGTTCTCTGATGACACTGGTATAGGTTAGTCTGTAAACCCGAGATCGTCATAGTGTCTTATGTGGTTCCCACTGTGCTTTGATTTCCTCCCCACCACGGCACAAAGGAGTCTTGCAAACAGGTGGATTTTGGGTACAGTCCCGAGTCACATTGTGGCAGTGAGCGATAGGAAGGGTTTCGTCTCTCCCGGTATTGAGATTTGATGTTGCGCTATGCTCGATTGGCTATAATAGTAAGTCCCTGGCCAGGGCTGATGAGATTTACTGGTAAGTGTTATCAGTAGTTTCTCGAACCGTTATGAGCCATACATCAGCATAACTTATCAAGTTACTGGGGTATGGCGATTCTACCCGTAGACTCGATATGTGACATATCAGACGAAGAGACCGGACTGTATGGTAAGTGTTACTTATAGGTTTCATAGGAGTTTAGACAAGCTTGCTTGTTGATCTTCTAATAGATCAATACCTGGGTAGCCGATACGTCCAGCTAGTACCGCTGACGGCTTATGGGTAACTGATGTGATCCTTACTTACTGCTGGCGTATGACGAGTCTTTAGAGTCCCACATAGAGGTTTCCTAGTTCAAGCGAAACGAAGTAGGGCATATATGATGATATGTGCGGGGGCCTGATTAAATATGAGTATGTGATACTGTATTCTAATCTGGAGGTTATTTGTTGTCAGTTAGGTTATATGTGATATAACCGGATTATTGAATCAAGTGTTGATTTGATAATGTGATATACAGATAAATGATATTAGTGGTTTATATGTGATATAACCGGATTATTAAATCACGTGTTGATTTAATAATTTGATATATATTTATATTTGATATGATTATATATTAACTAATATTAAGCTCACCAATTATTTTCTTTTCTTTATATTATATATATATATATATATATATATATATATATATATATATATATATATATATATATATATATGAAGCATGGTTGGAATTTCTATTTTGAGAAAATAGAAATGAGGTGGTAATTGAGGACATATTTGAGGGGTGATGAGGCATGGCTTTTTCTATTATATTATTCATTTGTATTCACTATTGAAGCATAGGTGCAATTTATTATTGGAATAAATTGTATGCTTCAATAAGTGAACATATTAGTGTAGCCATTCTTCACTTGTTCAAGCCTTAGCCATTTTTCATTGAGCTCTTTTCCTCTCTACCTTTCTCCATCTCCTTCTTCCTCCACCTCAAAGCCATATCCCTCACATGTGCTGTGAATCATAGGGCTTTAGATCAATCCTAGTGAGCTAAACACCCTACTTCATCACCCTAGTATTGATTAGCACTCTAAACTAGGTTGTTTATCTCACTAATAGGAGATTAGTGAAGATGTAGCTTGATCTACAGGAACTTTGGGTGGATCAGCTTTAACACGAAGATCGCGAAGAAAGCCCGTTCATTCTTCAAGCGAAGCCTAAAGGAGTCTTAGGGACTACTACCCGGAGTTGTTGAAGTGAAGGACTCGGTCTTCAAAGGTTGTTGCCTCCTTCACTTAATATAGTTTTATTGATATCATACCTAAACCCTAACATTCTAGTTAAGATTCTCAGTTGGTCTAGCTTAGCACCCAAATTTTTAAAAAATAGCATACTTGATGCTGGTTTAAACATAGTGGTGGTGCTAGGGTAGACTTTCAAAACCCACAGCCAACATACTGTCGAGTCTTTAGAGTCACACACAGAGGGTTTCTCTGATCCAGGTGAAACGATATGGTGGCCGTATATTTATACGTGCAGGGTTTCGATCGAATGATAACACTAGCCGGCTTTAGATTAAGCCAGATTATTTAATCAGGTATTGATTTAATAATTTACATATACACATTTCGATATGTATATTCTAGTGTCATCCAGGTTTTCGATTGAGCAGGTTTTCGATCGAACGATAATACTGGCCGGCTTAGAATTAAGCCGGATTATTGAATCAGGTATTGATTTAATAATTTGCATATACACATTTCGATATGTATATTCTAGTGTTATCCAGGTTTTTGATCGGACGGTTGATAATACTAACGGGCTTAGGATTAAACCGGTTTGTTAAATCCGATTTTGATTTAATACTGGTATTATATTAGTAGTATTATTCTATCTCTTGGGTATTCGTATTTTGGTACGAATATGGGTATATATATACGGTAGAATGTATTTTGTATTTATACAAAATACCTTCTAGAAGATGACACATCATCATGCATTTTTTCTATTTTCTTGAAAATGGAAAATGAGGTGGAAAAGGGAGGCATGGATGAAGTATGGCTTTGTATTTATTGAAAACCCTATTGGAGTATGGTTGTAATTTTAAAAGGGAAAAGAAAAATGCTTTATAGAAAATGATTGAGCCATTCTTCACATAGTTTTTCTTGATAGCCATTCTTCATGTGATGGTTTCTTCACTTGCTCTTTTCTCTTCATATTCTTGAGTTCATTTTCTTGCAAATCCTTATCATTCTCATGTGTTGAGAACCAAAAAATTTGAGATAGAAAACCACTACTGAACACTCACTACATCTCGTTGGTAACCTAGATTAGTAAACTAGGTTACTAAGTTACTTCATGAGTGAAGCTAAACTTGGATTATAAACTCTCGGGTGGATCATCTAGGATCAAGAAGGCCATTAAGCAAGCTTGATCTAGTAGACCTCGAGGAGTTTAAGATCCAAAGGACACATGTTTATCGGTATAACTTTCTTTCATAGTAGATAAATCTCTAGTAGCTTGCTAATTAGGGTTATGGTTTGATCACTTGGGTTAAGTTGGTTGTGCTTGCTTAAAAATTTAAATTTTTTGCATTCCGCCTCTTTATTTCTATATAGATTGAGCACAACTCACCAACATGGTATCAGAGACAGTACATAAACCTTAACTAGACTAGTTTGCACTTATTTAGAGTTTTGATCGACGGAATTTTCCGAATCGCATTTCCATATCTTTGCTTGCTGTTCGAATTTTAAAGTTGTTAAAAAAATATTTCTGGTTGTATTGAAATTATGTTCAGGCAAAATTAGAGCCTAGAAAAAAATTTGGGCACCTAAACCCAAAATTCGACCGCGGAATAGAAGCCAAATGCACCATTTGACCGTTGAACCGCGGTCCAATTTTGGCTACAGTGCCCCAAATTTTTTCTGGGGCTCTAATACATGGAAATATGATTTTGGAGTATTTGGTTTTGGTCCAGATGTGTTTGTGTACTGGATTGTACTTGGGGCCAATGCGGAAAGTTTTAATCGATCGAAATTTTAAATTTATGTCTTTCTGTAACATTTTAGAAAATATAAAATATTATTTTTGGAATATAATATTAAAATAATATATTTCGCGAAAACTACTCGATTTGCGAATTTGGGATTTTCGTAAAATGGTATAAATATATACCAATATTTGTGAAATAATTGGAGATTAAAATGATTTATTCATTTAAAAATATATTTATCGGATTTGTGCATTTTTATAATTAATTCAAATTTAAAATTAAACTTGATTAGTGTACTAATAATCGTGATTATGCCAAATCCATGTTTCTACATTTTTCCATGGTTAGTGCACCAAGATATGTTGCATTTGATTGCATGTTGTTTTATTGATATTTGGTTTTAAAAAGAATAAGAGAGGAGAGAGAGAGAGGGGACAAAAGTCATGATGAGGCATGGGCTTGTGAGATGGTGAGATTAAGAGAGAGTGAGCATAAGAGAGAGAGAGGATAAGAGAGAGAGAGATAGAGAGTTGGGGCTGCCTTCATTTCCCCATCTACTTGTTTTCTTCATCTTCTTCATCCTCATACTCCCTCCACCTCCACCTCCATGTTTCATCTCCAAAACCTTGCCAAAACCCTACACCCTCTTCACAAAAAATGATCACAACCTCTCTACAAACCCATTGGACCTTTCAAAGTTGGATTTTGAAGACTTTGAGCAACTCAAGAAAATTCTTGAGTTACCAAATGAGGTAATTCCTACACTTCTAGTTTAGTTTTTGAGTTTCCTAGCATCAATAGTTTAGAGTTAAATCGATTTAGATTAGTGAGGTTTGGAAATTCTAAGAGAAGGTTTAGGTGTTTGTGTGGACTTGTGATCTGTAGTGGGTGTTTACTTAACCCTTAGTGGTGTTTTACCGGCCAAGACCCGAGATTAGCACCAAAATACGAGCTTAGAAATTGTTCCGTGTCGATTTTGTGATGTTTTGTAGCCTTCAGGGTATCTGGAGCTATCTGGAGTAGTTTAAAGAAAATCAATCAAGTCCATAGACCTAGACAAATGACCAGAAGAACGCCACCAAAATACGAGCTCATTTCCCCCTCATCTGGCCGGTGAGCTCGGGTATTCTGGTGTTGTCGCCGGATTTTTGATGGGTTCTGGGGTTGGGTTTTTGGTTGTAGCTCATAATCCCTATAAACTATTCCCTGTATTTGCTTGTTTATTCCCAATTAACCTGAGATGAAATCTAGGAGTGATTTCCTACGTTGCTGAATTTGGTATTTAGGATTTATGAACTTAGGTTTTTGTATTTGATATTGTATTAGGTCATTGGATATTTGTACGTCAACGACGAGGGTTATTTGATTGTTTTTGCATGCGTACGCTATAGGTTCTAACTGCCATATCGGTTTTCGGAATTGATTTTAATAGCATTGAGATTGTGTATTGATTGTAGGTACCTTCGCGTGGATTCCGAGACGACGAAGCACATCGACTACGGCTGAACCAGGAGTTCCGCAGGTGAGTAGATTTATATCTACGTGGGAAGTCGGGTGGATGGCGTATAGCACCACCGCAACCATTGATATGTGATTTGTAATTTGGAGACAAGATATACCACGACTTAAGTTATAGTTAATGATTTTAGTGTGAAATGATATGATAGAAAGGATGTCTTTAATTGATATATAAGGATGTGAAACGTGAATGTGAATCACGATATATATATATATAGTTGCAAGAGAATCAGTATTAGATTATAGTGGCATGTTATGAGGTCGAGACATGAGATTAATAAGATGACTTGATTTGAGATATTGATGTGATGAAAAGAGTATACGATGAGATATGATGAATTGGTTTGATATGCCGTTATACGGATGCGAGGCGATATAAGATAATTGATACTTTTGTCAGTCCCATGATTGAGATTGATAAAAATGTGACCTGAGAGATAGGTATGTATATATATAATGATGTGAATAATGAGTGATATGTCGTACGAGACGTTAGATCCATACCCTCATTGTTGTATAGGTCAATAGAATCCTTATTCTGTTGTTGTCGCTATACGATGGTTTACCACACACGATGTTTTACCGGATGATTGATCCATACCCTTGACTAGGGGATGCCGTACGATGGATTATACCGTACGTGATGTTGTGAGGCTGGATGCCATTGATAGATTCATCGACTAGGATACGTTATAAATATTTAATCCCTGTTTACAGCGCTTAGTTTAGCCTTTACATAGAGGTTAGATATACCTTATAGCATTGCGCTTACGATTTACTTTCTGTTGCGTTCATGATATTCCCATTGCATTATATATACCTATGCTAGTACACCTATACAATTATCGATGATGCGTAGATTACACTGACACAGATTGCCGGCTCACACACAATCATCATCGGTAATTGCCATGTCACTTATATAGTCAACTTGCTACATCATGCTATTACTCTTAATTGTTTAGTAGTATCACAGGACTCATTTGCATGATATACTGATATGCTCACATCACTATTCTATATTGCATGATATACGGATATGCTCACATTTCTGTTCTATGTTTTCATACATCATGCTTTACGATTATATGCATTGAGATACTGTTTTCATGAGATTCTGCATTTGAGAACCGTGGTTATATTTCAAAAGAAAGCATGTATTGTTTTAAAAACCCGGTTTTTCTTAATATGATATTTCGAGGTGTCCACCATGTGTTTTCTCGGTTATGAGCTATATGATACCCGATTCGAGGAGATGGATGAACCATTTGCGGGTACATGGTGGAGCCGGTATGGTACCCCGGGAAAAGAAAGGTATGTTGTGCAGTAGATGATGAGCTTGGCAGAGGGACTACTACCTACCGGTGATAGTATTGGGCTCGGCGGTTATCCAGAGGATACCGGCTGGAGTCGTGGGAAGATATGGGCCGATCCGGACTGACGGAGCATGTTGGCCGGTTCGGACTGACGGAGCCCGAGATATGAGGATTTACTTGTTGATGTTTGACACGGGTTTCATGATATTTCGAGTGTCGATGTTGGACAATCAGGTTCCATGATTTTGATATGTCATTGATGGACACACGTTGGTTGATATCCTCATATTTACATGCATATGCTTTCATGATATTTTGAGTGTCGATGTTGGACACTCAGATTCCATGATATTGTTGTGTCATCGATGGACACGTAGATGAAATCCACATGCATACATGCATTGATTATATTGTTGGCTCATATGCAGATACGGTCACCCTAGATATCATAGTATCACCTTTATGATATAGTTGACCTAGGAATCATTGTTTTATTCGATTTCTACCTGCTGATGTTTTCTACTCATGAGTTGGCAACTCACCCCCGTTGTGCCATAGTTCTTGCAGGTTTGACCGCATAGATCAGTAGCGGTATCGCTGGCACACAGCTTTCTTTCGGGTGATTTTCTATGGTAGGTGGGACATATTGGATCGTGCCCACTCTTGTATTATTATTCATGTTGTATCTAGTCAACTCCCTCAATCAGGAACTAGTATTTGTATATTTAGTACGACTTAGAAATAATTATGGTTGCGAGACATAGAGCGATGGGTTATATGTTCGCTTGGTGGATTTGATGTCTTGCTTTATTCACTATCCTTTTGTGTTGATCTTCACCGTTGGGCGTCGTATACATATATTTCTGACTTGAGTGGTTGTGATTCCGCCGATTGGCGAAGAGCTAGCTCCCGCTTGGGGATGCCTTTATTGTTATTATGTAAATGTGGTTTTGGATCAAAATATACAAGGGAGGTGCTGCCCAAATTTTTAAAAGACGAAACATGTTTTTTTCAACTAGTATAATCCACTTGCATTTTCATGTTCCATTATCTATGCATTTAAGAAAATGTTTGATTTCATCATACCTTTCAAAACTTCACCTCTTTTATTTTCTTTAAAAAGATTTAGATTTCTGGGATTCAGCTTACTTAAGTTATGTTACGCCTTTAGACGTTGCGTGATTTAAGTGCCGGCCACGAACTAAATTTCGGGTCGTGACACTTTCTGAGCATTTGTTTCTGCGACCGTGAATATCTTAGCACGGTATAATCTGATTGCTTTCTATATGTACAATCAGACGGGTTTACAAACATGATATTCGCGTAGATGTTCTGTGTTGCACTAATGTTATGGATGGATTGTCGTGGTGGATAGTCTGTAGTGCAATGGTAGATGTACAATGCTGATTCATTTGTATATTCATTATTGGGGGGTTAGTGTCTGACATGCGGATTGTCATTTCTGCCAGTTTTATATTCTTTTATTTGGGCATGGCCGGGTTGAGGTCGATGTCACCGTTTGTATATATATTTTTCTTTTCTGTACTAGGATTACCCTGTGGAGGTGTGCTCGAATGGACGGGTTCTAGAAGGCAATGGCCCCGCATCTCATGGTGTTGAGACGGAGGGGGCCTTACTCTAGAGTTGGTGGGCTATCCACCACACTCGCACGGGTATAGGATTACCTACGGAGGGGTGCTCAAGTTACCGGATTTCATGAAGTACTGGGTGGCCCATTCACTTTGTTGATTGGGGTTGGCTCACTTCCGGGATTGGCGGGTAACTTGTCGCACTTGTTGGGGTCTAGGTTCTTTATTGTACCGGCTATCCACATGACCGGAGAACGTAGAGTTTCATTAGCGCCTCAAGTGAAATCCGAGGCTCTTAGATTATCCGTTATTCCATATTGCTTATTGATATTCTGTGATGTTGCTTATATCATGCCTGAGATGAATGGTTATATATATATATATATATATATATATATTTATATACTAGTAGATGTTGTATATGTTTTGCATCCACGCTAGTCCCGCCCCCGCTCTGCCGATAGTTAACTAACCAAATGGTGCATGACGGGGGCCCGTGGCGAATGCGGATGTCATATCATACATTTTATTTTCGTTCTTTTCTTGTGTGACAGGATTTAATTAATGGGACCGTGTTAATTTTAATTAATGTAAGAAAAAGAGACCTAAAAGTTGTTGGAACAAATTTTGAAAAACTATAGTCTTACTCTTTCGATTTGCATAGTAGTATTCAGTTAGGAATATCCAGTACCTCATTCGAGGAAGCAAGAGCCTACATCCCTTCACGGGGAGTGACCTCTTGAGCAAAAGATTATCTTACTATCGAATACTCGGTTTTTTTCTTTTAAAACCACTAGTTTTCAAAAGCAGAGACTAAAACACTCCTTTTCAAAACTGCTCGGTTCCTTCAACGATATCAAGTTCATTACGTTAAGGGATTTTTGCCAAAAACAATCTGTAACCTTCCGTCATTTCCTACGAGTAGTACTCAGTATTCGTGTTGCGTTTTTTGACCTTGTAAAGTCGTAGTGTACGGTAGATGAGTGGTGCTTATTTGTAGCATATGATATGATTAACTAGGACGGTCACATAGCCTTGTTGACCATGTCAAGGGCTTATGCGGGTGGGTCTAGGATAATCAAGATAATGACGGGTTGAACTTGACTAGCGTCTTTTGGTTTGTTGACCTTGTCAAGGTCATAGGTCGTTAGGGGCAAAAACCACATCGGGAGTTTCAAATATATAGGAAACTTGTTAGTGTTGCATACCTTTTGGAGTGTGGTAACTAGAGTGGCTTCCATCTAGGTTATCACGCAATGGTAGTTGGATCCCAATGCCACTAATGAGTAGGATTACTCTTGGGAGATAATTTTCACTTCACAATTAGCTAACCTATTAGGTGTCTAGAAAAGTGTTAACGGGGTTATTCCTATGCGGAAACAAGGTTTATTTTAATAGGTCCGTGTGAGAGCACGAAGAACCTCTCTCGAAGTACCAATACTCACCTGACTGAACGGTTAGCGAACTTGTAAGATGCTAATGATCCCGACTAGTTTTCCTTTTAAAGGTTTGAAGGAAAATTCGAGGAAATAGTGGGAGCCATTCTGATTGGATAAACTAATAACCAAGCTGATCTTGCAAGAGCACATGTTGAGTGTTTCTTTTCTCTCTCTCTAGGTAGCAACTATTTCTCGCCCTAATCAGATAATAAAATAATTGAATTGACCTAACCAGCTTATTACATTGGGTTGGGGAACGTCGGTTCGGCTCTAACTTATGACAATTGTCATAAATATGGGCAATGGAATAAGGACTGTAAGGAAT
Source organism: Agapanthus africanus (assembly GCA_030015575.1). NCBI lineage: Eukaryota > Viridiplantae > Streptophyta > Magnoliopsida > Asparagales > Amaryllidaceae > Agapanthus > Agapanthus africanus. Next base: position 700,440,818 of record CM057339.1, on the reverse strand, counting down.
TCCAGATGACCCTATTGAAGGAGAAGCATTCTAATGCATCTTCTTCGGGTGTATTTGTTATTGAAAACAGTTTTTCGGTCAACCCTACCTCCTGGATACTATATACCAAGTCTGGATCTTATATCTGTAATTTATTACAAGGATTGAGAAAAAGTAGAATGGTTGGACCGGGTGATATATCCCTCAGAGTAGGTAACGAAGCACAGGTTGATGCTGCTGCCGTCGGTGAATATCACCTAGTATTGCCAAGCGGCAATACTATGATTTTGAACAATTGTTACTATGTACCTTCCATACTTTGCAACATCATATCAGTTTTTTTACTTGATAAAGATGGATATAATTTTGTTCTAAATAGAAATATCATGAACATTTACCTTAATCAGGTATTGGTTGCAGAAGGTACATTGTGTAATGGTATCTACGTTCTAAATCAAAACACAGTTGTAGGGTATTTTTCATCACCCATTGAGATGGGAATAAGCGTCTCTTGTCAGGCGTATACAAATTTCCCCTTGCCTAGGGTAGGCCAGGGTTTATTGATTGTGGGGATCCGAATCTCCGGCAGCCATGGACTAAGCTGCCATTAATTACCCCTCGCCTTTGAAGCGAATGAACCTCCGATTGACGGGTCAACTAGTCATGCGAACTCAATGTGCAATGTGTGTATGCGTGTCTTGAGGGGTTTTAGATATATCGGAAGCTTCGCAGAGTTTACGGGGGTCCTTCTATCCGGATAGCGGGCTGGGGGTCAAGGGGGCTAGCAGCCCCCTTACGAAGTGCGGGGCAGCGCCCCTTTAGAATAACGGGGGACAGTTTTGAGTGTGAAGTGTATGGGAAAAAGAGGGTGAGGAGTGTCTTAAGGATGCATGAGTGGCGCGTGGGCATTAAGCGCCAGCGGGTCACGTGAGTGGCGCGTAGGCGCTGGGCGCCCGCGGGTCATGTGAGTGGTGCGTGGGCGCTGGGCGCCCACGGATCACGTGCCCTGCGCATAGGCGCTTGGTGCCCGCGGGTCATGTGCACGAGCTGGGTGCCAGCGGGTCATATGTGAGGCACGTGATCGCTGGAAACACCAGCAGAGAAAGGGGCTTAGTCCCTCAGCTGGGAGTTAAACTCCCGAGGGGCTTTGGAGTTGAACTCCTAAACAGGAATTAGGTAAAAATTTGGAGTTAAACTCCTAAAAGATTTAGATTTGGAGTTAAACTCCTAAGTAATAAATTGGATGTGGATTTGGAGTTAAACTCCTAAAAGGCTTGGATTTGGAGTTAAACTCCTAAGGAACTTTGGAAACTCCCAGAAAAGGGAAGGGTTTTTATCTTTATGGAGTTATACTCCTAAAAGGATTTTGAATGGAGTTAAACTCCCAACAGGATTTTATTTATGGAGTAAAACTCCAAAAGATTTTTGACAAATAGAGTTGAGCTCCTAAAAATCCTTGGAGATGATAAAAGGGGACCCCTTTTTTTCTCGTCTTTAGTCCTGGATCTTCTTTTAAGCCTTGGATCTTCCCGAAGTGGGGTTTTTGGGAGATGGGTCTCCTTCCTCCTCCTCTCCGCTGGCTGAATCTTGGAGAAAAAAGGGCGAGACTTAAAAATCTCCTCTTTTGGGGATTTGATGGAAGATCCGAGCACCCCTTCAAGGATTTTATGGTGAAAAACTGTTTGTTTTTGGCAAAAGAAGAGTTAAACTCTTGATTTAATTCAAAAAAAGAAAGAAGGTTTAGAATCTTGAGAAAGGAGAAGGAGGCACAGAATTCTAATTTTTGAGAGAATGAAAAGTTGTTATTGATTTTTCATCATGTTTGCCTTTATAGGCTACACACTTTACATATAGCCCCTTAGGCTTTGCCAAATGGCACTTGTGCCATAACATTGGCTTATGTGCTTATTTCTTTTTGGATCAATCCCATTTTACTTTTGTTGGAAAAACCAACGCCGACCTTTCTTTCAGTCTCTTTGATCTTTTCGGGAGCAGAGCAGTCACTGTTTTAGCTCCAGTTGATAACGAGGGAGGTGCAAACTAGTTTGCTTTATAGACCCTTGGTCACGACTTCCTCAAGAAAGGGGGCACGGGTCATATAAGCCATGGGGTTTACAAAATTTTGGTTTTCTGCCTATTTTTCATACATTTATTTCTAAAAAATTGCATTAAACTAATTTATTGCTTCATTTTTGTCATGGAGCTGGCCCCTTCCATGCTTGGTCTTGACTTGGGCCTGGGCCTGCTTAGCTAGGGGTTGACTGATTTTGACTTGGTCAACCAGGATGTAAATTTTGACTCCAACAAAGTGCCCATCAATAAATGCACACCACATATATGGGTCATGTGCATAAAATTGATGGATCTTCTTTCGCGTGAAGGTTGAGTTGATTTGGTTCCCGTTTTGACCGCTGCCCTTTTTGCGATGTGGATGGTAAGTGCTACCCTTTTTGCGACTTGGAAAGTCGGTCGATATTGCCCTTTTAGCGACATAGACGGTCGATGCTACCCTTTTAGCACTGTGGACGGTCGGTGCTGCCCTTTTTGCGACGTAGATGGTCGGTGCTTCCCTTTTAGAAATGTGGGTGGTCGGCGCTACCCTTTTAGCGACGTGGACGGTTAGCGCTGCCCTTTTTGTCACTTGGACTGTCGGTGATGCCCTTTTTGCGACTAGGACGGTCGGTGCTTGATTTGACTTGCTCTGCTTCTTGCGGTGTCGGGGTTGAAGTTGACTTGCTCCGCTTTGTGTGGTATCAGGATTGATTTATTTCCGAGGTGGAGCTTGGTTCCACCGATGAGGTGATTGGTTGACTTGTTAGATTTGGTTTGATTTGGGAGTTTCCTACCCGTCCTGCGGGACTTTTGAACTTAAATTTTGACCCCAACAAAGTGCACCCCATCAATAAATGCACACCACATATATGGGTTGTGTGCATAAAATTGATGGATCTTCTTTCGCGTGAAGGTTGACTTGATTTGGTTCCCGTTTTGATGACCTATAGGCCGATGTTACCCTTTTTGCGTTGTGCACGGTCGATGTTGCCCTATTAGCGATGTGGACGGCCGGCGCTACCCTTTTTGCGACATGGACGGTCGGCGTTGCCCTTTTAGCGACGTGGACGGTCGGTGCTGCCCTTTTAGTAGACGGTCGGCGCTGCCTTTTTTGCGACGTAGGCGGTCGGCGCTGCCCTTTTAGAGACGTGGACGGTCAGTGCTGCCCTTTTTTGACATGGAAGGTCGGTGCTGCATTTTTTTGCGACTTGGACGGTCAGTCGATATTGCCCTTTTAGCGACGTGGACGGTCGGTGCTTCCCTTTTAGCGACGTGGACAGTAGGTGCTGCCCTTTTATGACGTAGACCATCGGTGCTTCCCTTTTAGCGACGTGGACGGTAGGCGCTGCCCTCTTAGCGACATAGACGGTCGGCGCTGCCCTTTTTTCACTTAGACGGTCGGTGTTGCCCTTTTTGCGACTTGGCCGATCGGTGCTTGATTTGATTTGCTCTTCTTTTTGTGGTGTCTGGGTTGAAGTTTACTTGCTCCTCTTTGCGCGGTGTCAGGATTGATTTGTTTTTGAGGTGGAGCTTGGTTCCACCGATGATGTGATTGGTTGACTTGTTTGATTTGGTTTGATTTGTGGTTTCCTACCCGTCCAATAGGACTTTTGAACTTAGAAGCACTACCGGGAGGGACGTTAATTTCATCTGTTTGATTTCTACCTTGTTTGGCGGGAATTTTGAATTTGAGAGGAACTTGGACTTTGGATTTTGTTTAGCATTAGTATTGCTGCACTGGAATAATTCCAGGAGAAACTCATCATTTGCCCCGGGAGGACTTGGGATTTGGTTTTTGGGTCGGCATCAGCACCGCTAACACTGAAGCATTGCTAGGAGCGACTCATCATTTTCCGTTGCCCGTTGGGGAGTGATGGCTCAGGAGACAAGTTTAGATCCCCATAACCTAAGGCTTTTCAATTTTATAAGTCATGAGAGTCTCATAAAAGCATTGTCACCCTATGAGTCGAAAGGATCTCATAGGTGTATTTTCTCCCTAGGAATCATGGGGATTCCTAAGTGTGTTACTCCTTTGTGAGTTGTAAGGATCTCACACGGGTATTTCCTCCTCACAAAGTCGAGAGGACTTCGCAAGTGTATTTCATCTCTTTTTCATGGGTTTGCGCCCTTTCGGGTTTTCACGAACTCGCCGGAAGTCCTACTGTTTTTACTCATGGAGACCTTTCGGGTTTTCATGCATTCCCGTTTCGTTTGTGGACATACCATTTTTTTAGATTCATCGTCGGTGGGACTTTAAAAGTAGTCTCGCCAGTAGGGCTTGGGAGAGATAGGGGTTGTTTACGCCCGTGGATTGTATACGGTTTTACAGGATGTATGATCCAGATGGTAGGGCCGGTATGCTCAATTCGTCTACGACTTGGAGCATTCATGCATATTATTTCTTGAGATATCGTCCATTGATGAGTGGCATGGGCCTTTCTCCCTCGGCATTTATCAGCTGGTAGGATCTTCCATCAAACACTTTCTCGATGATGTATGGTCCTTCCCAGTTTGGCTCGAATTTTCCCTTGGCATGTCGATTGGGGATTATCGATCTTTGAGGACCAAGACCAATTCGCTTTTCTTAAAAGCACGGAGACGGGTCATCTTGTCATAGGCCCGTGACATTTGGGCTCGGTATAGCTCCTGATTTTGCTGCACTGCAAGCCTCTTTTCTTCGAGGGCGTCGAGCTCTTCGAGCTGAAGGAGGACGCTTTCCTCCTCCGTCAACTCGTTCCGGATGGCCATTCTTAGGCTTGGAATTTCAACTTCAATGGAGAGGATTGCCTCCACTCCGAAAAGTAATGAGTATGAAGTGGACTGATTTGGAGTGCGGTGTGTGATACGATATGCCCACAATGCCTCATGGAGCTTGAGATTTTAGCTTCTCTTATTGGATGAAGTATTTTTTTCAGGAGCTTGCATAGAGTTTTATTGAAGGCTTCGGCTAGCCCATTAGATCGTAGATTATAGATGGAGGAATATCTCCAGTCTATCTTGTGCTGAGTAGCAAACCTTGAGACTATGAAGCTCTTGAAAGAAGGCCCGTTGTCTGAAATGATTCTTCTAGATATACTGAAGCGGTATAGAATATTATGCTGGAAGAACGTCAGAATATATTCTGTCTTGACTTCTTTTAGTGGAACAGCTTCAGCACATCTGGAGAAGTAGTTAGTTGCGGCCAATATGAACCGATGGCCTTTGGATGACGGAGGATCAATTGGACCAATTATGTGTTGGATATAGTGACCTCAAAGTCAATTATTGGATCGCAGGTACGTGATTGCAATGATTGAGAAGGACCTATACCGGTAGTACAGTCTTACTCGAGATGATAGTATGCTATCTGGTTTGCCTTTATCAGTCGTGTACAGGTTCAGGTGACTGATCACTATTACACGTTGATAGAGCCCTTAGGATCTTGCTTGACTACCAACAGTATGATGGCGATCATATACGTGAGAGTTGGGTAGTCCATAAGCACATCCTTAATTGTGTTCCCTAGTCGTGGGAGTTTCAAGACAGGGCATCGATACTCCGGAGTAGACTAGTGTATACAGTCGAGACCCCGACGAGGGGCGGTGGCCGGTCTCACAAGCCACTGGTGTCAGTTGGATCACCTAAGATGTATACAGGTGCTCATTGGGTTATGAGTAAACCGGACAGGACTCGCCGGGACCTGCTAGTTGGTATTATACCTAGCGTCAGATAGTAGTTCCCTGGTGACATGTGATCAGTCGAAAATACTGTATATTTTAGCAGGCAATTTCCTTAACATCTGCATACATATAGGAGAGTACGGTATTCATAATTCACATATTAGCTAATCGGTCGCAAAATATCAAATTACATGTATTCGACCTTAAAACCGGAAATTCTAGGGAAATTAACTGCATTGCATTACATAGCATATTTTCTATATCTTGCAACCCCTATTTTGAAGTCTATGCAGGAAAAGAGATACTTGCTCGATCAATTCATTGCTCGACCATTACAATTGCTCGTAAACTCATTGAAAGCAAATCTGGTACCAACATAGAAGGGCAACTGCAATTCTGAACATCAAAGAATAACCAAAATAGAAGTACAAAGCAACTGCAGAAAGCCCAATTCCCAAGCCCACCAATGTGCGGCGGAAGGGCGCCCAAAGCCACCTCATGCGGCGGATCCGCGGCTGAACCAGGGAATCAACTTCTCAAACTTCATCACAACTCCTGTGCTAGTACCTGCAGCTCAAAAATGCATACAAAAGTCCAGAAGAGTCCAGACACTTCCACCAGATCATCAAGCTCCTAAACTAGCCTAAAACTTCTAGAACTTTCCCAAACCCTTGCTTAAACCCTAAGCTAAACCCCAACAAACTTGGCCAACAAACTTTGGGAGGGAAAGTCTAATTCAAACCTAAACCTAGGTCTATAAATAAGACTCTAGGCTCTCTCATTTCTCATCTTGGATCATCTTGGAAAAATCAAGAAATCTTGGAGAGTGATAGATTCAACCCATTTTTAGTTTAGCCATTCTCTTTCTCCATCTTCTTCTTCCTCAAGATTAGTGAGAAATCTTGTAGGAAACCCTAACCCTAATTCCACTCCAAATCCAACATCTTGAGTACCAAATCAAGCGAGAAATCTTCAACCTTTTGGGAGCCGAGCCGATCTTCAATCGGGCAAGTGATCCAAGCCGATCCGCGATCCACGGAGACGAGCGAAGCCAAGTCGACGATCAAGTTCCTCCTCTTGTAGTTCTTGAGTGATTGTAACGGAATTGTTGATATAAATAAAAGGTGAAATTCGTTAATCTTGCTTTCTTTTAAAATTCCGCATCATGTTATCTTTACTGTTCTTGAATATTGTCTATGTGGTGATGCGCGAGTAAAACTCCGCTCGTTAAGGAGTCGAGAAGATCTTTAGTATGATGATGTAGCAAATTTGTAATCAATTCTTGAATCCCACGAGATTGTAAACCCTAGCTATTTCAAGAATCGACAACCCAATTCGATTCGATGCTTTCTTGATCAACATCGCTCGAGATTGGGGTGATCCGATCGATTCTTGAAATTACTAGAGGCTAGAATATAAATGGTATCCTCGAAAGAGCAAGGGTTAAGAGATGAAACTTTAATTTCATCAAGAAAACCCTAATTCTCGTCGATAACCATTGATCTAGCATCAATTCTTCGAAGGACAAGAATATGAAATATTGTAGACTACAACACATATAAAGATCCTATCGATTCCTACGAGCCTCTTTATCAGTTTGGATTGTCGTTTGGAAAATTCCATTGAAACCGATTCTTGTTGTTTATAGTTCTTGATTCTTTAGAAAAGATTAGTGACACACGAATACAAATCAATCAATTGAATCGTGTTTTCTCTTATTGTTGCTTAACATTTCATTTCAAACAAATAAAAGTAAAAAAACGAATCTCGAGATCCCTGAGGACGATCCGCACTCATTCATTAACTTCAACTGACACCGTTGTTTGATTGCGGTCAAATATTTTTGGTTGTGATTTCTTTACTATTTGATTCGATAAACACATCCACGAAAATCATAAGATCAAAATGGCGCCGTTGCCGGGGATCGCGCGCTAATTCGTTTACATTTTATAGTTTGAAGTGAAAGAATTATTACGTTTCATTTCTTGAATTCAAAATTCGTACAAACTCTTATACGTGTGTTGTGAATTGATTGCAAGGTGATCTGGAGTATTCTGTGCTGTGGAAAAATTATTTGGAATATACCAGAGAGCTGTAGATAGCAAAAGGAAGCAGCTGAAGAAAAATTGTACAGTGAACCCACCAACAAGCCGCGGAAGGGCGGCGGAAACATGCTTTGTGCGGCGGAAGCGCCGCAATCTTGAGGGTTCTCTGGAAAATTTTCCAGCAGGTGATTTCTCTCTCTCTCCCCTCGCCCTTTTTAGCTCCAACTAATCCTTTCTGCAGGATTCTTTGCAAACAATAGCTGCGCCGCAAAAGCAAATTAAAATTGTGCGTGATTTTGCTTTTCTTGGTTGTTTTGCATATTAAATACGGAATTTAAGGGGCACGGCCAAATCCAAATTAGGTGGGGATTTCATTACCCTTCCTAGGCCCCGAAAACCACCAAACTTGCATCCGCATTTACCCCCATTAACTAAAAGAAATCTAGAGATGACTCTAAGGACTGTCGCGCTCATTTAGGACAAGAGAGGGCCGTGGGTAATTCATTGCTTATCCGCGTTTTCCTGTGGTGCCTAAGGCGAGTGTGTCTAAGGCTAGTGGTTATTAATTAGGTCCACTGTAGTGGTGGTTCCTTCCCACTTACCTGGCACTTATCCGGCCACAGGGGGACAAAGAGGCAGTGGAGGATTGATCCTGCGACTTGTCTTTTGGCAGTTAGGAGCGGTCTAGAGCCGGACCTAGGTGACCATTAGATTCTAGGGTTTGTGTGCTGCATTTGGTTGTCGCATCATTTTTTTTCAAAATCCGTCCCTTTTCAAAAGCAAACACCGCATTCATTTTACCCCTAATTATAAGCTAACGCTGCCACTTGTACTAACCCTTTTTAGTACAAGATAGGCTGGACACGGGATTCTAGTGCCCGTTTAGTCCGCGTACCTTTTATCGACTCCGAAGTCGATATTTCTCCATTTACCTTTTCTTTACCTACTACCACACCCACACCGATGGATCCGAATCCATCAAACTTCTTTAACCCCAATCTGCCACCATCCGTTGGTGCGCAGAATCCTCCACACATTTCTCTTCAGGAAAGATGCTATCCACTTAGAGGTCCTCTTTCGACCTGCTTATCCACACCACCAGCAAACGGGGATAACTTTGAAATAAAGCCCCAGTATATCAACCTTCTACCTAAGTATCACGGACTCGAGACCGAGGACGCTTACGTTTTCATTACCAAATTTGAAAACGTATGTGCTATGATGGGTACGTCTCAACTTTCTGTGGATGCGATGCGTCTACGACTTCTTCCTTTTACCTTGTGCGATATAGCCGAGAAGTGGCTATATAACACCACCGCACACTCCATCACAAATTGGGAAGAATTCGTCGCTGCATTCCTAAAGAAATTTTACCCAGTCCAAAGAACGGCTCGAATTCGGAGCGAATTGAACCAATTTGCCCAGCTCCCTACCGAACCATTTTCAAAGTACTTTGAACGTTTCAAGGATTTAATGGTTCAATGTCCTCATCACGGCATCCCGAGATGGGAGCTGTGCCGAATCATCTATGAGGGCAGTAACCCTAGCACGAAACAAAGCCTTGAAAATATGTGTCAGGGTACATTTATGACTAAAGACGATGGGGAAGCCTGGCGATACTTAGAAGAATTCGCTGAAAAATCACTGATTTGGGAGAGTGGAACCCAACCATTGAATAGGGGTGGCGTACACCAAGTAGATGTGTCCATAGGTGTTCGAGCAGAAATGGCAGCAATGCAAAAGAAGCTCGACGCTATGGAACACAAATTTGCAACAGCCTCCCTAAACCCGGTATCACTCCCCAAAACTATTTGTGGGTGCTGTTCTGATCCGTCACACTTAACGGAAGAATGTCCTTTAAACTCGGCGTTTTAAGGTCAAGAGCATTCTAATGCCGCATTTCAACGACCTCGAAACGATCCATATTCTTCCACGTACAATCAGGGTTGGAGGAACCACCCGAATTTTGCTTGGAACCAAAATCAATCTCAAAACACGGTTCCAAACACAAATAACTTTCAAAGGGCTCTTCCTCCACCACAACAGCAACCCCTTCAACTCACTCAGCACCCCTACCAGTCACAAAATTTCCAAAACCAGGGCAACACTCATGCACAGTCTAATCCTATGCAGTCCTGTTCTGACGATTTCTCTCAATTTACTCAAACCATGAAATCACTTTTATCAAATTTCATGGAGGTTTCGACTGAGGTTAGATCTTCCGTCAATGAGATAAAGAAAAACTCAGCGTCACAAGCTGAGAGTATCAGATCGATGGAAGCTGAAATCGCACGCCTCAAAGCTGAAATGAGTGCGAGAGAAAAAGGGAAACTTCCCTCTCAACCCCTGCAGAACCCTGGGCATTACAATGTAAATGCCATTACCACGTTGAGATCGGGAAGAGTGCTGAATAATAATGTCGGGGAAGATATTGATAATACTGAAAATCATGTCAAAACCCCGGCTGAGACCTTTCCACATACACACACTTCTCCTTCTGATCCTTCTTCTTCTACCAAACCACCTTCGCACGAGCCTATTCTCCAGTTCCCTTTAGGCTCAACACCTTCACCCAACCCTTATAGTTCTCCACAGACGGTCCCCACACCTCTTTTGGGATCTCGTCTACCCCCCTTTCCTTCTCCTATGATGGACCCCGCGCTTATCGCGAAAGCACCTTACCCGAACCGGTTAAAGGCTAACAGAACGAGTCCTCATATGGAGAAAATTTTAGAAATGTTCAAACAGGTTAACATCAATATCCCTCTCCTAAATGCAATTCAACAAGTCCCCGCTTATGCGAAGATTTTAAAGGACTTGTGCACTAGGAAGAGGAAGACTCAGGTGCCGAAGAAGGTCTTTATGGCTAATAATATCAGCACTGCTTTTATTCCCCAGCTGCCAAAGAAACGAAAGGACCCAGGATGTCCTACAATATCGATTTCGATTGGGGGTAAAAACATAAATCGTGCTCTTTTAGACCTTGGCGCGAGTGTTAACCTGTTACCTTATTCTGTCTATGAGCAACTAGGAATTGGAGAGCTGAAACCTGCTCATTGCACTCTCCAGATGGCGGACCGATCTATCACCAAACCAAGGGGTGAATTAGAGGATGTGTTAATAAAGGTCGGGGAATTTGTTTTCCCGGTAGACTTCATTGTGCTTGACACACATCCTGTAGCAAACCCCCGGGGCCAAATTCCGGTGATTTTAGGTCGTCCTTTCCTTGCCACTTCCAACGCTGTTATAAACTGTAGAAATGGTTCAATGAATTTATCATTTGGAAATATGACCATTGAACTAAATATCTACAGAGTTGGTAGTCAGCCATCAGAACCTAGTGCTCATATTTTAGATGTGTGTTCTGTCCATAAGATCGCTCCCGATAGTTGTGGAGCCGAGGAACTTTGCTTTACTGATCTCGATGACATTAGCACATCTCTGCTTGATCTTACACTTAGTGAGGACACTACACTTACACTTGAGTCCTGCACTTCTGACTTTTCTTCACCCGAGTCTGTATCTTTCACAGGCTCTGAGCTTCTTTGTAAATCCAAAAATCATTCTATGATCCTTCCTTCGATCATTTCTCCGCCTGAATTAGATCTCAAGGTCTTACCTTCTCATCTAAAATATGCATATCTTGGTGAGAACGAGACTTTACCGGTTATAATTTCCACTTCTCTTGCATCAGAACAAGAGAACGCACTTTTATCGGTATTAAGATCTAATAAAGAGGCGTTTGGTTGGAGTATGGCGGACATCAAAGGGATCAGTCCCTTGATAGTTGAACATCATATACATGTGATGGATGATGCCAGACCGACCCGAGAACCACAGAGACGGTTAAATCCCGTCATGAAGGAAGCTGTCATGAAAGAGATCGTCAAATGCTTAGATAGTGGTATTATATACCCGATCTCCGATAGCCAGTGGGTAAGTCCTATACATGTCGTTCCTAAGAAATCCGGCATCACTGTGATCACAAATGAAGCGAATGAGTTGATTCAGACACGCACCCAAACTGGGTGGCGTGTATGCATCGATTATAGAAAACTCAACGCTGCTACGAGGAAAGATCATTTTCCTCTACCATTTATTGATCAAATGCTGGAACGCTTAGCGGGACGACAATTCTATTGTTTCATGGACGGTTACTCAGGCTACAATCAGGTCCCCATCGCCAAAAAGGATCAAGATAAAACCACTTTTACTTGTCCTTTTGGTACCTTTGCTTACAGTCGCATGCCCTTCGGGCTATGCAATGCTCCCGCTACCTTTCAGCGGTGTATGATGGGGATATTCTCTGATATGGTAGAGAATTTCCTGGAGATCTTTATGGACGACTTTTCGATTTTTGGAGACTCTTTTTCTGAATGCCTAGCGAATCTGGACGCTGTTCTTACTCGATGCAAAGAGAAGAACTTGACTTTGAACTGGGAAAAATGCCACTTTATGGTCCAAGAAGGAATAGTCCTTGGACATGTCATTTCACAGAAGGGCATTGAGGTTGACAGAGCTAAAGTAGATGTCATTCAAAACCTCCCTCATCCCAGAAGCGTCAAAGATATTCGCTCTTTCCTTGGCCATGCTGGATTTTATAGGAGATTCATAAAGGACTTTAGCAAAATTGCTAGACCTTTAACACTACTCCTGGCCAAGGATACAACCTTCCACTTTGACTCGGATTGCGAGACAGCTTTCGACTCACTTAAACACTCACTCACTTCAGCCCCCGTTTTATCATCACCAAACTGGGACTACCCCTTTGAGCTGATGTGTGACGCATCTGATTTTGCAGTAGGTGCTGTCCTTGGACAACACATTGAAAAGATGCCACATGTGATTTACTATGCTAGTAAGACCCTGAATGATGCGCAAATCAATTATACAACCACAGAGAAAGAACTATTAGCGGTTGTATTCGCATTGGAGAAATTCAGGCCTTACTTAATCGGCTCACCTATTGTTGTATATACTGACCATTCCGCTTTAAAACATTTGTTGGCGAAGAAAGATGCCAAAGGTCGACTAATACGTTGGATCCTTCTTTTACAAGAATTCGATCTTGTTATCAAAGATAAGAAAGGATGTGAAAACGTAGTAGCTGACCACCTTTCACGCATCGTTTCTTCCCCTGTGACCCTGCCGATCAATGACTCATTCCCTGATGAACAACTCTTGAGCGTATCCTCTGAACCATGGTTCAGGGATATTGTGAACTATCATGCCACGGGATTGATACCGAGCGATTGGTCTAAACAGGACAAATACCGCTTTCTTTCCCAAGTAAAACACTATTACTGGGACGAGCCTTATTTGTTTAAATATTGTCCTGATCAGATCATTCGCCGGTGCGTCCCGAATGAAGAGTTCAAGAGTATTCTTTCATTTTGTCATGATCAGGCCTGTGGGGGTCACTTTGGTCCAAGAAAAACAGCGGAAAAGGTTTTGCAATCTGGATTTTATTGGCCGACCTTATTCAAGGACGCATTTGAACATTGCAAAACCTGTACACAATGTCAGTATACGGGTAGAATATCCCAGAGGAATGAAATGCCTCAGCAACCCATTCTGGTTGTTGAAATGTTTGATGTTTGGGGCATAGATTTTATGGGTCCTTTTCCCAACTCCTTTGGGAATCTGTACATATTGCTGGCGGTTGATTATGTCTCCAAGTGGGTAGAAGCCATTCCAAGTCGCACTAATGATAAGAAAGTTGTCATTAAGTTCTTAAAAGAGAATATCTTCTCGCGATTTGGACACCCACGCGCTATTATTAGCGATAATGGGACACACTTCTGCAACAGATCTTTCGAGACTCTGATGCGGAAATATTCAATCAACCACCGTCTTTCTACACCCTATCACCCCCAAACAAGCGGGCAGGCTGAGATCTCAAACAGACAAATCAAACTTATCCTGGAGAAAACTGTTGCCAAAAATAGAAAAGATTGGTCAACCAAATTGACGGATGCTCTTTGGGCATTCAGGACTGCATATAAGACCGACCTAGGAATGTCTCCATATAGGATAGTTTTTGGTAAAGCATGTCATCTACCTGTTGAGATAGAACATAAAGCATTGTGGGCTATAAAGGAAATTAATTTTGATTTAAACCTTGCTTGCAACTTTCGGAAGCTGCAACTAAACGAGCTAAGCGAACTCCGCGATGAAGCTTATGATAATGCTGTAATCACAAAGAATAGGACTAAGGTTTTTCACGATAAAAACATTGTAAGGAAAACATTTTTACCTGGTCAACAAGTCCTTCTTTATGATTCACGATTACACCTTCATGCGGGTAAGCTCCGATCTCGTTGGAAGGGACCTTTTGTTGTGCGGTCTGTATACCCGCACGGGGCAGTAGATATTGAAAATGTTAAAAACGGCACTGTTTTCAAAGTAAATGGACATAGATTAAAGCCGTATTTTTCCACTGACCCCACGGAGGAGCTCTTGTTCTTACAAGAGCCAGTTTATCTTGATTAAAATTCCTCCGTCTCACTTTCATGTCCAGTATATCATTGTATCATATTTTGAATGAAGGTGAGTAAATAAAACAAGTTTGGGGGAAGTTCTTCACTTATATATTTTGCCCCCACTAATAATTCCTCCCAGATTTACAGGTTTTTGTAGATATAACTGTCGGCAACAGTGAGGACACTGTTGAAAACAAGTTTGGGGGAGGTTTGTGCTTATTTTTGCATCATTTGCATATCATCTGCATAAGCACAAAACATTTCTTTTAAAAATCTATAAAAATTGAAAAATTTTCAAAACTATAAAAATATTTTTGTATATAAATAAGATAATGAAAGTTTAGACAGTGAACAATTACATCCATGAGATTAGAAAAATTTAAGAAAACTAAGAAAATTAGAAGTTTTCTTATACGAACTAGTAATAAGTAGTTATGAGCCGTTGTCCCAAGGGTTAGTAAGATGAAGGACGTCACTAATCTGAGGATAAAAATAAGTCTGAAAAATAGTTTCTATTCTGGAAGCCAAACATTTTGAACGTTGCTACCCTGCTATTCGCACTTACACACGTCTTGAAGCCTGGGATAGTAGAGGATACCTTGAAATGCTCTTGTCTTAAAGCCAAAAGTATGAAAAGAAAAAGTGTGTTTTAAAGTGGTGAGAAAAATGAATACTGGTTTTGTTATCACCAAGGGTAAGAAAAATATATAGCAAAAGGGTGCTTCTTCACCTAGTGCCCCAAGGTCAACTGGTCTGGGAGTCACTGCTATGCCTGAGGTGGTGCAAGACTAGGAAAATACACCAAGTTAGCAAGCACATCAGTAATCGGTCGGTTAGTACCTCAAGAAGTATTAACGGTCGCATGAAAGTGTGTAAGCAATCTCGTTTGCCAAGAAGTACTGAGGTCGATGGGCAAGGGTATGATAGCTTGAATTGAATTCTCCGGGTGTAGGGATGTCTTTACACACACGCAGGGTGATATGATCGATGTTTGGAATAAAGATAGGAATGAAGAATAAGACGATGTTTTATTGAGGGAGGACGTGATTTCTGACATTTTTTCATGACCATTAAGATAGGGCTCATGACAACCGAAAAGCTAGCTTAGTTGGAAACCCTAATTTTCAAAGTCTTTCTTTTACTATTCTTTTCTTTAAATGTAATATTCATGATCTTGCTTTTATTATTGGATTTTGTGGGTGCAATCGCTGAAAACCCTCAGGAGACAACACTCCTCCTACTAGGGACACCTAGAGGTTTAAAGGCTTGTTGCACATGCTCAGTGCAATCGTGTTGCCTACGAAAGTGTGCTAGTTAGTTTTTCTCTTTCTTTGTTTTCTCCTTCTCTTTTTAATAAAACATTCTCTCGAGACGATCGAAATTAAGTTTGGGGGTATTTGATCAGTCGAAAATACTGTATATTTTAGCAGGCAATTTCCTTAACATCTGCATACATATAGGAGAGTACGGTATTCATAATTCACATATTAGCTAATCGGTCGCAAAATATCAAATTACATGTATTCGACCTTAAAACCGGAAATTCTAGGGAAATTAACTGCATTGCATTACATAGCATATTTTCTATATCTTGCAACCCCTATTTTGAAGTCTATACAGGAAAAGAGATACTTGCTCGATCAATTCATTGCTCGACCATTACAATTGCTCGTAAACTCATTGAAAGCAAATCTGGTACCAACATAGAAGGGCAACTGCAATTCTGAACATCAAAGAATAACCAAAATAGAAGTACAAAGCAACTGCAGAAAGCCCAATTCCCAAGCCCACCAATGTGCGGCGGAAGGGCGCCCAAAGCCACCTCATGCGGCGGATCCGCGGCTGAACCAGGGAATCAACTTCTCAAACTTCATCACAACTCCTGTGCTAGTACCTGCAGCTCAAAAATGCATACAAAAGTCCAGAAGAGTCCAGACACTTCCACCAGATCATCAAGCTCCTAAACTAGCCTAAAACTTCTAGAACTTTCCCAAACCCTTGCTTAAACCCTAAGCTAAACCCCAACAAACTTGGCCAACAAACTTTGGGAGGGAAAGTCTAATTCAAACCTAAACCTAGGTCTATAAATAAGACTCTAGGCTCTCTCATTTCTCATCTTGGATCATCTTGGAAAAATCAAGAAATCTTGGAGAGTGATAGATTCAACCCATTTTTAGTTTAGCCATTCTCTTTCTCCATCTTCTTCTTCCTCAAGATTAGTGAGAAATCTTGTAGGAAACCCTAACCCTAATTCCACTCCAAATCCAACATCTTGAGTACCAAATCAAGCGAGAAATCTTCAACCTTTTGGGAGCCGAGCCGATCTTCAATCGGGCAAGTGATCCAAGCCGATCCGCGATCCACGGAGACGAGCGAAGCCAAGTCGACGATCAAGTTCCTCCTCTTGTAGTTCTTGAGTGATTGTAACGGAATTGTTGATATAAATAAAAGGTGAAATTCGTTAATCTTGCTTTCTTTTAAAATTCCGCATCATGTTATCTTTACTGTTCTTGAATATTGTCTATGTGGTGATGCGCGAGTAAAACTCCGCTCGTTAAGGAGTCGAGAAGATCTTTAGTATGATGATGTAGCAAATTTGTAATCAATTCTTGAATCCCACGAGATTGTAAACCCTAGCTATTTCAAGAATCGACAACCCAATTCGATTCGATGCTTTCTTGATCAACATCGCTCGAGATTGGGGTGATCCGATCGATTCTTGAAATTACTAGAGGCTAGAATATAAATGGTATCCTCGAAAGAGCAAGGGTTAAGAGATGAAACTTTAATTTCATCAAGAAAACCCTAATTCTCGTCGATAACCATTGATCTAGCATCAATTCTTCGAAGGACAAGAATATGAAATATTGTAGACTACAACACATATAAAGATCCTATCGATTCCTACGAGCCTCTTTATCAGTTTGGATTGTCGTTTGGAAAATTCCATTGAAACCGATTCTTGTTGTTTATAGTTCTTGATTCTTTAGAAAAGATTAGTGACACACGAATACAAATCAATCAATTGAATCGTGTTTTCTCTTATTGTTGCTTAACATTTCATTTCAAACAAATAAAAGTAAAAAAACGAATCTCGAGATCCCTGAGGACGATCCGCACTCATTCATTAACTTCAACTGACACCGTTGTTTGATTGCGGTCAAATATTTTTGGTTGTGATTTCTTTACTATTTGATTCGATAAACACATCCACGAAAATCATAAGATCAACATGTGTACAGGTTAGTTCATCGACCTGAGGTCGTCATTTGTCTCGTGTGAGTTCCCACTGTGCTTTGATTTCTACCCTACCATGGCTCAAAGGAGTCGTGCAAACAGGTTCTTTTTGGGTACAGTCCCGAGCCACATGGAGGCAAGTGAGCGGATCGGCAGGGGATTCGTCTCTCCCGGTATTGGGGGTGAGATCGCGCTGTGTCTAGGAGAGCCATTACACATAGCCCTCGTTCAAGGCAGGAGATTTACTGGTAGGTACTCCAGTAGTATCTCAGGGTGTTCTAGGCTACACTCCGACACGACTTATACCGCTATTGGGGGTCTGACGTTACCAGCCCCTAGGCCCGATATGCGATACTCATAGACGAACGGACCGGACTGTATGTATATTATCACTGATAGGCTCAGTAGGGTTCCAGGATGAGTTCGCTCATCGGCTTCCCTTAAGGTCAGTACATGGGCAGCCGTTACGCACTGCTAGTGCCGCTGACGTGCTTATGGTTAAACCCACAGCCAGGGTACTGACGAGTCTTTAGAGTCCCCCACAGATAGTTTCCCAAGTTCGGACGAAACGTTGTAGAGACCGTATGGTTTTATTGCAGGGTTCGGAAAATGCACGTGCGTTTACGCACGTGTCATATTTCGGGCAGATAATACTGGTGGGCTTTGGTTTAAGATGGATCCATGTATTATATTGAGTCGGAATATTTTAGTCTCTCATATTCGTATTCGGTCGGAATACGGATACAGGTATGTATATACATGCGAGGGGTATTTTCGTAATCCGTTACGAGAATATTTTAGAAGATGCATTTCTTTTTGGATTAATCATTTTGGTTTAAATGATTATTTGGATTTTGGAAATGGTGACTCATTGTTAATGACTCATGATTAGTGACTCATTTGTTCTAGCATGTTCCTTAGTGACTCTTGCTAATGAGTCACTAAGTGAGTCATGATAGCATTAAATGAGGTTTGTTTTGTGAAGAGATTTTTTGAGGAGATATTTCTCTTTTAGTTTTTGATAAAAGACTTCAACCGCATTCATCTATTCACATGAGAAGGAAAAGAGAGAAGATTATTATGCTTAGTTTTCTTTTGCTCTCTTAAGTTTTCATGAGTTCATCATTTCCAAACCCTAGCATCTTCTTCAACCTCCACTCTTACCCTCTCATGTGATGAGAACCAAAGAGTATTTGAGACAAAGTATTCTACTCATTCTCTACTTCATCTTGGTCATCTCTTTTAGCAGACTTGATGACCGAGTTGCCTCGGTATAGAGGCGGGAGCCCGTTTAAAGATCCGTAGATGTAGTGCCACCTCGATGAGGAGCAAAGAGATCGGAGTTGCCGCAAAGGAGCGTGGGATGATGGATAAAGACCGAAGGACTCGGATCGATCGGTATAGCCTTTCTACCTCTTTACAGTTTGTTAGTTTAGCGTTAATGACAAGATCCGGGTTATAGTATGCGATAGCGCCAGTTATAAAAGTTTTTGTTCCGCGTTTGGCATCTGAATGACGGCCGGGGCGCTACCGTAGACTTACATGGTATCAGAGCTACGCCATTAACCTTTACTAACTTGTTCTAACGCGTTTAAAATATCGATCGAACGAAATTTCGAAAACCGCATTTTTCAGTATAAAGTTTCTGTCGATTTTAAAAAATGGTCTAAAAATCATTTTGAGCATCTCAGAAAATCGAGCAGGCTTTTTTAAGAATTCTGGTGAAATTTGGTCGACTGACTCTACAGTACTGCCGCGGAACCGCCGCACAAACCAGGGTTTGGCCACGGTTCCGCGACAGGTTTGGAGCATCAGACTACCATTTTTCTACAGTAACCTCCTGCATAGAAAAGTTTGGTTTCTGGAATATTTCTTTTGGGCCCAGATTTTGTTTGTGTACTGCAGATGTACGTGGGGCCCACTTCGGGAAGTTTTGTCGATCGAAATTTTAAACTTGTTAGTTTACAGTACTTACATTATATCTCCGACCGTGAATGTCATTCGAGCGGTAAATTGCGTCTAATTGCTATAGTTCTTTTAGACGGGTTTGCGAACGTGACATTCACGTTGATGTTCTGTGTTGTGCTGTGATGTTGCAGATTTGTCGTGGTGGATAGCAGTGTGCAATGGTAGTGCAGTTTGGATTTATTTGTACATTTGATATTGCGGGACGAGCGTCCAACATGTGGACTGCCGTCACTGCCTGTTTGTATAATATTCTTTTGGGGCACGACCGGGCTGAGGTCGATGTACCCGTTGTACATATTTTTCATTACTGTACTAGGTTTATCCCACGGCGGAGTGCACAGATAGCCGAGTTCTGGAAGGCAACGGGTCTGCATCTCATGGATTTGAGAGGCAGAGGGGTCTCACTCTAGAATTGGCAGACTATTCGCCGCACTCGTAGGGGGTATAGGTTGACCCAAGGAGGGATGCTCAAGTTACCGGATTCCGTGAAGTGAAGGGTAGTCCATTCACTTTGCTGTAGGGGGATGCCTCGCTTCATGTTTTGGCGGGTAACTTGCCGCACCTGTAGGGGTCTAGGTTTCATTGCACAGGCTATCCACACGACCAGGGGAACGTCGGGTTTCAGTAGCGGCTCTGTGAAACCCGGGGATCCCAGATTATCTGTATTGTTCTGTGATGCTTATTACTTTTCTGTAATGTTACATTTATCACGCTTGGAGCGATTATTGTATATTTGTATATATACTAGTAGATGTTGTATATGTTTTACACCCGCGCTAGTCCAGACCCCGCTCTGTCGTTAGTTAAGTAACCTAACGGGTGATGACGGGACCCAGTGACGAATGCGGATGGCATATACGTACATTATATTTTCGTTCTTTTCTGGTGTGATTAATTGATGGGACTGCGTTGATTCTGATCAATGCAAAGGAAAACAAACCTGTTTGGACGTTGTTGGAACAGTTTTAAAAGTGTTATTACAAAGACGTTTTCTTTTGTTTTGCATAGTGGTATTCAGTTGGAATATCCTGCACCTCATTCGACGAGGCAAGGGCCGAGATCCCTTCACCGGGAGTGACCCCTTGGGCAGAAGTTTGCGTCAGGGTAATAACTTCACTATAGTCGATTACATGTTGCTTTGCATCGCGGTATTCAGTTGGAATATCCTGCACCTCATTCCGCGAGGAAAGAGCCGAGATCCCTTCACCGGGAGTGACCTCTTTAGCAAAGGTTTTCGCCACTATATTTTTATAAAAAGCTATCAGGTTCCTTCAGCGATATCAAGTTCGTTACGTTAAAGGTTTTTTCGCCAAAAACCAGCCGTAGCCCTCCGTCATTTCATTTGGGTATTCAGTAGTATTCAAGCTATGTATTTTGACCTACGCCAAGGCATAGTGCTTGGTAGCTGCTGGGTATTCATCTGTTGCATAGATAGATGAGTTGGTTTGGGACAGTCGTTCTGCCATTTAGCCAACGTCAGGGGCATGTGCGGATGTGTTCAAATTGACAAGATAATGATGGGTAGAACTTGGCATGTGACTTATGGCATTTTGGCCTACGTCAAGGTCATAAGAGCATGGGGCAAAAATCACATCGGGAGTTTCTAAAGAAACTGAAACTTATCAAGTATGAGCATACCTTCTGGAGTGTGATAACATGAGTGGATTCCTTCACGTTATCATGCGATGAGAGTTGGATCCCGATTCCCACTGATGAGTTGGTTTACTCTTCGGGTGATCCCGATTGATTCTTCTTTCAGGTTTGGAGGAGAATTTGACAGTACAGTGGGAGGTTTCCTGATTAGATAAAGTGATAACCATTCTGATCTAGGTTAGAGTGCATGCAGAGTGTTTCTTTTCTCTCTCTCTTTGACAGCAACCTTTGACTGACCCTAGACTATGACTCAGTGACCAAGTTGACCGAACCTTCTTAAAATACTGGCTTTTGGATTGTCCGAGTTGCATAAGTCATTGCCGCTCCTTCTTTTACCCTTTGCATTTCTCAGAACACCTCGTATCACTACGAACATCCACTTCCATTGGATATATCCATCGTATGGTTATATACGAACTCGAAGGGACTTCTTCGAGGATGGATCCAGGTTCCGAAGAAATTGAATTGGTTTATTCGGTTGTCTTTTATCATCACCTTCTCTCAGGTTGCGAGGGCTTCTTGGTTTAGGAGAGTACACCTATTACGCTTATTGGATAGTCTTCTTCCAAACCATAGGCAGGTGCCGAAAGGTAGGGAAGGAAGAAAACCAATTAGCCTAAGTAGGGTGTACAGAAGGTAATAAGTAAAGACAAAATAAAGGGATTAGAAAGAGGGCAAAGTAAATTGTGACCGTTATCATTCACGACCAAACCGCGTACTTCATCGCCACTCCTACTTCACCTTTGCTTTTTTCCCCAGTTCGGGAGAAATAGAATAAGGTATTATTCAGTTGTCTTTTATCATAACCTTCTCTCAAGTTGCGAGTACTCCTTGGTTTAGGAGAGTACACCTATTATGCTTACTGGATGTCATCTTCCAAACCATAGGCTGGTGCCGAACGGTAGGGAAGGAAGAAAACCACTTAGCCTAAAGAGGTGTACAGAAGGTAATGAATAAAGACAAATAAAGGGATTTGGAGAGATGGCAAAGAAATATACGGTTATAGTCATGAATAGGATTATGGAAGAGGCATTACTAGGAATACCAGGATACCCCTACGAAACATTTTCATGTTTCAGTTTCACTGTGCATTATTAAAGGAAAACTGATTTCCCGATTAGATACTTACTCCAGGGTATGTATTTACCAGGTATGATTCTCACATCTGTATCATTTTACAGATGATGAGTGGGAGTAAGTTATTGGGAATAAGGTGATCATCCTCATTATATCGGAATTCGTTGTAATTGGTGATTGTTCCCCTCCGAAAGGCGGCGAACAGGACCGCGATGTCCTGACGCTGAGATTCGGGGCAGATGCTATTTGGTTTTATCCGTCCACCTCTCCGAAGATGCCAAGCTGATTTATGGCACCGTGTATCGGAGGTTTAGACGGATGCGGCCGATGTAGCAGACTTCATCAGATTCCCCCTCGCTTGAGGGGTTTTTGATTATGGGGACGCTCTTCCCTGCAGGCGCAAGCCCCTGCAGTTAATTACGCTACCGCATTGCGGTAACAACTTTCTCCTTCTCCAGAATTTCACTTCATGTCGTGTATGTTTGTTTTGTTTGTGTTTGCCCGTGGATTGTATACGGAGACTGAGTAATGCTGTCACCAGTAGGACATGGATTAGTCCAAATCCGTATTTACTTAGATTTGGGTTTGGTGTTTTTAGTTTAAGGATGCATTAGTCGCGTTGCGGCTAAGATCAACTTAAACGTTCGTTAAGGATACGTCAGTCCTGTTTGAGACTGAGATCAACTTAACGTAGTGATTCATTTAATATATGGCCGTCAGGACTCGTCACCTCTCTGACGTCGTTGAAGGATTACAAGGACAGGTGTCAGAGGAGCTCGGAGATGTACCCTCGAACCAGAGTTGATTTGGAATTTTGTAGTCCACTTGAATGTTTAAGGATATGTTAGCCGTGTTTGGGGCTAAGATCAACTTAAACGGGATCGTTTAAACCCGGTAAAAGAGCATTTGGAGGCTCTATTGTTCCAGTTTAGGGACGTGGTGGTCTATACTCTAGTTTAGGGACGTGGTGGTCCACTTTCCAGTTTAGAGACGTGGTGGTCTATCGCCAGTTTAGGGACGTGGTGGTCCATATTCCAGTTTAGGGACGTGGTGGTCCACTTTCCAGTTTAGGGACGTGGTGGTCTATCGCCAGTTTATGGACGTGGTGGTCCCTATTCCAGTTTAGGGACGTGGTGGTCCGATATTAGTTTAAGGACGTTTCGGTCCAACATTAGTTTAAGGACGTCTCGGTCCGATATTAGTTTAAGGACGTTTCGGTCCAACATTAGTTTAAGGACGTTTCGGTCCGATATTACTTTAAGGACGTTTCGGTCCGATATTAGTTTAAGGACGTTTCGGTCCAATATTAGTTTAAGAAAATTTCGGTCCGATATTATTTTAAGGACGTTTCGATCCGATATTAGTTTAAGGACCCCGCAGTCCATATTGACGTATGTGGTCGTCGGGACCCGTCACCTCTCTGACGTCGTTGAAGGATTACAACGATAAGTGTCAGAGGAGCTCGGAGATGTACCCTCGAACCGGATATAAATTGATTTAAGAGAGAGTTGTGCTCAGTCAATTTTATTTAAGGACTTACGGCCAAAATTGGGCTAAGTCCAGTTGAAAATGTTCACATTTTGTTTGCATTTGGCCTGTTAGGCCACTGTTTCGGCTTTCCCCTTTTTAGAATGATGCATAGCATTACTTCAGGCTATTTATGCCTATTTTGACTGGGCTCTGCCCTTTTTATTATAATGCAGAGCATTTGTTTTGGTCCATTGGACCTCTCAATTGGGTTCTGCCCCTTTAAATAATGCATAGCATTATTTTTGGTCTGTTTAGACTTTTTAATTGGGCTCTGCCTTTTTAAAATAGTGTGCAGCACTTTTATTTGGTCCCTTGGACCTTTGATTGGGCTCTGCCCTTTAATAATGCATTGCATTAGATACCTTGACAGTGTCCCACATGGCTTGTCAGGTACTTTGCGCAATTAATGAGCGCAAGCACTCGTGGAGGTGACACGTGTCACGTTCTGGTGAGCGCAAGCGCAACAACGCAGTGCGCTTCGTTAGTGCGCTGCGCTGCTGCACTGCTGACACGTGGCGCTTCCTGGCGGCTTGCGCAATAGCGCAGTTTCGGCAAGTGCTGGGCACTGTTCTTATTCTTTTGGATCAATTTCAGATCAGAGAAAACAAGTTTTTTCTTGTTTTCTAAAGAACCAGTAGTTCATATAAGGTGCAAGGCACTGTTATCTTGAGAATCTTTTAGATTCAGAACCAATGGTTCATAAAAAGAAGTGCAAGGCACTGTTTATTATTTTTTCTTTTCTTTTCATTAAAGATCCTAGATCTTGTTCTCAGATCAATGATCTGTTCATAAGAGAATTTTCTCTTTTTTTCTAAAGGTTTTTACCTTTTTCTTTGTTCTTGAGGATTTCTCTCCAATTCTTCAGAGTCTTCTCTGTTTTATTTTTCAGAAAATGTTCCTACTTTTGAATTGAGGTCTAGGGTCCTTTTATAGTGCCCATAAATTAGTTAGATTCGTTAAAGAGATATTTCTCTGAGTGATTTGGGGAATTTTCCCCACCGTTGGATCTTTGATCCAAAGTCCTCTGTTTTACAGAAGAAAATCTTCTTGTTTTAACAAGAATAGAAAATATTTCTTTAAAATCTCAATTCTGTTTTGCGGAAACGCCTCAGCACGTGACACGTGTCGCGCAGCGCAGCGCTTGCGCGGCTGTGCTTGCACAACTGCGCAGACACGTGTCGCGCAGCGCAGCGTTTGCGCGGCTGTGCTTGCGCACCTGCGCAGACACGTGTCGTGCAGCGCAGCGCTTGCGCGGCTGTGCTTGCGTAGTTGTGCTTGCACAACTGCGCAGACGCGTGTCACGCAGCGCGGCGCTTGCGCAGCTGTGCTTGCGCAACTGCGCAGACACATGTCACGTAGCGCAGCGCTTGCACAGCTGAAGCGTCGCTTCCTTTAAATTTTGTTTTAAATAGAGCTTTGCTCTGATTGGTGCGCTGTCTCGGGCGCTGCGCTGATGTATCAACTTTTGACACATGGCGCGTTGCGCGCAGCGCAAAGAATCTGAAGCGTTGGTTCATTTACTAAAGTTTAAATTTTCAAAGTAGAGCTTTGCTCTGATTGGGGAAAGATGAAGCGTTGCTTCATCTTCCGCCTTGGAATTTGATCAGAGCTTTGCTCTGATTGGAGTAAACAAATGCCCCCCCACCGTTACGCTTACGTGGCCCCCAAACGTGAGCGCAGCGGTGGCAGAATTCCAACCGCCGCGACAACTCTTGGAAGTTGAAAGGGCATTTGATGCCTATAAATAAGACCTTTGGTCCTCAACAGATGATCATCATCTTTTAAGAATTTTAGTTTCAGAACTCAGAGCCTCCTCTTTATTTTCAAGAACTTCAAGAGTTAAACTCTTAAAACTTTTAGATGAAAATTTTAATTTGAATTAAGTTAAATTAATTTTCATTGACAGAGTCTTGCTCTCAATAGATCCCTGATCTAAAGGAAACCCATTTAGGATTCCACTTAGCAGAGCTTTGCTCTATAGGTCTAAAGGGATCTAAAGAGAACTAAAAGGGACCCTATTAGGGTTCCATTAATAGAGCTCTGCTCTCTGAAAGATTTTCCTTGGATTTTCTTAATTCATTAATGGAGCTTTGCTCTATCCAAATCATATAGAAGAACTCTTAAGAGTGTTTCATTGATCTTAGAGTTTAAAGAAGGCATTGTATTCCTCATTGTATTATATCGTTTTGCTTAATCAGTCTTTCTGATAATTCCGTTGATTTTCTTTCACAGAACAATGGACGCCCATATGTACAATCTCGACGAGATCATCTCTTATGGGGACATCCGCCGACTTGGCCGTTCTCAAAATCGAGAATTCACAAACGCGGAGTGTGCTGAAATCAAGAGCCGCTTCGACGCATACAACGGTCCCCTGCTTCCCCGGCGTTCCTCCCTTCTTAAGCTTATCGTGGGAGCCATCTGGGAAGCGCTTCCCCTGTTCTGTTCCGGTGTGCCGCTTAGGGCGCTGGATGCCGCTGAGGATAAGGTGCACTCGGTGTACCTGTTGAACTTTATATCAAAGAGACGGCGAGACAGTCTTATCGATCTCTTGCACGAGGTCTTTCAACAGTCTGCCATACTCGCTGCTTATCGGAGGGTGGAAGACATCAGGAGGGATCCTGACGCTTGCGCTCGCGAAAGAAAGCACACCAGGATGGTCCGCGAGGCCTGGAAAGTCATAGATAGGGTCGCTTTCGAGTTCCTCAATCCATGTCCTGGGTTCGAGGTTATACCTTTGTAATAATATTTCTCATTTATTGCTTTATGATTGTAAGAATTCTTGGCAATATTAATGGAAAAGTTTTATCCCAGCTTGTCTTATTTTTTGTTCTGAGTCTTTTGCCTATGCATGAATGAGTGCGTATCGAACGCTTGATCAAACGTAAATCGGATACTCCTTCTTTTGCTTTCTCCTTTCTCTTATTATTGGCATGCTGTCTTGATAAACATAATTGACAGATAATGGCGTAGGCATCTTAGTTTCTTCAAGAAATAGCGATGGCTTAGGCCGCAGGTTCAGATCTGCTGCCTAAGAATTTTCAACTCTATAAGCCGTGAGGGTCTCATAGAGATTTTTCTCCCTACGGATCGAGAGGATCTCGTAGGTGGATTTTTTCTCCTTAAGAATCGTGAGGATTCCTAAGTGTGATTTTCTCTTATAAGTCGTAAGGATCCTATAAGAGAATTATTCCCTCTTACGAGTCGAGAGGACCTGTAAGTGGTTGTTTCCCTCCTTGTCAAAACTCGAGTTTGGAGAGTGAGACCCGTGGATGGTATGCAAGAGACAGTTTTGGGCCAACTTGTGGGGTCCCAGTGCTTAGGAAACAGGCTTCTTTTATGCCCACTACCTAAGGCTTTATCTCACGAGTCGAGCCGCCTCAACAATTTTTTCACAAGTCGAGACGAATCGAGCGTTTCTCGCAAGAACATCTTAACGTCGCATTTAACCTCTGCTCTTTACGACAGAAGCCCGTTAAGGTTGGTGGTACTTAGGGTTTTGGCCATCGTACCGTCGCATAAGCTGATATAGTCCTCGATAGGCAATCGTGCTGTTCGAGTAGCCCTGCGACTGCCATGTCTCTGATCCCTTCGGGGGCTGGACAAGACGTCTTCAAGCAATCCTCCTTGGCAGTTTGACCGTCGGAAGAGCAAGCGTTAAGAATTTGCCATGTCGCTTTTTATTTGAGGTTAGGCTTATTTTGGCGAGCCCCGATGAGTCATAACCACTCCGCGCTGGTGTGGGGATGATCTCCGATAGTCTTTCGGGCTTTATGTGAGTTGCCGTCAAGACCCTGAAGCTAGGAATTTGGCCTTTGCTTCGTTTGCTGGCATTGCGTCTGCTGTATCGAGATGAATGTTGCGGTGGGAACTAGGGATTTTGCCGTGGCTCCGTTTGTTTGATGACGTCGCGTCTGCTGTGTCGAGACGAACGTTGGGGTGACATCTCGTCTGCTGTATCGAGACGGACGTCGAGGTTGTCTCTAGGTTGCTGGTGAACCGCCAAAGTTTGGAACTAGGGATTTTGCCGTGGCTCCATTCGTTTAATGACGTTGTGTCTGTTGTGTCGAGACGAACATTGGGGGTGACATCCCGTCTACTGTATCGAGACGGACGTCGAGGTTGTCTCTAGGTTGCTGGTGAACCGTCGAGGTTTGGAACTAGGGATTTTGCCGTGGCTCCATTCGTTTGATGATTGTTGCGTCTGCTGTGTCGAGACGAACGTCGAAGTGGTGACCATTCCGCACTGGTGTGAGATGATCTCCAGTTGTCTTTCAGGCTTTATATGACTCGTCGTTAAGACCTTAAAGCTAGGAATTTGGCCTTCGCTTCGTTTGCTTTGTCACGTCTGAATCTCCGCTTGTTTGATGATGTTGCGTCTGCTGTGTCGAGACGAACGTCGAGGTGGTGACCATTTCATGCTGACATGAGACGATCTCCAGTTGTCTTTCTGGCTTTATATGATTCGCCGTTAAGACTTTGAAGCTAGGAATTTGGCCTTCGCTTCGTTTGCTTTGTCACGTCCGAATCCCTGCTGGAGGAAGAACGCTGGGGTGACAACTCGTCTGCTGTATCGAAACGAACGTCGAGGAGGTGACCACTCCATGTGAGATGATCTCCGGTGGTCTTTCAGGCTTTATATGACTTGCCGTTAAGACCTTGAAGCTAGGAATTTGGCCTTCGCTTCATTTTCTCACACTGCGTCTGGTGTATTAAAACGAATGCTGAGGTGGAGCTGGGATTTTGCTGTCACTCCGCTTGGTTTCGACCATGGGGTCTTTTGTTAACTTCGCATATACACCCTGCTGGACTGCGAAGGAACGCCGTTGTTGACATTGCGTCTGCTGTAACGAGAAGAATGCTAAGGTGGAGTAGGGATTTTGCCGTTACTCCGCTTTGTTTCGGCCGTGAGGTCTTTTGTTGACGTTGCATCTGCCTCCAGCTGGACTGCGGAGGAACGCTGTTGTTGACATTGCGTCTACTGTATCGAGACAAATGCTGAGGTGAAGCTGGGATTTTGCCATCGCTCCGCTTGATGGTGTAACATTTGTGTCCTGCTGGAATGAGGAGGCGCACCGTTGTTGGTCTCCAGGCTGCAGATGTGGCCATTGAGATTTGGAACTAGAGACTTTGCCATGGTTCCGTTTCGTTGCGATTCTGAGGTCGGTTGTTGACGTCATGTCTGCATCTAGTTGGAGTGAGGAGAAACGCCGTTGGTGATCTCTAAGTTGTCGATGTTGACGTCGAGACCCTGAAGCTCGGGATCTTCGTTTGCTTCATTTGTTGACATCGTGTCTGTAATATTGCGACAAATGTCGAGATTGTCTCTAGGTTGTCTATGAACCGTCGAGATTTGGCTTCGCTTTCTGATGGAGCCTGTTGGGAAGGTATGGTTCCCTCTTTATCTGTGCCCCTAGATTGTATACAGGGATCGATGTGATTTCACTTGTAGGGCAAAAGGTTTCATTTTTTTATTCTTTCCGCGATGTTCTATCATTTCAGCTTTTTATATCGCGAAAATCGCGATTGCCCAATCATTTCGGCTATTTTTCGCGGTGCCCAATCATTTCGGCTATTTTTTCTTTTTACTCGCTGCTTTTTATTGTGAGTTGCCTAATCATTTTGGCTATTTATTTTATTTTTACTCGCTGTTTTTTTATTGCGAGTTGCCCAATCATTTCGGCTATATATATATTTTTTTTACTCGCTGTTTTTTATTGCAAGTTGCCCAATCATTTCGGCTATTTCGTGTACCCAATCGTTTCGGCTGTTTATTTTGTTTTTACTCGCTTCTTTTTATTGCGAGTTGCCCAATCGTTTCGGCTGTTTATTTTGTTTTTACTCGCTGCTTTTTATTGCGAGTTGCCCAATCATTTCGGCTGTTTATTTTATTTTTACTCGCTGTTTTTTATTGCGAGTTGCCCAATCATTTGAGCTATATATTTTTTTTTACTCGCTGTTTTTTTATTGCGAGTTGCCCAATCATTTCGGCTATTTCGTGTGCATACGTTTTTACTTGCTGCTTTTGTTGCAAGTTGCCCCATCATTTCGGCTATTTAATATGCATTTTCAGCTCGCTGATTTTTATCGCGAGCGTAGAACTTGGAATCTGGTGCCAATCTCAGCATCAGCATCGCTGCAACCGGAATATTGCCAGGAGCGAATCATCATCTGCCATGAAAGGACTTGGAATTTGATACCGATTTAGGCATCAGTATCGCTACAACTGGGATATTGCTAGGAGCGAATCATCATCTGCCATGAAAGGACTTGGAATTTGATACCGATTTAGGCATCAGTATCGCTACAACTGGGATATGGCCAGGAGCGAATCATCATTTGCCTCCGTCGATGTCGAACAAAGGTGGCTTAGTGACCAGGGTTAAGGTCCTATCGACTAAGGCTTTTGACTTCATAAGCCGTAAGGGTCTCACAAAGTTATTTCTCCCTACAAGTCGTGAGGATCTTGTAGGTGTATTTTCTCCTTAGGAATCGTGAGGATTCCTAAGTGTATGTTCCTCTGTAAGTCGTAAGGATCTTACAAGAGGGTTTTCTCCTTGTAAGTCGAAAGGACTTATAAGGGTTGTTCATCATGCGCACATATCCCCAATCACGGATGGGATTTGGTCAGGGAAATGTTTATTCGCGCCCGTGGATTGTATACAAGTGTCAATATTGAGCCACTTGTAGGGCAATGTCGAAAGTTGTGGGGGTTGCTTAAGTACAGGTTTAGGTCTCTGTAACTTAAGACTTTCAAATCTTATGAGCCGTGAGGATCCCATAAGAGAGTTCTCCTTACAAGTCGTGAGGATCTCGCAAGTGTATTTTCTCCTTAGGAATCGTGGGGATCCCTAAGTGTGCTGCTCCCTTATGAGTCGTAAGGATCTCACGCGGGTGGTTTCTCCTTACAAGGTCGAGGGGACCTTATAAGTGTCTTTTAACGAGGTTGTGCCCTTTCGGGTTTTTCACAAATACTCGCCGGTAGCCCTGCTGTTTTTACTCACAGAGCCCTTTCGGGTTTTCATCCGTGCCCGTTTAGCTTATGGACATACCGTCTCCCTTTTTTTTTACGAGGTCGCGCCCTTTCGAGTTTTCACGAACACTCGCCGGTAGTCCTGCTGGTTTTGCTCACGGAGCCCTTTCGGGTTTTCATCCGTGCCCGTTTTGCTTATGGACATACCATTTTTTACTCTTTTTTTATTTCTTTCTTTTATTTTCTTTCATTTTTTTTCTTTATATATATATATTTTTTAATATTTTTTTTTCTCGTCGGCCTAAGGATGCGGTAGTAGTTTAAAGACATTTCGGTCATTTGCAAGTTTTAGGACATTGCGGTCCATCATTAGTTTAAGGACATCTCGGTCCGCTGTCGCCGTATTTGAGGCGAATATCTAGTTTATTGACTTTTCGGTCTATGGGACTTTTTCTATGACTGACCATGATGCCCCCGGCGTATCCATCTTTCTCAAAGCATGCGGTTGTGGCGGGTTCACCTTCCAATTTTCCGACAGCGCGAACTTGCCTCGTAGGTATTGATCCTCGATCCATCCCTTAAAGACGAAACAATTCTCAATCGGGTGACTTACTATAGGGTTCCTAGGCACTCTCAAGGGGTCTCACAAGGCATCAACCATGCCCGTTTCAAAAATTACGGTGCCGAGAAACCCTAGACTAGATCGTTGGCTAGATGTTTAGGCGATAAAATGAAACTAGTTTCAGCTAAACTAAAAGAACGGATATACAACCTTTGTAGATCCGGTCCTCCACCTCCATAGCTCCGCAATGAAGTCTCCTTGCTGTCCAAGTCGAACCCCGGGCTCTAGCGTCGGCTTCATCGGAGAATGGACGGGCTAGGTCGTCGACGTCGATGCCGAAGATGATCTACGTCGAGGCATCACTAGATCAAGCTCCAACTTCACCAAGTCAAGAAACTTGTGAAGAAAACACACTCTACTACTTGGCAAGAGGTAGAGGATGAAGAAATAGGAAGTGGGTAGACTTTAGAATTGGATTTCTCACTCATTTTCATCAATCACCATTGATGAAGTGAAGGTTTCTTCATTGAAGAAGATGAAGAAGAAATGATGATGATTATGATAAGTTAATTTTAAAAATAAATGAAAAAGAATACTTATCATAATAATAACCATGGTCAAGTGTAGAGAATAAACTAGGGTTAGGTCAATGGTTAGGTTAGGCATGAAACAAAAATGGTGGACTTTTTCAAACCTTCATGAAGCTTCAATGTAAAACAAAGCAAGCCACCATTTCTTTTCTTTTGCCAAAATGAAATAAATAAATAAATAAATGAGTAAGTAAATAAAATCATAACCCTAACCATTACATAACCATGGTTTAATCTTAACATACACTTAAACAATCATGTATCATCAAACATGATACAATCAAATGTACAAATGTATATCACATATACAATGTGCACAATCCAAGTGAGAAAATCCATATAAAGTGAACCAATACTAGTTAATGCAAAGTAATATATCAAATATATAATTATACATTAAATCATTAAATCAACACTTGATTTAACGATCCGGTCATATCGCATATAACCGACTAGTATCCAACGTATCGGCTTATCGAATCAATACTTGATTCAATAACTAGGTTATATCGCATATAACCATTCGATACATTCATCGCGAGAATAGAATACGGTATCACATACACGCATTATTCTCGGTCCCGCACATATCTCATATGCGCTCCTATTTCGTTTCGCTTGAGCCAGGAAACCTCTGTGTAGGACTCTAAAGACTCGTCAATACGCCGGCAGCAGGTGATGATCATATCAAACACCCACAAGCCGCAAGCGGTCTGCTAAACGTAACGGCCATCCGGGTATTGAGCGATCAGAAGATCGACGAGAATCTAACCAGTAACACTATCGTACAGTCCGGTCTCGTCGTCTGATATGTCGCATATCTCGCCTAGGGGTGGTAAACGTCAGACCCCAATAGCTCCATAAGTCGTGTCGATGTGAGGTCTATAACAATTCGAGAAACTACTGGTAACACTTACCAGTAAATCTCAGCAACCCTGGCCAGGGATTTCCTGTTATAGCCAATCGAACACAGCGCAACATCAACTCCCTATACCGGGAGAGACGAATCCCCTCCTATCGCTCATTGCCTCCATGTGACTCGGGACTGTACCCAAAAACCACCGTTTTGCACGCCCTCTTGGACGTGGTAAGATGGAAATCAAAGCACAGTGGGAACCACACAAGACTCTATGACGATCTCGGGTCAACAGACTACTCTGTACCAGTGTCACCAGAGAACTGCCATCTGACGTAAGGTATAATACCATCTGGGAGTTCTCGGCGAGTCCGTCCAGTGTACCCAGTCTCCACTGAGCACCCGTATATCATCTCCGATGTCAAACACCAATGGATATGGGATCATCCATCGCCCATCTGTATGGGTCGAGAAGGTATACGCTAGTCTACTCTGGTATATCGATGCCCCGTCTCGATATACCCACGACTAGGGACTTTGACGGATGTACTTATGGACTACCTTGTCCCCACTAGTATGATCCGCATCATAGTCCAGATATTCAAGTACACATCCTAAGGGCTTTACCAACATGCAACAGAGAGACAATCAGTATACACGTTAAGATAAAGAGTAACCAGATAGCATACTGTCATGTCGAGCAAGAAAGTCCTCCCTATATATATCCCGGCATCCACTACAATATACATCATATGTACAGTAATGGCCTCTAGGGCATACATATAACTAACAATCTCCCACTTGCACTAGGGCCATCTGTAGCAGTGGTTGTAGTATCTCATACTCAACCATCCCATAAAAGTCTCTCTCTGGGAATAGGCCTTCGTGAGTGGATCCGCCGTGTTATCCTCTGAGTGTACTCTCCTAACCTCGATCACCCTGGAGATCAACTATCTCCATGATCAGGTGATACTGCCTTAGAATATGTCTGGATCACTGATGGGACGGACGTTCTTTGGCATAAGCCACAACTCCATTGTCACACAATGGGAGGAACGTAGTTCATCTCATGAACCAATATACACCCAAACAGCCTCTTTGGTAGCATCTTAAGTAGCGATGTATCCAGCCTTTATCGTCTAGTATGCCACGGTATGTATCTTGGAACTCTTCCAACATACCGTCCCTTCACTGAGGGTAAAGACAATGCCTGCGACTGACATTCAGTCGTCTTTATCACCCTGGAACCCTTCCAGTGATTCTCCCCAGAATCGTATGATATCATCTCACTACAACTAGTGAGAATCCTAACATCCAATTAAATCTATCTCATAGATCCAAAACTCAGGATTTAGGAGGTATCATTTTGATCCTACACGGAGAATATTTGTGATAAACGGAGATTGATCGAGCGTAGCATAAGAAACTCCTTTCTTATCAAGAGTATGTCATCCACGTACTCTACGAGGATCACCAACATACTCCCTACTACCTTTTTGTTTATACAAGGTTCATCTACCATTTTGATGATGTCAAACTCTTTGACTACGACATCAAAACAGACGTTCCAACTCCGTGATGTCTGCTTTATCCTATAAAACATCTTGCTCACGTTTCCGCTGCTCCCACTGTCTACGAGGCCCTCTGGCTGTGTACTTATAGACACACTCTTCTAAAACATCATTTAGAAAAGGATTCATGGCACCCAACCGCCAAATATCATAGTCATGGTATGTAGCCGTGGCAAGTAGGATCTGGATGGACTTAAGCATGGCTGCTGGAAAAAGGTTTCATCATTATCCACGCCTGGTTGATGACGAAAATCTTTAACAAGTCTAGCTTTGAAAGTCTCAACTTTTCCATGTACACCAAGTAATCTTCTCAAGATATACTTGCTCCTGATGGGGATTTAACCCTTCAGATATAGCAACCAAAGTCCATACTTTGTTGGTGTATAAGGATTCCATCTCAGATCGATAAACATCCAGCCATTCTTACAGAGTCTCACTCCTGATGGCCAGCTCGAAACTAGTTGGGTCATCATCTCATGATGCAATCCTCGCTCCCACTGTCACAGAGAAACCGAAGTATCTCTCATGTGGGTGAGGAACCCTGCTAGATCGGCGGAGAGGCTGAGGTTTGTTGGTATCTACTGAATCCTTCGGTTCTACCAAATCATCTGTTGTAGCTTGTATAGCTGGAACCTTTCCAGTTGTACATAACTGACCTTGCCTCGAGCTTGTCCGGATTTTGCTTTTTAGACATAGGCCGGACAACCCCAAATCTTAACTAGCTTAAGACATGGGCTCTTCCCATTCCATATCTTATATGGAGTGGTAGGCAACTGATTTGATTTGAACCCTATTTAGTAGGTATGCAACTTCTCAAGTGCATAACACCCAATAGGAAAAAGGTAACTCAGTAGTACTCATCATGGAGCACACCATATCATATAGGGTGTATCTGCTCCGCCCCGATATACCATCGTGCTATGGTGTATACGGAGGAGTAATGCTGAGAGAGAATCTCATTCTCCTTTAGAATAGTCCAGAAATTCCATGCACAAGTATTCTCCTCCTTGATCTCATCATAGGACATAATACTTATACCCGTATTTTGGTTCTCTACTTCTAACTTATATTTTGTGAATATCTTAAAAGGTTCGAACTTGTGTTTCAACAGGAACATAGGTCTGAATCTTGAAAGATTATCAGAGAATGTAATGAAGTAAAAAGAACCGGTCTTGGTATGTGTAGACAGGGGACTTACATACATCAACATGTATCATCCCAAGAGTTCACTAACTCTTTCTCTGTTTCCAATAAATAGAGCTATGGTCATCTTATCTTTGTGACATGACTGGCGAGTTTCACAAGATGTAAATTCAAACTAATTTAAATATGCATCTATATGTAACTCAAGCTAGTCGGGTCGCATTGATATGACCTAGTCTACAATACCTCAAGAAGGATCCGTCCATTTCTGAACTCTTCCTCTTGTGTGTGTTCTGTATACGAAGAACTGTAGTTTGATTTAGAACATTAATGCTTTTAGATAACGTGCCTGAACCGATCAACTTTTGATATAGGAAATGTTCAGAACATTATCCAACAATACAAAATTTTATCGTTTCTTTACTAATAAAGAGACAGATATGATTTTGTATATCAAGTTCGGTATCTAATAACATTGGTTCAGAATCAATGTATTACAATACAGGGTGATAGTGACCAACAGACTTGGCTGCAACACTTGCCTCGTTTTCTGCCTCATGAAACTTATCACCCGTTCTCAGTTCTTTACCTATTTGTAGCCCATGTAACAGATTACATATCTGGGATCCTGATCCGGTATCATATACCCAGGACGTAAAGGACATTGAGAAACAGTTCTGTATAATGAACACACCCGAAGATGATGCATCAGCATGCACTCTCTTCGTTTGGGCGGCACGGGAATCTTGGTATTCCCCTATTTCCTGCTCTGTCTTATAACAATTATAAGTTGGAGCGGGACCAACGTTCCCCAGCTCAGTATAACAAGCGAGTTCGGTCAATAATCCGTATTATTATCTTGATTAAGGCATGATATGGTCGCTACCTGGAGAGAGAGAGAAGAAAACATTCAGCGTGCGCTCTTGCAAGAATAGATTGGTTATTATTTTATCTAATCAGGATGGCTCCTACTGCTTTTTATCAAATCTTCCTTCAAACCCTAAAAGGAAAGACTAGCCGGGATTAATTACACACTACAAGTTCGCCAATCTTTCAGCCAGGCCAGTGTTGGTACTTTGAGGGAGGTGCCCCGTGCTTTCGCACGGACCTAATTAATGTAAACCTCGTTTTCCCAGAGGCGTAACCTCGTTAACACCTTTCTAGACACCTACTTGATCGGCTAATTGTATGTATAAAACTCTCCCAGGAGTAACTCTTACTCGCAGCGGGTATCGGGATCCAACTATCTCATAGAAGGTATGCAATCTCATTGCAAATTTCAACACTTGAAATTCCCGATAATATTTTGCCCCTAACCTCCTATGACCTTGACAAAGGCCAACAAACCATAGGATGCTAGTCAAGTTCAACCCGTCATTTCCTGATTGAATTAAACCCACCCGTACGGCCCTTGACAAAGGCCAACAAGGTCGCACGACTACCCTAACCCAATCTGCATCATATGCATAAGCAGATAAGCACCAGTTAGCTACCGCACACTGCGCCTTGACAAAGGCCAACAAACGCAGCACGAATACTAACTACTACTTATCTGAAATGACGGAGGGCTACGACAGGTTTTTCTGAAAACCTATTGCGTAATGAACTTGATATCGTTGTAGAATCAAATGATTTTGAAATGGAGTGTTTTTGAGGCTTTTCTAGTTTTGCTAAAGGAGTCACTCCCGGTGAAGGGATCGTCGGTCCTTTCCTCGTCGAATTAGGTGCGGGCTATATCATATATATCACTGTGCAAAGCAAAACTCTTAAAAGCAATCAAAAGACAAACCGAGTGTGTAGCATCTGCCAGTTATTGCTAAAGGAGTCACTCCCGGTGAAGGGATCTCGGTCCTTTCCTTATCGAATAAGGTGCAGGATATATCATATATACCGCTGTGCAAAGCAAGAACTGTAGCTACCTGTTTTATTTTGAAATTCGATTCTACAACATCTTAGGTTTTTTTTATTTCATTAATCATATTAATGAAGTCCCATCATTTAAGTACCTAAACATCACAGATAAATACGACGTACACTTATGCCATCCGCATTCGCCTCAATGTCCCCTCGTGCACCGTTAGGTTAGGTAACTAACGACAGAGCGGGGCAGGGCTAGCGCGGGTGTAAAACATAAGTAACGTCTATATAATATATCAAATATACTATATACTGTATCTATCACAGAACATCACATGATCACATCATAGATATCACAGCAGAAGAATCATATGAAATATTGGATATACTAGGACGTCCGTGTTTTCAATACGAGCCAGTATAAAACACGGATTCCACGGTCCTGATGAATAGCCAAACCCATACCCCTAGACCCCTACGAGAGCGGCAAGCAACCCTACCAATTCCAGAGTTAGGAGACCCGGACTCGACTCCTCGAGTTGGTCTCCCACTGGACTCCAGAACCCGGTTACTTGTGCCCTCCTCCTTAGGTCTATCCTAGTGTGGAAAAGTAAATAATATACAAAAGGTGACAACTTCCGCAACCTGGAAGCGCCCCAATAAAAAGAATATTACATACAAGTTTTTACATGAATGAAAATGAAAAACACTCATCTCACATAAAAAACCCCTGCTATTCAAACACGACGATCCAATATAACATATCCAGCAACACATAACATCACATGTCATCAACGTAAGTAAATATGTCCATCCCAATTGTCGTTGACATATAGCAATGAAACCGGCGATATCACATATTACACTTACGGTCATAGAAAAGAAAGTGTAAAACTACAATAGTTGGAATCCGCAATCTGCATAGACATCGCATGCCTAATCAAATGAATTACTTAGACATCACATGCCTAACAGTTATAAACCCCGCATTTTAGTCTTATTATCGAAAACACTTTTCAATATCAAGTCGGGCAATTCAACAGGATTCCCGAAAAACTGATCGAATGCTCGTCGCAAGCTTCAGTAGACTGTCGCACCCCCGATACCGTCGACGAAGTGCACCAAGGCGGAACACCACTGCCGCGAGCACCCGAACGGATGCTTTCGGCGACGGGGTTCTCCTACAGTCACTTGGTCGGGGCTATGGGGTGTAGCTGTCTATTGAGTTTACCCGGCGAGTATCCGCGTACGCTACGTGATTGCAACGGACTTTTGATCACATCAAAATTCCGTGGCAACCGATCAAGTGAGACTAAACTGCTATGTTTATAACATTCATTCAGTTATCTCATAACTACTTGTGAATTCCAATTATTGTATCCCATTCCGGATAAATAGAAAATGTTAAACTTTCCGATCGAACAGTCAAACACCCAAGTTTTCCTGATACAGATCAACACATGAAATAAGTCTAAAAACATTCAGTTCGTGCCTCAGTACCAACGGTCCAGCCGTAGAAGGGTCAAGCCAACGCCTCACATGTGGCACACCGTACTGCCCCAAACCCTAAGGTTTAAAGGGCAGTTCAAGACGGTCACATAATCGAGTTAAGGTTTGTTGTCTTCTAGAGGGTCCATCGAGTTACTTGCACTACTTAGAACGTCGTTAAACTACGGAAAAATCCAACACTTGGAAATTTCCCGACAGGGGAAAAATTGGGTATTTATATCCGGTAGAACATTTTAACATATTCTAAAATTTATCCGGAAAAACACATAGACAAAACTTGATAATCCGATCGAAACAGCGATTCCGATACAACCCCAAAATACTCAACTGTTTAATGAAATATTAAAATTATCCAGAAAACAAAGGAGTCAAATATAACAATTACTGTGCAAACAAAAGTCAAAGATTCAACATAACGGCCGCGGAACCGCCGCGCCACGTGGGGTAAGGCCGCGGTTCCGCGGTGGGTTGACGGAGTTAGGGCTCCGTTTTGCACAGTAACTCATAAAAAACCCTGCTTGATTTTCTGCATATTTTTAATATGGAAAAATCCAGATTTTTAAAAATTGGACAGAGAGCATTTTGGAAAATGGGTTTCGGGTTCGTTCGGATTTCAAACATCGTCTAGACTTCGCCTAAGGCTCTAGCTAGGCTCTGATACCACTGTAGGGTTCCTAAGCACTCTCAAGGGGTCTCACAAGGCATCAACCATGCCCGTTTCAAAAATTACGGTGCTGAGAAACCCTAGACTAGATCGTTGGCTAGATGTTTAGGCGATAAAATGAAACTAGTTTACAGCTAAACTAAAAGAACGGATATACAACCTTTGTAGATCCGGTCCTCCACCTCCATAGCTCCGCAATGAAGTCTCCTCGCTGTCCAAGTCGAACCCCGGGCTCTAGCGTCGGCTTCATCGGAGAATGGACGGGCTAGGTCGTCGACGTCGATGCCGAAGATGATTTACGTCGAGGCATCACTAGATCAAGCTCCAACTTCACTAAGTCAAGAAACTTGTGAAGAAAACACACTCTACTACTTGGCAAGAGGTAGAGGATGAAGAAATAGGAAGTGGGTAGACTTTAGAATTGGATTTCTCACTCATTTTCATCAATCACCATTGATGAAGTGAAGGTTTCTTCATTGAAGAAGATGAAGAAGAAGATGATGATGATTATGATAAGTTAATTTTAAAAAGAAATGAAAAAGAATACTTATCATAATAATAACCATGGTCAAGTGTAGAGAATAAACTAGGGTTAGGTCAATGGTTAGGTTAGGCATGAAACAAAAATGATGGACTTTTTCAAACCTTCATGAAGCTTCAATGTAAAACAAAGCAAGTGAGAAAATCATGTATCATCAACCCTAACCATTACATAACCATGGTTTAATCTTAACATACACTTAAACAATCATGTATCATCAAACATGATACAATCAAATGTACAAATGTATATCACATATACAATGTGCACAATCCAAGTGAGAAAATCCATATAAAGTGAACCAATACTAGTTAATGCAAAGTAATATATCAAATATATAATTATACATTAAATCATTAAATCTACACTTGATTTAACGATCCGGTCATATCGCATATAACCGACTAGTATCCAATGTATTGGCTTATCGAATCAATCCTTGATTCGATAACTAGGTTATATCGCATACAACCATTCGATACATTCATCGCGAAAATAGAATACGGTATCACATACACGCATTATTCTCGGTCCCGCACATATCTCATATGCGCTCCTATTTCGTTTCGCTTGAGCCAGGAAACCTCTGTGTAGGACTCTAAAGACTCGTCAATACGCCGGCAGCAGGTGATGATCATATCAAACACCCACAAGCCGCAAGCGGTCTGCTAAACGTAACGGCCACCCGGGTATTGAGCGATCAGAAGATCGACGAGCAAGCCCGCTCACACTCCAGTGAATCCAACCAGTAACACTACCGTACAGTCCGGTCTCGTCTTCTGATATGTCGCATATCTCTCCTAGGGGTGGTAAACGTCAGACCCCAATAGCTCGATAAGTCGTGTCGATGTGAGGTCTATAACAATTCGAGAAACTACTGGTAACACTTACCAGTAAATCTCAGCAACCCTGGCCAGGATTTCCTGTTATAGCCAATCGAACACAGCGCAACATCGACTCCCTATACCGGGAGAGACGAATCCCCTCCCATCGCTCATTGCCTCCATGTGACTCGGGACTGTACCAAAAAACCACCGTTTTGCACGCCCTCTTGGACGTGGTAAGATGGAAATCAAAGCACAGTGGGAACCACACAAGACTCTATGACGATCTCGGGTCAACAGACTACTCTGTACCAGTGTCACCAGAGAACTGCCATCTGACGTAAGGTATAATACCATCTGGGAGTTCTCGGCGAGTCCGTCAAGTGTACCCAGTCTCCACTG
The DNA here is from genome assembly GCA_030015575.1 of Agapanthus africanus. Taxonomy (NCBI): domain Eukaryota; kingdom Viridiplantae; phylum Streptophyta; class Magnoliopsida; order Asparagales; family Amaryllidaceae; genus Agapanthus; species Agapanthus africanus. The sequence goes on along the minus strand of CM057339.1, from coordinate 700,399,644 downwards.
AGCACCCGTATATCATCTCCGATGTCAAACACCAATGGATATGGGATCATCCATCGCCCATCTGTATGGGTCGAGAAGATATACGCTAGTCTACTCTGGTATATCGATGCCCCGTCTCGATATACCCACGACTAGGGACTTTGAAGGATGTACTTATGGACTACCTTGTCCCCACTAGTATGATCCGCATCATAGTCCAGGTAGTCAAGTACACATCCTAAGGGCTTTACCAACATGTAACATAGAGACAATCAGTATACACGTTAAGGTAAAGAGTAACCAGATAGCATACTATCATGTCGAGCAAGAAAGTCCTCCCTATATATGTCCCGGCATCCACTACAATATACATCATATGTACAGTAATGGCCTCTAGGGCATACATATAACTAACACTTACCGTTTGGTGGTAAGGGCAATAATTGGGATTATTAAAATCGCCTGGCTGCGACAGACGCTTTGGACTCGGCAGATTGATGAGTTTGTTGTGCACTGCCAGCTCGAACAGTTTTCTCGTTTTATTCTGAGGAAACGAGTAAGGATGTCCTAGCCTCTCTTCGAGTGATGGGCGTGGACGCACGTTGTTTTGGCGAACGACCGGCTTTGAATTGCTCGACTTTTGCTGAGCATTGGCGACGACGCTCGCTTTCCCTTTTCCTTTCTCATTTCGGGAATCTGGTTTTGGAGGAGACGGTCCATGGCCCATCTGGTCCATTTGGGCTAATTTGTCGATCAAGTCCTGGAAGGTGGTCGGCCTGAAGAACATCATGAATTGCGAGATGGTCGCCTGCGGATCGAGAGTGCCCACAAACATGCCTACCGCAGGTGCCTCTTCTATGCGTTGTTCGCATTTCGACCATAGGTTTCGCCATCGTGTTGCGTATTGGAACCACGTTTCGCCTGGCCTTATTCTGGCATTTATTAGTGCTGTTATCGGGGTGCGTTCACTAGCACTCGCGAATCTTTGCGTGAACGGTAGCTCCATCTTCGCAAATGTTTTGACAGAGTCATTAGGTAGCTCCGAATACCATTCAAAGGCTGTTTCTGCTAAGCTGCCAACGAATTGGCGAAGCAACAATTTGTCATCGCCTCCAGTATTGCCGCATAAGACCCTGAATTGAGCGATATGATGATGCGGATTCCCTGTCCCTTTATATACGTGGAATTTAGGGATCGTATATCCCGGCGGGTAACTGATTTGGTCATACCAGCCCGGATAGGGTCGTCCAGTTCTAACAGTTTGCCCAGCCGCTTCACTCGCCTGAAGAGCTCGTATTTGCTGAGCTATATAGTCATCCAGTGCGGCCTTGGAAATGGTTTCTTCCTTGACTGCTGAAAGAGCCGGAGGAGGGTCAGATGTTTCCCTTCCGTCATTTCCGACAATGACTGGAGGGTCTTCAGATGGAGGGTCCGGCTGTAACATCATCCCTACCATGTCTTGGAAGAGGAGTGCCATTTGTTTTATGTTAGCCGCTTGTTCTGCGGCTTCTGTGTCTTTCTTTTCGAGTATTCTACGTAAGAAGTCAGCATCAGTTTCTTGTTCGTGACGCTGCTCTGATGATACTTCCGAACTTTCTTTCGGTTCGGTAAGTGCAGCCATCACAGTCATTATTTCCTGAAGCTTTTGTTGCTGCTCCTGGGCTTTCGTCACAGATCGGGTGAGCGGTCGGTGACCCGTTGAAGCACGGCTTTCCTCCTTTCCGGAAGCCATATAAACGGTGTGCACCACCATGCCCCCAGACTTGGGGCGTTTGTGTTCGGTGTCTTTGCGATCTGCCAAAGACACAAGGGCTTTTTGCGGCCTCCTTTTTTGAGTGATTGGAGTTGTGGGGGCCGTTGTAGTGGGCACCCAAGTAGCTTTTGCTTTTCGTGGCTTGACGGAGTAATCCTTCTCCTGCCGAACCTTCACCTTTTTCTGTCGTCGAAGGTAGTCTTGATCGATCACCGACTCCTGGACCTGACGCCAGACTTTGTGAATCTTAGAGGACAGCCGCTGAGGGGGTTGCTCCAGCTTCTTTTCTATGTCATTCCCCACAGGTGAAGGAGTTCGTTTCAACACCGCAGTAGGAGAGTTTCTACGCACCGTGTTCAGCAATTCAAAGCTGTTCCCGGTTGGAACAGCAGCCTCGATCTCCACCATCGGAGCTGGTGGAGTAAATCCAGAGGGGGAGTTGCCCCCAGCCTTCCTCACTCGGCGCCAGTGGCGACGTCGAGCATGTCGTGCGGATGAGATCACCTCCGTTGTTGTATAAGCTTCTTCATGCCCCCTCTGAGCAGGGGAAACAGCTTTGAGGACCTCGCCTGGAGCAGCAACCGGAATGACCAGCCTTGTAAAAACTGACTTCTTGGAAGGAGGAGCCTTTCCAATGATTTCGTCCGTTTGAGTCGGGATGGCTATCCGCTTTGGGATGGCCGTTTTGGGTATCCCAGGTTTGCGGACGTTCGGGCCCGGTTTGTTGAAAACTGAGGTATTGAAACTGGGTGACCCGTTGAGAGGGGTCGCGGCAGTGGTAAGTCGATCAAAGACCGGCTTCTATGGAGCTTCTTGCGATGTCATTGGGGCATTGAAGCTCATCAGTGGGAGCATGTCCCGAAGAATAGTCCAGTGGTGGCTTGAGTTACCTGCTCCACTGGTATCTTGAAAAGAGAGGCAGCTTGGGGCCCATAAGTCACTCCTCCAGCAGGGACGGGGCGAGAGTTGCAGTTGCGGGTAGTGCAGTTTGAAGCCATCGATCTTCTATTTTCTGCACGGAGCAAGACCCCAAATCTTAGTACCTCGAATCTACAGGCAACCAAAGCAAACCGCGATTTGTTCGCGAACACGACACACGAAGTGTGGAGTGGAAGAGGAAAAGGTCCCACCGGGCGTGCCAGAATCTGTTCGTCCCCGAAAGGCGGTGCACAGGACCGCGATGTCCTGACGCTGAGATTCGGGGCAGATGCTATTTGGTTTTATCCGTCCACCTCTCCGAAGATGCCAAGCTGATTTATGGCACCGTGTATCGGAGGTTTAGACGGATGCGGCCGATGTAGCAGACTTCATCAGATTCCCCTCGCTTGAGGGGTTTTTGATTGTGGGGACGCTCTTCCCTGTAGGCGCAAGCCCGTGCAGTTAATTACGCTACCGCATCGCGGTAACAACTTTCTCCTTCTCCAGAATTTCACTTCATGTCGTGTATGTTTGTTTTGTTTGTGTTTGCCCGTGGATTGTATACGGAGACTGAGTAATGCCGTCGCCCGTAGGACGTGGATTAGTCCAAATCCGTATTTACTTAGATTTGGGTTTGGTGTTTTTAGTTTAAGGATGCATTAATCGCGTTGCGGCTAAGATCAACTTAAACGTTCGTTAAGGATACGTCAGTCCTGTTTGAGACTGAGATCAACTTAACGTAGTGATTCATTTAATATATGGCCGTCAGGACTCGTCACCTCTCTGACGTCGTTGAAGGATTACAACGATAGGTGTCAGAGGAGCTCGGAGATGTACCCTCGAACCAGAGTTGATTTGGAATTTTATAGTCCACTTGAATGTTTAAGGATACGTTAGCCGTGTTTGGGGCTAAGATCAACTTAAACGGGATCGTTTAGATCCGGTAAAAGAGCATTTGGAGGCTCTATTGTTCCAGTTTAGGGACGTGGTGGTCCATACTCTAGTTTAGGGACGTGGTGGTCCACTTTCCAGTTTAGGGACGTGGTGGTCCATATTCCAGTTTAGGGACGTGGTGGTCCATACTCCAGTTTAGGGACGTGGTGGTCCACTTTCCAGTTTAGGGACGTGGTGATCTATCACCAGTTTATGGACGTGGTGGTCCCTATTCCAGTTTAGGGACATGGTGGTCCGATATTAGTTTAAGGACGTTTCGGTCCAACATTAGTTTAAGGACGTCTCGGTCCGATATTAGTTTAAGGACGTTTCGGTCCGATATTAGTTTAAGGACGTTTCGGTCCGATATTAGTTTAAGGACGTTTCGGTCCGATATTAGTTTAAGGACCCCGCAGTCCATATTGACGTATGTGGTCGTCGGGACCCGTCACCTCTCTGACGTCGTTGAAGGATTACAACGATAAATGTCAGAGGAGCTCGGAGATGTACCCTCGAACCGGATATAAATTGATTTAAGAGAGAGTTGTGCTCAGTCAATTTTTTTTAAGGACTTACGGCCAAAATTGGGCTAAGTCCAGTTGAAAATGTTCACATTTTGTTTGCATTTGGCCTGTTAGGCCACTGTTTGGGCTTTCCCCTTTTTAGAATGATGCATAGCATTACTTCAGGCTATTTATGCCTATTTTGACTGGGCTCTGCCCTTTTTATTATAATGCAGAGCATTTGTTTTGGTCCATTGGACCTCTCAATTGGGTTCTGCCCCTTTAAATAATGCATAGCATTATTTTTGGTATGTTTAGACTCTTTAATTGGGCTCTGCCTTTTTAAAATAGTGTGCGGCACTTTTATTTGGTCCCTTGGACCTTTGATTGGGCTCTGCCCTTTAATAATGCATTGCATTAGATACCCTGACAGTGTCCCACATGGCTTGTCAGGTACTTTGCGCAATTAATGAGCGCAAGCGCTCGTGGAGGTGACACGTGTCACGTTCTGGTGAGCGCAAGCGCAACAGCGCAGTGCGCTGCGTTAGTACGCTGCGCTACTGCACTGCTGACACGTGGCGCTTCCTGGCGGCTTGCACAATAGCGCAGTTTCGGCAAGTGCTGGGCACTGTTCTTATTCTTTTGGATCAATTTCAGATCAGAGAAAACAAGTTTTTTCTTGTTTTCTAAAGAACCAGTAGTTCATATAAGGTGCAAGGCACTGTTATCTTGAGAATCTTTTAGATTCAGAACCAATGGTTCATAAAAAGAAGTGCAAGGCACTGTTTATTATTTTTTCTTTTCTTTTCATTAAAGATCCTAGATCTTGTTCTAAGATCAATGATCTGTTCATAAGAGAATTTTCTCTTTTTTTCTAAAGGTTTTTACCTTTTCTTTGTTCTTAAGAATTTCTCTCCAATTCTTCAGAGTCTTCTCTGTTTTATTTTTCACAAAATGTTCCTCCTTTTGAATTGAGGTCTAGGGTCCTTTTATAGTGCCCATAAATTAGTTAGATTTGTTAAAGAGATCTTTCTCTGAGTGATTTGGGGAATTTTCCCCACCGTTGGATCTTTGATCCAAAGGCCTCTATTTTACAGAAGAAAATCTTCTTGTTTTAATAAGAACAGAAAAGATTTCTTTAAAATCTCAATTCTGTTTTGCACAAACGCCCCAGCGCGTGACACGTGTCGCGCAGCGCAGCGTCTGCGCAGCTGTGCGTGCGTAGTTGTGCTTGTGCAACTGCTCAGACACGTGTCGCGCAGCGCAGCGCTTGCGCAGCTGTGCTTGCGCAACTGCGCAGACACGTATCACGCAGCGCAGCGCTTGCGCAGCTGAAGCGTTGCTTCCTTTAAATTTTGTTTTAAATAGAGCTTTGCTCTGATTGGTGCGCTGTCTCGGGCACTGCGCTGATGTATCAACTTTTGACACATGTCGCGTTGCGCGCAGCGCAAAGAATCTGAAGTGTTGGTTCATTTAATAAAGTTTAAATTTTCAAAGTAGAGCTTTGCTCTGATTGGGGGAAGATGAAGCGTTGCTTCATCTTCCGCCTTGGAATTTGAACAGAGCTTTGCTCTGATTGGGGTAAACAGTGATATTTGAGGAAGTCTCCTGGGTTTTTGCCGGACGGCATGTATTTGGTTTTGAGTATCCGTTGTTGTGCACCAATTTCATAATGATATATCTGTACGTTTATTTTTATAAAGTGAGATATAACTTTTTGAAATTATGTCCGTGACATTTACCTATATCAGTTGTCGATTGGGTAAGGAGCATTGAACAGCGGAGTAGTTCTTAACCATAAGTATGTAGGGTTCTTAGGCACTCTCAAGAGGTCTCACAAGGAATCAACCATGCCAATTTCTAATTTTACGGGTGCCGAGAAACCCTAATATGGATCGTTGGCCAGAATTTTAGGCGACAAATGCAACTAGTTAACAACTTAACTAAAAGAACGGAAATACTACCTTTGTAGATCCAGTCCTCCACCTCCATAGCTCCGCAATGAAGTCTCCTCGCTGTCCAAATCGAATCCCGGGCTCTAGCGTCGGCTTCATCGGAGAAATGTGCGGGCTAGGTCATCGACTACGATACCGAAGATGATCTACGTCGAGGCATCACTAGATCAAGCTCCCACTTCACCAAGTCATGAAACTTGTGAAGAAAACACCCTATACTACTTGGCAAGAGGTAGAGGATGAAGAAATAGGAGGTGGGTTCACTTTAGAATTCGATTTCTCACTCATATGCTCAAGTTGCCATTGAAGGAGCAAGGTTTTCTTCTTGTTGTCAAGATGAAGAAGAAGAAGAAAGAATATGATAAGTTAATTAAAAATGGAAAAGAAAATGAATACTTATCATATTCAAACCAAGGTTAAGTGTAGAGAATGAATCATGGTTAAGTGGAATGGTTAGGGTTAAGCATGAGACAAATGTGGTCAAACTTTCAACACTTCATGAAGCTTCATGAAAGATACAAAGAAAGCCACCATATCAATTTATCCTTTTAATTTCCAAAAAGAATAAATAAATAAATAAATGAATAAGAAACCCTAATCATCAATTTAACCATGGTTTAATTCTTTACACTTAACCAAATAAGCATGCATCATCAAACATGATACAATCATGTGCACAAAAGTATATCACATATACAACTTGCACAAACCAAGTGAGAGAATCCATTTAAAGTGAACCAATAATAGTTAATGCAAAGTAATATATCAAATATATAATTATACATTAAATCATTAAATCAACACTTGATTTAACGATCCAGTCATATCACATATAACCGACTAGTATCCTATGTATCGGCTTACCGAATCAATCCTTGATTCGATAACTAGGCTATATCGCATACAACCAATCGATACATTCATCGCGAGAATAGGATACGGTATCATATACACGCATTATTCTCGGTCCCGCACATATCTCATACGCGCTCCTATTTCGTTTCGCTTGAGCCAGGAAACCTCTGTGTAGGACTCTAAAGACTCGTCAATACGTCGGCAGCAGGTGATGATCATATCAAACACCCACAAGCCGCAAGCGGTCTGCTAAACGTAACGGCCATCCAGGTATTGAGCGATGAGAAGATCGACGAGCAAGCCCGCTCACACTACTGTGAATCCAACCAGTAACACTTACCGTACAGTCCGGTCTCGTCGTCTGATATGTCGCATATCTTGCCTAGGGGTGGTAAACGTCAGACCCCAATAGCTCGATAAGTCGTGTCGATATGAGGTCTATAACAGTTCGAGAAACTACTGGTAACACTTACCAGTAAATCTCAGCAACCCTGGCCAGGGATTTCCGGTTATAGCCAATCGAACACAGCGCAACATCAACTCCCTATACCGAGAGAGACGAATCCCCTCCTATCGCTCATTGCCTCCATGTGATTCGGGACTGTACCCAAAAACCACCGTTTTGCACGCCCTCTTGCACGTGGTAAGGTGGAAATCAAAGCACAGTGGGAATCACACAAGACTCTATGACGATCTCGGATCTACAGACTAACCTGTACCAGTGTCACCAGAGAACTGCCATCTGACGTAAGGTATAATACCATCTGGGAGTTCTCGGCGAGTCCGTCCAGTGTACCCAGTCTTCACTGAGCACCCGTATATCATCTCTGATGTCAAACACCAATGGATATGGGATCATCCATCACCTATCTGTATGGGTCGAGAAGGTATACGCTAGTCTACTCTGGTATATCGATGCCCCATCTCGATACACCCATGACTAGGGACCTTGAAGGATGTACTTATGGACTACCATATCCCCACTAGTATGATCCGCATCATAGTCCAGGTAGTCAAGTACACATCCTAAGGGCTTTACCAACATGTAATAGAGAGACAATCTGTGTACACGTTAAGGTAAAGAGCAACCAGATAGCATACTATCATATCGAGCAAGAAAGTCCTCCCTATATATGTCCCAGCATCCACTACAATATACATCCTATGTATAGCAATGGCCTCTAGGGCATACATATAACTAACAATCTCCCACTTTCACTAGGGCCATCTGATAGCAGTGGTTGTAGTATCTCATACTCAACCATCCCATAACAGTCTCTCTCTGGGAAAAGGCCTTCGTGAGTGGATCCGCCGTGTTATCCTCTGAGTCTACTCTCCTAACCTCGATCCCTTAGAGATCAACCATCTCTATGATCAGGTGATACTGCCTTAGAATATGTCTGGATCACTGATGGGACCTGCGTTCCTTGGCATAAGCCACAACTCCATTGTCACACAATGGGAGGAACATAGTTCATCTCATGAACCAATATACACCCAAACAGCCTCTTTGGTAGCATCTTTAGTAGCGATGTATCGTGCATTTATCGTCTAGTATGTCACGGTATCTAGCTTGGAACTCTTCCAACATACCGTCCCTTTACTGAGGGTAAAGACAATGCCTGCGACTGACATTCAGTCGTCTTTATCACCCTGGAACACTTCCAGTGATTCTCCCCAGGATCGGTTGATACCATCTCACTACAACTAGTGAGAATCCTAACATCCAATTAAATCTATCTCATAGATCCAAAACTAAGGATTTAGGAGGTATCACTTTGATCCTATATGGAGAATCATTGTGATAAGCGGAGATTGATCGAGCATAGCATAGGAAACTATTTCCCTATCAAGAGTATGTCATCCACGTACTCTACGAGAATTGCCACCATACTCCCTACTACCTTTTTGTTTATACAAGGTTCATCTACCATTTTGATGATGTCAAACTCTTTGACTAATCCATCAAAACAGATGTTCCAACTCCGCGATGCCTGCTTTATCCTATAAAACATCTTGCACACGTTTCCGCTGCTCCCACTGTTTACGAAGCCCTCTGGCTGTGTACTTACAGACGTTCTCTTCTAAAACATCATTCAGAAAAGCTGTCATGACACCCAACCACCAGATATCGTAGTCATGGTATGTAGCCGTGGCAAGTAGGATCTGGATGGACTTAAGCATAGATCCTTAGAAAAAGGTTTCAACATAATCCATACCTGGTCAATGATGCAAACCTTTACCAAGTCTAGCTTTGAAAGTCTCAACTTTTCCAATTACACCAAGTAATCTTCTCAAGATATACTTGCTCCTGATGGGGATTTAACCCTTCAGATATAGCAACCAAAGTCCATACTTTGTTGGTGTATAAGGATTCCATCTCAGATCACTAAACATCCAGCCATTCTTATAGAGTCTTACTCCTGATGGCCAGCTCGAAATTAGTTGGGTCATCATCTCATGATGCAATCCTCGCTCCCACTGTCATCGAGAAACCGAAGTATCTCTCAGGCAGGTGAGGAACCCTACTAGATCGGCGGAGAGGCTGAGGTTCGTTGGTATCTACTGAATCCTTTGGTTGTACCAAATCATCTGCTGTAGTTTGTATAGCTGGAACATTTCCAGTTGTACATTTCAGACCTTGCCTCGAGCTTGTCCGGATTATGCTTTTAGACATAGGCCGGACAACCCCAAATCTTAACTAACTTAAGAGATGGGCTCTTCCCTTATCATATCAAATATGAAGTGGTAGGCAACTGATTTGATTTGAACCCTATTCAATAGGTATGCAGCTTCTCAAGTGCATAACCCCCAAAAGGAAATAGGTAACTCAGTAGCACTCATCATAGAGCACACCATATCAAATAGGGTGTATCTGCTCCGCCCCTATATACCATCGTGCAATGGTGTATTCGGAGGAGTAATCCTGAGAGAGAATCTCATTCTCCTTTTGAATAGTCTAAGAATTCCGTGCTCAAGTATTCTCCTCCTTGATCTCATCATAGGACATAATACTTATACCCGTATTTTGGTTCTCTACTTCTAACTTATATTTTGTGAATATCTTAAAAGGTTCGGACTTGTGTTTCAACAGGAACATAGGTCTGAATCTCGAAAGATCATCAGAGAATGTATTGAAGTAAAAAGAACCGGTCTTGGTATGTGTAGACAGGGGACTTACATACATCAACATGTATCAGTCCTAAGAGTTCATTAACTCTTTCTCTGTTTCCAATAAACAGGGCTATGGTCATCTTATCTCTGTGACATGACTGGCAAGTTTCACAAGATGTAAATTCAAACTGATTTAAATATGCATCTACATGTAACTTCAGCTAGTCGGGTCGCATTGATATGACCTAGTCTACAATGCCTCTAGAAGGATTCGTTCATTTCTGAACTCTTCCTCTTGTGTGTGTTCTGTATACTAAGAACTGTAGTTTGATTTAGAACATCAACGCTTTTAGATAACGTGCCTGAACCGATCAACTTTTGATATAGGAAATGTTCAAAACATAATCCAACAATACAAAATTTTATCATTTCTTTACTAATAAAGAGAGATATGATTTTTTATATCAGGTTCGGTATCTAATAACATTCGTTCAGAATCAATCTATTGGTAATACAGGGTGACAGTGACCAACAGACTTGGCTGCAACACTTGCCCCGTTTTCTGCCTTATGAAACTTATCACCCGTTCTCAGTTTTTCTACCTTTTTGCAGCCCTATGTAACAGATTACATATCTGGGATCCTGATCCGGTATCATATACTCAGGATGCAGAGGATACTGAGAAACAGTTCTTTGTAATGAACACACCCGAAGATGATGCATCAGCATGCACTCTCTTCGTTTGGGCGGCACGGGAAATCTGGTATTCCCCAATTTCCTGCTCTGTCTTATAACAATTATAAGTTGGAGCGGGACCAACGTTCCCCAGCTCAGTATAACAAGCGGGTTCGGTCAATAATCCGTATTATTATCTTGATTAAGGCGTGATATGGTCGCTACCTGGAGAGAGAGAGAAGAAAACACTCAGCATGCGCTCTTGCAAGAATAGATTGGTTATTATTTTATCTAATCAGGATGGCTCTCACTGTTTTTATCAAATCTTCCTTCAAACCCTAAAAGGAAAGACTAGCCGGGATTAATTACACACTACAAGTTCGCCAATCTTTCAGCCAGGACAGTGTCGGTACTTTGAGGGAGGTCCCCCGTGCTTTCGCACGAACCTAATTAATGTAAACCTCATTTTCCCAGAGGCGTAACCTCGTTGACACCTTTCTAGACACCTACTTGATCGGCTAATTGTAATGTGTAAAACTCTCCCAGGAGTAACAATTACTCGCAGCGGGTATCGGGATCCAACTATCTCATAGAAAATATGCAATCTCATTGCAAATTTCAACACTTGAAATTCCCGATAATATTTTGCCCCTAGCGTCCTATGACCTTGACGCAGGCCAACAAACCATAGTCCGCTAGTCAAGTTCAACCCGTCATTTCCTGATTGAATTAAACCCACCCGCACGACCCTTGACGCAGGCCAACAAAGTCGTACGACTACCCTAATCCAATCTGCATCATATGCATAAGCAGATAAATACTAGTTAGCTACCGCACACTACGCCTTGACGCAGGCCAACAAACGTAGCACGAATACTAACTAGGACTTATCTGAAATGACGGAGGGCTACGACAGGTTTTTCTGAAAACCTATTGCATAATGAACTTAATATCGTTGTAGAATCAAATGATTTTTAAAATGGAGTGTTTTTGAGGCTTTTCCAGTTTTGCTAAAGGAGTCACTCGCGGTGAAGGGATCGTCGGTCCTTTCCTCGTCGAATGAGGTGCGGGATATATCATATATATCACTGTGCAAAGCAGAACTCTTAAAAGCAATCAAAAGACAAACCGAGTGTGTAGCATCTGCCAGTTATTGCTAAAGGAGTCACTCCCGGTGAAGGGATCTCGGTCCTTTCCTTATCGAATAAGGTGCAGGATATATCATATATACCGCTGTGCAAAGCAAGAACTGTAGCTACCTGTTTTATTTTTGAAATTCGATTCTACAACATCTTAGGTTTCTTTTTCTTTCATTAATCACATTAATGAAGTCCCATCATTTAAATACCTAAACATCACAGATAAATACGACGTACACTTATGCCATCCGCATTCGCTTCGATGTCCCCTCGTGCACCGTTAGGTTAGGTGACTAACGGCAGAGCGGGGCAGGGCTAGCGCGGGTGTAAAACATAAGTAATGCCTATATAATATATCATATACACTATACACAGTATTTATCACAGAACATCACATGATCACATCACAGATATCGCAGCAGAAGAAACATATGAAATATTGGATATACTAGGATGTCCGTGTTTTCAATACAAGCCAGTATAAAACACGGATTCCAAGGTCGTGATGAATAGCCAAACCCACACCCCTAGACCCCTACGAGAGCGGCAAGCAACCCTACCAATTCTAGAGTTAGGAGACCCGGACTCGACTCCTCGAGTTGGTATCCCACTGGACTCCAGAACCCGGTTACTTGTGCCCTCCTCCTTGGGTCTATCCTAGTGCAGAAAAGTAAATAATATACAAACGGTGACATCTTCCGCAACCTGGAAGTGCCCCAATAAAAGAATATTACATACAAGTTTTTACATGAATGAAAATGAAAAACACTCATCTCACATAAAAAACCCCCGGCTATTCAAACACGACGATCCAATATAACATATCCAGCAACACATAACATCACATGTCATCAACGTAAGTAAACATACGCATCCCAATTGTCGTTGACATATAGCAACGAAACCGGCGATATCACATATTACACTTACGGTCACAGAAAAGAAAGTGTAAAACTACAACAGTTGGAATCCGCAACCACCTCAGACATCGCTTGCCTGACCAAATGAATTACTTAGACATCGCATGCCTAACAATTATAAACCCAGCATTTTAGTCTCATTATCAAAAACTCTTTTCAATATCAAGTCGAGCAATTCAACAAGATTCCCGACATCCTGATCGAATGCTCGTCGCAAACTTCAGTAGACGACCGCACCCCCGATACCGTCGACGAAGTGCACCAAGGCTGAACACCGCTGCTGCGAGCACCCGAATGGATGCTTTCGGCGACGGGGTTCTCCTACAGTTACTTGGTCGGGGCTAAGGGATGTAGCCGTCTACTAAGTTTATCCGACGAGTATCCGCGTACGCTACGTGATTGCGACGGACTTTTGATCACATCAAAATTCCGTAGCAACCGATCAAGTGAGACTAAACTGCTATGTTTATAACATTCATTCAGTTATCTCATAACTTCTTGTGGATTCCAAATATTGTATCACATTCCAGATAAACAGAAAATGTTAAACTTTCCGATCGAACAGTCAAACACCCAAGTTTTCCCGAAACAGCTCAACACATGAAACAAGTTTAAAAACATCCACTTCGTGCTTCAGTACCAACGGTCCAGCAGTAGAAGGGTCAAGCCAACGCCTCACATGTGGCACGCCGTACTGCCCCAAACCCTAAGGATCAAAGGGCAGTTCAAGACGGTCACATAATCGAGTTAAGGTTTGTTGTCTTCTAGAGGGACCATCGCGTTACTTGCACTACTTAGAACGTCATTAAACTACGGAAAAATCCAACACTTGGAAATTTCCCGGCAGGGGAAAATTTGGGTATTTATATCCGGTCGAACTTTTTAACATATTCTAAAAAATATCCGGAAAAACACATAGACAAAGTTTGACAATCCGATCGAATAATCGAATCCCCAAAACAACCCCAGAAAATTCAACTCTTGAATAAATATTAAAAATTCCCAGAAAATCCAGCATAATAAAATAGGAGTTACTGTGCAAACAGGGGATGATGATGTCATCATCTGGCCGCGGAACTGCCGCAGAAGCCAGGCTTCTGCCGCGGTTCCGCCGCACTATGGAATCAACTCTGGGAAAAATTTGCACCGTAATTCTTAGAATTCCCTGCTAAATTTTTTAAGCATTTTTAATCTGGAAAAAACCCAGTTTTTGAAAAAAGTCCAGAGAGCATTTTCCGGGTTAGGTTTTGGTTCGATCGGACTTCTAACTCCGTCTACGCGTCGCCTAAGGCTCTAGCTAGGCTCTGATACCACTGTAGGGTTCTTAGGCACTCTCAAGAGGTCTCACAAGGCATCAACCATGCCAATTTCTAATTTTACGGGTGCCGAGAAACCCTAATACGAATCGTTGGCTAGAATTTTAGGCGACAAATGCAACTAGTTAACAACTTAACTAAAAGAACGGAAATACAACCTTTGTAGATCCGGTCCTCCACCTCCATAGCTCCGCAATGAAGTCTCCTCACTGTCCAAATCGAATCTCGGGCTCTAGCGTCGGCTTCATCGAAGAAATGGGCGGGCTAGGTCATCGACTACGATGCCGAAGATGATCTACGTCGAGGCATCACTAGATCAAGCTCCCACTTCACAAAGTCATGAAACTTGTGAAGAAAACACCCTATACTACTTGGCAAGAGGTAGAGGATGAAGAAATAGGAGGTGGGTTCACTTTAGAATTCGATTTCTCACTCATATGCTCAAGTTGCCATTGAAGGAGCAAGGTTTTCTTCTTGTTGTCAAGATGAAGAAGAAGAAGAAAGAATATGATAAGTTAATTAAAAATGGAAAAGAAAATGAATACTTATCATATTCAAACCATGGTTAAGTGTAGAGAATGGATCATGGTTAAGTGGAATGGTTAGGGTTAAGCATGAGACAAATGTGGTCAAACTTTCAACACTTCATGAAGCTTCATGAAAGATACAAAGAAAGCCACCATATCAATTTATCCTTTTAATTTTCAAAAAGAATAAATAAATAAATAAATGAATAAGAAACCCTAATCATCAATTTAACCATGGTTTAATTCTTTACACTTAACCAAATAAGCATGCATCATCAAACATGATACAATCATGTGCACAAAAGTATATCACATATACAACTTGCACAAACCAAGTGAGAGAATCCATTTAAAGTGAACCAATACTAGTTAATGCAAAGTAATATATCAAATATATAATTATACATTAAATCATTAAATCAACACTTGATTTAACGATCCGGTCATATCGCATATAACCGACTAGTATCCTATGTATCGGCTTACTGAATCAATCCTTGATTCGATAACTAGGCTATATCGCATACAACCAATCGATACATTCATCGCGAGAATAGGATACGGTATCATATACACGCATTATTCTCGGTCCCGCACATATCTCATATGCGCTCCTATTTCGTTTCGCTTGAGCCAGGAAACCTCTGTGTAGGACTCTAATGACTCGTCAATACGCCGGCAGCAGGTGATGATCATATCAAACACCCACAAGCCGCAAGCGGTCTGCTAAACGTAACGGCCACCCGGGTATTGAGCGATGAGAAGATCGACGAGCAAGCCCGCTCACACTCCTGTGAATCCAACCAGTAACACTTACCGTACAGTCCGGTCTCGTCGTCTGATATGTCGCATATCTTGCCTAGGGGTGGTAAACGTCAGACCCCAATAGCTCGATAAGTCGTGTCGATATGAGGTCTATAACAGTTCGAGAAACTACTGGTAACACTTACCAGTAAATCTCAGCAACCCTGGCCAGGGATTTCCGGTTATAGCCAATCGAACACAGCGCAACATCAACTCCCTATACCGGGAGAGACGAATCCCCTCCTATCGCTCATTGCCTCCATGTGATTCGGGACTGTACCCAAAAACCACCGTTTTGCATGCCCTCTTGGACGTGGTAAGGTGGAAATCAAAGCACAGTGGGAATCACACAAGACTCTATGACGATCTCGGGTCTACAGACTAACCTGTACCAGTGTCACCAGAGAACTGCCATCTGACGTAAGGTATAATACCATCTGGGAGTTCTTGGCGAGTCCGTCCAGTGTACCCAGTCTTCACTGAGCACCCGTATATCATCTCTGATGTCAAACACCAATGGATATGGGATCATCCATCGCCCATCTGTATGGGTCGAGAAGGTATACGCTAGTCTACTCTGGTATATCGATGCCCCATCTCGATACACCCACGACTAGGGACCTTGAAGGATGTACTTATGGACTACCATATCCCCATTAGTATGATCCGCATCATAGTCCAGGTAGTCAAGTACACATCCTAAGGGCTTTACCAACATGTAATAGAGAGACAATCTGTGTACACGTTAAGGTAAAGAGCAACCAGATAGTATACTATCATGTCGAGCAAGAAAGTCCTCCCTATATATGTCCCAACATCCACTACAATATACATCCTATGTATAGCAATAGCCTCTAGGGCATACATATAACTAACAAAGTATAGTTTTCAACCTACGTTGCACAGGTTTTGAGTTATTAGATTCAGGGGACTCATACAGAGTATTGTATGTTGTCTAGTGTCCATCAGGACAAAGGGATTGGTCATCGTACTATGTTTTGTTTACTTATAACTTCTCTAGTTTTTAGACAAGTGTTTCGTAGAAATATAAGGTCTAAGTTTTGAGATGTTGTGGGTATAGGAATAAAGTAGAGAACCAGGTATCGCAAGTATTAGGATTCTTCAAAGAGATCGAAGATGTAGATACTTGTGATTGGTATTCAGTTGATAGTAATGGTTTTGAGAAACTTGTTTCTCTTTCAGGTTACTCATAATTGGATGTATTTCTAAGTTGAGTAACGCTGATTAGCCTCTCTCCATTAAGTTGATATGCACTGGAGACAGCTGCATGATTAGAATCTGGTTCCAATTAAATAAGTGCTAAAGTTTCTATATTGGATATAGAATGGTTCATATCTTAACGATGTTAAGGTACGGGGAGTTGTCCGGCTTATGCTTAAAACCAGACTCTGGATAACTCAGGGCACGTTTCTGTAATGGCAGTTTGTGGGTTGACCCAGGCTATGTCGAGGGTTGACTTTCTACCATCTGGAAGATCAATGGTGATATTGTTCTTGACTTGCCACAGTTTTAGTAAAATGGATTTTTTCAGAAATTAGTAGTGAGAGTATGGTAGTACTGGAAGTGATTACAGAACCGCAAATGATTACGGAAAATTTAATAGAACCTAAAGATTCAATCAGGTTTGACATTCCATTAGCCACTCCGCAGATATGGTGGGTAACCTCAGACACCCGAGAGGTACTCCGGTAGCCTCAAGGACGGTGACAGGGAGGTTCTTGTTTACCCGGACTTGACACTACTGTTGTTCCAGGCTATGAGACCCGGCAGGAGGTTAAGTATAGCGTCGTTCTAAACTAGCTTTTGAAGTGCATGTATATATTATTCTGCCAGAGGGTTGTTGTGGTCAGTGGGAGCAGCGGAAGCATAGTGGGCAAGTAGCTTATGTCTATTTATAGACTAGAGCAAATATAGCGGAGATAGATCATCTAATTTTGATGTGACAATCATGGCTTTGACTTCTTCAGAATAGGGAATGGATCTGTTAAGAAGGTAGTAGGGTGTGATGTCCTGGTATTTGGATAACATACACAGAGTAGGATATAAAATTCCTATACTACGATCGGTTGTACTGTGGTCGTCACATAGTTGTTTCTCCACAAAGGATATGGATATAATATCTGACATTCTGGTTTCTAGATCTATGGTTTTAGATCTAGATTTGGGTACTTTCCCAATATGGGTGCTTTGACAGTATTCTAATAGTTTTTAGAATAGGTGACTCCTGGCATGGTGGTGTACCTGCAGATGATGGAGTCACCCTCTCTAAAGGTGTCTTACAGACTAAAAGGGAGAGGGATGTGCATGATTGGCATATCACTTGCTTAGGCAATTGAGTCAATCGTGAGATGTCAAGTACCACACCAGATGTTGTTTTTGCACTTGATGCGATAAGTTTATATTAATCCAATTCTGAAGAAACATAAGAAAGCAGTTTTAGAACATAAGTGCATGTTCTGCGGATTTGATGACGGCAGCCTCCTTCGGGAGACGGTTATCATTCCAGGCTTCAAAGGTGACATGGATGACAGAGTGATTGTCAGTGTTATAGTTTTCCCTCTAACGAGGGACAGTATTATGGACAATTGGTCCAAGAGGATACTGTGGGAGGCATGGTGCAGGACACTGATTAGTTTCAGTGATCGATACAGTCTAAGAAGTTTGGATTTGGAGTTCATTCATGAACTAGGTCCCATCAGATATCCAGACATATTCTAAGACAGGTATTACTCAATTCGGGAGATGGCTTTCTCTGCGAACTTGAGATTAAGAGAGAAATAGAAAGAAACATCAGGGCGGATCCACTCATTGAGGTTATTTCTCGAACACAAGAGATTTACAAACGAGCTTTGTGAAACTGATTAGTAAAGGAGTTGGGTGTTCGGTATCACACGGGCTGTGAGTATGCGACATCGTAATAATTAGCCTTAAGTGCAAGTAGGAGATTGTTGGATATAGTGCCCTCAAAGTCAATTATTGGATCGCAGGTACGTGATTGCAATGATTGAGGAGGACCTATACCGGTAGTACAGTCTTACTCGAGATGATAGTATGCTATCTGGTTTGCCTTTATCAGTCGTGTACAGGTTCAGGTGACTGATCACTATTACACGTTGATAGAGCCCTTAGGATCTTGCTTGACTACCAACAGTATGATGGCGATCATATACGTGAGAGTTAGGTAGTCCATAAGCACATCCTTAATTGTGGTCCCTAGTCGTAGGAGTTTCGAGACAGGGCATCGATACTCCGGAGTAGACTAGTGTATACAGTTGAGACCCCGACGAGGGGCGATGGCCGGTCTCACAAGCTACTGGTGTCAGTTGGATCACCTAAGATGTATACAGGTGCTCATTGGGTTATGAGTACACCGGACATGACTCGCCAGGAACCTGCTAGTTGGTATTATACCTAGCGTCAGATAGTAGTTCCCTGGTGACATGTGTACAGGTTAGTTCATCGACCTGAGGTCGTCATTTGTCTCGTGTGAGTTCCCACTGTGCTTTGATTTCTACCCTACCACGGCTCAAAAGAGTCGTGCAAACAGGTTCTTTTTGGGTACAGTCCCGAACCACATGGAGGCAAGTGAGCGGATCGGCAGGGGATTCGTCTCTCCCGGTATTGGTGGTGAGATCGCGCTGTGTCTAGGAGAGCCATTACACATAGCCCTCGGCCGAGACAGGAGATTTACTGGTAGGTACTCCAGTAGTATCTCAGGGTGTTCTGGGCAACACTCCGACACGACTTATACCGCTATTGGGGTCTGACGTTACCAGCCCCCTAGGCCTGATATGCGATACTCATAGACGAACGGACCGGACTGTATGTATATTGTCACTGATAGGCTTAGTAGGGTTCGAGGATTAGTTCTCTCATCGTCTTCCCTTGAGGTCAGTACATGGGCAGCCGTTACGCACTGCTAGTGCTGCTGACGTGCTTATGGTTAAACCTACAGCCAGGGTACTGACGAGTCTTTAGAGTCCCCTACAAATAGTTTCCCAAGTTCGGGCGAAATGTTGTAGAGGCCGTATGGTTTTATGGAAGGGTTCGGAAAATGCACGTGCGTTTACGCACGTGTCATATTTCGGGCAGATAATACTGGTGGGCTTTGGTTTAAGCCGGATCCATGTATTATATTGAGTCGGAATATTTTAGTCTCTCGTATTCGTATTCGGTCGGAATACGGATACAGATATGTATATACAGACGAGGGGTATTTTCGTAATCCGTTATGAGAATATTTTAGAAGATGCATTTCTTTTTGGATTAATCATTTTGGTTTAAATGATTATTTGGTTTTTGGAAATGGTGACTCATTGTTAATGACTCATGATTAGTGACTCATTTGTTCTAGCATGTTCCTTAGCGACTCATGCCAATGAGTCACCAAGTGAGTCATGATAGCATTAAATGAGGTTTGTTTTGTGAAGAGATTTTTTGAGGAGATATTTCTCTTTTAGTTTTTGATAAAAGACTTCAACCCCATTCATCTATTCACATGAGAAGGAAAAGAGAGAAGATTATTATGCTTAGTTTTCTTTTGCTCTCTTAAGTTTTCATGAGTTCATCATTTCCAAACCCTAGCATCTTCTTCAACCTCCACTCTTACCCTCTCATGTGATGAGAACCAAAGAGTGTTTGAGACAATGTATTCTACTCATTCTCTACTTCATCTTGGTCATCTCTTTTAGCAGACTTGATGACCGAGTTGCCTCGGTATAGAGGCGGGAGCCCGTTTAAAGATCCGTAGATGTGGTGCCACCTCGACGAGGAGCAAAGAGATCGGAGTTGCCGCAAAGGAGCGTGGGATGATGGCTAAAGACCGAAGGACTCGGATCGATCGGTATAGTCTTTCTACCTCTTTACAGTTTGTTAGTTTAGCATTAATGAAAAGATCCGGGTTATAGTATGCGATAGCGCCAGTTATAAAAGTTTTTGTTTCGCGTTTGGCGTCTGAATGACGGCCGGGGCGCTACCGTAGACTTACATTATGTTGGTGCCCTAAACATCAAAGGGCCATGATGCCACCGTAGGATGCAGCGGATTGGGATACTTATGAATGAAGCCACCGTGAATTTGGTATAGATGACACCTCTTCGCATGCTCTTCACAATCCCTTATCATGGTTGGCCAGTAATATCTAAGCTGTTTAATTTGAAGAAGCATTTTAGGGCCAGATTGGTGAGCTCCACAGACACCCGAGTGAACTTCTTTCATGACTTTTTGGGCTTCGACCGAGGATAGACACCTGAGCCAGAGTTGGTCGTATGATCTGCGGTATAGCGTATTATTTACAAACATGTATCGAAGAGCTCTCTTCTTCAGCTGAATCCTCACAGATTTTTCTTTGGGCAGCTCGTCGTATTGGAGGTATTCTATGAAAGGTTCTCTCTAATCGGGCTCGTCTTAAATGATCGGAGTTTCTTCGGCAAGATTATTCTCTTGTTCTATGCTTCCTTCTTCATGCAAAGAGACTGGAGGTAGAATTTTCCGGCTTCTGACTGTTATCAAAATTTCATCCATATTGGGATCAGCCAACTCTTTGGCTAAGTGAGCGAGTACGTCAGCTTTTCCATTCAACGCCCTAGGAACTCTCATCAGTTCAATATGGGTGAACTGTTTCATGAGCTCTACCACTTGGCTTTTGTACCGAGCTATCTCGGATTTGTATATCTTATAGTCGCCACTTACATGGTTGACGACAAGCTGGGAATCACCGTAGACTCGTAGCCAAAGGATTTCCATTTCTATGGTGAGATCCAAACCAGCTATCAGAGTTTCGTACTCAGCCTCGTTGTTTGTGCGAGGCTCGGTGAGAACAAAAGAACTTCGTAAGGATCCTATTGAAAGCGTGATGAACACCAATCCTATCCCTTATCTGTGGGACGCTTGATTTGCTGGAGGTTCTTATTGATGAGGCTCTGTCAAAGTAGAGCTCCCAACATGGCTCGTCATCCTCGAGGTGCAGCACTTGTTCGTCGGGTAACTCGCAATTGAATGGTGACCCTTCTGGTATAGGATGAGCAACAAGGAAGTTGGCGAGGACTTTCCCTTTTACTGCTCTCTGAGGAGTAGATTATGTCAAATTCAAGCAGCAGCCCATCTTTCCATTCTACCGGCTAGGCTTGCTTTGGTCATTAAGTGTTTGAGCAGGTCGACCTTTGAGATTAGTATAACCCGATGAGCAAGAAGATACTGTCTTAGCTTTTTCATGGCAAATATTAGGACATGCACAGCTTTTTGATTGGGGAATAGTTATGTTCCACCCCGACTAATGTTCGACTGAGGTAGTAGAGGGCATTCTCTTTTCCCTTCTCATTATTCTGGACGAGGAGTGCACCGAGTGACTCATCTAGCGCGGCAGTATAGAGAATCAACGGTTTATTTGGGATCGGAGCAGCAACCACTGGAAGGTGCAACATGTACTGTTTGATATTTTCAAACGCTTATTGACATTCGGCATCCCATACGAAAAGAGCTCCTTTCTTCACGAGCTTCGAGAAAGGCCGACATCTCCCCGATAGGTTCGAGATGAACCTTCGTATGTAAGCGAGTTTTTCTTGCAAGGATCTTAGCTGTGTCAGATTCTTTGGAGGAGGCATCCCCATAATGTCCTTTATCTTTGATGGGTCAACTTCGATCCCCCGTTGTCGGACTATGAAGCCCAAGGATTTTCCCGACGACATACCAAAAGCACACTTCAGAGGATTCATCTTCAGATCATGTTCCCTCAGCCTGGTGAAAACGGTCCTGAGGTCTTGGATGTGGTCGGCCTTGGCTTTAGTCTTGACGACCAAATCATCAACACAATATTCGACGACTTTATGGATTAAGTCGTCAAAGATCTTGGTCATTTCCCTTTGATATGTGGCGCCTGCATTCTTCAGTCCAAATGAAATCATTTTGTAACAGTATATGCCTATCGGGGTTCAAAATGCTGTATGCTTCTAATCCTCAGGCGACATTTTTATCTGATTGTACCCAGACGAACCATCCATGAAAGTGAACAGCTCGTAATTTGAGGTGTTATAGACCATCGTTTCCATGACTGGAAGCGGGAAATCATCTTTAGGGCATGCCTTGTTAAGGTCCCTAAAATCAACGCAGACTCGGATCTGCCCATTCTTTTTTTTTTCACTGGGATGATGCATACAATCCAGTTCGCATATTTCTCTTCTCTGATGAAACCGGCTTCGATGAGTTTCTTGGTTTTCTCGATGACCTTTTCTTCCAGTTCTCTTCTCATTCTTCGAGAAGCTTGTTTGATTGGCTTGGCATCAGGAGATATAGCCAGCTTATGCATGGCCACTTTAGGGGAGAGGCAAAGCGTTTCTTTGTATGTCTACGCGAAGCAGTCGACGAACTCATGCTGCAGGGCGATTATCTGCTCTTTCATTTCCTCAGACAAGAGTGAGCTGATGTAGGTCGGCCTTAGATTATCAGGCATTACCAAATCAACCTCGGTTAGCTTGTCGAAGGTTGCTTATCTGCCATCTTCGAACTCTTAAGGGGCATCTTTTTGCTCGGCTAGCTCGTCTTCATCATTTGACTCTTCGCTGGCTTCAGTAATATGGATCATGTAGCATGCCTTGATGTCATGTTGAATGAAACATATGCCCCGTCTATCTGGGATTCATCCATCGATGAGTGCTCAGACCTGAGGCGGGTGCCACATCTCCTCATAAAACTTCTTTTCGGAGTTTTTTTTTATATAACCGACATTCACACTTTTTAAAATATTCCCGCATCTCTGGCGCATAATATCTAGGGTTTAGGACGACTCTTATACATCTTTCATAGGGAAGGCATGTGAAAGACAAATCGTCTAGGTGCACTACAGGATTTGACCTAAAAAACAGGATTCTCTTCTGTCCACTCTTTCTTCCGGAAACGTAGAAGGTCTTCAGCTGGTCCACAGTGGAGACTGACAATGCATCGAGCTCTTTTCACATCTGCTCCGGCACCCTTATGACGGCCGGGGACCTTTCCGTAACTTTGAAGGTCTCTCTTAGCTTCGCTTTTTGCATGAGAGCCCGATTTGCACATCTGTTGCAAGACGGATCCTCTTCTTCTGATTCTTTAGTGTCGCTGCCTAAACGAGGGCGATTTTTGCTTCTAGATGAGCCTTCAATATCAGACTAGTCTGTATCACTACCGAAATGAGGGTGATTTTTATGGAAGGACCGACATCCAGTGTCGGGTTCATCAGTGTCACTGTCGAAACGCAGACGTACTTGGGGTTTTTGCTTTTGAAAGCGACAACCTATTCATATTTGCTTTTGAGTTTCGAGGCCATTCTGGCTTTGGTCGGTCATAGCTCAGGACTTTTGAGGTTCACAAAGTACCGAGAATCTTCGTATCGGACTTCATGCACACCGAATGGCTGGATGTCCCCGTCAATGCGACTTTCTTTGCCATTTTTAGTATACTTCATGCACCTATGGAGAGTTGACGGAACGATTCTATAATCGTGAAGCCACGATCGTCCTAGGAGGATCTTATTGGACATGTCGGCGTCGATCATGTATATCTTAGCTTTGGTTTGTAGGTCCCCAAATACGATCGGCAAAGCAATGAATCCCAGAACTTGCTGGCAGTTTTGATTAAAGCACTAGATGACAATCCTCTCCCTTGACAGTTGTCGGAAGTCCATTGGTAAACTCTTTAGAGTCCGCAAGTTCATGATGTTCACTGAGGACCCCAGATCAATCAATATGCGATTAATCCAATCTCTATCGCTGTACCCTGCCACGTAAAGCGGTCGGTTGTGCTCAGTTGTTCCCAGTAATAGGTTCATCCTTAAATGTGACCACGGCTGTTTGCAGTGTGTACTAGGTCTCTTTCATATTAATTTCCGCAAAGCGAGCCTGGTACCGCTCGGTGTTTTGTAGAGCATGAATAAGAATATCTTTAAGATCCTTGGACAGGACTAGAGCATCATAGATGCTTAAGAGAAATGGAAGCTTCCGGAGATGATCTAAGATATTACAGTCTACTGGGGAAGGACTCGAGTCTTCATGAGCATGCTCTCTTCCATATTCTTTATTAGCGACTTGTTTTTCCTCCCCTTTTGGGTCATTGCCTTGATTTGGCGGTAGAGCTTTACCGCTTCTGAGCTAGATTTGGTTGGCCTTTGTGGCGGGCTCCTTGTTCTCTTCAGGAAAAAAAAGTTCTTCCTCAGAATCGCTACCAAGGTGGACAACATAGCAGGCCACTATAGGGATCTCGTCATTAGAGTCTTCTTCTAGCTCCTCCAGAATCTCAGCCGCTACTACGGGGAAGAACTCCTTTAATTAAATTAGATTTCTTTCCTTTTGTTCATAGTCTTCAAGGGATTCGATATATTTTTGAATGGTCGATCTCCCTGCAGACACTTTTTCATGTCTAGCTGCACTTTTCTTCTTCTTGAGCTTTTTAGATTTTGAGCCTGATTGAGCCGAAGTGGAAGCTGGAACGATGGGCTCCTTATGCCCCTCCCATTCTATTCTGGTCTCCTTCTGAAGTAGCTTTAGCATCTTCTTTGTCTTTTTGGACATGTGCATGCTCCATGGAGGTTGCGGCGAGTCGGATTCATTTCTCGGGGCAGCGGATTCAGCTCTCTACTCCCAAAAGGCTTCAGCTTCTGTCTGTATAAAGTTGGTGGTTACAACTTGATTGTTCACTAACACACTCTTGGATAGCTCGATCTTTCCGGTCTTATTTTGCTTTTCGACCCAGTCTTTGAAAATATAGCAATTCTCGATCGCATGGCTCACTACTTTATGTTACGAGCAATACATGGGATTGTCGGTCATTTTTGCTTTGCTAGGTGTCTTGGACTCCGGCAATTGTAGGCCATTGTTCAAGGCATCCATGAATATCTTGCGGACCTTGTCCCTCCTGAAAGAGTAGAATTTGTTCTTTTTTCCTCTAGGGAAAGCCCTTCTCTTCCTAGCACTGGATTTTGAGCTCGGTCTGTTTTTGACCCGCCCGCCTTTCTCTTATCTTCACCGTCAGACGCATTAAAGGCGTTGGTCTTGTTGAAGATCACACTTTTACGGCTGTCGTCTTTTCTGCTCTTCCAAGACTTGTCACCTTGAGATTTCGGGGTAGACACTTGTTTCGAGCGTTCCAACATTTGTACTCTCTTGGTCAGCTCCTGAAACGTCTTGAGGCCTGCTGTACATAAGAATGTGACCATCCAATTGCTGAGGTTCCTAATTAGGAGGCTGATGGATTGGTCCTGCTCTAGCGGCGGTTCGCACTTGACAGTGAGGTTGCGCCATCCGGCAATAAAGTCCGTGTTGCTTTCGTTTTTCTTCGGCTTGGTTATCACGAGGTCAGCGATGGAGATTTTTTCACTAACACTCATGAATTTTTGCCGAAACAGAGATCGCATTTAGGCGAAAGTAGTGACGGACCCGTCTGGTATACTTGTGTACCGGTCGAAAGTGACACTAGTCAGGCTGTTTAAAAACTGACGAAGAAAGAGCGCATCGTTGCCCCATGTATTTCTGCACGACGCTTTAAAGTGGGCGAAGTGCTGATTTGCGTTTCCTGTCCCGTCAAATCTTCCGAACTTAGGAATGATATAGCCGCTCGGGAACTCGATCAGATCGTACTGTGCGGGATATGGCTGCCCACTACTGCCAATTTCTTTCTGAGCTTTGGTTTCGGTCGCCAATGTTTTAACCTTGCTGGTAACCAAATCCATTATCCGATCTTGTGTTAGCGGGATAGTGCTATCTGGGGCCAAGGCATCCCCCGAAGCGGAATGTGGCCGACTTTCGTGTGGCTCGCCTATACTCAGACCTTAAAGGACAAGCATTGGTTGCTTCGGGTCATTATCACCCGGCTCATGAGTGGAAACTTGTGCTTGATTGGATGGCGTCCAGGAAAGTTGAGCCGTGAGCTACATCACGACATTCGTCAAGTCGACGATTTTGGAGTAAAGCTTGGCCATCTCTTTATCTTTGCTCCTGAGCTGTTTTCGGAGCTCTTGAAGCAGCTCTTGCCTTGTGGTCCTGGGGAAGAATGTTAGCTCTTCCTCGTTGTCCGAGCTTGACTCCATATGGAATGAGGGGTCTTTCTGCCTATCGGCCTCATCGAGAGGGTTTTCATCATCCCGAGGAGGAGGATGATCTTGGGAAGCGCCAACCACATTCAAGCCAGATTGGGCTTAGGATTGGTGGCCCCATCTTTGCTTTTACTGCGCAAGTTATCGCTGGGTCGTTCCCCTGCCATATAGATCGTATGGATAACATATCCGGCTGTCTTTTCATTATTGACAGCTGATTTCGTGGACCGCTGTCGTGGCCCTTCTGTTTCGGTAACGGACAATCGATTGAAGATGGATAGCCTGACCGGATTCTTGAATGGTGCTGGCGCTTCTTTTCTGGATTTGCCCCGCTGCTTTCATGTGGCACAGAGCGCCTGATAGTCTTTTAAAGAGACAGTGTCATGCTCTCTCTGTTGGGGCTTGGATATGTCTTTTTGTAGCATCGTTCGTGTAAGTCCACGTTACCTCTCCCGGTAATTACGGGCTTGGGGAAATGATGAAAAACGATTTTCAAGAGGTGGTAACATGGACTCAAAAATACGGATCTTTGTTAAACAACTAACTAACAACCTAACTTGAGTTTTACCTACTCGGTTAGGGGGCTATACCTTTCTTGAACTCCTTCGTCTTCAACTCTTTCCGGTGTACGGATCGGCCTCACCTCGTCGTCTCCTTGCGCCGAAGATGGATCCACCTGAAAGCTTCTACCTTTGGCTTCTTCTTCGAACTTGAAGAAACTAGAACACTTGGTTTGCTAAACCTTGTGAACTAGGATGAGTAGAGAAGTGATTTGGGTTTTCTTTTATCTCTAAGGCAATGTTTCTCAACTCATGAGAGGGTGTTGCCTTGAGCTAGAGAGAGAGCAAGAGGAAGAGCAAGAGGGAGAGCTCAAGCAAGAGAGAGAAATGAAAATAAGAGAATGAGTAACTCTTTTGCCATCCAAGCTCTCATAATCCAAAACCATCATAACAAAAATAGTAATCAAGTATTATGTGATGGTTCAAGTCAAAATGGCTATATCATTTCATGCACTCATTTTGCAAAAACAAACAAGCAAGCAAAAGTCTTTGCCATGAAATGATAGCCATTGTCATGATGATGGTCAACTAGTCCAACCTAATCAACCGGTCAACAAAGTCAACAAGTCAACAAAGTCAACCCCTCAACAACCATGTCACCATAATACTTAATTAATATTATTGTTAATTATATTTCTTATTCTCATTAGGGTTTAGCCAAAAGTCAACAGTCAACAGTCAACAGTCAACAGTCAACAACCCCAATGAGAATCCTCTGCCTCTGTCTCTCTATCAACTGTGCATACACACCAGCATCCGCGTTCCGAGGAACACGAATACAAACGAGATAAAACCAATCCCAAAAAGTACACTAGGATCTGGCTTAAACCAAAGCCTGCTAGTGTTAACTGTCCGGACACCAAACGTGCACAAGTGCACGGATGTGACCGAACCCTGTCGCAAAACCATCCAACCTGTCGCAAAACCATGCGACCTCTACTCTTTTGCCTAAAGGCGAATAGCTTTCTGTGTGGGACTCTAAAGACTCGACACTACGCTGGCAGTGGGTTTAACCACAGACTACAAGCGGCACTAGCTGTGCGTAACGGTCCCCAGGTAGATGCCGACAAGAAGACGGACGAGGTGAAACCCATCTGAACTCCTACTGAGCCTGAATGTGACAATCTCTATACAGTCCGGTCTGTTCGTCTGATACATCGCATGGCGGGCCTAGGGGACGGTAAACGTCAGTCCCCTAATAGCGGTACAAGTCGTGTCGGAGTGAAGCCCAGAACACCCTGAGATAACACTGGAAACCTACCAGTATATCTCGCTTGCCCTGGCCAGGGACTACTCGTGTAATGGCTCTCCTAGACACAGCGCGATGTCAACCCCCAATACCGGGAGAGACGAATCTTGTCTAACCGTCACTGCCTCCAAGTGCTTCGGGACTGCACCCAAAAACTACCTATTTGCACGACTCCTTTGAGCCGTGGTAGGGTAGTAATCAAAGTACAGTGGGAACACACTCGAGGCAAAGTGACAGTGTCAAGTCAGTGGACTAAGCTGTACTCATGTCACCTGGGAACTGATAACTGATGATAGGTATAGTACCAACCAACAGTTCCCGACGAGTCCTGTCCAGTGTACTCGTTGTAAGTCTATGGTAGCGCCCCGGCCGTCTACAGACGCCAAATTCGGAACAAAAAACTTTTAACTGGCGCTATCGTATACTTTAACCCGGATCTGCCATTATTGCTAAACTAACAAACTGTAAAGAGTGTAGAAAGGTTATACCGAACGATCCGAGTCCTTCGTTCTTTAACCATCATCCCACGCTCCGTTGCGGCTTCTCCGTTCTCGTCGATCTCCGATCTGCTCGTCCAGGTGGCACCACGTCACTGATTCTTTAAACGGGCTCCCGCCTCTGACTTGAGGCAACTCGGTCGTCAAGTTTGCTAAAAGAGACGACCAAGAATGATGTAGAGAATGAGTAGATGACTTTGTCTCACTTCGTCCAAGTCCGTGGACGATCGGTTAATGAAGTTGCCGAGGGAATTGGGTGATGGAATGAAATGAGCTGTGAAATTCCATACACCCCAAAATCTATCATAATCTTTTTCTACCATCTTTTTCAAGTGAGAGAGAGCGAGAGAGGAGGGGGAAGGGGCCGGCCATATATAGGGAGGAGGAGGGTGAGTGTAGGAGCAAAGGGGTGAGCATAAGGATAAATATCAACAACAAATATCCTTAAGCATAACAAAACTCATTAATGAAATGAATGACTCACTAAACCTAGTCATCCATTCATTAATGCAACCAATGAAAACACAACACCATTTAACCTAGTCATCACCTTTTAGAACCTTCTAGAAGCATGACTCACCCTATCCAAGAAAAGATAAATCCGTCTTTAACCGAATGTTAAAAGACGGCTGATAGAAAACTGAAAACTGGCAACTTCCAAAAGTGATCCTGAAACGACTTTCAGGATAACCCCGTAACTGTATAAATATACCCGCATTTGTATTACGACCGAATACAAATGCAACTGAGACAAAGATATTATAACTACTCAATATAATACTCAGATCCGGCTTAAACCAAAGCCGAGTAGTATCATCTGCCCGAAAAATAACTCGTGCGTAAACGCACGTGCATTTTCCGAACCCTGCCATAAAACCATACGGCCTCTACAACGTTTCGCCCGAACTTGGGAAACTGTCTGTGGGGAACTCTAATGACTCGTCAGTACCCTGGCAGTGGGTTTAACCATAAACCGTCAGCGGCACTAGCAATGCGTAACGGCTGCCCATGGACTGACCTCAAGGGAGGCCGATGAGCGAACTCATCCGGAAACCCTACTGAGCCTAACAGTGACAATGTATATACAGTCCGGTCCGTTCGTCTATGAGTATCGCATATTTGCCGAGGGGGATAGAAACGTCAGACCCCCAATAGCAGTATAAGTCGTGTCGGAGTGTAGCCCAATAACACCCTGAGATACTACTGGAGTACCTACCAGTAAATCTCCTGCCATGGCCATGGACTATGTGTAATGGCTCTCCTAGACACAGCACGACCTCAGGTCGATGAACTAACCTGTACACATGTCACCAGGGAACTGCTATCTGACGATAGATATAGTACTAACTAGCAGATTCCCGGCGAGTCCTGTCCGGTGTACTCATAACCCAATGAGCACCTGTATACATCTTAGGTGATCCAACTGACACCAGTGGCTTGTGAGACCGGCCACCGCCCCTCGTCGGGGTCTCGACTGTACACACTAGTCTACTCCGGAGTATCGATGCCCTATCTCGAAACTCCCACGACTAGGGACCACAATTAAGGATACGCATATAAACCACCCAACTCTCACGTATATGATCGCCATCATACTGTTGGTAGTAAAGCAAGATCCTAAGGGCTCTATCAAAGTGTAACATGTAATCAGTCACCTGAACATGTACACGACTGATAAAGGCAAACCAGATAGCATACTATCATCTTGAGTAAGACTGTCCTACCGGTATAGGTCCTCCACAATCATTGCAATCACGTACATGTGATCCAATAATTGACTCTGAGGGCACTATCTCCAACAATCTCCCACTTGCACTCAAGGCTAATTATTGCAATGTCGACTACTCACAGCCCGTGTGAAATCGAACATCCAACTCCATTACTAATCAGTTTCACAAAGCCCGTTTGTAAAACTATTGTGTTTGAGAAATAGCCTCAATGAGTGGATCCGCCTAGATGTTTCTTTCTATATCTCTCTTAATCTCAAGTTCGCGGAGAAAGCCATCTCCCGAATCGAGTAATACCTGTCTTAGAATATGTCTGGATATCTGATGGGACCTAGTTCATAAATGAACTCCAAATCCAAACTTCTTAGACTGTATCGATCACTGAACCTAATCAGTATCGGCACCATGCCTCCCACAGTATCCTCTTAGACCACCTGTCCATAATACTGTCCCTCTTCGTCAGAGGGAAAACTATAACTCTGACAATCACTCTGTCAACCATGTCACCTTTGAAGCCCGGAATGATAATCGTCTCCCGAAGGAGGCTGCCGTCATCAAATCCGTAGAACATGTACTTATGTTCTAAAACTGCTCCCTTATGTTTCTCCAGGATTGGATTAATACAAACTTATTGCATCTAGTGTAAAAACAACATTTGGTGTGGTACTTGACATCTCATGATTGACTCAATTGCCTAAGCAAGTGATCTGCCAATCATGCACATCCCTCTCCCCTTTAGTCTATAAGACACCTTTAGAGAGGGTGACTCCATCACCTGCAGGTACACCACCATGCTAGGAGTCATCTATTCTAAAGACCATTAGAATACTGTCAAAGTACCCACATTGGGAAACTACCCAAATCCAGATCTAAAACCATAGATCCAGAAACCAGAATGTCAAATATTATATCCATATCCTGTCTGGAGAAACAACTGTGTGACGACCACAGTACAACCGATCGTAGTATAGGAATTTTACTTCCTACTCTGTGTATGTCATCCAGATACCATGACATCACACCCTACTACCTTCTTAACAGATCCATCCCCTATCCTGATTGAAGTCAAACCCATGACTGTCACATCAAAATTAGATGATCCATCTCCGCTATAACTGCTCAGGTCTATAAATAGACATAAGCTACTTGCCCACTAAACTTCCGCTGCTCCCACTGACTACGACAAACCCTCATACTGGGTCTCATATCCTGGAACAATAGTAGTGTCAAGTCTGGGTAAACAAGATCCTCCCTGTCACCGTCCTTGAGGCTACCGGAGTACCTCTCGGGTGTCTGAGGTTACCCATCATATCTGCGGAGTGGCTATTGGAATGTCAAACCTGATTGAATATATAGGTCCTATTAAATTTTCCGTAATCGTTCGCGGTTCTGGAATCACTTCCAGTTCTACCATACTCCCGCTACTGTTTTCTGAAAAAGTCCATTTTACTAAAACTGTGGCGAGTCAAGAACAATATCACTATTGATCTTCCAAATGGTAGAATATCAACCCTCGTCATAGCCAGGGTCAACCCACAAACAGCCATTACAGAAACGTGCCCTGAGTTATCCAGAGTCTGGTTTTAAGCATAAGCTGGACAACTCCCCGTACCTTAATATCTTTTAAGGTATGATCCATTCTATATCCAATATAGAAACTTTGGCACTTATTTAATTGGAACCATATTCAAACCATGCAACTGTCTCCAGTGCATATCAACTTAATGGAAAGAGGCTAATCAGCATTACTCAACTTAGGAATCCATCCAATTATGAGTAACCTGAAAGAGAAACACGTTTCTCAAAACCATCACTATCATCTGAATACCAATCACAAGAATCTACATCTTCGATCTCTTTGAAGAATCCCGATACTTGTGACACCTGGTTCTTTACTTTATTCTTATACCCACAACTTCTCAAAACTTAGACCTTGTATTTCTACGAAACACTTGTCTAAATACTAGAGAAGTTATAAGTAAACAGAACATAGTACGAGGACCTACCCCTTTGTCCTAATGGACACTGGACAACATACAATACTCTGTATAAGTCCGCTGAGTTTAAGCAACTCAAAACCTGTGCGTCGTAGGTTGAAAACTGTACCCTGGTGATTTCCTCAAATATCACCAATTACAACGAATTCCGATATAATGAGGATAATCACCTAATTCCCAATAACTTACTCCCACTCATCATCTGTAAAACCATACAGATATGAGAATGAAACCCGGTAAATACATACCCTTGGAGTAAGTATCTAATCGGGAAAACAGTTTTCCTTTAGCAGTGCACTGAAACATGAAAATGTTTCGTAGGGGTATCCTGGTATTCATAGTAATGCCTCTTCCATAATCCAATTCATGACTTCAACCGTATATCTCTTTGCCATCTCTCCTAATCCCTTTATTTGTCTTAAGTCATTACCTTCTGTACACCATCGTTAGGCTAAATGGTTTTCTTCCTTCCCTACCGTTCGACACCAGCCTATGGTTTGGAAGAAGACTATCCAGTAAGCATAATAGGTGTACCCTCCTAAACCAAGGAGTACTCGTACCTTGAGAGAAGGTGATGATAAAAGACATCTGAATAATACCTTATTCTTTTAAAGGTGAAATAGGAGTGGCGATGAAGTACGCGGTTTGGTCGCGAATGATAACAGACGCAATTTACTTTGCCCTCTTTCTAATCCCTTTATTTTGTCTTTACATATTACCTTCTGCACACCCTACTTAGGCTAATTGGTTTTCTTCATTCCCTACCTTTCGGCACCTGCCTATGGTTTGGAATAAGACTATCCAATAAGCGTAATAGGTGTACTCTCCTAAACCAAGGAGCCCTCGCAACCTGAGAGAAGGTGATAATAAAAGACAACCGAATAAACCAATTCCATTTCTCCTGAACCTGGATCCATCCTCGAAGAAGTCCCTTCGAGTTCGTATATAACCATACGATGGATCTATCCAATGGAAGTGGATATCCGTAGTAATACGGGTGTTCTGAGAAATTCAAAGGGTAAAAGAAGGAGTGGCAATGACTTATGCAACATAGACAATCCAAAAGCCAGTATTTTAAGAAGGCTCGGTCAACCTGGTCACTGAGTCATAGTCTAGGGTCGGTCAAAGGTCGCAGCCAAAGAGAGAGAGAAAAGAAACACTCTGCGTGCACTCTAACCTAGATCAGAATGGTTATCACTTTATCTAATCCGGAAACCTCCCACTGTCCTGTCAAATTCTCCTCCAAACCTAAAGAAGAATCAATCGGGATCACCCGAAGAGTAAACCAACTCATCAGTAGGAATCGGGATCCAACTCTCATCGCATGATAACGTGATGGAATGCATCCACGTTACTCATACTCCAGAAGGTATGCGCATACTTGGCAAGTTTCAGTTTCTTTAGAAACTCCCGATATGATTTTTGCCCCATGCTCTTATAACCTTGGCGTTGGTCAAAATGTCATAAGTCACATGCCAAGTTCTACCCGTCACTATCTTGTTAATTTTAACCCACCCGCACATGCCCTTGACGTTGGCCAAAATGGCAGAACGACTGTCCCAAACTAACTCATCTATCTATACAACAATTGAATACCCAGCAGCTACCAAACACTATGCCTTGGCGTTGGTCAAAATACATAGCTTGAATACTACTGAATACCCAAAAGAAGTGACGGAGGGCTACGGCTGGTTTTTGGCGAAAAACCTTTAACGTAACGAACTTGATATCGCTGAAGGAACCTGATAGCTTTTTAAAATATAGTGGCGAAAACCTTTTGCTAAAGAGGTCACTCCCGGTGAAGGGATCTCGGCTCTTTCCTCGTGGAATGAGGTGCAGGATATTCCACAGAATACCACGATGCAAAGCAACATGTAATCGACTATAGTGAAGTTATTACCCTGACGCAAACTTCTGCCCAAGGGGTCAGTCCCGGTGAAGGGATATCGGCCCTTGCCACGTCGAATGAGGTGCAGGATATTCCACTGAATACCGCTATGCAAAACAAAAGGAAACGTCTTTGTAATAACACTTTTTAAATTTGTTCCAACAACTGCAAACAGGTTTGTTTTACTTTGCATTGATCAGAATCAACGCAGTCCCATCAATCAATCACACCAGAAAAGAACGAAAATAAAATGTACGTATATGCCATCCGCATTCGTCACTGGGTCCCGTCATTACCCGTTAGGTTACTTAACTAACGACAGAGCGGGGACTGGACTAGCGCGGGTGTAAAACATATACAACATCTAATAGTATATAAACCAATATACAATAATCGCTCCAGGCGTGATAATATGCAACATTATAGAAAAGTAATAAGCATCACAGAACAATACAGATGATCTGGGATCCCCGAGTTTCACAGAGCCGCTGCTGAAACTCGACGTTCCCCTGTCGTGTGGATAGCCTGTGCAATGAAACCTAGACCCCTACGGGTGCGGCAAGTTACCCGCCAAAACCTGAAGCGAGGCAGCCCCCTACAGCATAGTGAATGGACCACCCAGCACTTCACGGAATCCGGTAATCTTGGGCACCCCTCCTTGGGTCAACCTGTACCCCCTACGAGTGCGGCGAATAGTCTGCCAATTCTATAGTGGGGCCCCTCTGCCTCTCAAAGCCATGAGATGCAGACCCGTTACCCCTCCAGAACCCGGCTATCCGTGCACTCCGTCGCGGGGCAAAACCTAGTACAGTAATGAAAAATAGTACAACAGGTACATCGACCGCAACCTGGTCGTGCCCCAAAAGAATATTATACAAAAGGCAGTGACGGCAGTCCACAAGTTGGACGCTCGCCCCGCAATATCAAATGTACAAATAAACTCAAACTGCACTACCATTGCACACTGCTATCCACCACGACAAATCCGCAACATCACAGCACAACACAGAACATCAACGCGAATGTCACGTTCGCAAACCCGTCTAAAAGAACTATAGCAATCAGACGCGGTTTACCGATCAAATGACATTCCCGGTCGGAGATATAATGTAAGCGCTGTAAACTAACATGTTTAAATTTCGATCGACTAAATATCATGAAGTGGGCCCCACGCAAATCTGCTGAACAGTAACAAAACCTGGGCCCAAAAGATATATACCAAAACCCCCAATTTCCAGAGGAGAACACACTGTACAAATTTGGGAGCATGATCTTACCAAATGGCCGCGGATGCGCGGCCAAACCATGGGTTTGGCCGCGTTTCCGCGGCGGGTTGGTGGAATCACGTGCCCAAATTTTGTCGGTGTTCTTATAAAACCCTGCACAGATTTCTGTGATATGTGGAATATTTTTAGGACACCATTTAAAATCGACAGAAACTGTGAAAATGAAAAAATGCGGTTTTTGATTTCCGGTTCGATCGATGTTTTAAACGCGTTAGCACAAGTTAGTATAGCAAAATGGTGAGGCTCTGATACCACTGTAAGTCTACGGTAGCGCCCCGGCCGTCTACAGACGCCAAATGCGGAACAAAAAACTTTTAACTGGCGCAATCGTATACTTTAACCCGGATCTGCCATTATTGCTAAACTAACAAACTGTAAAGAGTGTAGAAAGGTTATACCGAACAATCCGAGTCCTTCGTTCTTTAACCATCATCCCACGCTCCGTTGCGGCTTCTCCGATTTCGTCGATCTCCGATCTGCTCGTCCAGGTGGCACCACGTCACTGATTCTTTAAACGGGCTCCCGCCTCTGACTTGAGGCAACTCGGTCGTCAAGTTTGCTAAAAGAGACGACCAAGAATGATGTAGAGAATGAGTAGATGACTTTGTCTCACTTCGTCCAAGTCCGTGGACGATCGGTTAATGAAGTTGCCGAGGGAATTGGGTGATGGAATGAAATGAGCTGTGAAATTCCATACACCCCAAAATCTATCATAATCTTTTTCTACCATCTTTTTCAAGTGAGAGAGAGCGAGAGAGGAGGGGGAAGGGGCCGGCCATATATAGGGAGGAGGAGGGTGAGTTTAAGAGCAAAGGGGTGAGCATAAGGATAAATATCAACAACAAATATCCTTAAGCATAACAAAACTCATTAATGAAATGAATGACTCACTAAACCTAGTCATCCATTCATTAATGCAACCAATGAAAACACAACACCATTTAACCTAGTCATCACCTTCTAGAACCTTCTAGAAGCATGACTCACCCTATCCAAGAAAAGATAAATCCTTCTTTAACCGAATGTTAAAAGACGGCTGATAGAAAAATGGAAACTGGCAACTTCCAAAAGTGATCCTGAAACGACTTTCATGATAACCCCGTAACTGTATAAATATACCCGCATTTGTATTACGACCGAATACAAATGCAACTGAGACAAAGATATTATATCTACTCAATATAATACTCGGATCCGGCTTAAACCAAAGTCGTTTAGTATCATCTGCCCGAAAAATAACACGTGCGTAAACGCACGTGCATTTTCCGAACCCTGCCATAAAACTATACGGCCTCTACAACGTTTCGCCCGAACTTGGGAAACTGTCTGTGGGGAACTCTAATGACTCGTCAGTACCCTGGAAGTGGGTTTAACCACAAACCATCAGCGGTACTAGCAATGCGTAACGGCTGCCCATGGACTGACCTCAAGGGAGGCCGATGAGCGAACTCATCCGGAAACCCTACTGAGCCTAACAGTGACAATGTATATACAGTCCGGTCCGTTCGTCTATGAGTATCGCATATCTGCCTAGGGGGCTAGAAACGTCAGACCCCCAATAGCAGTATAAGTCGTGTCGGAGTGTAGCCCAATAACACCCTGAGATACTACTGGAGTACCTACCAGTAAATCTCCTGCCACGGCCATGGACTATGTGTAATGGCTCTCCTAGACACAGCACGACCTCAGGTCGATGAACTAACCTGTACATATGTCACCAGGGAACTGCTATCTGACGATAGATATAGTACTAACTAGCAGATTCCCGGCGAGTCCTGTCCGGTGTACTCATAACCCAATGAGCACCTGTATACATCTTAGGTGATCCAACTGACACCAGTGGCTTGTGAGACCGGCCACCGCCCCTCGTCGGGGTCTCGACTGTATACACTAGTCTACTCCGGAGTATCGATGCCCTGTCTCGAAACTTCCACGACTAGGGACCACAATTAAGGATATGCATATAAACCACCCAACTCTCACGTATATGATCGCCATCATACTGTTGGTAGTAAAGAAAGATCCTAAGGGCTCTATCAAAGTGTAACATGTAATCAGTCACCTGAACATGTACACGACTGATAAAGGCAAACCAGATAGCATACTATCATCTTGAGTAAGACTGTCCTACCGTTATGGGTCCTCCGCAATCATTGCAATCACGTACCTGTGATCCAATAATTGACTCTGAGGGCACTATCTCCAACACTCGTAACCTAACGAGCACCCGCATACTATCTCAAGTACGACGTACTGACGGCTGTGTGACAGACCGTCTCCCATACTGGGATTAGAAGCGCATACGCTAGTCTACTCCGGAGTATCGATGCCCTGTCTCGATAGTCCTGCGACTAGAGACCTGCATAAGGATGTGCTTGTAGATTACCCAGCCCCTACGAGTGTGACTGCCATCACAACGCTGGTAATCAAGCTAAGATCCTAAGGGCTCCACTAATGTGTATAGGTGATATACTAAAATAAACACATGTACACATTAAAGCAGAAACAAACCAAGTAGCATACTACTATATTGAGTAAGATTGTTTATACAAGGTGAATATCCCAAGCTTCCATCAAGTAATATACAAACTAGTATGATACAGTAATGGTCTCTAGGGCATATACACTAACAATCTCCCACTTGCACTAAGGCCATGTACTGGCGTATCGAAGACCTATCATCTCGATTAGCCGCTCGAACTGAGTCTGGGGTAAGGCCTTTGTGAGTGGATCAGCAGTGTTATCTTCCGTAGAAACTCTCCGAACCTCAATCTCCTGGCGACCCACGATCTCCCTGATCAGGTGATACCGCCTCAAGATGTGTCTGGATCTCTGATGGGACCTGGGTTCCTTCGCTAAAGCTATAGCCCCGTTGTTGTCGCAATACAGCGGTATTGGATCAACAATGGACGGAACCACTTGAAGTTCAGTTAAGAACTTCCTTATCCAGACGGCTTCTTTTGCGGCATCTGCAGCAATGATATATTCCTCTTCCATCGTCGAGTCAGCAACGGTTTCCTGTTTGGAACTCTTCCAACACACCGCCCCTCCATAGAGGGTAAAGACATAACCCGACATGGACTTGGAATCATCCTTGTCACTCTGGAAGCTGGAGTCAGCAAAGGCCTCGATCTGGAGGTCTTTTCCGCCATACACCAAGAACATCTCCTTAGTCCTTCTCAGGTACTTGAGAATGTTCTTTACTGCTATCCAGTGTTTCTCCCCAGGGTTTGACTGATACCGGCTTACCACACTCAGTGCATAAGCTACATCTGGTCTGGTACACAACATCGCATACATTATAGAGCCTACCGCAGAAGCGTAGGGTATAATAGACATGCGATCCCTTTCCAAATCAGTCTTGGGAGACATCTCTTTGGAAAGGGTGATCCCGTGACAAGCCGGTAGATTACCGCGCTTAGAATCTTCCATACTGAATCTTTTCAGTATGGTGTCGATGTACCTGGACTGTGAGAGTCCCAGTATCATTTTGGATCTGTCAGGATAGATCCAGATCCCCAGAATGTACGAGGCATCACCCAGGTCTTTCATGGAGAACCTGTGTGATAAGAACCCCTTGACAGATTGTAGTATAGGAATGTCATTTCCTATTAAGAGAATGTCATCCATGTATAAAAAGAGGAATACTACAGTTCTCACTACAAATCTATTATAGATGCATGGTTCATCTGGATTTTTGATAAAGCCAAATTCTTTGACCGTCTCATCAAAACAGATGTTCCAACTCCGCGAAGCCTGCTTTAGTCCGTAGATGGACTTAAGCAACTTGCACACCTTTCCGCTGCTCCCACTCTGAATGAAACCCTATGGCTGGTCCATATAAACACACTCCTCTAAATTTCCATTTAGAAAAGCGGTCTTTACGTCCATCTACCAAATCTCATAATAGTGGAAGGCAGCAATGGCAAGAAGGATCCGAATGGATTTCAGCATAGCTACTGGAGAAAAGGTCTCGTCATAGTCCAAACCAGGTCTTTGACGAAAACCCTTTGCAGCCAGTCTAGCTTTATAGGTCTCAACCTGTCCATCTACACCAATCTTCCTTTTGAAGATCCACTTGCATCCTACGGGTTTTACCCCATCTGGAGTAACGTCCAACGTCCATACTTTGTTGGTGTACATGGACTCCATTTCGGTCCGCATTGCATCCAGCCATTTTACCGAGTCAACGCTCTGAATGGCCTGCTGGAAGCTAGTCGGCTCATCATAATCAATGATGCAATCTTCTCTATCCCCGTCTATGAGAAAACCTTAGTATCTCTCGGGCGGATGAGACTGCCTACTACTCCTGCGGAGCGGCGTAGGAATGTCATGATCTTTTGAACCCTCTGGTTCTACTAAGCTTTCAGTAATAGCTCGTGGTTCTGGAATTTCTTCCAGTTCTATTGCGCTCCAACTTATCTGATTTTCCAAAAACTCAGTTTCCAAGAAGTGGGCATGACGAGAAACATAAATCTTTTGTTCCTCTTCGCAATAGAAGAAATATCCCTTGGAGTTCTTTGGATATCCCACAAACTTGCACTGTACTGAGCTTGCCTCGAGTTTGTCTGCATGCTGCTTTTTGACAAAAGATGGACATCCCCATGTCTTAATGTGATTAAGATAGGGTCTCTTCCCACACCACATCTGATATGGTATAGTAGGCACAGTCTTAGTTGGAACTCGGTTCAAAAGGTATGCAGCTGATTCTAGTGCATATCTCCAGAATGATCGCGGTAACTCAGCGTTACTCATCATGGACCGTACCATATCCAATAGGGTTCGGTTCCGTCTCTCCGATACACCGTTATGTTGCGGAGTGTATGGAGAAGTAAGCTGAGAGAGAATTCCATTCTCTTTTAAGTAATCCAGGAACTCGGCACTCAAGTATTCACCACCTCGATCCGATCTCAGTGTCTTGATACTTTTGCCGGTTTGTTTTTCTACTTCATTCTTATATTCATGGAATTTTCCAAAGGCTTCGGATTTATGTTTCATTAAGAAGATATAACCGTACCTTGAAAAGTCATCCGTAAAAGTAATGAAGTAAGAATAACCGCTTCGCGCATGTGTAGACATTGGACCGCACACGTCCCTGTGTACGAGTCCCAAGAGCTCGCTCGCTCTCACTCCGTGTCCAGTGAACGGAGTCTTTGTCATCTTTCCTTTGAGACAGGATTGACAAGTGGCATACGATTGATATTCGAACGGATCCAAATATCCTTCTGTATGTAACTTCGTCAACCTTCTCTCATTGATGTGACCCAGTCTACAATGCCATAAGAAAGTCTGATTTATTTCCGGAGACTTTCTTTTGTGTGTATTCTGGACATTGAAAATCTGTGGTTGGTTTAATACGTATATACCATTGCTTAATGTACCTGACCCAATCAGAACTTGATTAAGGTGAATGTTTACAACATTACTTACAAACGCAAATTCATAACCTTCTTTAGAAATCAAAGATACAGAAATGATATTACAAGTTGCGTTGGGTACAAAAAAGCAATTACGTAAAACCAAAACATGTCCATCTGACATTCCCAGGTGATAGTCCCCCATGGCCTTAGCATCCATGCTAGCTCCGTTTGCAATTTTAAGGGTCATGTCACCTGCCTTCAAAACCCTACGGTTTCTCAACGCCTGTAAAGAATTACAGATATGAGATCCTGATCCGGTATCCAATACCCAGGAAGTAGAGTTTATTGATAGACAGTTTTCAATAACATACACACCTGAAGCTGAAGCCGTAACTTGCTTCAGATCCTGTGTTCTGGCTTTCCAAGCCCTACAATCTTTCTTCCAGTGCCCACTCTTATGACCGAAAAAGCACTCTTCCTTCCCTATAAGCTTCCCCGCTATCTTTGTTGCTTTTGCCTTTCCCTTCGTATCCACTTTACTAACACCGCCCCTTGGTTTGGCGGGGGCTTTCTTCTTCTTTCCCTTGGCTTTCGCCTTGGACCTAGAAGAGGAAGATCCTCCTACAAACAAAGTGGATGTTTCCCTACCTTTCTGTAGGGTGCCCTCTGCACTCCTCAGCATGTTGAGGAGTTCTGAAAGTTCAACTTCTTTTTCTTGAAAGTTGAAGTTCAGGATAAACTGGGCGTAAGTGGAAGGAAGGGGCTGGAGAATCAAGTCCGTATAGAGCTCGTTCTCTAACGTGGTCCCAAGGTCCGCGAGCTCCTCAATGAAGCCGATCATCTTAAGCATGTGTTCCGCTACCGATGATCCGACGGCCAACCTTGCCGAAAATAACTTCTTCGACACTTCGTACCTTGCGATACGAGATTGCTCTCCATACAGTTCTTTTGTATGGAGAAATATGGATTCGAGGTCCATATTCTCGTGCCTCCTCTGATGTTCGTTGTTCATAGAGGCAAGCACGAGGCACTTGGCCTTCGCGCAATCAATCTCCCAAGTCTTACGGATTTCCTTATCCGCGACGCTGGAGGTGGGGCCTGGGACAGGGGGAGCTTTGGTGGTAAGGAGATATCCCAACTTGTCATAAGTGATTGCCATTTTGATATTCCTGAGCCAATCTTTGTAGTTTGGCCCTGTCAGTATGTTTTTATCTAGTAATAACTTAAGTCCGGTCATGATGTTTGGTCGCTGCAATTAGGAGAGAGAGAAGAAACACTTTAGCATGATGCTCTTGCAAGTTTAGAGTGGTTTTTAATTTGTCTAAACAGGATGGCTCCCACTGTCTCTCAAATCCCTCCTCAAACCAAAAAGGAAGAATTAGTCAGGATCAATCTCACCGTACAATACTTGCTTAACCGTTCGGCCAGGCTAGTGTCGGTACTTCGAGGGAGGTTTTCCAACGCTTTCGCGAAGTTCCTTAATTAAATAACCTCTTTTCCCTGGGGGTGTAGCCCCGCTAACACCTTTCTAGACACCTACTTAGTTTATAGCATTGATCGTTAAGTGAGAAATTTCCCGAGGAGTAGCATATACTCACAGTAGGACCGGGATCCAAATATCATTGCGTGACAAAACTGAAGGAATCCTACCAGAATCATCACACTCCAAATGGTATGCAGCGCTAGCAAGTTTCAGTTCTTTTGAAAATCCCGATGTGGATTTTTGCCCCATGCTCTTATGACCTTGACTTTGGCCAACAAATCATAAGTCACATATCAAGTTCTACCCGTCATTCTCCAGGTTAATTTGAGCCCACCCGCACATACCCTTGACTTTGGCCAACAAGATAGAACGACTGCCTCAAACCAACACATCTATCTATGCTGCACATGAATACCTAATAGCTACCAATCACTATGCCTTCACTTTGGCCAACAAACATAGCTTGAATACTATTGACCATCCATGTGAAACGACGGAGGGCTACGAATGGTTTTGGCGAAACCATGAACGTAGTGAACTTGATATAATCGATGGAACGAGATAGCTTTTAAAAGGAGTGGCTTAAGCTCCGCGTTTAAAAGTTATTTTGAAAAGAAACCGAGTGGTTTTGAAAGTGTTCCAACGACTTTTACTTGGTTTATTTTTCTTGCATTAATTCCAATGTGTCCCATTATTTAATCCTACCATTGCAGAAAACAACCAAAATATGACGTACGCTTATGCCATCCGCATTCGCCACGGGGCCCCGTCATTACCCGTTAGGTTACTTAACTAACGACAGAGCGGGGGCAGGAATAGCGCGGATGCAAAACATAAGCAACGCCTAAATAATATCTTACATAGATATATTGCAATGATAGCCATTTCAGATCACAGATGAATACATTGGATATACTAGGAATCCGCAATTCGTACGAGCCTGTAACAAAAAGCGGATTACACGGTAGCGATGAATAGCCAATACCCCACCCTAGACCCCTACAGGTGCGGCAAACTACCCGCCAAATATCCGAAG
The DNA here is from genome assembly GCA_030015575.1 of Agapanthus africanus. Lineage (NCBI taxonomy): Eukaryota > Viridiplantae > Streptophyta > Magnoliopsida > Asparagales > Amaryllidaceae > Agapanthus > Agapanthus africanus. The sequence goes on along the minus strand of CM057339.1, from coordinate 700,356,093 downwards.
CGGAGCAACCTCCCTCAACGACGTGAGTAGGCCACTCGGCACTTCGAGATACCCGGTAGTTTGTGCATCCCACCTTGGGTCTATCCTAGGAGCAAAAACAGTAAAAAGAAATTATACAATGACGGCTACAACCCCGACCCGGTTGTGCGGCCAAAAATAATATTACATCAATTTACATATTACATGAATTGAAAGAAAAGAAAACTCTCATCTCACAACTCTCGGCTATTCACCCGCGACAATCCAATGAGTTCATATACACATACCATCAACATTACAGATCACGGATATGTATAACCCCCACTAATCGACGTATAGCGATTAGCAGACGTTCAATACATATAACACATCACAGATATAAACTCGTTAGCTTTAGTCTTTAGAAACTCGATCAAAATACGGTTTTTTAAGCCCCAAAAACAAATTTTGCTTTCTGGAAAATCTGGGCTAAAAAAACATTTTCCAAAAGTCCCAAAATACCCCATAGAGTATACTGCAGTGAAACTGATCCACGGCCGAGTCAACTCGGCCGCGGATCCGCGGCAAGAAGCTGTTCTTACCGCGGAACCGCGGTGAGTTGGACGGCTCTGTGGATCGTTTTTCTGCAGTATACTATAAAAACCCTGAGTCGATTTTTGGTATATGTCAAATAATTTTTACAGCACTTTAAAAATCGACAGAAAGTTTGAGTTCCGGGTGTATTTCGCAACTTTTTCTCCGATCGAATTTCTAGTTACTTTGCTAACATGTTAGATAGTGTTTAACTAGGCTCTGATACCACTGTAAGTCCACGTTACCTCTCCCGGTACTTACGGGCTTGCGGAAATGATGAAAAACGATTTTCAAGAGGTGGTAACATGGATTCAAAAATACGGATCTTTGTTAAACAACTAACTAACAACCTAACTTGAGTTTTACCTACTCGGTTAGGGGGCTATACCTTTCTTGAACTCCTTCGTCTTCAACTCTTTCCGGTGTACGGATCGGCCTCACCTCGTCGTCTCCTTGCGCCGAAGATGGATCCACCTGAAAGCTTCTACCTTTGGCTTCTTCTTCGAACTTGAAGAAACTAGAACACTTGGTTTGCTAAACCTTGTGAACTAGGATGAGTAGAGAAGTGATTTGGGTTTTCTTTTATCTCTAAGGCAATGTTTCTCAACTCATGAGAGGGTGTTGCCTTGAGCTAGAGAGAGAGCAAGTGGAAGAGCAAGAGGGAGAGCTCAAGCAAGAGAGAGAAATGAAAATAAGAGAATGAGTAACTCTTTTGCCATCCAAGCTCTCATAATCCAAAACCATCATAACAAAAATAGTAATCAAGTATTATGTGATGGTTCAAGTCAAAATGGCTATATCATTTCATGCACTCATTTTGCAAAAACAAACAAGCAAGCAAAAGTCTTTGCCATGAAATGATAGCCATTATCATGATGATGGTCAACTAGTCCAACCTAGTCAACCGGTCAACAAAGTCAACAAGTCAACAAGTCAACAAAGTCAACCCCTCAACAACCATGTCACCATAATACTTAATTAATATTATTGTTAATTATATTTCTTATTCTCATTAGGGTTTAGCCAAAAGTCAATAGTCAACAGTCAACAGTCAACAACCCCAATGAGAATCCTCTGCCTCTGTCTCTCTGTCAACTGTGCATACACACCCGCATCCGCGTTCCGAGGAAGATGAATACAAACGAGATAAAACCAATCTAAAAAGGTACACTAGGATCTGGCTTAAACCAAAGCCTGCTAGTGTTAACTGTCCGGACACCAAACGTGCACAAGTGCACGGATGTGATCGAACCCTGTCGAAAAACCATGCGACCTGTCGCAAAACCATGCGACCTCTACTCTTTTGCCTAAAGGCGAATAGCTTTTTGTGTGGGACTCTAAAGACTCGACACTACGCTGGCAGTGGGTTTAACCACAGACCGCAAGCGGCACTAGCTGTGCGTAACGGTCCCCAGGTAGATGCCGACAAGAAGACGGATGAGGTGAAACCCATCTGAACTCCTACTGAGCCTGAATGTGACAATCTCTATACAGTCCGGTCTGTTTGTCTGATACATCGCATGGCGGGCCTAGGGGGCGTTAAACGTCAGTCCCCTAATAGCGGTACAAGTCGTGTCGGAGTGAAGCCCAGAACACCCTGAGATAACATTGGAAACCTACCAGTATATCTCGCTTTCCCTGGCCAGGGACTACTCGTGTAATGGCTCTCCTAGACACAGCGGGATGTCAACCCCCAATACCGGGAGAGACGAATCCTGTCTAACCGTCACTGCCTCCAAGTGCTTCGGGACTGCACCCAAAAACTATCTGTTTGCACGACTCCTTTGAGCCGTGGTAGGGTAGTAATCAAAGTACAGTGGGAACACACTCGAGGCGAAGTGACAGTGTCAAGTCAGCGGACTAAGCTGTACTCATGTCACCTGGGACCTGATAACTACGATAGGTATAGTACCAACCAACAGTTCCCGATGAGTCATGTCCAGTGTACTCGTAACCTAACGAGCACCCGCATACTATTTCAAGTACGACGTACTGACGGCTGTGGGACAGACCGTCTCCCACACTGGGATGAGAAGCGCATACGCTAGTCTACTCCGGAGTATCGATGCCCTGTCTCGATAGTCCTGCGACTAGGGACCTACATAAGGATGTGCTTGTAGATTACCCAGCCCCCACGAATGTGACTGCCATCACAACGCTGGTAATCAAGCAAAGATCCTAAGGGCTCCACTAATGTGTATACGTGATATACTAAAATAAACACATGTACACATTAAAGCAGAAACAAACCAAGTAGCATACTACTATATTGAGCAAGATTGTCTATACAAGGTGAATATCCCAAGCTTCCATCAAGTAATATACAAACAAGTATGATACAGTAATGGCCTCTAGGGCATATACACTAACAGTTCGGACTGATGTCTCCTTGATTCTGGCAGTAATGGCGTTTTTCTGAACCCACTTCAGAGGTTTGAAGGAATTGCTGACTTTTACGGCCGACACAGCCGTCGTCATGGGGTAACCCTGCTCTTGGAACCTCATTAGATTCCACTTGGCCAGAGTCCTAGCCCTCTTGTTGGCTCGATACTTGAGCCGCTTCTGTCTCAACCTTTATTTACTGAGCACTCTATAGGCTTCGGCTCTTTGGGAAGCCACCGTAGATTGAGGCATGATTGTCCATTTGTTAGAGTCACCGCCTGAGCTCATCCACAATATTTGATGATGCCATTTGTTTCGGCGGACTTGCCCCAGCTGGAGCACCAAAGAGTCATTTAGACACCGTCTTAAATTTGGGTTGTTGTGCATTAGCAATCACAACGTTCGACCTCTTACCCCTTGAGACTGGCTTGGCCTCCTGGTTTGCTGAGAATTCTGCCAGATGAGCGCTTCCGACAGGGTAGATGAAGACGGAACCAAATTGGTGGGGCGGTTCCTCCTACTGCCGACTGAGGCTTGCGGGGAGAATCACGCGAGCATTGATCTTGACCACGTATGGGATCAGGGTCGCGTCAGAAGTTGAATTCATCTTAGAAGACATCATCGTTGAAAGTTGATTGCTGCACGGAAAAGCATTATTTCAGTACAAACATCGGTATATATGTTAAATGAGTTCGCATGAACTCTTGACCCGAGATATGGGAGGAGCGACAGAGTCCCACCTGGCGTGACAGAATCTATAGTGTGCTTTTCGTCACCCCATTGAGATGGGAATGCGTGTTGCTTGTCAGGCGTATACAGATTCCCCATGCCTAAGGTTGGCCGGCGTTTATTGATTGTGCGGATCCGAAACTCCGGCAGCTGCGAACTAAGCTGCCGTTAATTACCCCTCGCCTTTGAAGCGAAGGAACCTCCGTTTGATGGGTCGACTAGTCATGCGAACTCAATGTGTAGTGTGCGTATGTGTGTCTTGAGGGGTTTTGGGTATATCGGGGCTTTGCAGAGTTTACGGGGGCCCCGGTACCCGGATAGCGGGCTGGGGGTCAAGAGGGCTAGCAGCCTCCTTGCGCAGTGCGGGACAGTGCCCTATTAGAAATTTTTTCTAACGAGGGACGTGTTTTGAGTGTGGAGTGTATGGGAAAAAGAGGGGAGAGGAGCGTATTAAGGAAACATGAGTGGCGCGTAGGCGCTAGGTGTCCATGGGTCACGTGCCCTGCTTGTGGGCGTCGGGCGCCCGCAAGTCACGCGCCCTACATATAGGAGTTTGGCGCCCGCGGGTCACGTGCGCGGCACGCGACCGCTGGATGCCAGCAGGTCACGTGTGCGACACGCGACCGCTGGGCGCCAGCGGGTCACGTGTGCGGCACGCAACCGCTGGGAGCCAGCAGGTCACGTGCGTGGCACGCGATTGCTGGAAACACCAGCAGAAAAAATGACTTAGTCCTTGAGCTGGGGTTGAATTCCCGAGGGGCTTTGGAATTGAACTCCTAAACAGGAATTAGGTATAAATTTGCTGTTAAACTCTCAAAAGATTTGGTTTTGGAGTTAAACTCCCATGTAATAAATTGGATGTGGATTTGTAGTTAAACTCCTAAAAGGCTTGGATTTGGAGTTAAACTCCTAAGGGACTTTGGAAACTCCCAGAAATGGGAAGGAATTTTATCTTTATGGAGTTATACTCCTAAAAGGATTTTGAGTGGAGTTAAACTCCCAAAGGGATTTTATTTATGGTGTTAAACTCCAAAAGATTTTTGACAAATGGAGTTGAACTCCCAGAAACCTTTGGAGATGATCAAAGGGGACCCCTTTTTTCTCCCTTTTGGTCCTGGATCTTCTTTTGAGCCTTGGATCTTCCCTAAGTGGGGTTTTTAGGAGATGGGTCTCCTTCCTCCTCCTCTCTGTTGGCTGGATCTTAGAGAAAAAAGGGCGAGACTTAAAAATCTCCCCATTTGGTGATTTGATAGAAGATCTGAGCTCCCCTTCAAGGGTTTCATGGTGAAAAACTATTTCTTTTTGGAAAAATAAGAGTTAAACTTTTGATTTAATTCCAAATAAAGAGGGTTTAGAACCTTGAGGAAGGAGAAAGAGGCACAGAACCCTAATTTTTGAGAGAATGAAAAGTTGTTATTGATTTTTTCATCATGTTTGCCTTTATAGGCTATACACTTTACATATAGCCCCCTGGGCTTTGCCAAATGGCACTTGTGCCACCCCATGCCTAATGTGCTTATTTATTTTTGCACATAAGCCATAGGGTTTACAAAATTTTGTCTTTCTGCCAATTTTTCAAACATTTATTTCTATAAAATTGTATTGAACTAATTTATTGCTTCATTCTTGGTTTGGAGCCGGCCCCTTCCATGCTTAGTCTTGACTTGTGCTTGGACCCGCTTGACTGAGGATTGACTGACTTTGACTTGGTCAACCGGGGTATAATTTTTGACCCCAACAACAGTCTTCAATATACAAAATACACGCAAGAGGAAAAGTTCAGATACGAACGAAACCTACTTGTGGCATTATAGACATGGCCATATCAGTGAGAAAAGACTAAGTAAGTTGCATAAAGATGGATATTTGAATATGTTCAAATTTTCATCTTATGAAACTTGTCAGTCTTGTCTCATAGAAAAGATGACCAAATATATGTTCGCCGGACACGGAGAAATTACAGAGCTCTTGGGACTCATACACAGTGATGTATGTATTCTGATGTCTATACATGCGAAGGGTGGGTTCTCGTACTTCATTACATTCACCGACGATCTCTCTAGGTTCGGATATGTGTATCTTTTGAAACACAAATCTGAAGATTTTGAGAAATTCAAAGAATATAAGAACGAAGTAGAGAACCAGACTGGCAAAAGTAACAAGATCCTTCGATCTGATCGAGAAGTGGAGTACTTGAGTACGGAATTTCGTGATTTTCTAAAAGAGAATGATATTCTCTCTCAGATTACTCCTCCATAAACACCACAACACAACGGTGTATTGGAACGGAGGAATCGTACCCTTTTGGACATGGTTCGCTCCATAATGAGTAGTGCTGATTTGCCTCTTTCATTCTGGGGATATGCGCTTCAGACAGCAGCATATCTGTTGAATCATGTTCCATCCAAATCAGTGCCTAAACCACCATTCGAAATATGGAATGGAAAGAGACTATATCATAAAAGATTTAAGATATGAGGTTGTCCGGCTTACGTTAAAAAGCATAATCCAGACAAACTAGAGGCACGGTCGGTTTTATATAAGTTTATGGGATATCTAAGGAATGGTTATGGATATCTGTTCTACCATACCCATTCTGACGAAGAGACCGAACTGTACGGTAGTGTTACTGATTGGATTCGCAGGAGTGTGAGCAGGCTTGCTTGTTGATCTTCTGATCACTCAATACCCCGGTGGCCGTTACGTTTAGCAGACCGCTTGCGGCTTGTGGGTGTTTGATATGATCATCACCTACTACCGACGTATTGACGAGTCTTTAGAGTCCTACACAGAGCTTTCCTGGTTCATACGAAACAAAATAGGAGAACATATGTGATATGTGCGGGACCGAGATCAATGCGTGTATGTGATACCACATTCTATTCTCGCGATATGTGATATTGGTCAGTTATATGAGATATAGCCGGGTTATCGGATCAAGTGCTGATTCAGTAAGTTATTACATTTGATATTGGTCAGTTGTATGTGATATAGCCGGATTATTAAATCCAGTATTGATTTGATAATTTGATGTATAATTATATATGTGATATACTAATTTACATTAACTAATATTAGCTCACTTAAACATTTCTTTTTCTCACATGTGTGCATATAGTATATATGTGATATATATTAATGTACAACTATTTGTGTCATGCTTGATGCCACATGCAACATGGGTGTATGAGACTCACACTATGCTTATAATAATGATAGGGTTTTATTTATCTAAAGTTTATCAAAATTAGTAGGAAATTAGTCACATGCTTGGAAGCTTGGAGAAGCTTGTAGCATCTTTGACTCAGTCCACTAGTTTTGTTTTACTTGTAGATATTTATTAACCTAACCATTATTGTTAGCCATGGTTTATTCTCTGCCGAAAGTTTTGAGAAATTTGATGTTTCTTTTAAACATGTTTTCCTTTAAATGGTTTAGATTTCTGGGCTTCGGCTTACTTAGATTACGTTGCGCCTCTAGACGCTTCATAATTTAAGTACCGGTCACGTTCCGTACCTTCGGGTTGTGACAAAGTTAGTATCAGAGCGCTAGGTTTAACCCTTGTCTAAGTCTAGGTTGATCTTGGTTGATGGAGTAGGTGACTTAGGTAGAGTGACGTACCGTAGGTATGATCCGCGACATACTTACGATACGCTACTCTGCTTAAGAAGCCTTAAGATGTACATTTCTTTGCACCGTATTCTATTCATTCTTTTGATCTATCTTCGTCGATATCGGATGGTGGTTTCTGTTACCACGGTCGCACGGGTAGAGAGAGCTGCGGTTCGAATGCGATGACCGTTAGGGTATCGTTTATTCTTGAGGATTGAAGCATTGTTTAGCGTGCGGACGAAGGGTATTCACATGTCGTCCAGACGAAGTTAAAAGGTTCGAACGAATGTCAGAAACCCATTTTCCTAAGTTTAAGGTATTCGGAAGAACATGCGGGTATTACTATAAACCCTCTAGAAGAATGAAACCTTAACTCGACATAATGACCATGAGAACGCCTTTGAACCTTAGGGTTTACGGCTGTTCCGCGGTGCCATTAGTGAGGCTCGGCTGGTCCGCAGATACTGGGGCATGTACTGGATATTTTTAAACTGTACTTGAGTGTTGAGCTCTCGGGGGATTTTGGGACTTTGATAAATCGATCGAAAAGTTTAACATAGTCCAGATATCAGGTGAAGGGATAGATTACGCGGGAGACTCTAGATATGAGCAAAGTCGTTTGTAGCGCAGTCAGCATAGCTATGAGGAGATGAGTCTGAATCGGTCTACATTAGAAAAGGCGCACATTGACGATATTGTTTACGATTGCGATTTGGTGATTTGAATTTCATATTTCCGTTGTTTGGATTTTGGTATTTTAAGGATTTGTTCTATGATTGGTATTTCCTATGTGTACATTCATTACACTCTATTCGTGTTTCATATATCAGTGGTATTGATGTTGTTTTGTGCATACCCAGTGCACTCGATTTGGTTTTATACATTTTGAGATATTGATTTGATTTCGTGCATATGGGTTGCACATGATTTTGACGTATGCTTCGACATAGTTTTCATGCACTTTCCGTACTGTGATTTCGATTTTGATATTCGGTATATGTTTCGTGCACCATGTGCACTTGATTGAGATTCTTGCGCACACTTGGCGCACTTGATGCGATTTTGTGCACACCAGATGCACTAAATCGGGGTTTTGTGCAAATTAGATGCATATGATATTATTGTTGTGCATGCCCGTTGCACTTGACAGATGTTTTTGGTGCACACCCGTTGCACTCAGTTTTGTTTCCGTGCGTATTCGTGGTATCTGTATTTGATTTCGATTTTCGTGCGCACCGGACACACGTGGTACCTCGTATACTGTATTTGTGATTGATTTCATTTTGAGCAGTACGTTTTTATGATATTTACTATTTGGTTTGATAATCGAGCAGGACTGTCCTGAGATCAGTACCTGGGTGTTTTTGCATGCTTCTCTATTCAGATGGTTGGACGATTTTACTACGATGCACACTATATACAAGTTATAGTTTTGATGTATTTCATGTTGGTTTTCGTATTGAATTTTGACATGGTATTTTCACCATAACTCATATGACTGCGTTATGCTTGACGGAGTTTTGATTTTGAGTTATGTACTTATTTTTCATGCGCATGCATTGCGCTAAGATGTGTTTTATGTATTGATGATTTCGGAGCCCCGACGATTTGAGTGTTTTGCTAAATGTTTTAGTATTTGGGGGGAGTTTTAATTTAAATTCGGGGACCGAATTTCTATAAAGTGGGAAGATTGTAACGTTTTAAAAATAAATAAATAAAATCCTTTAGGTGAATTTTCTGATAATCGGTAAAATAAACCGTATTTTCCATAAAACTCAACTATAATTATTTTTCAATATAGAATTAAATAGGCCTATTTTAACTAAGTAATTGGTAGTATTTGGTGTTTATTTAGTGACTTATAAATTATTAGTTTACTAAAATATTTTTCGTAATTAATTAAATTCAAATATTTACATAAGCTTTTAATTATACATTAAATTAGTGTAAATTACAAATTAAAAATGGGTTAATTTGACAAAGTGATCCATGACATATTAGAATTAAGTTTGTTGCATACTCTTCTCTTCTTGAAATTTCTTCAAAATTCTAGAGGTTTCTAGGATTTGTTTGGAAAAGAGGTTTAAATTGAAAAATTATGTAATTAAGGGCTTAAGTGAAAAGATACATTTATTAGTGAACTTTCTACACATTTCCTCGCATTTTTTCTCTCTCGATCCACTCCCTCCTCATGGCCGAGCCTAGCATGAGGCACCCCCAATTTTCCCACTTCATTTCCTCTCCAAAAATCATCAAAAATCCATCAAAATCCAAAAAAATCTACACCAATTTCCATTAACTCCTAATCCAACCTTTAACCCTTGTTCCTTGGCCAAATCAAGCATGGATTTTGGGAGCAAGAGAGCATGTTGGGGTGGCTAGGTTGCAAGCTAGATTTCTAAACTTGGAGGTATAATCCAAACCTATGTTCAAATTTTTGCTAAATTACTTTAGTCTAGCTTAATTAGAATTTTAATTGTGGTTTTGATTTTGTGATTCAAAATTCAAGTAAGGAGTTTGAGTTAAAGTTAGGGTTTTTATTAATGGAATAGGGTTATAATAAGTGGTTTAACATTTTATGAAATGAAAAATCTAGTGTAATCGTTGTATTGTAAATTGTTGTTTCAAAATTGTTTAAATCAATCAATTTTGAAAACTAGGTTTTTATAAAACATATAAATAGATTAGATAAAATTCTAGTGAGAATTTTTATCAATTGTTCATTGTTTAATGGGTAGATTAATATGTTAATTGAATGCAAAGGCTAATCTAGTTACTAGTTTCAAATTGTTAGTTGGAAATTATGATAAATATGCTAATTTTTGTTAACTGGGTTTTAGAAATTGACTAAACAATTAGGATTAAAATTTAATTAGGATTTTATGACATTATTAACATTATAAATTGTAATTTAATAATTTAGTTCATGTAAAACCAAGCTTAGTTGTTGAATTGTGAATTTTGCTTTAAAAAGTGTTAAAATTTGATATTTTTGCAAACTAGAATTTTGGATTTAATACAAATTGATGAGATTAAATTATGGTGATGGTTTGTATGACTTAGTTATGATATTTAGCGAATATTATGGCCATTAGTTTTGTTAAAACATCAAGTTTCGAATTAAAACTAAATTTTAGTGCTGTATAGGTTTTCGGAAATAAATCGATTTGATTTATTTTAAGGTTTTAATGATTTAAACCCTATTTTATATTATAATTAGTGAGTTTTGGAACCACGACTTGTACGTTCATGTTTTATCTCGATCAATCGGCGTTTGTACGCCGATGTCAAGGGTTTTTCTGTTCTTTTGCATGAGCGGGTCATAGGTTTTAACCTATGCGCGTTCGTGCGCCGTTTTGGTTTTGTCCGCGATTTCGGTTTACGATATTATATATGTTTGCGTATAGGTACCCCTCACATGGACTTCGGACGATGAAGAAGAGGATGGCAGCATCGATTTCGGCAGACAAGGACCAGGTACGTATATGTATATCTACGGGGGAAGTCGGGTGGATGGCGTATAGCACCCCCGCAAACGTAGAATAAGGATATTACGTACTGTTATTAGGAAGTCGGACGTGACCTTAGATTCTTGGCGAGTAGGGTCCTATTGAAGGCTTTACGTTGGACTAGACTGATTTAGAAAGACATAACTAGAGGATGACTGCCTTGGAGGGAATTCGTACGTTTCATGTAGACACACCCACACACGCACACACATAACTTTACTTAGGGTGTGTATGTGTGTGTGTGTATAGGAACGTGTGTGTGTGTGTGTACAACATATACATGTGATATGAGGAGGTTATAAGATACATGGGGATGAATCAATATGACTAGGCTTGATGCCGTGTTTTATTGGATATATGATCGAGTTATGACATGAGATGTGTTATGATAGTAGCGGATCGTTGGGCAATGAGATTATACAAAATATATTTATATAAACGATAATATGTGTTGATGACATTGGAATGTACGAGACTCTAGAATAGAACCCGGATTGTAATATGTGACTTAATCACGATATGATATATAACATGATATTTTAGTGGATCATTTGACGATGTATGTTTACATAGACGATAATATATGTTTGATGATATTGGGATATATGCGATTATAGTATAGTACCCTTGATCATGATATTGTTTGATGATGATACTATACGAACGATGATGTATATATATGATAGTTGACCCGTACCCCGATTTTGGTATGCCGTAAGATGAAATTTACCGTACGAGGCATAGATGTGATGATTGATCCGCACTGTTGACTCGGGAAAGTCGTACTATGTACGTGACGCTATTGAGGCTGGATCACCGACTACTAGAGATATCGACTCAGACTTTAGGAGGATTCTTCTTACCTTTCGACTAGTGTCTTTAGTTAGTTCCTTAGTTGGTCAGGTAGATCTTAGTTTAGGCTCGAGTCATACTTATTTTCAAACTGATGAATCTTACTTTTCCAAACAACAAACCGTATGACTCGTAATCAGTATGTATTTTCTAGTTATGCGTTACTACATATTCACCGTTATATTCATGTTGTGTTCATCGCATCGCATATTCATACATATGTTCTTTAGCTAATATGAAGCTCTGCCTGTTAGGACACCAACACCATTACCGATGATGCGCATGTTTCACGTACACTTATTTGCCGGCTCACACACATCATCATCGGTAATTGCCATGTCACGTACACTTTAGAACATATTATCTTCTATTGATATAATCAGCTAAATGCTAGTCTAATATATATTGTGTGATTACACTAATGTGCTAGTTTAGACATTGCATTTATTAGTTAGACACTTCATGCATTTACATATTCATATTATCATGCAGTATTGTGGGGGCTTATGCTAACACTCATTATTTACTTATTCATGATTTTGGGATTTTGGATTTCTATGAGATTTCTGGATTTTGGGGAAAACCGCAAGAATATATATAGAAACTTCTCTCTTTCTCTCTCTCCCTCTCATTTTAAAATACAAGTTGCAGTTTTCTCATGATGTATGTGTCGTCCACCATGAGATTTCAAGTTTTCTGTTGGATTTCGAGACCCGATTCGAGGAGTGGATGAACTGTCTCGGGTTCATGGTGGGCCCGGTATGGTACCCCGGGGCAAGAAGATCGAGTTGTAGACGATGAGCCTGGCAGGGGAAGACTACCAACTGGTGATGTCTGGCGCGGCGGATATCCGGAGGATACCGATCGTTGTCGTGAGATTTGATGATATGGGCTGATCCGGACTGACGGAGCCCGAGATATTGAGACTATAAGATATTGAGACTATGAGGTATTGAGACTTTGAGATTTACATGTTTTGTGTCGATGCTTGACACGGATTTCCATGGATTTCATTGATGATGTTTCAGATTACCGTACAAATTTTATTATGATACAAGTTAAAGATTTCTTATACAGTTATATCCAGATTTCATGGTTGATTATTTTACATTCATGGTGCATGCATACTCATACACATGACATGTTACTACTTGAGGCATAGATACGAGCACTTACGCATAGATTATTACCCTGCCACTACTAGGTGAAAAGTGTTATATTAGGTATATTATTATGATCTAAGAAAACGTCGTGCATGCGATTTCTACTCACAGATGTCTTTTACTCACGAGTTGGCAACTCACCCCCGTTGTGCCAAATTTTCATACAGGTTTCGATGTGCATGTTTCCTTGGCAGCTTGCTGGCACATCATTTTATTCAGGGTGATTTGCTTGATAGGTTGGTTCATTGTATCGGGACTGCCGTTGTACTTTTATTCTTTCAGTTGTATCTAGTAAGCTCCATCAACCAGACTTGTATTACTTGATAGATTTAGAAGACCGGTTGTTTCTTTTATTTCGACCTTAGAGTCGCGCTTGTATTATAATGGTTTTGGTGGATTTGGTTTTTCTTTGAGTTTTGTTCCTCGCCCTTCGGCGTTGTATATTATATTGCTTGTGTGGTTGTTTCTGCCATTTGGCGTAGAGCTAGCTCCAGCTTGGGGATTCCTTTATTGTTGCTTATGTATATATATTTTTTTATTTGTACCCGTTTGGGGCCAGTTTTTACAAAGGAGACTCTGCCGAAATTTTTGAGAAATTTGATGTTTCTTTTAAACATGTTTTCCTTTACATCTTATTTTAAATGGTTTAGATTTCTGGGCTTCGGCTTACATAGATTACGTTGCTCCTCTAGACGCTTCGTAATTTAAGTGCCGGTCACGTTCCGTACCTTCGGGTCGTAACATTGGATGAAGAATGGCTTCTCATTTTTGATGAATCATGAACCATGTGATAATTGATAAGATAAATAAATATCTCACAAATATCAACCATGGCTCACAAAATATCTCTTTTGTCAAGTGATCAGTCATAGCCATCCAAGAAATATCTCCATCTCATTTTCTACACCTCATTATGTTGAATCCATAAAAGAAAACAAACCCTAAATGAGGTGTCCCTTCTAGAAGCTTTCCCGCAAGAATTAGGAGAACGCCCCTCATCCGTATATACATATCCACATCCGCATTCCGAAGAATATGAATACAAAGAGACGAAAATAATCCATCAATATAATACTAGGATTCGGCTTAAACCAAAGCCCACTAGTATTATCCGCCCGATCATCATACGCGCACAAGTGCACGTACGTGATCGAAGCCATGCTGTAAAACCATACGGCCTCTACACCTTTTTCCCGGTGCAGGGAAACTCTCTGTGTGGGACTCTAAAGACTTGACACTACGCTGACAGTGGGTTTAAGCACAAGCCGTAAGCGGTACTAGCTACACGTAACGGCTACCCAAGTATGTATCGATAAGAAGGCCGATGAGCTAACTCATTCGAACTCCTACTGAGCCTGTATGTGACAATCTCCATACAGTCCGGTCTGTTCGTCTAAGAGTTTCGCATGTCGGGCCTAGGGGCGGTAATCTTCATACCCCTAATAGCTCAATAAGTCGTGTTGGAGTGTAGCTCAAAACAACCTGAGAAACTACTGGAATGCCTACCTGTAAATCTCACCTGCCTTGGCCAATGACTTTGTGTAATGGACTTCCGAACACAGCGTGATATCAACCCCCAACACCGGGAGAGACGAATCCTATCTAACCGTCACTGCCTCCAACTGCTTCGAGACTGCACCCAACTACTACCTGTTTGCACGACTCCTTTGAGCAGTGGTAGGGTAGTAATCAAAGTACAGTGGGAACACACTCGAGGAGAACTAGCAGTGTCAAGTCGATGGACTAAGCTGTACTCATGACACATAGGAACTGGTACCCGACGATAAGTATAATACCCACCAACAGTTCCCGATGAGTCCTGTCTAGTGTACCCATAGCCTAATGAGCACCTGCATACTGTTTCCAGTATGACGTACTATTGGTTGCGGGACAGACCATCTCCCCTGCTGGGATGAGAAGTGTATACACTAGTCTACTCTAGAGTATCAATACCCCGTCTCAATAATCCTATGTCTAGGGACATGTATACGATGTGCTTATAGACTACCTAGCCCCCACTAGTGTGACTGCCATCACAATGCTGGTAATCAAGTAAAAGATCCTAAGGGCTCTACCAATATGTATAAGCAATATGCTAAGAAAACACATGCACATATTGAGGTAGAAACAAACCAGGTAGCATACTTTCATTTCGAGCAAGACTGTTACTATATCCGTGTATATCCCAAGCTCCATTAAGTAATATACAAACTAGTATGATACAATAATGGCCTCTAGGGCATATATCACTAACACCTAAGGTTACCACCAAATCTACGGAGTGGCTAATGGATGGTCGAAACCATTTGAATCTTTAGGTTCTATTAAATTTTCAGTAATCGTTTATGGTGGAATCACTTCCAGTTCTACCATACATCCACTAATGTTTTCTGAAAAGAATCCATTTTACTAAAACTATGGCGAGTCAAGAACAATATAACTATTGATCTTCCCGTTTGTAGAAAGTTAACCCTCGTCAAAGTTCAGGATAACCCACAAACTGCCATTACTGAAACGTGCATTGAGTTTGTCCAGATTCTGGTTTTAAGCATCAGCCGGACTACTCCATATACCTTAACATCGTTAAGATATTAATCCATTCTATATCAAGTATATAGAAACAGAGGCACTAATTTAATTGGAACCAGATTCAAAAATCAAGCAGCTGTTTCCAGTGCATATCACAAAATGGAAGAAGGCCAAGCAGCATTACTTATCAAGGAATGCATCCACCTATGAGTAACCTGAAGGAGAAGCATGTTCTCAAAATTATTACTTATATCGGAATACCTAACATAAGTATCTACATTTTCGATCACCTTGATGAATCCTGATATTTTCAACGTATGGTTCTCTACTTTATTTTTATACCTATATCTTCTCAATATCTGGACCTTGTATTTCAACAAAATACTTGTCTAGAACTGGAGAAGTCATGAGTAAACAGAATATAGTACGAGTTCCAACCCCTTTGTCCTAACAGACATCGGACAACATACAATACTTTGTATAAGTCCACTGAGTTTAATAACTCAAACTCTATGCGTCGTAGGTTGAAAAACTATACTATGGTTAAGAAGAATTACACCATTGTTGAATGCTCCTTACCTAACCATCAACTGATATAGGTAAATGTCATAGACAAAATTTCAAAAATTTATATCTCACTTTATAAAATAAACGTACAGATATATCGGTTTGAAATTGGTGCATAACAACGGATATTCAAAACCAAATATTTGACGTCAGGCAAAAACCCAGGTTATTTCCTCAAATATCACCAATTATAAAGAATTCCGATATATAGAGGATCTAATCACCCAATTCCTAATATCTTACTCCCACTCATCATCTGTAATGCCATACAGATGTAAGAATCAGATTTGGTAAATACATACCCTAGAGTCAGAATTTAATTGGGAAAATAGTTTTCAATTAATATCGCACAGTAAAACTGAAACATGAAAATGTTTCGAAGGGGTAACCAGGTATTCCTAGTAATGGCTCTTCCACTATCTAGATTCATGACAGTAACCGTATACTTCCTTGCCCTCACTCCAATCCCTTTATATGTCTTTATTTATTACCTTCAATACACCACACTTAGGCTAATTGGTTTTCTTCCTTCCCTACTCTTCGGCACCAGCCTAAGATTTGGAAGAAGACTATCCAATAAGCGTAATAGGTGTACTCTCCTAATACCAGGAGCCCTCGCAACCTGAGAGAAGGTAAAGAGAAAAGACAACTGAATAATCCTATTCTATTTCTCCTGAACAAGAATCCATCATCGAACTGGAATAAGTTTCTTCGAGTTCGTATGTAACTATACAATGGTATATCCAAGCCATATGGATCTTTGTAGTGATACGAAGTGTTCTAGAGAAATCCAAAGATGAAGTAGGAGTGGTAGGGGTATACGTGGTTTTTTCGTGAATGATAACAGTCGCATTTTCCTTTGCCCTTACTCTAATCCCTTTATATATCTTTACTTATTACCTTATGTACACCACACTTAGGCTAATTCGTTTTTGTAACATTTCAGAAATATAAAATATTATTTTTGGAAATTTAATATTAAAGTAATATATTTCGCGAAAACTATTCGATTTGCGAATAGGGATTTTTCGTAAAATGGTATAAGTATATACCGATATTTGGAAATTAATCGGAGATTAAAATAATTTATTTACTATAATGATATTTATCGGATTTTTTGCCAAATCCGTATTTTTACATTTTTTCCATGGCTTATGCACCATGTCATGTGCATGTTGTGTTTGTGTTTGTATTTGTGAGTTTGTGAGAAAAGGAAAAGAAAGAAAAGAAAAGAGAAGAGAGTTAAGAGTGTGAAACAAAAGTGAGTGTAAAAAAAATTAATATTTTGAGAGAGAGTGAGAGTAAGAGAGAGAGAGAGAGCATAAGAGAGGGAGGGAGAGAGACTTGGCTGCCCTTTATCTTTTCCCCATTGTTTTCTTCTTGTTTTTCTTCATCTCCTTCATTCCCACTCTACCTCCATGCCTCATCTCAATTTCCTTTCCAAAACCTCATGCCCCCTTCACACAAAACATGCACAAACCTATTCTAAACCTTTTAGTCCTTTCAAGTTTGGATTTTGAAGACTTTGGGCAACTCAAGAATTTTCTTTAGTTGCAATTGAGGTAATCCATACACTTTAAATTAGTGTTTATGTTAAATATCCTAGTTTGGTTTAGAATTTGATATAAATAGGATATGTGATCTTAGAAAATTCCAAATTGTTGTTAAGTGGTTAATTGGTGTGTAGTGAGTGTTTACAAGACCTTAGAGATTGATTTTATGGCCTGGAAATGAGTTTAGAACCCGATACACGAAATTAGAATTTTCCGTGACGGTTTTTGTGAACCCTAAAGGCCTACAGGGTATCTGGAGCTATCTGGGATATTTATAAGAAAATCAAGCAAGGCCATTAACCTAGATAGACCACTAGAAGACCATCACAGAAGTACGAACCCATTCTACCCTAATTAGACCGGCGAGACCGAACTTTTTGGCAATGTCGCCGGACCCCCTATCTCCTATAGAGTTGTGGTTTTGCCTGTAGCACACACTCAATATAAGCCATCCCTTGTACTTGATTGTTTAGTTCCCATTTACCAGAACCAAAATCTGGGAAGTACTTGAGAGTGTTTTGGCTATGTTTTTCGATATGTGAATTCTTGGTTTTTATATTTGGAATTCACGGTTTCTATATTTGGATTTGATTCCGTCGTTGGACGTTTGTACGTTAGCGGACGAGGGTTGTTTGGTTTTTTTGCATGCGTAAGCTATAGGTTCTAACCTATAAGCAATCCGTGTGCCGTATCGGTTTTCGGATATTGGTTTTAATAGAATTGAGATTGTGTATTGATTGTGGGTACCTTCACGTTGTCTTCCGAGACGACGAAGCACATCGATTTCGGCTAAGCGAGGAGTTTAGCAGGTGAGTAGATTTATATCTACGGGGGAAATTGGGTGGCTGGCTATAGCACCCCCGCAACCATTGATATGGAAATTATGTTATAAATTATAATTATGATAAAGTTGATGTTACTGGATATATTTTCTTGAGAATATGAAATGGGAAGTGAATCATGATAGGTACGAATTGAAAGAGAACAAGTATGAGTTGATGATGGTATGATATGAGATCAAGATCGATATGCACGATACGAGATTGAGATAGAGGTGTGGTGGGATTAATAAGATATGACGTTTATACAAATGTGATTTGAGATATATATGTATATATATATTTATGAGTATAATGAGTAATATGGCGTACGTGACTTTAGTTCCATACCCTCATTCTTGTATAGGTCGATAGATACCCTATTCTGTTTGATGACCCCGTACGATGGATTACCGTATGTGATAAGATGTACCGGATGATTGATCCGCGCTAGTGATTTGAGGATGATGATCGATGATTATTGTCATATCGGATGTTATGAGGCAGGATCGCCGATATAAAGATTTCCACCTGAACCATACATATTTTCAAAATGACGATGTGTATCGTTTTGAAGTGACCGTATGATTCTTGTGTAGATAGATATATCCATTTATTGTTCATGTTGTTTAGGGTATTACCCTTCGTGATGTACATACCATGTGTCGGTATTTAATACTATATGATATCATTTGCTAGTATACCTGCACAATTACCGTTGATGCGCATGTTACACATACACAGATTTGCTGGCTCACACACATTCTTAATCGGTAATTGCCATGTCACTTACACAGTAGAATTGCCATGTCACTTATACAGTAGAATTGTCGAGCTATTTATACAGGAGAACTGCCTTATCCTGATATTAATCTTAAAAGTAAAAGTACCATCATTGTTCAGTACTATCACTTGATATGCTTGCATGATATACCTGATACGCTCATATTACTACTCTATGTTGCATACATCGTACCTTATGGTTATTTGCTTGCATGATATACCCGATATGCTCATATTACTACTCTATGTTGCATACATTGTACTTTATGGTTATATGCATTGAGATGCTATTTTTATGAGATCTCAGGATTTGAGAGCTACAGTTAAATTTCAAAGGAAATTGTGTATTGTTTTAAAAACGCGGTTTCTCTTGATATGATATTTCGAGGTGTCCACCATGAGTTTTCTCGGTACTGCACAGTAGTATACCCGATTTGAGAAGCGGGAGGAACCATCTGAGGGTACATAGTGGACGCGGTGAGATACCCCGGGGAAAGAAACTCGAGATGTAAACGACGAGCCTGGCAGGGGAGCACTACCTACCGATGATAGTTTTGGGATCGGCGGTTATCTGGAGGATACCGATCGGAGTCGTGAGATGATATGAACCGATCCAGACTGACAGAGCCCGAGATAGTTTGGCGCGGCGGATATCTGGAGGATACCGACCGTAGTCGTGATATGGGCTGATCCGGACCGACGGAGCCCGAGATATGAGGATTTACGTATCGATGCTGGACACGGGTTTTCATGATGTTTCGAGTGTCGGTGTTGGACACTCAGGTTCCATGATTTTGATGTGTCATTGATGGACACACGTGGTTGATATCCTTATATTTATATACAGGCTTATGTTTTCATGATGTTCGAGTGTCGGTGTGGGACACTCAGGTTCCATGATATTGTTTGTGTTGTTTATTGACACGTGGATGATATCCACATGCATACAGGCATATGATGTTGGATGTTTATTTATATATGTCATTTGCATTGACTCGATTGTTGACATATATGCGTACTTGGTCACCCTAGATATCATAGTATTACCTTCAGGATATAGTGACCTAGGAAATCGTTGTTTTATTCGATTTCTACCTGCTGATGTTTTCTACTCACGAGTTGGCAACTCACCCCCGTTGTGCCACAGTTCTTGCAGGTTTGACCGCTTGGGATCAGTTGCGGTATCGCTGGCACACGGCTTCATCCAGGGTGTTTTGCTTTGGTAGGTGAGACACATATTGGATCGTGCCCACTCTCGTACTGTTATATTCTATTATAGCTAGATAAACTCCATCAGATCAGATCACATCAAGACATTGAATATTGGTAGACCTAGTCAGACTTAGGTATTGTGCGACACTTAGAGCGATGGGTTTATGATCGCTTTCTTGAGTTTTGATGTCTTGCTTCTTTATTTGTTCTTTCTGGATTAATTCTTCACCGTTGGGCGTCGTATATATGTTATTACGTGGTTTTGATTCCGCCAGTTGGCGAAGAGCTCGCTCCCGCTTGGGGATGCCTATATATTATTATATATATGTTTTTGGATCAAAATATATAAGGGAGGTGCTGCCCAAAATTTTAAAAGACAAAACATGATTCATTATACCTTTATTTCAAAACCACACCCCCACTATTTTCTACAAAAAGGTTTAGATTTTGTGGGCTTCGGCTTACTTGATTTACGTGACGCTTTTAGATATTGCGTAATTTAAGTGCCGATCACGTGCTAAATTACGGGTCGTGACAAAGTTGGTATCAGAGCGTTAGATTTAACCTTGGTTTGAGTTTGGGTTTGACTATGCGGAGTCTAGGGCGTATATATTTTGGAACCTAGGCTTGACCTTATGAAACTTAGACTTGACGGGGGGTATTAAACCCGAACTTTCATTTCATAGGTTGACCTTGATTGATGCAGTAGATAGCTTGAGTACAGTGATGTACCGTACGTATGTTCCGCGACATATTTACAATACGATACTCCACTTAAGAAACCTTAGGATGTACTTATCTTGAGATCTGTGATACTATTCGTTCCTTTGATCATATATCCATTTGGGATCTGTTGATTCTTTCATTCATTGATCTATCTTCTTCGATACCTGCTTGAGGTTCCTGTCACCATGGTTTAAGCGCAGATTGAGTTGCTGCTGGTGTTGCGGTCAGGGCGAGCTCATCATGGATGAGGACTGATCATGTTGTTTTCTGGTGACATAAGGACGTGTAGGTATACTATTGTGTTGTGATCTCTCGTTTGAGGCGAGTGTTCGGTTTTGCACCGGATGATCGGGCCATTGATGGAGGCTTCCGGATTGAGAGGACTGTTGAAGTACAGCCTACCTCAGAGATCGTGATGTTTTCTACTGTGCAGACAGATGACCCAGCTGTTGCTGAGATTGATGGGATGTCGTTTCTAGAGTTTATGAGCTGAAACCGCTGGAGCTTTCAGTTAAAGATGTGACGGGAGGTAGCTAGTCTATCTCGAGTAGAGCGACTGTTATGATTCATCGGATTTGATGTACCAATGCAGGCTCAGTTGAGTTGAAGAATTCCAATTGAAGGATCTTACTTAGATCTAGAGTTAATTGATCAAGAGATGACGTTGTTTGTCGGATGCTCCGATGTGAGATCAGTAAGTTGACCGGTTTCAGATAGAAGGACATCACCAGATGTGTTGTGAGTTGATTGAGAACGGATGATTAAAGTGTATTCATCCGATAAACTGGACGAGTTCCCGAAGACGTGTTCGTCTAGATATCTCCTTCAGAGTGGTGAAGATACCGAGTTTATAATTTCAAGTTCGTGTAAGAGACTCCAGATCGACCGTAGCCGAGAATAAATTGCAATATGCAAACAGCAAGAGATGACGTCGAAGTGGACGATAATAAAGACAAGTGGAACAAGAGGTTCGTGCGAGATGTTAACGAGCGGTCGTTACTCTCCGTTGATGCCAGAGGATTGATATGTGTGCAGAGGCGTTAGATACAGCCAAGTTTCCAAAGGAAAGCCGTGCTGAGGACACAGCTGTCCGGTTATGAGAAAAGAGTTAAGCAAGAGTGCCAACCTTCGTATAGTTCGACATAGGTGAGATCGGAAGAAGCCACGAGCAGGTTCTTTCCAGGACACCGCAACGATAGAGACTTGCACACAGGATCAGCTATATCATGTGTATTCAGAGGGCCAGATGCCGCCGTCAGTAATGTGCTATTGAGAGTGGTCATGTTGATTGGCCAAACGGTGATCAGAGGAGTTCCCAAGAAAAACTATTCCTGGCCAAGCCGACGAGAAGAAGGATCGTGAGATTGGTAAACCATAGAGAAACGGGAACCCAAAGACCGAAGACTCCATGTTATGAGCAGGAGGCAAGTAGATGATATTGCTCTGCCAGCTTTGGGCACACCGGCATATTTTTTGACATTGTAGGAGGTGTACCTCAGTGTCAGTTATTGCGATTTATGTTTTGTGATCAGAGTATCACACTTTTATCACTTGGACTTGAGTTTTAATGATTTGGGTTTCGTGATTTATGTTTTTGTGCACCATGGCTGCACCTATTGGAGATTTATATTTTGTGCACAGTTATTACACTTGATTTATGTTTTATACACCGCTGCGTTGGTTTATGATTTGTGCATATCTATTGCACTTGGTATCGATTTGTGCCTTCGTAGCACGTATTTATGGTTTCGTGGATTCGATATAGTTGATTTGATTTCGTGCATGTTGTATGCACATACCTTTACTTATGCACTCGGTATAGCTTATATGTGCTTGCAGTGCATTGGGATGGATTTTGTGCACGCAGTTGCACACATTTATTATTCTATACACCTTGGTATACTCGGTGTCGTTTTTATGAGCATTTGAGATATTGATGAGTTCCCGTGCATTTTTTGCACCAGATTGTATTTCGTGCATTTGTTGCACCAGATGTATTTCGTGTATTTGTTGCACCAGATTGTATTTCATGAATTGGTTGCACCAGATTTGTATTTCGTACATTAGTTGCACCAGATTATGTTTTCATGCGCGTCTGCACTTGATGTTCGTTATCGTGCATACTATTGCACTGGATGTTTTATACGGACCTGACGCACTTGATTTGGATTTTCGCGCATATTGGGCGCATGATATGAGAATTTGTGCACACTGGGTGCACTCGATAGAGAATTTTATTCGTGCATGTTGGATGCACTTGATTGGAATTTTCATTCGTACATGTTGTTAGTTATGTATATGCCCTAGAGGCCATTGTTGTACATATGATGTATATTATAGTGGATGCTTGGATATATATAGAGAGGACTTTCTTGCTCGACATGATAGTATGCTATCTGGTTTTACTTTGTCTTAACATGTTGACTTGTATTGGTTTACTATCTTGCTCTCACATGTTGACAAAGTCCTTAGGATATGTACTCGACTACTAAGACTATGATGTAGATCATACTAATGGGGCCAGGGTAGTCCAAGAGTACATCCTATAATTGTTCCTAGTCGAGGGTGTATCGAGACAGGGCATCGATACTCCAGAGTAGACTAGCGTATACGCATCTTGACCCATAAGATGGGTGATGGATGATCCCATATCCATCGGTGTTTGACACCAAAAGATGGTGTACGGGTGCTCAGTGGAGACTGGGTATAGTGAACGGACTCACCGAGAACTCCTAGATGGTATTATACCTATCGTCAGATAGCAGTTCTCTGGTGACACTGGTATAGGTTAGTCTGTAGACCCAAGATCGTCATAGAGTCTTGTGTGATTTCCACTGTGCTTTGGTTTCCACCTTACCACGTTCATGAGAACGTGTAAAACGGTGGCTTTTGGGTACAGTCCCGAATCACATGGAGGTAATGAGCGATAGGAGGGGTTTCGTCTCTCCCAGTATTGGGAGTTGATGTTGCGCTGTGTTCGATTGGTTATAATTGGAAGTCCCTGGCCAGGGCTGATATGGAGACCTACTGGTAAGTGTTATCAGTAGTTTCTCGACCCGTTATGAGCCTCACATCGACACGACTTATCGGTTACTGGGGTCTGACGTTTACCACCCCTAGACTGGATATGCGACACATCAGACGAAGAGACCGGACTGTACGGTAGTGTTACTGATTGGATTCACAGGAGTGTGTGCAGGCTTGCTTGTTGATCTTCTGATCGCTTAATACCCGGATGGCTGTTACGTTTAGCTGACCGCTTGCAGTTTATGGGTGTTTGATATGATCATCACCCACTGCCGGCGTATTGACGATTCTTTAGAGTCCTACACAGAGGTTTCCTGGCTCAGGCAAAAAGGAGCAGGGGCACATATGTGATATGTGCGGGACCGAGATTAATACGATATGTGATACCGTATTCGATTATCGCGATATGTGATATCGGTCGGGTATATGTGATATAGCCGGGTCATCAGATCAAGTGTTGATTCGATGAACTGATACATATTATATTTGTCGATTATTTGCAAAATAGCCGGATTATCGGATCAAGTGTTGATTCGATAATTTAATGTATAATTATATATGTGATATATTACATTACATTAACTAATATAAGCTCACTTAAATGATTCTTTTTCTCACTTGAGGATGCATTGATATATATGTGATATATGTTAAATGTATTCTTTTCTTTTGTTACAAAATATTGTATATATGATATGTGATATTGTAACATGCTAGGTTACAAATGCAAATTAAGGTTTATGAGATTAAACCATGCTAGGGTTTAAATTAGGATTAACATTTTCTTTTTGGTTAATTCTAAAGTTTGGATTATTGTTGAGATATTTTGTTGCTTTGACTAAAGTCCATCTTTAGATATTTTCCTAGATATTTTGTTAACCTAACTTTAACCCTAGCCTATGGTTTATTCTCTACAAGGGTTAAGCATGCCATGCTTAACCCATGGTTGCATTTCTAACCTAAGAAATAATTCATTCTTTCATCACAACTTTTTTTGCTTCTTCTTCTTCTCAAAAAGCTTTTCTAGATTTCTCTTTTGTGATGAATTAAAGTGAGATAAAGAAAAATAAAGAGAGCAAAATTCCTACTTCATCATCCTCATCTATTCTAGCCACTTAGATTAGGGTGTTCACTTCACTAAAACCTCATTAGTGATGAGAGAGCTTGGGTTTGTGATTCCTCAAGGTAGATCATCTTAGATTGTGATGTTTTTAAGCAAGAATGCCTCTTTCACATCATAGAGCCTCTCTAGAGTCCGGGAGCTTGATGATTGCAGCGAAGGGACCTCAACATGGAGCTTATGAAGCGAAGGAATGGACTACAAAGGTTGTAATCCCTAACTCTTAGATGTTAAGTTGTTAATATATAGTTAAAGATCTAGGATTAGGGTTATCTAGAATGACAAAAATTTAAACTTGGCATGGGTGATGCCTCCCAAAACCTTGCTGCCATTGTAAGTAACCCAACAGTGGTATCGGAGCCTAACTAGAGAATTATACGGATAAGTGTAGGATTACGAAACCAAAACAATTCCGAAACACCCGACGAAAAACCCTAGTTTCTGTCAAAAATTTCAGAGTGTCAAATTTTTTTTCAAACAGTTGCAGAGTAATGTATGTGATACAATATGAACACCGTACAAATTTCATCCCATTCCCTCAGAAAATGGCCGAGATCATCACCCCCAAAACCGGCCTGATCGGATACTTCTGGGCTGGAATTTGCACAGTTTTTAAAGCTCTGGGTTTTGATACTTTAGGTGTTGTTTGTGTTTGGTAATTTTTCATGTGATGTTATCTTTTAGCAAAGGCAATTCGGAGTGTTTCGTATTTGTAATTCTAGCTTTTTTTTCAGTTATTTTAGACGGTATTAAAAAGTTCGATCGGATATCAAATACCCACTTTAACCCTTTCCGGAAAATTTCCAAGTGTTGGATTTTTCTTTAGTTAAAGAACATTCAAATAGCGTGCAAGTGATGCGGTGAACCCACTAGAAGAACAAAACCTTAACTCGATTTTGTGACCGTCAAAACCGCCACTAAACCCTAGAGTTTGTGGTAGTTTAGTGGTGCCACAAGTGAGGCATTGGTTGACCCTTTTACGGCTGGTTCATTGCTACTGTGGCATGTGATGGATACTTCTAAATTACGCTCAAGTGTTGAGCATTTTTGGAAATTTTGGGTGTTTGTTGATTCGATCGGAATGTTTAACATCGTCTAGCAATTTCTGTAATGTGATACAATATGTGGAATTCATATAGTTAGGCATGAAATCCGTAATATGTGATATTTCGGGTTTACGATATCTAAGGCGGTTGTGGATTCCAAATGTTGTAGTTTTTCACTTTCTTTTCTGCGACCGTAAGTGTAATATGTGGTATATCGCCGTTTTCGTTGCTATATGTCAACGACAATTGTGAAAGGCATATTTACTTACGTTGATGACATGTGATGTTATGTGTTGCTGTGATATGTTATATTGGATCGTCGTGTTCTGAATAGCCGGGGGTTTTATGTGAGATGAGGGTTTTCATTTTCATTCATGTAAAATTCATTGTATGTAATATTCTTTTATTGGGGCACTTCTGGGTTGAGGATGATGTCACCATTGTATATTATTTACTTTTCCACAATAGGATAGACCCAAGGAGGGGAGCATAAGTAACCGGGTTCTAGGGTCCAGTGGGAGGCCATCTCGAGGAGTCGAGACCGGGTCTCCTAACCCTAGAATTGGTAGGGTTACTTGCCGCTCTCATAGGGGTCTAGGGATGTGGGTTTGGCTATTCATCGCGACCGTGGAATCCGTGTTTTATACAGGCTCAAAATAAAACACGGACCTCCTAGTATATCCAATATTTCATATGTTTCTTCTGCTGCTGATATTATGTGATGTGATCATTTTATATGCGTGAGACGAATTCTTTATTATTGTATATATATATGATATATAATAAACGTTGCTTATGTTTTACACCCGTGCTAGTCCCGTCCCGGTATGCCGTTAGTTAAGTAACCTAACGGTACATAACGGGACACTGTGGCGAATGCGGATGGCATAAGCGTGCGTTGTATTTTTGTTTCTTCTGTGATGCTTAGGAAGCTTAAATGATGGGATTCATTAATGAGATTAATGAAAGAAAAGAAACCTAAAAGATGTTGTAAAATCAAATTTATAAAAAGGGTAGCTCTAGTTTTTGCTTTGCATAGCAATATTCCTTGTAGAATATCCAGCACCTTATTCGATAAGGAAAGAGCCAAGACCCCTTCACCGGGAGTGACCTCTTTAGCGAAACTAGAAGATGCTGCAACTCACTCGGTTATGTTTTTGACAGCTTCTATAGTTCTTGCTTTGCATAGCAGTATTCCTTGTAGAATATCCAGCACCTTATTCGATAAGGAAAGAGCCGAGATCCCTTCACCGGGAGTGATCTCTTTAGCGAAACTAGTAAAAGCCTAAAAACACTCCTTTTCAAAATCACTTGTTTCTACAAAGATATCAAGTTCATTACGCGAAAGGTTTTCTGAAAACCTATCGTAGCTCTCCATCATTTCAGATGAATCCTACTTAGTATTCGTGCTACGTTTGTTGACCTTCGTCAAGGCGTAGTGTGCGGTAGCTGACTAGTGTTTATCTGCTGCATATGATGCGATTGTTTTAGGGTAGTCGTACGACCTTGTTGACCTTCGTCAAGGGTCGTGTGGGTGGGTTTAATTCAATCGGGAAATGACGGGTTGAACTTTATTAGTAGCTTATGGTTTGTTGACCTCCGTCAAGGTCATAGGATGCTAGGGGCAGAATATTATCAGGAATTTCAAGTGTTGAAATTTGCAATGAGATTGCATACCTTCTATGAGACAGTTGGATCCTGATACCCACTGCGAGTAAGAGTTACTCCTAGGAGAGTTTTACACATGACAATTAGCCGATCAAGTAGGTGTCTAGAAAGGTGTTTACGGGGTTATGCCTCTGGGAAAACGAGATTTATTTAATTAGGTCCATGCGAAAGCACGGAGAACCTCCCTCAAAGTACCAACACTGACCTGGCTGAAAGATTGGCGAACTTGTAAAGTGTAATTAATCCCGGCTAGTCTTACCTTTTAGGGTTTGAAGGAAGATTTGATGAAAACAATGGGAGCCGTCCTGATTAGATAAGATAATAACTAATCTAATCTTGCAAGAGCATACGCTAAAGTGTTTTCTTATATCTCTCTCCAGATAGCGACCATGTCAGGTCTAAATCAAGATAATAATATGGATGTATTGACCGAACCTGCTTATTATACTGAGCAGGAAAACGTTGGTCCCGCTCCAACTTATAATTGTTATAAGTCCGAGCAGGAAATAGGAGAATATCCAGATTCCCACGCCGCCCAAATGAAGAATAAGCATGCTGATGCATTTTCTTCGGGTATGTTAGTTAATGAGAACTGTTTCTCAGTTCAGTCAACGTCCTGGGTATTAGATGCCGGATCGGGATCCCATATATGTAATATGTTACATGGGCTACGTAAAGGTAGAGAACTGGGAGAGGGTGATCATTCCATAAGAGTAGGGAATGGTGCAAATGTTGCAGCCAAGGCTGTTGGCGAATATCACCTTATATTACCGAATGGTAATACATTGATTCTGAACGAATGCTATTACATTCCGACCCTGATATGCAATCTTATATCAGTTTCTTTATTGAGTAAAGAAGGATATAATTTTGTAGTACAGGATAATGTTATGAACATCTTCCTGAATCAAAAGTTGATTGGATCAGGCTCGTTAAATAATGGCATATACGTTCTGAATCAAACTACAGTCCTTAATGTATAAAACACACACAAGAGGAAGAGTTCAGAAATGAAAGAATCCTTCTTGTGGCATTGTAGACTAGGTCACATCAATGCGACACGACTGGCTAAGTTACATAAGGATGGATATTTGAATCCGTTCGAATTTTCATCTTATAACACTTTCCAGTCATGTCTCAAAGGCAAGATGACCAAAACTCCGTTTAGTGGACACGGAGAAAGAGTTACGGAACTCTTGAGACTGATACATAGTAATGTATGTGGTCCCATGTCTACACATGCCAGAAATGGTTTCTTGTACTTCATTACATTCACTGACGATCTCTCAAGATACGGACATGTGTTTCTGTTGAAACACAAGTCTGAAGCTTTTGAGAAATTTAGAGAATAAAAGCATGAAGTCGAGAACCAAACGGGTAAAAGTATTAAGATCCTTCGATCTGATCGAGGAGGAGAATACTTGAGCAATGAGTTTCTGGACTATCTAAAAGAGAATGGGATTCTCTCTCAGCTTACTCCTCTATATACACCACAGCACAACGATGTATCGGAGCGGAGGAATCGCATCCTATTAGATATGATGCGCTCTATGATGAGCACCGCTGAGTTGCCTATTTCCTTTTGGGGGTATGCGCTTGAGACAGCCATATACCTATTGAATAGAGTTCCAACCAAACCAGTGCCTACCACTCCATATAAGATATGGGAGGGGAAGAGACCGTGTCTTAATTTTGTTAAGATATGGGGTTGCCCGGCCTATATCAAAAAGCAAAATCCGGACAAGCTTGAGGCAAGATCAGTTCTGTGCAAGTTTGTAGGATATCCTAAGCATTCACGAGAACATATCTTCTACCAACCTGAGGAACAAAATGTGTTTGTTGCTCAGCATGCCACCTTTTTAGAAAAGAAATTTCTTGAAAAAGAAATTAGTGGCAATGAGGTAGAACTGGAAGAAGTTCCAGCTACACAAACTGCAACAGAAGATTTGGTGGAACCAGAAGATTCAGTAGTTCCCAACGAACCCCAACCTCTCCGCCGATCTAGTAGGGTTTCTCATCCACCTGAGAGATACTAAGGTTTTCTCATTGATGGTGGGAGCGAGGATTGCATCATGGAAGATGATGACCCGACTAGCTTCGAACAGGCCATCACAAGTGGAGACTCTGTGAAGTGGCTGGATGTAATGCGATCTGAGATGGAATCCATGTACACCAACAAAGTATGGACTTTGGAAGTTGCTCCTGAAGGGGTAAAACCCATTGGGAGCAAATGGATCTTTAAGAAGAAACTTGGTGTAGATGGAAAAGTTGAGACTTTCAAAGCTAGACTTGTTGCAAAGGGTTTTCGTCAACGACCAGGTATGGATTATGACGAAACTTTTTCTCCAGTGGCTATGCTTAAGTCCATCCGGATCCTGCTTGCCATTGCTGCATACCATAACTATGAAGTCTGGCAAATGGATGTTAAGACCGCCTTTCTAAATGGTGATTTAGAGGAGTGCATGTACATGACTTAGCCAGAGGGCTTCATAGATAGTGGGAGCAACGGTAAGGTGTGCAAGCTGGTTAAATCCATCTATGGGTTAAAGCAGGCATCGCGAAGTTGGAACAACTGTTTTGATGTGGTAGTCAAAGAGTTTGACTTTATCAAGAACGTAGATGAACCTTGTATTTACAAGAAGGTTGCAGAGAGTAAGGTTGTCTTCATCGTATTGTACGTGGATGACATACTCTTGATAGGAAATGATGTTCATATGCTGCACTCGGTCAAGCTCTTCTTATCACATAGATTCTCAATGAAAGATCTAGGTGATGCCTCCTGCATTTTGGGAATTAAGATCTATAGAGATAGATCTAAGAGGATACTGGGATTGTCCCAATCCAGGTACATTGACACCATACTAAAGAGGTTTAGTATGGAAGAATCCAAGCGTGGGTATTTACCCACGATCTCTGGACTCATTCTATCCAAAGAGATGGCTCCTAAGACTGATTTGGAGAGAGCTCGCATGCAAGGGATACCCTATGCTTCGGCAGTAGGCTCTATGATGTACGCGATGCTATATACCAGACCTGATGTAGCATACTCACTAAGTGTAGTGAGTAGGTATCAAGCACATCCAGGAGAGAGTCACTGGACAGCTGTGAAGAACATTCTCAAGTACTTGAGAAGGACTAAGGATATGTTCTTGGTGTATGGTAATGGAGAACTCCAGGTGGAGTCCTTTACCGATTAGAGCTTCCAAAGTGATAAGGACGACTCTAAGTCGCACTCGGGATTTGTCTTTACCCTAAATGGAGGGACGGTTTGTTTGAAGAGTTCTAAACAGGAAATCATGGCAGAATCGACGATGGAGGCTGAATACATCGCTGCCAACGATGCTGCCAAAGAGGATGTCTGGATGAAGAAGTTCATAACTGAACTTGGTGTGGTTCCGTCCATTGAGCATCAAATACTTTTGTATTGTGATAATAATGGAGCTGTGGCTTTAGCCAAGGAACCCAGATCCCATCAAAGATCCAGACATATTCTGAGGCGGTATCACCTGATCCGGGAGATAAATGATCGCCGAGAGATCGAGGTCAGGAGAGTTGACACAAAGGACAACACTGCGGATCCACTCACGAAGGCCATGCCCTAGATACAATTTAAAAGTCTCTTCGGGATGCTGGGTATAAAATATTACAACAGCTGGCCTCAGTGCAAGTGGGAGATTGTTAGTTATATATATGCCCTAGAGGCCATTGTTGTACATATGATGTATATTATAGTGGATGCTTGGATATATATAGAGAGGACTTTCTTGCTCGACATGATAGTATGCTATCTGGTTTTACTTTGTTTTAACATGTTGACTTGTATTGGTTTACTGTCTTGCTCTCACATGTTGATAAAGCCTTTAGGATATATACTCGACTACTAGGACTATGATGTAGATCATACTAGTGGGGCCAGGTTAGTCCAAGAGTACATCCTATAACTGTTCCTAGTCGAGGGTGTATCGAGACAGGGCATCGATACTCCAGAGTAGACTAGCGTATACGCATCTTGACCCATATAATGAGCGATGGATGATCCCATATCCATCGGTTTTTGACATCAAAAGATGGTGTATGGGTGCTCAGTGGAGACTGGGTACACTGAACGGACTCGTCGAGAACTCCTAGATGGTATTATACCTATCGTCAGATAGCAGTTCTCTGGTGACACTGGTACAGGTTAGTCTGTAGACCCGAGATCATCATAGAGTCTTGTGTGATTCCCACTATGCTTTGGTTTCCACCTTAACACATTCATGAGAACGTGCAAAACGGTGGCTTTTGGGTACAGTCCCGAATCACATGGAATTAATGAGTGATAGGAGGGGTTTTGCCTCTCCCGGTATTAAGAGTTGATGTTGCGCTGTGTTCAATTGGCTATAACTGGAAGTCCCTGGCCAGGGCTGATATGGAGACCTACTGGTAAGTGTTATCAGTAGTTTCTCAACCCGTTATAAGCCTCACATCGACACGACTTATTGGTTATTGTGGTCTGATGTTTACCACCCCTAGACTGGATATGCGACATATCAGACAAAGAGACCGGACTGTACGGTAGTATTACTGATTGGATTCACAGTAGTGTGTGCAGGCTTGCTTGTTGATCTTATGATCGCTCAATACGCGGGTGGCTGTTACGTTTAGCTGACCGCTTGCAGCTTGTGGGTGTTTGATATGATCATCACCCACTGCCGGCGTATGGACGATTCTTTAAAGTCCTACACAGAGGTTTCCTAGCTCAGGCAAAAAGGAGTAGGGGCACATATGTGATATGTGCGGGACCGAGATTAATACGATATGAGATATCGTATTCGAATCTCGTGATATGTGATATCGGCCGGGTATATGTGATATAGTCGGGTCATTGGATCAAGTGTTAATTCGATGAACTGATACATATTATATTAGTCGGTTATTTGCAAAATAGCTGGATTATCGGATCAAGTGTTGATTCGATAATTTAATGTATAATTATATATATGATATATTACATTACATTAACTAATATAAGCTCACTTAAATGATTCTTTTTCTTACTTGAGGATGCATTGATATATATGTGGTATATATTAAATGTATTCTTTTCTTTTGTTACAAAATATTGTATATGTGATATGTGATATTGTAACATGCTAGGTTACAAATGCAAATTAGGGTTTATGAGATTAAACCATGCTATGGTTTAAATTTGGGTTAACATTTTCTTTTTGGTTAATTCTAAAGTTTGGATTATTGTTGAGATATTTTATTGCCTTGACTAAAGTCCACCCTTTAAATATTTTCCTAGATATTTTGTTAACCTAACTTTAACCCTAGACTATGGTTTATTCTCTACAAAGGTTAAGCATGCCATGCTTAACCCATGGTTGCATTTCTAACCTAAGAAATAATTCATTCTTTCATCACAATTTTTCTTGCTTCTTCTTCCTCTCAAAAAGCTTTTCTAGCTTTCTTTTTTGTGATGAATTAAAGTGAGATAAAGAAAACTAAAGAGAGCAAAATTCCTACTTCATCATCCTCATCTATTCTAACCACTTAGATTAGGCTGTTCACTTCACTAAAACCTCATTAGTGAAGAGAGAGCTTGGGTTTGTGATTCCTTAAGGTAGATCATCTTGGATTGTGAAGTCTTTAAGCAAGAATGCCCCATTCACCTCATGGAGCCTCTCTAGAGTCCGGGAGCTTGATGATCGCAGCGAAGAGACCTCAACATGGAGCTTATGAAGCGAAAGAACGGACTACAAAGGTTGTAATCCATAACTCTTAGATGTTAAGTTGTTAATATACAGTTGAAGTTTGATTCTCTAGTTAAAGATCTAGGGTTAGGGTTATCTAGAATGACAAAAAATTAAACTTGGCATGGGTGATGCCTCCCGAAACCTTGCTACCATTGTAGATAACCCAATACATGTTAGTTTCTCTGGGTTGAGATTTTCATACACTATAGATGCATTTGATATTGTTGTCGTGCACATCCGTTGCACTGGACAGATGTTTTCGTGTACTATAGATGCATTTGATATTGTTTTCGTGCACATCCGTTGCACTGGACAGATGCTTTCGTGCACACCCGTTGCACTTAATTTTGCTTTTATGCATATTGCGGCACTTGTACTGGATTTGGTTTTCCGTACGCACCAGACGCATGTGATGTTGGATACGCCTTTTAAGGCTGATGTTATTTATGAGTATCGCGTTTTGATGATGGATACTATATTATATAGTAGCCGAGCAAGGCTGGTCTGAGGACTGTGCCTGAGTACTTTTGTATGCATGAAAAGTTTACCAAGAGGTTTTCAAAAGAAAAGGGCTATAGTCTCGCTATTTCCTACGTGTCCGCGAGTGACACGAAATTTTATAAAGAGAAACTTCTGGGATATTTCAAAAAGGCAGGACGTATAATTTGAGAAAAAACATATATAAGTATATATTTACTACTTTACAAATGATCGTCTGCCACTTGTGCCGTGAGCTACGCATAGCGCAAAGATTTGGGAAAGATTTTGCATGTGTTTTATTTAGTCTTTAAAATGGATTTACAAAGATGCGTGCTATATACGTATTATGATTTGACTATAGTGCATTTAGATTCCAGTGGTGGAATTCGAGATTCGTATTTCCATTTTAACTCCGATAATTGCGTGATGCTTGATGAAGTTTGATTTTGAGTTTTGTACTCTTTTTCAGGCGCACATAATGTGCTGTGGTATTTCTGTATCTTCCGTGTTTTCAGAGCCCCGTTGATTTGAGCTGATTATTGAAATGTTTGAGTATTTGG
This sequence comes from Agapanthus africanus, assembly GCA_030015575.1. Classification (NCBI taxonomy): domain Eukaryota; kingdom Viridiplantae; phylum Streptophyta; class Magnoliopsida; order Asparagales; family Amaryllidaceae; genus Agapanthus; species Agapanthus africanus. The sequence continues at coordinate 700,321,467 of CM057339.1, read as the reverse complement.
GGATTTAAATTTAAATTCGGGGACCGGAAGAATGTAACATTTCAGAAATATAAAATATTATTTTTGGAAATTTAATATTAAAATAATATATTTCGCGGAAACGATTCGATTTGCGAATAGAGCTTTTTCGTAAAATGGTATAAGTATATACCAATATTTGGAAATTAATCAGAGATTAAAATAATTTATTTATTATAATGATATTTATCGGATTTTTTGCCAAATCCGTATTTTTACATTTTTCCATGCCCTGTGCACCATGTCATGTGCATGTTGTGTTTGTGAGTTTGTGAGAAAGAGAAAAGAAAAAGAAAGAAAAGAAAAGAGAAGAGAGTTAAGAGTGTTAAACAAAAGTGAGTGTAAAACAAAAGTGATATTTTGAGAGAGAGTGAGGGTAAGAGAGAGTGAGCATAAGAGAGGGAGAGAGAGACTTCGCAGCCCTTTATCTTTTCCCCATTGTTTTCTTCTTGTTTTTCTTCATCTCGTTCATTCCCACTCTACCTCCATGCCTCATCTCAATTTCCTTTCCAAAACCTTATGCCCCCTTAACACATAACATGCACAAACATATTCTAAACCCTTTAGACCTTTCAAGTTTGGATTTTGAAGACTTTGGGCAACTCAAGAATTTTCTTTTGTAAGTCGATGTGCAACACCCCACGACTTACGGGGAGGCGGAAATTTAAAAAACGATCTTGTTCTTTGCTTAAACATCGACTAACCGCATGAATCGAAGCTAAACGATAACTAACATGAAACATAGAAGTTCTATACTACTATGTTTAGGGATTACACCTAACGAATCGTGTCCTTCGTCTTTGCGAACTCCTCCTCCTCCTCGGCCTTCTCGAAGTAGTAGATGATCCACCCTAGAGCTTTACTCCAAGCTTAGCCTCTAAACTTGAGGCAACTAACCTTCTTTAAGTGCTAATCAAAGAAGCTAAGTGATATAGAGTAAGGATTATGGTTTAATTAGTCTAGCTAATCCTTGTACTCAACACATGAGAGGGGAGGATTAGGGTTTGAAGAGGGAGAGCTTGAGGAGAGAGAAGATGAGAATAATAATGAAGTGAGAATAATGAGTTATGATAATATATATCAAGCATTTCTTTTTATCAAGAAAAGAAAATAAAACAATTCAGCAACCATGCTTGATAATATCTAGTGATGATTCACTCCATGAGTCATTAAGCATTTATCATGCATTAATGACATGGATGAATCATCCATATGACTCACTAATCACATTCATTGTATATGCCACCTAAACCTCCTTAGTCACCACCTTCTAGAAGCTTCTCGCGCAATTACGAGAACGCCCCTCCTTTCCGCAAAAATACGGAAAAACTTTAGACTGTATAAATCCAATAACTGGATACCAGTAACTGGCTTAAACCAAAGCCGACTGGTAAAAACTGTCCGAAAGTCGTACGTGCGTAAACACACGTATGCGTCCGAACCCTTGTCGTAAAACCATACGACCTCTATATCGTTTCGCCCGGAGTAGGGAAACTCTCTGTGTGGGACTCTAGAGACTCGACTACTACGCTGGCAGTGGGTTTAACCACAGACCGCAAGCGGCACTAGCTGTACGTAACGGTCCCCAGGTAGATGTCGATAAGAAGGCCGATGAGGAAACCCATCCGAACTCCTACTGAGCCTGCTGTGACAATCTCCATACAGTCCGGTCCGTTCATCTAAGACTATCGCATATCGGGCCTAGGGGGGCGGCAAGCGTCAGTCCCCTAATAGTGGTATAAGTCGTGTCGGAGGGAAGCCCATTACACCCTGAGAAACTACTTGAACCTCCCAGCAAATCTCGCTTGCCCTGGCCAGAGACTTTGCGTAATGGCTCTCTGACACAGCGCGATATCAACCCCCAATACCGGGAGAGACGAATCCTGTCTAACCGCCACTGCCTCCAAGTGCTCGGGACTGCACCCAACTGCTACCTGTTTGCACGAATCCTTTGAGCCGTGGTAGGGTAGCAATCTAAGAACAGTGGGACACACTCGAGGCGAAGTAGCAGTGTCAAGTCTGCGGACTATGCTGTACTCATGTCACCTGGGAACTGTTCACTGACGACTGGTATAAAACCAACCAACAGTTCCCTGTGAGTCCTGTCCGGTGTACCCGTAACCTAACGAGCACCTGCATACTATCTCCAGTACGACGTACTGCCGGCTGTGGGACAGACCATTTCCCCAACTGGGATGAGAAGCGTACACACTAGTCTACTCCGGAGTATCGATGCTCTGTCTCGATAATCCAACGACTAGGGACCTGAATAAGGACGTGCTTGTAGACTACCCAGCCCCCACTAGTGTGACTGCCATCACAACGCTGGTAGTCAACCAAGATCCTAAGAGCTCTATCAATACGTATACTCACATATTAAGATAGAAAAAACCAAGTAGCATACTACCATATTTAGCAAGACTGTTATATACATGTGAATATCCCAAGCTACCATTAAGTAATATACAAACTAGTATGATACAATAATGGCCCCTAGGGCATATACACTAACAATCTCCCACTTGCACTAGGGCCATGTACTGGCATATCGAAGACCGATGATCTCGAGTAGCCTCTCGAACTGAATCTGAGGTAGGGCCTTCGTGAATGGATCAGCAATGTTCTCTTCAGAAGCATCTCTCCGAACCTCGATCTCCTGACGATCAATGATCTCCCTGATCAGGTGATACCGCCTTAAGATGTGTCTGGACTTCTGATGGGACCTTGGTTCCTTCGCTAAAGCTATAGCTCCGTTGTTGTCGCAATACAGAGGTATTGGATCAACTATGGTAGGAACCACCTAAAGTTCTGTTAGGAACTTCTTCATCCAGACTGCTTCTTTTGCGGCATCGCAAGCAGCTATATACTCCGCTTCCATCGTCGAGTCAGCAACGGTATCCTGCTTGGAGCTCTTCCAGCACACCGCCCCTCCATTGAGGGTAAAGACATAACCCGACATGGACTTGGAATCGTCCTTATCACTCTAGAAGCCGGAATCAGCAAAGGCCTCCAACCTGAGGTCTTTTCCGCCGTAAACCAAGAACATCTCCTTAGTCCTTCTCAGGTACTTGAGAATGTTCTTTATTGATATCCAGTGTTTCTTCCCTGGGTCTGACTGATACCAGCTTACCACGCTCAGTGCGTAAGCTACATCTGGTCTGGTGCACAACATCGCATACATTATAGAGCCTACCGCAGAAGCGTAGGGTATAATAAACATGCGTTCCCTTTCCAAATCAGTCTTGGGAGACATCTCTTTGGAGAGGGTGATTCCGTGACAAGCCGGTAGATTACCGCGCTTAGAATCTTCCATACTGAATCTTTTCAGTACAGTGTCGATATACCTGGACTGCGAAAGTCCCAACATCCTCTTGGATCTATCACGATAGATCCGGATCCCCAGAATGTAAGAGGCATCACCCAGGTCTTTCATGGAGAACCTGTGTGACAAGAATCCTTTGACAGATTGTAGCATAGGAATGTCATTTCCTATTAATAGAATGTCATCCACGTACAAGACGAGGAATACGACACTTCTGGCTACAACTTTACTATATATGCACGGTTCATCTGGATTTTTGATAAAGTCATATTCTTTGAATGTCTCATCAAAACAGATGTTCCAACTCCGCGATGCCTGCTTTAGTCCATAAATGGACTTAAGCAGCTTGCATACTTTCCCGCTGCTCCTACTTTGATTGAAACCCTCTGGCTGATCCATATAGACGCACTCTTCTAAATTTCCATTCAGAAAAGCCGTCTTTACGTCCATCTTCCAGATTTCATAATCATGGAAGGCAGCAATAGCAAGAAGGACCCGAATGGATTTGAGCATAGCCACTGGAGAAAAAGTTTCGTCATAGTCCAAACCAGGTCTTTGACGAAAACCCTTTGCAACAAGTCTAGCCTTATAGGTTTCCACCTGTCCATCTACACCAATCTTTTTCTTGAAGATCCATTTGCATCCTATGGGTTTTACCCCATCTGGAGCAAAATCCAAAGTCCATACTTTGTTGGTGTACATGGACTCCATTTCGGTCCGCATTGCATCTAGCCATCGTACCGAGTCGCCGCTCTGGATGGCATGCTGGAAGTCAGTAGGTTCATCATCATCTATGATGCAATCCTCTCTATCCCCATCTATGAGAAAACCGTAGTATCTCTCAGGCGGATGAGACGGCCTACTACTCCTGCGGAGGGGTGCGGGAATGTCCTGTACTTCTTGAACTTCCGGTTCTACCAAACTTTCAGTTGCAGTTTGTGGTTCTGGAATTTCTTCCAGTTCTACTATGCTCCCACTCTTCTGATTTTCTAAAAATTCAGTTTCTAAGAAGCGGGCATGACGAGAAACAAAAACCTTTTGTTCCTCTGCGTAATAGAAACAATATCCCATATAGTTCTTTGGATATCCCACAAACTTACACTCAACTGAGCGTGCCTCGAGCTTGTCCGGATGCTGCTTTTTTACAAAAGCTGGACATCCCCATGTCTTCAGGTACTGAAGATAGGGTTTCTTCCCACTCCACTTCTTATATGGTGTGGTAGGCACAGTTTTGGTTGGAACTCTGTTCAAAAGATATGCCGCTGATTCTAGCGCATAACCCCAGAAAGACCGTGGTAACTCAGCATTACTCATCATGGATCGTACCATATCCAATAGGGTTCGATTCCTTCTCTCCGATACACCGTTGTGCAGTGGAGTGTATGGAGGAGTAAGCTGAAAGAGAATTCCTTTCTCTTTTAGGTAACCTAGGAACTCGGCACTTAAGTATTCTCCACCTCGATCAGATCTTAGTGTCTTAATACTTTTGCCTGTTTGGTTTTCCACTTCACTCTTGTATTCCTGAAATTTCTCAAAGGCCTCGGATTTATGCTTCATTAAGAAGATATGTCCATACCTAGAGAAATCATCTGTAAAAGTAATGAAGTAGGAATAACCACCTCTCGCATGTGTAGACATTGGACCACATACATCGCTGTGTATGAGTCCTAAGAGCTCGCTCGCTCTTACTCCTTGTCCAGTGAATGGACTCTTTGTCATCTTTCCTTTGAGACAAGATTGACAAGTGTCATAAGTTTGATATTCGAACGAGTCCAAATATCCTTCTCTATACAACTTAGTCAACCTTCTCTCATTGATGTGACCCAGTCTACAATGCCATAAGAAAGCTTTATTTAAATCTGGAGACTTTCTTTTTAGTGTGTTCTGGACATTGAAAATTTGGAGTTGGTTTAAAACATATATACCGTTATTTAGTGTACCGGACCCAATCAAACCATGATTAAGGTGGATGTTAACAACATCTCTTACAAACGTGAAATCATAACCTTTATTTGATAACAAGGAAACTGATATGATATTACACGTTAAGCTTGGTACAAAAAAAAAGTTATGTAAAACAAAAATGTGTCCACTCGTCAATCCTAGGTGATAATCCCCGACGGACGCAGCTCCCACGCTAGCTCCGTTAGCAACCTTTAGGGTCATATCACCTTCGTTCAGCACTCTACGGTTTCTCAGTGCCTGCAATGAATTGCAAATATGAGATCCTGATCCGGTATCCAATACCCAGGAAGTAGAGTTGATCGACAGACAATTCTCAATTACAAACACACCTGAAGTCGAAGCCACAGCTTGCTTCGGTTCCTGGTTCTTGGCGTTCCACGCCTTGCAATCCTTCTTCCAGTGCTCTTTCCTGTGACAAGGGAAGCACTAATCCTGGCCAACTACCGGTACCGCAAACTTTTTCTTTCCCTTTCCTCCCACCTTACTAACACCTCCTCTAGGTCTGGGACGGCCTTCTTCTTCCTTCCTTTGGCCCCAGCCTTGGACCCGGAAGAAGATGCACCGCCAACAAACATAGCGGGTGTTTCCCTTGCCTTTTGCAAGGTGCCCTCTGCACTCCTTAACTTGTTCAGGAGTTCCGGAAGTTCAACTTCTTTTCTTTGAATGTTGAAGTTCAGGATAAACTGGGCGTAGGTGGAAGGAAGGGACTGGAGAATAAGGTCTGTGTAGAGCTCATTATCCAAAGTCGTCCCAAGGTCTGCGAGCTCTTCTATATAGCCGATCATCTTTAGGACATGTTCTCCTACCGATGACCCGACAGCCAACCTCGCTCGAAACAAGTTCTTTGAGGTCTCGTATCTTGCTATACGAGATTGCTCTCCATAAAGTTCCTTTGTATGGAGAAATATGGCGTCTAGTTCCATATCCTCGTGCCTCCTCTGATTTTCATTGTTCATCGAGGCAAGCACGATGCACTTGGCTTTCGCGCAATCTAAATCCCAGGTTTTGCGGATTTCCTTATCCGCATTACTGGATTTGGGACCAGGGACAGCAGGTGCCGTAGCGGTGAGGACGTACCCCTATTTGTCATAGGTCAAAGCCATTTTGACATTCCGCAGCCAATCTTTATAGTTTGGCCCTGTCAGTATATTTTTCTCTAAAAGTAACTTAAGTCCAGTCATTTTCAGGGTCGCTGCAATTAGGAGAGAGAGAAGAAAACTCTTTAGCATGATGCTCTTGCAAGTTTAGAGTGGTTTTTAGTTTATCTAAACTGGATGGCTCCCACTGTTTCTCGAATCCTTCCTCAAACCATAAAAGAAGAATTAGCCAGGACTATTCTCACTGTACAATTCTTGCTTAACCGTTCAGCCAGGCCAGTGTCGATACTTCGAGGGAGGTTTTCCAACGCTTTCGCGAAGTTCCTTAATTAAATAACCTCTTTTCTCTGGGGGCGTAACCCCGCTGACACCTTTCTTGACACCTACTAGGTTTATAGCATTGATCGTTAAGTGACGAATATCCTGATAAGTAGCATATACTCACAGTAGGATCGGGATCCAAATATCATCGTCTGATAATGTTGATGGAATCCTACCAACATTCATCAAACTCAAAATGGTATGCATCTCTTTGCAAATTTCAGTTTCTTTAGAAATTCCCGATATAAGTTTTTGCCCCATGCTCTTATGACCTTGACGTAAGCCAACAAATCATAAGTCACATGTCAAGTTCTGCCCATCATTATCTTGTTAATTTGAACCCACCCGTATATACCCTTGACGAAAGCCAACAAGGTAATGCGACTGTCCCAAACCAACACATCTATCTATGCAACAAATGAATACCCAGTAGCTACCAAACACTATGCCTTGACGAAAGCCAACAAACATAGCTTGAATACTACTGACTATCCATAAGAAATGACGGAGGGCTACGAATGGTTTTGGCGAAACCGTGAACGTAGTGAACTTGATATAACCGAAGGAACCTGATAGCTTTTAAAAGGAGTGGTTAAAGCTCCGCATTTAAAAATATCTGTTTTTTAAAATTAACCGAGTGGTTTCTTTTAAATAGTTCCAACGATTAAAACTTTGGTTTATTTTCTTTGCATTATTGATAATGCGTCCCATCATTAACTTATCATTGCAGAGAACAATGAAAATATGACGTCCTCTTATGCTATCCGCATTCGCCACTGGGTCCCGTCATCACCCGTTAGGTTACTTAACTAACGACAGAGCGGGGGTTGGGCTAGCGCGGGTGTAAAACATAAGTGACGTCTAAAATAGCTACCATATTTTACATTCGTCTGACGCAATGATATTCATTCAAGATCACAGATGAACTTAATTGGATTTGCAAGCAATCCGTGTTTGTTTTGAGCCTGCAACAAAAGACGGATTACACAGTTGTGATGAATAGCCATTACCCCACCCAAGACCCCAACGGGTAAGGCAAACTACCCGCCCGGCATTTCGTGCACCCCACCTTGGATCTGTCCTAGGAGCAAAAACAGTAAAATGAATAATACAACGGTGGCTACAACCGCAACATGGATGTGCCCCGCAAAATAATATTACAACAAATTACATTTACATCAAATGAATTAAATAATAACCCATCACATAACCCTAGCTATACATCACAACAGTCCAACACAGTTCATATGCACAAACAGATAAAATCCATTACAGAAATGTGCAACCCCCTGCCAACCGACATACTAGCAGTTAGGGGAGGTTTACGAACACATTAAACAAACACAGATATAATCCAACAAGCAAATACTGTATAATTTCGATCGATTAAACACTTTTAATTTTGCTCCAATACTTCTCTGTAAATCTGAAAACTGAGCAAAAATAAAAAAATTCCAGAAAATACCAAATATCCCATAGAACCAACACAGTAAATTTGGGTTCCTGAATCGCCAACTCGGCGGCAGAAGCGCGGCGGATCGGTGGGATCCGCCGCGGTTCCGCGGCTCTTTAGACGATTCAGGGGCCCAAATTTCTTGGGTGTTCTTCTACTTTCATTTCAAGCTTTCTGAACTTCCCTGAAAAATTTTTGGACTTCATTTAAAAATCGACAGAAACTTGTGATTTCGGGCTTTTCCGGTTTCGTTTTTTCCGTTCGAAATTCATACAAATTTGCAAGTAAGTTATTTATTGTTTAGCGAGGCTCTGATACCACTGTAAGTCGATGTGCAATACCCCACGACTTGCGGGGAGGCGGAAATTTAAAAAAACGATCTTGTTCTTTACTTAAACATCGACTAACCGCATGAATCGAAGCTAAACGATAACTAACATGAAACATAGAAGTTCTATACTACTATGTTTAGGGATTATACCTAACGAATCGTGTCCTTCGTCTTTGCGAACTCCTCCTCTTCCTCGGCCTTCTCGAAGTAGTACATGATCCACCCGAGAGCTTTACTCCAAGCTTAGCCTCTAAACTTGAGGCAACTAACCTTCTTTAAGCGCTAATCAAAGAAGCTAGGTGATATAGAGTAAGGGTTATGGTTTAATTAGTCTAGCTAATCCTTGTACTCAACACATGAGAGGGAAGGATTAGGGTTTGAAGAGGGAGAGCTTGAGGAGAGAGAAGATAAGAATAATAATGAAGTGAGAATAATGAGTTATGATAATATATATCAAGCATTTCTTTTTATCAAGAAAAGAAAATAAAACAATTCAGCAACCATGCTTGATAATATCTAGTGATGATTCACTCCATGAGTCATTAAGCATTTATCATGCATTAATGACATGGATGAATCATCCATATGACTCACTAATCACATTCATTGTATATGCCACCTAAACCTCCTTAGTCACCACCTTCTAGAAGCTTCTCGCGCAATTACGAGAACGCCCCTCCTTTCCGCAAAAATATGGAAAAACTTTAGACTGTATAAATCCAATAACCGGATACCAGTAATTGGCTTAAACCAAAGCCGACTGGTAAAAACTGTCCGAAAGTCGTACGTACGTAAACACACGTATGCGTCCGAACCCTTGTCGTAAAACCATACGACCTCTATATCGTTTCTCCCGGAGTAGGGAAACTCTCTGTGTGGGACTCTAGAGAATCGACTACTACGCTGGCAGTGGGTTTAACCACATACCGCAAGCGGCACTAGCTGTACGTAACGGTCCCCAGGTAGATGTCGATAAGAAGGCCGATGAGGAAACCCATCCGAACTCCTACTGAGCCTGCTGTGACAATCTCCATACAGTCCGGTCCATTCGTCTAAGACTATCGCATATCGGGCCTAGGGGGCGGCAAGCGTCAGTCCCCTAATAGCGGTATAAGTCGTGTCGGAGGGAAGCCCATTACACCCTGAGAAACTACTGGAACCTACCAGCAAATCTCGCTTGCCCTGGCCAGGGACTTTGCGTAATGGCTCTCTGACACAGCGCGATATCAACCCCCAATACCAGGAGAGACGAATCCTGTCTAACCGCCACTGCCTCCAAGTGCTCGGGACTGCACCCAACTGCTACCTGTTTGCACGACTCCTTTGAGCCGTGGTAGGGTAGCAATCTAAGAACAGTGGGACACACTCGAGGCGAAGTAGCAGTGTCAAGTCTGCGGACTATGCTGTACTCATGTCACCTGGGAACTGTTCACTGACGACTGGTATAAAACCAACCAACAGTTCCCTGTGAGTCCTGTCCGGTGTACCCGTAACCTAACGAGCACCAGCATACTATCTCCAGTACGACGTACTGACGGCTGTGGGACAGACCATTTCCCCAACTGGGATGAGAAGCGTACACACTAGTCTACTCCGGAGTATCGATGCTCTGTCTCGATAATCCAACGACTAGGGACCTGAATAAGGATGTGCTTGTAGACTACCCAGCCCCTACTAGTGTGACTGCCATCACAACGCTGGTAGTCAAGCAAGATCCTAAGAGCTCTATCAATACGTATACTCACATATTAAGATAGAAAAAACCAAGTAGCATACTACCATATTTAGCAAGACTGTTATATACATGTGAATATCCCAAGCTTCCATCAAGTAATATACAAACTAGTATGATACAATAATGGCCCCTAGGGCATATACACTAACATCTTTAGTTGCAATTGAGGTATCTAGACACTTTAAATTAGAGTTTATTTTAAATATCCAAGTTTAGTTTAGAATTTGATATAAATAGGATATGTGATCTTAGAAAATTCCAAGTTGCTGTTAAGTGGTTAATTGAGGTGTAGTGAGTGTTTACAAGACCTTACAGATTGATTTCATGGCCTGAAAATGAGTTTAAAACCTGATACACGAAGTTAGAATTTTCCGTGTCGGTTTTTGTGAACCCTAAAAGCCTACAGGGTATCTGTGTTAGTTATATGTATGCTCTAGAGGCCATTGTTGTACATGGGATGTATATTGTAGTGGATGCTTGGACATATATAGGGAGGAATTTCTTGCTCGATACGATAGTATGCTATCTGGTTGCTCTTTGTCTTAACATGTTGACTTGTATACGTGATTCTATCTTGCTCTCACATGTTGACAAAGCCCTTTAGGATGTGTACTTGACTCCCAGGACTATGATGGAGATCATACTAGTGGGGCCAAGAGTAGTCCACAAGTACACACTATAATTATTCCTTGTCGAGGGAGTATCGAAATAGGGCATCGATGCTCCACAGTAGACTAGCGTATACGTATCTTGACCCATATGATGGGCGATGGATGATCCCACATCCATTGGTATTTGACATCAAAGATGGTGTACGAGTGCTCAGTAGAGACAGGGTACACTGAACGGACTCGCCGAGAACTCCTAGATGGTATTATACCTATCGTCAGATAGCAGTTCTCTGGTGACACTGGTACAGGTTAGTCTGTCGACCTGAGATCGCCATAGAGTTTTGTGTGATTCCCACTGTGCTTTAATTTCCATCTTACCACGGTCAAGAAAACGTGCAAAACGGTGGTTTTTGGGTACAGTCCCGAGTCACATGGAGGCAATGAGCGATAGGAGGGGATTCGTCTTTCCCGGTATTAGGAGTTGATGTTGCGCTATGCTGGATTGGCCATAACATGAAATCCCTGGCCAGGATTGCTGAGATTTACTGGTAAGTGTTATTAGTAGTTTCTCGAATCGTTATAGACCCTTCATCGGCATGACTTATCAGGCTATTGGGGTCTGACGTTTTACCACCCCCACGCAATGATATGCGACATATCAGACGAAAAGACCGGACTGTACGGTAGTGTTACTGACAGGCATTTGCAGGAGTTAGAGCGGGCTTGCTTGCTGATCTTCTGATCGTTCAATACCCGGGTAGCCGTTATGTCCAGCAAGTACCGCTTGTAAGTCCGCGGGGGCGCCGCGGCCATCGATCCGACGCCGGAAACGCGGAAACAAAAACTTTGCAAACTAGCAAACCGACACCACCGCGCACTTTTCACCCGGATCGGGCCATTAACCTAGCTACTAGAAAAATAGAAAAGAGTAGAGAAGTTATACCAAGCGATCCGTGTCCTTCAGTCTTCGTCTCCACTCCGATCTCCCGCGGAATCTCCGTCCGTCACCTCCTCGTCGGAAAGGGCACCACGTAGCCAAATACTTTTACGGGCTCCCACCTCAGGACCGAGGAAACTCGGGCGCAAAGTTGGCTAGCCGACGCGTCTAAGGTTTGCTGTAGACTAGTGTAGAAAACTTTGTCTCTTGAGGTTATAGAAGTTGCCATGATGGAGAAGAGAGAAAAATGCTTTGGAGGAAAATGGTGCTCACAATTTTTAGCAAGGAAAAATGAGATGAGGAAAATGCCACACACTCCAAATGAAACTCTCTCATCCTGTCCCACTAATGTGGCTGGCCCCTCTCATATCAAAATGGTGGGGAGAGAAAACTCAAGCATGAAGGGAGGTGAGTGTAGGAAAAGTAGAAAGGTGACCACAACAAAAGGGCAATGATAACATTATCAAATCAATATCAAATCCTTTCTAATCTCATAAGGATAAGAATATCATAATGAAGCTGCAAATGCAAGAAACCCCTCCACAATAAGTTATTTGCACTCTTGCAAATAACCCCCCTCCATCGGAAAGTCCGGCCGCGAAGGAACAAAGGAAAACCGGCCGGAACGGAATGCAAACTGGCAACTTCAGAAAACTGATCCCGTAATAAATTACAGGAAAACCCCACTACTGCATATACATGCCCGCATTTGTATTCCCACTGAACACAAATGCAAAGAGACAAAACTACACTATCTAATACTAGGATCCGGCTAGTAAAATCCGTCCGATCACGATCCGTGCAATACCGCACGTATCTGATCGAACCCTGCCATATCTCCATACGGCCTCTACAGCGTTTCGCCCGAAACTTGAGTAACTGTGTGTGGTGGACTCTAAAGACTCGTCAATACTATGGCTGTGGATTTAACCACTAGCACGTCAGAGGTATTAGCCATACGTGATGGGCCACCAGCTATTGACCAAAAGGGACGTCGATGAGCGAACTCATCCTGACACCATACTGAGCCTGTCAGTGACAATATCCGTACAGTCCGGTCCGTTCGTCTATGAGCATCGCATGGCGGGCCTAGGGGGTTGGTAAAAGTCAGACCCCCAAAAGCGGTACAAGTCGTGTCGGAGATCAGCCCAGAACACCCTGAGATACTACTGGAATACCTACCAGTAAATCTCCTTCCTTAGACAAGGACTTTACATGTACTGGCTCTCCTAGACAAAGCGCGACCTCACTCCCAATAATGGGAGAGACGAACCCCTGCAGATCCGCTCACTGCCTCCATGTGGCTCGGGACTGTACCCAACTAAAACCTGTTTGCACGACTCCTTTAAGCCGTGGTAGGGTAGTAATCAAAGCACAGTGGGAACTCACACGAGATAAATGACGATCTCAGGTCGATGAACTAACCTGCACACATGTCACCAGGGAACTGCTATCTGACATCAGGTATAATCCCAACTAGCAGGTTCCCGACGAGTCCTGTCCGGTGTACTCATAACCTAATGAGCACCTGTATACATCTTAGGTGAACCAACTGACACCAGTGGCTTGTGAGACCGGCCACCGCCCCTCGTCGGGGTCTCGACTGTATACACTAGTCTACTCTGGAGAATCGATGCCCTGTCTCGAAACTCCCACGACTAGGGACCATTTAAGGATGTGCTTATAGACCCCAGCTCCCATGTATATGATCGCCCTCATACTGCTGGTAGTCAAGAAAGAATCCTAGGGGCTCTATCAACATGCAATAGTGACCTGTAAGGTCACCTAAAGCAGTACACGATGATAAAGGTAAACCAGATAGCATACTATCATCTTGAGTAAGACTGTCCTACTGGGACAGGTCCTCCCTCAATCATTGCAATCACGTGCTTGTGATCCAATAATTGACTCTGAGGGCACTATCTCCAACAATCTCCCACTTGCACTCAAGGCTAATTATTGCGATGTCGCCTACTCACAACCCGTGTGATACCGAACACCCAACTCCTCTACTAGTCAGTCTCACAAAGCTCGTATGTGAAACTATTGCGTTCGAGAAATAGCCTCAATGAGTGGATCCGCTGTGATGTTTCTTTCTATGTCTCTCTTTATCTCAAGTTCGCGGAGAAACCCATCTCCCGAAATGAGCAATACCTGTCTTAGAATATGTCTGGATATCTGATGGGACCTAGCTCATAAGTGAACTCCAAATCCAAACTTCGTAGACTGTATCGTCAACTGAACTTAATCAGTATCCTGCGCCATGCCTTCCCTCAGTATCCACCTGGACCACCTGTGCAAAATACTGCCCCTCGTCAGAGGGAAAACTATAACTCTGACAGTCACTCTGTCATCCATGTCACCTTAGAAGCCTGGAATGATAACTGTCTCCCGAAGGAGAATGCTGTTATCATATACCTAGAACATCAACTTATGTTCTAAAACTGCTTCCGATTGTTTCTCCAGGATTGGATGAATATCAACTTATTGCACCTACTGCAAGAACAACATCTGGTGTGGTACTTGACATCTCATGATCAACTCAATTGCCTAAGCAAGTGATCTGCCAATCATGCACATCCCTCTCCCCTTTAGTCTGTAAGACACCTTTAGAGAGGGTGACTCCATTACCTGCAGGTACACCACCATGCCAGGAGTCGTCCATTCTAAATACTCTTAGAATGCTGTCTAAGTACCCTGATTGGGAAACCACCTAAATCTAGATCTAAAACCATAGATCTAGTAACCAGAATGTACGATATAAGATCCAAGTCCCATGTAGAGAAACCACTGTGTGACAACCAAAGTATAACCGATCGTAGTATAGGAATATCACTTCCTACTCTGTGTATGTCATCAAATACCAGGACATCACACCCTACTACCTTCTTAACAGATCCATCCCTTATTCTGATGAAGTCAAACCTATGACTGTCACATCAGAAATAGATGATCTATCTCCGCTATATCTGCTTTAGTCTATAAATAGACATAAGCCCGGTGTCCACCAATGCTTCCGCTGCTCCCACTGACTACGACAACCCTCTGGCAGAGTCATATAAACGTACACTTCTAAAGCTAGTTTAGAACGACGCTATACTCATCCTCCTGCCGGGTCTCACAATCTGGAACAACAGCAATGGCAAGTCTAGGTAAACAAGAACCTCCCTGCCACCGTCCTTGAGCATACCAAAGTACCTCTCGGGTGCCTGAGGTTACCCACCATATCTGCGGAGTGGCCAATGGAATGTCAAATCAGATTGAATCTTTAGGTTCTTATCAAATTTTCAGTAATCGTTTGTGGTTCTGGAATCACTTCCAGTTCTACCATACTCCCACTACTGTTTTCTGAAAAAAAATCCATTTTTAATAAAACTGCGGCGAGTCAAGAACAATATCACTATTGATCTTCCAGATGGTAGAAAGTCAACCCTCGTCATAGCCCGGGTCAACCCACAAACGGCCA
Source organism: Agapanthus africanus (assembly GCA_030015575.1). Taxonomy (NCBI): domain Eukaryota; kingdom Viridiplantae; phylum Streptophyta; class Magnoliopsida; order Asparagales; family Amaryllidaceae; genus Agapanthus; species Agapanthus africanus. Next base: position 700,306,211 of record CM057339.1, on the reverse strand, counting down.
TTACAGAAACGTGCCTTGAGTTATCTGGAGTCTAGTTTTAAGCATAAGCCAGACAACTCCCCGTATCTTAACAATATCAAGATATGAACTGTTCTATATCCAATATAGAAACAGAGGCACTGATTTAATTGAACCAGATTCAAATCATGCAGCTGTCTCCAGTGCATGTCAACTAAATGGAAGGAGGCTGATCAGCGTTACTCAACTTAGGAATGCTTTCAATTATGAGTAACCTGAAAGAGAAGCAAGTTCTCTTAACCATTACTATCAACTGAATACCATATACAAGTATCTATATCTTCGATCACCTTGAAGAATCCCGATACTTGCAATACCTGGTTCTCTACTTTACTCTTATACCTATAACTACTCAAAACTTCGACCTTGTGTTTCTACGAAACACCAGTCTAAAAACTAGAGAAGTTATAAGTAAACAGAATATAGTACGAGGACCAACCCCTCTGTCCTAATGGACACTGGACAATATACGATACTCTATACAAGTCCTCTGAGTCTAATAACTCATTCACTGTGTGTCGTAGGTTGAAAACTGTACTTATGGTTAAGAAGAATTACACCGCTGTTTAATGCTCCTTACCTAACCATCCACTGGTATACGTAAATGTCATAGACATAATTTCAAAAAGGTATGTCTCACTCTATAAAAATAGACGTACAGATATATCAATTTGAAATTGGTGCATAACAACGGATATTCAAAACCAAATATTCGCCGTCCGGCAAACAACCCAGGTGACTTCCTCAAATATCACCAATTACAATAAATCCCGATATAATGAGGATGATCACCTAATTCCCAATAACTTACTCCCACTCATCATCTGTAAAACCATACATATGTGAGAATCAAACCTGGTAAATACATACCCTGGAGCAAGTGTCTAATTGGGAAATCATTTTTCTTTTAACAGTACACAGTGAAACTGAAACATTGAAATGTTTCGATGGGGTATCCTGGTATTCCTAGTAATGCCTCTTCCATTATCCAGATTCACAACTGTAACCGTATAATTCTTTGCCACCTCTCTAAATCCCTTTATATGTCTTTAGTCGTTACCTTCTGCACACCCCTTTAGGCCAAATGGTTTTCTTCCTTCCCTACCGTTCGGCACCAGCCTATGGTTTGGAAGAAGACTATCCAATAAGCATAAAGGGTGTACTGTCCTAATCCTAGGAGCACTCGCAATGCGAGAGAAGGTGAAGATAAAAGACAACCGAATGAACCTTATTCCTATTTCTCCTGAACCAGGATCCATTCCCGAACTGGAACAAGTTCCTTTCGAGTTCGTATATAACCATACGATGGATTATCCAATAAACTTAGGATCTTCGTAATGATACGGAGTGTCCTGGAGAAATACAAAGGTGATTTAGGATTGGCGAAGAAATATTTGGTTTGGTCGTGAATAGCAGTCGCAATTTACTTTGCCCTCTTACTAATCCCTTTCTTTGTCTTAACTTAATACCTTTTGTACACCGCTTAGGCTAATTGGTTTTCTTCATTCCCTACCGGTCGGCACCTGCCTAAGGTTTGGAAGAAGACTATCCAATTTGCGTAATAGGTGTACTGTCTCCTAAGCCAAGGAGTACTCACAATCTGAGAGAGAAGGTAAAAGGAAAAGACAACTGAATAGTCCTATTCGTTTTCTCCAGAACCAGAAACCATCCTCGAATTCCTTCGAGTTCGTATATAACCATACGATGGTTTTGTCCAATGGAAGTGGACGTTCGTAGTAATACGGGGTGTCCTGGAGAAAAGGGTAAAAGTAGGAGTGGCAATGAGGTTTGCAACTCTGACAATCCAAAAGCCAGTGTTAAGAAGGTTCGGTCAACTTGGTCACTAAGTCATAGTCTAGGGTCGGGTCAATGGTCGCTGCCAAAGAGAGAGAGAAAAGAAACACTCAGCGTGCACTCTAACCTAGATCAGAATGGTTATCACTTTATCTAATCTGGAAACCTCCCACTGTAACGTCAAATTCTTCCCCAAACCTGAAAGAAGAATTAGCCGGGATCACCCGAGGAGTAAACCAACTCATCAGTGGGAATCGGGATCCAACTATCATCGCATGATAACGTGACAGAATCCGCTCATGTTATCACACTCCAGAAGGTATGCACATATCTAGCAAGTTTCAGTTCTTTTGAAACTCCCGATGTGATTTTTACCCCATGCTCTTATGACCTTGACTTTGGCTAACAAATCATAAGTCGCATGTCAAGTTCAACCCGTCATTGTCCAGGTTGATTTGAACCCACCCGTACAAGCCCTTGACTTTGTCCAACAAGGCTATACGACTGTCCCAAACCAACGCATCTATCTATGCAGCATATGGATACCCAATAGCTACCAAACACTGTGCCTTGACTTTGGCCAACAAACACAGCTTGAATACTATTGACTACCCATATGAAACGACGGAGGGCTACGAATGGTTTTTGGCGAAAACCTTTAACGTAATGAACTTGATATCGTTGAAGGAACTGGATAGCTTTTAAAAATATAGTGACGAAAACCTTTGCTAAAGAGGTCACTCCCGGTGAAGGGATCTCGGCTCTTTCCCCGTAGAATGAGGTGCAGGATATTCCAACTGAATACCACGATGCAAAGCAAAAGTAATCGGCTATTGTGAAGTTATTGCCCTAACGCAAACTTTTGTCCAAGGGGTCACTCCCGGTGAAGGGATATCGGCCCTTGCCTCGTCGACTGAGGAGCAGGATATTCCAACTGAATACCACTGTGCAAAACAAAAGAGAACGCCCTTGCAATAACAGCTTATTGAAAAAGTGTTCCAACAACATCAGAATAGGTTTGTTTAGCTTGCATTGATCCGAATCAACGCAGTCTCATCAATTGATCACACCAAAAAGAACGAAAATAATGATATACGTATATGCCATCCGCATTCGCCACTGGGTCCCGTCATCACCCGTTAGGTTACTTAACTAACGACAGAGCGGGGACTGGACTAGCGCGGATGCAAAACATATACAACATCTACTAGTATATATATAATATATAATTTTCGCTCAAGGCGTGATAAAATGCAATATCACAGAAATGTACAGCATCACAGAATAATACAGATATCTGGGATCCCCGGGTTTCATAGAGCCGCTACTGAAACCCGACGTTCCCCTGGTCGTGTGGATAGCCTGTGCAATGAAATCCTAGACCCCTACGGGCGCGGCAAGTTACCCGCCAAAACCTGAAGTGAGGCAGCCTCCTTCAGCAACGTGAATGGACCACCAAGCACTTCACGGAATCCGGTAACTTGGGCACCCCTCCTGGGTCAACCTATACCCCCTACGAGTGCGGCGAATAGCCCGCCAATTCTAGAGTAAAGCCCCCTCCGTCTCAACGCCATGAGATGCGGGCCCGTTGCCCTCTAGAACCCGGCTATCCGTGCACCCCTCCGCGGGGTAATCCTAGTACAGAAAGTAAAATATATATACAACGAGTACATCGACCTCGACCCGGTCGTGCCCCAAAAGAATAATACAAACCGGCAGTGACGGCAGTCCACATGTCAGACGCTCACCCTGTTAGTTATATGTATGCCCTAGAGGCCATTACTGTACATTGGATGTATATTGTAGTGGATGCTGGGACATATATAGGTAGGACTTTCTTGCTCGACATGATAGTACGCTATCTGGTTGCTCTTTATCTTAACATGTATACTTTCTGTCGCTCTGATACCACTGTAGGGTTCCAAGGCACTCTAATGGAGTCTCACAAGTGATCAAACATGCACAAATCAAAAATTCCTTGTGCCTACAAACCCTAATACGGATCGTTAACTAGATAAATAGGCGAAGCAAGCATGTAAACGGAAATATAGCTAAAGGAAAGGGGCTACAACCTTTGTAGATCCGGTCCACCACTTCCTAAGCTCCGCGATGATCTCCCTCCGCTGTCCAAATCGAATCCCGAACTCTAGCATCGGCTTCGTCGAAGAAATGGGCGGGCTTGATCGTCGGTTCGATGCCGAAGATGATCTACGTCGAGGCATCACAAGAACGAACTCCGCCTTCGCCAAGTCAAGAAACTTGTGAAGACAACACACTCTACTACATGGCAAGTAGTAGAATATGAAGAAATAGGAAGTGGGTAGACTTTAGATTTGGATTTCTCACTTGATTTGGCTAGTTGCCATTGATGCTATCAACATCTTTCTTCAAGAAGAAGAAGAAGAAGAAGATAATATATGATAAGTTATTAATTAAAATAAAAAACCATATGATACTTAGCATGTCAACAACCAAGGTTTAGTGTAGAGATTTAACTAGGGTTAGATGAGTGGTTAGGGTTAGACATGAGACAAGAATGGTGGACTTATTCAAAGCTTCAAGAAGCTTCAATGTAAAACAAAGAAGGCCACCATCCTTTTCTTTTGCCAAAAAAGAATGAATAAATAAATAAATGGATAAAGAATTGAAAGAAAAGAAACCCTAACCATTCACTAATCATGGTTTAAGTCTTTACACAAACCCAAGGTTGCATGTATCATCAAACATGATACAAACAAGTGCACAAGAATATATCACATATACAATGTGCATCATCAAGTGAGAATATCCTCATACAGTGAACCAATACTAGTTAATGTAAAGTAATATATCAAATATATAATTATGCATTAAATCAATACTTGACCAGCACTAACAACTAGGAGTTACTGTGAAAATTTAAACAGATGATGGGACAACTTGGCCGCGGAACCGCCGCACAAGCCATGCTTGTGCCGCGGTTCCGCCGCACTCTAGAGGAATCATGCTCTCGAATTTCACAGTAATTCTTAGGATTACCTGCTGATCTTTCTGCATATTTTTAATTTCGAAAAAACCACGATTTCAGAAAAAGTCCAGAGAGCAATATTAGGGTTTGGGTTTTGATTCGATCGGAGTTCTAATTCCGTCAATGTGCTTTTCCGGGTATTTTTAGAATATGTTAAAAAGTTCGACCGGATTTAAATACCTACTTTTTCCCCTGTCGGGAAATTTCCAAGTGTTGGATTTTTCCGTAGTTTAACGACGTTCTAAGTAGTGCAAGTAACTCGATGGACCCTCTAGAAGACAACAAACCTTAACTCGATTATGTGACCGTCTTGAACTGCCCTTTGAACCTTCGGGTTTGGGGCAGTACGGCGTGCCACATGTGAGGCGTTGGCTTGACCCTTCTACGGCTGGACCGTTGGTACTGAGGCACGAACTGAATGTTGTTAGACTTATTTCATGTGTTGAGCTGTATCGGGAAAACTTAGGTGTTCGATTGTTCGATCGAAAAGTTTAGCATTTTCTATTTATCCGGAATGTGATACAATACTTGGAATTCGCAAAAAGTTATGAGATGACTTGATGAATGTTATAAACATAGCAGTTTAGTCTCACTTGATCGGTTGCCATGGAATTTTGATGCGATCAAAAGTCCGTTGCAATCACGTAGCGTACGCGGATACTCGCCGGGTAAACTTAATAGACAGCTACACCCCATAGCCCCGACCAAGTGACTGTAGGAGAACCCCGTCGCCGAAAGCATCCGTTCGGGTGCTCGCGGCAGCGGTGTTCCGCCTTGGTGCACTTCGTCGACGGTATCGGGGGTGCGTCCGCCTACTAAAGTTTGCGACGAGCATTCGATCAGTTTTCGGGAATCTTGTTGAATTGCCCTACTTGATGTTGAAAAGTGTTTTCGATAATGAGACTAAAATGCGGGGTTTATAATTGTTAGGCATGCGATGTCTAAGGAATTCATTTGATTGGGCATGCGATGTCTAAAGAGGTTGAGGATTCCAACTGTTGTAGTTTTACACTTTCTTTTCTGTGACCGTAAGTGTAATATGTGATATCGCCGATTTCGTTGCTATATGTCAACGACAATTGGGATGGACATATTTACTTACGTTGATGACATGTGATGTTATGTGTTGCTGGATATGTTATATTGGATCGTCGTGTTTGAATAGCCGGGGGGGTTTATGTGAGATGAGTGTTTTTTCATTTTCATTCATGTAAAAACTTGTATATAATATTCTTTTATTGGGGCACTTCCAGGTTGCGGAAGTTTCCACCCATTGTATATTATTTACTTTTCCGCATTAGGATAGACCCAAGGAGGGGAGCACAAGTAACCGGGTTCTGGGGTCCAGTGGGAGACCAACTCGAGGAGTCGAGTCCGGGTCTCCTAACCCTAGAATTGGTAGGGTTGCTTGCCGCTCTCGTAAGGGTCTAGGGGTGTGGGATTGGCTATTCATCACGACCGTGGAATCCGTGTTTTATACTGGCTCGTATTGAAAACACGGACGTCCTAGTATATCCAATATTTCATATGATTCTTTCTGCTGCGTTATCTGTGATGTGATCATGCGATGTTCTGTGCTCTGTTCAGATAGTTGTAGTATATAGTATATATGATATATTATATAGACGTTACTTATGTTTTACACCCGCGCTAGCCCTGCCCCGCTCTGCCGTTAGTTACCTAACCTAACGGTGCACGAGGGGACATCGAGGCGAATGCGGATGGCATAAGTGTACGTCATATTTATCTGTGATGTTTAGGTAATTTAAATGATGGGATATTCATTAATGAGATTAATGAAAGAAAATAAACCTAATTGATGTTATGGAATCGAATTTCAAAATAAAATGGGTAGCTACAGTTCTTGCTTTGCATCGCGGTGTTCCTTGTAGAACATCCTGCACCTTATTCGATAGGGAAAGGACCGAGATCCCTTCACCGGGAGTGACTCCTTTAGCAATAACTGGCAGATGCTACATCACTCGGTTTGTCTTTTGATAGCTTCTATAGTTTCCGCTTTGCACAGTGATATATATGATATATCCCGCACCTCATTCGACGAGGAAAGGGCCGACGATCCCTTCACCGGGAGTGACCCCTTTAGCAAAACTAGAAAAGCCTCAAAAACATTCCATTTAAAAACCATTTGATTCCGCAACGAGATCAAGTTCAAAGCGTTAAAGGTTTTCACAAAAACCATCCGCAACCCTCCGTCATTTTAGGAAGTAGAGTACTTAGTATTCGTGCTGTGTTTGTTGACTTTAGTTAAGGCACAGTGTACGGTAGCTAAGTGATGTCTTCCTACACCGCATATGATGCGATTAGTTAGGACAGTTGCGTGACTTTGTTGACCTTAGTTAAGGGTCATGTGGGTGGGTCTAATTAATCACGAAATGACGGGTAGAACTTGACTAGTACTTATGATTTGTTGACCATAGTTAAGGTCATAGGTACTAGGGGTAAAAACCTTTATCGGGAGTTTCAAGTGTTGAAATTTGCAATGAGATTGCATACCTTCTATATGATAGTTGGATCCCGATATCCACTGCGAGTAATTGTTACTCCTGGGAGAGTTTTGCACTTTACAATTAGCCGATCAAGTAGGTGTCTAGAAAGGTGTCAATGGGGTTACGCCTCTGGGAAAGCGAGGTTTACAGTAATTAGGTCCGTGCGAAAGCACGGGGAACCTCCCTCAAAGTACCGACACTGGCCCTGCTGAAAGATTGGCGAACTTGTAGAGTGTAATTAATCCCGGCTAGTCTTTCCTTTTAAGGTTTGAAGGAAGATTTGATAAAAACAGTGGGAGCCATCCTGATTAGATAAAATATATAACCAATCTGATATTGCAAGAGCGCACGCAGAGTGTTTTCTTCTCTCTCTCTCCAGGTAGCGACCATATCATGCCTTAATCAAGATAATAATATGGATGTATTGACCGAACCCGCTTGTTATACTGAGCTGGGGAACGTTGGTCCCGCTCCAACTTATAATTGTTATAAGACAGAGCAGGAAATAGGGGAATACCAGAATTCCTATGCCGCCCAAACGAAGAAAGTGCATATGATGCATCTTCTTCGGGTGTGTTCGTTAAACAGAACTGTTTCTCAGTATCCTCTGTATCTTGGATATATGATACCGGATCAGGATCCCAGATATGTAAGCTGTTACATAGGGCTACAAAAAGGTAGAAAAACTAAGAACAGGTGATAAGTTTCATGAGACAGAAACCGGGGCAAGTGTTGCAGCCAAGTCTGTTGGTCACTGTCACCCTGTATTACCAATACATTGATTCTGAATAAATGCTATTAGATACCGAACCTGATATACGAAATCATATCAGTCGCTTTATTAATAAAGAAGGATATAATTTTGTATTGTTGGATAATGCTTTGAACATTTCCTATATCAAAAGTTGATCGGTTCAGGCACGTTATCTAAAAGCATTGACGTTCTAAATCAAACTACAGTTCCTTGTATACTGAACACACACAAGAGGAAGAGTTCAGAAATGAACAAATTCTTCTTGAGGTATTGTAGACTAGGTCATATCAATGCGACCCGACTAGCTGAAGTTACATTTTAGATGCATATTTAAATCAGTTTGAATTTACATCTTGTGAAACTTGCCAGTCATGTCACAAAGATTAGATGACCATAGCTCTGTTTATTAGAAATAGAGAAAGAGTTAGTAAACTCTTGGGACTGATACATGATGATGTATGTAAGGTCTCCTGTCTACACATGCCAGGACTGATTCTTTATGCTTCATTATATTCTATGATAATTTCTCAAGATTCAGTCATATGTTTCTGTTGAAACATAAGTCCGAAGCTTTTGAGGTATTCACAGAATATAAGTAAGAAGTAGAGAACCAATAACTGGGTATAAGTATTATATTCTATGATGAGATCAGGGAGGAGAATACTTGTGCATGGCATTACTGGACCATTCTAAAGGAGAATGAGATTCTCTCTCAGTGTTACTCCTCTGAATACACCATAGCACGATGGTATATCGGGGCGGGGCAATCACACCCTATATGATAAGGTGTGCTCTATGATGAGTACTACTGAGTTACCTGTTTCCATTTTGGGAGTTATGCGCTTGAGAAGCTGCATACCTATTGAATAGGGTTCCAATCAAATCAGTTGCCTACCGCTTCATATATGATATGGAAAGGGAAGAGCCCATGTCTTAAGCTAGTTAAGATTTGGGGTTGACCAGCCTATGTCTAAAAGCAAAATCCGGACAAGCTCGATGCAAGGTCTGTAATGTAGAACTGGAAAGGTTCCAGCTATACAAACTACAGCAGACAATTTGGTAGAACCAAAGGATTCAGTAGATTCCAACGAACCTCAGCCTCTCCGCCGATCTAGTAGGGTTCCTCACCCACCTGAGAGATACTTCGGTTTCTCGATGACAGTGGGAGCGAGGATTGCATCATAAGATGATGAACCAACTAGTTTCGAGCTGGCCATCGAGAGTAGGGACTCTGTAAGAATGGCTGGATGCTTAGCGATCTGAGATGGAATCCATATACACCAACAAAGTATGGACTTTGGTTGCTATATCTGAAGGGTTAAATCCCCATCAGGAGCAAGTATATCTTGAGAAGATTACTTGGTGTAGATGGAAAGGTTGAGACTTTCAAAGCTAGACTTGTTAAAGGTTTTCGTCATCGACCAGGCACGGATAATGATGAAACCTTTTCCATGGAATATGCTTAAGTCCATCCAGATCTTACTTGCCACGGCTACATACCATGACTGCGATATCTGGTGGTTGGGTGCCATGACTACTTTTCTAAATAATGATTTAGAAGAGAACGTCTATAAGAACACAGCCAGAGGGCTTCGTAAACAGTGGGAGCAGTGGAAACGTGTGCAAGTTGCTTTACATAATGAAGCAGGCATCGCGGGGTTGGAACGTCTGTTTTGATGTGATAGTCAAAGTGTTTGACTTCATCAAAATGGTAGACGAACCTTGTATATACAAAAAGGTAGTAGAGAGTAAAGTGGTCATCTTCGTATTGTACGTAGACAACATACTCTTGATAGGAAGAGAGTTTCCTATACTACGATCGGTCAATCTCCAATTATCACTAGGATCCTCCAAATAGGATCAAAGTGATACCTCCTAAATCCTGAGTTTTCATCTATGAGATAGATGTAATTGGATGCTAGGATTCTCACTAGATGTAGTGAGATGGTATCAATCGATCCTGGGGAGAATCACTGGAAGAGTTCCAGGGTGATAAAGACGACTGAATGTCAGTCACGGGCATTGTCTTTACCCTCAGTAAAGGGACGGTATGTTGGAAGAGTTCCAAGCTCGATACCGTGGCAAACTAGACGATAAAGGCTGGTAACATCGCTATTAAAGATACTGCCAAAGAGGCAGTTTGGGTGTATAATGGTTCATAAGATGAACTAGATTCCTGCCATTGTATGACAATGGAAGTGTGGCTTCGGCCCTGGAACCCTGGTCCCATCAGTGACCCAGACAAATTCTGAGGCAGCATCACCTGATCATGGAGATAGTTGATCTCCAGGGTGATCGAGGTTAGGAGAGAAGACTCAGAGGACAACACGGCGGATCCACTCACGAAGGCCTTTTCCCAGAGAGAGACTCATAAGGGATGGTTGAGTATTAGATACTGCGACCACTGCTACAGATGGCCCTAGTGCAAGTGGGAGATTGTTAGTTATATGTATGCCCTAGAGGCCATTACTGTACATTGGATGTATATTGTAGTGGATGCTGGGACATATATAGGTAGGACTTTCTTGCTCGACATGATAGTACGCTATCTGGTTGCTCTTTATCTTAACATGTATACTTTCTGTCTCTCTGATTCATGTTGATAAAGCCCTTAGGATGTGTACTCGACTTCCAGGACTGTGATGCAGATCATATTAGTGGGGCCTGGATATTCCATGAGTACATCCTTCATTGTTCCTAGTCGTGGGAATATCGAGACGGGGGATCGATATTCCAGAGTAGACTAGCGCATATCTTCTCGACCCATGCGATGGGCGATGGATGATCCCATATCCATTGGTGTTTAACATCGAAGACGGTATGCGGGTGCTCAGTGGAGACAGGGTATACTGAACGGACTCGCCGAGAACTCCCAGATGGTATTATACCTCACGTCAGATGGCAGTTCTCTGGTGACACTGGTACAGCTTAGTCTGTTGACCCGAGATCGTCATAGAGTCTTGTGTGTCTCCCACTGTGCTTTGATTTCCACCCTACCATGACTCTACTGAGTTGTGCAAACAGGTGGTTATTGGGTACAATCCCGATTCACATAGAGGCAATGAGCGATAGGAGGGGATTCGTCTCTCCCGGTATTGGGGGTTGATGTTGCGCTATGCTCGACTGGCCATAACAGGAAATCCCTGGCCAGGGTTGCAGTGATATACTGGTAAGAGTTATCAGTAGTTTCACACATGTCATGGACTTCACGTCGGCATGACTTATCGAGCTATTGGGGTCTGACGTTTACCACCCCTAGGCGAGATATGCGACATATCAGACGAACAGACCGGACTGTACGGTAAGTGTTTCCGGTTGGATTCACAGGAGTATGAGCGGGCTTGCTCGTCGATCTTCTGATCGCTCAATACCCGGGTGGCCGTTACGTTTAGCAGACCGCTTGCGGCTTGTGGGTGCTTGATATGATCATCATCTGCTACCGGCGTATTGACGAGTCTTTAGAGTCCTACACAGAGGTTTCCTGGCTCAAGCGAAACGAAATAGGAGCGCATATGAGATATGTGCGGGACCGAGAATAATTCGTGTATGTGATACCGTATTCCATTCTCGCGATGAATGTATTGATTAGTTATATACGATATAACCTAGTTATCGAATCAAGGATCGATTCGATAAGCCGATACATTGGATACTAGCCGGTTATATGTGATATGACCGGATCGTTAAATCAAGTATTGATTTAATGATTTAATGCATAATTATATATTTGATATATTACTTTACATTAACTAGTATTGGTTCACTTTATGAGGATATTCTCACTTGATGATGCACATTGTATATGTGATATATTCTTGTGCACTTGTTTGTATCATGTTTGATGATACATGCAACCTTGGGTTTGTGTAAAGACTTAAACCATGATTAGTGAATGGTTAGGGTTTCTTTTCTTTTAATTCTTTATCCATTTATTTATTTATTCATTCTTTTTTGGCAAAAGAAAAGGATGGTGGCCTTCTTTGTTTTACATTGAAGCTTCTTGAAGCTTTGAATAAGTCCACCATTCTTGTCTCATGTCTAACCCTAACCACTCATCTAACCCTAGTTAAATCTCTACACTAAACCATGGTTGTTGACATGATAAGTATCATATAGTTTTTTATTTTAATTAATAACTTATCATATATTATCTTCTTCTTCTTCTTCTTCAAGAAGAAAGATGTTGATAGCATCAATGGCAACTAGCCAAATCAAGTGAGAAATCCAAATCTAAAGTCTACCCACTTCCTATTTCTTCATATTCTACTACTTGCCATGTAGTAGAGTGTGTAGTCTTCACAAGTTTCTTGACTTGGCGAAGGCGGAGTTCGTTCTTGTGATGCCTCGACGTAGATCATCTTCGGCATCGAACCGACGATCAAGCCCGCCCATTTCTTCGACGAAGCCGATGCTAGAGTTCGGGATTCGATTTGGACAGCGGAGGGAGATCATCGCGGAGCTTAGGAAGTGGTGGACCGGATCTACAAAGGTTGTAGCCCCTTTCCTTTAGCTATATTTCCGTTTACATGCTTGCTTCGCCTATTTATCTAGTTAACGATCCGTATTAGGGTTTGTAGGCATAAGGAATTTTTGATTTGTGCATGTTTGATCACTTGTGAGACTCCATTAGAGTGCCTAGGAACCCTACACGCCCCACAATATCAAATGTACATATAAAACAAAACTGTACTAATACAGCAACCAGGCTATCCCCACGACCGATCCGCAACAACACAGCAAAACACAGAACATCAACGTGAATGTCACGTTCGCAAATCCGTCTAACCGGGCAATAGCAGTAAGACAGGATATACCGATCAAGTGACATTCACGGTCGCAGATATAATGTAAATACTGTGAACAAGCATGTTTCAAATATCCGATCGAACAAATTTACCGAAGTGGGTCCCAAGCAGTACTGTAGCACTTACAGAAAATCTGGGCCCAAAAATAATATCCCAAAACCCCTATTTCCAAGTCAGAAGCAATCTGCAAAAATTTGGTCAAATGATCACTCAAAAGCGCGGCGGAACCGCGGCCCAAGCATGGGTTTGGCCGCGGTTCCGCGGTGGAATGGTGAGATCTCGCGACCAAATTTTCACAGATTGCTTAGATTTCCATGCACAGTATTCTGCAACAACCTGAAAAAATTTTGGAGCAGAAAAAATTTCGACAGAAAACACATGCACTGAAAATACGGTTTTTGCGATTTTTGTTCGATCGGGTTTTAAACATACTAGAGCAAGCTAGGCATGGTTAATGGCGTGGCTCTGATACCAATGTAAGTCCGCGGGGGCGCCCCGGCCGTCGATCCGACGCCGGAAACGCGGAAACAAAAACTTTGCAAACTAGCAAACCGGCACCACCGCACACTTTTCACCTGGATCGGGCCATTAACCTAACTACTAGCAAAATAGAAAAGAGTAGAGAAGTTATACCAAGTGATCCGTGTCCTTCAGTCTTCGTCTCCACTCCGATCTCCCGCGGAATCTCCGTCCGTCACCTCCTCGTCGGAAAGGGCACCACGTAGCCAAATACTTTTACGGGCTCCCACCTCTGGACCGAGGCAACTCGGGAGCAAAGTTAGCTAGCCGACGCGTCCAAGGTTTGCTGTAGACTAGTGTAGAAAACTTTGTCTCTTGAGGTTATAGAAGTTGCCATGATGGAGAAGAGAGAAAAATGCTTTGGAGGAAAATGGTGCTCACAATTTTTAGCAAGGAAAAATGAGATGAGGAAAATGCCACACACTCCAAATGAAACTCTCTCATCCTCTCCCACTAATGTGGCCGGCCCCTCTCATATAAAAATGGTGGAGAGAGAAAAATCAAGCATGAAGGGAGGTGAGTGTAGGAAAAGTAGAAAGGTGACCACAACAAAAGGGCAATGATAACATTATCAAATCAATATCAAATCCTTTCTAATCTCATGATGATAAGAATATCATAATGAAGCTACAAATGCAAGAAACTCCTCCACAATAAGTTATTTGCACTCTTGCAAATAACCCCCATCCATCGGAAAGTCCGGCCGCGAAGGAACAAAGGAAAACCGACCGGAACGGAATGCAAACTGGCAACTTCAGAAAACTGATCCCGCAATAAATTACAGGAAAACCCCACTACTGCATATACATGCCCGCATTTGTATTCCCACTGAACACAAATGCAAAGAGACAAAACTACACTATCTAATACTAGGATCCGGCTTAAGCCAAAGCCGGCTAGTAAAATCCGTCCGATCACGATCCGTGCAATACCGCACGTATCTGATCGAACCCTGTCATATCTCCATACGGCCTCTACAGCGTTTCGCCCGAAACTTGAGTACTGTGTGTGGTGGACTCTAAAGACTCGTCAATACTATGGCTGTGGATTTAACCAATAGCACGTCAGAGGTATTAGCCATACGTGACGGGCGACCAGCTATTGACCAAAAGGGACGTCGATGAGCGAACTCATCCTGACACCCTACTGATCCTGTCAGTGACAATATCCGTACAGTCCGGTCCGTTCGTCTATGAGCATCGCATGGCGGGCCTAGGGGGTTGGTAAAAGTCAAACCCCCAAAAGCGGTACAAGTCGTGTCGGAGATCAGCCCAGAACACCCTGAGATACTACTGGAATACCTACCAGTAAATCTCCTGCCTTGGCCAAGTACTTTTCATGTACTGGCTCTCCTAGACACAGCGCGACCTCACCCCCAATACCGGGAGAGACGAACCCCTGCAGATCCGCTCACTGCCTCCATGTGGCTCGGGACTGTACCCAACTAAAACCTGTTTGCACGACTCCTTTGAGCCGTGGTAGGTTAGTAATCAAAGAACAGTGGGAACTCACACGAGACAAATGAGGATCTCAGGTCGATGAACTAACCTGCACACATGTCACCAGGGAACTGCTATCTGACATCAGGTATAATCCCAACTAGCAGGTTCCCGACGAGTCCTGTCCGGTGTACTCATAACCTAATGAGCACCTGTCTCGAAACTCCCATGACTAGGGACCATTTAAGGATGTGCTTATAGACCCCAGCTCCCACGTATATGATCGCCCTCATACTGCTGGTAGTCAAGCAAGAATCCTAGGGGCTCTATCAACGTGCAATAGTGACCTATAAGGTCACCTAAAGCAGTACACGATGATAAAGGTAAACCAGATAGCATACTATCATCCTGAGTAAGACTGTCCTACTGGGACAGGTCCTCCCTCAATCATTGCAATCACGTGCTTGTGATCCAATAATTGACTCTAAGGGCACTATCTCCAACACCGCTGACGGCTTGTGGGTGCTTGATGTGATCATCACCTACTGCCGGCGTATTGACGAGTCTTTAGAGTCCTACACAGAGTTTTCACTGGCTCAGGCAAAACGAAGTAGGAGCACATATGTGATATATACGGGACCGAGATTAATACGAGTATGTGATACCGTATTCTATTCTCGAGATATAAAGTATCAATCGGTTATATGTGATATAGCCGGGTTATCGAATCAAATATTGATTCGATAAGTCGATACTGTATCGGTCGGTTATATGCGATATAGCCGGGTTATCGAATCAAGTGTTGATTCGATATGATGATACAAATAATATTAGTCGGTCATATGAGATATAACTGGATTATTAAATCAAGTATTGATTTAATGATTTAATGTATAATTATATATTTGATATATTAATTTATATTAACTAATATTAGCTCACTTAAACATTTATTTTTCTCACATGTGCACACATAATATATATGTGGTATATATTAATTGTGTTTTATTTTGTGTCATGGTTGATGATACAAGATACATGGGTGTAAGAGACTTACACCATGATAAAGATAATGTAGGGTTTATTTATTTAGTGGAAATCAATTATTAGTTGGATAATGGTCACATGGCATGAAGCTTTGAGAAGCTTGGAGACCCATTGACTAGTCCACTAGTTTTGTTTTATACTAGATATTTTGGTAACTCAACCATTATCTTAACTCATGGTTAAGTCTCTACATGAGACATATTAGATATTTTCTCACCCATGGTTGCCATTCTCTCTCACAACATTATCTCTCTTCATCTTCTTCTTCAAGCTCAAGAGCTCTTTAGCTTTTGGGCAAGTGAGAAACATTAGTGAGAAAATCAATTCCAAAGTGAGCAAAAATCTTACTCCATCATACACTACTAGATTAGCACTTTAGTATAGGGTTCTAGCTTCACTAATCCCATATTAGTGAAGAGGAGAGCTTGGTTTAGTGTCTGCTCGACGTAGATCATTTTCGGCCTCGAAGACTTCAAGCAAGATCGTTCCTTTCACCTTGAGAAGACATGTAAGAGTCCGGGAGTTACATGATCGCAGCGAAGGGACCACTACAAGGAGCTTTTGAAGTGAAGGACGAGTCTACAAAGGTTGTATTCCTCATTCACTTAGATGTTAAGTTGTTAACATTGCTTGATTGTTTAAATTTCTAGTTAAAGATTCTAGGTTAGAGTTATTTAGAACGGCAAAAATTTAAAAACGGCATGGACGATGCCTCCCGAAACCTTGCTGCTGTCCTAGGTAAGCTTACAGTGGTATCAGAGCCAGACTAGAAATTTAAACGATGTTTGTTAGATTACGAAACTGAAACTGCTCCGAAACTTGAAACTACAAAACTGCAGTTTCTATGGATTTTTAATGTTGTCAAAAAAATTTCTAAACAAGTACAGAATGTTGTATGTGATATAACATGAACACTGGAGAAATTTGAGGAATTTCTGAGGAAAAGTGGCCGGCCACACACCCCCTATCTCGACCAAAAACCGAGCACAATCCCTAAAATTTTGCCTGTGTTCCAGTCTCTGGGTTTTGATGTTTCAGGTGTTGTTTGTTTTTGCTAAATTTGCATGTGATGTTAACTTTCTGCAAAAGAAACTCGGAGTGTTTCGTAGTCATAATTCTAACATGTATTCGTGTTATTTAGACGATGTTAAAAGGTTTGAACGGATATCAATAACCCAGTTTTTCCCGTTGGAAATTTTCCAAATGTTGGACTTTTTCCGAGTTTAAAATTTTCAGAAAATCTTGCAAGCGATTCTGTGAACCCTCTAGAAGAACGAAACCTTAACTCGATTATGTGACCGTCAGAATCGCCACCAAACCCTAGGGTTTATGGTAGTTCACCGGTGCCACATGTGAGGCATTGGTTGACCCTTCTACGGCTAGTTCATAGGAGGTAACCTGCTCCCTCTCAATGGGCGAGTACCCACCCACTCTCATGCTCCCAAGGGATGAACCATTCTTCCCTTACTGGGCTTGGGCTTTGTCTATTGACCCTTGTGGCAGTTTCTGGGTACTTTTTGAACTCCGCTCAAGTGTTGAGCATATTGGAAAATTTTAGGTTCTTGTTTATTCGATCGAAAAGTTTAACTTCGTCTAGTTATCTGTGATTGTGATACAATATTTGGAATCCACAATTAGTTATGAGATAACTAGTTTGAATCTTATAAATCTAGCAATTTAGTCTCATTTGATCGGTTGCCACGGGATTTTGATGTGATCAAAAGTCCGTCGCAATTACGTAGTGTATGCGGATACTTGTCGGGTAACCTTACTAGATAGCCTCGCCCCATAGCCCCGACCAAGTGACTGTAGGAAAACCCTGTCGCCAAAAGCATCCGTTTGGGTGCTCGCGGCAGCGGTGTTCCGCCTTAGTGCACCTCGTCGACGGCATCGGGGGTGCGGCCATCTAATAAAGTTTCTGACAAGCATTCGATAAGGTTATCGGGAATCTTGTTGAATTACCCTACAGGTTATTGAAAAGTGTTTTCAATATCGAGACTAAAATGCGGGGTTTATAATTGTTAGGCATGTGATGTCTAAGGAATTCACTTGTTGGGCATGAAATCCAAAGTATGTGATACATTGGGTTTATGATGTCTAAGGTGGTTGCGGGTTCCAACTGTTGTAGTTTTTCTCTTTCTTTTCTGCGACCGTAAGTGTAATATGTAGTGTATTGCCGATTTCGGTGCTATATGTCGACGACAACTGGGACACGCATATTTACTTACGTTGACGACATGTGATGTTATATGTTGCTGTGATATGTTATATTGGATCGTTGTGTTTTGAATATCCGGGTTTTTTTTATGTGAGATGAGAGTTTTTCATTTTCATTGATGTAAAAGCTTGTATGTAATATTCTTTTATTGGGGCACTTCCGGGCTGAGGATGATGTCACCATTGATGTATATTATTTACTTTTCTACATTAAGATAGACCCAAGGAGGGGAGCACAAGTAACCGGGTTCTAGGGTCCAGTGGGAGCCCATCTCGAGGAGTCGAGACCAGGTCTCCTAACTCTAGAATTGGTAGGGTTTCTTTCCGCTCTCGTAGGGGTCTTGGGATGTGGGTTTGGCTATTCATCGTGACCGTGGAATCCGTGTTTTATACTGGCTTAGATTAAAACACAGAATTCCTAGTATATCCAATATTTCATATGTGATTCTTCTGCTGCTGTTATTCTGTGATGTGATCACTAAATATTCTGAGATGAATGCCTATATTAAATATATGAGATATAATTAATATTTCTGCTTTCGTTTCATATGTGATGCTTGGGAAGCATAATTAATGGGACTTCATTAATAAGATTAATGAAATAAAAGAAACCTAAATATGTTGTAGAAACTTATTTTAAAAACTGGTAGCTCTAGTTCTTGCTTTGCATAGCGGTAATCCTTGTAGAATATCCAGCACCTTATTCGATAAGGAAAGAGCCGAGATCCCTTCACCGGGAGTGACCTCTTTAGCAAAACTAGCAGATGCTACAAACTCGGATTGTCTTTTGATTGCTTTTATAGTTTTTGCTTTGCATAGTGGTATTTGTGAAATATCCCACACCTCATTCGATGAGGAAAGAGCCGAGATCCCTTCAACGGGAGTGACCTTTTTAGCAAAACTAGTAAAAGCCTCAAAAACACTCCTTTTCAAAATCACTCGATTCTACGACGATATCAAGTTCATTACGCAAAAGGTTTTCTTAAAACCCTATCGTAACCCTCCGTCATTTTAGGAAGTAGAGTACTTAGTATTTGTGCTACGTTTGTTGACCATAGTTAAGGCGTAGTGTGCGGTAGCTAAGTGGTGCCTTCCTATACAGCATTTGATGCAATTAATTAAGACAGTCATGTGAATTTGTTGACCATAGTTAAGGGTCATGTGGGTGGGTCTAATTAATCACGAAATGACGGGTAGAACTTGGCTAGTGCTTATGATTTGTTGACCATAGTTAAGGTCATAAGTCACTAGGGGTAAAATTATTATCGGGAATTTCAAGTGTTGAAATTTGCAATGAGATTGCATACCTTCTATGAGATAGTTGGATCCCGATACCCACTGCGAGTAAGAGTTACTCCTGGGAGAGTTTTACACATTACAATTAGCCGATCAAGTAGGTGTCCAGAAAGGTGTTAACGGGGTTACGCCCCTGAGAAAATGAGGTTTATTTTAATTAGGTCCGTGCGAAAGCACGGGGAACCTCCCTCAAAGTATCTGCACTGGCCCAGCTGAAAGATTGGCGAACTTATAGGGTGTAATTAATCCCGGCTAATCTTACCCTTTAGGGTTTGAAAGAAGATTTGATAGAAACAGTGGGAGCCATCCTGATTAGATAAAATAATAACCAATCTAATCTTACAAAGAGCGCACGCTGAGTGTTTTCTTCTCTCTCCTGGTAGCGACCATGTCACGCCTTAATCAAGATAATAATATGGATGCATTGACCGAACCTGCTTATTATACTGTGCTAGGGAACGTTGGTTCCGCTCTATCTTATAATTGTTATAAGTCCGAGCAGGAAATAAGGGAATATCCAGATTCCCATGCCACCCAATCGAAGAAAGTGCATGCTGATGCATCTTCTTCATGTGTGTTCATTACCAAGAACTGTTTTTCAGTATGCTCTACGTCCTGGGTATGTGATACCGGATCAGGATCCCGCATATGTAATATGTTACATGGGCTACAGATAGGTAGAGAACTGAGAATGGGTGATATGTCTCTAAGTGTTAGAGAATGGTGCAATTGTTGCAGCCAAGTCAGTTGGCAAATATCATCTTGTATTTATACATTGATTCTGAATGAATGTTATTACATACCGAACCTGATATACAACATCACATCAGTTTCTTTATTCAGTTAAAGAAGGACATAATTTTGTATTAGCGGATAATGTTGTGAAAATTTTCCTGAATCAAGAGTTGATTCAATCAGGCACGATATATAATAGCATATACATTTTAAATCAAACCACTGTTCAAAGTGTCTAGAACACACACTAGAGGAGTAGTTCGGAAATGAACGAATCCTTCTTGTGGCATTGTAGACTAGGTCATACCAATGCGCCACGACCAGCTAAGTTACATAAGGATGAATATGAGAATCTGTTCGAATTTTTCATCTTATGCTACTTGCCGGTCTTTTCTCAAAGGTAAAATGACCTATACTCCGTTTATTGGAAACTGATAAAGAGTTACCGAACTCTTGGGACGCATACATGTTGATGTATAAGGTCCTATGTCTACAAATGCCAAGGTTGGTTCTTTGTACTTCATTATATTCATCGACTATCTCTCAGGATTCAGACATATGTTCCTATTGAAACACAAGTCTGAAACATTTGAGAAATTCAAGGAATATAAGTTTGAAGTTGAAAAACCAAACGGGTAGAAGTATTCAAGTCCTTCGATGTGATTGAGGAGGAAAATACTTGAGCATGGAATTCGTGGATTTTCTAAATGGAGAATGTGATTCTCTCCCAGCTTACTCCTTTGTCTACACCACAGCACAACGGTGTATCGGGGCGGAGGTATCGCACCCTATGAGATATGGAATGCTTTATGATGAGTACTGCTGAGTTACCTATTTTCTTTTAGGGTTATGCACTTGAGAAGCTGCATACCTATTGAATAGGTTCCATCCAAATCAGTGCCTACCACTCCATATGAGATATGAAATCGGAAGAGACCATGTCTTAAACGAGTTAAGATATGGGGTTGTCCGACCTATGTTGAAAAGAAAATTCCGGACAAACTCGAGGCAAGGTCGGTTCTGTATAAGTTTGTTAGGATATCCCAAACATTTGTGAGGGAATATCTTCTACCACTCTGAGGAGCAAAAGGTGTTTTGTTTCTCAGCATGCCACCTTTTTAGAAAAGGAATTTCTTGTGAAGAAATTAGTGGTCATGAGGTAGAACTGGAAGGAGTTCCAGCTACACAAACTAACAGCTGATGATTTGGTGAAACCAAAGGATTCAATAATCTCCAACGAACCTCAGCCTCTCCGTGAATCTGGTAGGGTTCCTCATCCACTTGAGAGATACTACGGTCTTCTCGGTGACAGTGGGAGCGAGGATTGCATTATGGTAGATGATAGCCCAACTAGGTTCAGGCAGGCCATCACGAGTGGGGACTCTGTGAAATGGCTGGATGCTATGAGATCAAAGATAGAATCCATGTACACCAAAGAAGTATGACTTTGCATGTTGCACCTGAAGGGGTAAAACCTATTAAAAGCAAATGGATCTTGAGAAGATTCTTAGTATAAATGGAAAAGTTGAGACTTTCAAAGCTATGCTTAAGAACATCAGGATTAATGCAAGTATCGCGGAGTTGGAACATCTATTTTGATATGGCAGTCAAAGTGTTTGACTTCATCAAAAAGGTTGATGAACCTTGTATATACAAGAAGGCTGTAGAGAGTGAGGCTATCTTACACGTATTGTATGTAGATGACATACTCTTGATAGGAAATGGTTTCCTATGCTACAATCGGTCAATCTCCACTTATCACAAGGATTCTCAATAGAAGATCGGAATGATACCTACTACATCTTGTGGATTATGATCTATAATGATAGATCTAAGTGGATGTTGGGAGTGTCCCAAATCCAGGTACATTAACAGCATACTAAAGGGGTTTAGTATGGAGGATTCTAAGTGTGGTGGTTCGCCCACTTACTCATGGATCACTCGCGTGTAAGGAATACCCTATGCTTCGGCAGTAGGCTCTATCATGTATGCGATGTTATGTACCAAACCAGATGTAGATGACTCACTTGGTGTAGTGATAAGGAATCAATCGGATCTTGGGAGAATAACTGGATAGCTGTGGAGGATATTCTTAAGTACTTAAGAAGCACTAAAAGAAAGTTCTTGGTTCCAGCTTCCAGAGTGATAAATTCGACTGAAATTCAGTCACAGGCATTGTCTTTACCCTCAGTGGAGGGACGGTATGATTGGAAAAGTTCCAAGCTAGATACCGTGGCATACTAGACGATAAAGGCTGAATACATTGCTACCAATGATGCTACCAAAGAGGTTGTCTGGACATTACTTGTTCATGAGATGAGAAAAGTTCTTACCATTGAGTGTCCAATAACTGTTATTGTGATAACAATAGAGTTGTGGCTTTCGCCTAGGAACACCAGTCCCATCAGTGATCCGGACATATTCTGAGACTAGTATCACCTGATCAGTGAGATGGTTGATCTCCAACGGATCGAGGTTAGGAGAGTTGACATGAAGAACAACACAGTGGATCCACTCACCAAGACCTGCTTTCCCAAATACTATTTGAGTGATTTTGGGATGGTTGAGTATGGGATACTACGACCACTGCTATCTTGTTGGGTATTGGATACTACAACAGACGGCCTTAGTGCAAGTGGGAGATTGTTAGTTATATGTATTACCTAGAGGCCATTGCTGTACATGGGATGTATATTGTAGTGGATGCTTGGATATATATAGTGAGGACTTTCTTGCTCAATATGATAGTATGCTATCTGTTTGCTCTTTGTCTTAACATGTTGACTTGTATACGTAATACCGTCTTGCTCTCACATGTTGACAAAGCCTTTTAGGATGTGTACTTGACTCCCAGGACTATGATGGAGATCATACTAGTGGGGCTAAGGGTAGTCCACAAGTACACCCTATAATTGTTCCTAGTCGAGGGAGTATCGAGACAGGGCATCGATGCTCTAGAGTAGACTAGCACATACGCATCTTGACCCATATGATGGGTGATGGATGATCCTATATCCATTGGTGTTTGAAATCAAACATGGTGTACGGGTGCTCAGTGTAGACTGGGTACACTGAACGGACTCGCCGAGAACTCCTAGATGGTATTATACCTATCGTCAGATAGCAGTTCTCTGGTGACACTGGTACAGGTTAGTCTGTCGACCCGAGATAGCCATAGAGTCTTGTGTGATTCCCACTGTGCTTTGATTTTCATCTTACCACGGTCAAGAGATCGTGCAAAACGGTGGTTTTTGGGTATAGTCCCGAGTCATATGGAGGCAATGAGCGATAGGAGGGGATTCTTCTCTCCCGGTATTGGGAGTTGATGTTGCGCTATGCTCGATTGGCCATAACATGAAATCCCTGGCCAGGGTTGCTGAAATTTACTGGTAAGTGTTATCAGTAGTTTCTTGAACCATTAAAGACCTTGCATAGGAATGACTTATCGGGCTATTGGGGTCTGACGTTTTACCACCCCCAGGCGATGATATGCGACATATCAGACGAAGAGACCGGACTTTACGGTAATGTTACTGACAGGCTTTTGCAGGAGTTAGAGCGAGCTTGCTTGCTGATCTTCTGATCGTTCAATACCTGGGTAGCCGTTACTTCCAGCTAGTACCGCTGACGGCTTGTGGGTGCTTGATGTGATCATCACCTACTGCCGGCGTATTGACGAGTCTTTAGAGTCCTACACAGAGGTTTCACTGGCTCAGGCAAAACGAAGTAGGAGCGCATATGTGATATGTGCGGGACCGAGCTTACTATGAGTATGCGATACCGTATTCTATTCTTGCGATATAAAGTATCGATCGGTTATATATGATATAGCCGGGTTATCGAATCAAATGTAGATTCGATAAGTCGATACTGTATCGATTGGTTATATGCGATATAGCCGGGTTATCGAATCAAGTGTTGATTCGATATGATGATACAAATAATATAAGTCGGTCATATGAGATATAACCGGATTATTAAATCAAGTATTGATTTAATGATTTAATGTATAATTATATATTTGATATATTAATTTACATTAACTAATATTAGCTCACTTAAACATTTATTTTTCTCACATGTGCACACTTAATATATATGTGATATATATTAATTGTGTTTTATTTTGTGTCATGGTTCATGATACAAGATACATGGGTGTATGAGACTTACACCATGATAAAGATAATGTAGGATTTATTTATTTAGTGTAAATCAATTATTAGTTGGATAATGGTCACATGGCATGAAGCTTTGAAAAGCTTGGAGACCCATTGACTAGTCCACTAGTTTTGTTTTATACTAGATATTTTGTTAACCCAACCATTATCTTAACTCATGGTTAAGTCTCTACATGAGACATATTAGATATTTTCTCACCCATGGTTTCCATCCTCTCTCACAACATTATCTCTCTTCATCTTTTTCTTCAAGCTCAAGAGCTCTCTAGCTTTTTGGTAAGTGAGAAACTTTAGTGAGAAAATCAATTCCAAAGTGAGCAAAAATCTTACTTCATCATACACTACTAGATTAGCACTTTAGTATAGGGTGTTAGCTTTAGTAATCCTATATTAGTGAAGAGGGGAGCTTGGGTTAGTGTCTCCTCGACGTAGATCATCTTCGGCCTTGAAGACTTCAAGCAAGATCGTTCCTTTCACCTTGAGAAGTCATGCAAGAGTCCAGGAGTTACATGATCGCAGCGAAAGGACCACTATAAGGAGATTTTGAAGTGAAGGACCGGTCTACAAAGGTTGTATTCCTCATTCACTTAGATGTTAAGTTGTTAACATTGCTTGATTGTTTAAATTTCTAGTTAAAGATTCTAGGTTAGAGTTATTTAGAATGGCAAAAATTTTTAAACGGCATGGACGATGCCTCCCGAAACCTTGCTGCCGTCTTAGGTAACCTTACAATCTGGAGCTATCTGGGGTTTTTATAAGAAAATCAAGCAAGTCCATTAATCTAGATAGACCACTAGAAGACCACCACAGAAGTACGAATCCATTCTACCCTAGTTAGACCGGCGTGACCGGACTTTTTGGCAATGTCGCCAAACCCCCTATCTCCTATGGAGTTGTGGTTTTGCCTGTAGCACACACTCAATATAAGCTATCCTTTGTACTTGCTTGTTTAGTTTCCATTTACCTGAGCCAAAATCTGGGAACTACTTGAGAGTGTTTTGGATTTGTTTTCCGATATGTGAATTCTTGGTTTTTATATTTAGAATGCGTGGTTTTTATATTTGGATTTGATTCCGTCGTTGGACGTTTGTACGTCAATGGACGAGGGTTGTTTGGTTTTTTTTGCATGCGTAAGCTATAGGTTCTAACCTATAAACAATCCGTGTGCCGTATCGGTTTTTGGATATTGGTTTTAATAGAATTGCAATTGTGTATTGATTGTAGGTACCTTCGCGTGGACTTCCGAGATGACGAAGCACATGTACTTCGGCTAAGCGAGGAGTTTAGCAGGTGAGTAGATTTATATCTACGGGGGAAATCGGGTGGATGGCGTATAGCACCCCCGCAACCATTGATATGGAAATGATGTTATAAATTATAATTATGATAAGGTTGATGTTACTGGATATATTTGCTTGAGAATATGAAGTGGGAAGTGAATCATGATAGGTACGAATTGAAAGAGAACAAGTATGAGTTGATGATGGTCTGATATGAGATCGAGATCGATATGCGCGACACGCGATTGAGATTGAGGTGTGGTGGGATTAATAAGATATGACATTTATACAGATGTGATTTGAGATATATGTGTATATATATATTTATAAATTTATGAGTATAATGAGTAATATGTCGTACAAGACTTTAGATCCGTACCCTCATTGTTGTATAGGTCGATAGATTCTCTATTCTGTTGGATGACCCCATATGATAGATTACCATATGTGATGAGATGTATCGGATGATTGATCCGCTCTAGTGATTTGAAGATGATGATCGATGACTATTGTCATATCGGATGTTATGAGGCTGGATCCCCGATATAATGATTTCCGCCTGAACCATACTTATTTTCAAAACGATGATGTGTATCGTTTTGAAGTGACCGTATGATTCTTGTGTAGATAGATATACCCATTTATTGTTCATGATGTGCAGGATATTACCCCTCGTGATGTACATACCACGTGCCAGTATTTAATGCTATATGATATCATTTGCTAGTACACCTGCACAATTACCGTTGATGCGCATGTTACACATACACAGATTTGTCGGCTCACACACATTCTTCATCGGTAATTGCCATGTCACTTACACAGTAGAATTACCATGTCACTTATACAGTAGAATTGTCGTGCTATTTATACAGGAGAACTGCCCTAGCATGATATTAATCTTAAAAGTAAAAGTACCTTCATTGTTCAGTACTATAACTTGACATGCTTGAATGGTATACCCGATATGCTCATATTACTACTCTATGTTGCATACATCGTACCTTATGGTTATATGCTTGCATGATATACCCGATATGCTCATATTACTACTCTATATTGCATACATTGTACTTTATGGTTATATGCATTGAGATGCTGTTTTTATGAGATCTCTGGATTTAAGAACCACAGTTAAATTTCAAAAGAAATTGTGTATTTTTTTAAAACCGCGGTTTCTCTTGATATGATATTTCGAAGTGTCCACCATGAGTTTTCTTGGTAATGAGCAGTGAGTATACCCGATTCAAGGAGCGGGAGGCACCGTTTGCGGGTACATGGTGGACCCGGTGAGGTACCCGGGGCAAGAAGCTCGAGATGTAGACGATGAGCCTGGCAGGGGAGCACTACCTACCAGTGATAGTTTTAGGCTCGGTGGTTATCTGGAGGATACCGACCGGAGTCATGAGATGATATGGGCCGATCCGGACTGACAGAGCCTGAGATAGTTTGGCGCGGAGGATATCTGGAGTATACCGACCGTAGTCATGATATGGGCTGATCCGGACTGATGGAGCCCGAGATATGAGGATTTACGTGTCGATACTGGACACGGGTTTTCATGATGTTTCGAGTGTCGGTGTTAGACACTCAGGTTCCATGATTTTTATGTGTCGTTGATGGACACACATGGTTGATATCCTCATATTTATATATATGCTTATGTTTTCATGATGTTTGAGTGTCGGTGTGGGATACTCAGATTCCATGATATTGTTTGTTTTGTTGATGTACACGTGGATGATATCCACATGCATACAGGCATATGATGTCGGATGTTTATTTATATAAGTCATTTGCATTGACTCGATTGTTGACATATATGCGTACTTGGTCACCCTAGATATCATAGTATTACCTTCACGATCTAGTGACCTAGGAAATCGCTGTTTTATTCGATTACTACTTGCTGATGTTTTCTACTCACGAGTTGGCAACTCACCCCCGTTGTGCCACAGTTCTTATAGGTTTAACCACTTGGGATAAGTTTCCATATCGCTGGCACACAGCTTCATCCAGGGTGTTTTGCTTTGGTAGGTGGGACACATGTTGGATCGTGCCCACTCTTGTACTATTATATTCTATTGTATCTAAATAAACTCCATCAGATCACATCACATCAGATCAGATCAGGACTAGACATTGTATATTGGTAGACCTAGTCAGACTTGGGTATTTTGCGAGACTTAGAGCGATGGCTTTATGATCGCTTTCTTGAGTTTTGATGTCTTGCTTCTTTATTTGTTATTTCTGGGTTGATTCTTCGCCGTTGGGCGTCGTATATATGTTATTGCGTGGTTGTGATTCCACCAGTTGGCGAAGAGCTAGCCCCTGCTTGGGGATGCCTATATATTGTTATGTATATATTTTAGGATCAAAATATACAAGGGAAGTGCTTCCCAAAATTTTAAAGGACAAAACATGATTCATTATACCGTTATTTCAAAACTGCACCCCTACTATTTTCTGCAAAAAGGTTTAGATTTTCCAGGCTTCGGCTTACTTGATTTACGTCACGCCTTTAGATGTTGTGTAATTTAAGTGCCGGTCATCTGCTAAATTACGGGTCATGACAGTTTTCTTCCTTCCCCACCTTTCGGCACCAGCCTAAGGTTTGCAAGAAGACTATCCAATAAGCACAATAGGTGTACTCTCCTAACACTAGGAGCTCTCGCAACCTGAGAGAAGGTAAAGGGAAAAGACAACCGAATAATCCTATTCAATTTCTCCAGAACCAGAATCCATCCTCGAATTGGAACAAGTTCCTTCGAGTTCGTATGTAACTATACGATGGAATATCCAAGCAATATGGATATTCGTAGTGATATGAAGTGGTTTGGAGAAATACAAAGTGGATGTAGGATTGGCAATGATATATGCGACTCTGTGACAATCCAAAAGCCAAAGTGTTTTAAGAAGGATTGGTTAACTTGGTTCATGAGTTTTAGTTTAGGGTCAGGCCATGGACACTGCCATAGAGAGAGAGAAAATAAACACTCAGCGTGCACTCTAACCTAGATTAGATTGGTTAATCAATTTATCTAATTAGCATGGCTCCCACTGTTTCCTCGAATTCTGCTTCAAACATTAAAAAGAGAATTAGTCGGGATCATCTAAAATCACCCGAGAAGTAACACCTACTCATCAGTGGGAATCGAGATCCAACTATCATCGCATGATAATTTGATGAAAGCCACTCAAGTCAACACATTCCATAAGGTATGTGCATGCCTGACAAGTTTCTTGTATGTTTGAAACTCCCGATGTAGTTTTTACCCCTAGGACCCAAGTAACCTTGACGGAGTCAACAAATTAAAGAGTCCTAGTCAAGTTCAACCCGTCATTATGTTTATTGCATTAAACCCACCTGCACGAGCCCTTAACGGAGTCAATAAGGCCTCATGACTGTCCTAACCAATCGTATCGAATGCTACAAACAATAACCACTTAGCTACAGTACACTATTCTTTAACGGAGTCAACAAACGCGGCACGAATACTAAGTACTACTCGTAGGAAATGATGGAGGGCAACGGCTGGTTATTGAAGAAAAATCTTTAACATAATGAACTCGATATGGTTGAAGGAACCGAGTGGTTTTACAAATATATAGTGGCGCAAAGTTTTGCTAAAGAGGTCACTCCCTGTGAAAGGATCTCGGCTCTTTTCTCATCGAATGAGGTGCAGGATATTCCGAATGAGGTGCAGGATAAACCTCTTTAGTATGGTTTCAATGTACCTGTATTGGGAAAATCCCAACATTCTTTTAGATCTATCTCTATAGATCTTTATCCCCAGGATGTAGGAGGTATCACCCAGATCTTTCATGGAGAACTTTTGTGATAGGAAGAGTTTGACCGAGTGCAGCATAGGAACATCATTTCCTATCAAGAGTATGTCATACACGTACAATACAAGGAATACAACCTTACTCTCTACAACCTTTTTGTATATACAAGGTTAATCTACATTTTTTATGAAGTTAAACTCTTTGACTGCTATATCAAAACAGATGTTCCAACTCTGCGATGCCTGCTTTAATCCGTACATTGATTTAAGCAGCTTGCACATCTTTCCGCTGCTCCAACTATCTACGAAGCCCTTTGGCCGTGTCATGAACACACTCTCTTCTAAATCACCATTTAGAAAAGTGGTCTTGACGTCCATCTCAGATTTCATAGTCATGGTATGCAGCAATGGCAACTAGGATCCTGATGGACTTAAGCATAGCCACTGGAGAAAAAGTTTTATCATAGTCGACGCGCAGTCATTGATGAAAACCTATATAAGATCTGGGTGATACCTCCTACATCCTGGGGATAAAGATCTATAGAGATAGATCTAAAAGGATGTTGGGATTGTCCCAACTTCAAAACCCACTGCCAACGTATTGATGAATCTTTAGAGTCCCACACAGAGTGTTTTCACGGTTCAGGCGATATGGTGTAGATGACGTATGTTGGTACATACAGGTGTCTGATTAAATATGTGTGCATGCTGTGCAGACTTTAATCGGATGGTTGATAATACTAGCAATTTAGGATTGAGCCAGATTATTAAATCGGTTTGGTTATACCAAAAGGAAGGCCGACAAGCAAACTCATCCTGAACCCCTACTGAGCCTAACAGTGACAATATCCGTACAGTCTGGTATGTTCGTCTAAGAGTATCGCATATCGAGTTTAAGAGGGTGGATAAAGTCAGACCCCTAACAACGCAAAATTTAGTGTTGGCATGAAACCCATCACCACCAGAGAAACTATCAATCCTGGATCGGTAATTCTCGTCCACCATGGCCATAGATTTCTGGTGATAGCCACCCATGCACAACGCGACATCAACCCCCAATACCGGGAGAGACAAATCCCCGACGATCCGATCACTGCCTCTATGTGGCTCGGGACTGTACCCAACTAAAACCTGTTTGCACGACTCCTTTAAGCCGTGGTAGGGTAGTAATCAAAGCACAGTGGGAACTCACACGAGACAAATGACGATCTCAGGTCGATAGACTAACCTGTACACATGTCACCTGGGAACTGCTATCTGACAATAGGTCTAATACCAACTAGCAGGTTCCCGGCGAGTCCGTCTAGTGTATTCATAACCCAATGAGCACCTGTATACTATCTTAGGTGAACAAACTAACACCAATGGCTTGTGAGACCTGGCTACCGCCCCTCGTCGGGGTCTCAATCAGTATACACTAGTCTACACTGGAGTATCGATACCCAGTCTCGATACTCCCATGACTAGGGACATTTAAGGATGTGCTTATAGACCCCCAGCTCCCACGTATATAATCGCCATCATAATGCTGGTAGTCAAGCAAGAATCCTATGGGCTCTATCAATATGTAATAGTGATGATAAAGACAAACCAGATAGCATACTATCATCTCGAGTAAGACTGCTCTACCGGTATAGGTTCTCCCTCAATCATCATAATCATCTACCTGCGATTATGATAATTGCCTTGAGGGCACTATAGCCAACAATCTCCCACTTGCACTTAAGGGCAATTATTGCGATGTCGCATACTCACAGCCCATGTGATACCGAACACCCAACTTCTCTAGTAATCAGTTTCGCAAAGCCTGTTTGTGAAACTATTGTGTTCGAGAAATAGCCTCAGTGAGTGGATCCGCTCTAATATTTCTTTCTGTATCTATCTATATCTCAACTTCGTGGAGAATGCTATCTCCCGAAATGAGCAATACCTATCTTAGAATTTGTCTAGATATTTGATGGGACCCAGTTCACGAATGAACTCCAAATCCAGCAAACTTCCTAGAATGTATCGTCCACTGAATTTAATCAGTATCATGGCCCATGCCTTTCCTCAGTATCCGCTTGGACCACCTGTCCAACATACTGTCCCTCAAAAAAGGGAAAACTATAACTCTGACAGTCACTCTGTCATCTAGGTAACCTTCGAAGTCTGAAATGATAACTGTCTCCCGAAGGAGGCTGCCATTACCATATCCCTAGAACATCTATTTATGTTCATAAACTTCTTCCCAACGTTTCTTCAGGATTGGATTAATATATCTGTTTATTGCAGCTAGTGCAAAAACAACATCTGGTATGGTACTTGACATTTCATGATTAAGTCAATTGCCTAAGCAAGTAATAAGCTAATCATACAGATCCCTCTCCCCTTTAGTCTGTAAGACACTTTTAGAGAGGGTGACTTCATCACCTGCAGGCACACCACCATGTCAGGAGTCGTCCATTCTAAAATACCTTTAGAATAATGTCAAAGTACCCAGATTAGGATACTTCCCAAATCCAGATCTAAAACTATAGATCTAGTAACCAGAAACCCTGATATTATATCCATATCTAATGTGGAGAAACAATTTTGTGACAACCACAGTATAACCGATCGTAGTATAGGAATATCTCTTCCTATCAAGTGCATGTCATCCTAATATCTGGACATCATTCTCTACTACTTTCTTAGCAGATCCATCTTCTATTCTGATGAAGTCAAAACCTATGACTGTCACATCAAAATAGATGATCTATTTCCGTTATACCCGCTTTAGTCTATAAATAGACATAAGCTACTTGCCCACTATGCTTCCACTGCTACCACTGACTACAACAACCCTTTGGAAAAGTCATATACGCGTGCACTTTCAAAGCTAGTTTAAAACGACGCTATACTCATCCTCCTGCAGGGTCTTATAGTCTAGAACAGCAGCAATGGCAAGTCTGGGTAAACAAGAACCTCCCTGTCACCGTCACTGAGAAGACCGAAGTACCTCTCGGGTGCCTGAGGTTACCCACCAAATCTGCGGAGTGGATAATGGAACGTCGAAACCAAATGAATCCTCAGGTTCTATTAAATCTTCAGTGATTGTTTATGGTTCTGGAATCACTTCCAGTTTTACCATACTCCCACTTCTGTTTTCTGAAAAAATCTATTTTACTAAAACTGTGGCGAGTCAAGAACAATATAAATATTGATCTTCCTGATGGTAGAAAGTTAACCCTCGTCAAAACCCGGGATAACCCACAAACAGCCATTACTGAAACGTGCCTCAAGTTTATCCGGATTCTGGTTTTAAGCATCAGCCGGACAACTCCCTATTCATCGTTAAGATATAAATTGATTCTATATATATCTAATATAGAAACAAAAGCCCTAATTTAATTAGAACCAGATTCAAAATCATGCAGCTGTCTCCAGTGCATATCAACCAAATGGAAAAAGGCCAATCATCATTACTCATCTAGGAGTGCATCCATATATGAGTGACCTGAAAGAGAATCAAGTTCTCAAAACCATTACTATCAACTGAATACCAAACACAAGTATCTTCGACTTCCATGAAGAATCCTGATACTTCCAACAAATGGTGTCAGAGCCAACCCTTTAACCCTTTACTAGCTTATTTAGACGTGCTTAAAAGATCAATCGACGAAAGTTTTCGATATCACGATTCCATTTTTGAAGTTTCTGCCGATTTTCAAAAGTGGTCAAAAAATTATTTCCAGTGGCTTAAAATACGTGCAGGCTTTTTTAAGAGCACACAAAAAATTTGGGCTCATGATGCCTCTGAAGTGCCGCAGAACCGCCGCATTTAACCCCTATTTGCGGCGGTTCCGCGGTCATTTAGTAGCAACGGAGCACCAAATTTTTTCTGTAGCTCAGTTATATGGAATTGTGATTTTTGACATATATGGTTGTAGCTGGGACTTCTTCTAGCTCTACCTCATCACCACTAATTTCATTTATAAGAAATTTCTTTTCTAAAAAGGTGGCATGTTGAGCAACAAACACCTTTTGTTCCTCATTGTGGTAGAATAGATATCCATGTGAATTCTTTGGATATCCTACAAACTTACAAAGAACTAATCGTGCCTCGAGTTTGTCCAGATTCTGTTTTTTGACATAGGCCGGACAACCCCATATCTTAACTCGTTTAAGATATGGTCTCTTTTCACTTCATATCTCATATGGTGTTTTAGGCACTGATTTTGATGGAACTTGATTCAATAGGTATGCAGCCGTCTCAAGTGCATAACCCTAAAAGAAAATAGGTAACTCAGCAACACTCATCATAGAGCGCACCATATCTAATAGGGTGCGATTTCTCCGCTCCAAAACTCTATTGTGCTGTGCTGTATACGGAGGAGTAAGCTGAGAGAGAATCTCATTCTCTTTTAAATAATCTTGGAATTCGGTGCTTAAGTATTCTCCTCCTCGATCAGATCGAAGGATTTTACTACTTTTACCCGTCTGGTTCTCTACTTTGCACTTATATTCCTTGAATTTCTCAAAAGCTTCAGATTTGTGTTTCAACAGGAACACATGTCCGAATCTTGAAAGATCATCGGTGAATGTAATGAAGTACGAGAAACCATTCCAGGCATGTGTAGACATAGGACCACATACATCACTATGTATCAGTCCTAAGAGTTCAGTAGCTCTTTCTCCATGTCCAGCAAACGGAGTTTTGGTCATCTTGCCTTTGAGACATGACTCGCAAGTTTCATAAGATGTAAATTCAAACTGATTTAAATATCCATTTTTATGCAACTTCGCTAGTCTTTTCGCATTGATATGACCAAGTCTACAATGCCAAAAGAAGGTTTCATTTATTTCTGAACTTTTCCTCGTGTGTGTGTTTTGTATATTTAGAACTGTATTTTGATTTAGAACGTATATACCGTTACATAACATACCAAACCCAATCAACACTTGATTTAGGAAAATGTCATAATATTTTTCTCTAGTGCAAAGTTATATCCTTCTTTATCTAATAAAGAAACGAATATTATATTGCACATCATCAATGGTACGTAATAACAGTCGTTCAAAATTAATGTATTACCATATGGCAATACGTGGTGATATTCGCCGACAACTTCGGCAGCAACAATTGCTCTGTTCCCTACTCTGAGGGACATATCACCCTTTCCCAGTTCTCTACTTCTTCTTAACCCTTGTAACATATTAAAAATATGAGATCCTGATCCGATATCTAATACCCAGCATGTAGAGCAAACTGAGAAGTAGTTCTCAATAATGAACACACCCGAAGAAAATGCATCGATATGCTCTTTCATCGTTCTGGTTGCGTGAGAATCCTTGCATTCCCCTATTCCTTGCTCAGACTTATGACAGTCATAAGATAGAGTAGAACCAACGATCCCCAGCTTAGTGTAATAAGCGGGTTCGGTCAATACATCTATATTATTATCTTGATTAAGACGTGTCATAGTCGCTACATAGAGAGAGAGAGAAGAAAACATTTTAGCATGTGCTCTTACAATATTAGACTGGTTATTATATTATCTAATCAGGATGACTCCCACTGTTTTTATCAAATCTTTCTTTAAACCCTAAAATGTAAGACTAGCCGGAATTAATTACACCCTACAAGTTCACCAATTGGTCTGGTAGACAGGTATTGGTACTCCAAGAGAGTCTCCCATGCTTTCTCATGGAACTAATTAAATAACCTCGTTTCTGCAGGGACATGACCCCGTTAACACATTTCTTAGACAGCTACTAGATCAGTTAATTGTAAAGTGGAAAAATCTCCCAGGAGTAACTCTTACTCGCAGTGGATATCGGGATCCAACTATCATATAGAAGGTATGCAATCTCATTGCAAATTTCAACACTTGAAATTCCCAATATCTATTTTTACCCCATGTGGTTTATGACCTTGACAAGGTCAACAAACCATAAACCGTAAGTCAAGTTCAACCCGTCATTTCGTGATTGAATTTAAACCCACCCGCACGACCCTTGACAAGGTCAACAAGGCCATATGACTATCCTAATCCAATCGCATCATCTGCGGCAGATAAGCACTAATCAGCTATCGTACACTACGCCTTGACAAGGTCAACAAACGCAGCACAAATACTAAATAGCGCTTATCTGAAATGACGGAGGTCTTCGACTGGTTTTGAAGAAAAACCTTTAGCGTAATGAACTTGATATCGTCGTAGAATCTAATGATTTGAAAAAGAAGTGGTTTAAGCTCTGCTTTTAAAGTCAAGTAGTTTTCAAAACAAACCGAGTAGGTTGTAGCATATGCTAGTTTTGCTAAAGTTGTCATTCCCGGTGAAGGGATCTAGGCTCTTTCTTCATCGAATGTGGTGCGGATATTCATAATGGAATACCGCTATGCAAAGTAAGAACTAGAGTTACCTTTTTGAAAAATTTGATTCTACAACATCTTTAGGTTTCTTTTGTTTTCATTAATCTCATTAATGACGTCCCATCATTTATGTTTCCTAAATATCACGGATGAAACAAAAATAAAACATAAATATTGTTAGTGTATATGCCCTAGGGGCCATTATTGTATCATACTAGATTGTATATTACTTAATGGAAGCTTGGGATATTCACAGTTATATATACAGTCTTGCTAAAATGGTAGTATGCTACTTGGTTTGTGTCTACTTTAATATGTGCATATGTTTCTTGTAACGTATCACTTATACATATTAGTAGAGCCCATTGGATCTTTGCTTGATTACCAGCGTCGTGATGGCAATCACACTAGTGGAAGCTGGGTAGTCTGTAAGCAACATCCCATACAGGTCCCTGGTCGTTGGATTATCGAGATAGGGCATCGATATTCCGGAGTAGACTAAGTGTATACGCTTCTCATCCCAGTTGGGGAAATGGTCTGTCCCACAGCCATCAGTACGTCGTACTGGAGATAGTATACAGGTGCTCGTTAGGTTACGGGTACACCGGACAGGACTCGCCGGGGAACTGATTGGTTGGAATTATACCCATCGTCAGTTAACAGTTCCCAGGTGACATGAGTACAGCATAGTCCGCAGACTTGACACTGCTGCTTCGCCTCGAGTGTGTCCCACTGTTTTTAGATTGCTACCCTACCACGGCTCAAAGGAGTCGTGCAAACAGGTAGCAGTTGGGTGCAGTCCCGAGCACTTGGAGGCAGTGGCAGTTAGACAGGATTCGTCCCTCCCGGTATTGGGAGTAGATATCGCGCTGTGTCAGAGAGCCATTACGCAAAGTCCCTGGCCAGGGCAAGCGAGTTTTGCTGGTAGGTTCCAGTAGTTTCTCAGGGTGTAATGGGCTTCCCTCCGACACGACTTATACCGCTATTAGAGGACTGACGCTTGCCGCCCCCTAGGCCCGATATGCGATAGTCTTGGACGAACGGACCGGACTGTATGGATATTGTCACATCAGACTCAGTAGGAGTTCGGATGGGTTTTCTCATCGGCCTTCTTATCGACAACTACCTGGGGACCGTTACGTACAGCTAGTGCCGCTTGCGGTCTGTGGTTAAACCCACTGCCAGCATAGTAGTCGAGTCTCTAGAGTCCCACACAGAGAGTTTCCTACTCCAGGCGAAACGATATAGAGGTTGCATGGTTATGCGACAAAGGGTTCGGACGCATACGTGCGTTTATGCGCGTACGACTTTCGGACAGTTTTTACCAGTCGGCTTTGGTTTAAGCCAGTTACTGGTATCCGGTTATTGGATTTATACAGTCTAAAATTTTTCCGTATATTTGCGGATCGGAGGGGCGTTCTCGTAAATGTTCGAGAAGCTTCTAGAAGTGGTGACTAAGGAGGGTTATGTGTCATATTCATTGAATGAGTTTATGAGTCATGGTGGTGATTCATTCATTTCATTAATGCACATTTATTACTTAATGACTCATGCTAATGAATCACCACTAGATATTTTATGAAGCATGATTTATCATCACTCTTTATTCTTTTCTCATTATTAGAAAATGCTTCATATATGATATGATACTCATAAACTTATCTCATAATATTATTCACATTCTCTCTCCTCAAGCTCTCATCTTCAAGAAGACTAATCCTTAATCCTCATGTGTTGAGATCAAAGGATTAGTTAGACTTAAACATCCATTACCTTCACTCTACATCATCCTTTCATCTTTGATTAGCAATCAAAGTTGATTAGTTACCTCAAGTTAGAGGTGTAGCTTGGTGTCTTGCTCTCGGGTGGATCGTCTACTACCTAGAGAAGGTCGAGGAGAACAAAGGAGGACACAAAGACGAAGGACCGTTTTCATTAGGTATAATCCCTTAACACTATAGTTTAGTATAGCTATGTGTTCGGTTATTATTTGTTTAGCTTCGATTCAAGCGGTTAGTCGATGTTCGTTCTTTAAACTTGATCGTTTTTGAAAATTCCGCCTCCCCATAAGTACTGGGGTGTACTACATCGACTTACAGTGGTATCAGAGCCTCGCTAAACAATAAATAACTTAATTGCAAATTTGTACGAATTTCGAACGAAAAATCGAAGCCGGAAAACCCTAAATATTATCAGTTTCTGTCGAACTTAAAATGAAGTCCAAAAATTTTTCAGGTGTGTTCAGAAAGCATGAAATGAGTCCAGGAGAACACCCACGAAATTTGAGCCAATGATTCGACTAACGCGCCGCGGAAGGGCGGCGGATCCCACCGATCCGCCGCGCTTCCGCGGCCGAGTTGCCGAGTCATGGGCTCATCTTTCATGGGTGGGTCCTCTCTGGTGTTTGGGGTTTTCTGGGATGTTTAATTATTGCTCAGGTTTTGGTTTAACAGAGCAGATTTTGGAGCAATATTGATGTTGTTTAATCGATCGAAATTGTACAGTATTTGCATATTGGATTATATCTGTGATTGTTTAATGTGTTCGTAAACCTCCCCTAACTGCTAGTATGTCGGTTGGCAGGGGGTTGCACATTTCTGTAATGATTTTAACTGTTTGTGCATATAAACTGTATTGGACTGTTGTGGTGGTTAGCCGGGTTTTATGATGGGTTATTGTTTTAATTCATTTGATGTAATTGTAACAAGTTGTAATATTATTTTGCGGGGCACATCCAGGTTGCGGTTGTAGCCACCGTTGTATTATTTCTTTTTATTGTTTTTGCTCCTAGATAGACCCAAGGTGGGGTGCACAAACTACCGGGTATTTTGAAGTGTTGAGGCAGACCGCTTCACTTCTGGTACTTGGCGGGTAGTTTGCCGTACCCGTAGGGGTCTGGGGTGGGGTAATGGCTATTCATCACAACTGTGTAATCTGTCTTTTCTTGCAGGCTCAAAAGAAATACAGATTGCTTGCAAATCCAATATTGTTTATCTGTGTTCTGGAATGTATATCATTGCGTCAGACGAATGTAAAATATCTATATATATGATAGCTATTTAGACGTCACTTATGTTTTACACCCGCGCTAGCCCAGCTCCCGCTCTGTCGTTAGTTAAGTAACCTAACGGGTGATGACGGGACCCCGTGGCGAATGCGGATGGCATAAGAGGACGTTGTATTTTCGTTGTTTTCTGCAATGATAGGTTAATGATGGGACGCATTATTATGCAAAGAAAATAAACCGAAGTTTAATTGTTGGAACAAATTTAAAAGGAAACCACTCGGTTATTTTAAAAGGATCAGAATTTTAATTGCGGAGCTTTAACCACTCCTTTTAAAAAGTATCAGGTTCCTTCGATTATATCAAGTTCACTACGTTCACGGTTTTGCCAAAACCATTCGTAGCCCTCCGTCATTTCATTTGGGTATTCAGTAGTATTCAAGCTATGTATTTTGGCCCTTAGTCAAGGCATAGTGTTTGGTAGCTGCTGGGGTATTCATTTATAGCATAGATAGATGCGTTGGTTTGGGACAGTCGTATTACTTTTCTTGGCCCTTAGTCAAGAGTAAATACGGGTGGGTTCAAATTAACCTGGATAATGATGGGTAGAACTTGACATGTGACTTATGACATATTTGGCCCTTAGTCAAAGTCATAAGAGCATGGGGCAAAAATCCACATCGGGAATTTCTAAAGAAACTGAAATTTGCAGAGAGAAGCATACCATTTTGGAGTTTGATGAATGTTGGTAGGATTCCTTCAACATTATCATACGATGATATTTTGGATCCCGATCCTACTGTGAGTATATGCTACTTATCAGGAGATTCGTCACTTAACAATCAATGCTATAAACCAAGTAGGTGCCAAGAAAGGTGTCAGCGGGGTTACGCCCCCAGAGAAAAGAGGTTATTTAATTAAGGAACTTCGCGAAAGCGTTGGAAAACCTCCCTCGAAGTATCGACACTGGCCTGGCTGAACGGTTAAGCAAGTATTGTACGGTGAGAATTGTCCTGGCTAATTCTTCTTTTATGGTTTGAGGAAGGATTCGAGAAACAGTGGGAGCCATCCTGTTTAGATAAATTAAACCACTCTAAACTTGCAACAGCATCATGCTAATTGTTATCTTCTTCTCTCTCTTAAAATGCAGCGACCCTATGACTACACATAGGTTACATCTAGATAATAATTTGACTGAATCTGACTTATATGACTGGCAAAAGTCTGTCCAGATGTCCATTGCCTATGACAAGCTGGACCACCCTATTGAGGGACATTCCTATTGCTATGGGATTGGGCATTGGCAGAGTGATTGCAGGGCTTTAGAAGCCAGTAGCCAGGATACGAAGCATGTTGTGGCTTCGACTTCGGGTGTGTTTATGATAGAGAACTGTATGTCAGTTAACCCTACTTCCTGGGTATTGGATACCGGATCAGGAACTCACATCTGTAATTCATTACAGGCTCTGAGAAATCGTAGGGTTATCGGGATAGGTGATATGACCCTCACAGTTGCTAACGGAATGAGCATAGACGCTGAATCCGTAGGGGAATATCATCTTGGAATGACAACTGGGCAGATATTGATTCTACGTAACTGTTTTTATGTACCAGGTACGACTTGTAATATCATATCTGTACCCTTACTTTCTAAAGAAGGATATGATTTTGCTTTTACAAGAGATGTGGTTCACATCCACCTAAATCAAGATTTGATTGGGTCAGGTACATTAGAAAACGGAATATACGTATTAAATCAAGCTCAGATTTTCAGTGTCCAGAACACTCTTAATAGAAAGTCTCCAGAGATAAATCAGGCTTTCTTATGGCATTGTAGACTAGGTCACATCAATGAGAGAAGGTTGACTAAGTTATATAAAGAAGGATATTTGAATCCGTTCGAATATCAATCTTATGCTACTTGTGAATCTTGTCTCAAAGGAAAGATGACAAAAACTCCGTTCACTGGACACGGAGTAAGAGCAAGCGAGCTCTTGGGACTCGTACACAGTGACGTGTGCGGTCCAATGTCTACACATGCGCGAGGTGGTTATTCCTACTTCATTACTTTTACGGATGATTTCTCTAGGTATGGATATGTCTTCTTAATGAAGCATAAATCCGAGGCTTTTGAGAAATTCCAAGAATACAAGAATGAAGTGGAAAAACAAACAGGCAAAAGTATAAAGACACTGAGATCTGATCGAGGTGGTGAATAATTAAGTACCGAGTTCCTGGGTTACTTAAAAGAGAATGGAATTCTCTCTCAGCTTACTCCTCCATACACACCACAACATAACGGTGTATCAGAAAGGAGGAATCGAACCCTATTGGATATGGTTCGTTCCATGATGAGTAACGCTGAGTTACCGCGATCATTCTGCGGATATGCACTAGAATCAGCTGCATATCTTTTGAACCAGGTTCCCACCAAGACTGTGCCTACCACACCATATCAGATGTGGAGTGGGAAGAAACCTTATCTTCAGTATCTAAACATTTGGGGATGTCCGGCTTATGTTAAAAAGCAGCATGCGGACAAACTCGAGGCACGATCAGTACTATGTAAGTTTGTGGGATATCCAAAGAACTCCAGGGGATATCTATTCTATTACGCAGAGGAACAAAAGGTTTTTGTTTCTCGTAATACCCATTTTCTAGAATATCAGTTTTTAGAAAAAGAAACTAGTGGGAGCGAAATAGAACTGGAAGAAATTCCAGAAACACAAACTACTACTGAAAGTTTGGTAGAACCAGAAGTTCAAGAAGAACTGGACATCCCAACGCCACTCCGCAGGAGTAGTAGGCAATCTCATCCG
Source organism: Agapanthus africanus (assembly GCA_030015575.1). Taxonomy (NCBI): domain Eukaryota; kingdom Viridiplantae; phylum Streptophyta; class Magnoliopsida; order Asparagales; family Amaryllidaceae; genus Agapanthus; species Agapanthus africanus. Next base: position 700,264,664 of record CM057339.1, on the reverse strand, counting down.
CCCGAGAGATACTACGGTTTTCTCATTGACGGGGATAGAGAGGATTGCACTATTGACTATGATGAGCCTACTAGCTTCCAGCAAGCCATTCAGAGCGGTGACTCAGTAAAATGGCTGGATGCAATGCGAACTGAAATGGAGTCCATGTACACCAACAAAGTATGGTCTTTGGACATTGCTCCAGATGGGGTAAAACCCGTAGGATGCAAATGGATCTTCAAAAAGAAGATTGGTGTAGATAGACAGGTTGAAACCTATAAAGCTAGACTTGTTGCAAAGGGTTTCCGTCAAAGACCTGGGTTGGACTATGACGAAACTTTTTCTCCAGTGGCTATGCTTAAATCTATTCGGGTCATTCTTGCTATTGCTGCTTTCCACGATTATGAAATCTGGCAGATGGACGTAAAGACGGCCTTTCTAAATGGAAATTTGGAAGAAAGCGTCTATATGGATCAGCCAGAAGGATTCATTCAGAGTGGGAGCAGCGGTAAAGTATGCAAGTTGCTTAAGTCCATTTATGGACTAAAGCAGGCATCACGGAGTTGGAACATCTGTTTTGATGATGCTGTCAAAGAATTTGACTTTATCAAAAATCCAGATGAACCTTGCATATACAGTAAGATTGTAGGGAGAGCTGTAGTATTCCTCGTCTTGTACGTGGATGACATTCTCCTAATAGGAAATGATATTCCTATGTTACAGTCAGTCAAAAGGTTCTTGTCACATAAATTCTCTATGAAAGACCTGGGTGATGCCACCTACATTCTGGGGATCCGGATCTATCGTGATAGATCAAAAAGAATATTGGGACTTTCACAGTCCAGGTACATAGACACCATAGTAAAGAGATTCAGTATGGATGATTCTAAGCGCGGTAACCTACCGGCTTGTCACGGAATCACCCTCTCCAAAGAGATGTCTCCTAAGACTGATTTGGAAAGGGATCGCATGTCAATTATACCCTACGCTTCTACAGTAGGCTCTATAATTTATGCGATGTTATGTACCAGACCAGATGTAGCATACGCATTGAGCGTAGTAAGCAGGTATCAAGCAAACCCAGGGGAGAAGCACTGGATAGCAGTAAAGAACATTCTCAAATACCTGAGAAGGACTAAGGAAATGTTCTTAGTATATGGCGGAAAAGACCTCCAGTTAGAGGCCTTTGCCGACTCCGGCTTCCAGAGTGACAAAGATGACTCCAAATCCATGTCGGGTTATGTCTTTACCCTCAATGGAGGGGCAGTCTGTTGGAAGAGTTCCAAACAGGAGACCGTTGCTGACTCAACAATGGAAGCAGAGTACATAGCTGCTTGCGATGCCGCAAAAGAAGCAGTCTGGATGAAGAAGTTCCTCACAGAACTTCAGGTGGTTCCTACCAGCGTTGATCCAATACCTCTGTATTGTGACAACAACGGCGCTATAGCTTTAGCGAAGGAACCCAGGTCCCATCAGAAGTCCAGACACATCTTAAGGCGGTATCACCTGATCAGGGAGATCATAGATCGCCGGGAGATCGAGGTAAAGAGAGTAAAGACAGAGGATAACGTTGCTGATCCATTCACAAAGGCCATTCCTCAGACGCAGTTCGAGAGGCTATTCGAGATGATAGGTCTACGATATGCCAGCTCATGGCCCTAGTGCAAGTGGGAGATTGTTAGTGTATATGCCCTAGGGGCCATTATTGTATCATACTAGATTGTATATTACTTAATGGAAGCTTGGGATATTCACAGTTATATATACAGTCTTGCTAAAATGGTAGTATGCTACTTGGTTTGTGTCTACTTTAATATGTGCATATGTTTCTTGTAACGTATCACTTATACATATTAGTAGAGCCCATTGGATCTTTGCTTGATTACCAGCGTCGTGATAGCAATCACACTAGTGGGAGCTGGGTAGTCTGTAAGCAACATCCCATACAGGTCCCTGGTCGTTGGATTATCGAGATAGGGCATCGATATTCCGGAGTAGACTAAGTGTATACGCTTCTCATCCCAGTTGGGGAAATGGTCTGTCCCACAGCCATCAGTACGTCGTACTGGAGATAGTATACAGGTGCTCGTTAGGTTACGGGTACACCGGACAGGACTCCCCGGGGAACTGATTGGTTGGAATTATACCCATCGTCAGTTAACAGTTCCCAGGTGACATGAGTACAGCATAGTCCGCAGACTTGACACTGCTGCTTCGCCTCGAGTGTGTCCCACTGTTTTTAGATTGCTACCCTACCACGGCTCAAAGGAGTCGTGCAAACAGGTAGCAGTTGGGTGCAGTCCCGAGCACTTGGAGGCAGTGGCAGTTAGACAGGATTCGTCCCTCCCGGTATTGGGAGTAGATATCGCGCTGTGTCAGAGAGCCATTACGCAAAGTCCCTGGCCAGGGCAAGCGAGTTTTGCTGGTAGGTTCCAGTAGTTTCTCAGGGTGTAATGGGCTTCCCTCCGACACGAATTATACCGCTATTAGGGGACTGACGCTTGCCGCCCCCTAGGCCCGATATGCGATAGTCTTGGACGAACGGACCGGACTGTATGGAGATTGTCACATCAGACTCAGTAGGAGTTCGGATGGGTTTTCTCATCGGCCTTCTTATCGACAACTACCTGGGGACCGTTACGTACAGCTAGTGCCGCTTGCGGTCTGTGATTAAACCCACTGCCAGCGTAGTAGTCGAGTCTCTAGAGTCCCACACAGAGAGTTTCCTACTCCAGGCGAAACGATATAGAGGTTGCATGGTTATGCGACAAAGGGTTCGGACGCATACGTGCGTTTATGCGCGTACGACTTTCGGATAGTTTTTACCAGTCGGCTTTGGTTTAAGCCAGTTACTGGTATCCGGTTATTGGATTTATACAGTCTAAAGTTTTTCCGTATTTTTGCGGATCGGAGGGGCGTTCTCGTAAATGTTCGAGAAGCTTCTAGAAGTGGTGACTAAGGAGGGTTATGTGTCATATTCATTGAATGAGTTTATGAGTCATGGTGGTGATTCATTCATTTCATTAATGCACATTTATTACTTAATGACTCATGCTAATGAATCACCACTAGATATTTTATGAAGCATGATTTATCATCACTCTTTATTCTTTTCTCATTATTAGAAAATGCTTCATATATGATATGATACTCATAAACTTATCTCATAATATTATTCACATTCTCTCTCCTCAAGCTCTCATCTTCAAGAAGACTAATCCTTAATCCTCATGTGTTGAGATCAAAGGATTAGTTAGACTTAAACATCCATTACCTTCACTCTACATCATCCTTTCATCTTTGATTAGCAATCAAAGTTGATTAGTTACCTCAAGTTAGAGGTGTAGCTTGGTGTCTTGCTCTCGGGTGGATCGTCTACTACCTAGAGAAGGTCGAGGAGAACAAAGGAGGACACAAAGACGAAGGACCGTTTTCATTAGGTATAATCCCTTAACACAATAGTTTAGTATAGCTATGTGTTCGGTTATTATTTGTTTAGCTTCGATTCAAGCGGTTAGTCGATGTTCGTTCTTTAAACTTGATCGTTTTTGAAAATTCCGCCTCCCCATAGGTACTGGGGTGTACTACATCGACTTACAAATATATGCCATCTGCATTCGCCACAGGGACCCGGGTCTTCACCGTAAGGTTATTTAGCTTACGGCAGGACGGGGTCAGGACTAGCGCAGATGCAAAACATATATAGTGTCTACTAGTATATCGCATATATAAGTAGCATTCGTCTCATGCAATTTATATGATCACATCATATCAGAATCGGCAGAAGCAAGTATATGAAATATAGGATATACTAGGAGGTCCGTGTTTTAAATTAAGCTGGTAATAAAAAAATACGGATTCCACGGTCGTGATGAATAGCCAAACCCACATCCCTAGACCCCTATGAGAGCAGCAAGTGACCCTACCAATTCTAGAGTTAGGCAACCCGGTCTCGACTCCTCGAGATGGTCTCCCACTAGACTCTAGAACCCGATTACTTGTGCTCCCCGCCTTAAGTCTATCCTAATGCGGAAAAGTAAATAATATACATCAATGGAGACAGCAACCTCAACCCGGAAGTATCCCAATAAAAGAATATTACATACAAATTTATTACATTAATGAAAATAGAAAAACACTCATCTCACGCAAAAACCCCCGGCTATTCATTCACGACAATCCAATATAATATATCACAGCAACACCATAACATCATATGTCATCAACGTAAGTAAAAATGCGTATTCCTAATGTCGTTGACGTATAGCAACGAGATCGGGGATGCACCACATATTACACTTACAGTCGCAGAAAAGAAATGAAAACTACAATAATTAGAATCCGCGTCATTCTTAGATATCATAAATCCGGAATATCACATACTCCGGATTTCATGCCTAACCCAATAAACCTTGCATTTAAGTCTCGAATTGAAAACACTTTTCAATAAACAAGTCGGGTAATTCAACAAGATTCTCGATTCAAAGATCGAATGCTCGTTGGGAACTTTAGTAGATGGCCGCACCCCCAATGCCGTCAACGAAGTGCCCTTAGTAGGAACACTGCGGCCGCGAGCATCCGAGTGGATGCTTTTGGCTACGGGGTTCTCTTATAGTCACTTTGTCGGGGTTATGGGGCGTGGCTATCTAGTAGTGTTTCTCGGAGAGTGTTCGTGTACAATACGAGATTGCGATGGAGTTTTGATCCGAATTGAAAATTTGTGGCAATCGATCAAATGAGACTAAAATGCTAAATTTACAAATCATGAACTAGTTTTCACAAAACTAATTAATGTGGATTCGAAAAATTGTATCACACATCAAAACTATCTAGATGATGTTAAACATTTCGATTGATTTTTTAAACACCTGCAAATCACAGAGACCTCAACAACTTGAGCCTCACTAAAAATTCCAAGAAAACCAAAAATACAAAAATGAAGCAGTACAAGAAGTATCGACTCCTAACATCACTAATGAACCACGGAACCGCGGCAAATACAAGGTAATGGCAGCGGTTCCATGGCCATCTAGATGAGTCGTATTTCAGGTACCTCCATAAAAAAGCCTGCATGATTTTCTGGATATTTTTAATCTGAAAAATTTCAACTTTTGAACAAATGGACAGAAACATGTAAAATACGGGTTTTGAATCTTCGATCGAACACTTTAACGTCGTTTAGTCATCGCCTAATGCTCTAGCTTGGCTCTGATTGTTAGTTATATGTATGCCCTAGAGGCCATTACTGTACATACGATGTATATTGTAGTGGATGCTAGGACATATATAGGGAGGACTTTCTTGCTCGACATGATAGTACGCTATCTGGTTGTACTTTATCTTAACATGTACTCTGATTGTCTCTATGTTACATATTGATAAAGCCCTTAGGATATGTACTCGACTACTGGGACTATGATGAGATCATACTAGTGGGGCCACGGTAGTCGACGAGCACATCCTATAATTGTTCCTAGTCGAGGGTGTATCGAGACAGGGCATCGATGCACCAGAGTAGACAAGCGTATACGCATCTTGACCCATATGATGGGCGATGGATGATACCATATCCATCGGTGTTTGACATCAAGGATGGTGTACGGGTGCTCAGTGGAGACTGGGTACACTGGACGGACTCGCCGAGAACTCCCAGATGGTATTATACCTTACGTCAGATGGCAGTTCTCCGGTGACACTGGTACAGAGTAGTCTGTTGACCCGAGATCGTCATAGAGTCTTGTGTGATTCCCACTGTGCTTTGATTTCCATCATACCACGTCTAAGAGGGCGTGCAAAAAGGTGGCTTTTGGGTACAGTCCCGAATCACATGGAGGCAATGAGCGATAGGAGGGGATTCGTCTCTCCCGGTATAGGGAGTTGATGTTGTGCTGTGTTCGATTGGCTATAACCGGAAATCCCTGGCCAGGGTTGCTGAGATTTACTGGTAAGTGTTATCAGTAGTTTCTCGAACTGCTATAGACCTTATATCGACACGACTTATCGAGCTACTGGGGTCTGACGTTTACCACCCCTAGGCGAGATATGCGACATATCAGACGACGAGACCGGACTGTACGGGAGTGTTACTGATTGGATTCACAGGAGAATGTACATGCTTGCTTGTTGATCTTCTGAGCGCTCAATACCTGGGTAGCTATTACGTTTAGCTGACTGCTTGCAGCTTGTGGGTGTTTGATATGATCATCACATACTGCCGGCGTACTGACGATTCTTTAGAGTCCTACACAGAGGTTTCTTGGCTCAGGCAAAACGGAGTAGGGGCACATATGTGATATGTGCAGGACCGAGGATAATGCGATATGTGATACCGTATTGTATTCTCGCGATATTTGATATCAGCCGGGTCATCGGATCAAGTGTTGATTCGATGAATCGGTACGGATAAATATTAGTCGGTTATATGCGATATAGCCGGATTTTCGGATCAAGTGTTGATTCGATAATTTATGTATAATAATATATATGATATATTAAATTACATTAACTAATATTAGCTCACTAAATGATTCTTTTTTCTCACTCGGGTAATACATTGATATATATGCGATATATGTTAATTGTATTATTTTATTTTGTTACAATAAATATTATATATGTGATATATAATATTGTAAACTGATATGGTTATTAATGCAACATGTTTAGTGGAGATTAAACATGGTTAGGGTTTGATTAGGGTTAAGCATTTCTAGATGTTTCTAGAAGGTTTTCATTTTTTGTTTTGGAAAAGATATTTTGCAAGATATTTCTTTAACTTAACCCTAACCCTTAACCCTAGTAAAATCTCTACAATGGTTACTTGAACCATGGTTGCATTTCTAACCTTATCAAGTCTATCATTATTCATCACAAAAGGATTTTTAAATTGATATGATTTATTCTTCTTCCTTCTTCTTTTATGGAAAAGCTTTCTAGGTTTTTCCAAAGTGATGAATATGAGTGAGAATAAGAAAACAAATGAGAGCAATAATCCCACTTCATCATCCTCATCTATCCTTGCCATTTAGATGAGGGTGTTCACTTCGTATTATGAGTGTTAGCTTGTGTTAACGAAACTTCAAGGTAAATCATCTTTGTATCGAAGATCGGAAGCAAGACTGCATCTTTCTCTTCGTGGAACCTCTCGAGAGTCCGGAACACGATGATCGCAGCGAAGGGACTTCAACACGGAGCTTTAGAAGTGAAGGACCGGATCTACAAAGGTTGTAATCCCTCTCACTTAGTGTTAAACTGTTTAACATACTTGTTTTCGCCTAAACTATAGTTTAAAGATCCGGCTTTGGGTTGTTCGGCACGGCTAAATTTTTAATCGGGCATGGTTGATGCCTCGTAGAACCTTGTGAGCGTGCATAGCAACCCTACAGTGGTATCAGAGCCAAGCTAAAGCTTTAGGCGATGTCTAGACGAAGTTTAAAGTCCGATCGAACCCGGAAACCCCGATATAAACCCTTCTCTGTACATTTTTCAAAAATGTGATTTTTTCTGAATTAAAAATGCTCAGAAAAACAAGCAGGAAAAATTAAGAATTACTGTGAAGTACTGTCTCCTGAGTTAACTATTTGACCGCGGAACCACGGCCAAACCAAGGGTTTGGCGGCGGTTCCACGGCCAAAATTTGGACTTAGTCCCTGGAAATTCACATATTCATTCTTAGGTCCTTTATTGTTATTTTTTTCTGGAAATATTTTAATTCCACTCAAGTGTTGAGTTTTCTAGGGTTGTATTGGGGACTCGTTGATTCGATCGGATAATTTAACTTTGTTTAGTTTTTCCCGGTAATTTTTAGAAACTGTTAAAAAGTTCGAACGGATATCAATAACTCACTTTTTCCCCAGTCGGATTTTTTTTCAAAATTTGGATTTTTTCTGGAGTTTAAGAACGTTCTAAGTCGTGCAAGTAACGCGGTGGACCCTCTAGAAGACAACAAACCTTAACTCGATTATGTGACCATCTTGAACTGCCTCTAAACCTTAGGGTTTGTGGCAGTAAGGCGTGCCACATGTGAGGCGTTGGCTTGACCCTTCTACGGCTGGACCATCGGTACTGTGGCATGTGATGGATGTTTTTAAACTGATTTCAAGTGTTGAGATATATTGGGAAAATCTTGGGTGTTTGATTATTCGATCGGGAAGTTTAACATTGTCTATTTATCTGGAATGTGATACAATATTTGGAATCCACAAGATAGTTATGAGATAACTAATATGAATGTTATAAATCTAGCAGTTTAGTCTCAGATGATCGGTTGCCACGGAATTTTGATGTGATCAAAAGTCCGTCGCAATCACGTAGCGTACGCGGATACTCGCCGGGTAAACTTAACAGACAGCCACGCCCTATAGCCCCGACCAAGTGACTGTAGGAGAACCCCGTCGCCAAAAGCATCCGTTCGGGTGCTCGCGGCAGCGTTGTTCCGCCTTAGTGCACTTCGTCGACGGCATCCGGGGGTGCGGCCGTCTACTAAAGTTTGCGACGAGCATTCGATCAGGATGTCGGAAATCTTGTTGAATTGCCCGACATGATATTGAAAAGAGTTTTCGATAATGAGACTAAAATGCGGGGTTTATAATTGTTAGGCATGCGATGTCTAAGGAATTCATTTGGTTAGGCATGCGATGTCTAAAGAGGTTGTGGATTCCAACTGTTGTAGTTTTACAATTTCTTTTCTGTGACCGTAAGCGTAGTATGTGGTGTATCGCCGGCTTCATTGCTATACATCAACGACAATCGGGATACGCGTACTTGCTTACGTTGATGATATGAGATATTATGTGTTGCTGTGATATGTTATATTGGATCGTCGCGTTTTGAATAGCCGGGGGGTTTTATGTGAGATGGGAGTTTTTTCTTTTTCATTCATGTAAAATTCATTTGTATGTAATATTCTTTTATTGGGGCACTTCCGGGCTGAGGATGATGTCACCGTTGTATATTATTTACTTTTCCGCATTAGGTAGACCCAAGGCGGGGAGCACAAGTAACCGGGTTCTAGGGTCCAGTGGGAGACCATCTCGAGGAGTCGAGACCGGGTCTCCTAACCCTAGAATTGGCAGTGTTGCTTGCCGCTCTCGTAGGGGTCTAGGGATGTGGGTTTGGCTATTCATCACGACCGTGGAATCCGTGTTTTATACAGGCTCGTACTAAAACACGGACGTCCAAGTATATCCAATATTTCATATATGTTCTTCTGCTGCAATGTTCTGTGATGAGATCATATTACTGCCTGAGATGAATGTTTATATTATATATATGAGATATATGTTATATTGCAGATTTTGTTTCAAATGTGATGCTTGCGAAGCATAATAAAATGGGACTTCATTAATGAGATTAATGAAATAAAAGAAACCTAAGATGTTGTAGAAACTTGTTTAAAAACTGGTAGCTTTAGTTCTTGCTTTACATAGCGGTGTTCCTTGTAGAACATCCAGCACTTTATTCGATAAGGAAAGAGCCGAGATCCCTTCACCGGGAGTGACCTCTTTAGTGAAACTAGCAGATGCTACAAACTCGGTTTGTCTTTTGATTGCTTCTATAGTTCTTGCTTTGCACAGTGATATTTGTGAAATATCCTGCACCTTATTCGATGAGGAAAGGGCCGAAGATCTCTTCACCGGGAGTGACCCCTTTAGCAAAACTAGAAAAGCCTCAAAAGCACTCCATTTAAAATCACTCGATTCTACAACGATATCAAGTTCATTACGCAAAAGGTTTTCTTAAAAACCTGTCGTAGCCCTCCGTCATTTCAGATAAGTACTTCATAGTATTCGTGCTGCGTTTGTTGGCTTTCGTCAAGGCGTGGTGTGCGGTAGCTATTTATGCTTATCTGTATAAGCATATGATGCGATTGAGTTAGGGTAGTCGTGCGACTTTGTTGGCATTCGTCAAGAGCCGTGCGGGTGGGTTTAATTCAATCGGGAAATGACGGGTTGAACTTGACTAGTAGCCTATGGTTTGTTGGCATTCGTCAAGGTCATAGGTGTAGGGTTCCTAGGCACACTAATGAAGTCTCACAAGGCATCAAACATGGCTAATTAAAATTTTACAAGTGCCTACAAACCCTAATACGGATCGTTAACTAGATATATAGGCGATGCAAGCATGTAAACGAATTAAATGCTAAAGGAAAGTGACTACAACCTTTGTAGATCCGGTCCACCACTTCCTAAGCTCCGCGATGATCTCCCTCCACTGTCCAAATCGAATCCCGAACTCTAGTATCGGCTTCATCGAAGAAATGGGCGGGCTTGATCGTCGGCTTCGATGCCGAAGATGATCTATGTCGAGGCATCACAAGATCAAACTCCGACTTCACCAAGTCATGAAACTTGTGAAGAAAACACCCTATACTACTTGGCAAGAGGTAGAGGATGAATAAATAGGAAATGGGTTCACTTTAGAATTGGATTTCTCACTTGTTTTCATCACTTGCCATTGATGTAGCAAGCTTTTCTTCATGGAAGAAGAAGATGATGAAGAAGAAGATAATATGATAAGTTATTTTAAAAAAGGAAATATAATGAAATACATATCATGTATTCAACCATGGTTTAGTGTAGAGATTTAACCAAGGTTAGATGAATGGTTAGGGTTAGAGAAGAGACAAGAATGGTGGACTTGTTCAAAGCTTCAAGAAGCTTCAAATAAAAACAAAACTAGCAACCATTCTTTTCTCTTTATCTTTTCTAAATGAAATAAATAAAATAAATAAATAGATAAATGAATAAGTAAAAGAAATGAAACCCTAACCACTAACTAACCATGGTTTAATTCTTTACACAAAACCAAGCAAGAATGTATCATCAAACATGATACAATCATGTGCACAAAAAATATATCACATATACAATGTGCATTTCAAGTGAGTAAATCCATTTAAAGTGAACCAATACTAGTTAATGCAAAGTAATATATCAAATATATAATTATACATTAAATCATTAAATCAACACTTGATTCAATGATCCGGTCATGTCGCATATAACCGGCTAGTATCCAATGTATCGGCTTATCGAATCGATCCTTGATTCAATAACTAGGTTATATCGCATATAACCAATCAATACATTCATCGCGAAAATGGAACACGGTATCACATACACGAATTATTCTCGGTCCCGCACATATCTCATATGCGCTCCTATTTCGTTTCGCTTGAGCTAGGAAACCTCTGTGTAGGACTCTAAAGACTCGTCAATACGCCGGCAGCAGATGATGATCATATCAAACACCCACAAGCCGCAAGCGGTCTGCTAAACGTAACGGCCACCCGGGTATTGAGCGATCAGAAGATCGACGAGCAAGCCCGCTCACACTCCTGTGAATCCAACCAGTAACACTTACCATACAGTCCAGTCTGTTCGTCTGATATGTCGCATATCTCGCCTAGGGATGGTAAACGTCAGACCCCAATAGCTTGATAAGTCATGCCGACGTAGGGTCCATAACTATCGTGAAACTACTGATAACTCTTACCAGTATATCACTGCAACCCTGGCCAGGGATTTCCTGTTATGGCCAGTCGAGCATAGCGCAACATCAACCCCCAATACCGGGAGAGACGAATCCCCTCCTATCGCTCATTGCCTCCATGTGAATCGGGACTGTACCCAAAAACCACCTGTTTGCACGACTCAGTAGAGCCGTGGTAGGGTGGAAATCAAAGCACAGTGGGAGACACACAAGACTCTATGACGATCTCGGGTCAACAGACTAAGTTGTACCAGTGTCACCAGAGAACTGCCATCTGACGTGAGGTATAATACCATCTGGGAGTTCTCGGCGAGTCCGTTCAGTGTACCCAGTCTCCACTGAGCACCCGTATACCATCTCTGATGTCAAACACCAATGGATATGGGATCATCCATCGCCCATCGCATGGATCGAGAAGATATACGCTAGTCTACTCTGGAATATCGATGCCCCGTCTCGATATTCCCACGACTAGGAACTTGAAGGATGTACTCATTGACTACCCAGGCCCCACTAGTATGATCTACATCATATTCCTGGAAGTCGAGTACACATCCCAAGGGCTTTATCAACATGTAATCAGAGAGACAGAGAGTATACATGTTAAGATAAAGAGCAACCAGATAGCGTACTATCATGTCGAGCAAGAAAGTCCTACCTATATATGTCCCAGCATCCACTACAATATACATCCAATGTACAGTAATGGCCTCTAGGGCATACATATAACTAACAATCTCCCACTTGCACTAGGGCCATCTGTAGCAGTAGTTGGAGTATCTAATACTCAACCATCCCCTAAAAGTCTCTCTTTGAGAAAAGGCATTCGTGAGTGAATACGCCGTGTTGTCCTCTGAGTCTACTCTCCTAACCTCGATCACCCTGGAGATCAACTATCTCCATGATCAGGTGATGCTGCCTCAGAATATGTCTGGGTCACTGATGGGACCAGGGTTCCAGGGCCAAAGCCTCAGTTCCATTGTCACACAATGGTAGGAACCTAGTTCATCCTATGAACCAATATACACCCAAACTTCCTCTTTGGTAGTATCCTTAATAGCGATGTTACCATCCTTTATCGTCTAGTTTGCCACGGTATCTAGCTTGGAACTCTTCCAACATACCGTCCCTTTACCGAGGGTAAAGACAATGCCTGTGACTGACATTCAGTCGTCTTTATCACCCTGGAACCCTTCCAGTGATTCTCCCCAGGATCAATTGATACCATCTCACTACAGCTAGTGAGAATCCTAACATCCATTTAGATCTATCTCATAAACCCGAATTCCAGGATTTAGGAGGTATCACTTTGATCCTATATAGAGAATCTATTTGATAAGAGGAGATCGACCGATCGTAGCATAGGAAATTCCTTTCCTATCAAGAGTATGTTGTCTACGTACAATACGAAGATGACCACCTTACTCTCTACTACCTTTTTGTATATACAAGGTTCGTCTACCGTTTTGATGAAGTCAAACACTTTGACTATCACATTAAAACAGACGTTCCAACTCCGCGATGCCTGCTTCATTATGTAAAGCAACTTGCACACGTTTCCGCTGCTCCCACTGTTTACGAAGCCCTCTGGCTGTGTTCTTATAGACGTTCTCTTCTAAATCATTATTTAGAAAAGTAGTCATGGCACCCAACCACCAACCACCAGATATCGTAGTTATGGTATGTAGCCGTGGCAAGTAGGATCTGGATGGACTTAAGTATATTCCCTGGAAAAGGTTTCATCATTATCCGTGCCTGGTTGATGACTAAAACCTTTAACAAGTCTAGCTTTGAAAGTCTCAACTTTTCCATCTACACCAAGTAATCTTCTCAAGATATACTTGCTCCTGATGGGGATTTAACCCTTCAGATATAGCAGCTAAAGTCCATACTTTTCTGGTGTATATGGATTCCTTCTGAGATTGCTAAGCATCCAGCCATTCTTACAGAGTCCCTACTCTCGATGGCCTGCTCGAAACTGGTTGGGTCATCATCTCATGATGCAATCCTCGCTCCCACTCTCATCGAGAAACCGAGGTATCTCTCAGGCGGATGAGGAACCCTACTAGATCGGCGGAGAGGTTGAGGTTCGTTGGATTTTATTGAATGCTTTGGTTCTACCAAATCATCAGCTTTTGATTGTATAGATGGAACCTTTCCAGTTCTACATAACTGACCTTGCCTCGAGCTTGTCTAGATTTTTCTTTTTAGACATAGGCTGGACAACCCCAAATCTTAACTAACTTAAGATATGGGCTCTTCCCATACCATATCTCATATGGAATGGTAGGCAGTGATCTGATTCGAACCTAATTCAACAGGTATGCAGCTTCTCAAGCGCATAACACCCAAGAAGGAAATAGGTAACTCAGTAGTACTCATCATAGAGCACACCTTATCATATAGGGTGTGATTGCTCCGCCCCGATATACCATCGTGCTATGGTGTATACGGAGGAGTAATGCTGAGAGAGTATTGTTAGTTATATGTATGCCCTAGAGGCCATTACTGTACATACGATGTATATTGTAATGGATGCTTGGACATATATAGGGAGGACTTTCTTGCTCGACATGATAGTATGCTATCTGGTTATACTTTGTCTTAACATGTACTCTGATTGTCTCTATATTACATGTTGATAAAGCCCTTAGGATATGTACTCGACTACTGGGACTATGATGAGATCATACTAGTGGGGCCACGGTAGTCGACTAGTACATCCTATAACTGTTCCTAGTCGATGGTGTATCGAGACAGGGCATCGATGCACCAGAGTAGACTAGCGTATACGCATATTGACCCATATGATGGGCGATGGATGATCCCATATCCATCAATGTTTGACATCAAGGATGGTGTACGGGTGCTCAGTGGAGACTGGGTACACTGGACGGACTCGCAGAGAAATCCCAGATGGTATTATACCTCACGTCAGATGGCAGTTCTCCGGTGACACTGGTACAGAGTAGTCTGTTGACCCGAGATCGTCATAGAGTCTTGTGTGATTCCCACTGTGCTTTGATTTCCATCATACCACGTCCAAGAGGGCGTGCAAAAAGGTGGCTTTTGGGTATAGTCCCGAATCACATGGAGGCAATGAGCGATAGGAGGGGATTCGTCTCTCCCGGTATAGGGAGTTGATGTTGTGCTGTGTTCGATTGGCTATAACCGGAAATCCCTGGCCAGGGTTGCTGAGATTTACGGGTAAGTGTTATCAGTAGTTTCTCGAACTGTTATAGACCTTATATCGACACGACTTATCGAGCTACTGGGGTCAGACGTTTACTACCCCTAGGCGAGATATGCAACATATCAGACGACGAGACCGGACTGTACGGGAGTGTTACTGTTTGGATTCACAGGAGAAGTTACAGGCTTGCTTGTTGATCTTCTGAGCGCTCAATACCTGGGTAGCTGTTACGTTTAGCTGACCGCTTGCAGCTTGTGGGTGTTTGATATGATCATCACCTACTGCCGGCGTATTGACGATTCTTTAGAGTCCTACACAGAGGTTTCTTGACTCAGGCAAAAAGGAGTAGGAGCACATATGTGATATGTGCGGGACCGAGGATAATACGATATAAGATACCGTATTCTATTCTCGCGATATTTGATATCAGCCGGGTCATCGGATCAAGTGTTGATTCGATGAATCGGTACGGATAAATATTAGTCGGTTATATGCGATATAGCCGGATTGTCGGATCAAGTGTTGATTCGATAATTTAATGTATAATAATATATATGATATATTAAATTACATTAACTAATATTAGCTCACTAAAAGATTCTTTTTCTCACTGGATTAATACATTGATATATATGTGATATATGTTAATTGTATTATTTTCTTTTGTTGCAAATATATAATATATATGTGATATATATTATTGTGACATGATATGATTTATTATAAAACATGTTTAAGGATGATATAAAGGGATTAGGGTTTGATTAGGGTTAGCACCTTCTTGTTCATTCTAGAAGGATTCTATTTTGTCATGATAAAGATATTTTGTTATGACTCATGCTTTGACCTAACCAAACCCTAACTCTAGTTTATTCTCTACATTGGTTTAGCCTCTCATCCTTGACCATGGTTGGATAATCAATCATATATTCTTGATTACTATTCATCACAAAAGAAATTGAATCATTATTCATCTTCTTCTTCCTTCATTCTTTCATAAAAAAGCTTTCTAGATTTTCATCAAGTGATGAATAAATATGAGAAAAAGATAAATAAAGAGAGCAAAAATCCTACTTCATCATCCTCATCTTCCCTTGCCATTTAGATGAGGGTGTTCACATCATTTCATGAGTGTTAGCTTGTGTTAACGAAACTTCAAGGTAGATCGTCTTTGTATCGAAGATCGGAAGCAAAGGTTGCATCTTCCTCTTCGTGGAACCACTCGAGAGTCCGGAACCCGATGATCGCAGCGAAGGGACCACAACACGGAGCATATGAAGTGAAGGACCGAATCTACAAAGGTTGTAATCCCTCTCACTTAGTGTTAAAATGTTTAGCATGTTAGTTTTCGCCTAATCTCTAGTATAAAGATCCGTATTCGGGTTGTTCGGCATGGCTAAATTTTGAATCGGGCATGGTTGATGCCTCGTAGACCCTTGTGCGCGTGCATAGCAACCCTACAGTGGTATCAGAGCCAAGCTAGAGCTTTAGGCGAAGTCCTGACGGAGTTAGAAGTCCGATCGAACCGAAACCCTAACTCAAGAATGCTCTCTGTACTTTTTCTGAAATCTGGTCTTTTTCGAAATTAAAAATATGCAGAAAAATCAGCAGGGAATTTGAAGAATTACTGTGGAGCACGTGATCATGAATCCTCTAAAGTGCGGCGGAACCGCGGCACAAGCTGGCTTGTGCGGCGGTTCCGCGGCCAAGTTGTCAAATCAGATTTTTTCATTTGCATAGTAATTCCTAATTTCTAGTGCTGTATTTTCTAGAATATTTTAATATTTATTCTACAGTTAATTTTTCTGGGGTTGTTTAGGGAATTCGTAGATTCGATCGGATTGTCTAATTTTGTTTCTGTGTGATTCCGGATAACTTTTAGAAATTGTTAAAAAGTTCGAACGGATATCAATAACTCACTTTTTCCCCTGTCGGAAAATTTTTCAAAAGTTGGATTTTTCTCGTGTTTAAGAATGTTCTAAGTCGTGCAAGTAACGCGGTGGACCCTCTAGAAGACAACAAACCTTAACTCGATTATGTGACCGTCTTGAACTGCCTTTTGAACCTTAGGGTTTGGGGCAGTACGGCGTGCCACATGTGAGGCGTTGGCTTGACCCTTCTACGGCTGGACCATTGGTACTGTGGCATGTGATGGATGTTTTTAAACTGATTTCAAGTGTTGAGATATATTGGGGAAATCTTGGGTGTTTGATGATTCGATCGGAAAGTTTAACTTTGTCTATTTATCTGGGTTGTGATACAATATTTGGAATCCACAGGTAGTTATGAGATAACTAATTTGAATATTATAAACATAGCAGTTTAGTCTCAAATGATCGGTTGCTACGGAATTTTGATATGATCAAAAGTCCGTCGCAATCACGTAACGTACGCGGATACTCGCCGGGTAAACTTAATAGACAGCTACGCCCCATAGCCCCGACCAAGTGACTGTAGGAGAACCCCGTCGCCGAAAGCATCCGTTCGGGTGCTCGCGGTAGCGGTGTTCCGCCTTAGTGCACTTCGTCGACGGTATCAGGGGTGCAGCCGCCTACTAAAGTTTGCGACGAGCATTCGATCAGGACGTCGGGAATCTTGTTGAATTGGCCGACTTGATATTGAAAAGAGTTTTCGATAATGAGACTAAAATGCGGGGTTTATAATTGTTAGGCATGCGATGTCTAAGGAATTCATTTGGTTAAGCATGCGTTGTCTAAGGAGGTTGCGGATTCCAACTGTTGTAGTTTTACACTTTCTTTTCTGTGACTGTAAGCGTAGTATGTGGTGTATCGCCGGCTTCGTTGCTATACATCAACGACAATCGGGATACGCATACTTGCTTACGTTGATGATATGAGATATTATGTGTTGCTGTGATATGTTATATTGGATCGTCGCTTTTTGAATAGCCGGGGGTTTTATGTGAGATGAGAGTTTTTTTTTTCCTTTTTCATTCATGTAAAATTCATTTGTATGTAATATTCTTTTATTGGGGCACTTCCAGGTAGCGGAAGATGTCACCGTTGTATATTATTTACTTTTCCGCATTAGGTAGACCCAAGGCGGGGAGCACAAGTAACCGGGTTC
Organism: Agapanthus africanus; assembly: GCA_030015575.1. Classification (NCBI taxonomy): domain Eukaryota; kingdom Viridiplantae; phylum Streptophyta; class Magnoliopsida; order Asparagales; family Amaryllidaceae; genus Agapanthus; species Agapanthus africanus. The sequence goes on along the minus strand of CM057339.1, from coordinate 700,246,912 downwards.
TAGGGTCCAGTGGGAGACCATCTCGAGGAGTCGAGACCGGATCTCCTAACCCTAGAATTGGCAGTGTTACTTGCAGCTCTCGTAGGGGTCAGGGATGTGGGTTTGGCTATTCATCGCGACCGTGGAATCCGTGTTTTATACAGGCTCGTATTGAAAACACGGACGTCCTAGTATATCCAATATTTCATATATGTTCTTCTGCTGCAATGTTCTGTGATGAGATCATATTACTGGCTGAGACGAATGTTTATATTTCATATATATGAGATATATGTTATATTGCAGATTTCGTTTCAACTGTGATGCTTGTGAAGCATAATAAAATGGGACTGCATTAATGAGATTAATGAAATAAAAGAAACCTAAGATGTTGTAGAAACTTGTTTAAATTAAAAACCGGTAGCTCTAGTTCTTGCTTTGCATAGCGGTGTTCCTTGTAGAACATCCAGCACCTTATTCGATAAGGAAAGGACCGAGATCCCTTCACCGGGAGTGAATCCTTTAGCAATAACTGGCAGATGCTACAAACTCGGTTTGTATTTTGATTGCTTCTATAGTTCTTGCTTTGCATAGTGGTATTTGTGAAATATCCTGCACCTTATTCAATGAGGAAAGGGCCGACGATCCCCTCACCGAGAGTGACCCCTTTAGCAAAACTAGAAAAGCCTCAAAAACACTCCATTTAAAATCACTCGATTCTACAACGATATCAAGTTCATTACACAATAGGTTTTCTTAAAAACCTGTCGTAGCTCTCCGTCATTTCAGATAAGTAGTAGTTAGTATTCGTGCTGCGTTTGTTGGCCTTTGTCAAGGCGTAGTGTGCGGTAGCTAACTGGTGCTTATCTGCTTATGCATATGATGCAGATTGGGTTAGGGTAGTCGTGCGACCTTGTTGGCCTTTGTCAAGGGTCGTGCGGGTGGGTTTAATTCAATCAGGAAATGACGGGTTGAACTTGACTAGCATCCTATGGTTTGTTGGCCTTTGTCAAGGTCATAGGAGGTTAGGGGCAAAATATTATTGGGAATTTCAAGTGTTGAAATTTGCAATGAGATTGCATACCTTCTATGAGATAGTTGGATCCCGATACCCGCTGCGAGTAAGAGTTACTCCTGGGAGAGTTTTACACATTACAATTAGCCGATCAAGTAGGTGTCTAGAAAGGTGTTAACGGGGTTACGCCTCTGGGAAAACGAGGTTTACATTAATTAGGTTCGTGCGAAAGCACGGGGGACCTCCCTCAAAGTACCAACACTGGCCTGGCTGAAAGATTGGCGAACTTGTAGCGTGTAATTAATCCCGGCTAGTCTTTCCTTTTAGGGTTTGAAGGAAGATTTGATTAAAACAGTGGTAGACATCCTGATTAGATATATTAGATAACCAATCTAATCTTGCAAGAGCATACGCTGAGTGTTTTCTTCTCTCTCTCTCCAGGTAGCGACCATATCACGCCTTAATCAAGATAATAAAACGGATATATTGACCGAACCCGCTTGTTATACTGAGCTGGGGAACGTTGGTCCCGCTCCAACTTATAATTGTTATAAGACAGAGCCGGAAATTAGGGAATACCAGATTTCCCGTACCGCCCAAACGAAGAAAGTGCATGTTGATGCGTCATCTTCGGGTGTGTTCATTACAGAGAACTGTTTCTCAGTATCCTTTACGTCCTGGGTATGTGATACCGGATCAGGATCCCGTATATGTAATCTGTTACATGGGCTACAGATAGGTAGAGAACTGAGAACGGGTGATAAGTTTCATGAGATAGAAAACGGTGCAAGTGTTGCAGCCAAGTCTGTTGGTCACTATAACCCTGTATTACCAGAATACATTGATTCTGAACGAATGTTATTAGATACCAAACCTGATATACAACATCATATCAGTCTCTTTATTTGTAAAGAAACGATATAATTTTGTATTGTTGGATAATGTTTTGAACATATCCTATATCAAGAGTTGATCGGTTCAGGCACGTTATCTAAAAACATTGACGTTCTAAATCAAACTACAGTTCTTAGTATACAGAACACACACAAGAGGAAGAGTTCAGAAATGAACAAATCCTTCTTGAGGCATTGTAGACTAGGTCATATCAATGCGACCCGACTGGCTGAAGTTACATTTAGATGCATATTTAAATTAGTTTGAATTTACATCTTGTGAAACTTGCCGGTCATGTCACAAAGATAAGATGATCACAGCTCTGTTTATTGGAAACAGAGAAAGAGTTAGTGAACTCTTGGGATTGATACATGTTGATGTATGTAAGGTCCCTTGTCTACACATGCCAAGATCGGTTCTTTCTACTTCATCACATTCTCTGATAATCTCTCAAGATTCAGACATATGTTTCTGTTGAAACACAGGTCCGAACCTTTTGAGATATTCAAAGAATATAAATTAGAAGTAGAGAACCAAAATACGGGTAAAAGTATTATGTCCTATGATGTGATCATGGAGGAGAATACTTAAGCACGGAATTCCTGGACTATTCTAAAGGAGAATGAGATTCTCTCTCCGCATTACTCCTCCGTATACACCACAACACGTCGGTGTATCGGGGCGGACCAGTAGCACCCTATGTGATATGGTGTGCTCTATGATGAGTACTACTGAGTTTCCTATTTCCTTTTGGGAGTTATGCACTTGAGAAGCTGCATACATATTGAATAGGGTTCAAATCAAATCAGTTGCCTACCACTTCATATGTGATATGGAAGGGGAAGAGCCCATATCTTAAGCTTGTTAAGATTTGGGGTTGTCCGGCCCATGTCTAAAAGCAAAATCCGGACAAGCTCGAGGTAAGGTCTGTTATGTAGAACTGGAAATGTTCCAGCTATACAAACTACAGCTGATAATTTGGTAGAACCAAAGGATTCGATAGTTTCCAACGAACCTCAGCCTCTTCGCCGATCTAGTAGGGTTCCTCACCCACCTGAGAGATACTTCGGTTTCTCTATGACAGTGGGAGCGAGGATTGCATCATGAGATGATGACCCAACTAGTTTCGAGCTGGCCATCAGGAGTGGGACTCTGTAAGAATGGCTGGATGCTTATCAATCTGAGATGGAATCCTTATACACCCACAAAGTATGGACTTTGGTTGCTTTATCTGAAGGGTTAAATCCCCATCAGGAGCAAGTATATCTTGAGAAGATTACTTGGTGTACATGGAAAAGATGAGATTTTCAAACCTATGCTTAAGTCCATCCAGATCCTACTTGCCACGGCTACATACCATGACTACGATATCTGGTGGTTGGGTGTCATGACTGCTTTTCTAAATGATGTTTTAGAAGAGAGCGTCTATAAGTACACAGCCAGAGAGCTTCGTAGACAGTGGGAGCAGCGGAAACGTGCGCAAGATGTTTTATGTGATAAAACAGGCATCGCGGAGTTGGAACATCTGTTTTGATGTGGTAGTCAAAGAGTTTGACTTCATCAAAATGGTAGATGAACCTTGTATATACAAAAAGGTAGTAGAGAGTATGGTGGTGATCCTCGTAGAGTACGTGGATGACATACTCTTGATAGGGAAGGAGTTTCCTATGCTACGCTCGGTCAATCTCCGCTTATCACAAGGATTCTCCATATAGGATCAAAGTGATACCTACTAAATCTTAGGTTTCGGATCTATGAGATAGATCTAATTGGATGTTAGGATACTCACTAGTTGTAGTGAGATTGTATCAATCGATCCTGGGGAGAATCACTGGAATGGTTCCAGGGTGATAAGACTGAATGTCAGTCGCAGGCATTGTCTTTAGCCTCAGTGGAGGGACGGTATGTTGGAAGAGTTCCAAGCTAGATACCGTGACATACTAGACGATTAAAGGCAAGATACATCGTTACCAAAGATACTACCAAAGAGGCAGTCTGGATATATATAAGTTCATGAGATAAACTTCGTTCCTACCATTGTGTGACAATGGAGTTGTGTCTTTAGCCAAGGAACTACCGTCCCATCAGAAATCCAGATATAATTCTTAGGCAGTATCACCTGATCATGGAGATGGTTGATCTCCAGGGAGATCGAGGTTAGGAGAGTAGACACAGAGGACAACAGCGAGGATCCACTCACAAAGGCCTTTTTCCCAGTAGAGACTTTTATGGGATGGTTGAGTATGAGATACTTCAACCGCAGCTAATTGTTGGGTATGCGATACCATAACAGATGGCCCTAGTGCAAGTGGGAGATTGTTAGTTATATGTATGCCCTAGAGGCCATTACTTTACATACGATGTATATTGTAATGGATGCTTGGACATATATAGGGAGGACTTTCTTGCTCGACATGATAGTATGCTATCTGGTTGTACTTTGTCTTAACATGTACTCTGATTGTCTCTATATTACATGTTGATAAAGCCCTTAGGATATGTACTCGACTACTGGGACTATGATGAGATCATACTAGTGGGGCCACGGTAGTCGACGAGTACATCCTATAACTGTTCCTAGTCGAGGGTGTATCGAGACAGGGCATCGATGCACCAGAGTAGACTAGCGTATACGTATCTTGACCCATATGATGGACGATGGATGATCCCATATCCATCGGTGTTTGACATCAAGGATGGTGTACGGGTGCTCAGTGGAGACTGGGTACACTGGACGGACTCGCCGAGAACTCCCAGATGGTATTATACCTCACGTCAGATGGCAGTTCTCCGGTGACACTGGTACAGAGTAGTCTATTGACCCGAGATCGTCATAGAGTCTTGTGTGATTCCCACTGTGCTTTGATTTCCATCATACCACGTCCAAGAGGGCGTGCAAAAATGTGGCTTTTGGGTACAGTCCCGAATCACATGGAAGCAATGAGCGATAGGAGGGGATTCGTCTCTCCTGGTATAGGGAGTTGATGTTGTGCTGTGTTCGATTGGCTATAACCGGAAATCCCTGGCCAAGGTTGCTGAGATTTACTGGTAAGTGTTATCAGTAGTTTCTCGAACTGTTATAGATCTTATATCGACACGACTTATCGAGCTACTGGGGTCTGACGTTTACCACCCCTAGGCGAGATATGCAACATATCAGACGACGAGACCGGACTGTACGGGAGTGTTACTGTTTGGATTCACAGGAGAAGTTACAGGCTTGCTTGTTGATCTTCTGAGCGCTCAATACCTGGGTAGCTGTTACGTTTAGGTGACCGCTTGCAGCTTGTGGGTGTTTGATATGATCATCACCTACTGCCGGCGTATTGACGATTCTTTAGAGTCCTACACAGAGGTTTCTTGACTCAGGCAAAAAGGAGTAGGAGCACATATGTGATATGTGCGGAACCGAGGATAATACGATATGAGATACCGTATTCTATTCTCGCGATATTTGATATTAGCCGGGTCATCGGATCAAGTGTTGATTCGATGAATCGGTACGGATAAATATTAGTCGGTTATATGCGATATAGCCGGATTGTCGGATCAAGTGTTGATTCGATAATTTAATGTATAATAATATATATGATATATTAAATTACATTAACTAATATTAGCTCACTAAAAGATTCTTTTTCTCACCGGATTAATACATTGATATATATGTGATATATGTTAATTGTATTATTTTCTTTTGTTGCAAATATATAATATATATGTGATATATATTATTGTGACATGATATGATTTATTATAAAACATGTTTAAGGATGATATAAAGGGATTAGGGTTTGATTAGGGTTAGCACCTTCTTGTTCATTCTAGAAGGATTCTATTTTGTCATGATAAAGATATTTTGTTATGACTCATGCTTTGACCTAACCAAACCCTAACTCTAGTTTATTCTCTACATTGGTTTAGCCTCTCATCCTTGACCATGGTTGGATAATCAATCATATATTCTTGATTACTATTCATCACAAAAGAAATTGAATCATTATTCATCTTCTTCTTCCTTCATTCTTTCATGAAAAAACTTTCTAGATTTTCTTCAAGTGATGAATAAATATGAGAAAAAGATAAATAAAGAGAGCAAAAATCCTACTTCATCATCCTCATCTTCCCTTGCCATTTAGATGAGGGTATTCACATCATTTCATGAGTGTTAGCTTGTGTTAACGAAACTTCAAGGTAGATCGTCTTTGTATCGAAGATCGGAAGCAAAGGTTGCATCTTTCTCTTCGTGGAACCACTCGAGAGTCCGGAACCCGATGATTGCAGCGAAGGGACCACAACACGGAGCATATGAAGTGAAGAACCGGATCTACAAAGGTTGTAATCCCTCTCACTTAGTGTTAAAATTTTTAGCATGTTAGTTTTCGCCTAATCTCTAGTTTAAAGATCCGTATTCGGGTTGTTCGGCACGGCTAAATTTTGAATCGGGAATGGTTGATGCCTCGTAGACCCTTGTGCGCGTGCATAGCAACCCTACAAGTATCTCATTCACCATTAGAATAGTCCAGGAATTCCATGCACAAGTATTCTCCTCCTCGATCACATCAAAGGACATAATACTTATACCCGTATTTTGGTTCTCTACTTCCTACTTATATTCTTTGAATACCTCAAAAGGTTCGGACTTATATTTCAACAGGAATATATGACTGAATCTTGAGAGATTATCATAGAATATAATGAAGTATAAAGAACCAGTCCTGGCATGTGTAGACAGGAGACCTTACATACATCATAATGTATCAGTCCCAAGAGTTTACTAACTCTTTCTCTGTTTCCAATAAACAGAGCTATGGTCATCTTATCTTTGTGACATGACTGGCAAGTTTCACAAGATGTAAATTCAAACTGATTTAAATATGCATCTAAAATATAACTTCAGCCAGTCGGGTCGCATTGATGTGACCTAGTCTACAATACCTCAAGAAGGATTCGTTCATTTCTAAACTTTTCCTCTTGTGTGTGTTCTGTATACTAGGAACTGTAGTTTGATTTAGAACGTCAATGTTATTAGATAACGTACCTGAACCGATCAACTTTTGATATAGGAAATGTTCAAAACATTATCCATCAATACAAAATTATATCCTTTCTTTACTAATAAAGAGACAGATATGATTTTGTATATCAGGTTCGGTATCTAATAGCATTTGTTCAGAATCAATGTATTGGTAATACAGGGTGACAGTGACCAACAGACTTGGCTGCAACATTTGCCCCGTTTTCTGTCTCATGAAACTTATCACCCGTTCTCAGTTTTTCTACCCTTTTGTAGCCCTATGTAACAGATTACATATCTGGGATCCTGATCCGGTATCAAATACCCAGGATGCAGAGGATATTGAGAAACAGTTCTTTATAATGAACACACCCGAAGAAGATGCATCTCATGCACTTTCTTCGTTTGGGCGGCATGGGAATCCTGGTATTCCTCTATTTCCTGCTCTGTCTTATAACAATTATAAGTTGGAGCAGGACCAACGTTCCCCAACTCAGTATAACAAGCGGGTTCGGTCAATACATCCATATTATTATCTTGATTAAGGCGTGATATGGTCGCTACCTGGAGAGAGAGAGAAGAAAACACTCAGCGTGCGCTCTTGCAAGATCAGATTGGTTATATATTTTATCTAATCAGGATGGATCCCACTGTTTTTATCAAATCTTCCTTCAAACCTTAAAAGGAAAGACTAGCCGGGATTAATTACACTCTACAAGTTCGCCAATCTTTCAACCAGGCCAGTGTCGGTACTTTGAGGGAGGTTCCCCGTGCTTTCGCACGGACCTAATTACAGTAAACCTCGTTTTCCCAGAGGCGTAACCCCGTTGACACCTTTCTAGACACCTACTTGATCGGCTAATTGTAAAGTGCAAAACTCTCCCAGGAGTAACAATTACTCGCAGTGGGTATCGGGATCCAACTATCACATAGAAGGTATGCAATCCCATTGCAAGTTTCAACACTTGAAACTCCCGATAATGGTTTTTACCCCTAGCACCTATGACCTTAACTATGGTCAACAAATCATAAGTACTAGTCAAGTTCTACCCGTCATTTCGTGATTAATTAGACCCACCCACTTGACCCTTAACTAAGGTCAACAAAGTCACGCGACTGTCCTAACTAATCGCATCATATGCGGTGTAGGAAGACATCACTTAGCTACCGTACACTGTGCCTTGACTATGGTCAACAAACACAGCACGAATACTAAGTACTCTACTTCCTAAAATGAAAGAGGGTTGCGAATGGTTTTTTTGTAAAAACCTTTAACGCTTTGAACTTGATCTCGTTGCGGAATCAAATGGTTTTTAAATGGAATGTTTTTGAGGCTTTTCTAGTTTTGCTAAATGGTTCACTCCCGGTGAAGGGATCGTCGGCCCTTTCCTCGTCGTATGAGGTGCGGGATATATCATATATATCACTGTGCAAAGCAGAAACTATAGAAGCAATCAAAAGACAAACTAAGAGTTGTAGCATCTGCCAGTTTTTGCTAAAGGAGTCACTCCTGGTGAAGGGATCTCGGTCCTTTCCTTATCGAATAAGGTGCAGGATGTTCTACAAGGAACACCGCGATGCAAAGCAAGAACTGTATCTACCTTTTTTTATTTTGAAATTCGATTCCACAACATCAATTAGGTTTATTTTCTTTCATTAATCTCATTAATGAATATCCCATCATTTAAGTCCACCTAACCATCACAGATAAATATAACGTACGCTTATGCCATCCGCATTCGCCTCGATGTCCCGTCTGCACCGTTAGGTTAGGTAACTAACGCCAGAACGAGGCAGGGCTAGCGCGGGTGTAAAACATAAGCAACGTCTATATAATATATCATATATACTATATACTACATCTATCTGAACAAATCACATGATCACATCACAGATAACGCAGCAGAAAATATCATATGAAATATTGGATATACTAGGACGTCCGTGTTTTCAATACGAGCCAGTATAAAACACGGATTCCACGGTCGTGATGAATAGCCAATCCCACACCCCAAGACCCCTACGAGAGCGGCAAGCAACCCTACCAATTCTAGGGTTAGGAGACCTGGACTCGACTCCTCGAGAAGGTCTCCCTCTGGACCCCAGAACCCGGTTACTTGTGCTCCCCTCCTTGGGTCTATCCTAATGCGGAAAAGTAAATAATATACAATGGGTGACATCTTCCGCAACCTGGAAGTGCCCCAATAAAAGAATATTACATACAAGTTTTTACATGAATGAAAATGAAAAACACTCATCTCACATAAAAAACCCCCGGCTATTCAAACACGACGATCCAATATAACATATCCAGCAACACATAACATCACATTTCATCAACGTAAGCAAACATGCGTATCCCAATTGTCGTTGACATATAGCAACGAAACCGGCGATATCACATATTACACTTACGGTCACAGAAAAGAAAGTGTAAAACTACAACAGTTGGAATCCACAACCACCTCAGACATCGCATGCCTGACCAAATGAATTCTTCAGACATCGCATGCCTAACAATTATAAACCCCGCATTTTAGTCTCATTATCGAAAACACTTTTCAATACCAAGTCGGGCAATTCAACAGGATTCCCGACATCCTGATCGAATGCTCGTCGCAAACTTCAGTAGACGGCCGCACCCCCGATGCCGTCGACGAAGTGCACCAAGGCGGAACACTGCTACCGCTAGCACCCGAACGGATGCTTTCGGCGACGGGGTTCTCCTACAGTCACTTGGTCGGGGCTATGGAGTGAGGCTGTCTATTAAGTTTACCCGGCGAGTATCCGCGTACGCTACGTGATTGCGACGGACTTTTGATCACATCAAAATTCCGTGGCAACCGATCAAGTGAGACTAAAGTGCTATGTTTATAACATTCATTCAGTTATCACATAACTTTTGTGAATTCCAATTGTTGTATCACATTCCAGATAAACAGAAAATGTTAAACTTTCCGATTGAACATTCGAACACCCAAGTTTTCCCGAAACAGCTCAACACATGAAATAAGTCTAACAACATTCAGTTCATGCCTCAGTACCAACGGTCCAGCCGTAGAAGGGTCAAGCCAACGCCTCACATGTGGCACGCCGTACTGCCCCAAACCCGAAGGTTCAAAGGGCAGTTCAAGACAGTCACATAATCGAGTTAAGGTTTGTTGTCTTCTAGAGGGTCCATCGCGTTACTTGCACTAATTAGAACGTCGTTAAACTATGGAAAAATCCAACACTTGGAAATTTCCGGACAGGGGAAAAATTGGGTATTTATATCCAGTCGAACTTTTTAACATATTCTAAAATTTATCCGGAAAGCCACATAGACAAAATCTGATACTCCGATCGAAACACCGAATCCCCAAAACAACCCCAGAAAATTCAACTCTTGAATAAAATTTAAAAATACCCAGAGAACTCAGCACTGTCAAATAGGAATTACTGTGCAAATTGGTATGGCCGACGTCATCAAGCGGCGGCGGAACCGCCGCACGAGCCATGCTCGTGCCGCGGTTCCGCAGTTGTTTAAGCTCCAAACAGTGTCGTATTTGCACAGTAATTCTTACAATTTCCTGCTGAGTTTTTTAGGAATTTTTAATTCGGAAAAAACCCAGTTTTTAGAAAATGTCCAGAGAGCACTTGCGGGTTAGGGTTTCGGGTCGATCGGGTTTCAAACTTCGTCTACGCATCGCCTAAGGCTCTAGCTAGGCTCGGATACCACTGTAGGGTTCCTAGGCACACTAATGAAGTCTCACAAGGCATCAAACATGGCTAATTCAAATTTTACAAGTGCCTACAAACCCTAATACGGATCGTTAACTAGATATATAGGCGATGCAAGCATGTAAACGAATTAAATGCTAAAGGAAAGTGACTACAACCTTTGTAGATCCGGTCTACCACTTCCTAAGCTCCGCGATGATCTCCCTCCGCTGTCGAAATCGATTCCCGAACTCTAGTATCGGCTTCATCGAAGAAATGGGCGGGCTTGATCGTCGGCTTCGATGCCGAAGATGATCTACGTCGAGGCATCACAAGATCAAACTCCGACTTCACCAAGTCATGAAACTTGTGAAGAAAACACCCTATACTACTTGGCAAGAGGTAGAGGATGAAGAAATAGGAAGTGGGCTCACTTTAGAATTGGATTTCTCACTTGTTTTCATCACTTGCCATTGATGTAGCAAGCTTTTCTTCATGGAAGAAGAAGATGAAGAAGAAGAAGATAATATGATAAGTTATTTTAAAAAAGGAAATAAAATGAAATACATATCATTTATTCAACCATGGTTTAGTGTAGAGATTTAACCAAGGTTAGATGAATGGTTAGGGTTAGAGAAGAGACAAGAATGGTGGACTTGTTCAAAGCTTCAAGAAGCTTCAAATAAAAACAAAACTAGCAACCATTCTTTTCTCTTTATCTTTTCTAAATGAAATAAATAAAATAAATAAATAGATAAATGGATAAGTAAAAGAAATGAAACCCTAACCACTAACTAACCATGGTTTAATTCTTTACACAAAACCAAGCAAGAATGTATCATCAAACATGATACAATCATGTGCACAAAAAATATATCACATATACAATGTGCATTTCAAGTGAGTAAATCCATTTAAAGTGAACCAATACTAGTTAATGCAAAGTAATATATCAAATATATAATTATACATTAAATCATTAAATCAACACTTGATTCAATGATCCGGTCATGTCGCATATAACCGGCTAGTATCCAATGTATCGGCTTATCGAATCGATCCTTGATTCGATAACTAGGTTATATCGCATATAACCAATCAATACATTCATCGCGAGAATGGAACACGGTATCACATACACGAATTATTCTCGGTCCCGCACATATCTCATATGCGCTCCTATTTCGTTTCGCTTGAGTTAGGAAACCTCTGTGTAGGACTCTAAAGACTCGTCAATACGCCGGCAGCAGATGATGATCATATCAAACACCCACAAGCCGCAAGCGGTCTGCTAAACGTAACGGCCACCCGGGTATTGAGCGATCAGAAGATCGACGAGCAAGCCCGCTCACACTCCTGTGAATCCAACCAGTAACACTTACCGTACAGTCCGGTCTGTTCGTCTGATATGTCGCATATCTCGCCTAGGGGTGGTAAACGTCAGACCCCAATAGCTTGATAAGTCATGCCGACGTAGAGTCCATAACTATCGTGAAACTACTGATAACTCTTACCAGTATATCACTGCAACCCTGGCCAGGGATTTCCTGTTATGGCCAGTCGAGCATAGCGCAACATCAACCCCCAATACCGGGAGAGACGAATCCCCTCCTATCGCTCATTGCCTCCATGTGAATCGGGACTGTACCCAAAAACCACCTGTTTGCACGACTCAGTAGAGCCGTGGTAGGGTGGAAATCAAAGCACAGTGGGAGACACACAAGACTCTATGACGATCTCGGGTCAACAGACTAAGCTGTACCAGTGTCACCAGAGAACTGCCATCTGACGTGAGGTATAATACCATCTGGGAGTTCTCGGCGAGTCCGTTCAGTGTACCCAGTCTCCACTGAGCACCCGTATACCATCTCTGATATCAAACACCAAGGGATATGGGATCATCCATCGCCCATCGCATGGGTCGAGAAGATATACGCTAGTCTACTCTGGAATATCGATGCCCCGTCTCGATATTCCCACGACTAGGAACTTGAAGGATGTACTCATTGACTACCCAGGCCCCACTAGTATGATCTACATCATATTCCTGGAAGTCGAGTACACATCCCAAGGGCTTTATCAACATGTAATCAGAGAGACAGAGAGTATACATGTTAAGATAAAGGGCAACCAGATAGCGTACTATCATGTCGAGCAAGAAAGTCCTACCTATATATGTCCCAGCATCCACTACAATATACATCCAATGTACAGTAATGGCCTCTAGGGCATACATATAACTAACAATAGGATGCTAGGGGTAAAATATTATTGGGAATTTCAAGTGTTGAAATTTGCAATGAGATTGCATACCTTCTATGAGATAGTTGGATCCCGATACCCGCTGCGAGTAAGAGTTACTCCTGGGAGAGTTTTACACATTACAATTAGCCGATCAAGTAGGTGTCTAGAAAGGTGTTAACGGGGTTACACCCCTGGAAAAACGAGGTTTACTTTAATTAGGTCCGTGCGAAAGAACGGGGAACCTCCCTCAAAGTACCGACACTGGCCTGGCTGAATGATTGGCGAACTTATAGCGTTTAATTAATCCCGGCTAGTCTTTCCTTTTAAGGTTTGAAGGAAGATTTGATTAAAACAGTGGGAGACATCCTGATTAGATATATTAGATAACCAATCTAATCTTGCAAGAGCATACGCTGAGTGTTTTCTTCTCTCTCTCTCCAGGTAGCGACCATATCACGCCTTAATCTAGATAATAAAACGGATGAATTGACCGAACCCGCTTGTTATACTGAGCTGGGGAACGTTGGTCCCGCTCCAACTTATAATTGTTATAAGACAGAGGAGGAAATTGGGGAATACCAGATTTCCCGTGCCGCCCAAACGAAGAAAGTGCATAATGATGCATCTTCTTCGGGTATGTTCATTACAGAGAACTGTTTCTCATTATCCTTTACGTCCTGGGTATGAGATACCGGATCTGGATCCCGCATATGTAATCTGTTACATGGGCTACAGAAAGGTAGAGAACTGAGAACGGGTGATAAGTTTCATGAGACAGAAAACGGTGCAAGTGTTCCAGCCAAATCTGTTGGTCACTATCACCCTGTATTACCAGAATACATTGATTCTGAACGAATGTTATTAGATACCGAACCTGATATACAACATCATATCAGTCTCTTTATTAGTAAAGAAAGGATATAATTTTGTATTGTTGGATAATGTTTTGAACATTTCCTATATCAAGATTTGATCAGTTCAGGCACGTTATCTAAAAGCATTGACGTTCCAAATCAAACTACAGTTCTTAGTATACAGAACACACACGATAGGAAGAGTTCAGAAATGAACGAATTCTTCTTGAGGCATTGTAGACTAGGTCATATCAATGCGACCCGACTAGCTAAGTTACATTTAGATGCATATTTAAATCTATTCGAATTTACATCTTGTGAAACTTGCCGGTCATGTCACAAAGATAAGATGACCATAGCTCTGTTTAATGGAAACAGAGAAAGAGTTAGTGAACTCTTGGGATTGATACATGCTGATGTATGAAAGTCCCCTGTCTACACATGCCAAGACCGGTTCTTTGTACTTCATTACATTCTCTGATAATCTCTCAAGATTCAGATTTTTGTTCCTGTTGAAACATAAGTCCGAATCTTTTGAGATATTCACAGAATATAAGTTAGAAGTAGAGAACCACATACGGGTATAAGTATTATGTCCTTTGATGAGATCAAGGAGGAGAATACTTAAGCACGGAGATTCCTGGACTATTCTAAAGGAGAATGAGATTCTCTCTCAGCATTACTCCTTCGTATACACCATAGCACGATGGTATATCGGGGCGGAGCAATAGCACCCTATGTGATATGGTGTGCTCTATGATGAGTACTACTGAGTTTCCTATTTCCTTTTGGGTGTTATGCGCTTGAGAAGCTGCATACCAATTGAATAGGGTTCAAATCAAATCAGTTGCCTACCACTTCATATGTGGTATGGAAAGGGAAGAGCCCATATCTTAAGTTTGTTAAGATTTGGGGTTGTCCGGACTATGTCTAAAAGCAAAATCCGGACAAGCTCGAGGCAAGGTCTGTTATGTAGAACTGGAAAGGTTCCAGCTATACAAACTGCAGCTGATGATTTGGTAGAACCAAAGGATTCAATTGTTTCCAACGAACCTCAGTCTCTCCGCCGATCTAGTAGGGTTCCTCACCCACCTGAGAGATACTTCGGTTTCTCTATGACAGTGGGAGAGAGGATTGCATCATGAGATGATGACCCAACTTATTTCGAGCTGCCTATCAGGAGTGGGACTCTGTAAGAATGGCTGGATACTTATCGATCTGAGATGGAATCCTTATACACCAACAAAGTATGGACTTTGGTTGCTTTATCTGAAGGGTTAAATCCCCATCAGGAGCAAGTATATCTTGAGAAGATTACTTGGTGTACACGGAAAATTTGAGACTTTCAAAGTTATGCTTAAGTCCATCCAGATCCTACTTGCCATGGCTACATACCATGACTGCGATATCTGGCGGTTGGGTGTCATGACTGCTTTTCTAAATGATGTTTTAGAAAAGAGCATCTATAAGTACACAGCCAGAGGGCTTCTTAGACAGTGGGAGCAGCGGAAACGTGTGCAAGATATTTTATATGATAAAACAGGCATCGCGGAGTTGGAACATCTGTTTTGATGTGGTAGTCAAAGAGTTTGACTTCATCAAAATGGTAGATGAACCTTGTATATACAAAAAGGTAGTAGAGAGTATGGTGGTGATCCTCATAGAGTACGTGGATGACATACTCTTGATAGGGAAGGAGTTTCCTATGCTACGCTCGGTCAATCTCCGCTTATCACAAGGATTCTCCATATAGGATCAAAGCGATACCTCCTAAATCCTGGGTTTTGGATCTATGAGATAGATCTAATTGGATGTTAGGATTCTCACTAGATGTAGTGAGATGATATCAATCGATCCTGGGGAGAATCACTAGAAAGGTTCCACGGTGATAAGGACGATTGAATGTCAGTCGCAGGCATTGTCTTTACCCTCGGTGAAGGGACGGTATGTTGGAAGAGTTCCAAGCTAGATACCGTGACATACTAGACGATTAAAGGCAAGATACATCGTTACCAAGGATGCTACCAAAGAGGCAGTCTGGATATATATAAGTTCATGAGATGAACTTCGTTCCTACCATTGTGTGACAATGGAGTTGTGGCTTATGCCAAGGAACCCACGTCCTATCAGAAATCCAGATATAATTCTTAGGCAGTATCACCTGATCATGGAGATGGTTGATCTCCAGAGAGATCGAGGTTAGGAGAGTAGACACAGAGGACAACAGCGCGAATCCACTCACAAAGGCCATTTTCCCAGTAGAGACTTTTATGGGATGGTTGAGTATGAGATACTTCGACCACAGCTAATTGTTGGGTATGTGATACCACAACAGATGGCCCTAGTGCAAGTGGAAGATTGTTAGTTATATGTATGCCCTAGAGGCCATTACTGTACTTACGATGTATATTGTAGTGGATGCTAGGACATATATAGGGAGGACTTTCTTGCTCGACATGATAGTACGTTATCTGGTTGTACTTTATCTTAACATGTACTCTGATTGTTTTTATGTTACATGTTGATAAAGCACTTAGGATATGTACTCGACTACTGGGACTATGATGAGATCATACTAGTGGGGCCACGGTAGTCGACGAGTACATCCTATAATTGTTCCTAGTCGAGGGTGTATCGAGACAGGGCATCGATGCACCAGAGTAGACTAGCGTATACGTATCTTGACCCATATGATTGGCGATGGATGATCCCATATCCATCGGTGTTTGACATCAAGGATGGTGTACGGGTGCTCAGTGGAGACTGGGTATACTGGACGGACTCGCCGAGAACTCCCGGATGGTATTATACCTTACGTCAGATGGCAGTTCTCCGGTGACACTGGTACAGAGTAGTCTGTTGACCCGAGATCGTCATAGAGTCTTGTGTGATTCCCACTGTGCTTTGATTTCCATCATACCACGTCTAAGAGGGCGTGCAAAAAGGTGGCTTTTGGGTACAGTCCCGAATCACATGGAGGCAATGAGCGATAGGAAGGGATTCGTCTCTCCCGGTATAGGGAGTTGATGTTGTGCTGTGTTCGATTGGCTATAACCGGAAATCCCTGGCCAGGGTTGCTGAGATTTACTGGTAAGTGTTATCAGTAGTTTCTCAAACTGTTATAAACCTCATATCGACACGACTTATCGAGCTACTGGGGTCTGACGTTTACCTCCCCTAGGCGAGATATGCGACATATCAGACGACGAGACCGGACTGTACGGGAGTGTTACTGATTGGATTCACAGGAGAATGTACAGGCTTGCTTGTTGATCTTCTGAGCGATCAATACCTGGGTAGCTGTTATGTTTAGCTGACCGCTTGCAGCTTGTGGGTGTTTGATATGATCATCACCTACTGCCGGCATATTGACGATTCTTTAGAGTCCTACACAGAGGTTTCTTGGCTCAGGCAAAACGGAGTAGGGGCACATATGTGATATGTGCAGGACCGAGGATAATGCGATATGTGATACCGTATTGTATTCTCGCGATATTTGATATCAGCCGGGTCATCGGATCAAGTGTTGATTCGATGAATCGGTACGGATAAATATTAGTCGGTTATATGCGATATAGCCGGATTTTCGGATCAAGTGCTGATTCGATAATTTAATGTATAATAATATATATGATATTTTAAATTACATTAACTAATATTAGCTCACTAAATGATTCTTTTTTCTCACTCGGGTAATACATTGATATATATGCGATATATGTTAATTGTATTATTTTATTTTGTTACAATAAATATTATATATGTGATATATAATATTGTAACATGATATGGTTATTAATGCAACATATTTAGTGGAGATTAAACATGGTTAGGGTTTGATTAGGGTTAATCATTTCTAGATGTTTCTAGAAGGTTTTCATTTTTTGTTTTGGAAAAGATATTTTGCAAGATATTTCTTTAACTTAATCCTAACCCTTAACCCTAGTAAAATCTCTACAATGGTTACTTGCACCATGGTTGCATTTCTAACCTTATCAAGTCTGTCATTATTCATCACAAAAGGATTTTTAAATTGATATGATTTATTCTTCTTCTTCTTCCTTCTTCTTTTATGGAAAAGCTTTCTAGGTTTTTCCAAAGTGATGAATATGAGTGAGAATAAGAAAACAAATGACAGCAATAATCCCACTTCATCATCCTCATCTATCCTTGCCATTTAGATGAGGGTGTTCACTTCTTATTATGAGTGTTAGCTTGTGTTAACGAAACTTCAAGGTAAATCATCTTTGTATCGAAGATCGGAAGCAAGACTGCATCTTTCTCTTCGTGAAACCTCTCGAGAGTCCGGAACACGATGATCGCAGCGAAGGGACTTCAACACGGAGCTTTAGAAGTGAAGGACCAGATCTACAAAGGTTGTAATCCCTCTCACTTAGTGTTAAACTGTTTAACATACTTGTTTTCGCCTAAACTCTAGTTTAAAGATCCAGCTTTGGGTTGTTCGGCACGGCTAAATTTTTAATCGGGCATGGTTGATGCCTCGTAGAACCTTGTGAGCGTGCATAGCAACCCTACACTGATACCATGAAAGTGTGTCTTTGCACCTCTACTAGGTTTCCACATGCATCAAGTATACAATTAAAAAAATTCTAGAGGTATAAACTACACTAACTTAGAATCGTACTAGAGAATTAAGGTTTGTAAACATGAAAGCAAGTTCTAAACTAAGTGAAGAGGGTTACAACCTTTGTAGACCAAGTCCTTCACTTCTATAGCTCCAAGTAATAGTCCCTAGAACTCTTTTTGGCTCCACTTGAAGAAAGGATCGAGCTCGCTATGTGATCTTCAAAGCCGAAGATGATCCATCTTGAAGTCTTTCTAACTCAAGCTCACTCTTCACTAATCAAGTAGTAGTGAAGCAAACAAGCTAAACTAATGAGCTAGATTAGTGTAGGTTGATGAAGTAGGAGATTTGGCTCACTTAGAAATATTTTTCTCTTTGTATTTCCAACTTAAGAAAAACCCTAGAGAGCTTGAGAAGGAAGAAGATGAACTTGGGTGAAGAATAATCTTATGATGAGAGAGTGAACCATGAGCTCAAGATAAGGTTGTGATGAATAAATATCTAGAGTAAAACAAAAAGAGAGAGATGAGTCATGGCTTCTCAATACTTCTCCATTCATCCAAGCCATGACTCATTATCTACCCTTTTTCATTTTGCTTTAAATATAAATCATCACAATAATCTTTAACCCTAGTGAGACTCTCATACACCCATGTTCTATGTATTATCAATCATGATACATAATCCATTTTATATATATAAATAAATATATATATATATATATATATATATCATATATATATATACATAATTATATATCAAGAGAAGAAAATCTTTAGTAAGCTATAATATTAGTTAATATATAAATATATCAAATATAAATATATATCAAATTATTAAATCAACACATGATTCAATAATCCGATTATATCATATATAACCGACTAATATCATTTATATATATGTATATCATATTATCAAATCAACACTTGATTAATAACCCGGTTATATCATATATAACCGACTAATATTCAATACTTGATATTAAATCAACACTTGATTCAATAATCCAGTCATATCATATATAACCGGCCAATATCAAATATATATATATATATATATATATACATAAGTCAAATCATTGAATTAACACTTGATTCAATAATCTGGTTATATCACATATAACCTAAACGATATCAAATATCGCTTGATTAGAATACGGTATCACATACTCGTATTTAATCAAGCTCCCGCACATAACACCATATGTGCCCTACTTCGTTTCGCTTGAGCTAGGAAACCTCTGCGTGAGACTCTAAAGACTCGTCAATACGCCAGCAGTAGGTAATGATCATATCAGATACCATCAAGCCGTCAGCGGTACTAGCTAAACGTAACGACTACCCAGATATTGAGCGAATAGAAGATCAACAAGCAAACTTGTCCAAACTCCCGTAAAGCCTATAAGCAACACTTACCGTACAGTCCGGTCTCTTCGTCTGATATGTCGCATATCGAGTCTAAGGGTGGAATCATCAGACCCAGTAACTTGATAAGTCATGCCGATGTATGGCCTATAACCTTTCGAGAAACTACTGATAACACTTATCAGTAAATCTCATCAGTCTTGGCCAGGAACTTATTGTTATAGCCAATCGATCATAACGCAACATCAAATCCCTATGCCGGGAGAGACGAAACCCCTCCTATCGCTCACTGCCTCCATGTGACTCTGGACTGTACCCAAAATCCACCTGTTTGCACGACTCCTTTGAGTCGTGGTAGGGAGGAAATCAAAGCACAGTGGGAACCACACAAGACTCTATGAAGCTATCGGGTCTACAGACTAACATGTACAAGTGTCACCAAAGAACTGCTATCTGATGATAGGTATAGTACCATCTAGGAGTTCTCGGTGAGTCCTGTTCGGTGTACCCATTCTCTAATGAGCAACTGTGCACAATCTTTAATTTCAAACACCAATGGTTGTGGGATCAACCATCGCCCCATACAGGGTTAATAAACGTACACACTAGTCTACTCTAGAATATCAATGCCCTATCTCGATATTCCCTCGACTAGGAACTGTTAAAGGATGTGCTTACGGACTACACAAGCCCCACTAGTATGATCTGCATCATAGTCCTGGTAGTCAAGACAACATCCTAAGGGTTTTATCAACATGTAACAGAGAGACAATATAACAATATAAGTGTAAATGTTAAGATAAAGTGCAACAAGATAGCATACTATCATGTCGAGCAAGAAAGTCATATATAAACATATATATATATGTCTAAGCATCCACAATAATACAATAATGGCCTCTAGGGCATACATATTCCTAACATTCCTAAGTCAATATCGATTAGCTCGTCGATGATTGTTTATTCGCCATCTTCGAGCTCTCGAGGGGCTTCTTCTGGCTTAGGTAGCTCGTCATCGTCATTTAACCTTTCGCTGGCTTCACCAACATGAATCATGTAGCATACTTCAACGTCAGGTTGAATGAAACCTATGCCCCGTCTATCTGGGATTCGTCGATCGATCAGTGCTCGGACCTGGGCCGGATGCCATAGCCCCTCATAAAACTTCGCTTCGGATTCCATTTGATATAACCGACATTCGCACTTTGTAAAATATTCCCGCATCTCGGGCGCATAATATCTGGGATTGAGGATAGCTCTTATGCCTCTCTCATAGGGAAGGCACGTGATAGACAAATCTTCCGGTTGTACGACAGGATTTGACCCATAAAACAGGATGTCATTCTGTCCACTTTTCCTTTCGGGAACATAGAAATTTTGTAGTTGGTTCACAGTAGAGACCGACAAAGCATCTTGCTCCTTGCACATCTGTTCTAGCACACTTGTGATAACTAGAGACCCTTCTGTAATCTCGAAGGTTTCTCTTAACTTTGCTATTTTCATGTGGGCCCAATCTGCATAGTTGTTGCTTGGCGGGTCCTCTTCCTCCGAATCTTCAGTTTCGCTTCCGAAATGAGGGCGAATTTTGCTGCCGGATGGGCCTTCGGTATCAGACTCATCCGTATTGCTACCGAAATGAAGGCGAGTTTTACGGAAGGATGGACTTCCAGCGTCAGATTCATCAGTGTCACTGCCGAAACGCGGATGAACTTGGGGTTTTTGCTTTTGAAAGTGACAGCCGGCTCAGATTTATTTTTGAGTTTCGAAGCCATTCTGTATTTAGTCAGTCATGGCTCAGTATTTTTGGGGTTCACGAAGTACTAAGAATCTTCATATCGGATTTCATGCAAACCGAACGGCTGGATGTCTCCGTCAATACGTCTTTCTTCACCATTTTGGTATACTTCATGCATTGATGGAGAGTTGATGGAACGATACCGTAATCATGGAGCTACGGCCGTCCCAGGAGAATTTTATAAGACATGTCAGCGTCGATCTCGTATATCTTGGCTTCAGTTTGTAGGTCCCCGAACATGATCGGCAGAGGTATAGATCCCAGAACTTGCTGGCAATTTTGATTGAAGGCTTGAATAACAATCCTTTTCCTTGATAGGTGTCGGACGTCCATTGACAAACTATTCAGAGTCCGCAAGTTCCTGATGTTCACTGAGGATCTCGGATCAATCAATATGCGATTAATCTGATCTCTGTCGCTGTACCCGGTCACGTAAAGCGGTCGGTTATGCTTAGCTATTCCCAGTAGCAGGTCTTCGTCCTTAAACGTGACCACGGCGGCATGCAGAGTGTAATGACTTCTTTCATATTAATTTCTGCAAAGCGAGCATGGTACTGCTCGGGGTTTTATAGAGCGTGAATGAGAACATCTCTAAGATCCTTAGATAGGACCAAGGCATCGTAGATGCTCAGGAGAGACAAAAGCTTCCGGAGATGGGCCAAAACATTATTGTCCACTGAAGAAGGACTCGAGTTTTCATGAGCCGGCTCTCCGCCATCTTCTTCATCAGAGACTTGTTTTTCCTTTCCTTTTGAGGCGTTGCTCTGATTTGGCGGTAGAGCCCTGCCGCTTCTGAGCTGGATTTGGTTGGCCTTTGTGGCGAGCTCCTAGTCCTCTTCAGGAAAACACAGCTCTTCCTCAGAGTCGCTACCAAGATGGGCGATGTAGCAGGTCACTATACAGATCTCGTCATTGGAGTCTTCTTCTAGCTCCTCCAGAATCTCAGAACTCCTTCAATTGAATCAGAGTTATTTTATTTTTTTCATAGTCTTCATGGGAATCGATGTACTTTTGAATGGTCGATCTCCCCGCAGACTCTTTTTCGCGTCGAGCCACAATTTTCTTCTTCTTGAGCTTTTTGGATTTTAGGATTGATTGAGCCGAATTGGCAACTGGAATGGTGGGCTTCTTCTGCCCTTCCCATTCAGTTCTGGGCTCTTTCTGAACCAATTTTAACATTGTCTTCGTCTTTTTGGACATGTGCATGTTCCATAGAGGCTGTAGCAAGTCAGTTTCATTCCTCAGGGTAGCTGGTTTAGCTGTCTACTTCCAGAAGGCTTCACCTAGTGTCTATATAAAGTTGGTGGTTGCGGCTTGATTATTCACCAACACACTCTTGGACAACTCGAACTCCCCAGTCTTGTGTTGCTTCTCGACCTAGTCTTTGAATACGTAGTAATCCTCGATAACGTGACCTAGAATTCTGTGGTATGGGCAATACAAAGGGTTGTCAGTCATGCTTGCTTCATGCGGCCTCTTTGGGTTCGGCAGTTGTAAACCATTCCTCAAGGCATCCCTGAATATCTTCTGGATCTTGTCCCTTCTGAAAGAGTAGACCTTACTTTTTATCTCTTCCAAAGTTGTTCCTACTCCTCCCAGTACTGACTTTTGCGATCGATCGGTTTTTTGTCCGCCCGCCCTTCTCTTGTCTTCATTGTCGGACGCATTAAAGATATTAGTATTGCTGGAATTCCCGCTTCTATGGTTGTCTTCCCTCTTGCTCTTCCAAGTCTTGTCTCTCTGAGGGTCCGGGGTAGACTCTTGATTTGAGCGTTCCAGCATTTAGACTTTCTTGGTCAGCTCCTGAAACGTCTTGAGGCATGATGTATACAAGAATAGGACCATCCAATTGCTGAGGTTCCCAATGAGGAGGCTGACGGGCTGGTCCTGCTCTAGCGGCGGTTCACACATGACCTTGAGATTACGCCATCGGACAATTAATTCCGTATTGCTTTCGTTCTTCCCCAGCTTGGTCCTCACAAGGTCAGCAATGGAGATCTTATCACTGACGCTCATGAACTTTTGTCGAAATAGAAACTCCATTTAGTCAAAAGTGGTGATAGACACGTCTGGTACGCTCGCATACCAGTCGAAAGCAACAACGATCAGGCTGTTGACAAACTGACGAAGAATGAGTGTATCATTGCCCCATGTATTTCCGCACGATGCTTTAAAGCGGGCAATGTGCTGATTTGCGTTTCCCTTCCAGTCAAATCTTCTAAACTTAGGAATGACGTAGCCGCTCGGGAACTTAATCAGATCATACTGTGTGAGATCGGGCCGTCCACTACTGCTAATTTCTTTCTGAGATTCAGCTTTGGCCACCAATGTTTTAACCTTACTGGTGACCAAATCCATTATCCGATCTTGTGTTAGCGTGATGGTGCCATCTTGGGCCAGGGCATCCCTTGAAGTAGAATGTGAGCGGCTTCCGTGTGGCTTGCCTATACTCGGACCTAAAGGGACATGCATTGGATGCTTTGGGTCGTTATCACCTAGCTCATGAGTGGAAACTTGTGCTTGATTGGATGGCATCCGGGAAATTTGAGACATGAGCTGCAACACGACATTCGTCAAGCCGTCTATTTTGGAGTAAAGCTTGGCCATCTCTTTATCTTTGCTCCTGAGCTATTTTCGAAGCTATTGAAGCAGCTCTTGACCTGCGGTCCTGGGACAGAAAGTTGGCTCTTCTTCACTGTCCGAGCTTGATTCCATATAGACTGAGGGGTCCTTCTGCTTATCGGCCTCATCGAGATGGTTTTCATCATCCAGCGGATGTGGTTGATCTTGGGAAATGGCAACCACATTCAAGCCAGATTGGGCTTGGAATGTAGTGACCCCATCCTTGCTTTTGCTGCGTAAGTTGTCACTGGGATGCGCGCCCGCCATATAGACCATATAGATAACATATCCAGCCGTCTTTTCATTATTTGCAGCTGATTTTGCGGATCGATGTCGTGGCCCTCCTGTTTCAATAACGGGAAATCGACTGAAAGCAGCTAGCCTAATCGGGTTCTTGAATGGTGCCGGCGCTTCCTTTTTGGCTTTGCCCCGCTGTTTTCGCGCGGAACAAAGCGCTTGATAGACTCTTGAAGAGACGGTGTTATGCTTTCTCTGTTGAGGCTGGGACACGTCTCTTTGTACATCATTCGGACTGTTGTCTTATTGATTGTGGCGGTCTTGGTGTTTTTCTGAACCCACTTCAGGAGTTCAAAAGAGTTGCTGACTTTTACGACTGACTCATCTGGCGATGCAGGGTAACCCTGCTCTTGGAATCTCATAAGGTTCAATTTGGCCAGAGCCCTGGGCCTTTTGTTGTCTCTATATCTGAGCCGTTTCTGCCTCAATTTTTCCATTTTGAGCACTTAGAAAGTTTTGGCCCTTCGGGAAGACGCCGTAGACCGATTGACAGAGAGTACAGAAAATACGCCTGCTCCCGTGATTGTCAAAGGCACTGTTTGAGCTTGATGGAGATGATTTGTGGCTCCATTGGTGTTGACGGCCTTGCCCCTAGTCGGAACAGTGGAGAGCCATTTGAATACGGATTTGCATTTAGGGTGGGATGCTTTGGCGACCACAATGTTCAGCCTCCTGCCCCTTGAGGTCCATTTGGCCACTTGGTTTGCCGGGGCCTCAACCAGATGAGAGCTTCCAGCAGGGTAGATAATGACAGAACCAAATTGACGAGGCGGTTCCTTCCATTACGGCTGAGAATTGCAAGGAGAACCACGCGGGCATTCATCTTGACCACGTAAGGAATCGGAGTGGCGTCAGAAACGAAGCTCATCTTGGAAGACATGATTGCTGAGTTCGATATTGTGACTGAAAGTTGTTAACCTGTACATAAAAAATGACTTCGGTACAGGCAATCGATATATATGTTGATTGAGTTTGGATGAACGTTTAACCCGAAATATGGGAGGAGATAAAAGGTCCCACCGGGCGTGCCAGAATCTGTAGGGTGTTTTTCGTCACCACATTGAGATGGGAATGCGCGCGCTTCTCAGGCGTATACAGATTCCCCCTGTGTAGGGTAGGGCAGGGTTTATTGATTGTGGGGATCCGAATCTCCGGCAGCCGCAGACTAAGCTGTTATTAATTATCTCTCGCTTTTGAAGCGAGGGAACCTCCGATTGACGGGTCAAACTGGTCATATGAACTCAATGTGTCGTGTATGTGTGTTGTGTTTTGAAAGGTTTTGGATATATCGGGGATCTCACAGAGTTTATGGGGGTCCCGCTACCCGGATAGCTGGCTGGGGGTCAAGGGAGCTAGTAGCCCTCTTGCGGGGTGCGGGGCAGCGTCCAGTTAGAATTTATTTCTAACGAGGGAGGTATTTTTAGTGGGAAGTGTATGGAAAAAAGAGGGGTGAGTAACATCCTAAGGACGTGTGGGCGTGGGGCACCTGCGGGCCACGTGCAAGATACATGAGCGCTGGGAGCCAGCGCCTCATGCGCCCGGCATATGGGCGCTGGGTGCCCGCAGGCCACGTACAAAGCGCGTGGGCGCTGGGCGCCAGCGCCTTACACGCCCGGGACGTGGGCGCTGGGCTCCTGCAGAAAAAAGGGAGCTTAACCCCGGGATCTAGAATTAAACTTCCGAGTGACTTTGGAAGCTTTCAGAAAAGGGGAGGATTTTTATCTTTATGGAGTTAAACTCCCAAAAGGATTTTTATTGTGGAGTTCCACTCCGAATTTTTTTTTATTATGGAGTTAAACTCCCAAAGATTTTAAATGGAGTAAAACTCCTAAAAGGATTTTTATTGTGGAGTTCAACTCTAAAAGAATTTTTATTATGGAGTTAAACTCTAAAAGATTTTAAATAGAGTTAAACTCCTAAAAGGATTTTATTTATGGAGTTAAACTCTAAAAGATTTTGATAAATGGAGTTGAACTCCCAAAAATTTTCAGAGATGATCAAAGGGGATCCCTATCTTCTCCTTTGAGCCCTGGATCTTCTCTTGAGGCTTGGATCTTCCCAAAATAGGATTTTTTGAGATGGGACTCCTTCCTCCTCTCGGTTGGCTCGATCTTAGAGAAAGGGGTAAGACTTAAAAATCTCCCCTTTTAGGGATTTAATGGAAGATCCGAGCTCCCCTTCGTGGGTTTTATGGTGAAAAACTATTTATTTTTAGGAAAAGAAGAGTTAAACTCTTGATTTAAATCAAAAAAAAAGAAGGTTTAGAACCTTGAGGAAGGAGAAGGAGGCACAGAACCCTAATTTTTTTTGAGAGAATGAAAGTTTTTTTTTTATTTTTTCATCATATTTGCCTTTATAGATTACACACTTTACATATAGCCTCTTGGGCTTTGCCAAATGGCACTTGTGCCACCCCATGCCTTATATGTTTATTTCTTTTTGCACATAAGCCATGGGGCTTACAAAATTTTAGCTTTCTGCCCATTTTCTCATACATTTATTTCTAAAAAATGCATTAAACTAATTTATTGCTTCATTCTTGGCATGGAGCCGGCTCCTTCCATGCTTGGTCCTGACTTGGGCTTGGGGGTTGATTGACTTTGACTTGGTCGATCGGGATGTAACTTTTGACCCCAACAGACCTATAACAATTAGACAACGTTTATAAACACATACACAAACACAAAGATATAAACGATGCAAGATTTTTAAACTTTCCATGTTGTCCGAATACAAAGAAAACAGAGAATGAAATCTTGGCAAAAAAGAAGTTTACCAAAAATCCCAATTTCCAAAACCCAAGACACAGAAAAAAGACAAGGCAAAAAGGAGCAAGAATGGCCGCAATTTGCGGCAAAATGAAATTTTTTGGCGGCCCAAATTTCTATGATTGGTTTCGTTTTCATTCTGTGTCATCTACATACCATTATCATCCTTCTTCAATACTCCAAAAAAAATTTCGAGACCAAATTTTTTTTAACAGAAACATGAAATTTAAGGGTTTTGAAAAATGGAATTTTGTCGGTTTCAAAACGCAAGCATCGTCTAAACTAGTTTACGTGTTTGGGTGGCTCTGGTACCATATAAGTAGACGCTTGTGCTCGTGCCTCTAGTTAGCGACCAAGGCGGAATACAAAACAAAAAATTTCAAGACAAGAGCACGAACTCCTACGATCTAGAATCGATTTCAAACACTAAACTAGTAAATTAGGAGTTAACTACTTAGTTAGTGGCTAGCTACCTTTGTAGTCGTGTTCTTCGTCTTCTATTCCACTTCTTAAGCTCCTAGGAACTCCGGAAACAAGCTTGGATGCCGATTTCCTTATCGAAGATGATCCACCCGAAGGAACCCTAACATAGGCTCTAACTTCACACTAAAAAGCTAAGTGAAGCAATTAGTAAACAAGACTTACTAGGAATTGGTCACTAGAAATATAGTAGTGTTTATCTATTTGTTTTATCTCTCTATTCTTTTTCTTTTCTTTATTTTCAAAACTCAAAAGAGGAAGAAGAAGAAGCTAATGGTGATGATGAAGCAAATGAGCTAGCATGGCCAAATAAAATCTTATCACTTCATTTTCTTTTTCTTCTTTCTTTTATGTTTGAATGGGTAGAATTGTGACTCACCATGTTGAGTCACAAGTCCACACCATTCTCATAAAATCAAGAAGAGATGAGAAGAGAAGAGAGAGCCACCTCATTTGTGTGTACACACACACGCACGCGTGCGCACACACACACATATATATATGTATGTATGTATGTATGTATATGTATATATTAATATATATACAAATACACTAATACAAGTATATGCTACAAATACATGCACCCGTATTCGTATCAAAATACATACACTGTATTCGTATAAAATGCGAATACCCGTATTTGTATTAAGATACAAATACTCATATTTATATCAAGACAAAAATACCCGTATTCATATAAATACCGTATTCATGTTAAAATACAAATACCGTAAAAGAGAGATACTAGAAGAGAGAGATAATATTAGCTTACATTTCATCCAAATGTGATAATCTGACTATCTTTCAAACCGGCTAGAGTTAACAAAATGTCCGATTAAAAGTACGTGTACAAAAACACGTATTTAATTGAAACTAAGTACGTATCAAAATACGTACGCTACATTGTTTTGCCTGAGCCGGGAAACCCTCTGTGTGGGACTTTAAAGACTCGATAATACACTGGTAGTGGATTTAACCACAAGCACGTAGCGGCACTAGCTATACGTAACGGCTACCCAGGTATTCAACGAAAAGAAAGTCGATAAGCAAACTCGTTCGTATCCTTACTGGGCCTGAAAGTAACAATCTCCGTACAGTCTAGTCTTTTCGTCTGAGAGTATCGTATATCGGGTCTAAAGATGTGGAAAACATCAAACCCCTAATAACCCGATAAGTCGTGTCGATATAGCTCAAAACCATCCCAAGAAAATACTGATCTCACAATCAGTAAATCTCAACTGCCTTGGCCAAGATCTTTTGGTGATGACCAATCGAACACTACGCGACATTGACTCCCTAAACCGGGAGAGATAAATCCCTTCTATCGCTCACTACCCCCAAGTTCTTCGGGACTGTACCCAACTAAAACCTGTTGCATGACTCTTTAAAGCCGTGATAGGATAGAAATCTAAGTACAGTGGAAACACATTCGAGACTGATGACGATGTCGGGTATAAAAACTAATTTGTACCTATGTCACCAGAAAACGGCTATCTAACGATAGCTATATTACCTTCTAGAAGTTCTCGGCGAATCCGTCCAGTGTAACTCAAAACCTAATGAGCACATGTATACTATCTTTGGTGTCGTACACCAATGGTTGCAGGACAGGCCACCTTCCCTTATAGAAATAAGAAACGTATACACTGATCTACTCCGGAGTATTGATGTTCTGTCTCGAAACTCCAATGACTAGGGACAATTTAAGGATGTGCTTATACACTACCTAGACCACACAAGTATGATCGTCATCGCAACTCTAGTAGTCAAGCAAAGATCCTATGGGCTTTACCAACATGTATTCGAGATACGTAATATAAATAGAACATATACATGTGTTAAGGTAAAAGACAAACCAGATAGCATACTATTATATCGAGTAAGACTGTCCTGTACATATATATCCCAAGTATGAACATGTAACATACAATCATGTACTATACAATAATGGTCTCTAAGGAATACATATCCAACAAGAACACATCCTCATGCATGGTACATGTAAAAAAATAAAAAGAGACTGATCTGAGAACATATTAATAAGTTTATGTTAAAGTGATTTGAAAATGATTTACTTTTATTGTTTAGTTTTTCCAAAAATAATATATAAGAAGACTTCAAACAAATTGAAAAGATTGCAAAGCCCCAAAATATAGAAAAAGGTTAAATAATTTTTAAACATTTAAAAATCCAAAAATTAAACTAAAAAGATACAGATTAAAAAAATATAGTTAATAATAGAAAAAAAGATTTGAAGAGACTTATTTTGATATAGATATAGATATAAATATAAATAGTATATGATGATAATAGTTTGATAGAAAATAATATCGACCAACATAAAATCGGGTTAATTTTTGGATGAATTTTTTAAGGAGAAATATGAAATATCTAATAGATTTGAGAGAGAAATATAAAATATGAAAAATTAAAGAGAATTTTTAAAATAAGAGAAAATTTGATGGGGGATATAAAAAACCTAAATAAAAATCTCAACTAACTCAATTTTATTTTAAAAAACTATTTTACAAAAAATTAAGAGAATTTTAAGATTTGAAAATTCAAGAATAAAAACTAAAAGATTTACAATGATTTGAAAAATATAAAAAGAAAAAATATTTGCAAATAATGGAATTGTGTAATGACTACTTTCTATGGGAGTTACTAGGCATGGACTGGTTAGGGACTTGTACGCTACTTTCGACTATAATCAAAGGAGGGTATTGTTCGAGATTCCCAATCACCGGCATTCATCGTCCTTTAAGATTCCAGTCAAGTTATCTCCTAACTTGCATTCCTTAGACCATCCTTCTTCCGCCTTTAAAACAAGTCGTACGATACTAGTAGCCCCGATCTTAGCCTTTGTAACTGCATTATCTTTATCTGTTCCTTACCCTTTTACCGTTTATCACTTGTTGGATTTCTCTTAATTTTTAAGTTCCAATCAATTCTTTTCCTTCTTGGTTGCATCCATAATTACCCCTTATATACATCCTTGAATTATTCTCATCGACTTCAAAAATTATCCTAAAAACCTTATGCCGGCCTTCAAATTATTAGACTCGGAACATCTCATCATTTTTGTTCTTCTACTTTTAATTCCCTCGCAATATATTCCAGTCGCACGCCTTCTTATCAATTAGAGCACTGATTAGTCTAAAAGATTGCACATTAGTATGAACATTTTCCCTAGCGACTTTTGTTAAGTACTTAAAGATATTTCTTGTAAATATAGAACATATGTGGGTTTATTTGTAAAAAGTTTATTATTATATGTTTCTACATTATATTTAACATAATGAGTGAAAATACATGCATATAATATTTATATAAAATATTAGTAATTAAAATATGCATATCATATCAAATATCTCTAACTATATTCTTAAGATTTAATATCATATAAAATGGTTAAGATAAAATCTCAAAAACACCAAATATTACTAACACTTTGATTTGAGATATTGTGCAAATATTAGATCAGGTCTGGAATCCAAGAGATTCGAGATGTCGGAATCAAATCTGCCGAAATATAGTAGCAAATCGTAAGATTTAGCAATGGCAGATATTCAGAGCATTATTATCAAAATCCAGATATCGAAGAGATCTCCAAATGTCAACAAAATACAGCACAAAAAATCCCAGAACTTGATCCCACCATGTCGCCGCGGTTGGACAGCCAAACTACCATATTCGCGGCGGATCCGCGGCCTCTTGATGGTCTAGGATTTAAGATTTTATGGGTAGGATTTTAACAGCATATATTATTATATGGAATCTAGGGTTTCTGTCTATGGTGACTATAAATAGGACCGAGTGCTTCACGTCTAAAATCATCAAACCGAAGTGATCAAGAGGTCTAAAGCGATCCACGCAACCAGGTGATCATCAGCTAGTCATACCCTCCAACAAGAGAGAGAGCGAGAGAAAAATTAGGGTTCTTTGTAATCTACTTTGTATGGAAAGTTGTATGCAATAGTTGATCAATAAAGGTAGTCTTTTTATTAGTCTTTCCGCATTTTATTTCTGCTTCTTAATCATTTTTTCTTCTTCATCTTGTCTTCTATCTCAAACAATGAGTGAGTATGTCACGACCCGAGAATTCGACTCGTGACCGGCACTTAACCACGCAACGTCTACAGGCGCAACGCGGCTAAGTAAGCCGAACCCAGAAATCAAAACCAATAAATATAGAGTGATTTAAAACATTTTGTAAAAAAAACAATCGTACATGTCCGAAAAACTTCCTTTTTTTTTAGTAGAAATCCTTTTTAAGTTCAATAGTTATAAGTTTTATAGTTTTGGTAACATTTCCCTTTTTAAAACATTAGCCCCGAAAGTCGGGTAAAAGCAAGGTGTAGCAGAAATAATAAGTGACATGAATAAAGCATCACAATATGATATACGACGCCGTAGCGAAGAATACACAGTAAAACAAGGACAATATCATAAAAGATGAGACTGCATAAAGTAAAGTCGGCTCACATGCGAGCTCGACACCAGAAAATAAAACCATACATATCGTCCTCACAACTGTCTCTAAGTCAATACAGAAAGTAGATGGAGAATACTAGATATATCAATATACAACTGAAAGATAACAGATACCATACGAAACCCACCTAAACAGCAAAAAGGCTATCTCTGCTCAAAAGGGGTATCTGTGCCAAAAGATGCGATAACAGCCAGCCGTGACTACTCCCAAGGGCAACCTGCAAACACTGTGGCACAACGGGGGTGAGTTGCCAACTCGTGAATAGAGATAACATATAAAGGTGATCGCAAGCATGCACATATAGCGTGGCTCTACTAATGCCAGCAGATGACATCAATGCATGTCAACAGTAGATACAATAGTAATGCATGTACTCTAACAGGTAAATGCCACAGGATGAGATGTGTAGTAATCAATACTGAGTATGGGATAAATAATATCTACATGGACCATGTCAACATGGAAAATAATGATCGGTGCCTCAAACTGCACCCAAATCCCACATATACTCAGGCGCCGGCACACCCATCGGCCCTCAAATCCTGTATATCTCGGAGGAATCACGAGTGCCCAACATCGGCACCCAAAACATCATAAAATACTCGTGTCCAGCATCGACACGTAAATCCTCGAATATCGGGCGCCGTCAATTCGGACCGGCCCCACGGGGTCTGTCTGCGGTATCGGCCCTTGGCCCCGGCAGCACGGATCATCCCGCATCCATCACTCGACTCTGGTCAGTATCCTCCGGACAACTGCCAGGTCCAACCAATCACCGGTAGGTACTCGCCCGCCTCCAGGCTCAATCGGCAAATCCCATCGATCATCTCGCCGAGGGGAACCATACCGGGCCCACCACGAACCCGTAAACGGAACATCCACTCCTCGAATCGGGTTTCAAGCACACGTCTCAGCACCGAGAAAACGCATGGTGGACACACCAAAATATCATATCACGAGGTACCGGGTTTTTCAAATAGCATATCTTTCCTTAAATAATTCCACGGTCCTCAAAACAGAAATCACATGAAAATCCAATACCAATAGTAAATCCAATGCGAGGTACAATATACATCAATCCATGGTATGGGTATAAGGGGGAAAACCGCTTTTTAAAGTAATTTCATTTCCGGTTTTAAAAGATGTCATGCGGCTCCCAATATACATGAAAATCATATCAAATCACACATGAAGCGAACTCTAGCAATATAATCATGGCAGCTCTACAGTGAGTGTGGCATGGCAGTTACTAACGGTGTGTGTGTAGCATGTAAATAGTGCCCGTGCAGCATAAACCGTTAGTAATGGTGCGGTGTTCTATCAGTTCTAAGCAATATATATATCAACACAGCAGAGAATGCAATATGCGATGACAATCTATGGGATGCATGCAACATATAATAATAAAGTCCTATCAGCCCTGACGCATAACGCCATGCGGGCGATATCCCCGTAGATGTGAAATCTACTCACAGTGTCTTGCGCTAAGTGTATCCAACCACTTGCTTGCCCTTCTTCACAGCGTCCGTCTCACTGGCCTGCGAACCAAGAATCACATACACATATCACACATAAGCTTAATTTACAAAAACGCAACACTATAATCCAACAAGAAACCCATGTCGCAAACCAATCGCGCGTGTGCGCGATACGCTAAAACGTGTAATCACGCGCCACGAAACTACCCCGACGCGCCGCGATACGCAGAAACCCAAACCTACTTCACGTATCGCGCGTGTCGCGAAGGTTTAGAAAACGGGAAAATAGGTATTTGGTCCCAGATTTTTCTACAGAACCAAACTCCTAAAAATATATATACCAAAACACTACACACAATGGCAGACACCCACTGGACCAAACCCTAACCCAAACCCTACCCATCTGGCCGCAATTGGCGGCCAGAATGAGGAAATTGGCGGCCTACTGTAGCAGTATGGGGGTCGGGTTTCACCTGTGGTATCAGCTCTACTCCACTACACTACAGTCTTCCCAAAATCATTCTGCACTCACCGGGTCAATAGCAGTTCCAGAAAACTCACATTTTGCCCAAATACGACATTTGCATCAAATATGAAACTGGTGGTATTTTAGTGTAATCGGGGTTGGACTAGGTTACAATGGCCTCAACAGACCTCAATCATCCTACTCGAACCAACTTACATCCTATAAGCACAAAGTTCCTATTAAACATCCCATATCGCACTAAAACGCACCAATATCCATTAACCGATGCAAATCTACACTAACCAAGCTAACTAGGGACTAAGTTAGGAAATATACCTCATACTTAACCCTAGGAAGCTGGAGGAAGGTGGAGAAGTGGAGGGAAGAGGCTGCACTTGCTGTTGGTGCTCACTGCAGCTGCTGCTGAACTTTGCTGCTGCTGTTGCTGCTTCTTTCTGCTGCTGCTGTTGCTTCTTCTCCTGCTGCTGCTGCTTCAGGAGCTGGGGTTCTGGGCTGAAGGTAAGTGTGTGGGTGTGTGTGAGTGAGTGTGAGAGTTTGAGAGAAAATACAAGCAAAATGAGAGGCTACAATCATCACACAAAAGTCACCCCCCCCTCTCTCTCACTTCATTTAATGCAAGCATGGCCTAAAGCCATGATGCATTCTCTCCCTCTCACACAAGTCAACACTAAATCTAAAATTCAAATTAAAGCAACCTTTTTAATTAGCTAATTAAACTTACTTTAAACCCAAAGGACTTAATCCTAAAATTAACCCACCATGGTTAATAATTATTGTATTTACTTAATTTAAAAACCCTAGTTTACATGCACATATGTGTGCAAGCCTAAGAAAATTTTGGAAAAATATTTATTAGATTAGGAAAAATATTTAAAACACAATTTGGTAAACTTTTTATTAAAAACCATTATTTAATTATAATTATTCACTAACCCTTATCCTAAGGTGTTACAATCTCTCCCCCTTAAAGAAATTCGTCCCCGAATTTCAAAAATCTAACTAAGGTTACGTTCAAAAAGATGGGGATATGTCTTCATCATTTCGCTTTCGGTCTCCCAAGTGACCTCTTCACGGTTCTGACCACGCCAAAGTACCTTAAATGATGGAATGTCCTTCGATCTCAGTTTCTTCACTTGTCGATCCAAGATCATCACCGGCTGCTCTGCATAGGAAAGGTCACGCTCAAGCTGGATCGTCGGATGCTGAATCGCATGCGAAGGATCATGTAGATATCTGCGGAGCATCGAAACATGGAATACGGGGTGCACGTCTGGAAAGCTGGGCGGAAGGGCTAACCGGTAAGCTACTGCACCGACACGCTCGAGGATCTCGAAGGGGCCCACATACCTGGGACTGAGTTTCCCCTTCTTCCCAAACCTCATCACACCTTTCATTGGGGAGACCCTCAAGAAAACATGATCACCAACAGAAAACTCAAGTCTGCGTCGTCGACGGTCTGCATAAGCCCTCTGCCTACTCTGGGCTGCTCTCATCCTATCGC
Organism: Agapanthus africanus; assembly: GCA_030015575.1. NCBI lineage: Eukaryota > Viridiplantae > Streptophyta > Magnoliopsida > Asparagales > Amaryllidaceae > Agapanthus > Agapanthus africanus. The sequence continues at coordinate 700,211,335 of CM057339.1, read as the reverse complement.
GAATCAACTGGATCTTCGCTGTCGTCTCCTCAACGATCTGTGGTCCTAAGATACTGCTCTCACTGAGCTATGTCCAACAAGTAGGTGACCTGCATCTCCTCCCATAAAGAGCCTCAAAAGGTGCCATCTGAATAGTCTCCTGGTAGCTGTTATTGTAGGAGAACTTTACTAAGGGCAAATGATGATCCCAGCTACCTCCGAAATCTAGTACACAAGCTCTGAGCATGTCCTCGAGAGTCTGGATGGTCCGCTCTGACTGTCCGTCGGTCTGCGGATGAAATGCCGTGCTAAAACTCAAGCGAGTGCCCAAAGCCTCCTGAAGCCTCTGCCATAGTCTACTGGTAAACTGGGTGCCTCTGTCGGACACAATGCACGTCGGGACTCCGTGTAGTCGCACTATCTCGTCAATATAGATCTGGGCATACTGAGTAAATCTGAAAGTCGTCTTCACCGGTAAGAAGTGAGCCGCTTTCGTCAAACGATCCACGATCACCCAGATGGAGTCATACCCCCTACTAGTCCTGGGTAGACCCACCACGAAATCCATCGAAATCTGTTCCCATTTCCACTCTGGAATGGGTAACGGCTGTAGCTCTCCCGCGGGCCTCTGGTGCTCAGCCTTGACTTGCTGACAAGTCAGGCATCTCGATACAAAATCTGCAATGTCCCTCTTCATTCCGTCCCACCAGTAAACATCTCTCATATCATGATACATCTTGGTGGAACCGGGATGGACGCTATACACCGATCGATGTGCCTCCTCAAGAATCTCACGCCTCAGTCCCTCAGCATCAGGTACGCACAGTCTGACTCCAAACCGTAGTATCCCCTGATCATCGATCACGAACTCGGAAAATCGGTCCTGTCCCATCTGTGCCATGATCTCTGAACATCGGTCATCACTGAGCTGCGCCTCACGTATACGATCGATCAACTATGGGCGTGCACGGACATGCGCTATCTGTCCTCCAATCGACGTGAACTCGAACTGTACTCGACTGTCGCATAATATCTGCCAGTCTGCCGATGACTGCTCCTGTACTGCGCTCAAACAAGATAAACTACTCCCGGGCCTCCTGCTCAAAGCATCCGCCACCATATTTGCCTTGCCCGGGTGATATAAGATCTCGCAGTCGTAATCCTTCACTAACTCCATCCATCGACGCTGTCGAAGGTTCAGGTCCCGCTGCTGGAATATGTATTTCAGACTTTTGTGATCCGTAAATATCTGGCACGACTCGCCGTATAGGTAGTGTCGCCAGATCTTAAGTGCGAAGACTACTGCTGCCATCTCCAAATCATGAGTGGGGTAGTTCTGCTCGTGCTTCTTCAATTGTCGCGAGGCATACACGATCACCCTATCATGCTGCATCAGAACGCATCCCAATCCCACTCGAGAAGCATCACAAAAGACCGCAAATCCGCCCGATCCGGAAGGTAAAGATAACACCGGTGCCGTCGTCAGCCGTGTCCGTAACTGCTGAAAACTGTGCTCGCACTCATCCGTCCAATCGAAGGGAACTCCTTTCCGGGTCAACCCGGTCAACGGTGTAGCAATACGTGAGAAGTCCTGCACAAAACGCCTGTAATAACCGGCCAATCCCAAAAAGCTGCGAATCTCCGTCACTGATGTGGGTCTGGGCCAACGCTGAACGGCCTCGATCTTCCTCGGGTCAACGCATATACCGTCTCGTGAAATCACGTGACCCAAGAAATCTACGCTGTCCAGCCAAAAAGCACACTTGGAGAATTTCGCATAAAGCTGGTGCTCCCTCAATGTCTGCAATGTAATCCGCAGGTGCTGCTCGTGCTCATCACTACTCCGGGAATACACCAAGATATCGTCGATGAAGACTATGATGAACAGATCCAAATAAGGCCGGAAAATACGGTTCATCAAATCCATGAAGGCTGCTGGCGCATTGGTGAGTCCGAACGACATCACCAAAAACTCGTAATGGCCGTAGCGCGTACGGAAGGCTGTCCGGGGAATGTCTTCCTGTCGAACCCGCAACTGATGATAGCCCGATCGTAAATCGATCCTCGAAAAGTACCCTGCCCCCTGAAGCTGGTCGAACAAATCGTCGATACGCGGCAAAGGATACCTGTTCCGCACTGTCACCCTGTTCAACTGGCGGTAGTCGATACAAAGACGCAAACTGCCATCCTTCTTCTTGACGAACAGGACTGGAGCACCCCAAGGAGAAACACTGGGTCGAATAAGTCCCTTGTCCAGCAAATCCTGTAACTGACCCTTCAGCTCACGAAGTTCCGCCGGGGCCATCCGATAGGGCGGTATAGAAATAGGCCCCGAACCAGGAACCAAATCAATACAGAAAGAAATGTCGCGCTCGGGCGGCAACCCAGGAAGCTCGTCAGGGAACACATCAGGAAACTCGCTAACAACTGGAACCTGATCCAATGGAACCTCTGTAGCGCGAGCATCGCAAACATAGGCGAGAAATCCCTGACATCCCTTCCTCAAAAGCTATCCAGCGCGAAAAGAAGAAATCACACTGTGAGGGGCGACACCACGGTCCCCCAACACAACAAAAACCGACTCACCGGGAAAGCAGAATCTAACTGTCTTCTCACGGCAGTCCACAGAAGCATAGCACGTGGCTAACCAATCCATGCCCAAAAGAACGTCGAAGTCCAACATCTCCAGAAGGATCAAGTCGACAGGCAACTCTCTCTCGCCAATACAGACGATACAGGATCGGAACACGTGCCTAGCCACAAACGACTCTCCCACAGGAGTAGTCACCACAAGCGGCTGATCAAGTAAGCCGGACTCTCTACCCAAACTCGGCACGAAGTGTGTGGATACGTACGAGTGTGTGGATCCGGGATCGAACAGTACATGTGCATCAACCGAACATACAGGAAGGATACCTGAAACCACTGCATTGGACGCCTGCGCGTCCTGATGTGTCAAAGCAAAGACCCTCGCCTGTCCACCACCTGTAACTGACTGACCTCGGCCTCGGTCATCTCGTCCTCTCTGAGCAACTCCTCCACGCCCACGACCTCTCTGTGCATAAGTCTGGCGCGGAGCAACGGTAGGCGCAACGGGCAACGCCCTCTGGGGTGGTGAAGGTGGTAAGGTAACATGCGGTGCTGCCGCCTCCCTCCGGTGTGTCTCTGGACAATCTCGAACGAGGTGAAGTAGGCTGCCACATCTGTAGCAACCCCGCGGCGACTGCTGACCTTCCTGGGGATACGAACTAAACATCCGGCCTCGTCCCGAATCTCTGCTACCCCTCGTACCGGGACGATACCTTTCGCGGCGTCTGAATGACTGCCTCCGTGCGGAAATACTGGTACGAACTCTCTTCGGCTCTGGAAGTACCGAAGTCTCAACAAGGTGCTCCTCGACCACTAGGGCTGCGTCTACAGCTGCTGCATAGGTCTCGTAGTGCTGCGCGCTGATCGCGAGGAACACTGGTGAAAGCAAGCCTCGAACAAATCTCCGGACTCGCAACTCCTCGGTGGCCACTAAATGTGGGGCGTAGACTGCTAGCTCTGCAAACAGTACGTCATACTCTGCCACTGTCATCCCTGGCGTCTGGCGCAAAGACTCAAACCTGCGTGCTCGGGCATCTCTAACACTCCGGGGAAGGAAACGGGTTAGAAATACGGTCACGAACTCCGTCCAGGTCATAGGAGGAAGACCTGCTGCTCTGCCCTTCTCCACTGAATCACACCATTTCTACGCAAGACCTTCCAGGCGAAAGCTCGCGAACTCAACCCATCTCGCATCTGCACATCTGAGGGAACGGCATATCCTGGCCATCCTGTCGATGAAAGACTGTGGGTCCTCGGCTGTATCGGTGCCTGTGAAAACTGGAGGCTTCAGCCTCATGAACTCTGATAGCGATACTGTAATCACCTCCGTGGCTGCAGGGGCAACTGGCTGTGCGGTAGGCACCATCGCGGTCTCTGGAACTGGTGGAGCTACCTCTGGTCGCTGCGCTCGAAGCGTCTCAACTAGCGATCCTATCATCTGGCGCATCTCCTGCATACCAGCCCCTAACGAGGCGATCTGCTCTGTCACGGCAGGAACAGCCTGCTCGGGTACAACCGGCGTACTGCCCGGATCAGTCCTCGTCTCGGACGAGTCAACACGAATCTCGGCTCTCGAGGCCGCTCTCTGTGCCCTCGTAGTCTTAGGCGGCATAATAGCTGAAAGAAAATTTGGATTCGATAAGAACACGGAAATCGAATCACAAGAATATAAGGAGGGATCAAATCAATAAGTCCTAAGGTCGCGTAGGCGGAGTACCGTGTCGTGAGTATGCCGCGGAACATACGCACGCTACGCTACCCTGCTGCAGCTACCTACTCCATCATACCAGGGTCATCCTACACTCCGAAGGTAAAACCTACGCTCTAATACCAACTTTGTCATGACCCGAGAATTCGACTCGTGACCGGCACTTAACCACGCAACGTCTACAGGCGCAACGCGGCTAAGTAAGCCGAACCCAGAAATCAAAACCAATAAATATAGAGTGATTTAAAACATTTTGTAAAAAAAAACAATCGTACATGTCCGAAAAACTTCCTTTTTTTTTAGTAGAAATCCTTTTTAAGTTCAATAGTTATAAGTTTTATAGTTTTGGTAACATTTCCCTTTTTAAAACATTAGCCCTGAAAGTCGGGTAAAAGCAAGGTGTAGCAGAAATAATAAGTGACATGAATAAAGCATCACAATATGATATACGACGCCGTAGCGAAGAATACACAGTAAAACAAGGACAATATCATAAAAGATGAGACTGCATAAAGTAAAGTCGGCTCACATGCGAGCTCGACACCAGAAAATAAAACCATACATATCGTCCTCACAACTGTCTCTAAGTCAATACAAAAAGTAGATGGAGAATACTAGATACATCAATATACAACTGAAAGATAACAGATACCATACGAAACCCACCTAAACAGCAAAAAGGCTATCTCTGCTCAAAAGGGGTATCTGTGCCAAAAGATGCGATAACAGCCAGCCGTGACTACTCCCAAGGGCAACCTGCAAACACTGTGGCACAACGGGGGTGAGTTGCCAACTCGTGAATAGAGATAACATATAAAGGTGATCGCAAGCATGCACATATAGCGTGGCTCTACTAATGCCAGCAGATGACATCAATGCATGTCAACAGTGGATACAATAGTAATGCATGTACTCTAACAGGTAAATGCCACAGGATGAGATGTGTAGTAATCAATACTGAGTATGGGATAAATAATATCTACATGGACCATGTCAACATGGAAAATAATGATCGGTGCCTCAAACTGCACCCAAATCCCACATATACTCAGGCGCCGGCACACCCATCGGCCCTCAAATCCTGTATATCTCGGAGGAATCACGAGTGCCCAACATCGGCACCCAAAACATCATAAAATACTCGTGTCCAGCATCGACACGTAAATCCTCGAATATCGGGCGCCGTCAATCCGGACCGGCCCCACGGGGTCTGTCTGCGGTATCGGCCCTCGGCCCTGGCAGCACGGATCATCCCGCATCCATCACTCGACTCTGGTCAGTATCCTCCGGACAACTGCCAGGTCCAACCAATCACCGGTAGGTACTCGCCCGCCTCCAGGCTCAATCGACAAATCCCATCGATCATCTCGCCGAAGGGAACCATACCGGGCCCACCACGAACCCGTAAACGGAACATCCACTCCTCGAATCGGGTTTCAAGCACACGTCTCAGCACCGAGAAAATGCGTGGTGGACACACCAAAATATCATATCACGAGGTACCGGGTTTTTCAAATAGCATATCATTCCTTAAATAATTCCACGGTCCTCAAAACAGAAATCACATGAAAATCCAATACCAATAGTAAATCCAATGCGAGGTACAATATACATCAATCCATGATTAAGGGGGAAAACCGCTTTTTAAAGTAGTTTCATTTCCGGTTTTAAAAGATGTCATGCGGCTCCCAATATACATGAAAATCATATCAAATCACACATGAAGCGAACTCTAGCAATATAATCATGGCAGCTCTACAGTTAGTGTGGCATGGCAGTTACTAACGGTGTGTGTGTAGCATGTAAATAGTGCCCGTGCAGCATAAACCGTTAGTAATGGTGCGGTGTTCTATCAGTTCTAAGCAATATATATATCAACACAGCAGAGAATGCAATATGCGATGACAATCTATGGGATGCATGCAACATATAATAATAAAGTCCTATCAGCCCTGACGCATAACGCCATGCGGGCGATATCCCCGTAGATGTGAAATCTACTCACAGTGTCTTGCGCTAAGTGTATCCAACCACTTGCTTGCCCTTCTTCGCAGCGTCCGTCTCACTGGCCTGCGAACCTAGAATCACATACACATATCACACATAAGCTTAATTTACAAAAACGCAACACAATAATCCAACAAGAAACCCATGTCGCAAACCAATCGCGCGTGTGCGCGATACGCTAAAACGTGTAATCACGCGCCACGAAACTACCCCGACGCGCCGCGATACGCAGAAACCCAAACCTACTTCACGTATCGCGCGTGTCGCGAAGGTTTAGAAAACGGTAAAATAGGTATTTGGTCCCAGATTTTTCTACAGAACCAAACTCCCAAAAATATATATACCAAAACACTACACACAATGGCAGACACCCACTGGACCAAACCCTAACCCAAACCCTACCCATCTGGCCGCAATTGGCGGCCAGAATGAGGAAATTGGCGGCCTACTGTAGCAGTATGGGGGTCGGGTTTCACCTGTGGTATCAGCTCTACTCCACTACACTACAGTCTTCCCAAAATCATTCTGCACTCACCGGGTCAATAGCAGTTCCAGAAAACTCACATTTTGCCCAAATACGACATTTGCATCAAATATGAAACTGGTGGTATTTTAGTGTAATCGGGGTTGGACTAGGTTACAATGGCCTCAACAGACCTCAATCATCCTACTGGAACCAACTTACATCCTATAAGCACAAAGTTCCTATTAAACATCCCATATCGCACTAAAACGCACCAATATCCATTAACCGATGCAAATCTACACTAACCAAGCTAACTAGGGACTAAGTTAGGAAATATACCTCATACTTAACCCTAGGAAGCTGGAGGAAGGTGGAGAAGTGGAGGGAAGAGGCTGCACTTGCTGTTGGTGCTCACTGCTGCTGCTGCTGAACTTTGCTGCTTCTTTCTGCTGCTGCTGTTGCTTCTTCTCCTGCTGCTGCTGAGTGCTTGCTGCTGCTGCTTCAGGAGCTGGGGTTCTGGGCTGAAGGTAAGTGTGTGGGTGTGTGTGAGTGAGTATGAGAGTTTGAGAGAAAATACAAGGAAAATGAGAGGCTACAATCATCACACAAAAGTCACCCCCCCCCCCTCTCTCACTTCATTTAATGCAAGCATGGCCTAAAGCCATGATGCATTCTCTCCCTCTCACACAAGTCAACACTAAATCTAAAATTCAAATTAAAGCAACCTTTTTAATTAGCTAATTAAACTTACTTTAAACCCAAAGGACTTAATCCTAAAATTAACCCACCATGGTTAATAATTATTGTATTTACTTAATTTAAAAACCCTAGTTTACATGCACATATGTGTGCAAGCCTAGGAAAATTTTGGAAAAATATTTATTAGATTAGGAAAAATATTTAAAACACAATTTGGTAAACTTTTTATTAAAAACCATTATTTAATTATAATTATTCACTAACCCTTATCCTAAGGTGTTACAGAGTAATTCATTGCTTGCTAGGGTTCGTAGGACAGGGTAGATCAATGGATGATAAAATTATTTAACTTCTTTTAAACATTTTAAAGTTTATAAACTTTAATAAAATAAATGTTAACATCCTTTTCGAGCGCGCTACAAATTCATTGATAGTCACGACCACGATTCGAGATCCATTTAACACTTGTTTTGTTATTGGCTAGACATAAATAGAGATCAATATAAGGACAAGGGTTAATAGTGGGGAAACCCTAGTTTCTTCCAAAAACCCTAATCTATATTCATCCCTATCAATCTAGTTTTAAACTATTAAAAGATAAAAGATGTCATTTTTAATCATTCATCCATTGCTACCAAATCCTATAAACCCTACAAGCCCTTCCCTTATAAACTTTACATCCGTTCAAATTAGATTACAACCAATCAACCAATTTTCAATCAACTCGTCTAAAGCAAGATAAAGATTCAAGTTTCCCTGCGGACAACCCGTACTCATCACGACCAGCTATTAGCGACATCGTCCTGATTGCGGTTACTTTACTAAACACTTCTTTAAAATAGATCAATCAAATGGCACCGTTGCCGGGAAAACGGCTGTAATTTTTTCTCGCTGTTCGGGTTGAATTTTTATTAATCCACACCATAAAAGAGAATCAAAACCGCATATTGTTGTTGGAGATAGTGCCCTCAGAGTCAATTATTGGATCACAGGCACGTGATTGCAATGATTGAGGGAGGACCTATGCCGGTAGGACAGTCTTACTCAAGATGATAGTATACTATCTGGTTTATCTTTATCATCATGTACTGCTTTAGGTGACCTCACAGGTCACTATTGCGCGTTGATAGAGCCCTTAGGATTCTTGCTTGACGGCCAGCAGTATGATGGCGATTATATACGTGGGAGCTGGGGTCTATAAGCACATCCTTAAAAGGTCCCTAGTCGTGGGAGTTTTCGAGACAGGGCATCGATACTCCAGAGTAGACTAGTGTATACAGTCGAGACCCCGACGAGGGGCAGTGGCCGGTCTCACAAGCCATTGGTGTCAGTTGGTTCACCTAAGATGTATACAGGTGCTCATTGGGTTATGAGTACACCGGACAGGACTCGCCGGGGACATGCTAGTTGGTTTTATACCTGACGTCGGATAGCAGTTCCCTGGTGACATGTGTACGGGTTAGTTCATCGACCTGAGATCGTCATTTGTCTCGTGTGAGTTCCCACTGTACTTTGATTACTACCCTACAACGGCTCAAAGGAGTCGTGCAAACAGGTTTTAGTTGGGTACAGTCCCGAGCCATATGGAGGCAGTGAGCGGATCTGCAGGGGTTCGTCTCTCTCGGTATTGGGGGTGAGGTCGCGCTGTGTCTAGGAGAGCTATTACACGAAGTCCTTGGCCAAGGCAGGAGATTTACTGGTAGTTATTCCAGTAATATCTCAAGGTGTTCTGGGCTACACTCCGACACGACTTGTACCGCTTTTGGGGGTCTGACTTTTACCAACCCCCTAGGCCCACCATGCGATGCTCATAGACGAACGGACCGGACTGTACGGATATTGTCACTGACAGGCTCAGTAGGGTGTCAGGATGAGTTCGCTCATCGACTTCCCTTTTGGTCAATACCTGGTAGCCCGTTACATACGGCTAATACCTCTGACGTGCTAGTGGTTAAATCCGCAGCCAAGATATTGATGAGTCTTTAGAGTCCCTCACAAACAGTTTCTCAAGTTTCGGGCGAAACGCTGTAGAGGCCGTATGGATATATGGCAGGGTTCGATCATATATGTGCGGTATTGCACGGATCATGATCGGACGGATAATACTAGCAGGCTTTGGTTTAAGCCGGATCCTAGTATTGTACAGTGTAGATTTTGTCTCATTGCATTTGTATTCGGTAGGAATACAAATGCGGGTATGTATATACAGTCGTGGGGTTATCCAGTAATTTGTTACCGGATCGCTTTTTGAAGTTGCCAGTTTGTATTCCGTTTCGGCCATTTTCCTTTCTATCTTTCTTTGGCTGAATTTTCCATGGAGGGGCTTATTTGCAAATGTGCAAATTAGCAAAGTGGAGGGTGTTTTTTGTAAGTGGTTGCTTCATGATGGTTCTAGATTGACTTTGACTTCCTTTGTTCGTCATGACTTGCTTTATGGAGATGGGATTGAAAAAGACTTTGGAAAAGACTTTTTTCATGATGATCACTCATTTTCTCTTTTGCATTATTCTTTTCTCTCTCCCCCTTCACAACACATGGCCGGCCACATAAGGGAATGGGGCTGTCAAAGATTTGGGTGGGGAAAATATGGTTCTCATATTTTTCTTGGCTTGGAAAAAAAACTCCTTACCCTCTCCAAAGTTCATTTCTCCTCCACTCTAAAAATGGCAACTTCATAAACCCCCTCGAGACATAGCATTCTACACTTAGCCTACAGCAATCTTGGACACGTCGGCTTGCCAACTTCGTGTCCGAGTTACCTCAGTCCAGAGATGGGAGCCCGTAAAAAGACTCGGCGATGTGGTGCCCTTTCCGACGAGGAGATCAAGACCGGAGATTCCGCGAGGAGCTTGGGATGGAGGCCGAAGACCGAAGGACACGGATCACTCGGTATAGCTCTCTACCCTTTCTCTAGTTAGCTAGTAGTAGGTTAATGGTCCGATCCAGATTTATAGTCCGCGGTAACGCCGGTTTCTGTTTAAAGAAAAGTTTTTGTTTCCGCATTTTGTCCTCGGACAGACGGCCGGGGCGCTACCGTTTACTTACATGGTATCAGAGACACGCCATTAACCTTTTCTAGCTTGCTCTAACGTGTTTAGAACTTCGATCGAACAAAAATTCCGAAAACCCGATTTCAAATTTGACAGTTTCTGTCGATTTTCATTTGTGCTCGAAAAATTATTTGGTATATTGTAGAAAATCGTGCAGGCTGTTATAAGAATACTGTAGAAATTTGGTTGCATGAAGTCACTGTATCACCGCGGAACCGCGGCCGTAACCCCCTTTTTGCCGCGGTTCCGCCGCAGAATAGTGAAGTCACTGCACCATTTTTGCTGCAGTGATTCCTGAGTTTAAAATGGGTTTTTTGGTATATTCTGTCTGGGCCCAGATTCATTTTAAGTGCTACAGTTGTGCTTGGGGCCCACTTCGGAAAATTTAGTCGATCGAAAATTTTAAACATGTTAGTTCATAGTATTTACATTATATCTGCAACCGTGAATGTCCTTTGATCGGTAAATCCTGTCTAACTGCTATAGCCCTTTTAGACGGATTTGCGAACGTGACATTCACGTTGATGTTCTGTGTTGTGCTGTGATGTTGCGGATTTGTCGTGGTGGATAGCCTGGATGCAATGTTAGTACAGTTTGGTTGTATATGTACATTTGATATTGCGAGGCGAGCGTCCGACATGTGGACTGCCGTTACTGCCTGTTTGTATATTATTCTTTTAGGGCACGACCGGGCTGAGGTCGATATACCCGTTGTATATTTTACTTTCTGTACTAGGATTACCCCGCGGTGGGGTGCACGGATAGCCGGGTTCTAGAGGGCAACGGGCCCGCATCTCATGGCTTTGAGACGGAGGGGCCTTTACTCTAGAATTGGCGGGGTATTCGCCGCACTCGAAGGGGGTATAGGTTGACCCAAGGAGGGGTGCTCAAGTTACCGGATTCCGTGAAGTGCTGGGTGGTCCATTCACGTTGTTGAAGGGGGCTGCCTCGCTTCAGGTTTTGGCGGGTAACTTGTCGCGCCCGTAGGGGTTTAGGATTTCATTGCACAGGCAATCCACACGACCAGGGGAACGTCGGGTTACAGTAGCGGCTCTATGAAACCCGGGGATCCTAGATATCTGTATAGTTCTGTGATACTTATTACATTTCTGTGGTGTTGCATTTTATCACGCCTTGAGCGAATATTATATATTGATATATATACTAGTAGATATTGTATATGTTTTACACCCGCGCTAGTCCAGTCCCCGCTCTGTCGTTAGTTAAGTAACCTAACGGGTGATGACGGGACCCAGTGGCGAATGCAGATAGCATATACGTACATCATTATTTTCGTTCTTTATTGGTGTGATCAATTGATGGGACTGCGTTGATTCGGATCAATGCAAGCTTAACAAACCTATTCTGATGTTGTTGGAACATTTTTCAAAAAGCTGTTATTGCAAGGACGTTCTCTTTTGTTTTGCACGGTGGTATTCGGTTATGAATATCCAGCACCTCAGTCGACGAGGCAAGGGCAGAAATCCCTTCACCGGGAGTGACCCCTTGGACAGAAGTTTGCGTCAGGGTAATAACATCACTATAGCCGATTACTTTTTGCTTTGCATCGTGGTATTCAGTTGGAATATCCTGCACCTCATTCTATGGGGAAAGAGCCGAGATCCCTTCACCGGGAGTGACCTCTTTAGCAAAGGTTTTCGTCACTATATTTTTATAAAAAACTATCCGGTTCCTTCAACGATATCAAGTTCATTACGTTAAAGGTTTTTCGCCAAAAATCATTCGTAGCGCTCCGTCATTTCAGACGGGTAGCACGTAGTATTCATGCTATGTTTGTTGGCCAAAGTCAAGGCATAGTGTATGGTAGCTATTTGTTACTTTTCTGCAGTATAGATAGATGCGTTGATTTGGGACAGTCGTACTGCCTTGTTGGCCAAAGTCAAGGATAGGTACGGGTGGGTTCAAATTAACCTGGAAAATGACGGGTAGAACTTGACATGTGACTTATGATTTGTTAGCCAAAGTCAAGGTCATAAGAGCATGGGGTAAAAATCACATCGGGGGTTTCTAAAGAAACTGAAACTTGCCAGATATGCGCATACCTTCTGGAGTGTGATAACGTGAGTGGATTCCGTCACGTTGTCATGCGATGATAGTTGGATCCCGATTCCCACTGATGAGTTGGTTTACTCCTCGGGTGATCCCGACTAATTCTTCTTTCAGGTTTGGAGGAGAATTTGACGTTACAGTGGGAGGTTTCCTGATTGGATAAAGTGATAACCATTCTGCTCTAGGTTAGAGTGCACGCTGAGTGTTTCTTTTCTCTCTCTCTTTGGCAGTGACCATGGCCCGACCCTTGACTATGACTCAGTGACCAAGATTAACCAAACCTTCTTAAAACACTGGCTTTTGGATTGTCAGAGTTGCATACCTCATTGCCACTCCTACTCTTACCCTTTTCTCCAGGACACCCCGTATTATTACGAACATCCACTTCCATTGGATAAAACCATCGTATGGTTATATACGAACTCGGAGGAACTTATTCCAGAATTCGAGGTTGGTTTCCGGTTCTGGAGAAAACGAATAGGACTATTCAGTTGTCTTTTCCTTTTACCTTCTCTCAGGTTGCGAGTGCTCCTTGGATTAGGGGATAGTACACCTATTACGCAAATTGGATAGTCTTCTTCCAAACCATAGGCAGGTGCCGAACGGTAGGGAATAAAGAAAACCAATTAGCCTAACGAAGGTGTCCAGAAGGTATTAAGTGAAGACAAATAAATGGATTAGTAAGAGGGAAGAGTAAATTGCGACTACTATTCACGACCAAACCAAGTATTTCTTCGCCAATCCTACATCACCTTTGTATTTCTCCAGAACACTCCGTATCACTACGAAAATCCACAGTTATTTGGATACTCCATCGTATGGTTATATACGAACTCGAAGGAACTTGTTCCAGTTCGGGGACGGATTCTGGTTCAGGAGAAATAGGAATAAGGTTTATTCAGTTGTCTTTTATCTTTACCTTCTCTCGCGTTGCGAGTGCTCCTAAGATTACGACAGTACACCCATTATGCTTATTGGATAGTCTTCTTCCAAATCATAGGCTGGTGCCGAACGGTAGGGAAGGAAGAAAACCATTTAGCCTAAGAGGGTGTACAGAAGGTAATGACTAAAGACATATGAAGGGATTTGGAGAGATGGCAAAGAAATATACGGTTACAGTTGTGAATCTGGATAATGGAAGAGGCATTACTAGGAATACCCGGATACCCCTACGAAACATTTCAATGTTTCAGTTTCACTGTGTATTGTTAATAAAAAACTGATTTCCTGACTAGACCCTTGCTCCAGGGTATGTATTTACCAGGTATGATTCTCACATCTGTATGGTTTTACAGATGATGAGTAGGAGTAAGTTATTGGGAATTAGGTGATCATCCTCATTATATCGAAATTCGTTGTAATTGGTGATATTTGAGGAAATCGCCTGGGCTGTTTGCCGGACGGCAAATATTTGGTTTTAAATATCCGCTGTTATGCACCAATTTCAAATTGATATATCTGTACGTCTATTTTTATAGTGTGAGATATACCTTTTTGAAATTATGTCCATGACATTTACCTATATCAGTGGATGGTTAGGTAAGGAGCATTAAACAGCGGTGTAATTCTTCTTAACCATAAGTAAAGTTTTCAACCTACGACACACAGGGTTTAAGTTATTCGACTCAGAGGACTTATACAGAGTATTGTATGTTGTCCAGTGTCCATTAGGACAGGGGGTTGGTTCTCGTACTATACTCTGTTTACTTATGACTTCTCTAGTTCTTAGACAATTGTTTCGTAGAAACATAAGGTCCAAGTATTGAGAAGTTATAGGTATAAGAGTAAAGTAGAGAACCAGATATTGCAAGTATCGGGATTCTTCAAGGTGATCGAAGATGTAGATACTTGTGTATGGTATTAAGTTAATAGTAATGATTAAGAGAACTTGCTTCTCTTTCAGGTTACTCATAATTGGAAGCATTCCTAAGGTGAGTAACGCTGATCGGCCTCCTTCCATTTAGTTGACATGCACTGGAGGCAGTTGCATGATTTGAATCTGGTTCCAATTAAATCAGTGCCTCTGTTTCTATATTGGATATAGAACGGTTCATATCTTAACGATATTAAGGTATGGGGAGTTGTCCGGCTTATGCTTAAAACCAGACTCTGGATAACTCAAGGCACGTTTCTGTAATGGCTGTTTGTGGGTTGACCCGGGCTATGATGAGGGTTGACTTTCTACCATCTGGAAGATCAATAGTGATATTGTTCTTGACTCGCCACAGTTTTAATAAAAATAGATTTTTTCAGAAAACATTAGTGGGAGTATGGTAGAACTGGAAGTGATTCCAGAGCCGCAAACGATTACTGAAAATTTGATAAGAACCTAAAGATTCAATGTGGATTGACATTCCATTGGCCACTCCGCAGATATGGTGGGTAACCTCAGGCACTCGAGAGGTACTTCGGTATGCTCAAAGACGGTGACAGGGAGGTTCTTGTTTACCCAGACTTGACATTGCTGTAGTTCCAGACTATGAGACCCGGCAGGAGGATGAGTATAGCGTCGTTCTAAACTATCTTTAGAAGTGTACGTCTATATGACTCTGCCAGAGGGTTGTCGTAGTCAGTGGGAGCAGCAGAAGCATAGTGGACAAGTGGCTTACATCTATTTATAAACTAAAGCAGATACGGCGGAGATAGATCATCTATATCTGATGTAACAGTCATAGGTTTGACTTCATCAGAATAGGGAATGGATCTGTTAAGAAGGTAGTAGGGTGCGATGTCCTGATTTGTGGATGACATACACATAGTAGGAAGTGATATTCCTGCACTACGGCCGGTTATACTTTGGTTGTCACACAGTGGTTTCTCCACATAGGATATGGATATTATATCAGACATTCTGGTTACTAGATCTATGGTTTTAGATCTAGATTTGGGTAGTATCCCAATCTGGGTACTTAGACAGCATTCTAAAGGTGTTTTAGGATGGACGACTCCTGGCATGGTGGTGTACCTGTAGGTGATGGAGTCACCCTCTCTAAAGGTGTCTTACAGACTAAAGGGGAGAGGGATGTGCATGATTGGCAGATCACTTGCTTAGGCAATTGAGTCAATCATGAAATGTCAAGTACCATACCAGATGTTTTTTTTGCACAAGATGCAGTAAGTTAATACTGATCCAATCCTAGAGAAACATTCGGAAGCAGTTTTTGAACATAAGTGGATGTTCTAGGGATATGATAACGACAGCCTCATTCAGGAGACAGTTATCATTCCAGTCTTCCAAGGTGACCTGGATGACAGAGTGACTGTCAGAGTTATAGTTTTTCCCTCTGACGAGGGGCAGTAGTTTGGACAGGAGGTCCAAGCGGACACTGAGGGAGGCATTACGCAGGATACTGATTAAGTTCAGTTGACTCGATACAGTCTGAGAAGTTTGGATTTGGAGTTCATTTATGAGCTAGGTCCCATCAGATATCCAGACACATTCTAAGACAGGTATTGCTCATTTCGGGAGATGGCTTTCTCCGCGAACTTGAGATAAAGAGAGACATAGAAAGAAACATTAGGGCGGATCCACTCACTGAGGCTATTCCTCGAACGCATTAGTTTCCCAAACGGGTTTTGTGAGACTGATTAGTAGAGGAGTTGGGTGTTCGGTATCACACGGGCTGTGAGTATGCGACATCATAATAATTAGCCTTGAGTGCAAGTGAGAGATTGTTGGAGATAGTGCCCTCAGAGTCAATTATTGGATCGCAGGCACGTGATTGCAATGATTGAGGGAGGACCTATGCCGGTAGGACAGTCTTACTCAAGATGATAGTATACTATCCGGTTTATCTTTATCATCGTGTACTGCTTTAGGTGACCTTACAGGTCACTATTGTGCGTTGATAGAGTCCTTAGGATTCTTGCTTGACAACCAGCAGTATGATGGCGATCATATACGTGGGAGCTGGGGTCTATAAGCACATCCTTAAAAGGTCCCTAGTCGTGGGAGTTATCGAGACAGGGCATCGATACTCCAGAGTAGACTAGTGTATACAGTCGAGACCCCGATAAGGGGCGGTAGCCGGTCTCACAAGCCACTGGTGTCAGTTGGTTCACCTAAGATGTATACAGGTGCTCATTGGGTTATGAGTACATCGGACAGGACTCGCCGGGGACATGCTAGTTGGTTTTATACCTGACGTCAGATAGCAGTTCCCTGGTGACATGTGTACAGGTTAGTTCATCGACCTGAGATCGTCATTTGTCTCGTGTGAGTTCCCACTGTACTTTGATTACTACCCTACCACGGCTCAAAGGAGTCGTGCAAACAGGTTTTAGTTGGGTACAGTCCCGAGCCATATGGAGGCAGTGAGCGGATCTGCAGGGGTTCGTCTCTCCCGGTATTGGGGGTGAGGTCGCGCTGTGTCTAGGAGAGCCATTACACGAAGTCCTTGGCCAAGGCAGCAGATTTACTAGTAGGTATTCCAGTAATATCTCAGGGTGTTCTGGGCTACACTCCGACACGACTTGTACCGCTTTTGGGGGTCTGACTTTTACCAACCCCCTAGGCCCGCCATGCGATGCTCATAGACGAATGGACCGGACTGTACGGATATTGTCACTGACAGGCTCAGTAGGGTGTCAGGATGAGTTCACTCATCGACTTCCCTTTTGGTCAATACCTGGTAGCCCGTTACGTATGGCTAATACCTCTGACGTGCTAGTGGTTAAATCCACAGCCAAAGTATTAACGAGTCTTTAGAGTCCCCCACAAACAGTTTCTCAAGTTTCGGGCGAAACGCTGTAGAGGCCGTATGGATATATGGCAGGGTTCGATCATATACGTGCGGTATTGCACGGATCATGATCGGACGGATAATACTATCGGGCTTTGGTTTAAGCCGGATCCTAGTATTGTACAGTGTAGATTTTGTTGTAAGTCCATGCTACCCTTCCCCGGTTCTTACGGGGTTGCGGATGTGGTGAAAAACAATTTTCAAGAGGGTGGTAACATGGACTACCAATATGGATCGTTGTTAAACTACTAACTAACAACCTAACATGAGTTTACCTATTCGGTTAGGGGGCTATACCTTTCTTGAACTCCTTCGTCTTCGACTCCTCCCGGTGTACGGATCGGCCTCACTTCGTCGTCTCCTTGCGCCGAAGATGGATCCACCCGAAAGCTTCTACCTTTGGCTTCTTCTTCGAACTTTGAAGAAATTAGATCACTTGGCTTGCTAGGCCTTGTGAACTAGAATGAGTAGAGGAATGTTTTGGTGTCTTTTTATCTCTAAGGCAATGAGTCTCAACACATGAGAATGGTTTGCCTTGAGGTAGAGAGAGCAAGAGGAAGAGGGAGAGCTTGAGAATGAGAGAGCTCAAGAGAGAGAAAGCAAACGAAAGAATGAACCATTCTCTTCTCATTCTCACCTCTCATAATCCAAAAGCCATCATAACAAAAATAGTAATCAAGTATTGTGTAATGGTTTAAGTCAAAATGGCTATATCATTTCATGCACTCATTTTGCATAAATAAACAAGCAAGCAAAAGTCTTTGCCATGGAATGATAGCCATTGTCATGATAATGGTCAACTAGTCCAACCTAGTCAACCGGTCAACAAAGTCAACAAGTCAACAAAGTCAACCCCTCAACAACCATGTCACTATAATACTTAATTAATATTAATGTTAATAATATTTCTTATTCTCATTAGGGTTAAGCAAAATTCAATGGTCAACGGTCAACAGTCAATAACCCCAATGAGAATCCTCTGCCTCTGTCTCTCTCTGTCAACTCTGCATACACACCCGCATCCGCGTTCCGAGGAACACGAATACAAACGAGATAAAACCAATCCCAAAACGTACACTAGGATCTGGCTTAAACCAAAGCCCGCTAGTGTCAACTGTCCGGACACTGTACGTGCACAAGTGCACGGATGTGACCGAACCCTGTCGCAAAACCATGCGACCCCTACTCTTTTGCCTAAAGGCGAATAGCTTTCTGTGTGGGACTCTAAAGACTCGACACTACACTGGCAGTGGGTTTAACCACAGACCGCAAGCGGCACTAGCTGTGTGTAACGGTCCCCAGGTAGATGCCGACAAGAAGACTGACGAGGTGAAACCCATATGAACTTCTACTGAGTCTGAATGTGACAATCTCCATACAGTCCGGTCTGTTCGTCTGATACATCGCATGGCGGGCCTAGGGGGCGGTAAACGTCAGTCCCCTAATAGCGGTACAAGTCGTGTCGGAGTGAAGCCCAGAACACCCTGAGATAATACTGGAAACCTACCAGTATATCTCGCTTGCCCTGGCCAGGGACTACTTGTGTAATGGCTCTCCTAGACACAGCGCGATGTCAACCCCCAATACCGGGAGAGACGAATCCTGTCTAACCGTCACTGCCTCCAAGTGCTTCGGGACTGCACCCAACTACTACCTGTTTACACGACTCCTTTGAGCCGTGGTAGGATAGTAATCTAAGTGCAGTGGGAATACACTCGAGACGAAGTGACAGTGTCAAGTCGGCGGACTAAGCTGTACTCATGTCACCTGGGAACTGATAACTGACGATAGGTATAGTACCAACCAACAGTTCCCGACGAGTCATGTCCAGTGTACTCGTAACCCAATGAGCACCCGCAGTATGACGTACTGATGGCTGTGGGACAGACCATCTCCCACACTGGGATGAGAAGCGCATACGCTAGTCTACTCCGGAGTATCGATGCCCTGTCTCGATAGTCCTGCGACTAGGGACCTGCATAAGGATGTGCTTATAGATTACCCAGCCCCCACTAGTGTGACTGCCATCACAACGCTGGTAATCAAGCAAAGATCCTAAGGGCTCCACTAATGTGTATAGGTGATATACTAAAATAAACACATGTACACATTGAAGTAGAAACAAACCAAGTAGCATACTACTATATTAAGCAAGATTGTCTATACAAGGTGAATATCCCAAGCTTCCATTAAGTAATATACAAACTAGTATGATACAGTAATGGCCTCTAGGGCATATACACTAACAATCTCCCACTTGCACTAAGGCCATGTACTGGCGTATTGAAGACCTATCATACTAGTTTGTATATTACTTAATGGAAGCTTGGGATATTCACCTTGTATAGACAATCTTGCTTAATATAGTAGTATGCTACTTGGTTTGTTTCTACTTCAATGTGTACATGTGTTTATTTTAGTATATCACCTATACACATTAGTGGAGCCCTTAGGATCTTTGCTTGATTACCAGCGTTGTGATGGCAGTCACACTAGTGGGGGCTGGGTAATCTATAAGCACATCCTTATGCAGGTCCCTAGTCGAAGGACTATCGAGACAGGGCATCGATACTCCGGAGTAGACTAGCGTATGCGCTTCTCATCCCAGTGTGGGAGATGGTCTGTCCCACAGCCATCAGTACATCATACTGCGGGTGCTCATTGGGTTACGAGTACACTGGACATGACTCGTCGGGAACTGTTGGTTGGTACTATACCTATCGTCAGTTATCAGTTCCCAGGTGACATGAGTACAGCTTAGTCCGCCGACTTGACACTGTCACTTCGCCTCGAGTGTATTCCCACTGCACTTAGATTACTATCCTACCACGGCTCAAAGGAGTCGTGTAAACAGGTAGTAGTTGGGTGCAGTCCCGAAGCACTTGGAGGCAGTGACGGTTAGACAGGATTCGTCTCTCCCGGTATTGGGGGTTGACATCGCGCTGTGTCTAGGAGAGCCATTACACAAGTAGTCCCTGGCCAGGGCAAGCGAGATATACTGGTAGGTTTCCAGTATTATCTCAGGGTGTTCTGGGCTTCACTCCGACACGACTTGTACCGCTATTAGGGGACTGACGTTTACCGCCCCCTAGGCCCGCCATGCGATGTATCAGACGAACAGACCGGACTGTATGGAGATTGTCACATTCAGACTCAGTAGAAGTTCATATGGGTTTCACCTCGTCAGTCTTCTTGTCGGCATCTACCTGGGGACCGTTACACACAGCTAGTGCCGCTTGCGGTCTGTGGTTAAACCCACTGCCAGTGTAGTGTCGAGTCTTTAGAGTCCCACACAGAAAGCTATTCGCCTTTAGGCAAAAGAGTAGGGGTCGCATGGTTTTGCGACAGGGTTCGGTCACATCCGTGCACTTGTGCACGTACAGTGTCCGGACAGTTGACACTAGCGGGCTTTGGTTTAAGCCAGATCCTAGTGTACGTTTTGGGATTGGTTTTATCTCGTTTGTATTCGTGTTCCTCGGAACGCGGATGCGGGTGTGTATGCAGAGTTGACAGAGAGAGACAGAGGCAGAGGATTCTCATTGGGGTTATTGACTGTTGACCGTTGACCATTGAATTTTGCTTAACCCTAATGAGAATAAGAAATATTATTAACATTAATATTAATTAAGTATTATAGTGACATGGTTGTTGAGGGGTTGACTTTGTTGACTTGTTGACTTTGTTGACCGGTTGACTAGGTTGGACTAGTTGACCATTATCATGACAATGGCTATCATTCCATGGCAAAGACTTTTGCTTGCTTGTTTATTTATGCAAAATGAGTGCATGAAATGATATAGCAATTTTGACTTAAACCATTACACAATACTTGATTACTATTTTTGTTATGATGGCTTTTGGATTATGAGAGGTGAGAATGAGAAGAGAATGGTTCATTCTTTCGTTTGCTTTCTCTCTCTTGAGCTCTCTCATTCTCAAGCTCTCCCTCTTCCTCTTGCTCTCTCTACCTCAAGGCAAACCATTCTCATGTGTTGAGACTCATTGCCTTAGAGATAAAAAGACACCAAAACATTCCTCTACTCATTCTAGTTCACAAGGCCTAGCAAGCCAAGTGATCTAATTTCTTCAAAGTTCGAAGAAGAAGCCAAAGGTAGAAGCTTTCGGGTGGATCCATCTTCGGCGCAAGGAGACGACGAAGTGAGGCCGATCCGTACACCGGGAGGAGTCGAAGACGAAGGAGTTCAAGAAAGGTATAGCCCCCTAACCGAGTAGGTAAACTCATGTTAGGTTGTTAGTTAGTAGTTTAACAACGATCCATATTGGTAGTCCATGTTACCACCCTCTTGAAAATTGTTTTTCACCACATCCGCAACCCCGTAAGAACCGGGGAAGGGTAGCATGGACTTACAACAAAATCTACACTGTACAATACTAGGATCCGGCTTAAACCAAAGCCCGATAGTATTATCCGTCCGATCATGATCCGTGCAATACCGCACGTATATGATCGAACCCTGCCATATATCCATACGGCCTCTACAGCGTTTCGCCCGAAACTTGAGAAACTGTTTGTGGGGGACTCTAAAGACTCGTTAATACTTTGGCTGTGGATTTAACCACTAGCACGTCAGAGGTATTAGCCATACGTAACGGGCTACCAGGTATTGACCAAAAGGGAAGTCGATGAGTGAACTCATCCTGACACCCTACTGAGCCTGTCAGTGACAATATCCGTACAGTCCGGTCCATTCGTCTATGAGCATCGCATGGCGGGCCTAGGGGGTTGGTAAAAGTCAGACCCCCAAAAGCGGTACAAGTCGTGTCGGAGTGTAGCCCAGAACACCCTGAGATATTACTGGAATACCTACTAGTAAATCTGCTGCCTTGGCCAAGGACTTCATGTAATGGCTCTCCTAGACACAGCGCGACCTCACCCCCAATACCGGGAGAGACGAACCCCTGCAGATCCGCTCACCGCCTCCATATGGCTCGGGACTGTACCCAACTAAAACCTGTTTGCACGACTCCTTTGAGCCGTGGTAGGGTAGTAATCAAAGTACAGTGGGAACTCACACGAGACAAATGACGATCTCAGGTCGATGAACTAACCTGTACACATGTCACCAGGGAACTGCTATCTGACGTCAGGTATAAAACCAACTAGCATGTCCCCGGCGAGTCCTGTCCGATGTACTCATAACCCAATGAGCACCTGTATACATCTTAGGTGAACCAACTGACACCAGTGGCTTGTGAGACCGGCTACCGCCCCTTATCGGGGTCTCGACTGTATACACTAGTCTACTCTGGAGTATCGATGCCCTGTCTCGATAACTCCCACGACTAGGGACCTTTTAAGGATGTGCTTATAGACCCCAGCTCCCACGTATACTAGGGCATATACGATGCCTCTAGGGCATATACACTAACAATCTCCCACTTGCACTAAGGCCATGTACTGGCGTATTGAAGACCTATCAAACCTCGATCTCTTGGCGACCTACGATCTCCCTGATCTGGTGATACCGCCTCAAGATGTGTCTGGACTTCTGATGGGACCTTGGTTCATTTGCTAAAGCTATAGCCCCGTTGTTGTCGCAATACAGTGGTATTGGATCAACAATGGATGGAACCACCTGAAGTTCAGTTAAGAACTTCCTTACCCAGACAGCTTCTTTTGCGGCATCTGCAGCAGCGATATATTCCGCTTCCATCGTCGAGTCAGCAACGGTTTCATGTTTGGAACTCTTCCAACACACCGCCCCTCTATTGAGGGTAAATGTAAGTCTACGCTAGCGCCCCGGCAGTCTACAGACGCCAAATGCGGAACAAAAACTTTTTAACTGGCGCTATCGTATACTTTAACCCGGATCTGCCATTATTGCTAAACTAACAAACTGTAAAGAATGTAGAAAGGTTATACCGAACGATCCGAGTCCTTCGTTCTTTAACCATCATCCCACGCTCCGTTGCGGCTGCTCCGATCGCGTCGATCTCCGATATCCTCATCGAGGTGGCACCACATCGTCGATTCTTTAAACGGGCTCCCGCCTCTGACTTGAGGCAACTCGGTCGTCAAGTTTGCTAAAAGAGATGACCAAGAATGATGTAGAGAATGAGTAGATGACTTTGTCTCACTTCGTCCAAATCCGTGGACGATCGGTTAATGAAGTTGCCGAGGGAATTGGGTGATGGAATGAAATGAACTGTGAATTCCATACACCCCAAAATCTATCATAATCTTTTTCTACCAAATGAAACATCAAGTGTGAGAGAGTGGGGAGGGGCCGGCCACTTATAGCAAGAGGGGGGTGACCGTAGGAGAGGGGGGTGACCACAAGAGAAAGCTTCTCACTCAAAATATCTTAAGCTTAACAAAACTCATTAAAGCTAAAGCATGACTCACAAACCTAGTCATCATGCATTAATGAACCATTAAAAGCAACCAATGAAAACTCAACACCAATTAATCCTAGTCACCTCATCTAGAACCTTCTAGAAGAATCCACACTCATCTCAAGAAAAGACAAATCCGTCTTTAACCGAATATTAAAAGACGGCTGATAGAAAACTGGAAACTGGCAACTTCCAAAAGTGATCCTGAAACGACTTTCAGGATAACCCCGAAACTGTATAAATATACCCGCATTTGTATTACGACCGAATACAAATGCATCTGAGATAAAGATATTATACCTACTCAACATAATACTCGGATCCGGCTTAAACCAAAGCCGACCAGTATCATCTGCCCGAAAAATAACACGTGCGTAAACGCACGTGCATTTTCCGAACCCTGCCATAAAACCATACGGCCTCTACAACGTTTCGCCCGAACTTGGGAAACTGTCTGTGGGGGACTCTAATGACTCGTCAGTACCCTGGCAGTGGGTTTAACCACAAACCGTCAGCGGCACTAGCAATGCGTAACGGCTGCCCATGGACTGACCTCAAGGGATGCCGATGAGCGCACTCATCCGGAAAACCCTACTGAGCCTAACAGTGACAATGTATATACAGTCCGGTCCGTTCGTCTATGAGTATCGCATATCTGCCTAGGGGGCTAGTAACGTCAGACCCCCAATAGCAGTATAAGTCGTGTCGAAGTGAAGCCCAATAACACCCTGAGATACTACTGGAGTACCTACCAGTAAATCTCCTGCCATGGCCATGGACTTTGTGTAATGGCTCTCCTAGACACAGTACGACCTCGCCCCCAATACCGGGAGAGACGAATCCCCTGTCGATCCGCTCACGTGCCTCCATATGGCTCGGGACTGTACCCAAAAACTACCTGTTTGCACGACTCCTTTGAGCCGTGGTAGGGTAGAAATCAAAGCACAGTGGGAACTCACACGAGACAAATGACGACCTCAGGTCGATGAACTAACCTGTACACATGTCACCAGGGAACTGCTATCTGACGGTAGATATAATACTAACTAGCAGATTCCCGGCGAGTCCTGTCCGGTGTACTCATAACCCAATGAGCACCTGTATACATCTTAGGTGATCCAACTGACACCAGTGGCTTGTGAGACCGGCCACCGCCCCTCATCGGGGTCTCGACTGTACACACTAGTCTACTCCGGAGTATCGATGCCCTGTCTCGAAACTCCCACGACTAGGGAGCACAATTAAGGATATGCGTATAAACCACCCAACTCTCACGTATATGATCGCCATCATACTGTTGGTGGTAAAGCAAGATCCTAAGGGCTCTATCAAAGTGTAACATGTAATCAGTCACCTGATCATGTACACGACTGATAAAGGCAAACCAGATAGCATACTATCATCTTGAGTAAGACTGTCCTACCGGTATAGGTCCTCCGCAATCATTGCAATCACGTACCTGTGATCCAATAATTGACTATGAGGGCACTATCTCCAACAATCTCCCACTTGCACTCAAGGCTAATTATTGCGATGTCGACTACTCACAGCCCGTGTGAAACCGAACATCCAACTCCTCTACTAATCAGTATCACAAAGCTCGTTTGTAAAACTATTGTGTCCGAGAAATAGCCTTAGTGAGTGGATCCGCCTAGAAGTTTCTTTCTATATCTCTCTTAATCTCAAGTTCGCGGAGAAAGCCATCTCCCGAATTGAGTAATACCTGTCTTAGAATATGTCTGGATATCTGATGGGACCTAGTTCATAAATGAACTCCAAATCCAAACTTCTTAGACTGTATCGATCACTGAAGCTAATCAGTATCCGGCACCATGCCACCCACAGTATTCTCTTGGACCACCTGTCCATAATACTGTCCCTCTTCGTCAGAGTGAAAAACTATAACTCTGACAATCACTCTGTCAACCATGTCACCTTTGAAGCCTGGAATGATAACCGTCTCCCGAAGGAGGTTGCCGTCATCAAATCCGTAGAACATGTACTTATGTTCTAAAACTGCTTCCTTATGTTTCTCCAAGATTGGATTAATACAAACTTATTGCATCTAGTGCAAAACCAACATCTGGTGTGGTACTTGACATCTCATGATTGACTCAATTGCCTAAGCAAGTGATCTGCCAATCATGCACATCCCTCTCCCCTTTAGTCTATACGACACCTTTAGAGAGGGTGACTCCATCACCTGCAGGTACACCACCATGCTAGGAGTCATCTATTCCAAAAACCATTAGAATATCTGTCAAAGTACCCATATTGGGAAACTACCCAAATCCAGATCTAAGACCATAGATCTAGAAACCAGAATGTCAAATATTATATCCATATCCTATCTGGAGAAACAACCGTGTTACGACCACAGTACAACCGATCGTAGTATAGGAATTTTACTTCCTACTCTGTGCATGTCATTCAGATACCATGACATCACACCCTACTATCTCCTTAACTGATCCATCCCCTATTCTGATTGAAGTCAAACCCATGACTATCACATCAAAATTAGATGATCTATCTCCGCTATAACTGCTCAAGTCTATAAATAGACATAAGCATCTTGCCCACTATGCTTCCGCTGCTCCCACTGACTACGACAACCCTCCTACCGGGTCTCATAGCCTGGAACAACAGTAGTGTCAAGTCTTGGTAGATAAGAACCTCCCTGTCACCGTCCTTGAGCCTACCGAAGTACCTCTCGGGTGTCTGAGGTTACCCACCATATCTGCGGAGTGGCTATTGGAATGTCAAACCTGATTGAATATATAGGTCCTATTAAATTTTCCGTAATCGTTTGCGGTTCTGGAATCACTTCCAGTTCTACCATACTCCCACTACTGTTTTCTGAAAAAGATCCATTTTACTAAAACTGTGGCGAGTCAAGAACAATATCATTATTGATCTTCCAAATGGTAGAATATCAACCCTCGTCATAGCCAGGGTCAACCCACAAACAGCCATTACAGAAACGTGCCCTGAGTTATCCAGAGTCTGGTTTTAAGCATAAGCTGGACAACTCCCCGTACCTCAATATCTTTTAAGGTACGAACTATTCTATATCCAATATAGAAACTTTGGCACTTATTTAATTGGAACCATATTCAAATCATGCAGCTGTCTCCAGTGCATTTCAACTTAATGGAAGGAGGCTAATCAGCATTACTCAACTTAGGAATCCATTCATTTATGAGTAACCTGAAAGAGAAACACGTTTCTCAAAACCATCACTATCATCTAAATACCAATCACAAGAATCTACATCTTCGATCTCTTTGAAGAATCCTGATACTTGTGACACCTGGTTCTCTACTTTATTCTTATACCCACAACTTCTCAAAACTTAGACCTTGTATTTCTACGAAACACTTGTCTAAATAATAGAGAAGTTATAAGTAAACAGAATATAGTACGAGGACCTACCCCTTTGTCCTGATGGACACTGGACAACATACAATACTCTGTATAAGTCCGCTGAGTTAAACAACTCATAACCTGTGCGTTGTAGGTTGAAAACTGTACCCTGGCGATTTCCTCAAATATCACCAATTACAACGAATTCCGATATAATGGGGATAATCACCTAATTCCCAATATCTTACTCCCACTCATCATCTGTAAAACCATACAGATATGAGAATGAAACCTGGTAAATACATACCCTTGGAGTAAGTGTCTAATCGGGAAAAACAGTTTTTCTTTAACAATGCACTGAAACATGAAAATGTTTCGTAGGGGTATCCTGGTATTCTTAGCAATGCCTCTTCCATAATCCAATTCATGACTTCAACCGTATATTTTATTGTCGTCTCTCCAAATCCCTTTATTTGTCTTTAGTCGTTACCTTCTGTACACCATCGTTAGGCTAAATGGTTTTCTTCCTTCCCTACCGTTCGGCACCAGCCTATGGTTTGGAAGAAGACTATCCAGTAAGCATAATAGGTGTACCCTCCTAAACCAAGGAGTACTCGCATCTTGAGAGAAGGTGATGATAAAAGACAACTGAATAATACCTTATTCTTTTAAAGGTGAAATAGGAGCGGCGATGAAGTACGCGGTTTTGGTCGTGAATGATAACAGTCGCAATTTACTTTGCCCTCTTTCTAATCCCTTTATTTGTCTTTACATATTACCTTCTGCACACCCTACTTAGGCTAATTGGTTTTCTTCATTCCCTACCTTTCGGCACCAGCCTATGGTTTGGAATAAGACTA
This sequence comes from Agapanthus africanus, assembly GCA_030015575.1. Classification (NCBI taxonomy): domain Eukaryota; kingdom Viridiplantae; phylum Streptophyta; class Magnoliopsida; order Asparagales; family Amaryllidaceae; genus Agapanthus; species Agapanthus africanus. Next base: position 700,183,442 of record CM057339.1, on the reverse strand, counting down.
TCCAATAAGCGTAATAGGTGTACTCTCCTAAACCAAGGAGCCCTCGCAATCTGAGAGAAGGTGATAATAAAAGACAACTGAATAAACCAATTCTATTTCTCCTGAACCTGGATCCATCCTCGAAGAAGTCCCTTCGAGTTCGTATATAACCATACGATGGATCTATCCAATGGAAGTGGATATCCGTAGTAATACGGGTGTTCTGAGAAATTCAAAGGGTAAAAGAAGGAGTGGCAATGACTTATGCAACTCAGACAATCCAAAAGCCAGTATTTTAAGAAGGTTCGGTCAACCTGGTCACTGAGTCATAGTCTAGGGTCGGTCAAAGGTCGCTGCCAAAGAGAGAGAGAAAAGAAACACTCTGCGTGCACTCAAACCTAGATCAGAAAGGTCATCACTTTATCTAATCCGGAAACCTCCTACTGTCCTGTCAAATTCTCCTCCAAACCTAAAGAAGAATCAATCGGGATCACCCGAAGAGTAAACCAACTCATCAGTGGGAATCGGGATCCAACTCTCATCGCATGATAACGTGATGGAATGCATCCACGTTACTCATACTCCAGAAGGTATGCGCATACTTGGCAAGTTTCAGTTTCTTTAGAAACTCCCGATATGATTTATGCCCCATGCTCTTATGACCTTGACGTATGCCAACAAATCATAAGTCACATGTCAAGTTCTGCCCGTCATTATCTTGTTAATTTGAACCCACCCGTACATACCCTTGACGTATGCCAACAAGGTAATACGACTGTCCCAAACCAACTCATCTATCTATGCAACAAATGAATACCCAGCAGCTACCAAACACTATGCCTTGACGTATGCCAGCAAACATAGCTTGAATACTACTGACCATCCATAAGAAACGACGGAGGGCTACGGCTGATTTTTGGCGAAAAACCTTTAACGTAGTGAACTTGATATCGCTGAAGGAACCTGATAGCCTTTTAAAATATAGTGGCGAAAACCTTTTGCTAAAGAGGTCACTCCCGGTAAAGGGATCTCGGCTCTTTCCTCGTGGAATGAGGTGCAGGATATTCCACTGAATACCGCTATGCAAAGCAACTTGTAATCGACTATAGTGAAGTTATTACGCTGACGCAAACTTCTGCCCAAGGGGTCAGTCCCGGTGAAGGGATATCGGCCCTTGCCCCGTCGAATGAGGTGCAGGATATTCCACTGAATACCGCTATGCATAACAAAAGAAAACGTCTTTGCAATAACACTTTTTAAATTTGTTCCAACAACTGTAAACAGGTTTGTTTTACTTTGCATTGATCAGAATCAACGCAGTCCCATCATTTATCAAACCAGAAAAGAACGAAAATTAAATGTACGTATATGCCATCCGCATTCGTCACTGGGTCCCGTCATCACCCGTTAGGTTACTTAACTAATGACAGAGCGGGGACTGGACTAGCGCGGGTGTAAAACATATACAACATCTAATAGTATATAAACCAATATACAATAATCGCTCCAGGCGTGATAGTATGCAACATTACAGAAAAGTAATAAGCATCACAGAACAATACAGATAATCTGGGATCCCCGGGTTTCACAGAGCCGCTGCTGAAACCCGACGTTCCCCTATCGTGTGGATAGCCTGTGCAATGAAACCTAGACCCCTACGGGTGCGGCAAGTTACCCGCCAAAACCTGAAGCGAGGCAGCCCCTTACAGCATAGTGAATGGACCACCCGGCACTCCACGGAATCCGGTAAGCTTGGGCACCCCTCCTTGGGTCAACCTGTACCCCCTACGAGTGCGGCGAATAGTCTGCCAATTCTAGAGTGGGACCCCTCTGCCTCTCAAAGCCATGAGATGCGGACCCGTTGCCCCCCAGAACCCGGCTATCCGTGCACTCCGTCGCGGGGCAAAACCTAGTACAGTAATGAAAAATAGTACAATAGGTACATCGACCGCAACCTGGTCGTGCCCCAAAAGAATATTATACAACAGGCAGTGACGGCAGTCCACAAGTTGGACGCTCGCCCCACAATATCAAATGTACAAATAAACTCAAACTGCACTACCATTGCACACTGCTATCCACCACGACAAATCCGCAACATCACAGCACAACACAGAACATCAACGCGAATGTCACGTTCGCAAACCCGTCTAAAAGAACTATAGCAATCAGACGCGGTTTACCGATCAAATGACATTCCCGGTCGGAAATATAATGTAAGCACTGTAAACTAACATGTTTAAATTTCGATCGACCAAATATCAAGAAGTGGGCCCCACGACTTACTGGTGAACAGTAACAAAACCTGGGCGCAAATGATATATACTAAAAACCACAAAATCCAGAGAAGAACATACTGTTCAATTTTGGGAGCATGATCTCACCAAGTGGCGGCGGATCCGCGGCCAAACCATGGGTTTGGCCGCGCTTCCGCGGCGGCTTGGTGGGATCACGTGCCCAAATTTGGTACGTGTTCTTAGAAAAGCCTGCACAGATTTTTAAGACATGTAGAATAATTTTAGGAGACCGTTTAAAAACAACAGAAACTGTCAAGCTAGGATTTTGCAATTTTCGATTTCCGGTCGGATCGATGTTTTAAACGCGTTAGCACAAGTTAGTATAGCAAAATGGTGAGGCTCTGATACCACTGTAAGTCTACGCTAGCGCCCCGGCAGTCTACAGACGCCAAATGCGGAACAAAAACTTTTTAACTGGCGCTATCGTATACTTTAACCCGGATCTGCCATTATTGCTAAACTAACAAACTGTAAAGAATGTAGAAAGGTTATACCGAACGATCCGAGTCCTTCGTTCTTTAACCATCATCCCACGCTCCGTTGCGGCTGCTCCGATCGCGTCGATCTACGATATCCTCGTCGAGGTGGCACCACATCGTCGATTCTTTAAACGGGCTCCCGCCTCTGACTTGAGGCAACTCGGTCGTCAAGTTTGCTAAAAGAGACGACCAAGAATGATGTAGAGAATGAGTAGATGACTTTGTCTCACTTCGTCCAAATCCGTGGACGATCGGTTAATGAAGTTGCCGAGGGAATTGGGTGATGGAATGAAATGAACTGTGAATTCCATACACCCCAAAATCTATCATAATCTTTTTCTACCAAATGAAACATCAAGTGTGAGAGAGTGGGGAGGGGCCGGCCACTTATAGCAAGAGGGGGGTGACCGTAGGAGAGGGGGGTGACCATAAGAGAAAGCTTCTCACTCAAAATATCTTAAGCTTAACAAAACTCATTAAAGCTAAAGCATGACTCACAAACCTAGTCATCATGCATTAATGAACCATTAAAAGCAACCAATGAAAACTCAACACCAATTAATCCTAGTCACCTCATCTAGAACCTTCTAGAAGAATCCACACTCATCTCAAGAAAAGACAAATCCGTCTTTAACCGAATGTTAAAAGACGGCTGATAGAAAACTGGAAACTGGCAACTTCCAAAAGTGATCCTGAAACGACTTTCAGGATAACCCCGAAACTGTATAAATATACCCGTATTTGTATTACGACCGAATACAAATGCAACTGAGACAAAGATATTATACCTACTCAACATAATACTCGGATCCGGCTTAAACCAAAGCCGACCAGTATCATCTGCCCGAAAAATAACACGTGCGTAAACGCACGTGCATTTTCCGAACCCTGCCATAAAACCATACGGCCTCTACAACGTTTCGTCCGAACTTGGGAAACTGTCTGTGGGGGACTCTAATGACTCGTCAGTACCCTGGCAGTGGGTTTAACAACAAACCGTCAGCGGCACTAGCAATGCGTAACGGCTGCCCATGGACTGACCTCAAGGGATGCCGATGAGCGCACTCATCCGGAAAACCCTACTGAGCCTAACAGTGACAATGTATATACAGTCCGGTCCGTTCGTCTATGAGTATCGCATATCTGCCTAGGGGGCTAGTAACGTCAGACCCCCAATAGCAGTATAAGTCGTGTCGGAGTGAAGCCCAATAACACCCTGAGATACTACTGGAGTACCTACCAGTAAATCTCCTGCCATGGCTATGGACTTTGTGTAATGGCTCTCCTAGACACAGTACGACCTCGCCCCCAATACTGGGAGAGACGAATCCCCTGCCGATCCGCTCACGTGCCTCCATATGGCTCGGGACTGTACCCAAAAACTACCTGTTTGCACGACTCCTTTGAGCCGTGGTAGGGTAGAAATCAAAGCACAGTGGGAACTCACACGAGACAAATGACGACCTCAGGTCGATGAACTAACCTGTACACATGTCACCAGGGAACTGCTATCTGACGGTAAATATAATACTAACTAGCAGATTCCCGGCGAGTCCTGTCCGGTGTACTCATAACCCAATGAGCACCTGTATACATCTTAGGTGATCCAACTGACACCAGTGGCTTGTGAGACCGGCCACCGCCCCTCGTCGGGGTCTCGACTGTACACACTAGTCTACTCCGGAGTATCGATGCCCTGTCTCGAAACTCCCACGACTAGGAACCACAAATAAGGATATGCGTATAAATCACCCAACTCTCACGTATATGATCGCCATCATACTGTTGGTGGTAAAGCAAGATCCTAAGGGCTCTATCAAAGTGTAACATGTAATCAGTCACCTGATCATGTACACGACTGATAAAGGCAAACCAGATAGCATACTATCATCTTGAGTAAGACTGTCCTACCGGTATAGGTCCTCCGCAATCATTGCAATCACGTACCTGTGATCCAATAATTGACTATGAGGGCACTATCTCCAACAGTAAAGACATAACCCGACATAGACTTGGAATCATCCTTGTCACTCTGGAAGCTGGAGTCAGCAAAGGCCTCGATCTGGAGGTCTTTTCCGCCATACACCAAGAACATCTCCTTAGTCCTTCTTAGGTACTTGAGAATGTTCTTTACCGCTATCCAGTGTTTCTTCCCAGGGTTTGACTGATACTGGCTTACCACACTCAGTGCATAAGCTACATCCGGTCTGGTACACAACATCCCATACATTATAGAGCCTACCGCAGAAGCGTATGGTGTAATAGATATGCGATCCCTTTCCAAATCAGTCTTGGGAGACATCTCTTTGGAGAGGGTGATCCCGTGACAAGACGGTAGATTACCGCGCTTGGAATCTTCCATACTGAATCTTTTCAGTATAGTGTCGATGTACCTGGACTGTAAGAGTCCCAGTATCCTCTTGGATCTGTCACGATAGATCCGGATCCCCCGAATGTACGAGGCATCACCCAGGTCTTTCATGGAGAACCTGTGTGACAAGAACCCCTTGACAGATTGTAGCATAGGAATGTCATTTCCTATTAAGAGAATGTCATCCACGTATAAAACGAGGAATACTATAGTTCTCGCTACAAATCTACTATAGATGCATGGTTCATCTGGATTTTTGATAAAGCCAAATTCCTTGACCGTCTCATCAAAACAGATGTTCCAACTCCGCGATGCCTGCTTCAGTCCATAGATGGACTTAAGCAACTTGCACACCTTTCCGCTGCTCCCACTCTGAATGAAACCCTCTGGCTGGTCCATATAAACACACTCCTCTAAATTTCCATTTAGAAAAGCGGTCTTTACGTCTATCTGCCAAATCTCATAATCGTGGAAGGCAGAAAGGCAAGAAGGATCCGAATGGATTTCAGCATAGCTACTGGAGAAAATGTCTCGTCATAGTCCAAACCAGGTCTTTGACGAAAACCCTTTGCAACCAGTCTAACTTTATAGGTCTCAACCTGTCCATCTACACCAATCTTCCTTTTGAAGATCCACTTGCATCCTACAGATTTTACCCCATCTGGAGCAACGTCCAACGTCCATACTTTGTTGGTTTACATGGACTCCATTTCGGTTCGCATTGCATCCAGCCATTTTACCGAGTCAACGCTCTGAATGGCTTGCTGGAAGCTAGTCGGCTCATCATAATCTATGATGCAATCCTCTCTATCCCCATCTATGAGAAAACCGTAGTATCTCTCGGGCGGATGAGACTGCCTACTACTCCTGCGGAGCGGCGTAGGAATGTCGTTTTCTTTTGAACCCTCTGGTTCTTCTAAGCTTTCAGTAATAGTCTGTGGTTCTGGAATTTCTTCCAGTTCTATTGCGCTCCCACTTATCTGATTTTCCAAAAATTCAGTTTCCAAGAAGTGGGCATGACGAGAAACATAAATCTTTTGTTCCTCTTCGCAATAGAAGAAATATCCCTTGGAGTTCTTTGGATATCCCACAAACTTGCACTGTACTGAGCGTGCCTCGAGCTTGTCCGCATGCTGCTTTTTGACAAAAGCTGGACATCCCCATGTCTTAATGTGATTAAGATAGGGTCTCTTCCCACACCACATCTCATATGGTGTAGTAGGCACAGTCTTAGTTGGAACTCGGTTCAAAAGGTATGCAACTGATTCTAGTGCATATCCCCAGAATGATCGCGGTAACTCGGCGTTACTCATCATGGACCGTACCATATCCAATAGGGTCCGGTTTCGTCTCTCCGATACACCTTTATGTTGCGGAGTGTATGGAGGAGTAAGCTGAGAGAGAATTCCGTTCTCTTTTAAATAGTTCAGGAACTCGGCACTCAAGTATTCACCACCTCGATCCGATCTTAGTGTCTTGATACTTTTGCCGGTTTGTTTTTCTACTTCATTCTTATATTCCTGGAATTTTCCAAAGGCTTCGGACTTATGTTTCATTAAGAAGACATAACCGTACCTTGAAAAGTCATCCGTAAAAGTAATGAAGTAAGAATAACCGCTTCGCGCATGTGTAGACATTAGACCGCACACGTCGCTGTGTACGAGTCCCAAGAGCTCGCTCGCCCTTACTCCGTGTCCAGTGAACGGAGTCTTTGTCATCTTTCCTTTGAGACAGGATTGACAAGTGGCATACGATTGATATTCGAACGGATTCAAATATCCTTCTGTATGTAAGTTCGTCAACCTTCTCTCATTGATGTGACCCGGTCTACAATGCCATAAGAAAGTCTGATTTATTTCCGGAGACTTTCTTTTGTGTGTATTCTGGACATTGAAAATCTGTGGTTGGTTTAGTACGTTTATACCATTGCTTAATGTACCTGACCCAATCAGAACTTGATTAAGGTGAATGTTTACAACATTACTTACAAACGCAAATTCATAACCTTCTTTAGAAATCAAAGATACAGAAATGATATTACAAGTTGCGTTGGGTACAAAAAAGCAATTACGTAAAACCAAAACATGTCCATCTGACATTCCCAGGTGATAGTCCCCCACGGCCTTAGCATCCATGCTAGCTCCGTTTGCAACTTTGAGGGTCATATCACCTGCCTTCAAAACCCTACGGTTTCTTAATGCCTGCAAAGAATTACAGATATGAGATCCTGATCCGGTATCCAATACCCAGGAAGTAGAGTTTATTGATAGACAGTTTTCAATAACATACACACCTGAAGCTGAAGCCGCAACTTGCTTCAGTTCCTGTGTTCTGGCTTTCCAAGCCCTGCAATCTTTCTTCCAGTGACCACTCTTATGACAGAAAAAGCACTCTTCCTTCCCTATAAGCTTCCCCGCTATCTTTGTTGCTTTTACTTTTCCCTTCGTATCCACTTTACTAACACCGCCCTTGGTTTGGCGGAGGCTTTCTTCTTCTTTCCCTTGGCTTTCACCTTGAACCTAGAAGATGAAGATTCTCCTACAAACAAAGTGGGTGTTTCCCTACCTTTCTGTAGGGTGCCCTCTGCACTCCACAGCATATTGAGGAGCTCTGAAAGTTCAACTTCTTTTTCTTGTAAGTTGAAGTTCAGGATAAACTGGGCGTAAGTGGAAGGAAGGGACTGGAGAATCAATTCCGTATAGAGCTCGTTCTCTAACGTGGTCCCAAGTTCCGCGAGCTCCTCAATGAAGCCAATCATCTTAAGCACGTGTTCCTCTACCGATGATCCGATGGCCAACCTTGCCGAAAATAACTTCTTCGACACTTCGTATCTTGCGATACGAGATTGCTCTCCATACAGTTCTTTTGTATGGAGAAATATGGATTCAAGGTCCATATTCTCGTGCCTCCTCTGATGTTCGTTGTCCATAGAGGCAAGCACGAGGCACTTGGCCTTCGCGCTATCGATCTTCCAAGTCTTACGGATTTCCTTATCCGCGACGCTGGAGGTGGGACCTGGGACAGGAGGAGCTTTGGTGGTAAGGAGATACCCCAACTTGTCATAAGTGATTGCCATTTTGATATTCCTGAGCCAATCTTTGTAGTTTGGCCCTGTCAGTATGTTTTTATCTAGTAATAACTTAAGTCCGGTCATGATGTTTGGTCGCTGCAATAAGGAGAGAGAGAAGAAACACTTTAGCATGATGCTCTTGCAAGTTTAGAGTGGTTTTTAATTTGTCTAAACAGGATGGCTCCCACTGTCTCTCGAATCCCTCCTCAAACCAAAAAGGAAGAATTAGTCAGGATCAATCTCACCGTACAATACTTGCTTAACCGTTCGGCCAGGCTGGTGTCGGTACTTCGAGGGAGGTTTTCCAACTCTTTCGCGAAGTTCATTAATTTAAGGACCTCTTTTCCCTGGGGGTGTAGCCCCGCTAACACCTTTCTAGACACCTACTAGGTTTATAGCATTGATCGTTAAGTGAGAAATTTCCCGAGTAGTAGCATATACTCACAGTAGGATCGGGATCCAAATATCATTGCGTGACAAAATTGAAGGAATCCTACCAGAATCATCACACTCCAAATGGTATGCAGCGCTAGCAAGTTTCAGTTCTTTTGAAACTCCCGATGTGGATTTTTGCCCCATGCTCTTATGACCTTGACTTTGGCCAACAAATCATAAGTCACATGTCAAGTTCTACCCGTCGTTCTCCAGGTTAATTTGAGCCCACCCGCACATACCCTTGACTTTGGTCAACAAGGTAGAACGACTGCCCCAAACCAACACATATATCTATGCTGCACATGAATACCCAATAGCTACCAATCACTATGCCTTGACTTTGGCCAACAAACATAGCTTGAATACTATTGACCATCCATGTGAAACGACGGAGGGCTACGAATGTTTTTGGCGAAACCGTGAACGTAGTGAACTTGATATAATCGATGGAACGAGATAGCTTTTAAAAGGAGTGGCTTAAGCTCCGCGTTTAAAAGTTATTTTTGAAAAGAAACCGAGTGGTTTTCAAAGTGTTCCAACGACTTTTACTTGGTTTATTTTTCTTGCATTAGTTCTTTTAATGCGTGTTTTTCTTGCATTAGTTCTTTTAATGCGTCCCATCATTTAATCCTACCATTGCAGAAAACAACCAAAATATGACGTACGCTTATGCCATTCGCATTCGCCACGGGGCCCCGTCATTACCCGTTAGGTTACTTAACTAATGACAGAGCGGGGGCTGGACTAGCGCGGCTGCAAAACATAAGCAACGCCTAAATAATATCATATATAGATATATTGCAATGATAGCCATTTCAGATCACAGATGAATACATTGGATATACTAGGAATCCGCAATTCGTACGAGCCTGTAACGAAAAGCGGATTATACGGTCGCGGTGAATAGCCAATACCCCACCCTAGACCCCTACGGGTGCGGCAAACTACCCGCCAAATATCCGAAGTGGAGCAACCTCCCTCAACGATGTGAGTAGGCCACTCGGCACTTCGAGATACCCGGTAGTTTGTGCACCCCACCTTGGGTCTATCCTAGGAGCAAAATTAGTAAAAAGAAATTATACAATGACGGCTACAACCCCGACCCGGTTGTGCGGCCAAAAATAATATTATATCAATTTACATATTACATGAATTGAAAGAAAAGAAAACTCTCATCTCACAACCCCCGGCTATTCACCCGCGACAATCCAATGAATTCATATACACATACCATCAACATTACAGATCACATATTTGTATAACTCCCACTAATCGACATATAGCGATTAGCAGACGTTCAATACAAATATCACATCACAGATATAAACCCGTTAGCCTTAGTCTTTAGAAACTCGATCAAAATACGGTTTTTAAAGCCCCCAAAACAATTTTTTCTTTCTGGAAAACCTGGGCTGAAAAAACATATACCAAAAATCCCAAAATACCTCATAGAACAAACTGCAACCAAAATTCCCCACGGCCGAGTCAACTCGGCCGCGGAACCGCGGCAGGAGCACGCTCCCGCCGCGTTTCCGCGGCGCTTTGATCGGATCAGTGGACCAATTTTTTGCAGTTTCTTCTAAAAACCCTGAGTCGAATTTTAAAGCATGATTTATCATTTTTACAGCACTTTAAAAATCGACAGCAAGTTTGATTTCCGGGTGTATTTCGCGACTTTTTCTCCGATCGAATTTCTACTAACTTTGCTAACATGTTAGATAGTGTTTAACTAGGCTCTGATACCACTGTAAGTCCATGCTACCGCTCCCGGTACTTACGGGCTTGCGGAAATGACGAAAAACAATTTTTCTAGAGGAGGTAACATGGACTCAAAACGGATCTTTGTTAAACTATCTACCTAACAACCTAACTAGGAGTAGTTAACTTACTCGGTTAGGGGGCTATACCTTTCTTGAACTCCTTCGTCTTCGACTCCTCCCGGTGTACGGATCGGCCTCACCTCGTCGTCTCCTTGAGCCGAAGATGGATCCACCCGAAAGCTTCTACCTTTGGCTTCTTCTTCGAACTTTGAAGAAACTAGATCACTTGGCTTGCTATGCCTTGTGAACTAGAATGAGTAGAGGAAAGTTTTGGTGTCTTTTTATCTCTAAGGCCTTGAGGTAGAGAGAGCAAGAGGAAGAGGGAGAGCTTGAGAATGAGAGAGCTCAAGAGAGAGAAAGCAAATGAAAGAATGAACCATACTCTTCTCATTCTCACCTCTCATAATCCAAAAGCCATCATAACAAAAATAGTAATCAAGTATTGTGTAATGGTTTAAGTCAAAATGGCTATATCATTTCATGCACTCATTTTGCATAAATAAACAAGCAAGCAAAAGTCTTTACCATGGAATGATAGCCATTGTCATGATGATGGTCAACTAGTCCAACCTAGTCAACCGGTCAACAAAGTCAACAAGTCAACAAAGTCAACCCCTCAACAACCATGTCACTATAATACTTAATTAATATTAATGTCAATAATATTTCTTATTCTCATTAGGGTTAAGCAAAATTCAATGGTCAACGGTCAACAGTCAATAACCCCAATGAGAATCCTCTGCCTCTGTCTCTCTCTGTCAACTCTGCATACACACCCGCATCCGCGTTCCGAGGAACACGAATACAAACGAGATAAAACCAATCCCAAAACGTACACTAGGATCTGGCTTAAACCAAAGCCCGCTAGTGTCAACTGTCCGGACACTGTACGTGCACAAGTGCACGCATGCGACCGAACCCTGTCGTAAAACCATGCGACCTGTCGCAAAACCATGCGACCCCTACTCTTTTGCCTAAAGGCGAATAGCTTTCTATGTGGGACTCTAAAGACTCGACACTACGCTGGCAGTGGGTTTAACCACAGACCGCAAGCGGCACTAGCTGTGCGTAACGGTCCCCAGGTAGATGCCGACAAGAAGACTGACGAGGTGAAACCCATCTGAACTCCTACTCAGTCTGAATATGACAATCTCCATACAGTCTGGTCTGTTCGTCTGATACATAGCATGGCGGGCCTAGGGGGCGGTAAACATCAGTCCCCTAATAGCGGTACAAGTCGTGTCGGAGTGAAGCCCAGAACACCCTGAGATAACACTGGAAACCTACCAGTATATCTCGCTTGCCCTGGCCAGGGACTACTCGTGTAATGGCTCTCCTAGACACAGCGCGATGTCAACCCCCAATACCGGGAGAGACGAATCCTGTCTAACCGTCACTGCCTCCAAGTGCTTCGGGACTGCACCCAACTACTACCTGTTTGCACGACTCCTTTGAGCCGTGGTAGGGTAGTAATCTAAGTGCAGTGGGAACACACTCGAGGCGAAGTGACAGTGTCAAGTCGGCGGACTAAGCTGTACTCATGTCACCTGGGAACTGATAACTGACGATAGGTATAGTACCAACCAACAGTTCCCGACGAGTCCTGTCCAGTGTACTCGTAACCCAACGAGCACCCGCATACTATCTCCAGTACGACGTACTAATGGCTGTGGGACAGACCATCTCCCACACTGGGATGAGAAGCGCATACGCTAGTCTACTCCGGAGTATCGATGCCCTGTCTCGATAGTCCTGCGACTAGGGACCTGCATAAGGATATGCGTATAGATTACCCAGCCCCCACTAGTGTGACTGCCATCACAACGCTGGTAATCAAGCAAAGATCCTAAGGGCTCCACTAATGTGTATAGGTGATATACTAAAATAAACACATGTACACATTGAAGTAGAAACAAACCAAGTAGCATACTACTATATTGAGCAAGATTGTCTATACAAGGTGAATATCCCAAGCTTTCATTAAGTAATATACAAACTAGTATGATACAGTAATGGCCTCTAGGGCATATACACTAACATTTGTCCCATTGCATTTGTATTCGGTCGGAATACAAATGCGGGTATGTATATACAGTCGTGGGGTTATCCAGTAATTTGTTATCGGATCGCTTTTTGAAGTTGCCAGTTTGTATTCCGTTTTGTCCATTTTCCTTTCTATCTTTCTTTGGCTGAATTTTCCATGGAGGGGCTTATTTGCAAATGTGCAAATTAGCAAAGTGGAGGGTGTTTTTTGTAAGTGGTTGCTTCATGATGGTTCTAGATTGACTTTGACTTCCTTTGTTCATCATGACTTGCATTATGGAGATGGGATTGAAAAAGACTTTGGAAAAGGCTTTTTTCATGATGATCATTCATTTTCTCTTTTGCATTATTCTTTTCTCTCTCTCCCTTCACAACACATGGTCGGCCATACAAGGGGGTGGGGCTATCAAAGATTTGGGTGGGGAAAATATGGTTCTCATATTTTTCTTGGCTTGCAAAAAAAACTCCTTACCCTCTCCAAAGTTCATTTCTCCTCCACTCTAAAAATGGCAACTTCATAAACCCCCTCGAGACATAGCATTCTTGTAGGGTTTTCTTAACACCTCTATTAGGGTTTAGAAGCATCATACATGCTATAACAATAAAATTTTGAGGTGCTAAGCGAACTATACAAAGAATCGAACTAGAATATATGAAGTAACTATTAATAGTATCAACAATTAAGAGTTAAGTTATACTAAGTGATGAGACTACAACCTTTGTAGACCTCTTTGGAAGACTCCTTGGCTTTGAAAAGGTTCGCTTGATCAACTCCTCGTCCACGACGATCCACCCGAAGCACTTTGCTCTAAGCTTGATGCTTCCTTCGATCTTTGAAAAACTTGAAGCACAACACCCTACACAAGATAGCTAAGGTTGTGTAGGATGATGAAGTGGTTGCTATTCTTATTTAATACCTTTTCTTTTCTTTCTCTAACTCTATTTTAACATTTAAAAGAGAGCTAGGGTTTTGAGGAAGAAGATGGCTCTCTCTTTTCTTTTGGAATGATAATGATAATAATGTAAAAAGAAAAATGAGAGAGAGAGAGATATCTTATCATAACCATAACTATAGTTAAAATAATATCTAGATATTTCAATTTAGGTCAAAAGGCAAAAGGAAATGAAACCATGGTTGAGTTAAATTCAACCATGGAAATGTGTAGAAAAGTGTGGAAAGAATGACTCATAAATATTTTCTTTTGCCTTTAAACTTTATTGAAAATATCCATATATATTACTTTATCTACAATATGATTCTTATATTGCCATCCTCTTTATATCATCAACCATGATACTTTTCATGTATGTATGTATGTATGCACATCATCATGTACATATACATGCATGTATCCATAAGAAGAAAAGGATTTAAATAAATAATATAAAAGCCAATATTAAATCAACACTTGATTTAATAAATTGGTCATATCTTATACGACCTGACTAATATTAAATGCCTGATTAAAATACAGTATCATATACTAGTATTTAATCGAGGCTCCGCACATATCTCATATGTGCACCACTTCGTTTCGCCAGAGCCGAGAAACTTCTATGTGGGACTCTAAGACTCGTCAATACACCAGCAGTAGATGATGATCATATCAAACACCTACAAGCCGCAAACGGTCAGCTAAACGTAACGGCCACCCGGGTATTGAGCGATCAGAATAAGAACAAGCGAACCTGTCAAAACTCCTGTCAATCCATCCGGCAACACTAACCGTACAGTCCGGTCTCTTCGTCAGATATGCTGCATATCGAGTCTAGGGATGGAATCGTCGGCCCCAATAACTCAATAAGTCATGCCGGTATATGGTCTATAACAGATCGAGAAACTTACTGATAACACTTATCAGTAATATCTCAGCAGCCCTGGCCAGGGACTTCCCGTTATAGCCAATCGTGCACAGCACAGCATCAACCCCCAATACCGGGAGAGACGAAACCCCTCCTATCGCTCACTGCCTCCACATGCCTCGAGACTATACCCAAAATCCACCTGTTTGTACGACTCAGTAGAGCCGCAGTAGGGTGGAGATCAAAATACAGTGGGAGGACACACAAGACTCTATGACGATCTCGGGTCTGCAGACTAACATGTACCAGTGTCACCTGAGAACTGCTATCCGGCGTATGATATAATACCATATAGGAGTTCTCGGTGAGTCCGTTCAGTGTACCCAGTCTCACTGAGCACCCGTATACTATCTTCGGTGTCAACACACCAGACGGATATGGGATCATCCATCGCCCATCATATGGAACAAGAATGGTATACGCTAGTCTAAATTGGAATATCGATGCCCTATCTCGATATACCTACGACTAGGAACATTTCAAGGATATGCTTATAAACTACAGATGTCCCACTAGTATGATCCACATCATAATGCCAGTAGTCAAGCCAATATCCTTAGGGCTTTATCAACATGCACCAAATGAATATAAACATGATCAAGTGAACATATGATAAAGTAAAACCAGATAGCATACTATCATATCGAGCAAGACTGTCCCCCGAATATATATATATATACATATCAGTACATACACTATCTCATAATGGCCTTTAGGGCATACATATATCCAACAATTCTACACTTAGCCTACAGCAATCTTGGACACGTCGGCTTGCCAACTTCGTGTCCGAGTTGCCTCGGTCCAAAGGTGGGAGCCCGTAAAAAGACTCAGTGATGTGGTGCCCTTTCCGATGAGGAGATCAAGACCGGAGATTCCGCGAGGGGCTTGGGATGGAGGCCGAAGACCGAAGGACACAGATCGCTCGGTATAGCTCTCTGCCCTTTCTCTAGTTAGCTAGTAGTAGGTTAATGGTCCGATCTGGATTTATAGTCCGCGGTAGCACTGGTTTCTGTTTAAAGAAAAGTTTTTCTTTCCGCATTTTGACCTCGGATAGACAGCCGGGGCGCTACCGTGCACTTACAATTGTGTATTTAACGATTAGTGTACGAATTTTGAAAGGGAATTTAAAGTCACTGGAGAGAGGAAATAGAGAATCATAGACTTTCAATAAGGACAAGAGAAGAATTAGAAGGCACTGAAGAAAAATCAGGAGTCGAATGCACCATGGTGCGGCGGAACCGTGGCATAAGCAAGCATTTCGCGGTGGAAGCACGGCTCTCTGGTGGAGTTGCGTCGCCAAACTTCTTTGGTATCTTTCTCTGATCTTTCTCTCTCCTCTAAAGTCCAATATTCTGATTTTTTCTGCAGGATTCTTTGCAAATATTGCCGCTCAAAATTCTTTTTGCCTGTTTTGATATTAGTTTATTTGTGCATATTTTAACCGGACATTATGGGGCAATAACCAAAATTCAGATTAGGTGGGGATTTCATCACCCTTCCTAGGCCCCACAAATCACAAAACGAGCATACTTTCACCCTACATTAATTAAAAAATATCTAAACCAAGACTCTAAGAACCGTCGTGCTCAATTAGGATAGAGGAGGATCGTGGGTAATCTATCGCTTATCCGCATCTCTTTTGTGGTGTCTAAGCAAGTGCGACTAAGGAAAATGGTTACTTAATTAGGCACGCTATTTTCGATGATTCATAAGCGGATACCTCCCACTTACGTGGCACTTACCTGGCCACAAAAGCGATAAAGAGGTGGTAGAGGATTGATCCTGCGATTTGTCCTTTGGTCTAGGAGCGGTCTAGTGACTTGACCTAGGTGACCATAGTTCTAGAGATTGATTGAGCATTTTTGTGATTTGTTGAGTCAAGCCTCAAGTCTGACACTTTTTCAAAACAAACCTTTTTAAAATCCTTCTCACACATGCTGCCAGTTGCACTAAACCCGCTTAGTGCATGATCGGCTGGACACGGGATTCTAGTGCCCGTCTTGTCCGCGTTTTTTCTATCGACTCCGAAGTCGGTATTTCTTCATCTTCTTTTTCCCCTCCACCCACCACATCTCTCGAAATGGCTGGATCTCCATCGGTGTTTCATGATACCACCCTGCTACCACCCATAGGTATACAGAATCCACCGTGCATCTCTCTCCAAGAAAGATGCTACCCCGTACGCGTGCCCCTTCCTACTTGTCTTTCTCTTCCACCGACCAATGGGGATAATTTCGAAATTAAACATCACTTCATCAACTTGTTGCCTAAATTTTACAGGCTTGAATTCGAAGATGCATATGTTTTCATAACCAAATTCGAGAACATCTGTGCAATGATGGGCACAACCTAACTTTTAGGGGATGCTATGCGATTACGTCTTCTCCCTTTTACCTTGTGCGATCTACCAGAAAAATGGATCTATAGCACGGCCGCACATTCTATCGCCAAATGGGATGAATTCATGATAGCATTCCTTAAGAAATTTTGTCCCAATTATAAAACCGCCCGTGTTCGAAGCGAGATTAACCGGTTTACCCAACTTTCCAACGAACCATTTTGGAAATGCTTTGAACGGTTTAAGGATCTTCTTCTACAATGCCCCCATCACGGAATTGATGGATGGAAACTTTACCGAATTATATATGAGGGTATTAATCCTGCCACAAAACAAATGCTTGAAACCATTTGTCAATGCTATTTCATGTATAAAGACAATGGTGAAGTTTGGCAATTCCTGGAAGATCTCGCCGAACAAACCTTACAGTGGGAAAGCTTTAGACCAACTTCATCTTCATCTAGGGCAGGTATTCATCAGCTCGATGTTTCCATCGCAGTAAAAGCCGAAATGGTTACGATGCAAAAGAAGCTCGAATCTATCGAAAAAAAATTCTCCTCTGCCTCCCTAAACCAAGTTACGCTCCCTAAAACTGTGTATGGTTTTTGTTCTGACCCATCACATTTAACGGAAGAATGCCCTTTAAATCTTCCATTTTAAGGTCAAGAACAAACTAATGCTGTTTTTCAGCAACGATCTAGAAATGATCCAGAAACGATCCTTATTCTTCCACATACAATCAGGGATGGAGGAATCATCCTAATTTTGCTTGGAACCAAAACCAAACTCAAGATCAAAACCAGTTCCCAAGCAACTATCAAAGGCCTTTCCCACAGCAACAGTAACCACCACACCAAAATCAACACCCCTTTCAACCGCAATCTTTTCAAAACCCGACCAACAACTTTGATCCTTATAATAATTTTTCAACGGCCGGTACCAATAAAACCTCTACGCTCGAACGTAACTTAGAAACGTTTATTAAAAAATTCACGCAAACGATGGCTAATTTAATGTCTTCTATCTAAACATAAGTGCAACACACAGCATCCCACAGTGAAAGTATAAAATCGATAGAAGCACAACTTGCACGGTTAAATGCCGTGATACGCGCGAAAGAGAAAGGGAGACTTCCATCTCAACCTCTACCAAATCCCGGCCACTCACAAAGCGCGAATATCATCCTTCAAAATCATAATGTGAGTGTCATAACTATGTTGAGATCGGGAAGAGTGCTGAATATCAACGTTGGTAAGCAAGTTGAAGTCGATGATATTGATGAAACCCCGGCTACTACTTCTACTTCTATTTCGTCTTATCCAACACCTTCTTCCGAGCATATTCTCCGTTTTCCACTAGGCTCGAACCCTCATCCCACTTCCTTGAAGGAATTACCATCTATAACCATTCCAAATCCAATTTTGGGATCCATTCCATCCCCACAAGCTTCTCTACAAATTTTGGACTCAGCCCTTATTGATAAAGCTCCCTTTCCAAATAGGTTAAGGGCCAACAGACCAAGTCCCCAAATAGAGAAGATTGTGGACATTTTTAAGTAAGTTAACATAAATATTCCTCTCCTAGATACTATCAAACAACTTCCGTCCTATGCTAAAATTTTAAAGGACTTGTGCACTAGGAAGAGGAAAACTCAAGTACCTAAGAAGGTTTTCTTAGCAAGTAATATGAGCAATTCTCTTACCCAATTGGTGCCCACGAAACGTAAGGACCCCGGTTGTCCTACAATATCTATAACTATTAGGGGTAAAAGTATCAATCGTGCTCTATTCGATTTAGGTGCTAGTGTTAACTTGCTTTCGTATTCGGTTTATGAACAATTGGGCATAGGGGAGTTGAAACCTACACGCTGCACTCTCCAGATAGCCGATCGATCTATCATCCAACCTCGGGGTGAACTAGAGAACGTGTTAATCAAAGTCGAGGAATTTATATTCCCTGAGAACTTTATATTTATAGATACATATCCTGTAGCAAACTCTCTAAACCAAATTCCAGTGATCCTAGGTCGACATTTCCTAGCAACGTCAAATGCGATAATCAATTGTCGTAACGGTTCTATGAACCTATCTTTCGGGAAGATGACAATTGAGCTTAACATCTACAAGCTAGGAAGCCAACCATCAGAACCCTATGCTCATATATGTTCTGTCGAAAAGATAGCTTCCGACAGTTACAAATTTGAAGAGCTTCACGATACTGATCTCGACGCCACTTGTGCGTTATTGATTGATCCTACTATTTATTATACAAGTGAAGACCCTTTTGTCGATAAGCCCACACCAAAGTCCGAACCCTTTGACTTGTCGAATGATTTAGTCAAGCAATCCGAGTATCATGACTTCCTTTCCGATGAGACTATCATTCGGAATATCGATGGAATTTTTGAAGATATTTTTGCTGATGAACTCACATTCCTAGAAGACATGGGAGTTGTGATGAATCAACCCCCACCCAAAGAAGTTGAGCCACCACCCCTTCTTCTTATCAAGAACGAGAATGCGAGTAGTGCACCATCACCGTTTCGTCTCTACCATCCGAGACGTAAACCCGATCGATTCTGCCTCTTATCTCCCGACTTCTTCACATCTATAATCTTCCACCAACTATTGCGTTACATTGATAAAATATTCGAATGGTTGGTGTTGACTTTTGATCTTTGTAAAGC
Source organism: Agapanthus africanus (assembly GCA_030015575.1). NCBI lineage: Eukaryota > Viridiplantae > Streptophyta > Magnoliopsida > Asparagales > Amaryllidaceae > Agapanthus > Agapanthus africanus. The sequence continues at coordinate 700,164,058 of CM057339.1, read as the reverse complement.
TTTGCGTAGACCTATAACTTTACCCCCCTTCTTATAATTTTATATGCTTAATACTATTTTACTCAAGTTTGGGAGGAGAGAAAAATATTTTGGCTCTTGAAAAAAAAATTTACAAAATTGTGAGCCAAAAATAAGTTTGGGGGAGGTTTTCACTGTCATTGATTCTTGTCCCCGTTACTAAGTTTTCTTTCCATGTCTACGGGTTTTTAAGCTTAAAGATGATATCAGTGAGGACACTGCTGCAAATAGGTTTAGGAGAGGTTTGTGCTTATTTACACATCAATTTTTGCATTATACTAAATAAAAGCACAAAAAAAATTTGTTAATAAAAGTTAGAAAGTGAAAAATAAATACGATAGGAAGGAAAATTTTAAGAAAAGCAAGAAAATTAGATGTTTTTAACGAAGCAAGTAATAGGTAGTCATGAGCTGTTGTCCCAAGGGTTAGTAAGATGAATGGAATCACTAATCTGAGGATAGAAATAAGTCTGAAAAATGGTCCTTATTATTGAATCCGAACATTTGAATTTTGATACCCTACTATACGCACTTGCACACATCTTGAAACTTGGGATAGTAGAGAATACCTTGAAATGCTCTTGTCTAAAATCCTTAGTATGAAGGAAAATAAATATATAAACAAATGAAAAAAAATGGTGAAGAAAAAATGAACACTGGTTTTATAATTACTTAAGGCAGCATAAAAAAAATATAGCGAGAGTGCTTTATCACCTAGTGCCTTAGACCAACTGGTTTGAGAGCCGTTGCTAAGATTTTAAGTGTTGTGATCGCACGCTTTTGGCGTGTCGGATGTTCAAAGAATTAAAGTATAACCGCGATCAGGACGGTGTCGCTTTGCAGCTAGCCGGTTGAGCACGGGTCGGTCCACAGGGAGATGGTGGTATTTTAACTTCTTGTCTTAGACGAGTCAATAAAGAATCTGTATGAGTTTGATTCTAACCTATGTGTTTATTTGCAAGTATAAAGTTGTTAAGAAAAGATACGAGATTATAAGCTAAAGAAATCCGTACTCAAAACCTTTGAGCCGAGTCTTGACCAATTGAAGCTAAGCAATCGGCAACAACGTGGATTAGGGGATTTAAGCGCGGTATTCGTGGAATACGGCTTATTTACCCTTGTCCTTCCGTTCTTGTCTCTTGCTTTTGCCTCCGGCCAAACCGAACGCAACCGGTCGCGGTTAGGAATCACCGTTACCTTGTCAGGGTAGGGTGCCTAACGGAGCGCTTGCGTATGGTTTGGGCGGAGTTCAATGGAAAATAACGGGAAAAGGAAAAGAGAAGAGAAAATCTTTAACTTATAATATCGTATTTCTTCTTAACAATAATAATTACATTCATTCACAAAATGAACAAAAGAGAGCAAAAGAAAAGAACAAAGAAAAGAAAAGAAAAGAAAAGATTACAAGTAATTAAAGTGCATGGAATTAAATTGCAAGTAAGTAAAGCAAGAATGAAAAATGCAAGTAATAAATAAACAATAAAAAGAACAAGAAAGTAGAACTCAAGACAAGCATGGGATCAATAGCCAACCCTTAAACTTGCAAGCTCAATCAAGAGGTTGCAAGATCAAGAGAAGGGTAGAGAACGCATGTGAATTGAAGCGCTAATTCCGTGAGAAAATACGACCCTTGAGATCAATAACTAACCCTTAACCATTCAAGCTCAATGAAGAGGTTGAATGATCAAGAGAAAGCAAGAATCTCAAGGGGAAGAAGAAACACAAGAGAATGATACAAAACCCTCATCTTCATTAATCTCCCACTCAAAAAGCTCTCACTACAATTTTCATGGAAAAAGAATGAAGAAGAAGAAGAAAAAGAACTAAAACTACAAAAGAATGGAGAACAAAGAATGACCCTTGGCTTGGCTCAGATCTGCTGTATTTATAGGCAGGGAAATGAAACCCTAGAGGCAAATTCTGACACTATATGAAGTCCCCAAAATACCTCCAAAAGACGACAAGGTGAGGACCCCACATGGCCGCGGATCCGCGGCCAAGACCCCCCTTTGGCCGCGGATCCGTGGCCGTATTGATGAGTTGGGTCGTGGGGTTTTGGTACTTTTCCTGGTTTGTTGTCCCCTGTTGTCTGGTATACATATTTTCTGAAAATACTTTTACATTTCTTCCAGAATTTCTGTTGAGGAAAGGTGGACTTTTTGTGGATGCTTTTGTCATGATTGCCTCGAGCTCCGCGTAGATTTCTTGGAACTTGTTGTTTCCATTGAGCCTTGTGCATGAAGGTGACATTGATTTGACATTTTGTCTTCCTAAACTGGTATCTGGCAACATACGGATGACTAGCGGAGACCGTGTTTTCTCAGTGGTTGGCAGGAACCCGGATTTTGTCGTGTTTTCCATGAATTTCACCGTTTTAGAACCGAGAACCTGTATCCTGCAAATATGTAACAAACACGGATTAAAAGCACCTACCTATAAACAACCGAGCGTAAGAATGGGCGGTATAAAATGCAGTATTCTGTGATGAACAAATACCCCCAAACTTAACTTTTGCTCGTCCCGAGCAAAACCAATTATTCACAAAAAATAAAATCCTAACCGCACTTTCGCAGGGAACGCAATTGCACTGAGCGCGTGCAACAAGCCATTAAACCTCTAGGTGTCCCTAGTAGGAGGAGTGTTGTCTCCTGAGGGTTTTCAGCGGATTACACCCACAAAATCCCGTCAAATTTAGTGTCATAAGTTAACGTTGATTCTACTCCTACAGTTTAGTATTTATGTTAGAAATTCTATCATCCTAAGTTAGAAATATCCAACCCTTATTTTTCACACCTCCTATCTATTTAACCTTAGGTCCTATACGTTCCAAAAAAGTTTAGAAAGATGTTGGTTCTCCTGAGTTTTCCTTCTAAAGTACGGCCTCAAATCAGGGATTTCTATCAACTTTACAGAAAACACAAGTCTTATTCTTCATCTCTATCTTTTATCCAAACATCGATTATATACCCCTACGTGTGTGTGTATTTGCACCCCTATACTTAAGAATTCAATTCAAGCTATAGTACCATTGCCCTAATACCTAATACTACTTCTTTTCATTAAGGATGGACGGATTTGCTCACACACCTTTCATGCGACTATTAATGCTTCTTGAGGCACTAACGACCGATTACTGAATGTGTGAACTTAAAGCGTAAATAGCTGTTTCCAGGTCTTGACTTTATTCTATTTTTTTCTTTTTCTTTTTCTTTTTCTTTTTCATTTTCAAGACCGGATATATCTTTCAACATGCTCTTTTGGTGTTTAGCTTCAAATACCGTTTTTTCTTTCATACTAGGCTTTCAGGCAAGAGTATTTCTAGGTATCCTCTACTATCCCAAGTTTCAAGGTGCGTGTATGTGCAGTTTGTAGGGTATATACTTTCTAAATTTGAACTCAAGAGAAGAAACTATTTTTCAGACTTATCCTCCAGTAAAGCTTCAATACTTTCCCTTCATCTTGACTTAACTCAAGAACCGAACTCAAGATTACCTATTTCTAGAAAAACCTGTAAGGACGTATACTTACCAAGTGTAAACAGAATGAGGGTTATTTTTAGGGTTTTCAATTCCTAAGTCTAGAATTTAGTTATTTCTATCATATCAACTAATCTTTCGGAATAAAGATCAAAGTTACCCTATTAGCTAACTTGACGACAAAGTTTTTATATTTTTTAGAAAATTTTCGATTTTTGTGGGTTTTTAATAAGGTATGCAAATGCAAAATATACAAATGAATGCGAAGGAAGAAAGCTTACCGAGCACACCCCCAAACTTAAACTTGACAGTGCCCTCACTGTCAGGCTATACCAAGAGGGTCAAAATTGTCGGCGCTCTCCCTAAAAACAAATTATATACAAAACAAAAAGGAAAACAAAAATATATACAAAAAAGGTGTCCCCCCCAAACTTAAGTAAAACAGTGTTTCCACTGTTAAGCGTTGAAGTTCAGGATTAGGGGGGAAAGAACAGTATCAAGCTATACAAGGCTTTACACAGGCCAAAAGTGAGTACCAACCATTCAAAGATTTTGTCTCTATAATGTGCTGGTTGGGGAAAGAAGGCGTAAAGAAAAGAGATGGAGAATACGCGAGACCGTATGCGGAGAGAAGCGGGATACGGTCTCGGTTTATCAAAAGAAGAAGAATGGCGGAAGGGAAAAAGAAGTGGAATACGAACTTGAAGGTGCAAATGGAGTGAATAGATTAGCACAATTTGTGATGAGCGATGTGTAAACAGCGATTGTGCTAATCTATTAACCCGTCGAGAAATGGGGTCAAATCCCTCAAGGTTCGTAAGAAACCATGGGTACGCCGAACTTGGTAAACCAGATATACGAAGTGAAAATGATACAGGTTCTTGCAAGGTCGGAACGATGGAAAGGATGGAGGGAAGTGGTTGAGGAAGGGTATCGGTTAAGGGTTCTGGAGGGTGTACACAGTCAGTGAAAGGAACAGGATGAATTGGAAAATCCGACTCATCATCTAGAACTGTTTCATCCTCAAAAATATCCTCAAAATTTTCCTTAAAGTTAAGCTCATCCATGCATATTTCATCAAAGTCCAGACGCATATGGGGTTCGGGAAAAACATTTAATGACTCGGGATGATGAATTGGAGAGAAAAACTCAGTCAAATCTACGGGTTCATCATCCAAAATATTCCCGGCGTCTATATCCTCGATCAAGTGAAAATCTATATTCTCAGACACCTCAACAAAAGCATGGATATCAATCAATTCAGGTTCTAGAGTGGAGGTGTAAAGGTCAAAAGGATTGGGTGTGGTTTCACTTGGCAAGGTCCCTTCACAATCGGGTAAATCAAACACTACAAAGTTGCACAACTCATCCATCATTCTATCTTCAACTGATAATTCATTTGGGACACTTGATAGACTTTCAACACAGGAGTTGTGGGAGTCAATTTGGACCGGGTAGGCTTGATTCGGAAGGGGGTACAGCTCACTCTCTCCACTCAAATTCACAGCCTGTCCTGCCGCCTCATCATACATTAAAAAATTTTGAGCTAGTTAAAAACTAGCTACCGGGTCACTAGGTTGCATGAGGGCGGCCATGGACGCATTCAAATCCATCATCTGTTGGCTTGACGCTACCCTAAAGTCTTCCAACGACTGTTCTAGACTAGACATGTGTTGAAAAGGGGTTTCAGTCAAGGATTCAAAGTTGTTTGGATACTGAAAACTCCCAAATGGCGGTTCTGAAGCAATGTCTAGGGAAGGTGAAAGAGTAGGGTAGGACTGGTAGGAATTGAATGGCTGGACAGGAGCAGGATCAACAATTGGATAAGAAGGTGAATGGAATTGTTGATCCTAAGAATTTGTAGTGGTGAAAGGAGTGAAAGATCGGCTACGGGATTGTTCAATTCGTTCAGCAAGAGACATTGGTCTCGGGTTTACAACTGGACTTTCAAAAGGTGTATCAACGCAAGAAGGGGTGAATGTTTGAAAGGGTTGATACGAAGTGGATTGCGGGGTCCAGTTGTTTGTCCTAGACGCGTCTATCCGATCTTTCAAAGAAATTTTGGGCATGGATGGATCGTTCGATGTTCGGCCAAAGCAAGACCCGTAGGATGTAATGTCTGGTTGTGGGTACCAAAGTTCGGCAAGAGTTTTGCGAGGTGGAGTACCCATGATATGAAGAGAGAGAGAAAAAGGTAGAGAAAAGGAGGGGAAAAAGAATGTGATTTTTTTATTATTATTAACAAAAGAATGAAGTATACACACAAAAATATGGACAAAAATAATCACGACACAAAAATACCACACACCTAATCGTTCTAGGGTTCACCTAGGTCAACTAGACCTGCTCCAGAGCTTGATTGTCGAAGTAAAATTGTGTCGAGAAACAGGCTCAAGATACATTGATCACGAGGCCAGGTAAGTGCAGAGATAAGGGGAGGTTTTCCAACGCTTTCGCGAAGTTCCTTAATTAAATAACCCTTTCTCTTTTGGCGGTTTCGCCGTTAACACTTTCCTAGACACCCCGTAAACAATATACCGTTAAGCAAGGTTCTAAACACAGTTAACTTCTCCTAGTGAGCGCGAAGTCCTTAAGGCTTAAAGTCTAGTTTCTTTTAAAATTTGTGCGGGTAAACGTTATGCTCAAGTTCGTGATTTGTGGGCCACGGAAAAAGGTGATGAAATCCTTTACCGTATATTGTGGGGTTCGCTTGCCCTTAAGTCCGTATTAATTGATGCAATGCACAATTCAATAAAAATTCTATAAAGAATCAAAAAATTGTTTTTTTTTTAGTTTAAGCGCGGCATTGCAACAAATACGGGTTAGTCAATTTTTAGCGTTTGCTAGCGAACTTGCAAAGAATCCTGCAAAGAATAGTATATTGGATGCGTCGGATTTGAGAAGAAGGTGTTAGTAAAATACGTACCGTTAAGTTTTGGGTTAGGAAACCCCCGTTGAATCAAATCCGGTAAGCTTGAAAGGTTCGCTTGCGCGGGTCAAACTACCCGGATCTTTGGCACTGTACTTCGTAATCACCTTTGCCTTGAATGCACACTTTGCTCCCCACAATCGCAGTTTGCAAATACGCAAAAATCTGCACTCTTGCCCACAAAAATTATCAAAAAAAAAACAAAAAGAATTTTTTTTTTTTTAAATATATACAAAAAGAATATTAACCCGAATAACAAGAAAGAAAATACGCTACCGTCTCCCCGGCAACGGCGCCATTTGATCGCACGCTTTTGGCATGTCGGATGTTCAAAGAATTAAAGTATAACCGCGATCAGGACGGTGTCGCTTTGCAGCTAGCCGGTTGAGCACGGGTCGGTCCACAGGGAGATGGTGGTATTTTACCTTCTTGTCTTAGACGAGTCAATAAAGAATCTGTATGAGTTTGATTCTAACCTATGTGTTTATTTGCAAGTATAAAGTTGTTAAGAAAAGATACGAGATTATAAGCTAAAGAAATCCGTACTCAAAACCTTTGAGCCGAGTCTTGACCAATTGAAGCTAAGCAATCGGCAACAACGTGGATTAGGGGATTTAAGCGCGGTATTCGTGGAATACGGCTTATTTACCCTTGTCCTTCCGTTCTTGTCTCTTGCTTTCGCCTCCGGCCAAACCGAACGCAACCGGTCGCGGTTAGGAATCACCGTTACCTTGTCAGGGTAGGGTGCCTAACGGAGCGCTTGCGTATGGTTTGGGCGGAGTTCAATGGAAATAACGGGAAAAGGAAAAGAGAAGAGAAAATCTTTAACTTATAATATCGTATTTCTTCTTAACAATAATAATTACATTCATTCACAAAATGAACAAAAGAGAGCAAAAGAAAAGAACAAAGAAAAGAAAAGAAAAGATTACAAGTAATTAAAGTGCATGGAATTAAATTGCAAGTAAGTAAAGCAACAATGAAAAATGCAAGTAATAAATAAACAATAAAAAGAACAAGAAAGTAGAACTCAAGACAAGTATGGGATCAATAGCCAACCCTTAAACTTGCAAGCTCAATCAAGAGGTTGCAAGATCAAGAGAAGGGTAGAGAACACATGTGAATTGAAGCGCTAATTCCGTGAGAAAATACGACCCTTGAGATCAATAACTAACCCTTAACCATTCAAGCTCAATGAAGAGGTTGAATGATCAAGAGAAAGCAAGAATCTCAAGGGGAAGAAGAAACACAAGAGAATGATACAAAACCCTCATCTTCATTAATCTCCCACTCAAAAAGCTCTCACTACAATTTTCATGGAAAAAGAATGAAGAAGAAGAAGAAAAAGAACTAAAAGTACAAAAGAATGGAGAATAAAGAATGACCCTTGGCTTGGCTCAGATCTGCTGTATTTATAGGCAGGGAAATGAAACCCTAGAGGTAAATTCTGACACTATATGAAGTCCCCAAAATACCCCCAAAAGACGACAAGGTGAGGACCCCACATGGCCGCGGATCCGCGGCCGTATTGATGAGTTGGGTCGTGGGGTTTTGGTACTTTTCCTGGTTTGTTGTCCCCTGTTGTCTGGTATACATATTTTCTGAAAATACTTTTACATTTCTTCCAGAATTTCTGTTGAGGAAATGTGGACTTTTTGTGGATGCTTTTGTCATGATTGCCTCGAGCTCCGCGTAGATTTCTTGGAACTTGTTGTTGCCATTGAGCCTTGTGCATGAAGGTGACATTGATTTGACATTTTGTCTTCCTAAACTGGTATCTTGCAACATACGGATGACGAGCGGAGACCGTGTTTTCTCAGTGGTTGGCAGGAACCCGGATTTTGTCGTGTTTTCCATGAATTTCACCGTTTTAGAACCGAGAACCTGTATCCTGCAAATATGTAACAAACACGGATTAAAAGCACCTACCTATAAACAACCGAGCGTAAGAATGGACGGTATAAAATGCAGTATTCTATGATGAACATGTTGCAAGACTAGGATATTGCTAATTACGCCTAATTAAATGAGCACATTTGGTAATCGGCTAGTCAGTACCTCAAGAAATATCAACATTCACATGAAGAATGTGTGAGCATTTCCATCTGAAAAATTCACCAACTAAAAAGTACTGAGGAAGATGAGCAAGTGTATGATAGCTTAAATTGAATTCTCTAAGTGTAGAGATGTTTTTTACACACACGTACAGGTATATGATCCATGTTGGAAAAAAAGGAGGAAGGAAGAGTAAAGGCGATGTTTTATTGAAGGATGACGTGATTTCTGACATCTTTTCATGACCATTAAGATAGGGCTCATGACTACTAAAAAGTTAGTGTAGTTTGAAACTCTTATTTTCAAGTTCTTTCTTTTGTATGTTCTTTATCTATGTATGTAACTTTCATTATCATTCTATTATTATGGGATATTGTGGGTGTAATCCGTTGAAAACTCTCAGGAGACAGCACTCCTCATACTAGGGACACCTAGAGATTTAAAGGCTTGTGCACGTGCTCAGTGCAATCGTATTGCCTACGAAAGTGTGTTAGGTTTTTCTTTTTTTCCTTTTTCTTCTTCTTCTCTTTAATAACTAGTTTTCTCGGAACGATCAAAATTAAGTTTGTGGGTATTTGATTAGTCTAAAAGATTGCATATTGGTATGAACATTTTCCCTACTTTTGTTATGTACTAAAAGGTGTTTCTTTTAAATATAGAACATATATGGGTTTATTTGTAGAAAGTTTATTATCATATGTTTCTACATTATATTTAACATAATGAGGGAAAATACATGCATATAATATTTATATAAAATATTAGTAGTTAAAATATGCATATCATATCAAATATCTCTAACCATATTCTTAAGATTTAATATCATATAAAATGGTTAAGATAATATCTCAAAAACACCAAATATTACAAACACTTTGATTTTAGATATTGTGCAAATATTAGATCAGGTCTGGAATCCAAGAGATCCGAGATGTCAGAATCAAATCTTCTGAAACATGGAAGAAAATCTGCCACGGCCCGAAGTACGGAACGTAACTGGCACTTAGATTACGATACGTCTCAAGGCGTAACGTAACCTAAGTCAGCCAAAATCCAGAAAATCTAAACCATAAACAATAAGAGTGAAGGAAAACCTTTTATGAAAACGATTTTAAACCAATTAAGTTATATTAATCCCTTTTTAAAACATCAAAAATTTTCCGAAAATTTCGGTAGAGTCTTCTTTGTAAATACTAGCACCCAAAATGGATACAGCAAGATATATAGACCTGTAATGAAATAACGGCATCCCCAAGCGGGAGCTAGCTCTTCGCCCAAGGCGGATCACAACCACACGCAATATATATGCAATATCAAGCAAATAAGCATAGAGAAGCACAAAAATAAGAAAAACACAACGTCGGCTCAAGTGAGCTCGACCCCAGAGGAACCACATATACATAAATTTCTCAGTCTCAACACTAGGTCGCATATACAAAATAAGAAGTCGTAGATGGAGAATACTAGATACAATGATAGAACAAAAGAGACAAAAGTATCCTCGCAACCCACCTAAGAGCAATGTCGCGAGTCTGAGCAAAGAAGCCAATGAAAAGATACGCCCGCACGAAGCTGACGGGTCCGACCTGCAAGACACTGTGGCACAACGGGGGTGAGTTGCTAGCTCGTGAGTAGAAAATAACATCTAATAAGGCTATCGTAAGAATGCACGCAAGTGCGTCACAATATGTATGTCTAGATATGATGTGATGCCACAAGTATGTATGCACATGAATGCAAAATCAATACAAACTCTTTAAGTGTTTAAATACGAAGATCTCCGCATTCTTAACTTAGAAAAATATCTGTACAATAGCTAAGGTACCATTAATGAAATCATCCGAAAACCGTGTCAAGCATCGACACCAAATATGGAAATATATTTGTCTCAATGTCTCGCTATGTCAATATCTCAATACCTCGGGCTCCGTCAGTCCGGATCAGCCCATATCATCAAATCTCACGACAACGGTCGGTATTCTCTGGATATCCGCCGCGCTAAACATCACCGGTAGGTAGTCTTCCCCTGCCAGGCTCATCGTCTACAACTCGATCTTCTTGCCCCGGGGTACCATACCAGGCCCACCATGTACCCGAAACGGTTCATCCACTCCTCGAATCGGGTCTCGAAATCCAACAGAAAACATAAAAACTCATGGTGGACGACACATACATCACGAGAAAACCGCAACTTTATATTAAAAATGATGATAATAAGCTTTTGTTAAATTCTTGCGGTTTTCCCCAAAATCCAGAAATCTCATCAATACTGAAATCCTCAAGAAAATCATAATACCCAACATGTTGTATATGATAAAAACTTATGATATAAAAGGTATACGATGTGATTTATGGCTAGGAATCTATATAAGCCTGATGATGAAGTGGGGTATATACATGCTATGCAATTCAATGTATCATGTATGATGCAAGTGTTTGATACTGAACTAAGCAGATTCTACAGTGCTAGTGGCATGGCAATTACCAAAGGCGCGTGTGTTCACATGAATAGTGCGCGTGCAACAGGAGCCAATGGTAATGGTGTAAGTGTCCTAAGAGGTGATATCACACATAGGTATATTGATAACCATGCAACACGAGCAGACGAATAACTAGAAAGATATGCATATGAATGAGATGGTTAACTAACTAACTATGCATATAGTTTGCAAGTAATAAAGTGATCCTAACTATGGGGAGCCTCGCGCCATCCAGAAGATTTCCCCATAGATGTATACATCTACTCACCCGGACGCCTCGCTAATCTGATCCAACCACCGCTTTGCCTTTGCGCGCCGCGTCCGATGTTTCCGCAACCGATCCTAAAATTTCATAACACACAACATAAAATTACACATCATGAAACGACGTAAGTCACAATATGAAAATATCAACATCCACAAGTTAGGCACAACGTGTACCAGGTGCACGGAACACACACGACAATCACTAAACCTTAACTAGAATCTTCGCTTCGGAGCAACCGTCAAAACTAAAACCCGATTAAACCAAATTCCGCATTCGCACACCCTAAATGTCGTAGGAGATGCTAATAGAATTGTCAAGATATCACAATTAATTCACCACTTAATTATATCGAAAACCTAGTAAGCTCCCAAAATTGCGAATAGGCGTAACCATCGTAGATTAGCGATAAGGTTATCACCATCTAACACAATCAACCCAACTATACCACTAGATAGCCACTACACTAATTTTAACCCATTTACAAAGCTTCAAACCCTAATTACAAAATCAACCCTTTTCTTGAATTTCATAATCAAGCAATTATAACCAAATTTCACACTTTTAAATTCTAAATTAGCATATTTAAACTACAATTTAACAATTAGATTAGAATTTTTACCTCATAAGTTTGAACCCTAGCTTGCACTAGCCTCCAAAGTCACCCAATTTCTCCATGTTTTAAATCAATTTGGGCTTGAGAAGAGATAGAATTAGGATTTGCTTTGAATTTGATAAGAAATTTGTAGATTTTTAATGGATTTTGATGGAATTTGAAGCAAAAAGGAGATGGGGAAAAAATTGGGGAAACTGCAGGAAGGCTTGGCCTGAGGGAGGAAAGGGAGAAGTGTGAGGGAATGGTGTTGAATTTTCTACATAAAAACTCTCTCTCAAGTGTAATAAATACCTATCACATCACTTTCTAATTAAAATTTCATTTTAATTCATTTTGATTTATTTTTAAACCATTGAAACTTCAATCTTGTAAAGTCTTGCTAACATTGTTGTTACTACTAGATTTTAGTTTATAATGGTTCCTAAGTATGTAATTTACCCATTTAAATTTGTATTTATCACTAATTTAATGTATATTTAAAAGCTTAAAATAATATTAAAAATACTTAATTAAGGAAAAAAATTTAAATGACTAGAAATTTTTAAGTGACAACTAACTAACCAATTTCTAGCAATTTCTTATCTAAATTTTGTATAATTAGGCCTATATTGAAAAATAATTATTTTTACATTTTACGGAAAATTCTGATTATTTTACCGATTATCGAAAAACTAGCTAAACGAAATTCAAAGTGTTACAGTCCATCCCCCCCTTAAAGAAATTCGGTCCCCGAATTTAAAATTTGACTACGCGTACCTTCAAAAAGATGGGGATATTTCTTCCTCATCTCGTCCTCGGTCTCCTAGGTGACCTCCTTGTTGTTCGGGCCACGCCAAAGAATCTTGACGGACGGTATAACCTTCGACCTCAATTTCTTCACCTGCCGATCCAAGATGACCACCGGCTGCTCGGTGAATGAAAGATCGCGCTCTAGCTAGATCGTATGGTGCTGAATCACATGGAAAGGGTCATGAAGGTACTTGCGAAGCATCGAAACATGGAACACGGGGTGAACATCTGGGAAGCTGGGCGGAAGAGCTAACCGATAAGCCACCGAACCAACACGCTGTAAGATCTTGAAGGGATCAACATATCTAGGACTAAGCTTCCCTTTCATCCCAAATCTCATCACGCCCTTCATTGGAGAGACCCTCAGGAAAATATGATCGCTAATTGCGAACTCAAGTCGGCGACGGCGCCTGTCAGCATATGATTTCTGCCTACTCTGTGCTGCCTTCATCCTATCTCGAATCAGCTGGATCATTTTGGTCGTCTCCTGTACGATCTGCAGCCCCAAAATACTGCTCTCCCTGAGCTCTGTCCAACATACAGGCGATCGACATCTCCTCCCATATAAAGCCTCGAAAGGTGCCATCTGAATCGTCTCCTGGAAGCTATTATTGTAGGAGAACTCGATCAAGGGCAAATGACAATCCCAGCTACCACCGAAATCTAAAACACAAGCTCTGAGCATGTCCTCAAGAGTTTGAATAGTACGCTCTGACTAACCGTCAGTCTACGGATGGAAAGCTGTGCTAAAACTCAATCGGGTGCCCAAAGCCTCCTGAAGTTTCTGCTATAAGCTAGGTGCCCCGGTCGGACACCATGCAGTCGTACGATCTCATCAATATAAAGCTGGGCGTACTGAGCAAATCCAAAAGTGGTCTTCACTGGTAGAAAGTGAGTCGCTTTCGTCAGTTGATCCACAATCACCCAAATAGATTCATACCCTCGACTGGTCCTGGATAGACCCACAATAAAGTCCATGGAGACCTGTTCCCACTTCCACTCAGGAATGGCCAAAGGCTGTAACTCACCGGCTGGCCTCTGGTGCTCGGCCTTGACTTGCTGACAAGTCAGGCATCTCGATACGAAGTCTTTGACATTCTTCTTCATCCCGTCCCACCAGTAAACCTCTATCAAATCATGGTATATCTTGGTGGAACCTGGATGCACACTGTACACTGATCTATGTGCCTCCTCAAGAATATCATGCCTCAGCCCCTCAGAATCTGGTATGCACAGTCGAGTCCCAAATTGAAGTATCCCCTGGTCATCAATCATGAACTCGAAAACTCTGCCCTGCCGAATCTGCTCGATAATCTCTAAAATACGGGCATCACCGGACTGTGCCTCGCGGATACGGTCAAGTAACTGTGGGCGTGCTCTGAAATGGGCCAGCTGTCCCACTGTAGGAGTAAACTCGAACTGCACTCGGCTGTCACATAAAACCTGCCAATCTGCCGTCGACTGCATCTGTACTGTGCTCAAACAAGATAGACTACCTCCGGGCCTCCTACTCAAAGCATCTGCCACCACATTCGCCTTGCCCGGATGGTATAGAATCTCGCAGTCATAGTCTTTTACCAACTCCATCCAACGGCGTTGTCTCAAATTCAGATCTCGCTGCTGAAAGATATACTTCAAGCTCTTGTGGTCAGTGAATATCTGGCACGACTCGCCGTATAGGTAATGTCTCCAGATCTTGAATGCAAACACCACTGCATCCATCTCTAAATCATGAGTGGAGTAGTTCTGCTCGTGTTTCCTCAACTGCCGAGAAGCATACGCGGTAACTCTATCGTGCTGTATCAATACACAGCCCAGCCCCACTCGAGAAGCATCACAATAAACCACGAAACCGCCTGATCCTGAAGGAAATGATAACACTGGTGCAGTATGTAGGGTTACTAGGCACACTAATAAGGTTCTACAAGACATCAACCATGCCCGATTAAAATTTTAGCCGTGCCGAATAACCCTAAACAAGATCTTTGCTAGATAATTAAGGTTACACATGCAAGTAAATAACATTTACTACTAAGTGAATATGAAATACAACCTTTGTAGATCGGTCCGTCACTTCTAAAGCTCCTTGTCGTAGTCCCTTCGCTGCGTTCATGGTTCTCCCGGGCTCTTACATGGCTTCACGAAGCGAAAGAAGCGTCCTTGCTTAAAGTCTTCGAGGCCGAAGATGATCTACGTCGAGGGAATACCAACTCAAGCTACTACTTCTCTAACTTAAGAATTAGTGAAGCAAACACCCTAAACTAAAGTGCTAGTCTAGTAGAGGATGGAGAAATATGAAGTGGGTTCTCTTTAGAATTTGATTTCTCACAATCTTTCACTCTCTTTTTGAAACCCTAGCAAGCTTTTCTTTTGCTCAAAGAAGAAAAAGAAGATGAACAAAAGAAAAGATGAGGATAATGATCAAGTGAGTGAGCTAACCATGGTGAGTGAGTATCATATACTAACTCATGTAGAGACATTACCATGGCTAATCCTAAATGGTTAGGTTAATAAAAATCTAAAGTAAAACAAAATTAGTGGACTTTGTCAAAGCATCCACAAGCTTCAACAAGCTTCATGCTTGTGACAAAAGGTCCACTAATTTGTAATTACCTTAAATAATTATTAACCACCATTTAAAATAGAATGGTGTATGTCTTGCACACCCATGCATGATGTATCAACAACCATGATACAAAAAGAAAACACATTTTAATATATATCACATACATATTAAAGTTGTGCACATGTGAGAAAAATCCTTAAGTGAACAAATGTTAGTTAATGTAAATTAGTATATCAAATATACAATTATACACTAAATTATTAAATCAACATTTGACTTAATAATCCGGTTATATCTCATATAACCGACTAACATCTAATGTATCGTTTTATCGAATCAACACTTGATTCGATTACCCGGCTATATCATATATAACCGACCGATACAAGAAGTCGCGAGAATAGAATACGGTATCACATACACGCATTATTCTCGGTCCCGCACATATCACATACGTGCTCCTATTTCCTTTTGCCTAGG
Source organism: Agapanthus africanus (assembly GCA_030015575.1). NCBI lineage: Eukaryota > Viridiplantae > Streptophyta > Magnoliopsida > Asparagales > Amaryllidaceae > Agapanthus > Agapanthus africanus. Next base: position 700,148,385 of record CM057339.1, on the reverse strand, counting down.
CCAGTAAAACCTCTATGTAGGACTCTAAAGACTTGTCAATACGCCGGCAGTAGGTGATGATCACATCAAGCACCCACAAGCCGTCAGCGGTACTAGCTGGACGTAACGGCTACCCGGGTATTGAGCGATCAGAAGATCAGCAAGCAAGCCCGCTCCAACTCCTGTAAAAGCCTAACGGTAACACTTCCCGTACAGTCCGGTCTCCTCGTCTGATATGTCGCATATCAAGTCTAGGGGTGGTAAACGTCAGACCCCAATAACCGATAAATCATGCCGATATGAGGATCATAACGGGTCGATAAACTAATGGTAACACTTACCAGTAAATCTCTAAATCAACCCTGGCCATGGACTTCCCTGTTATGGCCAATCGAGCACAGCGCAACATCAACCCCCAATACCGGGAGAGACGAAACCCCTCCTATCACTCATTGCCTCCATGTGACTCGGGACTGTACCTAAAAACCACCGTTTTGCATGCCTTCTTGGACGTGGTAAGGTGGAAATCAAAGCACAGTGGGAATCACACAAGACTCTATGACGATCTCGGGTCTACAGACTAACATGCACAAGTGTCACCAGAGAACTGCCATCTGATGTGAGGTATAATACCATCTGGGAGTTCTCGGCCAGTCCGTACAGTGTACCCAGTCTCCACTGAGCACCCGTATACCATCTCTGATGTCAAACACCAATGGATATGGGATCATCCATTGCCCATCTCATGGGTCGAGAAGCGTATACGCTAGTCTACTCTGGTGTATCGATGCCTTGTCTCGATACACCTACGACTAGGAACATTAAAGGATGTACTTATGGACTACCATGGCCCCACTAGTATGATCTGCATCATAGTCCTGGTAGTCAAGTACACATCCTAAGGGCTTTACCAACATGTAACTATATGACAGTATCAAGAGACAAGTATACATGTTAAGATAAAGAGCAACCAGATAGCATACTATCATATCGAGCAAGAAAGTCCTCTCTATATATGTCCAAGCATCTAATATAATATACATCATCTGTATAATACTGGCCTCTAGGGCATACATACAACTAACAATCTCCCACTTGCACTAGGGCCAGTTGTTGTAGTATCGCATACCAAGCATCCCGAAGAGTCTCTCAAACTGTATCTGGGGAATGGCCTTCGTGAGTGGATCCGCAGTGTTGTTCTTCGTGTCAACCCTCCTGACATCGATCTCCCGGCGATCAACTATCTCCCGGATCAGGTGATACCGCCTCAGAATATGCCTGGATCGCTGATGGGACCTGGGTTCCTTGGCCAAAGCCACCGCTCCATTGTTATCACAATACAAAGGTATTGGATGCTCAATGGATGGAACCACTCCAAGTTCAGTAATGAACTTCTTGATCCAGACAGCCTCTTTGGCAGCATCGTTGGTAGAGATGTATTCAGCCTCCATCGTCGAGTCTGCCACGGTTTCCTGCTTGGAACTCTTCCAGCTAATCGCCCCTCCGTAAAGGGTAAAGACAAATACTGAGTGCGACTTAGAGTCGTCCTTATTACTATGGAAGCTTGAATTGGTAAAGGACTCCACTTAGAGTTCTCCGTTACCATACACCAAGAGCATCTCTTTAGTCCTTCGTAAGTACTTGAGAATGCTCTTCGCAGCTGTCCAGTGACTCTCTCCAGGATCAGCTTGATACCTACTCACTACACTTAATGAGTGTGCTACATCGGGTCTGGTATATAGCATCGCGTACATGGTAGAGCCTACAGCCGAAGCATAGGGTATCCCTTGCATGCGAGCTCTCTCCAAATCAGTCTTGGGAGACATCTCTTTGGAGAGAGTGGGTCCAGAGATCGTGGGTAAGTTTCCATGCTTAGATTCTTCCATACTAAACCTCTTTAGTATGGTGTCAATGTACCTGGATTGGGACAATCCCAATATCCTTTTAGATCTATCTCTATAGATCATAATTCCCAGTATGCAGGAGGCATCACCTAGATCTTTCATTGAGAATCTTTGTGATAAGAAGAGCTTGACCGATTGCAGCATAGGAATACCATTTCCTATCAAAAGTATGTCGTCCACGTATAATACGAGGAAGACAACCTTATTCTCTGCCACCTTCTTGTAGATATAAGGTTCATCTACGTTTTTGACGAAATCAAACTCTTTGATAATGACGTCAAAGCAGATGTTCCAACTCCGCGATGCTTGCTTTAATCCATAAATGGATTTAAGCAGCTTGCACACCTTCCCGCTGCTCCCACTAGCTACGAAGCCCTATGGCTGAGTCGTGTACACGCTCTCTTCTAAATCACCGTTTAGAAAGGCGGTCTTAACATCCATTTGCCAGATTTCATAGTCATGATATGCAGCGATGGCAAGCATGATCCGGATGGATTTAAGCATATCCACTGGAGAAAAGGTTTCGTCATAGTCCACACCTGGTCTTTGACGAAAACCCTTTGCAACAAGTCTAGCTTTGAAAGTCTCCACTTTCCCATCTACACCAAGTTTTTTCTTGAAGATCCACTTGCTCCCAATGGGTTTTACCCCTTCAGGAGCATCTTCCAAAGTCCATACTTTGTTGGTGTACATGGATTCCATCTCGGACCGCATTGCAACCAGCCATTTCACTGAGTCCCCACTCATGATGGCCTGCTCGAAGCTAGTTGGGTCATCATCAACCATGATGCAATCCTCGCTCCCACCATCCATGAGAAAACCGTAGTATCTCTCAGGTGGGTGAGGAACCCTACTAGATCGGCGGAGTGGCTGGGGTTCATCGGGAACTACCGAATCTTCTGGTTCTACTAAATCTTCAGTTTGAGTTTGTGTAGCTGGAATTTCTTCCAGTTCTACCTCGTTGCCACTAATTTCTTTTGTGAGAAATTCCTTTTCTAAAAAGGTGGCATGTCGAGAAACCAACACCTTATGTTCCTCGCTATGGTAGAAAAGATATCCATGTGAATGTTTGGGATATCCCACAAACTTGCATAGAACTGACCGTGTCTCGAGTTTGTCAGGATTTTGCCTTTTGACATAGGCCGGACAACCCCATATCTTAACTCATTTAAGAAATGGTCTCTTCCCACTCCATATCTCATATGGTGTGGTAGGTACAGATTTAGATGGAACTTGATTCAATAGGTATGTTGCTGTCTCCAGCGCATACCCCCAGAAGGAAATAGATAACTCAGCTGTACTCATCATAGAGCGCACCATATCTAATAGGGTGCGATTCCTCCGTTCCGATACACCATTGTGCTGTGGTGTATATGGAGGAGTTAGCTGAGAGAGAATCCTATTCTCTTTTAGGAAGTCCAGGAATTCATTGCTCAAGTATTCACCTCCTCGATCAGATCGAAGGATTTTAATACTTTTCCCGGTTTGGTTCTCGACTTCTTGTTTATATTCTCTAAATTTCTCAAAAGCTTCTGATTTGTGTTTCATCAGGAACACATACCCGAATCTAGAGAGATCGTCAATGAATGTAATGAAGTACGAAGAACCATCTCTGGCATGTGTAGACATGGGACCGCATACATCGCTATGTATCAGTCCCAAGAGTTCAGTAACTCTTTCTTCGTGTCCCGTAAACGGAGTTTTGGTCATCTTGCCTTTGAGACATGACTGGCAAGTGTCATAAGATGAAAATTCGAACGGTTTCAAATATCCATCCTTATGCAACTTAGCTAGCCGTGTCGCATTTATATGACCAGGTCTACAATGCCATAAGAAGGATTCGTTCATTTCTGAACTCTTCCTCTTGTGTGTGTTTTGTATATTAAGGACTGTAGTTTGATTGAGAATGTATATGCCATTAAATAACGAACCTGATCCAATCAACTTTTGATTCAGGAATATGTTCATAACATCATCCTGTACTACAAAATTATATCCTTCTTTGCTCAATAAAGAAACTGATATAAGATTGCATATCAGGGTCGGAATGTAATAGCATTCGTTCAGAACCAATGTATTACCATTTGGTAACACAAGGTGATATTCGCCAACTGCTTTGGCTGCAACATTTGCACCATTCCCTACTCTTACGGAATGATCACCCTATCCCAGTTCCTTACCTTTACATAACCCATGTAACATATTACATATATGGGATCCCGATCCGGTATCTAATATTCAGGACGTAGAGTGAACTGAGAAACAGTTCTCTGTAACGAACACACCCGAAGAAAATGCATCAACATGTACTTTCTTCATTCGGGTGTCATGGGAATCCTTGTATTCCCCTATATCCTGTTCAGTCCTATAACTCTTATAAGAAAGAACGGAACCAACGTTCCCCAGCACAGTATAACATGCGGGTTCGGTCAATACATCCATATTATTATCTTGATTAAGGCATGATATGGTCGCTACCTGGAGAGAGAGAGAAGAAAAACACTTTAACGTATGCTCTTGCAAGATCAGATTGATTATTATTTTATCTAATCAGGATGGCTCCCACTGTTTTTATCAAATCTTCCTTCAAACCCTAAAAGGAAAGACTAGCCGGGATTAATTACACCCTACAATTTCGCCAATCTTTCAGCCAGGCCAGTGTCGGTAGTTTGAGGGAGGTTCCCTTTGCTTTCGCACGGACCTAATTAAAGTAAACCTCATTTTCCCAGAGGCGTAACCCCGTTGACACCTTTCTAGACACCTACTTGATCAGCTAATTGTCCTGTGTAAAACTCTCCCAGGAGTAACAATTACTCGCAGTGGGTATCGGGATCCAACTATCTCATAGAAGGTATGCAATCTCATTGCAAATTTCAACACTTGAAATTCCCGATAATATTTTACCCTTAACCCCTATGACCTTGACAAAGGCCAACAAATCATAGGATGCTAGTCAAGTTCAACCCGTCATTTCTTGATTGAATCAAACCCACCCGCATGACCCTTGACAAAGGCCAACAAGGTCGTACGACTACCCCAAAACAATCTGCATCATATGCATAAGCAGATAAGCACCATTCAGCTACCGCACACTACGCCTTGACAAAGGCCAACAAACGCAGCACGAATACTAAACAGTTCCTATCTGAAATGACGGAGGGCTACGACAGGTTTTTCTGAAAACCTATTGCGTAATGAACTTGATATCGTTGTAGAATCGAGTGAATTTTGAAATGGAGTGATTTTGAGACTTTTATTAGTTTTGCTAAAGAGGTCACTCCCGGTGAAGGGATCTCGGCTCTTTCCTCATCGAATAAGGTGCAGGACATATCATATATATCACTATGCAAAGAAAAACTCTAAAAGCAATCAAAAACAAACCGAGTGTTGTAGCATCTGCCAGTTTTGCTAAAGTGGTCACTCCCGGTGAAGGGATCTCGGCTCTTTCCTCATCGAATAAGGTGCAGGATATATCATATATATCGCTATGCAAAGCAAAAAAAAACTGTAGCTACCCTTTTTGAAAATTTGATTCTACAACATCTTTTAGGTTTCTTTTCCTTTCATTAATCATATTAATGAAGTCCCATCATTTAAGTCACCTAAACATCACAGATAAATACGACGTACACTTATGCCATCCGCATTCGTCTCGATGTCCCCTCGTGCACCGTTAGGTTAGGTAACTAACAGCAAAGCGGGGCAGGGCTAGCGCGGGTGTAAAATATAAGTAGCGTCTATATAATATATCATATATACTATATACAGTATCTATCACAACATATCAAATGATCACATCACAGATATCGCGGCAGAAGAAACATATGAAACATTGGATATACTAGGATGTCCGTGTTTTATTTTGAGCCTCTATAAAACACGGATTCCACGGTCGCGATGAATAGCCAAACCCACACCCCTAGACCCCTACGAGAGCGGCAAGCAACCCTACCAATTCTAGAGTTAGGAGACCCGGACTCGACTCCTCAAGTTGGTCTCCCACTGGACTCTAGAACCCGGTTACTTGTGCTCTCCTCCTTGGGTCTATCCTAGTGCGGAAAAGTAAATAATATACAAATGGTGACATCAACCTCATCCCGGAAGTGCCCCAATAAAAGAATATTACATACATTTAATTTTACATGAATGAAAATAAAAACCCTCATCTCACATAAAACCCCCGGTTATTCAAAAAACCGCGACGATCCAATATAACATATCCAGCAACACATAACATCACATGTCATCAACGTAAGTAAATATGCGCATCCCAATTGTCGTTGACATATAGCAACGAAACCGACGATATCACATATTACACTTACGGTCGCAGAAAAGAAAGTGTAAAACTACAACATTTGGAATCCACAATTGTCTTTAGATATCATAAATCCAAAATATCACATACTTCGCATTTCATGCCTAACTATATGAATTCCACATATTGTATCACATTCCAGATAAATAGACAGTATTAAACTTTCCGATCGAATAATCAAATACCCAAGATTTCCTAAATAGCTCAACACTTGAGCGGACTTCAAAAATTCCAGAATACGTCACAGTACCAACGGTCCAGCCGTAGAAGGGTCAAGCCAACGCCTCACATGTGGCACGCCGTACTGCCTCAAACCCTAAGGTTTAGAGGCGGTTCAGACGGTCACATAATCGAGTTAAGGTTTGTGTTCTTCTAGAGAGTCCATCGCGTTAATTGCACGTTTTTCCGAAAGATTCAAACTCAAGAAAAATTCAACACTTGAAAGTTTTTCGTGTCGGGAAAAAGCGAGTTAATGATATCCGTTCGAACATTTTAATACTTTCTAAATTATCCGGAAAAGAACGAAATTAAATTTTCCGATCGAATCAACGAATACAAAATAATCCCCAGAACACTCAACACTTGAGTCAGATTAAAAATACCCAGAAATCTAAACTAGCAGCTACGGATATTACTGTTGCAAAACCAAAGCCCAATTGAACAGTACGGCCGTGGATCCGCGGCCCAAGAGAGGTATGGCCGCGGTTCCGCGGTGGTCCGTACGAATTAGAGGCTCGTTTTCAACAGTAATACTTATATTTCCGTGCTGATTTTTTTAGGTATTTTTAATACAGAAAACAACACATTTTTAAAAAATGTCCAGAGAGGGGGTCATTTTGACGTTTCGGGGTTCGTTCGGAGTTTTAACTTCGTAAACACGTCGCCTAATGCTCTAGCTAGGCTCTGATACCACTGTAGGGTTACTAGGCACTCTAATAAGGTTCTACAAGGTATCAACCATGTCCGATTAAAATTTTAGCCGTGCCGAATAACCCTAAACAATATCTTTGCTAGATAATTAGGGTTACACATGCAAGTAAATAACATTTACTACTAAGTGAATATGAAATACAACCTTTGTAGATCGGTCCTTCACTTCTAAAGCTCCTTGTCGTAGTCCCTTCGCTGCGATCATGGTTCTCCCGGTCTCTTGCATGGCTTCACGAGGCGAAAGAAGCGTCCTTGCTTGAAATCTTCGAGGCCGAAGATGATCTACGTCGAGGGAATACCAACTCAAGCTACTATTTCACTAACTTGAGAATTAGTGAAGCAAACACCCTAAACTAAAGTGCTAGTCTAGTAGAGTATGGAGAAATAGGAATTGGGTTCTCTTTAGAATTTGATTTCTCACAATCTTTCACTCTCTTTTTGAAACCCTAGCAAGCTTTTCTTTTGCTCAAAGAAGAAGAAGAAGATGAACAAAAGAAAAGATGAGGATAATGATCAAGTGAGTGAGCTAACCATGGTGAGTGAGTATCATATACTAACTCATGTAGAGACATTACCATGGCTAATCCTAAATGGTTAGGTTAATAAAAATCTAAAGTAAAACAAAGTTAGTGGACTTTGTCAAAGCATCCACAAGCTTCTACAAGCTGCATGCTTGTGACAAAAGGTCCACTAATTTGTAATTACCTTAAATAATTATTAACCACCATTTAAAATAGAATAGTGTATGTCTTGCACACCCATGCATGATGTATCAACAACCATGATACAAAAAGAAAACACATTTTAATATATATCACATACATATTAAAGTTGTGCACATGTGAGAAAAATCCTTAAGTGAACAAATGTTAGTTAATGTAAATTAGTATATCAAATATACAATTATACACTAAATTATTAAATCAACATTTGACTAAATAATCCGGTTATATCTCATATAACCGACTAACATCCAATATATCGTTTTATCGAATCAACACTTGATTCGATAACCCGGCTATATCATATATAACCGACCGATACAAAAAGTTGCGAGAATAGAATACGGTATCACATACACGCATTATTCTCGGTCCTGCACATATCACATACGTGCTCCTATTTCGTTTTGCCTGAGCCGGTAAAACCTCTATGTAGGACTCTAAAGACTCGTCAATACGTCGGCAGTAAGTGATGATCACATCAAGCACCCACAAGCCGTCAGCGGTACTAGCTGGACGTAACGGCTACCCGGGTATTGAGCGATCAAAAGATCAGCAAGCAAGCCCGCTCCAACTCCTGTAAAAGCCTAACGGTAACACTTCCCGTACAGTCCGGTCTCCTCGTCCGATATGTCGCATATCAAGTCTAGGGGTGGTAAACGTCAGACCCCAATAACCGATAAGTCGTGCCAATATGAGGCTCATAACGGGTCGAGAAACTACTGGTAACACTTACCAGTAAATCTCTAAATCAGCCCTGGCCAGGGACTTCCCTGTTATGGCCAATCGAGCACAGCGCAACATCAACCACCAATACCGGGAGAGACGAAACCCCTCCTATCGCTCATTGCCTCCATGTGACTCGGGACTGTACTCAAAAACCACCGTTTTGCACGCCCTCTTGGACGTGGTAAGGTGGAAATCAAAGTACAGTGGGAATCACACAAGACTCTATGACGATCTCGGGTCTACAGACTAACCTGCATAAGTGTCACCAGAGAACTGCCATCTGACGTGAGGTATAATACCATCTGGGAGTTCTCAACGAGTCCGTCTAGTGTACCCAGTCTCTACTGAGCACCCGTATACCATCTCCGATGTCAAACACCAATGGATATGGGATCATCCATCGCCCATCTCATGGGTCGAGAAGCGTATACGCTAGTCTACTCTGGTATATCGATGCCCTGTCTCGATACACCTACGACTAGGAACATTAAAGGAAGTAATTATGGACTACCATGGCCCCACTAGTATGATCTGCATCATAGTCCTGGTAATCAAGTACACATCCTAAAGGCTTTACCAACATGTAACTATATGACAGTATCAAGAGACAAGTATACATGTTAAGATAAAGAGCAACCAGATAGCATGCTATCATATCGAGCAAGAAAGTCCTCTCTATATATGTCCAAGCATCCAATATAATATACATCATCTGTACAATACTGGCATCTAGGGCAACATAAAACTAACACATTAGTCAGACGAGTCTTCAACTGCTGGAAGCTATCCTCACATGCCTCGGTCCAATCAAAAGGAACCCCCTTCCGGGTCAACCCAGTCAACGGTGCAGCAATACGGGAGAAATCCTGGACAAAACGTCGATAATAGCCGGCCAAACCTAGAAAACTGCGAACCTCAGTAACTGATACCGGTCTGGGCCAATGCTGAACTGCCTCGATCTTCTTCGGGTCCACACAAATACCATCTCTCATCACCACATGACCCAAGAAGTCGACACTGTCAAGCCATAATGCGCACTTGGAAAATTTGGCGAACAACTGATACTCCCTCAAAGTCTGCAATGTGATACGCAAGTGCTGCTCGTGCTCCTCCCAGCTCTGAGAATAAACCAAGATGTCGTCAATGAACACAATGATGAACTGATCAAGATACGGCCTGAATACATGGTTCATCAAGTCCATAAATGCTGCTGGGGAATTGGTGAGCCCGAACGACATCACCAAGAACTCATAATGACCATATCGTGTACGGAAAGCGGTCTTCGGAATATCCTCCTTCCGAACCCGCAACTGGTGATAACCCGACCGTAAATCAACCTTCGAGAAATACCCCGCACCCTGGAGCTGATCAAATAAGTCGTCAATGCGGGGTAGGGGATATCTGTTCCGCACAGTAACCCGGTTCAGCTGACGATAATCAATGCATAAGCGCATACTGCCATCCTTCTTCTTAACAAACAGGACGGGAGCACCCCAAGGTGACACACTCGGTCGGATAAGCCCTTTGTCCAGCAAGTCCTGTAACTGATCCTTCAGCTCTCTAAGCTCCGCCGGGGCCATCCGATAAGACGGTATAGAGATAGGCCCCGTGCCGGGGATCAAGCCAATGCAGAATTCAATGTCGCGCTCTGGCGGTAGACCAGGCAGCTCGTCAGGGAATACATCAGGAAACTCTCTCACAACAGGGACCTGGTCTAACGGAACCTCTGCAACGCTAGCATCACAAACATAGGCTAAGAATCCCTGACAACCTTTCCGCAAGAGCTGACCAGCGCGAAGAGACGAAATCAAGTTGGGAAGGGTAGCGCTACAATCTCCCTGCATAACAAGAACCGTCTCACCAGGAAAACTGAATCTGACTGCCTTTTCACGGCAGTCCACAAATGCATAATAGGTGGCTAGCCAGTCCATACCAAGAAGAACGTCGAAGTCTAGCATATCAAGGAGAATCAAATCAACTGAAGAATCCCTCTCCCCGATACGAACAGGACACGATCGGTACACAAAACGAGCAACAAACGAGTCTCCTACCGGAGTAATAACAACAAGCGGCTGATCTAACGAAGAAGACTCTCGGCCCAACCTCGGTGCAAAGTATGTGGATACATAAAAATATGTGGAGCCTGGATCAAATAATACCCGTGCCTTAAAAGAACATACTGGCAGAGTACCTGTCACAACGGCATTGGATGCCTGCGCATCCTGAGGAGTCAAAGCGAACACTCGGGCCTGTCCACCACTAATAGCTGGCTGTCCTCTGCTTCTGCCTCTGTCGCCTCGTCCTTTCTGAACAGGACCGCCACGCCCACGACCTCTAGGAGCATCTTCCTGGCGTGGAGCATCATCAGGGGTAGGATGTAGAGCTCTCTGAGGAGGTAATGAAGGTGGTAAGGTCATATGTGGCACTGTCGCCGTGCCCTGGCGCCCCATGGTACAGTCTCTGATACGATGGTACTGAATCCCGCACCGAAAACATCCTGGCGACGACTGCTGGGTCTGCGGATATGAACCAAATAACTGACCCCGTCTCAATCCTCTGCCGCCACCATCTCTCGGAAAGAATCTATCACGGTGTCTACCCATCTGCCGCTGGGCTGGCATATCAGTACAAATCCGCTTCGGCCCAGAAACGACCGGAGTTTCAGAAATGCGCTCCTCCAAAAGTAAGGCCGCATCCATTGCGGCTGCGTATGTGTCAAAGTGCTGGGTGCCGATGGCAAGGAATAATTGTGTGTCAAGTCCTCGCACAAACCTCTTTATCCTCTTCTCTTCAGTGTCTACTAAGTACGGAGCATATCGGGACAACTGAGTAAACTGTATATCATACTCGGACACTGTCATCCCAGGGGTCTTGCGCAAAGACTCAAAACTACGGTCTCGAGCAACTCGGACACTCTCCGGAAGAAAACGGGCAAGAAATGTAGCTGTGACCTCGTCCCAAGTCATAGAAGGTAGACCTGCAGCTCGGCCTCTCTCTACTGAATCGTACCACGTCTGGGCAAGGCCCTCCAGACGAAAACTCGCGAACTCCACCCATCTATCATCAGAACACCTCAACGAACGGCAAATCCTAGCCATCCTATCTAGAAATGCATGAGGGTCCTTTGTCGCATCCGTGCCGGTAAAAGCTGGAGGTCTCAGCCTCATAAACTCCTATAGTGAAATGGGGATAGTCGCAGTAGTAGCAGGGGTAACCGTCTGGGCAGCAGGTACAATCGTGGTCTGTGCGGTGGAAGGAACATCCTCGGATCTCTGTGCCCGACTGGACTCAACTAAAGATCCCATCATCTATCGCAACTCCTGCATACCGGCCTCTAATCTGGCAATACGGTCGGGAGAAGGCGGATCAATCTGACCCTGAGGGGTAGGTGTATCATCCCGCTCGATCCTCGTCTCAGACGAGCCCGCTCGAAGCTCATCCCTAGCGGCAGCCCACTGAGCTCTCGTAGTCTTTGGCGGTATCGAAGCTGGAATAAGAAACAGGAGCAATAATAACATTGCAATTTAATCAAGGGATGCATGGAATCAATGGAGGAAATACAAGCAATTATGTCCTAAGGTCACTTAGGCGGAGTACCGTATCGTAAGTATGTCGCGGAACATACCCATGCTACGCCACTCTGCTTAAGTCACATACACCATCTACCAAGGGTCGTCCTACACTCGGAAAGGTAAAACATATCGCTCTGATAACATATTTGTCACGACCCACCCCCAAACACAGATGGTATTGTCCGCTCTGGCCGAAGCCGCACGGTTTTTTCCCTTTGAATGAACCCGGGGCTACTTCTTAGTAGGTCACCCATCCCAGAATTTCTCTGGCTCAACCACGCTTAACTACGGAGTTCTTCAAACTCCGGAATTCCGATTCATCCAAAAGGCACCTCTGTGTTATAAGAGTGGTATCATTTCATTTATAGTTCAGATCGTGCCCTCTTTCGGAATAGAATTCGATACTCCCTATTGTTCTGGTTGTAGGGTTTCCTTATCACCTCATATAGGGTTTGGAAGCATCACACATGCCATAACTTTGGTTTTAAGAGGTGCTAAGCAAACTTAACTAGGAATCGAACTAGAAATATTGAGTAACAACTAATAGTATCACATGTAAAAGTTAATTTATCACTAAGTGGAGAAACTACAACCTTTGTAGACCTCCTAAGGTGACTCCTTGGATCTCCTAGAGTTTGGAAAGGCTCGCTTGAACACTTCCGAGTCCACGAAGATCCACCCGAAGTCCTTTGCTCAAAGCTTGTTGTTTCACTTGATCTTTCAAATCGGTGGAGCAAACACCCTACACAAGAGAGCTAGAGATGTGTAGGATGATGAAGTGGTTTATGTTATCACTTAAAACCCTCTCTTTTTCTTTTTCTCGCTCTAAACAAATCTCAAAAGATCTTTAAGAAGGAGGAAGATGAAGATGGCAAAGCTTTTTGAAGATAATGATAATTCTTATGTTTTAAAAATAAAACAAAAGGATATATATATGTGAGACACTCTCACAACAAACCATGGTTAATATAAATATCTAGATATTTTGTGATGAGTTAAAGAACAAAGGAAATTAACCAAGGTTAAGTCAATGGTCAAACAAAGAAGTGTGTAGAAATTATGAGTCATTTGTAAAGAAATGAGTCATTAGTTAATTTCCTTTATCTTTTAACTTAAAACAAAAACTATATATTAATATGAACCATGTGAGTCTTGCATTGCCATCTTCAATATATCAACAACCATGATATATATGCATGTATGTATGTGCGTATGTACATCAACATGTACATATACATGCATGCATCCATCAAAAGAATAGGGTTTATTAAAAGTGAGCTAAAAGTCATTATTAAATCAACATTTTATTTAATAAACCGGTCATATCACATACGACCCGACCAATAGTAAACACCCGATTAACATACGGTATCTCATACACGTATTTAATCGAGTTCCTGCGCATATCTCATATGCACACCACATCGTTTTGCCTGAGCTAAGAAACTTCTGTGTGGGACTCTAAGACTCGTCAATACGCCGGCAGTAAGTGATGATCACATCAAACACCTACAAACCGCAAGCGGTCAGCTAAACGTAACGGCCACCCGGGTATTGAGCGATCAGAAGAAGAACAAGTGAACCTGTCAAAACTCCCGTCAATCCATCTGGCAACACTTACCGTACAGTCCGGTCTCTTCGTCAAATATGCTGCATATCGAGTCTAGGGATGGAATCGTCGACCCCGATAACTCAATAAATCATGCCGGTAAATGGTCTACAACAAATCGAGAAACTACTGATAACACTTATCAGTAATATCTCAGCAGCCCTGGCCAGGGACTTCCTGTTATAGCCAATCGTGCACAGCGCAACATCAACCCCCAATACCGGGAGAGACGAAACCCCTACTATCGCTCATTGTCTCCATGTGCTTCGGGACTGTACCCAAAATCCACCTGTTTGTACGACTCAGTAGAGCCGTAGTAGGGTGGAGATCAAGATACAGTGGGAGGACACATAAGACTCTATGGCGATCTCGGGTCTACAGACTAACCTGTACCAGTGTCACCTGAGAACTGCTATCCGACGTATGATATAATACCAAATATGAGTTCTCGGTGAGTCCGTTCAGTGTACCCAGTCTCACTGAGCACCCGTATACAATCTTTGGTGTCAGCACACCAGATGGATATGGGATCATCCATCGCTCATCATATGGAACAAGAATGGTATACGCTAGTCTACACTGGAATATCGATGCCCTGTCTCGATATACCTACGACTAGGAACATTTCAAGGATATGCTTATAAACTATAGGTGTCCCACTAGTATGATCCACATCATAATCCCAGTAGTCAAGCCAATATCCTTAGAGCTTTATCAACATGTACCAAATGAGTAAAAACATGATCAAGTGAATATATGATAAAGAAAAACCAGATAGCATACTATCATGTCGAGCAAGACTGTCTTTTGAATATATATATATACACATCAGTACATTCACTATCATATAATGGCCTTTAGGGCATACATATATCTAACACTGGTGGGTCCCCGTGTGCATCCGTATCGGTTACATCCCCACCTCGATACCGGATAACATCACACTCCTCACGGGGTAGGTGGTATTCAGCCCCAACTCCACCTGGGGTATTACATTCCCCCCCCCACTTAGAACAATGGTTCGGCCTCGAACCATAGACCTACTTTTGAGGGACCGGCTCTGATACCAACTTTGTCACGGCCTGAAGTACGGAACATGACTGGCACTTAGATTACGAGACGTCTCAAGGCGTAACGTAACCTAAGTCAGCCAAAGCCCAGAAAATCTAAACCATAAACAATAAGAGTGAAGGAAAACCTTTTATGAAAACGATTTTAAACCAATTAAGTTATATTAATCCCTTTTTAAAACATCAAAATTTTTCCAAAAATTTCGGCAGAGTCTCCTTTGTAAATACTAGCCTCCAAAATGGGTACAACAAGATATATAGACCTGTAATGAAATAACGGCATCCCCAAGCGGGAGCTAGCTCTTCGCCCAAGGCGGATCACAACCACACGCAATATATATGCAATACCAAGCAAATAAGCATAGAGAAGCACAAAAATAAGAAAAACACAATGTCGGCTCAAGTGAGCTCAACCCCAGAGGAACCACATATACATAAATCTCTCAGTCTCAACACTAAGTCGCATATACAAAATAAGAAGTGGTAGATGGAGAATACTAGATACAATGATAGCACAAAAGAGACAAAAGTGTTATCGCAACCCACCTAAGAGCAATGTCGCGAGTCTGAACAAAAAAGCCAATCAAAAGATACGCCGGCCGCTATGAGGCTGACGGGTCCGACCTGCAAGACACTGTAGCATAACGGGGGTGAGTTACCAGCTCGTGAGTAGAAAATAATATCTAATAAGGCTATCGTAAGAATGCACGCAAGTGCGTCATAACATGTATGTCTACATATAATGTGATGCCACTAGTATGTATGCACATGAATGCAAAATCAATACAAACTCTTTAAGTGTTTAAATACGAATATCTCTACATTCTTAACTTAGAAAAATATATGTACAATAGCTAAGGTGCCATCAATGAAATCATCCGAAAACCGTGTCAAACATCGACACCAAATATGGAAATATATCTGTCTCAATGTCTCACTATGTCAATATCTCAATACATCGGGCTCCGTCAGTCCGGATCGGCCCATATCATCAAATCTCACGACAATGGTCGGTATCCTCCGGATATCCGCCGCGCAAGACATCACTGTTAGGTAGTCTTCCCCTTCCAGGCTCATCGTCTACAACTCGATCTTCTTGCCCCGGGGTACCATACCGGGCCCACCATGTACCCGAGACGGTTCATCCACTCTTCGCATCGGGTCTCGAAATCCAACAGAAAACATGAAAACTCATGGTGGATGACACATAAATCACGAGAAAACCACAACTTTATATTAAAAATGATGATAATAAGCTTTTGTTAAATTCTTGCGGTTTTCCCCAAAATCCAGAAATCTCTTCAATACTGAAATCCTTAAGAAATCATAATACCCAACATGTTGTATATGATAAAAGCTTATGATGTCAAAGGTATACGATGCGATTTATGGCTAGGAATCTATATAAGCATGATGATGAAGTGAGCTATATACATGCTATGCAATTCAATGTATCATGTATGATGCAAGTGTTTGATACTGAACTAAGCAGGTTCTACAGTGCTCGTGGCATAGCAATTACCAAAGGTGTGTGTGTTCACATGAATAGTGCACGTGCAACATGAGCCAATGGTAATGGTGTAAGTGTCCTAGGAGGTGATATCACACATAGGTATATAGATAACCATGCAATTCCAGCAGACGAATAACTAGAAAGATATGCATATGAATGAGATGGTTAACTAACTAACTATGCATATAGTTTGCAAGTAATAAAGTGATCCTAACTATGGGGAGCCTCGCTCCATCCAGACGATTTTCCCATAGATGTATACATCTACTCACCCGGACGCCTCGCTAATCTGATCCAACCACCGCTTTGCCTTTGTGCGTCGCGTCCGATGTTTCCGCAACCGATCCTAAAATTTCATAACACAACATAAGATTACACATCATGAAACGACGTAAGTCACAATATGAAAAGATCAATGTCCACAAGTTAGGCACAACGTGCACCAGGTGCAGGGAACACACACGACAATCACTAAACCTTAACTAGAATCGTCGCTTCGGAGCAACCGTCAAAACTAAAACCCGATTAAACCAAATTCCGCATTCGCACACCCTAAATGTTATAGGGGATGCTAATAGTATCGTCAAGATTTCGCAATTAATTCACCACTTAATTATATCGAAAACCTAGTAAGCTCCCAAAATTGCGAATAGGCGTAACCATCGTAGATTAGCGATAAGGTTATCACCATCTAACACAATCAACCCAACTATACCACTAGATAGACACTACACTAATTTTAACCCATTTACAAAGCTTCAAACCCTAATTACAAAATCAACTCTTTTCTTGAATTTCATAATCAAGCAATTATAACCAAATTTCACACTTTTAAACTCTAAATTAGCATATTTAAACTACAATTTAACAATTAGATTAGAATTTTTACCCCACAAGTTTGAACCCTAGCTTGCACTAGCCTCCAAAGACACCTCTGTTCTCTATGTTTTAAACCAATTTGGGCTTGAGAAGAGATAGAATTAGGATTTGCTTTGAATTTGAGAAGAAATTTGTAGATTTTTAATGGATTTTGATGGAATTTGAAGCAAAAAGGAGATGGGAAAAAAATTGGGGAAACTGTAGGAAGGCTCGGCCTGAGGAAGGAATGGGGGAGGTGTGAGGGAATGGTGTTGAATTTTCTACATAAAAACTCTCTCTCAAGTGTAATAAATACCTATCACATCACTTTCTAATTAAAATTTCATTTTGATTTATTTATAAACCATTGAAATTACAATCTTGGAAAGTCTTGCTAACATTTTTGTTACTACTAGATTTTAGTTTATAATGGTACCTAAGTATGTAATTTACCCATTTAAATTTGTATTTATCACTAATTTAATGTATATTTAAAAGCTTAAAATAATATTAAAAATACTTAATTAAGGAAAAAAAATTAAATGACTAGAAAATTTTAAGTGACAATTAACTAACCAATTTCTTGCAATTTCTTATCTAAATTTTGTATAATTAGGGCTATATTTAAAAATAATTATTTTTACATTTTACAGAAAATTCTGATTATTTTACCGATTATCGAAAAACTACCTAAACGAAATTCAAAGTGGTATAATCTATTTGTCACGACCCACCCCCAAACACAGATGGTATTGTCCGCTCTAACCGAAGCCGCACGGTTTTGTCCCTTTGAATGAACCCGGGGCTACTTCCCAATAGGTCACCCATCCTAGAATTTCTTTGGCTCAAGCACGCTTAACTACGGATTCTTCAAACTCCGGAGTTCCGATTCATCCAAAAGGCGGCTCTGTGTTATAAGAGTGGTATCATTTCATTTATAGTTCAGATCGTGCCCTCTTTCGGAATGGAATTCAATACTCCTCATTGTTCTGGTGGGTCCCCGTGTGCATCCGTATCGGTTACATCCCCACCTCGATATCAAATAACATCACACTTCTTACGGGGTAGGTGGTATTCAGCCCCAACTCCACCTGGGGTATTACAAAATTGTAAGATTTAGCAACGACAGAGATTCAGAGCATTATTCTCAAAATCCAGATATCGAAGAGATCTCCAAATGTCAACAAAAGATAGTACAAAAAATCCCAGAACTTGGTCCCTCCATGTCGCCATGGTTGGGAGGCTAAACTACCATATTCGCGGCGGATCCGTGACCTCTTGATGGCCGTAGGATTTAAGATTTTGTGGGTAGAATTTTAACAGCATATATTATTATATGGAATCTATGGTTTCTGTCTATGGTGACTATAAATAGGACCGAGAGCTTCACATCTAAAATCATCAAACCGAAATGATCAAGAGGTCCAAAACGATCCATGCATCCAGGTGATCATCAGCTAGTCATACCCTCCAACAAGAGAGAGAGCAAGAGCAAAACTAGGGTTCTTTGTAATCTAGTTTGTACGGAGAGTTGTATGCAATAGTTGATTAATAAAGATAGTCTTTTTATTAGTCTTTTCGCATTTACTTTCTGCGTTTTATTTCTGCTTCTTAATCATGTTTTCTTCTTCATCTTTCTTCTATCTCAAACTATGAGTGAGTAATTCTTTGCTTGCTAGGGTTCGTTGGGTAGGGTAGATCAATAGATGATAAAATCATTTAATTTCTTTTAAACATTTTAAAGTCTATAAATTTTAACAAAATAAATATTAACATCCTTATCGGGTGCCATTTGATTGATCGTTTGAAAAAGTGTTTCGTAAAAGTAACCGCAATCAAGACGGTGTCGCTAGTAGCTAGTCGCGATGAGTACGGGTCGTCCGCAGGGAAACATGAACATTTTTCTTGTTTTAGACGAGTTAATAGAAGATAAGTTGATTGGGTGTAGATCTATTTTGAAATGGATGTAAAGTTTATAAGAAAAATGCTTGTGGGTTTATAGGACTTAGTTTCGATGGATGAATAATTAAAAATGACTTATTTTATCTTTTAATAGTTTAAAACTAGATCAATAGTGATGAATGTAAATTAGGGTTTTTGGAAGAAACTAGGGTTCTCCTACTATTAACCCTTATCCTTGTATTAATCTCTATTCATATCTAGCCCTTAACAAAATAAGTGTTAAACAGATCTTAAATCGTAGTCGTGACTATCAATAAATTGATAGCGCGCCCGATTAGAATGTTAACATTTGTTTTGATAAAATTTATACACTTTAAAATGTATAAAAGAAATTAAATGATTTTCTCATCCATTGATCCATCATATCCTACGAACCCAAACAATGTAGGAATTATTCACTCATGGTTTGAGATTTAGAAGAAATGTTAAAGAATGAAAACATGATTAAAATGCAGAAATTAAATATAGAAAGTAAATGCGAAAAGAAATAAACCAAATCTACCTTTATTAATCAACTATTGCATTTACAAATCCTTTAAAGATATATTACAAGAATCCTAGTTTTTGCTCTCGCTCTCGCTTTCTATCTTGTTGGAGGTAGATGACTAGCTAACGATCAACCGAAGAGATCAAGAGGTTCAAAGCGATCCACACATCCAGGTGACACCAACTGATAGAACGGTACATTACTAACTCATGAATCCGTGTTGTCGTGGTACTGGACCGATACGGTACAACTTCTGTAGCGGGTTGAACTCTCACGAATCAAACTTTACGTTGGTATAGCAAGACTTATAATGTGCTTATTCATTCTTAACATGCTCATTGCCCTGGTTACATGCTTAGTCATTTCATACGAATTACTATGTTTACCTGTATACTTCATACTATGATGTTCACATGTTTATATCACAGATTTAAAAAAATTTCTTTAAATAAATATATTTTAAAATGGGGACTTACCGAGCACAAAATCGATGACGAATATTCCATTTTGTTTTCTTTCTTTTGGGAATGTTCGTCAGGAGACTTAGGACGGATGGGAAGATCGAAGGAGATCGAGCCATCGGAGGAGGATTTCTTGCACTTATTATCTCAGGCGGGCTTGTAGTTTCCTTTCAGCCCGGCTAGTTTTACTTTCAATATATCTACTTGTTAAGGCTTTCCATTTATTTCTATTTCAGTTGTATCAGATATTTGGTTTTGCATTGACTCTTGTTTATTGTGGGAATTGTATGAAATAATGTAGTTGGATTTATTTACACCTTGCTAAATTCTTGTGTAATTATATTACTTGTTTTGACGCTAACGTATCTATTTTGAGGAAGACCTTTTCTCGATATAGATACGTTGCGGGTCTAGTCATATGCATGTTTCCGCCTTTTAGGAAGCCGGGCGTGACAAATTGTTTTATTAATTTATATATTTTAAATTATATATTAAAAGTAAACAAAGATTTAACGGTTATTTTCTAACAAGACCTCCTCATAATAAATAATTAAATGAATGATTATGATTTCTTATATACGTTATGCAATGTTATAATTAAATTTTAAGTTCAAAACTAGGTGCTCCTTATTCGGAGGCTTTCATACAAATATGATAAGAACATGTGACATGATTATTTATTATGGAATTTGAATACGGTCTCGAGCTATGCAATCGTGCAACAACCTAGTAAAAACAAAAACTAAATAAAAATTCATTTACATTAAAAACTATAACTTAAGAATGTGCTTGGTACATGCAATTGGTTAGTGTGAATCCCAACAATTCAAGAAATGTAGGTCCCAGCTATCTGATTTCTAAGAATCGCACAGTACCATGCTTGGTGTACTTTCTATAACCCTTGGAATATCAGTTCAAGATGAGAAAAAAGACAGTCATATGGTAGACAAAAAAGGGGAGAGAAGGGGGATAAAGTTCATGTAGAATCCTCATTTGAAGCAAAAGCGCAGAAGTAGCTTATCCACTGTCCGTGGTGTCCGTGGTGTGATACACGGACAGTCGAGGTTGAAAAAAGAAACCAACTCTTACTTTTAAGATTATTTTTTTCCCTTTCAATCTCAACCTTTCGTATATCACACCACGGACGGTGGATAAACTTGCTTCTGCATTTTTTCTTCAAATGGGGATTCTACATGAATTTTTTCTGGAGAAGGGAGAGAGAGGGAGAGCAGGGACGCAAGCGAGAAGAGAGAGATTTTCTGTTTCTTATTTTGAGACAATATTTTATAGACATTTGGTGGCGATAGATATCATCTTTCCTGAAATATTTTTTTTATATCAAGACAAACTTGGTAATTTTTCATCTGAATTTTGGGTTACCACCTGCATCTGGTTAGTGTTGAGTACTATGGGTTATTAACAAAACAAATTTAATCAATTTACAAAACATGTTTTATATTGCTCAAATTGCTTTAGTATTTAGGGGAGTTTTCTTCATATGTAATTGATTATAGATTTTATTGACCAAATTATTTGCATAATAAATCGCATTGGTTATTAAGGAACGTATCATTTATTGGCCTAATTGCTATTGATCAGAGTAATTGCCATTTATCGTTCACTACCATTTTCACCCTATATCACTCATCTATATTATGTTCATTTTAGATTCCAAGTAAAGGGAATATAAATTTTTTACTCGCTTTCCATATCTCTTATGGGGTTATTGGTTTTTTGGATTCTTTCATTGGATTTTGTATTTGATGGTGTTGTTGGTTTTGGACCCGGATTTGGATTTTAAAATCCAGCGTTGTTAGTTTTGGACCCGGATTTGGATTTTAAAATCCAGCGTTGTTAGTTTTGGACTCGGATTTTAAAATTTTATGTTATTGGTTTATTGGATTCGGATTTGGATTGGACTCCAAAAGTCCAAATTTCAAGTCCAATTATATAAAGCAAAACTACAAAATTTGAAGAAAAAAATCCAAGAAAAAAACTGTGGAGACTTTTTTTTATGCTTGGATTTTAAAATATCTTCATCTTCATGAACTCTTCAAATCCTAGAATATTTATTTTTCTTTTTATTCTTGATCTTATTTCATTTTTATTTATATTTTAATTGATTATATTATATTTTTTGAACTTTTCATACAACCCTGCAAGGTGTTTTCCCCCCTTGATCACATCTCATTCTTATCTATATTTTGATTGATTAGATTATATATTGCAAATTTTTTCATAAAATCCTAAATAGTTTTTTCTTTTTCTAGATCTTGTCTTATTTTTATTTATGTTTTAATTAATTAAATTATATTTCATATCTTTTTCATAAACCCTAAAAAAGTGTTTTGCGTCAAATTTGTTAATTAAAATTATTTATTACAATCCCTTTTATATAAGATTATTTTTTTATCTTTATATTAATCTTTATTATTTTTATTTTGATTACTTACAAATTTTATCTTTTCTCTTTCGATTGTTAAATGTAATGACAAAGTAAAACATTATATTTATTTTTCGCTTTGATAAAAAAAATCATACAGCAAGTAAATATCAGAAAAAACTAGATTAAAATTTGATAGTATACAATTTTCACATTTTAAAATTTTTGGTTAGTATTATCGATAATAATGAATTTGTTATTTGTTATTAATAAATTTTTTAAATAATTATTTGTAAAAAAAATTAAAAATAATAATTAATTAATTTTGAAAGACTTTACACATTAATAAAATTAAATAATAAAATTGTGATGTCACAAAAATCCCTGTAGAAATAAAAATCATAATACAAATTATATAAGAACTCAAATAAGTTTATACCAAAAGCCTAAACCCAAATCCAAGTCCATCACATAAGTCCGAGTCCAAATCTAAATCCATCACATAAGTCCGAGTCCAAATCCAGGAGGTAAGTCTGAGTCCAAATCCAAATCGAGCATGTAAGTCCCGAGTCCAAATCCAAATCCAGCACCTAAGTCCGGATCCAAATCCAAACCGTCCGATCATGACAATTGTCCAACTCATACTGGTGATGCTCGATATCGGCGATCTCCCAGATCAGGGCACGTGGCAGATGACGTGTCCCAGGGCTCACAAAAAAGGACCTACAGTGGCCGACCGGACCATTCATGTGCCCGTCCTACAAGCAAACGCTGGCTCACCTCCGAACCCCCAGCACAATTGGCCTCCTCGGCCCCACAGCTCGTCTCCGGGCTATCACAGGCCTGAGCCTCCTCGGCCATCTCAGCTCGCCTCCGGGCTCGAGCAGAACCAAGACACCACGGCTCTCCCGCTCCTCCGAGAGCTCTCCCGCCGAGGTCATCATCCTCGGTCTCATAGACCGACCAACAGCACCGCTTGCAGGCGTAACCGCCATCCCACGAATCTTGCCATGCGCGAGATCTCCGCCGGCCACATCCCACGTTCCACGCTACCACGATCCCCCATTAACGAGCATGTCTCTCCATTAATAGGAGGTCCCGCTCATCACGCGGGCATGATGTCGGGAGCGTAACGGCCAGCGTGATTCTCGCGCCTGCCTCGCCTGCTGCCACCGCTATATAAACCCCTTCATCAGACGGTTCAAGTAAGCCATTTTTACTCTACTAAGCCGTTACTCTGCTCGGATCTCTAGCCTAACTTGACCGTCGGAGGGTCCTCGGTGGTACAACCACCCCGGGACTTTCTTGCAGGTAGCTCGGCAGCCACAACCTCAAACCCATTGAAATCCACATGCTTCAGGAGCGACAGCCTCCAGATCGAATCTCAGCCACCCATCGCCGCCATCAGCAGATCAACGGAAGGTAACATCTTGGCACGACCAGGTCGCGTCAGCTGGCGCCGTCTATGGGAACTCCTTGATTCCACAGAAACAAAAGTTCACTTTCCGATCTCAATTCAATAGAGAGCGATCATCATGACGATCCAAGCACCAGCCGCCGCCTCCCCCTCAACGGAGGCGCGAACGAACCTCCTCCGCCGAATGCCATCAACGCCCTCGCCGACCGGATGGACCAACTCACGTCTGTTGTGGAGGCGCTGATCCGCGTCCAAACGGCGAGGCAAGATCACCAAGTCGCCGCTCCCCCGCCTCGTGAGCAGGACCCCTACAGGGGGAAAGAAGACTCCGTCTGCGTAGGCACTGCCGACCGCAACCTCATCATTTCCGGCAACCGCGGTTTCCTCAGGCCGACATACTCAAAAACCCGGAGGGCACAGCTAAGTTTGGCTCCGAGATCTTACGCTAGAGAGTTTTGCCCCGAGTCTCGTCGCACCCCTGTCCCTCCCGAGGCGGTGGAGGTCAACTCGCCTGTTTACAGGCACGACCGGCACCCCCTCTCCCGATAGGGTCGCGCACGCGAGACTCTCCACGGAAGCTCAAAGACAACCCCACCGGTAGGCGTAAGGAACCTCACCAAAGGGAACCAAGGCTCATCGAAAATCATGGTCATGACGGCCGGAGGTACGTCGGGTACATACGAGACTCAGCACCCCGCGCCAGCCGCGGAGGCCGACAACCGACCAACAAAGAGTTCAAGGGAGACCGAGCCGATCACTTTTGACGATGGAGACTTTCACGGAATATCCTTGCCCCACAATGACCCCCTGGTGATTACGGCTCGAGTCCATCAATACGAGGTGCACAGGATCCTGGTCGACTCGGGAAGCTCGAAAGACATTCTCTTCCACGACTGCTTCCTGCGCATTAGGCTCACCTCGGCAGACCTGAGGCCGACCACCCACGTCCTCTCAGGATTCACCAACCACTCCATCTCGGCGGAAGGGGTAATCACTCTACAGTTCAACGTCGGGGAAACCAACCGTACGCGGACACTGCCAGTGGAATTCATCGTAGCAAGAATCCCATCGGCCTACAACATCCTCCTCGACCGCTCCACGCTGAACTCCCTCCGACCCCAGATATCGACCTATCACTTGGCGATGAAGTTCCCTCTCGGCCAGGGAGGGATAGGTCGGGTCTATGGAGACCAGCGAATTGCAAAGGTTTGCTTCACCGCAACATCTTCATCGGAGAGACCGGTCGATGATGTCGAAGGTGAAGGTGACATCAGGGTTCTCTAGACACTCGAGACGAGCAAACAGAGGTCCGAGGGACCCCGGTGGAGCCTCTGACAGAGGTCCCCCTCGTAGAAGGGGACGACGAAAAACTCGTTCAGATCGGGTCGCTTCTGATAAGAACTCAACGAGATGACTTGGTCCACTTCCTCAGAAATAACTCCGACGTGTTTTTCTGGGCGCCTGTTGACATGCCTGGGATCGACCCCAAAATTATATCTCACAAGCTCAGGGTTGATCCTACGGCCCGACCCGTCAGACAGAAAAAGCGAAGCTTCGCCCCGGTCAAACAAAAGGCTATCGAGGACGAGGTGGATCGGCTCCTCGCCGCCAACTTCATTCGGAACGTGCCCTATTCGGAGTGGCTAGCAAACATAGTCCTGGTCAAGAAATCAAGCGGGAAGTGGCGCATGTGCGTCGACTTCACTGACCTAAACAAGTCCTGCCCCAAAGAAAACTATCTCCTACCTCGGATAGATCAGCTCGTCGACAGCTCGGCATGACACGAGCTATTGAGCTTAATGGATGCCTTCTCCAGCTACAATAAGATCCGTATGAATCCGGCAGACGAAGATCTTACCGCATTCACAACGGACCGGAGGGTATACTGCTACAAGGTGGTGCCCTTCAGCCTCAAGAACGCAGGGGCTACATACCAACGGTTGGTCAACCGCATGTTGAAGCCACAGATCGGCAGGAACATGGAAGTTTACGTCGAAGACATGCTCGTTAAATCAGTCTCGTTGACCGACCACACCAAGGACCTGGGCGAGGCCTTCGAAGTACTTCACAAGTTCAAGATGAAGCCGAACCCCTCCAAGTGCGCATTCGGGGTCACCGGGGGAAAATTCCTCGGTTTCATGGTCACCCACCGTGGAATCGAGGCCAACCCGGAAAAAATCGACACCATTCTCAGCATGACCGCGCCAAAGACCAACATCGAGATCATGCGACTAATCGGGTGGGTGGCCACTCTGAGCCGTTTCATGTCGAGATTTGGGGGAAAATGCCTCCCATTCTTCAAAGCTCTAAGGAAAATCCCGAGTGGTCAGAGGAGTGTCAGACCACCTTCGACCAGTTAAAGAGACACCTTGCGACGCCACCACTGCTCACCCGACCAGTTGAAGGAGACGAGCTACCGCTGTATCTGGTGGTGTCCGACCAAGCGGCAGGCTCAGTGCTCGTCCGAGAGGTCGACGGAGTGCAGAAGCCGGTATACTATGTGAGCCACGTCTTCAAAGACGCAGAAACGAGGTATCCAGCTGTAGAGAAGATCGTCCTGGCCCTCATAGTGGCCTCAAGGAAGCTACGACACTACTTCCAGGTGCACACTATCCTCATCCTCACCGAGCGCCCGCTGGAGGCTATCCTCGCCTCACCCGAATCCTCGGGGCGCTTAGAGAAGTAGAGGTGGGAGTTGTCCCAGTTTGACATAAAATACCGCCCGAGGCAGGCCATCAAAGCACAAGCCCTGGTCGACTTTATTGTCGAGTGCACCATCCCCAGCAAAGAACCGGAGCCTACGCCGACCCTCGCGGATCGACACCCGATCAGGGGAAGACCCGACTCGGTCCCTGAGTGGGTCATCTACGTCGACAGGTCCTCAATCGAGGAAGGCTGTGGCGCCGGCCTTATCATTCGGGGCCCGAACGAAGCAGAAATGGAATATTCCCTAAAGCTCGGATGCAAGGCTTCAAACAACGCGGCAGAGTACGAGGCCCTGCTGGCTGGACTTCGTATGGCCTCAAGGCTGGGGCTGAGGACAATTCGAATCCGCAGTGACTCAGCCCTGGTCGTTGGCCAAGTGACCGGCCACTTCGAGGCTCGGGCACCTCTAATGGTGAAATATCTGGCCGAGGTAAGAAAACTTCGGAAGAATTTCGACGAAGTCCAGATAGAACAAATACCCAGGCAGCTTAATGCCCAAGCCGACACCCTGAGCA
This sequence comes from Agapanthus africanus, assembly GCA_030015575.1. Lineage (NCBI taxonomy): Eukaryota > Viridiplantae > Streptophyta > Magnoliopsida > Asparagales > Amaryllidaceae > Agapanthus > Agapanthus africanus. The sequence goes on along the minus strand of CM057339.1, from coordinate 700,121,250 downwards.
AACTGGCATCATCCTACTCAGCGAACAACAAGCGGTCTATCCTCTTCAAAACCTTGCCACGGCCCAGCGTGGAAGACGAGGCGACAATACTTCATGTGTATACAGCGCAGGAAGATTTCCAGGACTGGAGGAAGCCCCTCGTGGAATTCCTAAGGGACGGTACGCTCTCAGAAGATCAGGGAGCAGCCCGCCGTCTCCGGGACAAAGCCCGTCACTTCGTCTGGAGCAATGAGAACCTTTATAAGAAATCCTTCACTCAGCCCCTGCTCCAGTGCGTCGACCCCCACGAAGCCGACTACGTCCTCCGTGAAATCCATGAAGGGGTCAGCGGCGCACACCAAGGGGCCCGAACCTTAATCCATAAGGCATTTCTCCAGAGGCACTACTGGCCAACTATTCACGAGGACGCCCAGAAGCTCGTCAGGAGATGCAAAAGCTGCCAACTCCACGGAAGCATACCTCACCTCCCGGCCACCGAGCTGACCACGCTTACCTCCCCGTGGCCGTTCGCCCAGTAGGGATTGGACATGATAGGCCAGTTCCCTACCGGCGCGGGCGGGCACAAATATGTTCTCGTCACGGTGGATTACTTCACAAAGTGGATTGAAGTCGTCCCCATCAGAAAACTGGACGCTGCCACGACCATCAAGTTCCTACAGAACAACCTGATACTCCGGTTCGGCATCCCAAGGTGTATCGTCACCGACCACGGGACGAACTTCGAGAACGAGAAGGTGAAAGATTTCTGCAACGAATATCATATCCTTATAAAGTTCGTCGCGGTCTCACACCCCCAATGCAACGGGCGGGCCGAAGTTGCCAACCGGGATGTCCTCCGGGGTCTCCGGACCCGCTTGGAGGGGCGCCAAGGCAGTTGGGTCGAGAAATTGCCCTGGGTCTTATGGGCCCTGCGCATGTCAAAGAAGACCCCTACCAGGGAAACCCCTTTCAGCCTCTGCTACGGGACCGAGACGATGGTCCCGGCAGAGATCGGGCTACCCAGTCACAGGGTCGAACACTTCGACGACGAAGCAAACACCACGGCACTGCGGACCAACCTGGACATCTTGCTGGAGAAACGGGACCGGGCCCAAATCAGGGCTGCCGCCTATCAGCAGCAAACTGCCCGATATTACAACGTGTGGGTCAAGCGTCATTCCTTCAAGGATGGAGACCTGGTCCTACGGCGAAACGAGTTCGTCGATCACGGAAGGCTGCATAAGTTCTCCCCGAAATGGGACGGTCCTTTCTTCGTCTCTGAAGTACTTCTCGGTGGAGCCTACCGCTTACAGGTTGCGGACGGCCGCAAGTTTCCACGGCCTTACAACGCTGAGAAGCTTAAGCTGTACCAATGAAACGGTTACCTACGAGTACTCCGGGCTCCGGATTCATGGGCATGCCAACGCGAATCTTGGGAATCGCAACAACCACCCAATGACACGCCGCCACGTAACGAAACTGGCACGACATTCCAAAACACTTCGCGTTCTCTGTACATTCGTGGTACGTGTCACTCGTGGCTGTCCATCTTCCCAAAGCCCTCACGAAGAGGCAGACCAACAGCTACCCTGCTCGGCTATTCTTGGCCGGTAGCTTCCCTACCTCGCAACGCCAGGGATCTATGCCCTTGCGTAGAGGCAGCAGAGCGGCTTCCCCACTCGGCTATCCCTGGCCGGTAGCCTCCCTACCACACAATGCCAGGGATCAAAGCCCTCACCAAGAGGCAGCCGAGCGGCTACCCTGCTCGGCTATCCCTGACTGGTAGCTTCCCTACCTCACAACGCCAGGGATCGAAGCCCTCACCAAGAGGCAGCCCTGTAGCTACCCTGCTCGGCTATCCCTAGCGGGTAGCTTGCCTACCCCACAGTGCCAGGGATCAAAGCCCTCGCCAAAAGGCAGCCCTGCAGCTCCCTGCTCAGCTATCCCTGGCTGGTAGCTTCCCTACCCCACAACACCAGGGATCGAAGCCCTCACCAAGAGGCAGCCCTGCAGCTACCCTGCTCGGCTATCCCTGGCTGGTAGCTTCCCTACCACACAGCGCCAGGGATCAAAGCCCTCGCCAAGAGGCACCGGGCAGCAACCCTGCTCGGCCATGCTTAAGGACAAAAAGCCCTCACCAAGAGGCACCGGGCAGTAACCCTTCTCGGCCATCCTTAGTAGGCCACTTACGGCCCCTCCCGCGCTAAAGATGAAAAGCCCTCGAAAGAGGCAACCGGGCCCGCCCTTGCTCGGTTATCCTTGGCTGGTAGCTCCCTACCCCAACAAACTAGGGATCAAAGCCCTTGCCAAGAGGCAACCGGGTCCGCCCTTGCTCGGTTATCCCTGGCTAGTAGCCTCCTACCAAACCAGAGATCAAAGCCCTCGCCAAGAGGCACCGGGAAGTAACCCTGCTCGGCCCGTCCTAAAGGATCAAAGCCCTCGCCAAGAGGTACCGAGAAGCTACCCTGCTCGACCATCCTTAGTAGGCCACTCACGGCCCCTTCCGCACTAAGGATCAAAGCCCTCACCAAGAGGCACCGGGCAGCTACCCTGCTCGGCCATCCTTAGTAGGCCACTCACGGCCCCTCCCGCGCTAAGGATTAAAGCCCTCACCAAGAGGCACCGAGCAGCTACCCTGTTCGGCCATCCTTAGTAGGCCACTCATGGCCCTTCCCGTGCTAAGGATCAAATCCCTCGCCAAGAGGCACCGAGCAGCTAACCTGCTCGGTCCCATCCTTAGTAGGCCACTCATGGACCTTCCCGTGGTAAGGATCAAATCCCTCGCCAAGAGGCACCGAGCAGCTAACCTGCTCGGTCCCATCCTTAGTAGGCCACTCACGGCCCCTCCAACAACTAAGGAACATGACCTCACTAAGAGGCATCCGGTTCTACGTCTAAGCAATCTCCACCTCGACTTCGGGGCCATGGAGATACCGTCTTCGCTCCGGTCTTTGTACACTCGACAAACGAACAGATTCAACTCGATGTGAGATCGCTAGACAAAGAACCGACATAAAACGAAGGCAGTGCTGCGCAAATACTAGTGCTTACCAACAAAAGGAAATACAAGCACAAGTACTACTGCAAAAACAAAATCTTTATTCAAGAAGTCAAAACTTTTACAAGGGTATTATGGGCTCCCCAGCTTTACAAAGTGCCCGGAGGCCCCCAAAACAGCGAGGCAACATAAGAAAAGACAAAGAGAAGACGAGGGGCTTCAGGCCTTAGGGCCAGGCGCGATACCGATGAGCTCGACGGCCACCGCGATTGGGGATGCATCCGTCACAGGTGCCTCGGCATCTCCCCCACCGAGAGTCCCTTCCCCGGCAGTGCTCCAGGGAGCATCCCCCTGCTCGTCATCCCCGCGGGGATATTCTGCTCGGAGCTCTTCATCAGCAAACTCTGGCACCCGGGCCTTGACGGCGTCAAGAGACTCATGCCGGATGAGGGTGGTAGCCGAGGCTAGGATGGTGTAGAACTGCTCCGACTTCTGGAAGTTTTCCACCTCCTCCGCCGCCCTGAGGTCGGATCTCTTCGCCGCCTCTACTGCAGCCTCCAACTCCTTTCGGAGGGTGCTCGCTGACTTCTTCATGGTGCCGATGAGCACCTCGGAGCCCTGAAGCTTGGCCTTGGCGGCCTTGCGGAACCTGGCCACCTCTTTCTTCGAGGCCGCCACCTCCTGCTTCGTGGTCGCCGCCTCCTGCGTCGCTGTCGCCGCCTCACGGCCTCCTGCCTCCCGGCAGCCACCTCGCCCTCAAGGGCAGCGACCCTCGCCATCGCCGCCTCCAGCTCTCGCTTCGAGCTCTCCCCAAGCAAGGAGAGCTCGCCCGCGGTTCGCATCGCCAGGGCTATCTCCTCCTCCTCCATCCGGGGGACGATAGCGACGTGCTGGAGGACATGAAGAAATCGAGGGGGGTCAGAAAGAAAAAGGGACATCAAATCTCACAAATGATGAGACGACGTACGAACACTAACCTGAATGGCCTCTTGGGCGATGGACGTCATTTGCGCCTTCAGCGTCCCTCCATGGACCCGGCCCCCGGCCGACCTCTCCATGTCGTGCAGTAAGCTGTCGGTGACGGAGAGCTCCGAAGGCACCTCAAAGTGGAGCTCCCCCTCGTCCACCAAGATCGGAGAGGCCGGGGTCCGCGGAACTATTCGGTGGAACCTCTTGAGAGACGACGGCGAAGAGCTCGTCTCCACCTCCAAAGCCTGGGCGTCCATTCCCCGGGCCCTTTTTCTGCTCGGCGCCTGGCCGGGCTCCGGGGAGAGATCCGCACTTGAGCGCTGGGGCGGGATGGCCGCTGGGGAGCCGGGACTGGCGTCTGACGAGAAGAGCTGGCCCCTCTAGCCTTCGACCCCTTCTTCGGCTTGCACATGGCTGCTCGGAGGAGGCCCGCGTCCATAGTTTCTGCACAAGACAAGATAAAATGGAATCAGCGACACAAACAAAGTAAAAAACAAATACAAGCTCCTAACTTACCGACGAACTGGGCGGGGCTGAGCCCGGCCCAACTGTGGCCCGCTCAGAAAGCAGCACATCAGCCCGAGGAATAGGCTTCCACGCCACCACTCTCGCCGCGTCGGGGTCATTGGACGGATTTCCCTGCCAGCACCTATCCCTAGACCATTGGATGGGTACGGGCCAGTCCTCACCCTCTGGCGGCCCGACGAAGAAAAACTTCTTTTTCCAATCGTGGATGGAAGAAGGCAAGACGACAACTCCTGACCAGGCTACGCTCCTCCACTTCCTAAAAGAGAGGTAGACCCACCTCGGGTCGCCCGCACGAGTTCCGAGGTGACTTTTGTAAACGAGAGAGGAGGCAAGGATAGACAGACTAAAGGGGATCGTCTGCAGCTTCAGCCGGACCAAGAACCCAAGGAGAATCCTCCAGGAGTTCGGCACTAGCTGGCCCGGGGCTAACCCAAAGTAATTTAAAGCAGCTACAACCACGGGAGAGAAAGGCAGGCACATTCCGGCCCAAAGGGCTTCTAGATACAAGGCGATCTCTCTACCCCTCACCTGATCTGCCCTCTCTCTTTCTACGACCAATCGTAGCGTGTAGCCAGAAGGAATATGGAAACGACCCTGAGCGATGACAAGCTCGTCATCGTATCTCACTGAGGACGACACACCAGAAGCGTCCGCCGCCACCGCTCCAGGGACCGCCCCAGACGCGTGCCCCCGGGAAGAGGATCTGACCCAACTTCCCTGTAACACCTTAGAATGTGTTTTGTAACTAATTATATTTTAATTTATGGTTTTTAATAAAAAGTTTACCAATTTGGTTTTTAATTATTTTATCCTATTTAGTGAGTATTTTATTAGAATTTTTCTAGGCACACACACACTTGTGTATGATAACTAGGGTGCTAATTGGGAGGTTAATCATGATTAGCAATCATGGTTAGCTAACCATTTTCCTTTAAGCTTGTTTTATTAATTGTTTAGGAGTTTTGGGTTTAATAATGTGTATGGTTGTTTTTAAATAAAATGAATTTAAAAAGGATTTTAAATTGGTTTGAATGGTTGACCTTGTGGGAAAGAGAGAGAGATGGGCATGGGAGCATGGTGTGAACCATGCCCATTTAATGAAGAGAGAGAGTGAGAATGGGAGGGGTCTTTGATTATTCTCTCATTTCTCCCTTTGTTCTCTCATTTCTCTCATTCTTACACACACACACACACCCTACAGCAGCAGAAGCAGCAGCAACACCAGAAGCAACAGCATCAGCAGCCTCAGCATCAGCAAGAGCAGCACCAGCAACAACAGAAACAACAGCAGCTCCATCAGCAGCAGCTGCAGAAGCAAGCAGCAGCAGCAGCACCTGTAGCAGCAGCAGCCCCAGCCACAACAGCAGCTCTTCTCCACTTCTTCACCTGCTCTCTAGGGTTCTTTAGGGTATATTTCTGAACCCTTTCCCTAGTTTGCTTAGCTTGTGTGTTAATTAGCTTCGATTAGTGTTAAATTAGCTAGTTTAGTGCTAATTAAGGTGATTTGTGTGGAATGTTGTTTAAGTGATGATTGTGTTAGTTAACATAGATTATTTTAGTGTTATTAGGGTCACTTCAACTGAGAAATAACCCAGATTTCACTAAAATACCATAGGGTTTGTGTTTAGCGCAAATTGTCGTTTTATGCGATATATTAGCTTTTTTGTAATCTGCTTTTGACCCGGATCCTTCAGAACAAAATTGAGAAAACTGGGGCATGTACACTAGGTCTAGATACCACCACCTGAACACGAAACCTGTTGGAGATAGTGCCCTCAGAGTCAATTATTGGATCACAGCCACGTGATTGCAATGATTGAGGGGAGGACCTGTCCCAGTAGGACAGTCTTACTCAAGATGATAGTATGCTATCTGGTTTATCTTTATCATCGTGTACTGCTTTAGGTGACCTTACAGGTCACTATTGCACGTTGATAGAGCCCCTAGGATTCTTGCTTGACTACCAGCAGTATGAGGGCGATCATATAAGTGGGAGCTGGGGTCTATAAGCAAACCCTTAAAAGGTCCCTAGTCGTGGGAGTTTCGAGACAGGGCATCGATTCTCCAGAGTAGACTAGTGTATACAGTCGAGACCCCGACGAGGGGCGGTGGCCGGTCTCACAAGCCACTGGTGTCAGTTGGTTCACCTAAGATGTATACAGGTGCTCATTGGGTTATGAGTACACCGGACAGGACTCGCCGGGAACCTGCTAGTTGGGTTTTATACCAGACGTCAGATAGCAGTTCCCTGGTGACATGTGTACAGGTTAGTTCATCGACCTGGGATCGTCATTTGTCTCGTGTGAGTTCCCACTGTGCTTTGATTACTACCCTACCACAGCTCAAAGGAGTCGTGCAAACAGGTTTTAGTTGGGTACAGTCCCGAGCCATATGGAGGCAGTGAGCGAATCTGCAGGGGTTCGTCTCTCCCGGTATTGGGGGTGAGGTCGCGCTGTGTCGAGAAGAGCAAGAACATGAAAAGTCCTTGGCCAAGGCAAGAGATTTGCTGGTAGGTATTCCAGTAGTATCTCAGGGTGTTCTGGGCTACACTCCGACACGACTTGTACCGCTTTTGGGGGTCTGACTTTTACCAACCCCCTAGGCCCGCCATGCGATGCTCATAGACGAACGGACCGGACTGTACGGATATTGTCACTGACAGGCTCAGTAGGGGGTCAGGATGAGTTCGCTCATCGACGTCCCTTTTGGTCAATACCTGGTGGCCCGTCACGTATTGGCTTATACCTCTGACGTGCTAGTGGTTAAATCCACAGCCAAGGTATTGACGAGTCTTTAGAGTCCACCACACTCAGTTACTCAGGTTTCGGGCGAAACGCTGTAGAGGCCGTATAGAGATATGGCAGGGTTCGATCAGATACGTGCGGTATTGCACGGATCGTGATCGGACAGGTTTTACTAGCCGGCTTTGGCTTAATCCGGATTCTAGTATTTGATAGTGTAGTTTTGTCTCTTTGCATTTGTGTTCAGTGGGAATACAAATGCGGGCATGTATTTGCAGTAGTGGGTTTTTCCTGTAATTTATTACGGGATCGGTTTTTCTGAAGTTGCCAGTTTGCATTCCGTTCCGGCCGGTTTTCTTTTATTCCTTCACGGCCGGACTTTCCATTGGAGGGGGTTAATTGCAAGTTTGCAATTAACTTAGTAGTGAGGGGCTTTCTTGCATAAATGTGGCTTCATGATTATTCTTTCATCATTAGATGCTTTTTGAGTCCATTCATTTTGCTTTTCTTGTGATGGTTTTGTGAGTGGATTGAAAAGGGAATTTGGTGTGACCTTTTATATTGATTTATCTTTTCTTTTCTCCATGGTATTTTTCATTCCATTATCTCCACCATGGAAAAAGAGGCCGGCCACTTTGGTGAGGGAGGAGAGAGAGTTTTCATTTTTGAGTGAAGGAAAATGATTCATTACATTTCTAGCTTGGTACAAAATTCCTTATCACTCCAAAGTTCATTCCATACCTCCATCAAAGGCAACTTCAAGAACCCCAAAAGAGACAAGCTTCTACACTATTCTATAGCAAGCCTTAGACGCGTCGGCTAGCCAACTTCGCGCCCGAGTTGCCTCGGTCAAGAGGCGGGAGCCCGTAAAAGATTCCGGCTACGTGGTGCCCTTTCCGACGAGGAGGTGATGGACCGACATTCCGCAGGAGATCGGAGTGGAGACGAAGACCGAAGGACACGGATCGCTTGGTATTGCATCTCTACTCTTTTCCTTTTTTGCTAGTTGCTAGGTTAATGGCCCGATCCGGGTAAAAAGTCCGCGGTGGTGCCGGTTTGCAAAGTTCGCAAAGTTTTTGTTTCCGCGTTTCCGACGTCGGATCGACGGCCGGGGCGCCTCCGCGGGCTTACAATGGTTTCAGAGCCACGCCATTAACCTTGCCTAGCTTGCTCTAGCGCGTTTAGAACTCAATCGAACAAAATCCCCAAAAACCGCATTTTCCTTCGCTTCAAGTTTCTGTCGATTTTATTTTGTCTCGGAAAATTTTTCAGTACATTGCAGAAACATGAGCAGAGAATTCTAAGAATTCTGGTGAAATTTGGTACAGTGATCTGTTAGTACGACCGCGGAAACGCGGCCAAACCCCTGATTTGGCCGCGGTTCCGCGGTGGGAATGTGTCCTCACTGCACCAAAATTTCCCAGTAGGCTTTAGACTTGGAAATAAGGGTTTTGGAACATTCTTTTTGGGCCCAGATTTTCTGTAAATGCTACAGTACTCCTTGGGGCCCACTTCAATATATTTGTTCGGTCGGATATTTTAAACATGCTAGTTCACAGTATTTACATTATATCTGCGACCATGAATGTCACTCGATCGGTAAATCCTATCTAACTGCTATAGCCCTTTTAGACGGATTTGCGAACGTGACATTCACGTTGATGTTCTGTGTTTTGCTGTGTTGTTGCGGATCGGTCGTGGGGGATAGCCTGGTTGCAGTATTAGTACAGTTTTGTTTTATATGTACATTTGATATTGCGGGGCGAGCGTCCGACATGTGGACTGCCGTCACTGCCTGTTTGTATTATTCTTTTGGGGCACGACCAGGTTGCGGTCGATGCACCCGTTGTATGTATATTTTACTTTCTGTACTAGGATTACCCCGCGGAGGGGTGCACGGATAGCCGGGTTCTAGAGGGCAACGAGCCCGCATCTCATGGCTTTGAGACGGAGGGGGCTTCACTCTAGGATTGGCGGGCTATTCGCCGCACTCATAGGGGGTACAGGTTGACCCAGGAGGGGTGCCCAAGTTACCGGATTCCGTAAAGTGCTGGGTGGTCCATTCACGTCGCTGAAGGGGGCTGCCTCGCTTCAGGTTTTGACGGGTAACTTGCCGCGCCCATAGGGGTCTAGGATTTCATTGCACAGGCTATCCACACGACCAGGGGAACGTCAGGTTTCAGTAGCGGCTCTGTGAAACCCGGGGATCCCAGATATCTGTATTGATCTGTGTTGCTATACATTTCTGTGTTGCTGCTTTTTTATCACGCCTTGAGCGAAAATTATATATTGTATATATACTAGTAGATGTTGTATATGTTTTTCATCCGCGCTAGTCCAGTCCCCGCTCTGTCGTTAGTTAGCTAACCTAACGGGTGATGACGGGACCCAGTGGCGAATGCGGATGGCATATACGTACGTCAGTATATTTTCGTTCTTTGTGGTGTGATCATTTGATGGGACTGCGTTGATTCGGATCAATGCAAGATAAACAAACCTATTTGATGTTGTTGGAACACTTTTTCAAAAAGCTGTTATTGCAAGGACGTTCACTTTTGTTTTGCACAGTGGTATTCAGTTGGAATATCCTGCTCCTCAGTCGACGAGGCAAGGGCCGAGATCCCTTCACCGGGAGTGACCCCTTGGACAAAAGTTTGCGTCAGGGCAGTAACTTCACTATAGCCGATCACTTTTGCTTTGCATCATGGTATTCAGTTGGAATATCCTGCACCTCATTCTACGGGGAAAGAGCCGAGATTCCTTCACCGGGAGTGACCTCTTTAGCAAAGGTTTTCGTAACTATATTTTTTAAAAGCTATCAGTTCCTTCAACGATATCAAGTTCATTACGTTAAAGGTTTTCGCCAGAAACCATTCGTAGCCCTCCGTCATTTCAGTTAAATATTCGGTAGTATTCAAGCTATGTATTTTGACCTCACGCCAAGGCATAGTGATTGGTAGCTGCCGGGTATTTATCTGTTGCATAGATAGATGCGTTGGTTTGGGACAGTCGTACTACTATTTTAGCCTACGTCAAGGGTATGTACGGATGGGTTCAAATTAACCTGGACAATGATGGGTAGAACTTAAAATGTGACTTATGATATTTTGACCTCACGCCAAGGTCATAAGAGCATGGGGTAAAAATCCACATCGGGAGTTTCAAAAGAACTGAAACTTGCCAGATATGCGCATACCTTCTGGAGTATGATAGCGTAAGAGGATTCCGTCACGTTATCTTGCGATGATAGTTGGATCCCGATTCCCACTGATGAGTTGGTTTACTCCTCGGGTGATCCCGGCTAATTCTTCTTAGAGGTTTGGAGAAGAATTTGAGTTACAGTGGGAGGTTTCCAGATTAGATAAAGTGATAACCATTCTGATCTAGGTTAGAGTGCACGCTGAGTGTTTCTTTTCTCTCTTTCTTTGGCAGCGACCATTGACCCGACCCTAGACTATGACTCAGTGACCAAGTTGACCGAACCTACTTAACACTGGATTTTGGATTGTCAGAGTTGCAAACCTCTTTGCCACTCCTACTTTTACCCTTTTCTCCGGGACACCCCGTATTACTACGAACGTCCACTTCCATTGGACAAAACCATCGTATGGTTATATACGAACTCGAAAGACTTCGAGGATGGTTTCTGGTTCTGGAGAAAACGGATAGGACTATTCAGTTGTCTTTTCTTTTCACCTTCTCTCAGGTTGCGAGTACTCCTTGGTTTAGGAGTAGTACACCTATTACGCAAATTGGATAGTCTTCTTCCAAACCATAGGCTGGTGCCGACCGGTAGGGAATGAAGAAAACCAGTTAGCCTAAACGGTGTACAGAAGGTATTAAGTTAAGACAAAGCAAGGGATTAGTAAGAGGGCAAAGTGAAGTGCGACTGCTATTCACGAACAAACCAAGTATTTCTTCGCCAATCCTAAATCACCTTTGTATTTCTCCAGGACACTCCGTATCACTACGAAGATCCCAGTTTATTGGATAATCCATCGTATGGTTATATACGAACTCGAAAGGAACTTGTTCCAGTTCGGGGATGGATCCTGGTTCAGGAGAAATAGGAATAAAGTACATTCAGGTGTCTTTTATCTTCACCTTCTCTCACGTTGCGAGTGCTCCGAGGATTAGGACAGTACACCCTTTATGCTTATTGGATAGTCTTCTTCCAAACCATAGGCTGGTGCCGAACGGTAGGGAAGGAAGAAAACCATTTGGCTTAAAGGGGTGTACAGAAGGTAATGAATAAAGACATATAAAGGGATTTGGAGAAGTGGCAAAGAATTATACGGTTATAGTTGTGAATCTGGATAATGGAAGAGGCATTACTAAGGAATACCAGGATACCCTATCGAAACATTTCAATGTTTCAGTTTCACTGTGTACTGTTAATAGAAAACTGATTTCCCAATTAGACACTTGCTCCAGGGTATGTATTTACCAGGTATGAGTCTCACATCTGTATGGTTTTACAGATGATGAGTGGGAGTAAGTTATTGGGAATTAGGTGACCATCCTCATTATATCGGGATTCGTTGGAATCGGTGATATTTGAGGAAGCCACCTGGGTTGTTTGCCGGTCGGCAAATATTTGGTTTTGAATATCCGTTGTTATGCACCAATTTAAAATTGATAAATTTGTACGTCTATTTTTATAGAGTGAGATATACTTTTTGAAATTATGTCTTTGACATTTACCTAATCAGTGGATGGTTAGGTAAGGAGCATTGAACAACGGTGTAATTCTTCTTAACCATAAGTACAGTTTTCAACCTACGACACACAGTGAATGAGTCACTAGACTCAGGGGACTTATACAGAGTATTGTATATTGTCCAGTGTCCATGAGGACAGAGGGGTTGGTCCTCGTACTGTATTCTGTTTACTTATGACTTCTCTAGTTCTTAGACAGGTGTTTCGTAGAAACACAGGGTCGAAGTTTTGAGAAGTTATAGGTATAAGAATAAAGTAGAGAACCAGGTGTTGCAAGCATCGGGATTCTTCAAAGTGATCAAAGATGTAGATACTTGTACATGGTATTCAGTTGATAGTAGTGGTTAAGAGAACTTGCTTCTCTTTCAGGTTACTCATAATTGGAAGCATTCCTAAGTTGAGTAACGCTGATCGGCCTCCTTCCATTTAGTTGACATGCACTGGAGACAGCTGCATGATTTGAATCTGGTTCAATTAAATCAGTGCCTCTGTTTCTATATTGGATATAGAACAGTTCATATCTTGACATTGTTAAGATACGGGGAGTTGTCCAGCTTATGCTTAAAACCAGACTCTGGATAACTCAAGGCACGTTTCTGTAATGGCTGTTTGTGGGTTGACCCGGGCTATGCAGAGGGTTGATTTTCTACCATCTGGAAGATCAATAGCGATATTGTTCTTGACTCGCCACAGTTTTATTAAAAATGGATTTTTTCAGAAAACAGTCGTGGGAGTATGGTAGAACTGGAAGTGATTCCAGAACCGCAAATGATTACTGAAGATTTGATAAGAACCTAAAGATTCAATCTGGTTTGACATTCCATTGACCACTCCGCAGATAAGGTGGGTAACCTCAGGCACCCGAGAGGTACTTCGGTATACTCAAGGACGGTGGCAGAGAGGTTCTTGTTTACCCAGACTTGCCATTGTTGTTGTTCCAGACTGTGAGACCCGGCAGGAGAATGAGTATAGCGTCGTTCTAAACTAGCTTTAGAAGTGCACGTCTATATGACTTTGCCAGAGGATTGTCGTAGTCAGTGGGAGCAGCGGAAGCATTGGTGGACATCAGGCTTATGTCTATTTATAGACTAAAGCAGATATAGCGGAGATAGATCATCTATTTCTGATGTGACAGTCATAGGTTTGACTTCATCAGAATAGAGGATGGATCTGTTGAGAAGGTAGTAGGGTGTGATGTCCTGGTATTTGATGACATACACAGAGTGGGAAGTGATATTCCTATACTACGATCGGTTATACTATGGTCGTCACACAGTAGTTTCTCCATATAGGATTTGGATATTATATCAGACATTCTGGTTACTAGATCTATGGTTTTAGATCTAGATTTGGGTGGTTTCCCAATCTGGGTACTTTGACCGCATTCTATGAGTATTTAGAATGGACGACTCCTGGCACGGTAGTATACCTGCAGATAATGGAGTCACCCTCTCTAAAGGTGTCTTACAGACTAAAGGGGAGAGGGATATGCATGATTGGAGGATCACTTGCTTAGGCAACTGAGTCAATCATGAAGTGTCAAGTACCACACCAGATGTTGTTCTTGCAGTAGGTGCAATAAGTTGATATTGATCCAATCCTGGAGAAACAGTCGGAAGCCGTTTTAGAACATAAGTTGATGCTCTAGGGATATGATAACAGCATTCTCCTTCGGGAGACAGTTATCATTCCAGACTTCCAAGGTGACCTGGATGGCAGAGTGGCTGTCAGAGTTATAGTTTTCCTTCTGACGAGGGGCAGTATTTTGGACAGGTGGTCCAGGTGGATACTGAGGGAAGGCGGCGCAGGATACTGATTAAGTTCAGTTGACGATACAGTCTAAGAAGTTTGGATTTGGAGTTCACTTATGAGCTAGGTCCCATCAGACATCCAGACATTCTAAGACAGGTATTGCTCATTTCGAGAGATAGTTTTCTCCGCGAACTTGAGATATAGAGAGACATAGAAAGAAACACCAGAGCGGATCCACTCACTGAGGCTATTCCTCGAACGCAATAGTTTCGCAAACGAGCTTTGTGAGACTGATTAGTAGAGGAGTTGGGTGTTCGGTATCACACGGGCTGTGAGTATGCGACATCGCAATAATAGCCTTGAGTGCAAGTTGGAGATTGTTGAAGATAGTGCCCTCAGAGTCAATTATTGGATCATAGCCATGTGATTGCAATGATTGAGGGGAGGACCTGTCCCAGTAGGACAGTCTTACTCAAGATGATAGTATGCTATCTGGTTTATCTTTATCATCGTGTACTGCTTTAGGTGACCTTACAGGTCACTATTGCACGTTGATAGAGCCCCTAGGATTCTTGCTTGACTACCAGCAGTATGAGGGCGATCATATAAGTGGGAGCTGGGGTCTATAAGCAAACCCTTAAAAGGTCCCTAGTCGTGGGAGTTTCGAGACAGGGCATCGATTCTCCAGAGTAGACTAGTGTATACAGTCGAGACCCCGACGAGGGGCGGTGGCCGGTCTCACAAGCCACTGGTGTCAGTTGGTTCACCTAAGATGTATACAGGTGCTCATTGGGTTATGAGTATACCGGACAGGACTCACCGGGAACCTGCTAGTTGGGTTTTATACCAGACGTCAGATAGCAGTTCCCTGGTGACATGTGTACAGGTTAGTTCATCGACCTGGGATCGTCATTTGTCTCGTGTGAGTTCCCACTGTGCTTTGATTACTACCCTACCACGGCTCAAAGGAGTCGTGCAAACAGGTTTTAGTTGGGTACAGTCCCGAGCCATATGGAGGCAGTGAGCGGATCTGCAGGGGTTCGTCTCTCCCGGTATTGGGGGTGAGGTCACGCTGTGTCGAGGAGAGTCAGAACATGAAAAGTCCTTGGCCAAGGCAGGAGATTTGCTGGTAGGTATTCCAGTAGTATCTCAGGGTGTTCTGGGCTACACTCCGACACGACTTGTACCGCTTTTGGGGGTCTGACTTTTACCAACCCCCTAGGCCCGCCATGCGATGCTCATAGACGAACGGACCGGACTGTACGGATATTGTCACTGACAGGCTCGGTAGGGGGTCAGGATGAGTTCGCTCATCGACGTCCCTTTTGGTCAATACCTGGTGGCCCGTCACGTATTGGCTTATACCTCTGACGTGCTAGTGGTTAAATCCACAGCCAAGGTATTGACGAGTCTTTAAAGTCCACCACACTCAGTTACTCAGGTTTCGGGCGAAACGCTGTAGAGGCCGTATGGAGATATGGCAGGGTTCGATCAGATACGTGCGGTATTGCACGGATCGTGATCGGACAGGTTTTACTAGCCGGCTTTGGCTTAAGCCGGATTCTAGTATTTGATAGTGTAGTTTTGTCTCTTTGCATTTGTGTTCAGTGGGAATACAAATGTGGGCATGTATTTGCAGTAGTGGGTTTTTCCTGTAATTTATTACGGGATCGGTTTTTCTGAAGTTGCCAGTTTGCATTCCGTTCCGGCCGGTTTTCTTTTATTCCTTCACGGCCAGACTTTCCATTGGAGGGGGTTAATTGTAAGTTTGCAATTAACTTAGTAGTGAGGGGCTTTCTTACATAAATGTGGCTTCATGATTATTCTTTCATCATGAGATGCTTTTTGAGTCCATTCATTTTGCTTTTCTTGTGATGGTTTTGTGAGTGGATTGAAAAGGGAATTTGGTGTGACCTTTTATATTGATTTATCTTTTCTTTTCTCCATGGTATTTTTCATTCCATTATCTCCACCATGGAAAAAGAGACCGGCCACTTTGGTGAGGGAGGAGAGAGAGTTTTCATTTTTGAGTGAAGGAAAATGATTCATTACATTTCTAGCTTGGTACAAAATTCCTTATCACTCCAAAGTTCATTCCATACCTCCATCAAAGGCAACTTCAAGAACCCCAAAAGAGACAAGCTTCTACACTATTCTATAGCAAGCCTTGGACGCGTCGGCTAGCCAACTTCGCACCCGAGTTGCCTCGGTCAAGAGGCGGGAGCCCGTAAAAGATTCCGGCTACGTGGTGCCCTTTCCGACGAGGAGGTGATGGACGGACATTCCGCAGGAGATCGGAGTGGAGACGAAGACCGAAGGACACGGATCGCTTGGTATTGCATCTCTACTCTTTTCCTTTTTTGCTAGTTGCTAGGTTAATGGCCCGATTCGGGTAAAAAGTCCGCGGTGGTGCCGGTTTGCAAAGTTCGCAAAGTTTTTGTTTCCGCGTTTCCGGCGTCGGATCGACGGCCGGGGCGCCCCCGCGGGCTTACGAAACCCTATTTCCAAACTTTGGCCGCAGATTTATTCGGTTTGGCCGCAAATTGCGGCCAAGTAGGGGGCATGGGTGTTGGGGTTTTGTGTAGGGCTCTCTGCTGTGTTGTCTAGTGTTTTGGTATGTCTAGTTTTGTAAAATTTTACCTGTAGGAAAATCTGGGATTAAATATCGTTTTGGTGTTCGTTGTGATTGCGCGATACGCGCGATACGTGAGAGGGTTCTGTGATCCAGCGTATCGCGGCGTGTCGCGATGGTTTTAGACGCGTATACACACGTTTTAGCGTATCGTGCACACGCGCGTTTAGTTCGCGACGCGAGTTTCTTGTTTTGGGTTCGATATCGCGTTTAGCGGAATATTTGGCTTATGTATGATTTCCATGTCTTATTTGCAGGTTTGCAGGCAGGGACTATGGACACTGCTACAGGGGGGAGCAGATGGTAGGATTCACCTAGCGTGGAGCGTAGGTGAGTAGATTTAACATCTACAGGGGAATCGCCCGCATGGCGTTATGCGTCTGGGCTAGGATTCAATACTTTTCGCATATTCTACGTCATTGTTAGAATTGCGCCTTTACCCTTTTTACTTAAGATATAGTTGTACTCTAGTAGCCGTAGGGCACTGCACACATTATTGACGGTTCATGTTGCACGAGCACGGATTGTATGCTACACACACCGTCAATAATTGCCATGTCACACACTAACCATTATAGATACTATTGCTTATCACACATGACATTTAGCTTATCGGTATACCTATAGTGCATCATACCTTTAGTGATAGGTACATATACACCTTGCGATATAGCTACAGGTATACCTTGCACATATTTTACTTATACCAGGGGGATATCCTACATATTTTTCTTATACCTAGGGGGTATACGACATCAGTTCTTATAGGTAGATACCTATACATTCCTACACCTGTATGTTACACACATATTCAGTTGTAGTCACATATTTACCTTTACTGATGTTACTTAGCTGTACCTTATTGGTTTCGCATACATCTGGTTTCAGCTACATTTTCTCTGTTATATGCTCGTATTTCAAATATATCGTATATATTTATTCATGGATTGCGCATTATTATTTAGATTTCACATGATGTTTTCTGGATTTGGGAACCGCGGGAGTTCATGAAATTATGCATACATTGAAAAACCCGGTTTGCTTGATATGATATTTGCGCATCCACCATGGGTTTTTTCGGTGCTGATTATATATACCCTTACGAGGAGGCGTCGAGGCCGTAGAGGGTACATGGTGGGGCCCGGAGGTACCCGGGGCAAGAAAGGGATGTCGATGTGCTATGAGCCGATAAGCCCGGCAGGGGAACCATACCATCCGGTGACAGTACCAATGACTCGGCGGGGGTCATGGAGACACCGTTAGGAGTCATGCACGTATGCATACGTCGAAAGGCGAGGGTCAGAGCTAGGCACTCGTGCTTTCGGGACAGCGTATGATACGTACCTATCAGGATTTCTGTGTCGATACTTGGCACATTGTTTTCATGATATTTCTTTAATACCTTTGTATATATAACAGGGGATTAGCCGTTGTTATATATACCCTTACACCAATATTAGTGGAATGGGACGCTAATATATGTGTATTGCCCCCATCATATTTATATCGTATATATTTATTTAGGATGTTAGAAACTTACTTGAGATTCGACTTGGGATATAGGTGATTCATTGAGATTGGATATTGGATATGAAAGAGATTGTTGATTTGTACATTCGAGATATAGGAGAGCTTTTCGATATTGTACATTGAGGTGATGTGAGACTTATATGATGTGAGAGCCCAGTTTGGGGGGGCTGATTTGAGGAATTGTGGATTTGAGTGTCTTGATGGATTGTGATCCTGCCACGATGTCAGGTTTCCGTGGAAATGACATATTCCACCCCCTACCTCACACTTATCTACCTTATGCACAGTTTCATATATTGGTAGTACCTGTTAGTGTACCCTTATGATAGTTGCATATCTACATTCTCATATCCCTATTGCATGGTTATTGCATACTATTGTCATGTTACTATTGCTTCACATATTGATTGTACCTGCTAGTGTACTTTCTTTTATTCAGCATTTGCATGACATGTTATTACTGTAATCGCATATCTTAGATTCATGCCGTGCATTCCTGCGATTACCTGCATATGTTATCTACTATTCACGAGTTGGCAACTCACCCCCGTTGTGCCACAGGTGTTTCAGGTTGTTCCCCAGAGTAGTCGAGGCAGGCTATTCCGCTATTCAGCTATCCTCTTTTGCTACAGATACGGCATCAGCTCACAGTACTATTTTGCTTATGTGGGTTTTGGTGGTTATCTGTATTTTGTATTGTACATTCGTTGTATCTTGTACTCTCCATCTACTATTATGTTGTTGACTTAGAGACTTGGTGAGGACGATAATGTATATTATTTGTGGATTTGTTGTCTTCTATATACAGCTTTCTCTCTATTGTCTTTATTTCTTCGCTACGGCGTCGTATATTTGTATTGTATTCATCTTGGCTAGTTTTTACAAAAAAAGGGTGTTGCCAAAATTTTAAAGAAATAAAGTAGGACTTTTAAAGAATTTGGGTTGCGATTTCAAATGTTTCAAAAACTTATTTTATCTTTTCCGTATTTTTATGGTTTAGACTTCTGGGTTTTGGCTTTCTTTTACTACGTTACGTCTTAGGGCGTTGCCTAGTACTAGGGCCGTCACGGGCCAATTTTGGGTAGTGACAAAGTTGGTATCAGAGCGCTAGGTTTTACCTTTTGGAGTGTAGGATGACCTTAGTATGATGGAGTAGGTAGCTTAAGCAGAGTAACGTAGTGTGTGTGTGTCTGCAGCATACCCACGATGCGGTACTTTGCATTAAGTAACCTAAGTACAATTTGCTTAAAATTCCTTCCTTGATGATTCATATCCTTGAGATTCGATTCCTTATTCTTATCGAATCTTATATTTATTTATAGCCTTGCCGCCGATGACTATGGGGACTCAGAGTGATGCAGCGAGAGCCGAGGTCAGAGTTGGCTCGGGTGAGACGAGTACTGACCAGGATGGCACTCTAGTTGCACAGGTGCAGACGGATCAGCCTACGACGTATACTATTGATAGACTTTTGGCAGAGATGCAGGACTTCCGCCAGACTATGAGTTCTTTGGTTGATGTCGTTCGGGAGCTACGACAGGAGGTTGTCACCCCTGTTACTCAGTTGTCACTTGCGATCAGCATGCAGCAGTCCGTCACCTACATTGCACCAGTGGTTGCAGCTCCAGTTGACGAAGCACATATTCCTGGACAGTGGAGGACTCGTACCAGCGTACCAGCCCAGAGGCAGAGGTTTGGTCATCGAGACAGATTTCGTGGCCGTCGCGGGAGTACTAGAGGATTAGGACGAGGACAGTCGTTCAACTCTCATCCCCTGGATGGTCAACAGTCAGCGTGTGGATGTTTTCGATGCGGAAGCCTTCAGAACTTCGTCAGGGATTGTTCCTTGGCACCTCGTTACGATCGTTTTCAGAGAGGCCGTGGACGTGGAAGATTTGCTCAGAGGGCTTAGTCTACCAGAGGAGTTCATCCAGCTGCGAGTAGAGGACAGACACAAGAGTTTGCTTCTACTCATCAGGACGCGCAGACGTCCAATGCAGAGTCTTCAGGTATCCTTAATTCGCTTGTTCTTTGATGTATTCGTTTGTTTTTCATGCTTGTACCGTGGTTGGGTATATTAGTCGTAGTTGTGCTAACTTCTGTCAGCGATTCTTTTGTTGCGCGACACGTATTCAGTTGTGTGCCCATCGGAAAGGAGATAGAGATTCGTCCGTCGTTTGATCCTTCTAAAGATGTTGGATTTGACGTTCTCCTGGGCACGGACTGGTTAACTACGTGCTAGGCGTCTGTGGACTACCGTGAGGAAACAGTCAGGAATTGTTTTCCCGGCGAGTCAGTTCTTGTTGTGCAGGTGGATAGTTGTGCCGCCTCTCACGGCTTGAATTCAGCCTTTTTCGCTAGTCAGCTACTGAGGAGATGTCGTGGATTCTTGGCATTCAATAGTGATACCGTAGCCACAGAGGGTTTGTTGGACCGGTGTTCCTTTCGTGCGAGAGTTTTTCCGACGTTTCGGATGAGCCGGCGAAGCTTGGGAGCTAAAGGATCAGCTGCAGAGTTTTAGTTTGGGGAGTTTTGTGCGTCTAAGTGTTTCGCTTTTGGAAGCTCCTATTTCTGTTCGTCAAGGAGAAAGACGGCAGTTTAGGGTTGTGTATCGACGGATCGTTAATTGAACCGGCTTACGGTGCGGATAGGTATCCCTTACCTCGTATAGACGATTTCTTCGATCAGCTCCAGAGTGCGAGACATTTTCTAAGTTTGTTTGGGATTGGGTCATCATTATTGCGGTTCGGAGTGATGGCATTCCGAAGACTGCCTTGTACGTGCGACGGGTTTTGTGTGTTTTGGCGTGTCATTGGACTCACCAGTGCCTTAGCAGCATTCGTAGATGTGATGAACCAGATTTCTTCAGGCCGTTCCTCGACCAGTTTTTGTTGTGTTGTTTACAACATTCTGGTCTATTTAATGTGTCTTGAGGGACAGTAGTAGCACTTGAGGATTTGTTATGCAGATACTGGGAGAGTACCAGCAGTTTTCTAAATTCTCGGAGTGTTTCTTCAGGCTTGTTTGTGCTGACTCCTAGGTCTTGTAGTCACGGGAAACGGTTTCGTATGGTTCCGAGGGAGATCGTGGCCGTACAGCTTAGGCCCACACTTGTGTGCTGACGGAGATCCCCAGATTGTTGGGCTTAGCAGGTTTTTACCGCCGTTTCATGCAGGATTGCTAGAGTAGTGCTGCACCGTCGACTGAATGGACCGGAAGGGAGGTTTCTTTTCTGTGGACTGAGGCATGTGTACGGAGTTTTCGGCAGTTGGAGATTCGGTTAACAACTGCATCAGTTCTTTCTTTGCTTTTGGTTCGGACGACTTTGTTGTTTAACTGTAATGTTTCTTGAGTGGGCTCGAGTGTGTACTGAGGTGACACTACAGAGTCATCTCTTTTGCTTCCCTACATTGGAGGAAGTACGAGAAGGATATTCCACTCATGATCTGGAGATGGCCGCGGTGGTTTTGCGTTGGAGATTTAGAGACACTACTTAGTTGAGAGTCGTGTCAGATTTTCCATGGACCACCAGAGCTTAATGTACATCTTCCTGCAGTGGATTTTGATTGTTGTGATAGTCTTCTGCAGATTTACAGTTCTTGTGTGATCGTCGAGTACAGCTTTAGTTCGTCTCTACGGAGGGGACAGCTTGCTCATGTCCGCGCCCGACCACTTTCCTTAAATCGTTTTCGCGAGACACTGCCCGCCGATGCTCGTTCGTCAGTGATACTTGAGCATACTCGGCTGGGTAATGATTCGGAGACCTTGATTTGTGACAATGGTGTGCTAAGTTAGGGACGCGTTTGTGTACCTGATATCATCGGGTAGAGACGTGAAATCCTAGAACAGGCACATCAGTCAACTCTCGGTATTCATTCAAGTTCCACCAGCATTGACGTGACTTGTGAGATAGTTACGGGTGGACAGGGATGTAAAGAGAAGTTTCAGGTTTCGTTTCAAGGTGTCTGTCTTGTTGTGTGCTTGGGTCGAGCATCTGAGGCCGGCTGGAGAGTTGCAACCTTTAACCGTTCCGAAGTAGGAGTGGGAGCAGATCTCTATGAATTTCGTTATGATGTCTACCCAGGTTAGTCAGGGTGTGGCTCCATTCGTATTCTTGTCGTCCGGTTATACTCAGTTTGCTTAGTTGTTTTTGTTAAAGTTGTGTGTTTGTTTTGATTGTTGTCAGCGGTTGGGGATCACCACTCGCCATCGTTAGGTTTCTCCTTCGATAGCCGTTATCAGGAGACACTCCAATTGGCCACCTTTAGGTTTAGGGGTTAGGTCGTGTCGATCACCAGTCTGTTGTCTTTCTGACTCTACGTAAGTAGGAACTTAGACCCCAGCTAGTCTAGAGACTTCGGAGATGGTCCAGTTGTGTTAGGTCAGGATGGGAATTGTCCATTGCGAACTGAGGTCTTATGCCGACTGTGTTGGTCATAGACTCGAGTTCGTAGGGACAGATCATGTATTCCTACGGACTTTCCGATGAATGACGTGTTGGATTTTGGGAAGCTTGTCCCAGGAATTAGGTCCTTCTGAGATCCTATAAGCGAGTTAGTTTCGTTGCCTTTAATTTGGCACTTCCGTCCAGATTATTGAATTTTCACCCCGCATTCCTTGTGATGATACTTTACAATTACCTTCTTGACCTTTCTCACATGATTTAGCACCAGACCTTTTAGCTTAGACGTGATCTTTCGTTCGCCAGCAGCCAATTGTGTTAATGGCTCGGCAGGCAGAGAAACGTCGGCCAAGGGTCTTGCCATCTGTGAAGGGTTTTCTTGGGCGTAGCCGTATAGTGAGGTAATCACTTGGGAGGCTGCGAGCGAGATCTGGGAGTTGTAATCTTCCCTTTGAAGGTACGCGTATCGGTATATTTTTAAATTCGGGGACGAATTTCTTTTAAGGGGGGAGATTGTAACACCTTAGAATGTGTTTTGTAGCTAATTATATTTTAATTTATGGTTTTTAATAAAAAGTTTACCAATTTGGTTTTTAATATTTTATCCTATTTAGTGAGTATTTTATTAGAATTTTTCTAGGCACACACACACTTGTGTATGATAACTAGGGTGCTAATTGGGAGGTTAATCATGATTAGCAATCATGGTTAGCTAACCATTTTCTTTTAAGCTTGTTTTATTAATTGTTTAGGAGTTTTGGGTTTAATAATGTGTATGGTTGTTTTTAAATAAAATGAATTTAAAAAGGATTTTAAATTGGTTTGAATGGTTGACCTTATGGGAAAGAGAGAGAGATGGGCATGGGAGCATGGTGTGAACCATGCCCATTTAATGAAGAGAGAGAGTGAGAATGGGAGGGGTCTTTGATTATTCTCTCATTTCTCCCTTTGTTCTCTCATTTCTCTCATTCTTACACACACAAACACACCCTACAGCAGCAACACCAGAGGCAACAGCATCAGCAGCCTCAGCATCAGCAAGAGCAGCACCAGCAACAATAGAAACAACAGCAGCTCCATCAGCAGCAGCTGCAGAAGCAAGCAGCAGCAGCTGCAGAAGCAAGCAGCAGCAGCAGCCCCAGCCGC
Organism: Agapanthus africanus; assembly: GCA_030015575.1. Classification (NCBI taxonomy): domain Eukaryota; kingdom Viridiplantae; phylum Streptophyta; class Magnoliopsida; order Asparagales; family Amaryllidaceae; genus Agapanthus; species Agapanthus africanus. The sequence goes on along the minus strand of CM057339.1, from coordinate 700,097,854 downwards.
TACAGCAACTCTTCTCCACTTCTTCACCTGCTCTCTAGGGTTCTTTAGGGTATATTTCTGAACCCTTTCCCTAGTTTGCTTAGCTTGTGTGTTAATTAGCTTCGATTAGTGTTAAATTGCTAGTTTAGTGCTAATTAAGGTGATTTGTGTGGAATGTTGTTTAAGTGATGATTGTGTTAGTTAACCTAGATTATTTTAGTCTTATTAGGGTCACTTCAACTGAGAAATAACCCAGATTTCACTAAAATACCATAGGGTTTGTGTTTAGCGCAAATTGTCGTTTTTATGCGATATATTAGCCTTTTTGTAATCTGCTTTTGACCCGGATCCTTCAGAACAAAATTGAGAAAACTGGGGCATGTACACTAGGTCTAGATACCACCACCTGAACACGAAACCCTATTTCCAAACTTTGGCCGCAGATTTATTCGGTTTGGCCGCAAATTGCGGCCAAGTAGGGGGCATGGGTGTTGGGGTTTTGTGTAGGGCTCTCTGCTGTGTTGTCTAGTATTTTGGTATGTCTAGTTTTGTAAGATTTTACCTGTAGAAAAATCGGGGATCAAATATCGTTTTGGTGTTCGTTGTGTTTGCGCGATACGCACGATACGTGAGAGGGTTCTGTGATCCAGCGTATCGCGGCGTGTCGCGATGGTTTTAGACGCGTATACACACGTTTTAGCATATCGTGCATACGCGCATTTAGTTGGCGACGCGAGTTTCTCGTTTTGGGTTCGATATCGCGTTTTGCAGAATATTTGGCTTATGTATGATTTCCATGTCTTATTTGCAGGTTTGCAGGCAGGGACTACGGACACTGCTACAGGGGGGAGCAGATGGTAGGATTCACCTAGCGTGGAGCGTAGGTAAGTAGATTTAACATCTACAGGGGAATCGCCCGCATGGCGTTATGCGTCTGGGCTAGGATTCAATACTTGTCGCATATTCTACGTCATTGTTAGAATTGCGCCTTTACCCTTTTTACTTAAGATATAGTTGTACTGTGACTAGTAGCCGTAGGGCACTGCACACATTATTGACGGTTCATGTTGTACGAGCACGGATTGTATGCTACACACACACCGTCAATAATTGCCATGTCACACACTAACCATTATAGATACTATTGCTTATCACACATGACATTTAGCTTATCGGTATACCTATAGTGCATCATACCTTTAGTGATAGGTACATATACACCTTGCGATACAGCTACAGGTATACCTTGCACATATTTTACTTATACCAGGGGGATATCCTACATATTTTACTTATACCCAGGGGGTATACGACATCAGTTCTTATAGGTAGATACCTATACATTGCTACACCTGTATGTTACACACATATTCAGTTGTAGTCACATATTTACCTTTACTGATGTTACTTAGCTGCACCTTATTGGTTTCGCATACATCTGGTTTCAGCTACATTTTCTCTGTTATATGCTCGCATTTCAGATATATCGTATATATTTATTCCTGGATTGCGCATTATTATTTGGATTTCACATGATGTTTTCTGGATTTGGGAACCGCGGGAGTTCATGAAATTATGCATACATTGAAAAATCCGGTTTGCTTGATATGATATTTGCGCATCCACCATGGGTTTTATCGGTGCTGATTATATATACCCCTACGAGGAGGCGTCGAGGCCGTAGAGGGTACATGGTGGGGCCCGAAGGTACCCCGGGGCAAGAAAGGGATGTCGATGTGCTATGAGCCGATGGGCCCGGCAGGGGAACCATACCATCCGGTGACAGTACCAATGACTCGGCGGGGGTCATGGAGACACCGTTGGGATTCATGCGCGTATGCATACGTCGAAAGGCGAGGGTCAGAGCTAGGCACTCGTGCTTTCGGGACAGCGTATGATACGTACCTATCAGGATTTCTGTGTCGATACTTGGCACATTGTTTTCATGATATTTCTTTAATACCTTTGTATATATAACAGGGGATTAGCCGTTGTTATATATACCCTTACACCAATATTAGTGAAATGGGACGCTAATATATGTGTATTGCCCCCATCATATTTATATCGTATATATTTATTTAGGATGTTAGAAACTTACTTGAGATTCGACTTGGGATATAGGTGATTCATTGAGATTGGATATTGGATATGAAAGAGATTGTTGATTTGTACATTCGAGATATAGGAAAGCTTTTCGATATTGTACATTGAGGTGATGTGAGACTTATATGATGTGAGAGCCCAGTTTGGGGGGCTGACTTGAGGAATTGTGGATTTGAGTGTCTTGATAGATTGTGATCTTGCCACGATGTCATGTTTCCGTGGAAATGACATATTCCACCCCCTACCTCACACTTATCTACCTTATGCACAGTTTCATATATTGGTAGTACCTGTTAGTGTACCCTTATGATAGTTGCATATCTACATTCTCATATCCCTATTGCATGGTTATTGCATACTATTGTCATGTTACTATTGCTTCACATATTGATTGTACCTGCTAGTGTACTTTCTTTTATTCAGCATTTGCATGACATGTTATTACTGTAATCGCATATCTTAGATTCATGCCGTGCATTCCTGCGATTACCTGCATATGTTATCTACTATTCATGAGTTGGCAACTCACCCCCGTTGTGCCACAGGTGTTTCAGGTTGTTCCCCAGAGTAGTCGAGGCAGGCTATTCCGCTATTCAGCTATTCAGCTATCCTCTTTTGCTACAGATACCGCATCAGCTCACAGTACTATTTTGCTTAGGTGGGTTTTGGTGGTTATCTGTATTTTGTATTGTACATTCGTTATATCTTGTACTCTCCATCTACTATTATGTTGTTGACTTAGAGACTTGGTGAGGACGATAATGTATATTATTTGTGGATTTGTTGTCTTCTATATACAGCTTTCTCTCTATTGTCTTTATTTCTTCGCTACGGCGTCGTATATTTGTATTGTATTCATCTTGGCTAGTTTTTACAAAAAGGGGGTGTTGCCAAAATTTTAAAGAAATAAAGTAGGACTTTTAAAGAATTTGGGTTGCGATTTCAAATGTTTCAAAAACTTATTTTATCTTTTCCGTATTTTTATGGTTTAGACTTATGGGTTTTGGCTTTATTTTACTACGTTACGTCTTAGGGCGTTGCGTAGTACTAGGGCCGTCACGGGCCAATTTCGGGTCGTGACAATCCCGGGGAAGCTCCAACCCAGGGGAAGAATCCCTAGAATCTACCCCTACGACATCTACAGACTCCTCAAAACAAGTCATCTAACCTGTTGGGAAGAAGTCCTCGAGAAGAGAAAACGCAAGATCCGACCTAAAAGAAGAATGCCGAGCAAATAAGACTCAAAATGAGAAAAATGTGAAGAGAGAGAGATCCTGAATCAGGCCTCCTCCCTATTTATGCTACCGGCGTCCTCATCCAGCGGCGATGGTCGACTCCCGCCAAAACAATTCAGTGCACTCGATAGCCACGATCGCCCCACCTGTCGCAAGCGCATTGGCGGCGTCCCATCGGACGCCAGAAGCCTGTGGCACGTCACATCAGCCAACCGGTATCCGACACGTGGTCTGTCGCTTCAGCAAAGTGCACACGATCCGGCGCACTCTCTTTAATGCGAAGGATCTCATCCCGATTCGCTGGCCTCTTCCAGAAAAGACAACCAATTGTCCAAAGACACGCCCGACGATATCTTCGGAAAGGAGCTCACCTCGGATGATCCGGCAAACCACTCTCGACCCGACCCGTTAGCCGGTCGGGATGAGAGTGGGGGGCTAATGATGATGCTCGATATCGGCGATCTCCCAGATCAAGCACGTGGCAGATGATGTGTCCTAGGGCTCACAAGAAAGGACCTACAGTAGCCGACCGTACTACTCATGTGCCTGTCCTAAAAGCAAACGCTGGCTCGCCTCCGAGTCCCCAGCACAATTGGCCTCCTTGGTCCCACAGCTCATCTCCAAGCTATCACAGGCCTGAGCCTCCTCGGCCCTCTCAGCTCGCTTCCGGGCTCGAGCAGAACCAAGATATCTCGGCTCTCCCGCTCCTCCGAGAGCTCTCCCGCCGAGGTCATCTTCCTCGGTCTCATAGACCGACCAACAGCACCGCTTGCAGACGTAACCTCCATCCCGCGAATCTCGCCATGCACGAGATCTCCGCTGGTCACATCCCACGTTCCACGCCACCACGATCCCCCATTAACGAGCCTATCTCGCCATTAATGGGAGGTCCCGCTCATCACGCCGGCATGACGTCGGGAGCGTAACGGCTGACGTGATTCTCGCGCCTGCCTCGCCTGTTGCCACCGCTATATAAACCCATTCATCAGACGGTTCAAATAAGTCATTTTTACTCAACTAAGCCGTTACTCTGCTCGGATCTCTAGCCTAACTTGACCGTCGGAGGGTCCTCGATGGTATCACCACCCGGGACTTTCTTGCAGATAGCTCGGCAGCCACAACCTCAAACCCATTGAGATCCACACGCTTCAGGAGCGACAGTCTTCAGATCCAATCTCAGCCATTCATCGCTGCCATCAGCAGATCAACGGAAGGTAACATCCTGGCGCGATCCAGGTCGCGTGGCGTACATTAGAATCCAAGTTTAATAATACCCCCCCAATAATAAAACATCATCTAAGTTGGATTACACAGATTTGCTCACATAAGCTACTGCTTGCAAAGAACTGAAAATTTTTCTTTTCTAATATGGATAAAAATTGTACCAAAACTTTCAATGCTAGAGTTCAGAAATTGGAAGGGATTTGCCAAAGGATAATAAAACAAATGAATCACTGAATACTAATAGCAACAATAAAACCCAGAAGATGAAATGAAATGTCAACAAATATCATTTACAGAGTAAATTGGATGATGGTGTATAATTCAGTCTTGCGTTTAATAGCTTCCGGCCTGCATCTCCTTCTACCACTAAATTACAATCTTTTGCCTCCCAGCTCTAAGAATTTTTCAGATGTCACAGACATAAATGATGAAGTTTCACCAGATATCTCGATTGCCATGGCTGATCTAATCAATATACTACATACACCTTTCTGCTTCTACAAACAAAAGGTAATTATCATCCTCCTCCGTAAATTCTGATTTACAAATTTAAAACCAAGGAAAATAACTTACATCATCAGTATAAATTAGAGAAATAGGGCAGCCATGTTTAGTGGAGAAATAGGATAGCCATGTTTAGTGCTTTGCTGCACAGTTAATCATTCAGTTTCACCTGTATGACAACTTGATTAGCTCCTGCGGGATAAAAATCTGAAGTCTAATGTACAGCAATGTGAACATTTTTATTACTAGATTTATGACATGTGCAGGCATGTATATGGATGTTATATAGCATGTTATGAGAGAATGAGCATAATCATAAAACATGAGAATAAGCGCATTCAGATGCATGTTATTACTTTGAACCGTTTATATATAGCGATGATCGTGTCATAAGTATGCAAAATAGTATTTGATAGCCTGTATTTCAGATTTTATTTTTTTAAACTAGTGCATTATATAGGTTTCTATGCAAACGTCTTGTTCCAAATGGAGAGTGAACACAAGTATACAATAGAAGTTTCTTCCCCCCCCCCCCCCCCCCGCGTGTTATAGTCTGTATTTTTTTTGGTGTGAGTGTGTGCGCGCGCGCGTGCGTGTGTGTTGGTGGGGTGGGGGTGGGGTGGGGTTGGGGGTTGGGGTGGGGATGCAAATAGATGGACTGTTATAGACATTTTAAATATTCAATTCCTCCAGTTATCAAGGAAACCACAGCTCAGAAGTCAGAACTGATTCACTCTAAAATTAATATGGGCAAAGTATCTTCATCAGTTGGAACAGGTTGTGTTTCTATGGGGAAATGCTGCATGTCATATTTAATTTGTGGGCCTCAAGCAAACAAACTCAAGTACATCAATTACAAGTTTACAACACAACCCCATGGAGGTATGCTAAGAAGATAAAGAGAGAGCCTAAGTGATGGGAAGCAAAAATCAAGATAATAATTGTTGGAGCAACATATATTATTTGTTTTGTTTAATAGGTACCTAGAAGGTTTGATATACGATAAGTCCAGTCAATGATGACAGTAGCTCAAATGAGAATGTTGAGGTGGATAAGTGACAATAGTCAAGATATATTAAACGAGATGACAGGAAATGAGCGAATTCATATGAAGCTAAAGATAGCTTAAATTGAGGATACAAAAAGAAATCAATTGGGATGGTTTCTATGCAGTGGAGACAAACAAGTATATCCCTTAGGAGTGCTGGTGTATGTGAGCTCATGTGTTTGATGGGAATCTAAATTAAGTTGTTATCAGTAAGGATTGTGAAAGCGATATCAGTCAAATGCATCTTTCATTTGCATTTAATCATCTGTGATTGCTATACCATAATAGTCATTAGTTGTCTTATGTCAAATAGTAGGTTGATCTAACGTTATGGACTATGGTTTAGACCTAAATAAATGTGGATTTGAGAAATAGGAAAGAGTCGCTACTTGCTAGTTTTAATGTAAGAGACAACATGACCCTTAAAATGGCCCTTAACAGAGTTGCTGGAGAAAAACGATTCATACATCTAATCCCAATATTTATATTCATTATGGAGTAGGATACAATATCTCTATATATACTATAAGCAGAATGGGTTGTCTGCGGAATATTCCACCTCAAAGGAAATATTTCCTCAAAACACTGCCTTTTGCAAACTAACCATATTATTCTCATTTTTAACATCTTTTGGTTTTGCCCTTCGATGATTGTGGTGGTGCTAAGTTGAGGGGGGCTTCTAAGAGCATAATAAAAGTAAATAGCATTATATGTGACCTTTAGATCAACTAAAATCCCGCGCGCTAAACGTGGGTCTATATCGAGTATACATATACAAAGATGGATTACTAGAAAAGAAAAGAATCATTTTGTGTTTTCTACCCAATTTGCCCTTAGATTTCTCCTTTATACTTGAATTGCCATCGAATTCTATGACTACAAATGAACCTATGGTTTTTTTTTTTAATATTAAAAAAATTGGTTTGGCAATTTCAACTCTTTTAAATTCATGAGAAATTTTCTAGAGAAATTTTAAAAATCTTTTTCGTTGTTTTCTTTGGACATTTAGGAGAGTATTGTTACAAGAGACGTTTCCTCATTTAGAAATTTATTTCCCTTCATTATTTTTCATGAAATTTGTTTTTCTCTCTTTTTTACTTTTACTCTATGGACATTATTGTGCTGTGATGATGTTTCATGGTCAAATCCAAGGGGCCGGGTAAGGAATTTTTGGTTGTTTTCTATAACCGTTTGAAATGAAACTCTATCATTTTTTTCTAAACGAGAATTTTGGTTTTCTTATCTATTTCCTTGGTTAGTTTTTTTTTTTTTTTGTGTGGGTAATAACGCTTTTAACTTTTTTCAAACAAGGAACACTTTGAAGTGGATATAACACTGATTAAAGTTAGGCATCCAAAGGAATCCATCTTCTTATTAAATTTGTTTATATATTGTAATATGCTGGGATTGATTTGTTTAATATACAGAACAGAAACACATTGCACACTCATTAGAATTTAAGAAATAATTGTTTCTTATGATATTTTTATAAACTGATTAATTTGATGAAGTGAGCATTACATCTTACTTTCTAATAACATGAATGAATATTACTTTTCTATTTGCTCAAATTTTACTTTAAAAATGTATTGAAGTAGCACAAATCCCACGCGTTGCGCATCATGTCACTTTCTGGTTATCCTAAAAAAAATAACCTTAGGAACCAATGAGATGAATGTCTCTAACCTTCAGAAGAAGTATTTTGATCCAAGGGTGTTTCTGATGTTGGAGATGATATAGAACCGCATGAAGAATGTCTGGCATCTACAATCATAGCTATGACTTCTCTCATGGTTGGCCTATCAAATGGGAACTCACTCGTGCAAAATAGAGCGATTTTCAAAATCAAAGACATCTCTTCAAGAGTTTGCTTTGAGCTCAAATCCAAACGACAGTCAAAGATCCCGGATGTTGGCATTTTATTCTGCATTGACATTCTCACCCAATTGACCAGATCCCCACCCTTCTCTAATGGCTGAATCGGTGATTGCCCGGTGATCAATTCCAAGAGAACAACGCCAAAACTATAGATGTCACATTTTTCTGTAACCTTCATTGTGAAAGCATATTCTGAATTGGATAAAGAAGCACAAGTTAGATAGATAGACCACAAGGTCCCAATCCAAATAATATAGTACACGCCTTAGTACATTATATTAGTCCCAAAAGAAGGATTGACAAAAACTTCACTTCCACAATAGTAAAGTGCATACACTGAAGATAAAATATCAAAATCTATTGTGCAACAAGTTATAATCCCAAAAGAAGGATTGACAAAAACTTCGCCTCCACAACAGTGAAGTACATACACCGAGGATAAAATCTATTGTACAACAAGTTATAATCCCAAAAGAAGTATTGATGAAAACTTCACTTTCACAATACTACAATAGTAAAGTACATACGTTGATGATAAAATCTTTTGTGCAACAAGTTACAATGCTTGTTAAAATCACGCTAGGCCAAATGACATGAGCAAATATGAACACCTAAGGAAATCTATAACAGAACATGTATCAAGGAGAATCGATTCTGATCTTCACTATTTTAAGAATTATAACAACAATGTCTCTGATTTTATTTAGAAATTCGCAATGATATTGACTTAAAGGGGAATTAGAGATATTAAACTGACGGGGGACCGTACATTGGATCAGAGCAACACTCTCTCCGATGAAATGAGTACCAAGGAGAATAATTTTGATCTTCACATCATTAAGACCTAGAGCAATGTGGGATATTATTTAGAAATTCACATGTTAGACAGACTGTGCACGTATGAGAGAGAGAGAGAGAGAGAGAGAGAGAGAGAGAGATCTGTGTGTGTGTGTGATCTCCATAATGCTTTACAACAACTTAAATATAGCAAAAATCACATTATGATTTGTGATACATAGGAATAATTATTTTTTTTAAAAGCATTGAGCATCTGAATTATATTAATTTAATTAGCAAATCTCGAGCACTAATTTTTACAGGCCATAGAACGAAATTTTGCACACCATTAGTAGACACAGAAATAACACTCTGTTATCATATAAAATAATCTATAAATGCATGACACTGGTATGACATGCTACTGTTGGATCAATCTTTTAATTTGCAAGACATCAAAGAATGGGTCTATAAATGCTTCGGCCAGTATGTTTTGATAGATTCTACATTTTCATATAACAAATAGGCATAACCATTTGTTTTGCCCCTAGCAAAAACCGAACAGCATTATTCAGATAACTGGTTACACCTAGATTCAATTGAAACTCCTAATATTTGAGGAACTGCCAATACCACGTGAAATATCAGGATGGAGAAAAAGTAAATATGGCCATAGACAGATATCTACAACGTATGAAAAACTCACATCTTTCTAGCTATTATATTATCCTTTTAAAGTGAGCGCTTTTCTTTGTCAAGAACTATACCAAACTTGCAATATCATGAAAAGAGGGAAAATTACATGATGAAGCATATATCACTACATAAATCTTACCTGGTGCGATATAGCCATATGAGCCAGCTACTGCAGACATGGTCTTGGAGTGTGAGATGTCAATCAATTTTGCTAATCCAAAATCTCCTACATGAGCTTCCAATGCCTCGTCCAGCAAAATGTTGTTTGACTTTATATCACGGTGTATAATCTGAGGCTTGCAATCAAAGTGAAGATAACTCAAACCCTTTGCAGCTCCGAGGGCAATCTTATGGCGAGCATCCCAATCGAGCAAACGTGTATCGTCATTCCCATGAAGCAGCTCCCCTAGACTCCCATTTGCCATGTACTCATACAAGATAAGGTTAGAGTCTTGATGGCAGCAGAAACCATAGAGCTTAACAATGTTGCAATGTCTGATATTCCCAAGTGTGGAAATCTCGGCACGAAAACTATTATCAACACTAGAACCCTCTCCCTGGGGTCTCAACTTCTTGACTGCAAGCAAACCCCCATCGGACATAACAGCTTTGTAAACCGTGCCACAAGCACCCCTTCCTATAATAGTGCTCTCCGAGAAATTATTGGTTGCTTTAACAAGTTCTTGATATGTGATACCATCTTTGGGAAAGTAATAGACGCCTGAAATATTATCTTTATGATCTTCACAAGAGATAAGAACAGGTACCTGCTGCTTGAGAGCCCAACAAACTCCAACTGTCATAATCAAGGAAACAAATCCTACAATCATAGCAGAAAGGCTAATGATTTTCTGTTTAGCAGGATCCTTTGAACTTTCACCGAGCTCTGCAGAGTATGATGGTACTGAAATTGGCTGGCAAGCTCTTAAATGTGTCCCGCAAAGGCCACCATTTCCAAGAAAGTTGCTAGCATCCATTCTTTGGAATACAGGGGTGCTAGGTAAAGAGCCAACGAGGTTGTTGTAAGAGAGGTTACACACTAAAAGGCTTGTGAGACCACTGAATGAGGAGGGTATTTCGCCATCAAGTTGGTTGTTGTCCAGGTAAAGATATATTAGCATTTGCAAGCTCCCAAGCTCAGTTGGTATCTCGCCAGAAAGGTTATTGTAGCTAATATTGAGTGAAATTTGAAGAGCTGCAAGTTGGCCGAGCTCAATAGGTATGGTTCCAGAGAAAAAATTACCTCCCATTTGAAGTTCAGTAAGACGAGAAAGGTTTCCAAAGCTGTTAGGGATCGTACCATTAAGACTGTTATGGGACAGCTTCAGCAATTCTAGATTCACTAGATTGCCGAGCTCTTCAGGAACATATCCCGTGAATCGATTCCTGCTAAGGTCAAGCCTTTGGAGCTTTGTACAGTTTGCTAACTCACGAGGAATACCTCCTGATAGCTGGTTTGAGGAAATATTGAAGAACACAAGCTCTGTTAATCCTCCAAATTCAGGAGGGATCTGACCTATAAAATAATTATCTGATAGAAAGAGCCTTGCAAGTTTTTTAAGCTTGCCAATTTCAGGAATTATTGGTCCCGAGAACCGATTTTTATTCATTTCTATAGCAGAAAGATTTACGAGTTGAGATAACTCCACAGGAAAGCTCCCTGTGAGTAGATTATTTCCCAGCATCATTTGAACAAGAGACTTGCATGTCTTTACCCCATGAGGGATATTTCCAAACAATCTATTTGATCCAAGGCTCAAAAAGATCAACTTTTCATACTTGCAGAGGTAGGGAGGTATTGTGCCGGTGAGTTTGTTATCGGACAAGTCGAGCACAGAGAGGTTGCTGTTGATCCCTAATAGAGGAGGAATGATGCCTTCAAGAGAGTTGTTGAAGAGTTGGAAGTATTCCAGAGACGTAATGTTCTGAAAAGCCAATGGTATTCTGCCCGTCAATTTATTTATGGATAGATCTATCATTCTCAACTGTGTCAACTGGCTAAGCTCCCTAGGAATATTTCCTTGCAGGAGATTCTCAAAAAGATGAAGCAATCGAAGAGTTTGAATCCTACCAAATTCCATGGGAATGGTTCCAGTCAATGAATTTTCAGAAAAGTCAATCTCTACGACACTCTCACAATTCCCCAACTCCCTAGGGATTGGTCCACTCAACTTGTTTCTATAAAGGTATAACCTTTTCAACATCGACAAGTTCCCAAGCTCTTTTGGAATGGTTCCAGTGAAACCATTGTCATTCAACGCGATCATCTCTAGCCTACTACAATTACCAATTTCTGGAGGGATTTCCCCAGATAATAGATTTTGCCATAGAAGTATAATGGTCAAATTCTTTAACCTATGTAGCTCTCTTGGTAGAGACGCCACAAAACGATTCTGGGCAAGACCAAGAATCTCTAGGCTATCACATTCACTAAGTTCGACAGGAATCGGGCCTGAAAAAACATTCAGACCCGCACGAATGATCCTAAGGCTTTTCAGCCTTCGAATTGACGAAGGGATGGGTCCAGTGAGGTTGTTACTGTAAATGACCAGTTCTTCAAGAGACGTCAAGTTTCCAATTTCCGATGGTAACTCACCATAGAAAAAGTTTTCGCTCAAGAAAAGCATCCTCAAAGAAGGCAACCCAAAAATCCCCACAGGAATTTCCCCATGTAGATTGTTGGTGCTGAGGTCTAACACTTCCATATTCCTACATGACACGAACTCTACAGGAATTGGACCCGAAAACATATTTTTCGAGACATTGAAGAAAGCCAAGTACTGGAGTCTGCAGATTCCGATCGGCAAAACGCCGGAGAGGTTGAAAGCATGGAGATTCACAGAAACAACCACCGAATTAACACAGCCTATCCCATTCCAATGGCAAGGGGTAGAGTCCAAAGAGCTCCAATTCCCGAGGCTTCCATGAGCATCAACAAGCCCTTCCCTGAACTCCAAGAGAATCTGATTCTCTTGTGCATCCAATGGAACGACGTGTGCATCCAATGGAACGACGACGACGACGACGACGACAAAGGAGAAAACGACTAAAAACATTTGGAAAAGCCACAACTTGGGCATCATTTCCATTGGGAAAAGCGCTTAGAATACACTAAAAGCAAAGTGAAAATGAAAGAGAGCAGGATTAGGGTTCAGTTGGCGCACAAACTGAAACAAACCCTAGAAATGGAATAGTAATTGCTAGTGGTTGTGAGGCGGTGAGCGAGCGTGTGGGTTAGGGATCAATGAGGGGGGTTAAATAAAAGAGACCACGAGGAGATTGAGGAATTGGGAATTGAATGGTGCAGGTGTCAGAGATCACTCACCATATGAGAGAGAAAAGAGTCAACTCGTGAACTTTCCAGCTTGTCCATCATCATCATCGCCAAGCTGTAGACTTTCACTGTGGTCGGAACCCTAGTTCCTCGAACAGGAACCCTAAATTCCACCTCCTCTTCTTATTGCGATTGTGGAATCTCATCATGATCTCGTGAAGACACAGCGCCATTCTCTCCCTAGATTTTTTTAGGGCACAGTCCCATCGTGGAAGTGATGACGTCAGCGGAGACGAGGAGCACGAAGGTGGCGGGTCGGTGGAATTACGTAAATTACCATGCGCGGTTTAGTTAGGCACGTAACTGCCCTGCTTTTGTTTATAATGCGCATCTTATCCATAATCAAATTTGGACTAGGGAGCGAAAGCAAGTTGGCTTTTGTTGTCTTGATGTTAGTTTATTATTGATGATGATCTTTGTCTCATCTTATGATGCCTATTGCACGCGTGTAATGATCCTGTTTTCAAGTCTTTATAGGATAAAAAAGGTTATTTTTAGGCTTAAGTTAATCGCATGCATGAAATCCGATCTTCTTTTTTCGGCATAAAACCACTTTTGGTTTAATTGTCTCCTTGGTTAAAATATTACCGTCACCGTCATATGAAACATTAGAAAAAAGAAACAATAAAGAGAAGAATGATAAAAGTTCGGAGACATCGGAGAGGAACTAATGGACATACAAAATATCGTTTATAGAGAACCGGAAACCGGAGGGAACCGGAAACCGGTGATTGGGAAATATAATAGAATAATATATTCCTCGATTAAGCATGAGAATTGGATTTTTTGTTCCTATTCAAAATTCTGTGCATTTCGAAAGAGAAAGATATGTACTCATTTTCTTACATGTTTCCTTTTCTGTAAGCCGGTGGACAAAATATTGAGAATGATCTTTTAAGTGGATTGACGGATTGATGGATATATATGATAATATCATAATTTAGTGAGATTAATTTACAAAGATAAACAAGAATTAAGACTTAAAAGATTTTTTTGAAAGCTGAAAATTTGAGGAAGTCCAATCTCTATTTGATCAAATGAGGTTTAACAAAGATGAAAAAATACCTCTACACTATATAATACTTACAAACTCTTTTCTTATTTGAGTTGATTACATCATAAGAAAACCTTGGGTTTCTACGTCTCTGCTATTATAATGTCAACTTTCCGTAGAGAATCCAAATTGATTTTATAATTAAAACATACTTGGATTTCTTGGAAAAACAAGAAAAAAAAAGATTAAAATATATCATAAGCTATTCTCAAATAAAGAGTGCTATGTCATCCATAACAATATAATAAATTTAAACTTTTTCTTTTAAGAAATAAAATATAAAATAATACATAAGAGAAAGGGTACTTCACTCTCAATTTCAAAATTCAAACCTAAAAAGATGATGTCAAACCATCATCTAGTTTTCTTCCTACCAAATTAAGTTACTAATTTGCTATGTATAATGATAGTTTCCCTAAAATTTTATTATATACCTTAATAAATTAAATGGCATATTACTAGATAAATTGCTTAATAACACCTCAATGTTTCATCAATTTTGCACTTTAATATCTTATAGTTTTCTTCTCAACACTTTAATATCTTAATGTATTTCGCCGTTAACACTTTGCTACCTCTTGCTTTTACCGCCGTCTATTACGGCGGTTTATTCCTGGAATCATGCATATAAAAAAATTATGGAAAACGATTGCAATGATTAATTATAAACCGATATTGTTAGTGTATATGCCCTAGAGGCCATTACTGTATCATACTAGTTTGTATATTACTTAATGGAAGCTTGGAATATTCACAGTTGTATAGACAGTCTTGCTCAAAATGGTAGTATGCTACTTGGTTTGTTTCTACTTCATTATGTGCATGTGTTTCTTTTAGCATATCGCTTATACATATTAGTGGAGCCCTTAGGATCTTTGATTGATTACCGGCGTTGTGATGGCAGTCACACTAGTGGGGGCTGGGTAATCTACAAGCGCATACTTATACAGGTCCCTAGTCGTATGATTATCGAGATGGGGTATCGATACTCCGGAGTAGACTAGCGTATACGCTTCTCATCCCATCAGGGGAGATGGTCTGTCCCACAGCCATTAGTACGTCGTACTGGAGATAGTATACGGGTGCTCGTTAGGTTACGAGTACACTGGACAGGACTCGTCGGAAACTGTTGGTTGGTATTATACCTATCTTCAGATAACAGTTCACAGGTGACAGGAGTACAGCTTAGTCTGTCGACTTGACACTGCTACTTCGCATCGAGTGTGTTCCCACTGCACTTTGATTACTACCCTACCACGGCTGAAAGGAGTCGTGCAAACAGGTAGTAGTTGGGTGCAGTCCCGAAGCACTTGGAGGCAGTAGCGGTTAGACAGGATTCGTCTCTCCCGGTATTGGGGGTTGATATTGCGCTTTGTATAGGAGAGCCATTACACAAAGTCTCTGACCAGGGCAAGCGAGATTTACTGGTAGTGTTTCCAGTAGTTTCTCAGGGTGTTTTGGGCTACACTCCGGCACGACTTGTACCGCTATTAGGGGTCTGACGTTTACCGCCCCTAGGCCCGATATGCGATACTCTTAGACGAACAGACCGGACTGTACGGAGATTGTCACATTCAGGCTCAGTAGGAGTTCGGATGGGTTTACCTCATCGGCCTTCTTATCGACATCTACCTGGGGACCGTTACGTACAGCTAATGCCGCTTGCGGTCTGTGGTTAAACCCACTGCCAGCATAGTGTCGAGTCTTTAGAGTCCCACACAGAGAGTTTTCCTGCACTGGGCAAAAGGTGTAGAGGCCGTATGGTTTTACGGCAGGGCTACGATCACTTACGTGCACTTGTGCGCGTATGATGTCCGGGCAGACAATACTAGTGGGCTTTGGTTTAACCCGGATCCTAGTATTGTACAGATGGATTAGTTTTGTCTTCTGTGTATTCATATTCTACGGAATGCGGATGCGGGTGTGTATGTACGGTTGTGAGGAGCGAAGAAGGAGGTGTCTCATTAGGGTTTTGGCCATTGACTTGGTCAAAACCAATATGAGGGGAGAGATATATATTTACTAATCTTTTTAATGATAATTGTGTTTTGGCTAATTGGTTTGACCATTTGACCTTGCTTAACAATTTGACCTAGTTGACCATTGTTGACTTAGATATTTTGCAAGCACTAGACTCTTCTTATTCTCTTGGATTTATCTTTGAGATGATAATGGTCAAATCAAGGGTAGCCATCATAATTTATCATGATAAAAGATTACTAAATATATTTCTTATGCATCATTATATCTTGCTCATTCTCTCTCATCAAAAGATAGCTCCTATGGTTCTTCTTCTTCCTCCTCACTAGAAATTTCTATTGCTCTCATGTGTTGAGAAAAATAGAAACTAAATAGACAAACAAATCCATCCTCTTCCTCTATATCACCTAGGACATCAAGAGTAGCAAACTTGTTACCCTAGTTACCTCGGCTTGAGGTGGAGCTCGGACTATAAACTCTTGGGTGGATCGTCTTCGACTCTAGGAGGCCGCGGAGGTGACCAAGATCTGGATCGATTCTCGGAGCGAGGAGGACAGCGGAGAAAAGAACCGAAGGACCGTTTTCGTGAGGTATAATCTTTACAACACAGTAGATTAAACCTCGGTAGTTTCGTTAGTAATGGTTTGGCAAAGATACTTTAGCTTTAGTCTATGTTGCTATGTAAGAAAGTTTCGATTTTTACTTGTTCCGCCTCTACGCTAGCTTGCGGGATGAGCGACATAGACTTACAGTGGTATCAGAGCCTAGCTAAACTAAAACTAACAGTTCAAACAACAAGATAAACTACGAAAATGAAACGACCCAAAACATCGAAGCCCAATATCTGAGTTTCTGTCGAAATTTTACAGAGCTCTGAAATTTTTTTAAACATGTACAAAGTGCTATTTTACCAGTAAAAAGACCACAGAACAAAAATGGGACAATTCCTCACTGACAGGGCCGGCCACAAGGCCTTGAAAACCGGCGAGCTCTTTTGAATTTTGGGGGAATTGCTTCGTTTTTGGTGTGTTGCTTTATGACTTAGATCTAGGGCTTCAGGAGTTGTTTGATTTTGCCAATTTTGACTTTACTGTAAATTATTCACTGTGGCAAATTACGGGTGTTTCGAAGTCGCTGTTTAATGTTGATTGATGTTTCATGTTCTGTATAATGTGTTTTAAACTTCCTCTAATTGCTATATGTCTATTAGTTGGGGTTGCACATTTCTGTGATGTTTCTATTGGTTTGTGGATATGAACTTGTTGGATCGTCGCGATGAATAGCCGGGGATTTGAGATGAGGGTTTTCATTTTTCATTCAATGTAATATTTGTAATTTGATGTAATATTATTTCATGGTCGCACATCCGGGTTGAGGTTGTAACCACCATTATATATTATTTCTTTTACTGTTTTTGCTCCTAGGATGGACCCAAGGTGGGGTGCACAAACTATCGGGTACTTTGAAGTGCTAAGTGGCCTACTCACGTTGTTGAGGGAGGTTGCTTCACTTCGGGTATTTGGCGGGTAGTTTGCTGCACCCGTAGGGGTCTAGGGTGGGGTTTGGCTATACATCGCGACTGTGTAATTCGTCTTTCGTTGCAGGCTCGAACGAAACGCGGATTCCTAGCATATCCAATGTGTTCATCTGTGATCTGGAATGATTATCATTGCGTCTGACGAATGTTTATATCTATATATGATATCTAGTAGGCGTTGCTTATATTTTGCATCCGCGCTAGTCCAGCCCCCGCTCTGTCGTTAGTTAAGTAACCTAACGGGTGATGACGGGGCCCAGTGGCGAATGCGGATGGCATAAGTGTACGTCATATTTTCGTTGTTTTCTGCAATGGTAGGATTAATTGATGGGACGCATTATATTAATGCAAAGAAAATAAACCAAAGTTGAATCGTTGGAACAATTTCAAAACCACTCGGTTTTTTCAAAACAGAAAACTTTTAAAAAACGCGGAGCTCAAACCACTCCTTTTAAAAGCTATCAAGCTTCCTTCGATTATATCAAGTTCGCTACGTTCACGGTTTCGCCAAAACCATTCGTAGCCCTCCGTCATTTCATATGAATATTCAATAGTATTCAAGTTATGTTTGTTGACCTTCGTCAAGGCATAGTGATTGGTAGCTGCTGGGTATTCATAGGTAGCATGGATAGATGCGTTGGTTTGGGACAGTCGTATTACCTTGTTGACCTTCTTCAAGGGTATATACGGGTGGGTTCAAATTAACCTGGACAATGATGGGTAGAACTTGACATGTGACTTATGATTTGTTGACCTTCGTCAAGGTCATAAGAGCATGGGGCAAAAATCCACATCGGGAGTTTCTAAGGAAATTGAAACTTGCTAGTGCTGCATACTATTTGGAGTTTGATAATGTTGGTAGGATTCCTTCAGCATTATCACACAATGATATTTGGATTCCGATCCTACTGTGAGTTTCCGCTACTCCTCAGGAGATTTTTTCACTTAACGATCAATGCTATAAACCAAGTAGGTGTCTAGAACAGTGTTAGCGGGGCTACGCCTTCAGGGAGAAGAGGTTATTTAATTAAGGAACTTCGTGAAAGCGTCGTAAAACCTCCCTCGAAGTACCGACACTAGCCTGGCTGAACGGTTAAGCAAGTATTGTATGGTGAGATTAATCCTGACTAATTCTTCTTTTATGGTTTGAGAAAGGATTCGAGAAACAGTAGGAGCCATCCTGTTTAGATAAACTAAAAACCAATCTAAACTTGCAAGAGCATCATGCTAAGTGTTTTCTTCTCTCTCTCTCTTATAATTGCAGCGACCCAGTGACCAGACATAGGTTACATCTAGATAATAAAATGACTGAATCTGACTGTAATAACTGGCAAAGGTCTGTCCAGATGCCCATTATCCATGACAAACTGGAACACCTCTTCACTAATCAAACCCCTGCCGTTTCAGGACCAGTTTCCATCATCACGGATGATATCCATAAGACATCGGAAAAAGAATGTGCGAATGCCAAGTACCTCGTGTTGGCCTCAGTTGATGGTGCATACCAGAGGCAGCACGAGAAGATGGACTTAGTTTCTGTCTTCCTCCATAACAAAGATTTATATGGAGAGCAATCTCATATCGCAAGATATGAGACCTCGAACGAATTGCTTCTAGCGAGGTTGACTTTCGGGTCATTTGTAGGGGACAACGTCCTTACAGAGGCTAGTTATTTTGATGAGCTCACGGACCAGAAGACCACGTTGAAGAACGAGTCAAATACTGACTTGATTCTACAGTCTCTGTCCCCTACTTACACCCTGAAGGAAACCAGGGAAGTAGAAGGAAAAGGAAAGGCAAAAGTTTTGGGACTAGATATAGGGAAGGAGGGACGTCCCTATTGTTACGGGAAAGGACATTGGCAGAAGGATTGCAGGGCTTTGAAATCCAGTAGCCAGGATTCGAAGTATGTTGTGGCTTCGGCTTGGGGTGTGTTTGTAATAGAAAATTGTATGTCAATTAACTCCACTTCCTGGGTTTTAGATACCGGATCAGGATCTCATATCTGTAATTCATTACAGGCTTTGAGAAACCGTAGAGTTATCAGGGTAGGTGATATGACTCTCAGAGTTGCGAACGGAATGAGCGTGAACGCTGAATCCGTAGGGGAATATCACCTAGGATTGACAAGTGGGCAGATATTGATTCTACGTAACTGTTTATATGTACCTAGTCTAGCATGTAATATCATATCTGTATCCTTACTCTCTAAGGAAGGATATGATTTTACTTTTGTAAGCGATGTGGTCCACATCCACCTAAATCAAGTTCTGATTGGGTCAGGTACATTAGAAAACAGAATATACGTATTAAATCAAGCTCAGGTTTTCAGTGTCCAGAACACACTTAAAAGAAAGTCTCCAGAAACAAATCAGGCTTTCTTATGGTATTGTAGACTGGGTCACATCAATGAGACACGGCTAACGAAGTTACATAAAGAGGGATATTTGAATCCGTTCGAGTATCAGTCTTATGCTACTTGTGAATCTTATCTCATGGGAAAGATGACAAAGACTCCGTTCACTGGACACGGAGTAACAGCGAGCGAGCACTTTGGACTCATACACAGCGACGTGTGTGGTCCAATGTCTACATATGCGCGAAGTGGTTATTCATACTTCATTATTTTTACGGATAATTTCTCTAGGTATGGACATGTCTTCCTGATGAAGCATAAATCCGAGGCTTTTGAGAAATTTCGGGAATACAAAAATGAAGTGGAAAAACAAACAGGCAAAAGTATCAAGACACTGAGATCTGATCGAGCTGGTGAATACTTGAGTGCCGAGTTTCTGGGCTACTTAAAAGTGAATGGAATTCTCTCTCAGCTTACTCCTCCATACACACCACAGCACAATGGTGTATCGAAAAGGAGGAATCGAACCCTATTAGATATTGTTCGTTCCATGATGAGTAAAGCTGAGTTACCGCGATCTTTCTGGAGTTATGCACTAGAAACAGCAACATATCTTTTGAACAAGGTTCCAACCAAGACTGTGCCTACCACACCATATCAGATGTGGAGTGGGAAAAAACCCTGTCTTAAGTATCTTAAGACATAGGGATGTCCAGCTTTTGTAAAGAAGCAGTATGCGGACAAGCTCGAGGCACGCTCAGTACTGCGTAAGTTTGTGGAATACCCCAAGAACTCCATGGGGTATCTTTTCTATTCCGCAGAGGAACAAAAGGTTTTTGTTTCTCAGCATCCCCACTTCTTGGAAACTGAATTTTTAGAAAATCAGATAAGTGGGAGCGCAATAGAACTGGAAGAAATTCCAGAACCACAAGCTATTACTGAAAGCTTGGTAGAACCAGAAGTTTCAGGAGAACCAGACATCCCAGTGCCACTCCGCAGGAGTAGTAGGCAGTCTCATCCGCCCGAGAGATACTACGGTTTTCTCATAGACGGGGATCGAGAGGATTGCGTCATTGAAAATGATGAGCCTACTAGCTTCCAGCAAGCCATTCAGAGCGGTGACTCAGTAAAATGGCTGGATGCAATGCGGACCGAGATGGAGTCCATGTACACCAACAAAGTTTGGACTTTGGACATTGCTCCAGAAGGGGTAAAACCCGTAGGCTGCAAATGGATCTTCAGAAAGAAGATTGGTGTAGATGGGCAGGTTGAAACCAATAAAGTTAGACTTGTTGCAAAGGGTTTTCGTCAAAGACCTGGTTTGGACTATGACGAAACCTTTTCTCCAGTGGCTATGCTCAAATCCATTCGGATCCTTCTTGCCATTGCTGCCTTCCGCGATTATGAGATCTGGCAGATGGACGTAAAGACGGCTTTTCTAAATGGAAATTTTGAAGAGCGCGTCTATATGGATCAGCCGGAGGGTTTCATTCAGAGTGGGAGCAGCGATAAAGTATGCAAGTTGCTTAAGTCCATTTATGGACTGAAGCAGGCATCACGGAGTTGGAACATCTGCTTTGATGATACTGTCAAAGAATTCGACTTTATCAAAAATCTGGATGAACCATACATTTACAGTAAGATTGTAGGGAGAACTGTGGTATTCCTCGTCTTGTACGTGGATGACATTCTCTTAATAGAAAATGACATTCCTATGCTACAGTCAGTCAAAGGATTCTTGTCACAGTGGTTCTCCATGAAGGACCTGGGCGATGCCAACTACATTCTGGGGATCCAGATCTATCGTGATAGATCTAAGAGGATATTGGGACTTTCGCAGTCCAGGTACATCGACACCATATTGAAACGATTCAGTATGGAAGATTCAAAGAGCGGTAATCTACCGGCTTGTCACGGAATCACCTTCCCCAAAGAGATGTCTCCCAAGACTGATTTAGAAAGGGCTCGCATGTCATCTATACCCTACGCATCTGCAGTAGGCTCTATAATGTATGCGATGTTGTGTACCAGACCAGATGTAGCATACGCATTAAGCGTTGTAAGCCGGTATCAGTCGGACCCAGGGAAGAAACACCGGATATCAGTAAAGAACATTTTCAAGTACCTGAGAAAGACTAAGGATATGTTCTTGGTGTATGGCGGAAAAGACCTCCAGATCGAGGCCTTTGCAGACTCCAGCTTCCAGAGTGACAAGGATGACTCCAAGTCCATGTTGGGTTTTGTCTTTACCCTCAATGGAGGGGCGGTTTGCTGGAAGAGCTCCAAGCAGGAAACCGTTGCTGACTCAACTATGGAAGCGGAGTACATAGCTGCTTGTGATGCCGTAAAGGAAGCTGTCTGGATGAAGAAGTTCCTCAAGAAGTTTCAGGTGGTTCCTACCATTGTTGATCCAATATCGCTGTATTGCGACAACAACGGCGCTATAGCTCTAGCGAAGGAACCCAGGTCCCATCAGAAGTCCAGACACATTTTGAGGCGGTATCACCTGATCAGGGAAATCGTAGATCGTTGGGAGATCGAGATGAGGAGAGTAGATTCGGAGAATAACACTGCAGATCCACTCACGAAGGCCATACCCCAGACTCAGTTCGAGCGGCTGATTGAGATGATAGGTCTTCGATATGCCAGTACATGGCCCTAGTGCAAGTGGGAGATTGTTAGTATATATGCCCTAGAGGCCATTACTGTATCATACTAGTTTGTATATTACTTAACACAGTTGTATAGTCAGTCTTGCTCAAAATGGTAGTATGCTACTTGGTTTGTTTCTACTTCAATATGTGCATGTGTTTCTTTTAGCATATCGCTTATACATATTAGTGGAGCTCTTAGGATCTTTGCTTGATTACCGGCGTTGTGATGGCAGTCACACTAGTAGGGGCTGGGTAATCTACAAGCACATTCTTATACAGGTCCCTAGTCGTAGGATTATCGAGACGGGGCATCGATACTCCGGAGGAGACTAGCGTATATGCTTCTCATCCCAGCAGGGGAGATGGTCTGTCCCACAGCCATTAGTACGTCGTACTGGAGATAGTATGCGGCTGCTCGTTAGGTTACGAGTACACTGGACAGGACTCGTCGGAAACTGTTGGTTGGTATTATACTTATCTTCAGATAACAGTTCACAGGTGACAGGAGTACAGCTTAGTCTGTCGATTTGACACTGCTACTTCGCATCGAGTGTGTTCCCACTGCACTTTGATTACTACCCTACCACGGCTGAAAGGAGTCGTGCAAACAGGTAGTAGTTGGGTGCAGTCCCGAAGCACTTGGAGGCAGTAGCAGTTAGACGGGATTCGTCTCTCCCAGTATTAGGGGTTGATATCGCGCTTTGTCTAGGAGAGCCATTACACAAAGTCCCTGCCCAGGGCAAGCGAGATTTACTAGTAGTGTTTCCAGTAGTTTCTCAAGGTGTTTTGGGCTACACTCCGGCACGACTTGTACTGCTATTAGGGGTCTGACATTTACCGCCCCTCTAGGCCCGACATGCGATACTCTTAGACGAATAGACCAGACTGTACGGAGATTGTCACATTCAGGCTCAGTAGGAGTTCGGATGGGTTTACCTCATCGGCCTTCTTATCAACATCTACCTGGGGACCGTTACGTACAGCTAGTGCCACTTGCGATCTGTGGTTAAACCCACTGCCAGCGTAGTGTCGAGTCTTTAGAGTCCCACACAGAGAGTTTCCCTGCACTGGGCAAAAGGTGTAGAGGCCGTATGGTTTTACGGCAGGGCTACGATAACTTACGTGCACTTGTGCGCGTATGATGTTCGGGCAGACAATACTAGTGGGCTTTGGTTTAAGCCGGATCCTAGTATTGTACAGATGGATTAATTTTGTCTTCTGTGTATTCGTGTTCTACGGAATGCGGATGTGGGTGTGTATGCATGGTTGTGAGGAGCGAAGAAGGATGTGTCTCATTAGGTTTTTGACCATTGACTTGGTCAAAACCAATATGAGGGGAGGAATATATATTTACTAATCTTTTTAATGATAATTGTGTTTTGGCTAATTGGTTTGACCATTTGACCTTGCTTAATAATTTGACCTAGTTGACCATTGTTGACTTAGATATTTTGCAAGCACTAGACTCTTCTTATTCTCTTGGATTTATCTTTGAGATGATAATGGTCAAATCAAGGATAGCCATCATAATTTATCATGATGAAAAATTACTAAATATATTTCTTATGCATCATTATCTCTTGCTCATTCTCTCTCATCAAAAGAGAGCTTCCATGGTTCTTCTTCTTACTCCTCACTAGAAATTTCTATAGCTCTCATGTGTTGAGAAAAATAGAAACTAAATAGACAAACAAATCCATCCTCTTCCTCTACATCACCTAGGATATCAAGAGTAGCAAACTTTTTACCCTAGTTATCTCGGCTTGAGGTGAAGCTCGGACTATAGACTCTCGGGTGGATCGTCTTCGACTCTAGGAGGCCGCGGAGGTGACCAAGATCCGGATCGATCCTCGGAGCTCACATAGACGAGGAGGACGGCGGAGAAAAGAACCGAAGGACCGTTTTCGTGAGGTATAATCTTTACAACACAGTAGATTAAACCTCGGTAGTTTCGTTAGTAATGGTTTGGTAAAGATCCTTTAGCTTTAGTTTATGTTGCTATGTAAGAAAGTTTCGATTTTCACTTGTTCCGCCTCCTCGCCAGCTTGCGAGATGAGCGACATAGACTTACAGATACAAAATAGGCCCGGTGGTAAAAATAGAAGGTAGTAAAGTGTTAACGGCGAAATACATTAGGGTATTAAGAAAAAACCCACAAGGTATTAAAGTGCAAAAGTGATGAAACAATACAATTATTATTCAAACCATAAATACAGTATACATAATAAAGGCCAAAACTATATATAGCAGCTTTCAAAATTGTGTCACCGTCGCAAAGTAGTAAACATTTATGCCCCTAAACAAAAAAGAATCAAGAATTAAATCCCACTTAAAAGAATTTTATATTCTAATACGTCCCCGCAGGTCGAAGACCATCGAAACCTAAGTTTTTACGCAGCGGTATTTTTAATTTAATAAATTCGTATTTAATATGCACCATATGGGAATCGAATCTGGATTACTCTCATACCATGTGAAATATTTTTATTACTACACTAAATTTCTTGTTATTTCATAACCTTACGGCTTAAGCTTTTGGATAAATAAATCTCGGATAATTTGTTGGAGCTGCAGGGATATTTCCCACCACTTGTATCGACTTACACCACAATAATTCAAATGACTGGGTGTCCTTTCCTCTCTTTGTCTTCAAGTTGAAAAATTTGAAGGTGGCATGAAGATAGAAAGATCAAAACATCAATGGGACAGCACTAACTCTCTTCACTTTCATGTCAAAGTGACATGGCCCCTACTTGATCTTCGTACAAAATCTAGTGGATGGCTGCCAAATTGATCTCTCCACTTCCACAGGCCAAAAAATTTGCCAAGAACGGCATTTCCTTTTATATTAAACAAAAAGAAATCAAGGAAGAAGTTTGAGAAGAAATAATCTTTATAAGGCATCCAAGAAAAAAATTTCTTTTGTTCAAGCGGTAAAATCTAGTTACCGTTATTTTAAACTGTATATGGTTTTAATACTCACTTTTTAGATCCATCTATTGAAAATGTTATATTATTTGAAATCTATAAATTTAGATGTACTTGACACGAAGTCAAATTGACTAAGAGCGATTTGTAAGATTTTATATGCATCTATATCTTAGATATTAATATTAATCAACATAAACAAAAATTGATCATCCTTGTAAAAATGATAAAGTGTTGAATTCTAACCCCAATTCTAGAACAAGCACAAACTGCTTGGTGTTAACTTTATTAAAATGCTAGGGCATGATTTTGGCCTAGTTCATTTCATACGGGTGTTATACATACAATAGTGTTCTTGGTGGTGTTTTGGATGGTCTGTTTGGATTTTACGGGGTTTGTTCCTCGGACTTTGTTGTTTGGATTGTACGCGATTTGTTCCTCCGGCTTGGATTTGGATGTAGGGGTATTTCTTCCAATTTTGTACTTTCATATACTCGTAGTTTGTTTTTCTTGATTTTCTAATCTTGTTGTTTTGTTAAAATTCCATTAATGAAATGCGGGGACTTTTAAAGCTTTAGTTTACCTCCAATAAAAAAGAATCTTTATTAATATGCATCATGCAGCACGAGTAGTGGGTCAACTTCATTTTTGATTTTTTTTTCTGTGTTCATATAAAGTGGTTTATATGGTCTTGGATTGCATGATGATGTTTTTTGATATTTTTTTTTGCCCTTCTCAATTTACCAAACAATTTCTCATGGGGTTAGAGACCAACAATTTCAACTTCGTACCCTACTGTTTCTATTATCGGGTCCAAGTTACCAAGCGCGGTTGGTTGCTATCAATGAGTCAACATGAGAAGTGAGTGCAGGAATCAACACAGAGGACTCAGCTAAAGCATTTTTTTTAGGTAGTGACATAGGATGTGCTTATGGACGTATATGATCACCATCATAATACTGGTAATCAAGCAAAAAATCTATGAGCTTTATCATTATATATTAACGACACGTAATAGAAAATAAAACGTATACACATAATGATAAAGACAAACCCGATAGTATATTATTATCTCGAATAAAACTGTTCTATCCATATAGGACCTCCTTCAATTACCATAATTGCCTACATGCAATTATAATAATTTCCTTGAGGGAACTATATCCAACAATCTCCCACTTGCACTTAAAATCAATTATTGCGGTATCGCATACTCACAGCTCTCTGTGCTATCAAACACTTAATTTCTCTACTAATCAGTTTTGCAAACCGTATTTGAGAAACAACCGTGTTCGAGAAATAGTCTTAGTGAGTGGGTCCACTATAACCTTCCTTACTTTATCTCTTTATTTCTCAACTTCGCGGAGATCAACTATCCCCCGAAATGAGCCATACCTGTCTTAGAATTTGCCTAGATAGATAATGGGACCAAGTTCATAAATGAACACCTTTATCCAATAAACTTTTTGGGTTGTATCCTCCGCTGAATCTAATCAGTATCCTACGCCATGTCTATCTCAGTATCCGCTTGGAACACTTTCCAATATACTACCCCTTAGAAAAGAGTAAACTTATAACTCTGACAGCTATTCTGTCACCCAAGTCACTTTGGAAGCTGAAACCGGTAACTGCCTCATGTAAGGGCTGTCATTACCATACTCCAAGAATATCCTGATATGTTCTTCACTGGTTCTCTTTATTTCTCAAGGATTGGATTAATATCTGCTTACTACAGTAAGTGCAAAAGCAATATCTGGTATGGTATATGACATCGCATGATTAACCTATTTACCGAAATAATTAAAATGTCATTCACGCAGGTCGCTCTCCTCATCAGTCTAGAAGACATCTCTTCAGATAGGGCGACTCCATCACATGCGGGTACACCTCCATACTAGAAGTCGTCCATTCTAAACCCCTTTAGAATGGTGTCCAAGTACCCTGATTCGGACACTTCCTAAATCTGGATCTATTACCATACATCTAGTTACCAGAATTCTTGATATATTATCCATATCTTATGTGGAGAAATATCTGTGACACCATAGTTTGATTGATTGTAGAATAGTAACATCACTTCCTTATTAGGAGCATGTCATCCATATATCAAGACATTACTCCCTACATCTTTCTTATCAGGTCATCTGTTGTTTTGATGAAATCAAATACTCAGACTGTCACGTCAAAATAGATGATCTATCTCTGCTATGCCTGTTTTAGTCTATAAATAAACATAAGCAACTTGCACACCTTCCGCTGCTCCGACTGATTATGATAACCCTCTGGCAGAGTTATATACACGTGCACTTATGAATTCTCGTTTAGAAAGACGTTATAGTCATCCACTTGTCAAATTTTATAGTCATGAATAGCAGCAGTGGTAAGTCATATCCATATGGACTTCAGTATAGACACTGAAGTAAAACTTTCATCACAATCCATGCCGAGTATTTAATGAAAACATCTACTATAAGTCTAGCCTTATTAGGTTACTACCTTTCCACCTGCACTGATCTCGAAAGATTTACTTACTCCTAAAGGGTTTTACGCCTTCAAGAGAATCCAGCAAAGTCCAAAGTCTATAATTTGCTGGAGTACGTAGACTCCAATTTGGATATAATGCATCCAGCCATCATCCGGAAGTCACTACTTCCCATGGTCTGCTGATAACTAGTAGGGCCATCATCACCATGAGGCTGATCTCCCTATCACCGTCTGTAAGGAAACCGAAGTATCTCTCGGATGACTGAGATCACCTACTAAATTTGCGGAGTAGCTATGGTTTGTCGGGTCCTATTGAATCTTCAGGTTCTACTAAATTTTCAGTAACCGTTTGTGGTCCTGGAATCACTTCCAGTTTTACTATACTCCCACTAATTTCTTTTGCAAAGAAATTTCATTTATAAAAAGGTGGCGAGTCAAGAACAATGCAACTATTGATATTGAAAATTATAGAAATTAAACCCTTACGAATATTTGGGATAACCCACAAACTACCATTACTGAAATGTGCCTTGAGTTTGTCCGGATTCTGCTTTTAAACAGAAACCGGATAACTCCATATCTTAACAAGCTCAAGATATGCTACCATTCTATATCCATATAGAATCAAAAGCACTAATTTAGATGGAACCAGATTCAAATGTTATGCATTTATTTCCAGTGCATATCCCCTAATAGAAAAAGACCATACAACATTATTTCATCATGGAGCGCACCCGCGAATGAGTAATCTGAAAAAGAATCAAATATTCAAATATACATCTACTGAATACCAAGCATAAGTATCCACATTTTTTATCACTTCGAAAAATCTTGATACTGCCAACGTATGGTTCTCTGCTTTATTCTTATACCCTATGAAATTTTTATAATTTTTGGACTGCATTTCAACGAATGTGTGTCTAAAACTAGAAAACTCATAGGTAAAACGAATGAAGTATGAGTACCAGCCCCTTATCTTAAAGGAAACCGGAAAACATACATTATCTTGTATAAGTTCTAAGAGTTAAAAAACTCAAATTCCGTATGTTGTAAATTGAAAGCTGTATTTTGGTTACGAACGTTTATACCATTATTCAATCCACCTTAGCTTATCCTTAACTGATAAAGGTAAATGTCCAAAACATATTTTCAAAATTTATATCTCGCTTTATTAAATAAAGATATAGCTATATCATTTTAAAAATTGTTGTTTAACAATGGTTATTTAAAACCAAAAGTTTACTGTCAGGCAAAACCATGCGATTTCCCTAATAGCATCAATTACTATGAATTTTGATATTGAGAATCAAATCACCAATTTCCTAATATTCTACTTCTTTCTCAGCATCTGTAACACCCTACATATGTGGGATTCTAATCCAGTATACATATACCCAGGAGTCAGAATTAATTGAGAAATAGTTTTCAATTGCAACAACACAGAAAAACTGAAACATAAAAAATGTTTCAAAGGGGTGGCCGAGGATTCCTAGTAATGACTCTTCCATTACCTAGATTCATGACACTAGATGCAATTTCCTTTGCTCTCACTTCAACTCTTTTATATGTCTCTGCATCGTACCTTTTGTACACCATACTTAGCATAGTTGGTTTTCTTCTTTTCCTATCTTTCATCACCAGCCTAAGGTTTGAAAGAAAACTATCTAACAAGCGTAACTGGTGTACACTCCTAATACACGAAGCACTCAACTTGAGAGAAGGTGAAGGAAGAGAGACAACATAATTATACAATCCAAATTCTTCAAATCTTATGACCATCCTTGGACTGAAATAAATTTTTTCGAGTTCGTATGTAACTATACTGTAAGGTTCTTAGGCACTAGAGTAAGGTTCTACAAGGCATCAAACATTCGTATTTAAAATTTTTAAGTGCCAAACAACCTAAGCAAGGATCTTTACTAGAGAATTAGGGTTAGAAATAACAAGTAAACTACTTTATATCTAAGTGATAATGGAATACAACCTTTGTAGACCGGTCCTTCACTTCAATTGCTTTTTGTAGTGGTCTCTTCGCTGCGATCATGGAACTCTCAGACTCTTGCATGGTTTCTCAAGGTGAAAGGAATGAACTTGCTTGAAGTCTTTGAGACCGAAGATGATCTACGTCGAGAAGACACTAACTCAAGCAACTACTTCACTAATGAGAGATTAGTGAAGCTAACACCCTATGCTAAAGTGCTAATCTAACTATTGATTTACGTAATTGGAAGTAACCAATTAGGTTCATCAAAGAGCGCTTTCTAGAACCCAGGGAATTTTTAGAGGATGATGAAGTAGGAAGTGGGCTCACTTTAGTTTTATTTTTCTCACAATATTTTCTCATTTTGGAAAAAGCTAGCAAGCTTTTTCTTAAGGATGAAGAAGATGAAGTCAAGAGATGAGAATGAACCAAAATGAGGTGAGAGAATCAATCATGGGTGAGTTTGTATCATATACTAACTCATGTAGAGAGATAACCATAGCTAAATTATAATGGTTAGGTTAATAAATATCTTAAGTAAAACAAAATGAGTGAACTAAGTCAATACATCCACAAGCTTCTACAAGCTTCATGCATGTGAGTAATTATCCACTAATTTGGATTTACTTTAAATATTTAAACCCTACATTATAATTAGTATGGTGTAAGTCTCATACACCCATGTAGTGTGTATCAACATCCATGACACAAAATAGAACACAATTAATATATATCACACATATATTAAGTGTGCACGTGTGAGAAAATAAATGCTTAAGTGAGTTAATATTAGTTAATGTAAACTAGTATATCAAATATACAATTATACACTAAATTATAAAATCAACACTTGATTTAATAATCCGGCTATATCATATATAACCGACTAATATTATATGTACCAACTTATCGAATCAACACTTGATTCGATAATCCGGCTATATCACATATAACCGACCGATACAAATATCGCGAGAATAGAATACAGTATCACATACTCATATTATTCTTGGTCCCGCACATATCACATATGTGCTCCTACTTCGTTTTGCCTGAGCCAGTAAAACCTCTATGTAGGACTCTAAAGACTCGTCAATACGCCGGCAGTATGTGATGATCACATCCACAAGACGTCAGCGGTAATAGATGGACGTAACGGCTACCCGGGTATTGAGTGATCAGAAGATCAACACGCAAGCCCGCTCTAGGTCCTGTAAAAACTGTCAGTAACACTACTGTATAGTCCGGTCTCCTGGTCTGATATGTCGCATATCTAGTCTAGGGGTGGTAAACGTCAGACCCCAATAACCGATAAGCCATACCGATATGAGGCTTATAACGGGTCGAGAAATTACTGATAACACTTACCAATAAATCTCTAAATCATCCCTGGCCAGGGACTTCCCTGTTATGGCCAATCGAGCACAGCGCAACATCAACCCCCAATACCGGGAGAGACGAAACCTCTCCTATCGCTCATTGCTTCCATGCGACTCGGGACTGTACCCAAAAACCGCCGTTTTGCACGTCCTCTTGAATGTGGTAAGGTGGAAATCAAAGCACAGTAGGAATCACATAAGACTCTATGACGATCTCGGGTCTACAGACTAACCTGTACCAGTGTCACCAGAGAACTGCTATCTGACGTTAGGTATAATACCATCTAGGAGTTCTCGGCGAGTCCGTCCAGTGTACCCAGTCTCCACTGAGCACCCGTATACCATCTCTGATGTCAAATACCAATGGATATGGGATCATCCATCGCCCATCACATGGGTCGAGAAGCGTATACGTTAGTCTACTCCGGTATATCGATGCCCCGTCTCGATACACCCACGACTAGGAACATTAAAGGATGAACTTATGGACTACCATGGCCCCACTAGTATGATCTGCATCATAATCCTGATAGTCAAGTACACATCCTAAGGGCTTTACCAAAATGTAACCATAAGACAGTAAGAGACAAGTATAGATGTTAAGATAAAGAGCAACCAGATATCATACTATCATGTTGAGCAAGAAAGTCCTCTCCCTATATGTCCAAGCATCCACTATAATATACATCATATGTACAAAAATGGCCTCTAGGGCATACATACAACTAACAATCTCCCACCTGCACTAGGGCCAGCCGTTGTAGTATCTTATACCCAACATCCTGAAGAGTCTCTCGAACTGTATCTGGGGAATGGCCTTCGTGAGTGGATCCGCTGTGTTGTTCTTCATGTCAACTCTCCTGACCTCGATCTCCCGGCGATCAACTATCTCCCGGATCAGGTGATACCGCCTCAGAATATGCCTGGATCGCTAATGGGACCTGAGTTCCTTGGCCAAAGCCACCACTCCATTGTTATCACAATACAAAGGTATTGGATACTTAATAGATGGAACCACTCCAAGTTCAGTTATGAAAATTTTCATCCAGACAGCCTCTTTGGCAGCATCGTTGGCAACGATGTATTCAACCTCCATCGTTGAGTCTGTCATGGTTTCCTGCTTGGAACTCTTCCAGCACACCGCCCCTCCATTGAGGGTAAAGATAAATCCCGAGTACAACTTAGAGTCATCCTTATCACTCTGGAAGCTCGAATCGGTAAAGGACTCCACTTAGAGTTCTCCGTTACCATACACCAAGAGCATCTCTTTAGTCATTCTCAAGTACTTGAGAATGCTCTTCACAGCTGTCCAGTGACTCTCTCCAGGATCTGCTTGAAACCTACTCATTACACTTAGTGAGTGTGCTACATCGGGTCTGGTACATAGCATTGCGTACATGATAGAGCCTACTGCCGAACCATAGGGTATCCCTTGCATGCGAGCTCCCTCCAAATCAGTCTTGGGAGACATCTCTTTGGAGAGAGTGAGTCCTGAGATCGTGGGTAAAAACCTACGCTTGGATTCTTTCATACTAAACCTCTTTAGTATGGTGTCAATGTACTTAGATTGGGACAATCCCAGTATCCGTTTAATCCCCAAGATGTAGGAGGCATCCCCTAGATCTTTCATTGAGAATCTTTGTGATAAGAAGAGCTTGACCGATTGCAGCATAGGAATATCATTTCCTATCAAGAGCATGTCATCCACGTACAATACGAGGATGACAACCTTATTCTCTGCAACCTTCTTGTATATACAAGGTTCATCTACGTTTTTGACGAAGTCAAACTCTTTGACTACGACATCAAAATAGTTGTTCCAACTCCGCGATGCTTGCTTTAACCCGTAGATGGATTTAAGCAGGTTGCACACCTTTCCGCTGCTCCCACTGTCTACGAAGCCCTCTGGCTGAGTCATGTACACGCATTCTTCTAAATCACCATTTAGAAAGGCGGTCTTAATATCCATTTGCCAGATTTCGTAGTCATGGTATGCAGCAATGGCAAGTAGGATCCGGATGGACTTAAGCATAACCACTGGAGAAAATGTTTCGTCATAATCCACACACCTGGTCGTTGATGAAAACCCTTTCCAACAAGTCTAGCTTTGAAAGTCTCAGCTTTTCCATATACACCAAGTTTCTTTTTAAAGATCCATTTGCTCCCAATGGGTTTTACCCCTTCAGGAGCAACTTCCAAAGTCCATACTTTGTTGGTGTACATGGATTCTATCTCAGATTGCATTACATCCAGCCATTTCACAGAGTCTCCACTCGTGATGGCCTGCTCGAAGCTAGTTGGGTCATCATCCTCCATGATGCAATCCTCGCTTCCACCATCAATGAGAAAACCGTAGTATCTCTCAGATGGATGAGGAACCCTACTAGATCGGCAGAGAGACTGAGGTTCGTTGGAAACTATCGAATGCTCTGGTTCTACCAATTCTTCTGTCGTAGTTTGTATAGCTGGAACTTCTTCCAGTTTTACCTCCTTGCCACTAATTTGTTTCAAATGAAAACCCTTTTCTAAAAAGATGGCATGTCGAGAAACAAATACCTTTTGTTCCTCGGAATGGTAGAAGATATACCCTCGTGAATGTTTGGGATATCCTATAATCTTACACAGAACAGACCTTGCCTCGAGTTTGTCCGGGTTTTGTGTTTTCATATATGCCGGATAACCCCATATCTTAACATATTTAAGATATGGTCTCTTTACTTTCCATATCTCATATGGAGTGGTTGGCATAGATTTGGTGGGAACCATATTCAATAGGACTGCAGCTGTCTCCAGTGCATAACCCCAAAAGAAAATAAGTAACTCAGCAGTGCTCATCATAGAGCACACCATATCTAATAGGTTGCGATTCCTCCGCTCCGATACACCGTTGTGCTGTGGTGTATACGGAGGAGTAAGCTGAGAGAGAATCCCATTCTCTTTTAGATAATCACGGAATTCCGTGCTCAAGTATTCTCCTCCTCGATCAGATCGTAGGATTTTAATACTTTTACCCGTTTGGTTCTCGACTTCGGATTTATATTCTTTGAATTTCTCAAAAGCTTCAAACTTGTTTTTCATCAGGAACACATGTCCGAATCTTGAGAGATAGTCAGTGAATGTAATGAAGTACAAAGAACCATTCCTGGCATGTGTAGACATAGGACCGCATACATCATTATGTATCAGTCCTAAGAGCTCACTAGCTCTTTCTCCGTGTCCTGTAAACGGAGTTTTGGTCATCTTGCCTTTGAGACATGATTGACAAGTGTCATAAGATGAAAATTCGAACGGATTCAAATATCCATCCTTATGCAAATTAGCCAGTCGTGTCGCATTGATATGACCTAGTCTATAATGCCACAAGAATGATTCGTTCATTTCTGAACTCTTCCTCTTATGTGTGTTTTGTACATTAAGAACTGTGGTTTGATTTAGAATATATATGCCATTATTTAACGAGCCTGATCTAATCAACTTTTGATTCAGGAAGATGTTCATAACATTATCCTGTACTACAAAATTATATCTCTCTTTACTTAATAAAGAAACTGATATAAGGTTGCATAGCAGGGTCGGAATGTAATAGCATTCGTTCAGAATCAATGTATTACCATTTGGTAATACAAGGTGATATTCGCCAACTGCTTTGGCTGCAACATTTGCGACATTCCCTACTCTTACGGAATGATCACCCATTCCCAGTTCTCTACCTTTCCTCAGCCCATGTAAAATATTACATATGTGGGATCCTGATTCGGTATCTAATACCTGGGACGTAGAGTGAACTGCGAAACAGTTCTCAATAACTAACACACCCGAAGAAGATGCATCAACATACTTATTCTTCGTTTGGGTGGCGTGGGAATCCAGATATGTCCCTATTCCCTGTTCAGTCTTATAACAATTATAAGAAAGAACGGAACCAATGTTCCCCTGCTCAGTATAACAAGCGGGTTCGGTCAATACATCCATATTATTATCTTGATTAAGATGTGACATGGTCGCTACCTAGAGAGAGAGAGAGAAGAAAACACTTTAGCGTATGCTCTTGCAAAATCAGATTGGTTATTATTTTATCTAATCAGGATGGTTCCTACTGTTTTTTATCAAATCTTCCTTCAAACCCTAAAAGGAAAGACTAGCCGGGATTAATTACACCCTACAATTTCGCTAATGTTTCAGCCAAGCCAGTGTTGGTACTTTGAGGGAGGTTCCCCGTGCTTTCGCACGGACCTAATTAAAATAAAGCTCATTTTCCCAGAGGCATAACCCCGTAAATACCTTTCTAGACACCTACTTGATCGGCTAATTGTCTTGTGTAAAATTCTCCCAGGAGTAACTCTTACTCGCAGTGGGTATCGGGATTCAACTATCTCATAGAAGGTATGCAATCTCATTGCAAATTTCAACACTTGAAATTCCCGATAATATTTTGCCCCTAGCGTGCTATGACCTTGACGCAGGCCAAACAACCCATAGTCCGCTAGTCAAGTTCAACCCGTCATTTCCTGATTGAATTAAACCCACCCGCACGACCCTTGACGCAGGCCAAACAACGCCGTACGAATACCCTAATCCAATCGCATCTCATGCTACAGATAAGTACTAATTCAGCTACCGTAGACTATGTTGCGCCACGGCAGCGCCCCGGCCGTCTATCCGAGGCCAAAATGCGGAATCAAATTTTTCTTATCTTTTAAACTGGCGCTACCGCGGACAATATACCCGGATCGTAACCATTAACCGATACTAGCTATCAAGAGAAAGGGTGAGAGATATACCGAGTGATCCGAGTCCTCCGTTCTTCTCGTCATCGTCCCGATCTCCCACGGAAAGTCTTGTCTCCATATTGTCGCCTCCTCGCCGGAAGGGCACCACATCGCCTGCGTCTTTTACGGGCTCCCGCCTCAATACCGAGGCAACTCGGGCATGAAGCCGGCAAGTCGACATGCCCAAGATATGCTGTAGAATGTAGTGTAGAAACTTTGTCTCTTGGAGTTTATGTAGTTGCCATTGATGGATGGAGGAAGAGGTAAAGAAAATTGGTGCTTTCAATTTTCTAGCAAGAAGAAGATGAGATGAAGAATTCCTCACATAACCAAATGAACTCTCTCATTCTTTTTCTCTCAAGTGAAGCCTCTCTCATCTAGTGAGAATGGTGGAGGAATGAAAATCCAAACCATAACAAGAAGGGAGGTGAGTGTAGGAGAAAAAGAAAGGTGACCATATCCAAACATTATCATCACAATCTCACATCAAAACCAAATCAATCCTAATCACCTTTTACAAGAAATGATGATAGAAAAGAAAGGAATAAAAAAGATGCTTTCATAATCTCTTATCTCACAAATAAACCCTCCACAATATGTTATTTGCAAACTTGCAAATAACACCCTCCATCCGAAAATCGGCCGGAACGGAAAGCAAACTGGAAACTCCAGAAAACTGGTCCCGTAATAAATTACAGGAAAACCCCGATACTGTGCATACACACCCGCATCTGTATTCCGACCGGATACAAATGCAATGAGACAAAATCTACACTGTACTAAACTAGGATCCGGCTTAAACCAAAGCCGGCTAGTAATATCTGTTCGATCCTGATCCGTGCAATACCGCACGTATCTGATCGAACCCTGCCATATAACCATACAGCCACTAGTACAAACTGTCCGATCCTGATCCGTGCAATACCGCACGTATCTGATCGGACCCTGCCATATCTCCATACGGCCTCTACAGCGTTTCGTCCGAAAGCTTGAGTAACTGAAAGTGTGGTGGACTCTAAAGACTCGTCAATACTATGGCTGTGGATTTAACCACTAGCACGTCAGAGGTATTAGCCAATACGTGACGGGCCACCAGCTATTGACCAAAAGGGACGTCGATGAGAGAACTCATCCTGACACCCTACTGAGCCTGTCAGTGACAATATCCGTACAGTCCGGTCCGTTCGTCTATGAGCATTGCATGTCGGGCCTAGGGGGTTGGTAAAAGTCAGACCCCTAAAAGCGGTACAAGTCGTGTCGGAGTGCAGCCCAGAACACCCTGAGATACTACTGGAATACCTACCAGTAAATCTCCTGCCTCGGCCGAGGGCTTTGTGTAATGGCTTTCCTAGACACAGCGCGACCTCACCCCCAATACCGGGAGAGACGAACCCCTGAAGATCCGCTCACTGCCTCTATGTGGCTCGGGACTGTACCCAACTAAAACCTGTTTGCACGACTCCTTTGAGCCGTGGTAGGGTAGTAATCAAAGTACAGTGGGAACTCACACGAGACAAATGACGATCCCCAGGTCGATGAACTAACCTGTACACATGTCACCAGGGAACTGCTATCTGACGTCAGGTATAAGACCAACTAGCATGTTCCCGGCGAGTCCTGTCCGGTGTACTCATAACCCAATGAGCACCTGTATACATCTTAGGTGAACCAACTGACACCAGTGGCTTGTGAGACCGGCCACCGCCCCTCGTCGGGGTCTCGACTGTATACACTAGTCTACTCTGGAGAATCGATGCCCTGTCTCGAAACTCCCACGACTAGGGACCTTTTAAGGATGTGCTTATAGACCACCAGCTCTCACGTATATGATCGCTATCATACTGCCGGCAGTCAAGCAAGAATCCTAGGGGTTCTATCAGCGTGTAATAGCGACCTGTAAGGTCACCTGAAGCAGTACACGATGATAAAGGTAAACCAGATAGCATAGTATCATCTCGAGTAAGACTGTCCTACCGGGATAGGTCCTCCCTCAATCATTGCAATCACGTGCCTGTGATCCAATAATTGACTCTGAGGGCACTATCTCCAACAATCTCCCACTTGCACTCAAGGCTAATTATTGCGATGTCGCATACTCACAGCCCGTGTGATACCGAACACCCAACTCCTCTACTAGTCAGTCTCACAAAGCTCGTTTGCGAAACTATTGCGTTCGAGGAATAGCCTCAATGAGTGGATCCGCTGTGATGTTTCTTTCTATGTCTCTCTATATCTCAAGTTCGTGGAGAAAACCATCTCCCGAAATGAGCAATACCTGTCTTAGAGTATGTCTGGATATCTGATGGGACTTAGCTCATAAATGAACTCCAAATCCAAACTTCTTAGACTGTATCGATAACTGAACTTAATCAATATCCTGCGCCATGCCTTCCCTCAGTATCCGCCTGGACCACCTGTCCAAAATACTGCCCCTCGTCAGAGGGAAAACTACAACTCTGACAGCCACTCTGCCATCCATGTCACCTTGGAAGCCTGGAATGATAACCGTCTCCTAAAAGAGACTGTCGTTATCACATCCCTAGAACATTAACTTATGTTCTAAAACTGCTTCCGACTGTTTCTTCAGGATTGGATTAATATCAACTTATTGCATCTACTGCAAGAACAACATCTGGTGTGGTACTTGACATCTCATGATTGACTCAATTACCTAAGCAAGTGATCTGTCAATCATGCGTATCCCTCTCCCCTTTAGTCTGTAAGACACCTTTAGAGAGGGTGACACCATCAACTGCAGGTACACTACCGTGCCAGGAGTCGTCCATTCTAAATACTCATAGAATGCTGTCAAGGTACCCAGATTGGGAAACTACCCAAATCTAGATCTAAAACCATAGATCTAGTAACCAGAATGTCTGATATAATGTCCAAGTCCTTTGTGGAGAAACCACTGTGTGACGACCAAAGTATAACCGATCGTAGTATAGGAGTTTCTTTTCCTACTCTGTGTATGTCATCCAAATACCAGGATATCACACCTTACTACCTTCTCAACAGATCTATCCCCTATTCTGATGACGTCAAACCTATGACTGTCATGTCAGAAATAGATGATCTATCTCCACTATATCTGCTTTAGTCTATAAATAGACATAAGCCACCTGTCCACCAATACTTCCGCTTCTCCCACTGACTACGACAACCCTCTGGCAGAGTCATATAGACGTGCACTTCTAAAGCTAGTTTAGAACGACGCTATACTCATCCTCCCACCGGGTCTCGCAGCCTGGAACAACAGCAATGGCAAGTATGGGTAAACAAGAACTTCCCTGTCACCGTCCTTGAGGCTACCGGAGTACCTCTCGGGTGCCTGAAGTTGCCCACCGTATGTGCGGAGTGGCCAATAGAATGTCAAACCAGATTGAATCTTTAGGTTCCTTATCAAATCTTCAGTAATCGTTTGCGGTTCTGGAATCACTTCCAGTTCTACCATACTCCCACTACTGTTTTCTAAAAAAAAATCCATTTCTTTTAAAAATATGGCGAGTCAAGAACAATATCTCTATTGATCTTCCAGATGGTAGAAAGTCAACCTTCGTCATAGCCTGGGTCAACCCGCAAACAGCCATTACAGAAACGTGCCTTGAGTTGTCCAGTGTCTGGTTTTAATCATAAGCCGGACAACTCCCCGTACCTTAACATCGTTAAGATATGAACCGTTCTATATCCAATATAGAACCAGAGGCACTAATTTAATTGAACCAGATTCAAATCATGCAGCTATCTCCAGTGCATGTCAACTAAATGGAAGGAGGCCGATCAGCGTTACTCAACTTAGGAATGCTTCCAATTATGAGTAACCTGAAAGAGAAGCAATTTCTCTTTATCATTACTGTCAACTGAATACCATACACAAGTGTCTACATCTTCGATCACTTTGAAGAATCCCGATACTTGCTACACCTGGTTCTCTACTCTATTCAAATACCTATAACTCCTCAAAACTTAGACTCTGTGTTTCTACGAAACACATGTCTAAGAACAAGAGAAGTTAAAAGTAAACAGAATATAGTATGAGGACCAACCCCTCTGTCCTAATGGACACTGGACAACATACAATACTCTGTATAAGTCCGCTGAGTCTAACAACTCTTTCACTGTGCGTCGTAGGTTGAAAACTGTACTTATGGTTAAGAAGAATTACACCGCTGTTTAATGCTCCTTACCTAACCATCCACTGATATAGGTAAATGTCATCGACATAATATCAAAAGGTATATCTCACTCTATGAAAATAGACGTACAGATACATCAATTTGAAATTGGTGCACAACAGCGGATATTCAAAACCAAATATTTGCCGACCGGCAAACAGCCCAGATGATCTCCTCAAATATCACCGATTACAACGAATCCCGATATAATGAGGATGATCACCCTATTCCCAATAACTTACTCCCACTCATCATCTGTAAAACCATACAGATGTGAGAATCATGCCTGGTAAATACATATCCTGGAGTAAGTATCTAATCGGGAAATCAGTTTTCTTTTAACATTACACAGTGAAACTGAAACATTGAAATGTTTCGGTGGGGTATTCCGGTATTCTTAGTAATGCCTCTTCCATTATCCAGATTCACAACTGTAACCGTATAATTCTTTGCCACCTCTCCAAATCCCTTTATATGTCTTTAGTCATTACCTTCTGCACATCCCTTTAGGCCAAATGGTTTTCTTCCTTTCCTACCGTTCGGCACCAGCCTATGGTTTGGAAGAAGACTATCCAATAAGCATAATGGGTGTACTTTCCTAATCCTAGGAGCACTCGCAAAGCGAGAGAAGGTGAAGATAAAAGAAAACCGAATAAACCTTATTCCTATTTCTCCTGAACCAGAATCCATCCCCGAACTGGAACAAGTTCCTTTCGAGTTCGTATATAACCATACGATGGAGTATCCAATAAACTGTGGATCTTCGTAGTGATACGGAGTGTCCTAGAGAAATACAAAGGTGATTTAGGATTGGCGAAGAAATACTTGGTTTGGTCGTGAATAGCAGTCGCAATTTACTTTGCCCTCTTACTAATCCCTTGCTTTGTCTTAACTTAATACCTTCTGTACACCATCGTTATGCTAATTGGTTTTCTTCATTCCCTACCGGTCGGCGCCAGCCTAAGGTTTGGAAGAAGACTATCCAATTTGCGTAATAGGTGTACTATCTCCTAAACCAAGGAGTACTCACAACTTGAGAGAAGGTAAAAGGGAAAAGACAACTGAATAATACTATCCGTTTTCTCCAGAACCGGAAACCATCCTCGAATTCCTTCGAGTTCGTATCTAACCATACGATGGTTTTGTCCAATGGAAGTGGACGTTCGCAGTAATGCGGGGTGTCCTGGAGAAAAGGGTAAAAGTAGGAGTGGCAATGAGGTCTGCAACTCTGACAATCCAAAAGCCAGTGTTAAGAAGGTTCGGTCAACTTGGTCACTGAGTCATAGTCCAGAGTCGGGTCAATGGTCGCTGCCAAAGAGAGAGAGAAAAGAAACACTCAGCGTGCACTCTAACCTAGATCAGAATGGTTACCAATTTATCTAATCTGGAAACCTCCCACTGTAACCTCAAATTCTTCTCCAAACCTGAAAGAAGAATTAGTCGGGATCACCCGAGGAGTAAACCAACTCATCAGTGGGAATCGGGATCCAACTATCATCGCATGATAACTTGACGGAATCCACTCAAGTCACCACACTCCAGAAGGTATGCGCATGCCTGGCAAGTTTCAGTTCTTTTGAAACTCCTGATGTGATTTTTACCCCTAGGACCCAAGTGACCCTGACTGAGCCAACATATCAAAGGATCCTAGTCAAGTTCAATCCGTCATTATCTTGATTGCATTAGACCCACCCACACGAATCCTTGACTGAGCCAAAATGACCGCACGACTGTCCTAACCAATCTCATATCCATGCAACAGAAAAGCACTACATAGCTACCGAACACTACGCCTCGGCTAAGCACGACATACGCAGCACGAATACTAAGTAATACTAATCTGAAATGACGGAGGGCTACGAATGGTTTTTGGCGAAAAACCTTTTACCGTAATGAACTTGATATCGTTGAAGGAACTGGATAACTTTTTATAAAAATATAGTGACGAAAACCTTTGCTAAAGAGGTCACTCCCGGTGAAAGGATCTCGGCTCTTTCCCCGTAGAATGAGGTGCAGGATATTCCAACTGAATACCACGATGCAAAGCAAAAGTAATCGGCTATAGTGAAGTTAATGCCCTGACGCAAACTTCTGTCCAAGGGGTCACTCCCGGTGAAGGGATCTCGGCCCTTGCCTCGTCGACTGAGGAGCAGGATATTCCAAATGAATACCACGATGCAAAACAAAAGTGAACGCCCTTGCAATAACAGCTTTTCTGAAAAATGTTCCAACAACATCAGAATAGGTTTGTTTATCTTGCATTGATCCGAATCAACGCAGTCCCATCAATTGATCACACCACAAAGAACGAAAATATACTGATGTACGTATATGCCATCCGCATTCGCCACTGGGTCCCGTCATCACCCGTTAGGTTACTTAACTAACGACAGAGCGGGGACTGGACTAGCGCGGATGCAAAACATATACAACATCTACTAATATATATACCAATATATTATATTTCGCTCAAGGCGTGATAAAATGCAACATCACAGAAATGTACAGCATCTCAGAACAATACAGATATCTGGAAGCCCCGGGTTTCACAGAGCCGCTGCTGAAACCCGACGTTCCACTGGTCGTGTGGATAGCCTGTGCAATGAAAACCTAGACCCCTACGGGCGCGGCAAGTCACCCGCCAAAACCTGAAGCGAGGCAGCCCCCTTCAGCTCCGTGAATGGACCACCCAACACTTCATGGAATCCGGTAACTTGGGCACCCCTCCTGGGTCAACCTGTACCCCCTACGAGTGCGGCGAATAGCCCGCCAATCCTAGAGTGAAGCCCCCTCCGTCTCAATGCCAAGAGATGCGGGCCCGTTGCCCTCTAGAACCCGGCTATCCGTGCACCCCTCCGCCGGGTAATCCTAGTACAGAAAGTAAAATATACATACAACGGGTACATCGACCGCAACCAGGTCGTGCCCCAAAAGAATAATACAAACAGGCAGTGACGACAGTCCACATGTCGGATGCTCGCCCCGTAATATCAAATGTACATATAAAACAAAACTGTACTAACATTGCATCCAGGTTATCCCTCACGACCGATCCGCAACAACACAGCATAAACATAGAACATCAACGTGAAAGTCACGTTCGCAAATCCGTCGAACCGGGCTATAGCAGTTAGACGGGATTTACCGATCAAGTGACATTCACGGTCGCAAATATAATGTAAATACTGTGAAATAATATGTTTAAAATATCCAATCGATCAAAAATTAACATGTGGGCCCCCAAGTAATACTGTAGTACTCACAGAAATTCTGGGCCCAAAAATAATATTCCAAAACCCCTATTTTCAACACTTAAGCATTCTGCAAAATTTTGGGGGACTGAACAGTCCAAGTCGCGGCGGAACCGCGGCCCAAGCATGGATTTGGCCGCGGTTCCGCGGCGTTATGAACTGTTCACGAGCCCAAATTTTTAGAGAACTCTTAGAATGTTCCGTACATCATTCTGCAATCACCTGAAAAATTTGTAGAGCCCGGAAAAAATCGACAGAAAACTGATGCATGCAAAAACGCGGTTTTTGGAATTTTGGTCGATCGGATAAGTAAAACGCATTAGAACAAGCTAGGCAAGGTTAATGGAGTGGCTCTGATACCATGTTGCGCCACGGCAGCGCCCCGACCGTCTATCCGAGGCCAAAATGCGGAATCAAAATTTTCTTATCTTTTAAACTGGCGCTACCGCGGACAATATATCCGGATCGTAACCATTAACCGATACTAGCTATCAAGAGAAAGGGTGAGAGATATACCGAGTGATCCGAGTCCTCCGGTCTTCTCGTCATCGTCCCGATCTCCCGCGGAAAGTCTTGTCTCTATATTGTCGCCTCCTCGCCGGAAGGGCACCACATTGCCTGCGTCTTTACGGGCTCCCGCCTCAATACCGAGGCAACTCGGGCATGAAGCCGGCAAGTCGACATGCCCAAGATATGCTGTAGAATGTAGTGTAGAAACTTTGTCTCTTGGAGTTTATGTAGTTGCCATCGATGGATGGAGGAAGAGGTAAAGAAAATTGGTGCTTTCAATTTTCTAGCAAGAAGAAGATGAGATGAAGAATTCCTCACATAACCAAATGAACTCTCTCATTCTTTTTCTCTCAAGTGAAGCCTCTCTCATCTAGTGAGAATGGTGGAGGAATGAAAATCCAAACCATAACAAGAAGGGAGGTGAGTGTAGGAGAAAAAGAAAGGTGACCATATCCAAACATTATCATCACAATCTCACATCAAAACCAAATCAATC
Source organism: Agapanthus africanus (assembly GCA_030015575.1). Lineage (NCBI taxonomy): Eukaryota > Viridiplantae > Streptophyta > Magnoliopsida > Asparagales > Amaryllidaceae > Agapanthus > Agapanthus africanus. The sequence goes on along the minus strand of CM057339.1, from coordinate 700,053,519 downwards.
CTAATCACCTTTTACAAGAAATGATGATAGAAAAGAAAGGAATAAAAAAGATGCTTTCATAATCTCTTATCTCACAAATAAACCCTCCACAATATGTTATTTGCAAACTTGCAAATAACACCCTCCATCCTAAAAGTCCGGCCGGGAAAGAACAAAGGAAAATCGGCCGGAACGGAAAGCAAACTGGCAACTCCAGAAAACTGGTCCCGTAATAAATTACAGGAAAACCCCGATACTGTGCATACACACCCGCATCTGTATTCCGACCGGATACAAATGCAATGAGACAAAATCTACATTGTACTAAACTAGGATCCGGCTTAAACCAAAGCCGGCTAGTAATATCTGTTCGATCCTGATCCGTGCAATACCGCACGTATCTGATCGAACCCTGCCATATAACCATACGGCCACTAGTACAAACTGTCCGATCCTGATCCGTGCAATACCGCACGTATCTGATCGGACCCTGCCATATCTCCATACGGCCTCTACAGCGTTTCGCCCGAAAGCTTGAGTAACTGAAAGTGTGGTGGACTCTAAAGACTCGTCAATACTATGGCTGTGGATTTAACCACTAGCACGTCAGAGGTATTAGCCAATACGTGACGGGCCACCAGCTATTGACCAAAAGGGACGTCGATGAGAGAACTCATCCTGACACCCTACTGAGCCTGTTAGTGACAATATCCGTACAGTCCGGTCCGTTCGTCTATGAGCGCATGTCGGGCCTAGGGGGTTGGTAAAAGTCAGACCCCCAAAAGCGGTACAAGTCGTGTCGGAGTGTAGCCCAGAACACCCTGAGATACTACTGGAATACCTACCAGTAAATCTCCTGCCTCGGCCGAGGGCTTTGTGTAATGGCTTTCCTAGACACAGCGCGACCTCACCCCCAATACCGGGAGAGACGAACCCCTGAAGATCCGCTCACTGCCTCCATGTAGCTCGGGACTGTACCCAACTAAAACCTGTTTGCACGACTCCTTTGAGCCGTGGTAGGGTAGTAATCAAAGTACAGTGGGAACTCACACGAGACAAATGACGATCCCCAGGTCGATGAACTAACCTGTACACATGTCACCAGGAAACTGCTATCTGACGTCAGGTATAAGACCAACTAGCATGTTCCCGGCGAGTCCTGTTCGGTGTACTCATAACCCAATGAGCACCTGTATACATCTTAGGTGAACCAACTGACACCAGTGGCTTGTGAGACCGGCCACCGCCTCTCGTCGGGGTCTCGACTGTATACACTAGTCTACTCTGGAGAATCGATGCCCTGTCTCGAAACTCCCACGACTAGGGACCTTTTAAGGATGTGCTTATAGACCACCAGCTCTCACGTATATGATCGCCATCATACTGCCGGCAGTCAAGCAAGAATCTTAGGGGTTCTATCAGCGTGTAATAGCGACCTGTAAGGTCACCTGAAGCAGTACACGATGATAAAGGTAAACCAGATAGCATACTATCATTTCGAGTAAGACTGTCCTACCGGGATAGGTCCTCCCTCAATCATTGCAATCACGTGCCTGTGATCCAATAATTGACTCTGAGGGCACTATCTCCAACAGACTACGCCTTGACGCGGGCCAAACTACCGTAGCACGAATACTAAAATAGCACTTATCTGAAATGACGGAGGGCTACAACAGGTTTTTATGAAAACCTTTTACGTAATGAACTTGATATCGTTGTAGAATCGAGTGATTTTGAAAAGGAGTGTTTTTTGAGGCTTTTACTAGTTTTTCTAAAGAGGTCACTCCCGGTGAAGGGATCTCGGCTCTTTCCTTATCGAATAAGGTGCAGAATATTTCACAAATACCACTATGTAAAGAAAGAACTATAGAAGCAATTAAAAACAAAACCGAGTGAGTTGTAGCATCTGCTAGTTTCGCTAAAGAGGTCACTCCCAGTGAAGGGATCTCGGCTCTTTCTTTATCGAATAAGGTGCTGGATATTCTGCAAGGAATACCGCTATGCAAAGCAAAAACTAGAGCTACCATTTTTGAAAATTTGATTCTACAACATTTTTTAGGTTTCTTTTCTTTCATTAATCTCATTAATGAAGTCCCATCATTTAACCTTCCTAAGTATCACTAAAGAAACGAAAATACAACGTACGCCTATACCATCCACATTCGCCATAGTGTCCCGTTATGCACCGTTAGGTTACTTAACTAACGACATAGCGGGATGGGACTAGCACGGGTGCAAAACATAAGCAACTTCTACTATATATCTCATATATAATGTATATCCATTCGTCTCAGAATCCATAGTGATCACATCACAGAGCAGCAGAAGAAACATATGAAATATTGGTTATACTAGGAGGTCTGTGTTTTATTTTGAGCCTGTATAAAACACGGATTCCACGGTCGCGATGAATAGCCAAACCCACATCCCTAGACTCCTACGAGAGCGACAAGCAACCCTACCAATTCTAGAGTTAGGAGACCCGGACTCGACTCCTCGAGTTGGTCTCCCACTGGACTTTAGAACCCGGTTACTTATGCTTCCCTCCTTGGGTCTATCCTAATGCGGAAAAGTAAATAATATACAACAATGGTGACATCATTCTCAACCCGGAAGTGCCCCAATAAAAGAATATTACATACAATTAATTTTACATGAATGAAAATAAAAACTCTCATCTCACATAAAACCCCCGGCTATTCAAAACGCGACGATCCAATATAATATATATCAGCAACACATAACATCACATGTCATCAACGTAACTAAATATGCGTATCCCAATTGTCGTTGATGTATAGCAACGAAACCGGCGATACACCACATACTACACTTATGGTCGTAGGAAAGAAAATGAAAAACTACAACAATTGGAATCGTAACTGCCCTTAGACATCTTAAACCCGGGATATCACATATCCAAGATTTCATGCCTAACAATGTAAAGCTCGCATTTTGGTCTCACCCATGAAAACACCTTTTCAAAATAAGTCGGACAATTCAACAAGATTTCCGATTACACCGGAGACCGAAATGTTAGATTTACACGCAACAAATATATTTGTGGATTCCAATTATTGTATCTCATTATAGAAAGCTAGACGACATTAAATAATTCGATCGAATCAACAAATTCCCAAAATTCCCAGAGAGCTCAACTTTTAAGCACTATTAAAAATTCCCAAAAGCATGGTCCAGTACCAATGGACCAACCGTTGAAGTGTCATCCCTTGCCTCCTTAGTGGCGCTGCGGAACCGCCGCCAAAACCATGTTTTGGCCGCGGTTCCGCGGTCACTAAAGCAAGTTAGGGACTCGTTCTTCAAGAGGGTCTATAGAATTACCTGCATGATTTTCTGAATATTTTTAATATGAAAAATTTCAACTTTTGAAAAAATTTCCAGAAAGTGGGAAAATATGGTTATTCGGAGTTCGTTCGGACTTTAAATTTCACCTACGCAACGCCTAATGCTCTAGCTAGGCTCTGATACCACTGTAAGGTTCTTAGACACTAGAGCAAGGTTCTACAAGACATCAAACATGCCGTATAAAATTTTTTTAAGTACCAAACAACCTAAGCAAGGATCTTTACTAGAGAATTAGGGTTAGAAACAATAAGTAAACTACTTTACATCTAAATGATAATGGAATACAACCTTTGTAGACCGGTCCTTCACTTCAATTTCTCCTTGTAGTGGTCCCTTCGCTGCGATCATGGAACTCCCGGACTCTTGCATGGCTTCTCAAGGTGAAAGGAACGAACTTGCTTGAAGTCTTCGAGGCCGAAAATGATCTACGTCGAGGAGACACTAACTCAAGCTACTACTTCACTAATGAGAGATTAGTGAAGCTAACACCCTATACTAAAGTGCTAATCTAGTAGAGAATGATGAAGTAGGAAGTGGACTCACTTTAGTTTTATTTTTCTCATAATATTTTCTCACTTTGGAAAAAGTTAGCAAGCTTTTTCTCAAGGATGAAGAAGATGAAGTCAAGATATACGAGATATCATTTCCAAACAATATGGATCTTCGTAGTGATACGAAGTGTTCTGGAGAAGACAAAGGGGAAGTAGGAGCGGCAAGGACATATGAAACTTTGTCATGAATCATGACATTCCAAAGACAAAGTTTGTTAAAAGGTTCGTTTAACTTGGTTTAGTAGTTTTAGTTTAAGGCCGGTCACGGTCACTACTAGAGAAAGAGAAAAGAAACACTCATCGCGTACTCTATCAAGATTAGATTGGTTTATTAATTTATCTAATCAGGATGGCTCCCACTGTTTCCTCGAATTCTCCTTCAAACCCTAAAAAAAGAACTAATCAGGATCATATACACCTTATAAGTTCGTTAATCGTTCAGCCAGGTCAGTGTTGGTGCTCTAAGGGAGATCCCCCGTGCTTTCGCACGGACCTAATTTAATAACCCCATTTCCGCAGAGGTATAACCCCGTTAACACTTTCTAGACACCTACTGGGTTAGCTAGTTGCGAAGTGTAAATCTCCCGGGAGTAACACCTACTCATCAGTGGGAATTAGGACCCAACTATCATTGTGTGGTAACTTTGATGGAAGCCAACGAAAGTGATTACACTCTAGAAGGTATGCGCATACCTGGCAAGTTTCCCTTATATTTGAAACTCCATATATGGTTTTTACCTTAAACGGCTTATGACCTTGACTAGGTTAAAATATCATAAACTGCTAGTCAAGTTCAACCCATCATTATCTTGATTATTTTAGATTCACCCGCATAAGCGCTTGACAAGGTCGACATGGCTATGCGATTGTTCTAGATAATCGCATCTCTATGCAATAGAAAAGTACTACATAGCTACCAAACACTACATCTCGACAGATCATGATATACGTAGCATGAATACTAAGCAATATTAATCTGAAATGACGGAAGGCTGCAACTAGTTTTTGGTGAAAAACCTTTAACGTAATGAACTTGATATCGTTGAAAGAACTCGAGTGGCTTTGAAAATGAGTGGTCTAGGCTCCGCTTTTAAAATAAGTTGTTTTGAAGAAAACCGAGTGGTTTATAGTAATATAGACTTTTTCTTAAGAGTGAACTTCCCGTAAAAGGGATCAAGGTGTTAGTTATATGTATGCTCTAGAGGCCATTACTGTACATTGGATGTATATTGTAGTGGATGCTGGGACATATATAGGTAGGACTTTCTTGCTCGACATGATAGTACGCTATCTGGTTGCTCTTTATCTTAACATGCATACTTTCTGTCTCTCTGATTACATGTTGATAAAGCCCTTAGGATGTGTACTCGACTTCCAGGACTATGATGAAGATCATAGTAGTGTGGCCTGGGTAGTCAATGAGTACATCCTTCATTGTTCTTAGTCGTGGGAATATCGAGACGGGGCATCGATATTCCAGAGTAGACTAGCGTATATCTTCTCGACCCATGTGATGGGCGAAGGATGATCCCATATCCATTGGTGTTTGACATCGGAGATGGTATGCGGGTGCTCAGTGGAGACTGGGTACACTGAACGGACTCGCCGAGAACTCCCAGATGGTATTATACCTCACGTCAGATGGCAGTTCTCTGGTGACACTGGTACAGCTTAGTCTGTTGACCCGAGATCGTCATAGAGTCTTGTGTGTCTCCCACTGTGCTTTGATTTCCACCCTACCACGGCTCTACTGAGTTGTGCAAACAGGTGGTTTTTGGGTACAGTCCCGATTCACATGGAGGCAATGAGCGATAGGAGGGGATTCGTCTCTCCCGGTATTGGGGGTTGATGTTGTGCTATGCTCGACTGGCCATAACAGGAAATCTCTGGCCAGGGTTGCAGTGATATACTGGTAAGAGTTATCAGTAGTTTCACGAATGTTATGGACCTTATGTCGGCATGACTTATCAAGCTATTGGGGTCTGACGTTTACCACCCCTAAGCGAGATATGCGACATATCAGACGAACAGACCAGACTATACGGTAAGTGTTACTGGTTGGATTCACAGGAGTGTGAGCGGGCTTGCTCGTCGATCTTCTGATCGCTCAATACCCGGGTGGCCGTTACGTTTAGCAGACCGCTTGCGGCTTGTGGGTGTTTGATATGATCATCACCTGCTGCCGGCGTATTGACGAGTCTTTAGAGTCCTACACAGAGGTTTCCTGGCTCAAGCGAAACGAAATAGGAGCACATATGAGATATGTACGGGACCGAGAATAATGCGTGTATGTGATACCGTATTCTATTCTCGCGATGAATGTATCGATTGGTTGTATGCGATATAACCTAGTTATCGAATCGATGATTGATTCGATAAGTCGATACATTGGATACTAGTCGGTTATATGCGACATGACCGGATCATTGAATCAAGAGTTGATTTAATGATTTAATGTATAATTATATATTTGATATATTGCTTTGCATTAACTAGTATTGGTTCACTTTAAATGGATTTTCTCAGTTCAAGTGCACATTGTATATGTGATATATTTTTTGTGCACTTGTTTGTATCATGTTTGATGATACATGCTCATATGGGTTTGTGTAAAGACTTAAACCATGATTAGTGAATGGTTAGGGTTTCATTTCATTTAATTCTTTATCTATTTGTTTTTAGTTAAATGAGAAAAGAAAAGATAAATGGTTGCTTTCATACTAGAAGGTTCTTGTTGCTTCATGCATTTTTTGACCAAAGTAACCATTTTGTCTTCTTCTTCATAACCCCAACCATTCATCTAACCTTAGTTAAATCTCTACACTAAACCATGGTTGAAGATATGATAAGTATCATATTGTTTTCTTTTTTAAATAATACTTATCATATTATCATCATACATCTTCTTCTTCTTCTTTTTCAAGAAAGAAACTATGCCACCATCAATGGCAACTTGAGAATAAGAGTGAGAAATCCAAATCCAAAGTGTACCCACCTCCTATTTCTTCATCCTCTACCTCTTGCCAAGTAATATAGGGTGTTTTCTTCACAAGTTTCATGACTTGGTGAAGTGAGAGCATGATCTTGCGATGCCTCGATGTAGATCGTCTTCGGCATCGAAGCCGACGACCAAGTCCGCCCCTTTCTCCAATGAAGCCGATACTAGAGTCATGGATTCAATTTGGATAGCGGAGTGACGTCATCACGGAGCCTAGGAGGTGGAGGACCGGATCTACAAAGGTTGTAGCCTCTTTCCTTTAGCTATAATTCGATTACTTGCATCGTATCGCCTATATATCTAGTTAACGATCCGTATTAGGGTTTGTAAGCACATGAAAATTTTGAATTGAGCATGTTTTGATCACTTGTGAGACTTCATTAGTGTGCCTAGGAACCCTACAGTGGTATCAGAGACTAGCTAGAGCCTTAGGCGATGCGTAGACGGAATTTGAAGTCCGATCGAACCAAAACCCTAACTCCAAACTTGTTCTCTGTACTTTTTTCAAAACTGTGCATTTTTCCACATTAAAAATATGCAGAAAATCTAGCAGGCATTTTTAAGAGTTACTGTGAAATTCGATGAACTAATTCCATCAAGCCGCCGCAGTTCCGCGGCACGAGCATGGCTCGTGCGGCGGTTCCGCGGCTGAATTGTCTCTTTGCCCAATTTTCTTTGCACAGTAACTCCTATTTTGTAATTCTGGTTTTCCTGGGAATTTTTAATCTGAACTCAAGAGTTGAGTTTTCTGGGTTGTATTAGGAGTTCGTAGATTCGATCGGATTTTCAAATTTTGTCTATGTGTTTTTCCGGATAATTTTTGAATATGTTAAAAAGTTCGACCGGATATAAATACCCAATTTTTCCCCTGCCGGGAAATTTCCAATTGTTGGATTTTTCCGTAGTTTAATCACGTTCTAAGTAGTGCAAGTGACGCGATGGTCCCTCTAGAAGACAACAAACCTTAACTCGATTATGTGACCGTCTTGAACTGCCCTTTGAACCTTCGGGTTTGGGGCAGTACGGCATGCCACATGTGAGGCGTTGGCTTGACCCTTCTACGGCTGGACCGTTGGTACTGAGGCACGAACTGAATGTTTTTAGACTTATTTCATGTGTTGAGCCGTTTCGGGAAAACTTGGGTGTTCGATTGTTCGATCGGAAAGTTTAACAATTTCTATTTATCCGGAATGTGATACAATACTTGGAATTCACAAATAGTTATGAGATAACTGAATGAATGTTATAAACATAGCAGTTTAGTCTCACTTGATCGGTTGCCGCGGAATTTTGATGAGATCAAAAGTCCGTCGCAATCACGTAGCGTACGCGGATACTCGCCGGGTAAAACTTAATAGACAGCTTCACCCCATAGCCCCGACCAAGTGACTGTAGGAGAACCCCGTCGCCGAAAGAATCCGTTCGGGTGCTCGCGGTAGCGGTGTTCCGCCTTAGTGCACTTCGTCGACGGTATCAGGGGTGCGGCCGCCTACTAAAGTTTGCGACGAGCATTTGATCAGAATGTCGGGAATCTTGTTGAATTGCCCGACTTGATATTGAAAAGTGTTTTCGATAAAGAGACTAAAATGCGGGGTTTATAATTGTTAGGCATGTGATGTCTAAGGAATTCATTTGATTAGGCATGCGATGTCTAAAGAGGTTGCGGATTCCAACTGTTGTAGTTTTACACTTTCTTTTCTGTGACCGTAAGTGTAATATGTGACATCGCCGGTTTCGTTGCTATATGTCAATGACAATTGGGATGCGCATATTTACTTACGTTGATGACATGTGATGTTATGTGTTGCTGGATATGTTATATTGGATCGTCGTGTTTGAATAGCCGGGTGTTTTTATGTGAGATGAGTGCTTTTCATTTTCATTCATGTAAAAACTTGTATGTAATATTCTTTTATTGGGGCACTTCCAGGTTGCGGAAGATGTCACCGTTTGTATATTATTTACATTTCCGCATTAGGATAGACCCAAGGAGGGGAGCACAAGTAGCCGGGTTCTGGGGTCCAGTGGGAGACCAACTCGAGGAGTCGAGTCCGGGACTCCTAACCCTAGAATTGGTAGGGTTGCTTGCCGCTCTCGTAGGGGTCTAGGGGTGTGGGATTGGCTATTCATCACGACCGTAGAATCCGTGTTTTATACTGGCTCGTATAGAAAACACGGACGTCCTAGTATATCCAATATTTCATATAATATTTTCTGCTGCGTTATCTGTGATGTGATCATGTGATGTTCTGTGATAGATATAATATATAGTATATATGATATATTGTATAGACGTTGCTTATATTTTACACCCGCGCTAGCCCTGCCTCGTTCTGGCGTTAGTTACCTAACCTAACGGTGCAGACGGGACATCGAGACGAATGCGGATGGCATAAGCGTACGTTATATTTATCTGTGATGATTAGGTAATTTAAATGATGGGATATTCATTAATGAGATTAATGAAAGAAAATAAACCTAATTGATGTTGTGGAATCGAATTTCTAAATAAAACAGGTAGCTACAGTTCTTGCTTTGCATCGCGGTGTTCCTTGTAGAACATCCAGCACCTTATTCGATAAGGAAAGGACCGAGATCCCTTCACCGGGAGTGACTCCTTTAGCAATCACTGGCAGATGCTACAACTCATCGGTTTGTCTTTTGATTGCTTCTATAGTTTCTGCTTTGCACAGTGATATATATGATATATCCCGCACCTCATTCGACGAGGAAATGGCCGACGATCCCTTCGCCAGGAGTGACCCCTTTAGCAAAACTAGAAAAGCCTCAAAAACATTCCATTTAAAAACCATTTGATTCCGCAACGAGATCAAGTTCAAAGCGTTAAAGGTTTTCACAAAAACCATACGCAACCCTCCGTCATTTTAGGAAGTAGAGCACTTAGTATTCGTGCTGTGTTTGTTGACTTTAGTTAAGGCACAGTGTACAGTAGCTAAGTGATGTCTTCCTACACCGCATATGATGCGATTAGTTAGGACAGTTGCGTGACTTTGTTGACCTTAGTTAAGGGTCATGTGGGTGGGTCTAATTAATCACGAAATGACGGGTAGAACTTGACTAGTACTTATGATTTGTTGACCTTAGTTAAGGTCATAGGTGCTAGGGGTAAAAACCATTATCGGGAGTTTCAAGTGTTGAAACTTGCAATGAAATTGCATACCTTCTATGTGATAGTTGGATCCCGATACTCACTGCGAGTAATTGTTACTCCTGGGAGAGTTTTGCACTTTGCAATTAGCCGATCAAGTAGGTGTCTAGAAAGGTGTCAACGGGGTTACGCCTCTGGAAAAACGAGGTTTACTGTAATTAGGTCCGTGCGAAAGCACGGGGAACCTCCCTCAAAGTACCGACACTGGCCTGGCTGAAAGATTGGTGAACTTGTAGAGTGAAATTAATCCCGGCTAGTCTTTCCTTTTAGGGTTTGAAGGAAGATTTAATAAAAACAGTGGGAGCCATCCTGATTAGATAAAATAAATAACCAATCTGATCTTGCAAGAGCGCACGCAGAGTGTTTTCTTCTCTCTCTCTTCAGGTAGCGACCATATCACGCCTTAATCAAGATAATAATATGGATGTATTGACCGAACCCGCTTGTTATACCGAGCTGGGGAACGTTGGTCCCGCTCCAACTTATAATTGTTATAAGACAGAGCAGGAGATAGGGGAATACCAAAATTCCTATGCCGCCCAAACGAAGAAAGTGCATATGATGCATCTCCTTCGGGTGTGTTCATTACAAAGGACTGTTTCTCAGTATCCATTGCATCCTGGGTATTTGATACTGGATCAGGATCCCAGATATGTAATCTGTTACATAGGGCTACCGAAAGGTAGAAAGACTGAGAACGGGGCAAGTGTTGCAGCCAAGTCTGTTGGTCACTGTCACCCTGTATTACCAATACATTGATTCTGAATAAATGCTATTAGATACCGAACCTGATATACAAAATCATATCAATCTCTTTATTTGTTAAAGAAATGATAGAATTTTGTAATGATGGATAATGTTTTGAACATTTCCTATATCAAAAGTTGATCGGTTCAGGCACGTTATCTAAAAGCATTGATGTTCTAAATCAAACTACAGTTCCTAGTATACAGAACACACACAAGAGGAAGAGTTCAGAAATGAACGAATTCTTCTTGAGGCATTATAGACTAGGTCATATCAATACGACCCGACTGGCTGAAGTTACATTTTAGATGCATATTTAAATCAGTTTGAATTTACATCTTGTGAAACTTGCCAGTCATGTCACAAAGATTAGATGACCATAGCTCTGTTTACTGGAAACAGAGAAAGAGTTAGTGAACTCTTGGGAAGATATATGTTGATGTATGTAGGTCCCCAGTCTACACATGCCAAGACCGGTTCTTTGTACTTCATTACATTCTCTGATAATCTCTCGAGATTCAGACCTATGTTCTTGTTGAAACACAAGTCCGAACCTTTTGAGATATTCATAGAATATAAGTTAGAAGTAGAGAACCAAAATACGGGTATAAGTATTATGTCCTATGGTGAGATCAGGGAGGAGAATACTTGTGCATAGAATTCCTGGACTATTCTAAAGGAGAATGAGATTCTCTCTCAGTGTTACTCCTCTGAATACACCACAGCACAACGGTGTATCGGGGTGGAGCAATCGCACAATATTAGATATGGTGTGCTCTATGATGAGTATTACTAAGTTTCCTATTTCCTTTTGGGAGTTATGCGCTTGAGAAGCTGCATACCTATTGAATTAGGTTCGAATCAGATCACTGCTTACCATTCCATATAAGATATGGTATGGGAAGAGCCTATCTTTTAAGTAAGTTAAGATTTGGGGTTGTCCGGCTTATGTCTAAAGCAAAATTCGGACAAGATCGAGGCAAGGTCAGTTCTGTAGAACTGTAAATGTTCCAGCTATACAAACCGCAGCTGATGATTTGATAGAACCAAAGGATTCAGTAGAATCCAACGAACCTCAGCCTCTCCGCTGATCTAGTAGGGTTCCTCACCTGCCTGAGAGATACCTCGGTTTCTCGATGACAGTGGGAGCGAGGAATGCATCATGAGATGATGACCCAACTAGTTTCGAGCAGGTCATCAAGAGTAGGGACTCTGTAAGAATGGCTGGATGCTTAGCGATCTGAGATGGAATCCATGTACACCAGCAAAGTATGGACTTTAGCTGCTATATCTAAAGGGTTAAATCCCCATCAGGAGCAAGTATATCTTGAGAAGATTACTTGGTGTAGATGGAAAAGTTGAGACTTTCAAAGCTGGACTTGTTAAAGGTTTTCGTCATCGACCAAGAGTGGAAAATGATGAAACCTTTTCCAGGGACTATACTTAAGTCCATCCAGATCCTACTTACCATTGCTACATACCATGACTGCGATATTTGGTGGTTGGGTGTCATGACTGCTTTTCTAAATACTGATTTAGAATAGAAAGTCTATAAGTACACAGCCAGAGGGCTTCGTAAACAGTGGGAGCAGCGGAAACATATGCAAGTTGCTTTATAGGATAAAGCAGGCATCGCGGAGTTGGAACATCTGTTTTGATGTGGTATTCAAAGAGTTTGACTTCATCAAAATGGTAGATGAACCTTGTATGTACAAAAGGGTAGTATGGAGTATGGTAATGATCCTCGTAGAGTACGTGGATGACATACTCTTGATAGGAAAGGAGTTTGCTATGCTACGATCGGTCGATCTCCTCTTATCACATAGATTCTCCATATAGGATCAAAGTAATACCTCTTAAATCCTAGGTTTTGGATCTATGAGATAGATCTAAATGGATGTTAGGATTCTCACTAGTAATAGTGAGATGGTATCAATTGATCCTGGGGAGAATCACTGGAAGGGTTCCAGGGTGATAAAGAAGACTGAATGTCAGTCGCAGGCATTGTCTTTACCCTCAGTGAAGGGACGGTATGTTAGAAGAGTTCCAAGCTAGATACCGTGGCAAACTAGACGATAAAGGCTGGTAACATCGCTATTAAAGATACTACCAAAGAGGAAGTTTGGGTGTATATTGGTTCATAAGATGAACAAGGTTCCTACCATTGTATGACAATGGAAATGTGGCTTTGGCCCAGGAACCCCGATCCCATCAGTGACCCAGACATATTCTGAGGAAGCATCACCTGATCATGGAGATAGTTGATCTCCAGGGTGATCGAGGTTAGGAGAAGAGACGAAGAGGACAACACAGCGGATCCACTCACGAAGGCCTTTTCCCAGAGAGAGACTCCTGTGGGATGGTTGAGTATTAGATACTGCAACCACCGCTACAGATGGCCCTAGTGCAAGTGGGAGATTGTTAGTTATATGTATGCCCTAGAGGCCATTACTGTACATTGGATGTATATTGTAGTGGATGCTGAGACATATATAGGTAGGACTTTCTTGCTCGACATGATAGTACGCTATCTGGTTGCTCTTTATCTTAACATGTATACTTTCTGTCTCTCTGATTACATGTTGATAAAGCCCTTAGGATGTGTACTCGACTTCCAGGACTATGATGAAGATCATACTAGTGGGGCCTGGGTAGTCAATGAGTACATCCTTCATTGTTCCTAGTCGTGGGAATATCGAGACGGGGCATCGATATTCCTGAGTAGACTAGCGTATATCTTCTCGACCCATGTGATGGGCGATGGATGATCCCATATCCATTGGTGTTTGACATCGGAGATGGTATGCGGGTGCTCAGTGGAGACTGGGTACACTGAACGGACTCGCCGAGAACTCCCAGATGGTATTATACCTCATGTCAGATGGCAGTTCTCTGGTGACACTGGTACAGCTTAGTCTGTTGACCCGAGATCGTCATAGAGTCTTGTGTGTCTCCCACTGTGCTTTGATTTCCACCCTACCACGGCTCTACTGAGTTATGCAAACAGGTGGTTTTTGGGTACAGTCCCGATTCACATGGAGGCAATGAGCGATAGGAGGGGATTCGTCTCTCCCGGTATTGGGGGTTGATGTTGTGCTATGCTCGACTGGCCATAACAGGAAATCCCTGGCCAGGGTTGCAGTGATATACTGGTAAGAGTTATCAGTAGTTTCACGAATGTTATGGACCTTATGTCAGCATGACTTATCAAGCTATTGGAGTCTGACGTTTACTACCCCTAGGCGAGATATGCGACATATCAGACGAACAGACCGGACTATACGGTAAGTGTTACTGGTTGGATTCACAGGAGTGTGAGTGGGCTTGCTCGTCGATCTTCTGATTGCTCAATACCCGGGTGGCCGTTACGTTTAGCAGACCGCTTGCGGCTTGTGGGTGTTTGATATGATCATCACCTGCTGCCGGCGTATTGACGAGTCTTTAGAGTCCTACACAGAGGTTTCCTGGCTCAAGCGAAACGAAATAGGAGCACATATGAGATATGTACGGGACCGAGAATAATGCGTGTATGTGATACCGTATTCTATTCTCGCGATGAATGTATCGATTGGTTGTATGCGATATAACCTAGTTATCGAATCGATGATTGATTCGATAAGTCGATATATTGGATACTAGTCGGTTATATGCGACATGACCGGATCATTGAATCAAGAGTTGATTTAATGATTTAATGTATAATTATATATTTGATATATTACTTTGCATTAACTAGTATTGGTTCACTTTAAATGGATTTTCTCACTTCAAGTGCACATTGTATATGTGATATATTTTTTGTGCACTTGTTTGTATCATGTTTGATGATACATGCTCATTTGGGTTTGTGTAAAGACTTAAACCATGATTAGTGAATGGTTAGGGTTTCATTTCATTTAATTCTTTATCTATTTGTTTTTAGTTAAATGAGAAAAGAAAAGATAAATGGTTGCTTTCATACTAGAAGGTTCTTGTTGCTTCATGCATTTTTTGACCAAAGTAACCATTTTGTCTTCTTCTTCATAACCCCAACCATTCATCTAACCTTAGTTAAATCTCTACACTAAACCATGGTTGAAGATATGATAAGTATCATATTGTTTTCTTTTTTAAATAATACTTATCATATTATCATCATATCATCTTCTTCTTCTTCTTTTTCAAGAAAGAAACTATGCCACCATCAATGGCAACTTGAGAATAAGAGTGAGAAATCCAAATCCAAAGTGTACCCACCTCCTATTTCTTCATCCTCTACCTCTTGCCAAGTAGTATAGGGTGTTTTCTTCACAAGTTTCATGACTTGGTGAAGTGAGAGCTTGATCTTGCGATGCCTCGACGTAGATCATCTTCGGCATCGAAGCCGACGACCAAGTCCACCCTTTCTCCAATGAAGCCGATGCTAGAGTCATGGATTCAATTTGGACAGTGGAGTGACGTCATCATGGAGCCTAGGAGGTGGAGGACCGGATCTACAAAGGTTGTAGCCTCTTTCCTTTAGCTATAATTCGATTACTTGCATCGTATCGCCTATATATCTAGTTAACGATCCGTATTAGGGTTTGTAAGCACATGAAAATTTTGAATTGAGCATGTTTTGATCACTTGTGAGACTTCATTAGTGTGCCTAGGAACCCTACACAAGGCTCTTTCCTCATCGAATAAGGTGCAGGATATTCCTAACCGAATATCTCTATGTAAAGCAAAATAATATGACTACAAATTCCTTTGAAAAATTGGTTCCTGCAGCATCATTTTGGGTTTTTTTCTCCTTTGCATCAAACATATAATGCATTCCTATCATTCAAGTTTCTATCCATAACAGAAACAACCAAAATAGCATACTTTTTTATGCTATCCGCATTCACCACGGGGCCTCGGGTCTTCACCGTAAGGTTACTTAACTTACGGCAGGACGGAGGTAGGACTAGTGCGGATGCAAAACATATAAAAATATCTAATATATATGTATTTATATGTCATCACATGCATGCAGCAAACAATATGGAATAGTGGATAAACTAGGAGACCTGCGTTTCTTTTGAGCCTCAAATGAAACACAACGTTCCCCGGTCGTGTGGATAGCTCCTACAACATTGTACCAAGACCCCTACAAGAGTGGCAAGCCATCCGCCAATCTTAGAAACGAGGTAACCCAGCCTCAATATCATGAGTGAGCCATCCGACGCTTTCTAAAATCCGGTAACTTGAGCGCTCCTCCTTGGGTTTATCCTAGAACCTCTACAAGCGCGGCGAACAACCTGCCAATTCTAGAGTAAGGTGGCCCGGTCCTAACTCCATGAGATGGCCACCTTCCGCACTCTAGAATCCGGTTTCCCGAGCACTTCTCCGCCGGTTCATCTAGTACATATAATGACAAATATACATAGGCAACAACACCCGCATCCACGACGTGTCCCAATAAAAGAATATACAAAAGGCGGAAACGGCGGCCATATGCCGGTCGCTCGTCCCGAATAAACGAATATACAAATATAACATTATAGTATAAACATCACACGAGGGGCTATCTATCAAGACAATCCGGCTAAACTATAACAATGATATATATAACAAGAACAACACAAGTAATGAATGTGCAACTCCGTCTAATCAAACATATAACAATTAGATGACGTTTAACAACACACATACAAAGATATAGATCATAAACGATACTAAAGTTTCGACCGAAAAGTTTTCGGAGTTTCTCGATAACATAAACTGTTAAAACTCAAATCTGGGCAAAAAAGATATGTTTCAAAAATCTTGTTTCTTTATGATCAAGACCCTGTAGGAACCATGAGGCCAGACCTCATCTTCTGGCCGACCTGGTTGGCCAAAAGGCCGACTTGGTGGTCCAGAACAATGAATTCTGGGCTCGTGTTCCTACCACTTCATTTTGACATCAAATATAGTCCAATTTCATACTTCAAAAAATTTTCAGGTCCCGTTTTCAAAGAAGGACAGAGACTTGATCACGGAAAAAAAATACGGAAAAATTTTGGTTTCGAAACTACAACATCGTTTACAACTAGTTTTAGTGTTTGGTTGGCTCTGATACCATATTAGAGACCCTAGTGCTCGCACTGCTAAACTTGCGGTGAAGGCGGAAGAAAAAACAAAAATTTAATGCGAGCACTAGCGACTACAACCTAGCGATTGAATCCAAATACTAAACTAGAAAACTAAACAAGATATCTAGCTACTATATTGGGAACATACAACCTTTGTAGCATGTTCAGTCAATCATAGAAGACCTTTCCAAGCTCCGTAGGTCATCGGGAACGTGCTTGAGTGACGACACCCTTGCCGAAGATTATCCACATGAGGGAAACCGATCCAAGCTCCAGCTTCGCTCTAAAGCGAACTTTGAGAAAGCAACCGACACTCTAAGCTTACTAGGAATAAAGTATAAGGGATGTAGGGATTTATCACTATCATTTAATCTCAAATTTCCAACTCAAGAGAACAAAATCTCAACAGAGAAGAGAGGAGAGAGAAAGAGGGCATGAGAGAATGAAACTATCTCCCAGAAATGAGCCATCTCAAAAATTGTTTTATCTAAATGAATTTTACAATAAAATATAGCGTCCATTCCTCTCATCCATACTCTCTATCCACCTCATTTCTTTTGATTTTCTAAAAAGAAAATCGACAAAAGAGATGTCCTCCTTCTAGAAGTATTTGTATAAATATAAATACGACCTTGGTATATGTATCGAAATACATATACGCGTATCCGTATAAAAATACAAATAGCCAAGAGAGAAAATGAATAGTTAACATAATACTAGAATATATATATCAAAAAATATATATGCAAATTATTAAATCAATACATGATTTAACAATCCGGCTTAATCCTAAGCTGGCTAGTATTATCAAATGTCCGATTAAAGTACATGTAACCAGTACACGTATTTAATTAGACATATGCACGTATCACCATATGATCTTTTTATCATATCGCCTGAAACGGGAAAACCCCTCTGTGTGAGACTCTGAAGACTCGAAAATACGCTGGTAGTGAGTTACTGGATAAAATCTATAATCACAAGCACGTCAGAGGCACTAGTTGTATGTAACAGTTACCCAGGTATATGTCGAAAGGGAGGTCGATGTTGGCTATAGTGCCCTCAAGGCAATTATCGTAATCGCAGTTAGGTGATTATGATGATTGAGGGAGGACCTATACCGGTAGAACAGTCTTACTCGAGATGATAGTATGCTGCTATCTGGTTTGTCTTTATCATCATGTACATGTTGATAGAGCCCATAGGATTCTTGCCATACTACCACCATTATGATGGCGATCATATACATGGGAGCTGGGGGTCTATAAGCACATTCTTAAATGTCCCTAGTCGTGGGAGTATCGAGACCGGGCATCGATACTCTAGTGTAGACTGATCGAGACCCCGACGAGGGGCGGTGGCCAGGTCTTACAAGCCATTGGTGTTAGTTTGTTCACCTAAGATAGTATACATGTACTCATTGGGTTATGAGTACACTGGACGGACTTGCCGAGAACCTGCTAGTTGGTATTATAACTATTGTCAGATAGGAGTTCCCAGGTGACATGTGTACAGGTTATAAGTGCACGGCGGCGCCCCGGCCGTCAATCCGACGCCGGAATGCGGAAACGAAACTTTTCTAAAAACTAGAAATCGGCACCACCGCGCACTAAAATCCTGGATCGGGCCATTAACCTACTCCTAGCTAACTAGAGAATGGGAAGAAGGCTATACCGAGCGATCCGTGCGCTTCGGTCTTTGGCCTCCACTCCGATCTCCTCGCGGAATCTCCGGTCTTCAGCTCCTCGTCGGAACAGGCACCACATCGCCGGGTTCTTTTACGGGATCCCACCTCTGGACCGAGGCAACTCGGGCACGAAGTTGGCGAGCCGACATGCCCAAGAAATGCTGTAGGGTAAGTGTAGTAGCATTGTCTCATGGGGTATGAAGTTGCCATGATGGAGGAATGAAACAATGAACTTTGGAGAGGTGTTAGGAATTTAACAAGCAAGCAAAAATGAGATGAATCAATTTCCCTCACCAAATGAAACCTCTCTCTCCTCTCCTCAAAGTGGCCGGCCCCTCTCTCATCAAAATGGTGGAGGGAAAAAGAATAAAACATGAAGGGAGGTGAGTGTAGGAATCAAAAGAGGTGACCACATCCAAAAATGATGATACAAGGTCATATCCATTTCTAATCCTTTCTAATCTCATTTAATGCAAATCAAGTGATGGAAAAAGAATCTCATGATGCTTGGAACCATCATGAAGCCACATATGCAAATAACACTTCCACAAAAGATAATTTGCACAACTGCAAATAACCCCCTCCATCGGAAAAGTCCGGCCGGGAAGACACAAAGAAAAACTGGCCGGAATGGAATGCAAACTGGCAACTTCATAAAACTGATCCCGTAAAAAATTACAGGAAAACTCCGCGACTGCATATACATGCCCGCATTTGTATTCCCACTGAGTACAAATGCAAAGAGACAAAATCTACACTGTACAATACTAGGATCCGGCTTAAACCAAAGCCCGCTAGTATTATCCGTCCGATCATGACCCGTGCAATACTGCACGTATCTGATCAAACCCTGCCATATCTCCATACGGCCTCTACAGCGTTTCGCCCGAAACTTGAGAAAACGGTCTGTGGGGGACTCTAAAGACTCGTCAATACTTTGGTTGTGGATTTAACCACTAGCACGTCAGAGGTATTAGCCTATACGTAACGGGCTATCAGGTATTGACCAAAAGGGACGTCGATGAGCGAACTCATCCTGACACCCTACTGAGCCTGTCAGTGACAATATCCGTACAGTCCGTTCCGTTCGTCTATGAGTATCGCATGGCGGGCCTAGGGGTTGGTAAAAGTCGGACCCCCAAAAGCGGTACAAGTCGTGTCGGAGTGTAGCCCAGAACACCCTGAGATACTACTGGAATACCTACCAGTAAATCTCCTGGCTTGGCCAAGGACTTCGTGTAATGGCTTTCCTAGACACAGCGCGACCTCACCCCCAATACCGGGAGAGACGAACCCCTGAAGATCCGCTCACTGCCTCCATGTGGCTCGGGACTGTACCCAACTAAAACCTGTTTGCACGTCTCCTTTGAGCGAGGTAGGGTAGTAATCAAAGTACAGTGGGAACTCACACGAGACAAATGTAGATCTCAGGTCGATGAACTAACCTGTACACATGTCACCAGGGAACTGCTATCTGACGTCTGGTATAAGACCAACTAGCAGGTTCCCGGCGAGTCCTGTCCGGTGTACTCATAACCCAATGAGCACCTGTATACATCTTAGGTGAACCAACTGACACCAGTGGCTTGTGAGACCGGCCACCGCCCCTCGTCGGGGTCTCGACTGTATACACTAGTCTACTCTGGGGTATCGATGCCCTGTCTCGAAACTCCCACGACTAGGGACCTTTTAAGGATGTGCTTATAGACCCCAGCTCCCACGTATATGATCGCCCTCATACTGCTGGTAGTCAAGCAAGAATCCTAGGGGCTCTATCAACGTGCGATAATGACCTGTAAGGTCACCTAAAGCAGTACACGATGATAAAGATAAACCAGATATCATACTATCATCTTGAGTAAGACTGTCCTACCGGGATAGGTCCTCCCTCAATCATTGCAATCACGTGCCTGTGATCCAATAATTGACTCTGAGGGCACTATCTCCAACAATCTCCCACTTGCACTCAAGGTTAATTATTGCGATGTCGCATACTCACATCCCGTGTGATACCGAACACTCAACTCCTCTACTAGTCAGTCTCACAAAGCTCGTTTGCGAAACTATTGTGTTTGAGGAATAGCCTCAGTGAGTGGATCCGCTCTGATGTTTCTTTCTATGTCTCTCTTTATCTCAAGTTCGCGGAGAAAGCCATCTTCCGAAATGAGCAATACCGGTCTTAGAATATGTCTGGATATCTGATGGGACCTAGCTCATAAGTGAACTCCAAATCCAAACTTCTTAGACTGTATCATCAACTGAACTTAATCAGTATCCTGCGCCATGCCTCCCTCAGTATCCGCCTGGACCACCTGTCCATAATACTGTCCCTCTTCACAGTGAGAACTATAACTCTGACAGTCACTCTGTCATCCAGGTCACCTTGGAAGCCTGGAATGATAACCGTCTCCTAAAGGAGGCTGCCGTTATCATATCCCTAGAACATCCACTTATGTTCTAAAACTGCTTCCGATCGTTTCTCCAGGACTAGATTAATATCCTCTTATTGCACCTACTGCAAAAACAACATCTGGTGTGGTACTTGACATCTCATGATTGACTCAATTGCCTAAGCAAGCGATCTGCCAATCATGCACATCCCTCTCCCCTTTAGTCTGTAAGACTCCTTTTGAGAGGGTGACTCCGTTACCTATAGGTATACTACCATGCCAGGAGTCGTCCATTCTAAAACACCTTTAGAATGCCGTCTAAGTACCCAGATTGGGACACTTCCCAAATCTGGATCTAAAACCATAGATCTAGTAACCAGAGTGCCTGATATAATATCCAATTCCTATATGGAGAAACCACTGTGTGACAACCAAAGTATAACCGATCGTAGTATAGGAATATCACTTCCTACTCTGTGTATGTCATCCAAATACCAGGACATCACACTCTACTACCTTCTTAACAGATCCATCCCCTATTCTGATGAAGTCAAACCTATGACTGTCACATCAGAAATAGATGATCTATCTCCGCTATATCTGCTTTAGTCTATAAATAGACATAAGCCATTTGTCCACTATGCTTCCGCTGCTCCTACTGACCACGACAACCCTCTGGCAGAGTCATATACACGTACGCTTCTAAAGCCAGTTCAGAACGATGCTATACTCATGCTCCTGCCGGGTCTCATAGTCTGGAACAACAGCAATGGCAAGTCTGGGTAAACAAGAACCTCCCAACTACCGTCCTTGAGGCTACCGGAGTACCTCTCGGGTGCCTGAGGTTACCCACCATATCTGCGGAGTGGCCAATGGAATGTCAAACCAGATTGAATCTTTAGGTTCTTATCAAATTTTCCGTAATCGTTTGCGATTCTGGAATCACTTCCAGTTCTACCATACTCCCACTACTGTTTTCTGAAAAAATCCATTTTTATTAAAACTGTGGCGAGTCAAGAACAATATCATTATTGATCTTCCAGATGGTAGAAAGTCAACCCTCGTCATTGCCTGGGTCAACCCACAAACAGCCATTACAGAAACGTGCCTTGAGTTATCCAGAGTCTGATTTTAAGCATAAGCCGGACAACTCCCCGTACCTTAACATCGTTAAGATATGAACCGTTCTATATCCAATATAGAAACAGAGGCACTGATTTAATTGAACCAGATTCAAATCATGTAATTGTCTCCAGTGCATGTCAACTAAATGGAAGGAGGCCGATCGGCGTTACTCAACTTAGGAATGCTTCCAATTATGAGTAACCTGAAAGAGAAGCAAGTTCTCTTAATCATTACTATCAACTGAATACCATACATAAGTATCTACATCTTCGATCACCTTGAAGAATCCTGATACTTGCAATACCTGGTTCTCTACTTTACTCTTATACCTATAACTTCTCAAAACTCAGACCTTGTGTTTCCACGAAACACATGTCTAAGAACTAGAGAAGTCACAAGTAAACAGAATATAGTGAGAGAACTAACCCCTCTGTCCTAATGGACACTGGACAACATTCAATACTCTGTATAAGTCCCCTGAGTCCAATTTCTTATTCCCTGTGTGCCGTAGGTTGAAAACTGTACTTATGGTTAAGAAGAATTACACCGCTGTTCAATACTCCTTTCCTAACCATCCACTGATATAGGTAAATGTCATAAACATAATTTCAAAAAGGTATATCTCACTCTATAAAAATATACGTACAGATATATCAATTTGAAGTTGGTGCATAACAACGGATATTCAAAACCAAATATTTGCCGTCTGGCAAACAACCCAGGTGATTTCCTCAAATATCACCAATTACAACGAATTCCGATATAATGAGGATGATCACCTAATTCCCAATAACTTACTCCCACTCATCATTTGTAAAACCATACAGATGTGAGAAGCATACCTGATAAATACATACCCTGGAGCAAGGGCTAATTGGGAAATCAGTTTTCTTTTAACTGTACATAGCGAAACTGAAATATTGAAATGTTTCGATGGGGTATCCTGGTATTCCTAGTGATGCCTCTTCCACCATCCAGATTCACAACTGTAACCGTATAATTCTTTGCCATCTCTCCAAATCCCTTTATATGTCTTTAGTCATTACCTTCTGTACACCCCTTTAGGCCAAATGGTTTTCTTCCTTCCCTACCGTTCGGCACCAGCCTATGGTTTGGAAGAAGACTATCCAATAAGCATAATGGGTGTACTGTCCTAATCCTAGGAGCACTCGCAATGCGAGAGAAGATGAAGATAAAAGACAACCGAATAAACCTTATTCCTATTTCTCCTGAACCAGAATCCATCCCCTAACTGGAACAAGTTCCTTTCGAGTTTGTATATAACCATACGATGGAGTATCTAATAAACTGTGGATCTTCGTAGTGATACGGAGTGTCCTGGAGAAATACAAAGGTGATTTAGGATTGGCGAAGAAATACTTGGTTTGGTCGTGAATAGCAGTCGCAATTTACTTTGTCCTCTTACTAATCCCTTGATATGACTTTACTTAATACCTTCTGTACACCATCGTTATGCTAATTGGTTTTCTTCATTCCCCATCGTTCGACACCAGCCTAAGGTTTGGAAGAAGACTATCCAATTTGCGTAACAGGTATACTATCTCCTAAACCAAGGAGTACTCGCAACCTGAGAGAAGGTAAAAGGAAAAGACAACTGAATAGTCCTATTCGTTTTCTCCAGAACCGGAAACCATCCTCGAATAAATTCCTTCGAGTTCGTATATAACCATATGATGGTTTTGTCCAATGGAAGTGGACGTTCGTAGTAATACGGGGTGTCCTGGAGAAAAGGGTAAAAGTAGGAGTGGCAATGCGGTATGCAACTCTGACAATCCAAAAGCCAGTGTTTAAGAAGGTTCGGTTAACTTGGTCACTGAGTCATAGTCAAGGGTCGGGTCATGGTCGCTGCGAAAGAGAGAGAGAGAAAAGAAACACTCAGCGTGCACTCTAACCTAGATCAGAATGGTTATCACTTTATCTAATCAGGAAACCTCCCAATGTACCGTCAAATTCTCCTCCAAACCTGAAAGAAGAATTAGTCGGGATCACCCGAGGAGTAAACCAACTCATCAGTGGGAATCGGGATCCAACTATCATCGCATGATAACGTGACGGAATCTGCTCACGTTATCACACTCCAGAAGGTATGCGCATATCTGGCAAGTTTCAGTTTCTTTAGAAACTCCCGATGTGATTTTTGCCCCATGCTCTTATGACCTTGACGAAGGTCAACAAATCATAAGTCACATGTCAAGTTCTACCCGTCATTGTCCAGGTTAATTTGACCCGTACAAGCCCTTGACGAAGGTCAACAAGGCTATACGACTGTCCCAAACCAACGCATCTATCTATGCAGCAGAAAGGTAACAAGCAGCTACCATACATTATGCCTTGACGAAGGTCAACAAACATAGCATGAATACTACGTGCTACCCGTCTGAAATGACGGAGGGCTACGAATGGTTTCTGGCGAAAAACCTTTAATGTAATGAACTTGATATCGTTGAAGGAACCGGATAGCTTTTATAAAAATATAGTGGCGAAAACCTTTGCTAAAGCGGTCACTCCCGGTGAAGGGATCTCGGCTCTTTCCCCGTAGAATGAGGTGCAGGATATTCCAACTGAATACCATGATGCAAAGCAAAAGTAAACGACTATAGTGAAGTTATTGCCCTGATGCAAACTTCTGTCCAAGGGGTCACTCTCGGTGAAGGGATCTCGGCCCTTGCCTCGTCGACTGAGGTGCTGGATATTCATAACCGAATACCACTGTGCAAAACAAAAGAGAACGCCCTTGCAATAACAGCTTTTTGAAAAATGTTCCAACAACATCAGAATAGGTTTGTTTAGCTTGCATTGATCCGAATCAACGCAGTCCCATCAATTGATCACACCAATAAAGAACGAAAATAATGATGTACGTATATGCCATCTGCATTCGCCACTGGGTCACGTCATCACCCGTTAGGTTACTTAACTAACGACAGAGCGGGGACTGGACTAGCGCGGATGCAAAACATATACAACATCTACTAGTATATATATCAATATATAATATTCGCTCAAGGCGTGATAAAATGCAACATCACAGAGAGTAATAAGCATCAGAGAACAATACAGATATCTGGGATCCCCGGATTTCATAGAGCCGCTACTGAAACCCGACGTTCCCCTGGTCGTGTGGATAGCCTGTGCAATGAAATCCTAGACCCCTACGGGCGCGGTAAGTTACCCGTCAAAACCTGAAACGAGGCAGCCCCCTTCAGCAATGTGAATGGACCACCCAGCACTTCACGGAATTCGGTAACTTGGGCACCCCTCCTGGGTTAACCTATACCCCCTACGAATGCGGCGAATAGCCCGCCAATTCTAGAGTAAAGCCCCCTGCGTCTCAATGCCATGAGATGCGGGCCCGTTGCCCTCTAGAACCTGGCTATCCATGCACCCCTCCGCGGGGTAATCCTAGTACAGAAAGTAAAATATACATACAACGGGTACATCGACCTCAGCCCGGTTGTGCCCCAAAAGAATAATATACAAACAGGCAGTGACGGCAGTCCACATGTTGGACGCTCGCCCCGCAATATCAAATGTACATATAAAACAAAACTGTACTACTATTGCATCCAGGCTATCCCCCACGACCAATCCGCAACATCACAGCACAACACAGAACATCAACGTGAATGTCACGTTCGCAAATCCGTCTAAAAGGGCTATAGCAGTTAGACAGGATTTACCGATCAAATGACATTCACGATCGCAGATATAATGTAAATACTGTGAACTAACATGTTTAAAATTTTCGATCGATCAAATTTACCGAAGTGGGCCCCCAAGTACAACTGCAGCACTCAAAAATATCTGGGCCCAAAAAGAATATCCCAAAACCCCCATTTCTAACCCAGAAGCCCACTGGAAAAATTGTGTACGGCGTTGACTCCTTTCCATCGCGGAACCGCGGCCAAAACAGGGTTTTGGCCGCGTTTCCGCGGTCATACTGGAGCAACACTTAACAAAATTTTTGCAGATTGCTTAGAATTCCATGCACGTATTTCTGCAATGTACTGAAAAATTTTTCGAGCCAAAAAAAATTTCGACAGAAACTTGTGCACTAGAAAATACAGTTTTTAGGATTTTTGTTCGATCGAAGCTTTAAACATACTAGAGCAAGCTAGACTAGGTTAATGGCGTGGCTCTGATACCAATGTAAGTGCACGGCGGCGCCCCGGCCGTCAATCCGACGCCGGAATGCGGAAACGAAACTTTTCTATAAACTAGAAACCGGCACCACCGCGCACTAAAATCCTGGATCGGGCCATTAACCTACACCTAGCTAACTAGAGAATGGGAAGAAGGCTATACCGAGCGATCCGTGTCCTTCGGTCTTCGGCCTCCACTCCGATCTCCTCGCGGAATCTCCGGTCTTCAGCTCCTCGTCGGAACGGGCACCACATCGCCGGGTTCTTTTACGGGCTCCCACCTATGGACCGAGGCAACTCGGGCACGAAGTTGGCGAGCCGACGTGCCCAAGAAATGCTGTAGGCTAAGTGTAGTAGCTTTGTCTCATGGGGTATGAAGTTGCCATGATGGAGGAATGAAACAATGAACTTTGGAGAGGTGTTAGGAATTTAACAAGCAAGCAAAAATGAGATGAATCAATTTCCCTCACCAAATGAAACCTCTCTCTCCTCTCCTCAAAGTGGCCGGCCCCTCTCTCATCAAAATGGTGGAGGGAAAAAGAATAAAACATGAAGGGAGGTGAGTGTAGGAATCAAAAGAGGTGACCACATCCAAAAGTGATGATAACAAGGTCATATCCATTTCTAATCCTTTCTAATCTCATTTAATGCAAATCAAGTGATGGAAAAAGAATCTCATGATGCTTGGAACCATCATGAAGCCACATATGCAAATAACACTTCCACAAAAGATAATTTGCACAACTGCAAATAACCCCCTCCATCGGAAAAGTCCGTCCGGGAAGGAAAAAAGAAAAACTGGCCGGAACGGAATGCAAACTGGCAACTTCATAAAACTGATCCCGTAATAAATTACAGGAAAACCCCGCGACTGCATATACATGCCCACATTTGTATTCCCACTGAATACAAATGCAAAGAGACAAAATCTACACTGTACAATATTAGGATCCGGCTTAAACCAAAGCCCGCTAGTATTATCCGTCCGATCATGATCCGTGCAATACCGCACGTATCTGATCGAACCCTGCCATATCTCCATACGGCCTCTACAGCGTTTCGCCCGAAACTTGAGAAAACAGTCTGTGGGGGACTCTGAAGACTCGTCAATACTTTGGTTGTGGATTTAACCACTAGCACGTCAGAGGTATTAGCCTATACGTAACGGGTTACCAGGTATTGACCAAAAGGGACGTCGATGAGCGAACTCATCCTGACACCCTACTGAGCCTGTCAGTGACAATATCCGTACAGTCCGTTCCGTTCGTCTATGAGTATCGCATGGCGGGCCTAGGGGTTGGTAAAAGTCAGACCCCCAAAAGCGGTACAAGTCGTGTCGGAGTGTAGCCCAGAACACCCTGAGATACTACTGGAATACCTACCAGTAAATCTCCTGCTTTGGCCAAGGACTTCGTGTAATGGCTCTCCTTGACACAGCGCGACCTCACCCCCAATACCGGGAGAGACGAACCCCTGAAGATCCGCTCACTGCCTCCATGTGGCTCGGGACTGTACCCAACTAAAACCTATTTGCACGTCTCCTTTGAGCGTGGTAGGGGAGTAATCAAAGTACAGTGGGAACTCACGTGAGACAAATGACGATCTTAGGTCGATGAACTAACCTGTACACATGTCACTAGGGAACTGCTATCTGATGTCTGGTATATGACCAACTAGCAGGTTCCCGGCGAGTCCTGTCCGATGTACTCATAACCCAATGAGCACCTGTATACATCTTAGGTGAACCAACTGACACCAGTGGCTTGTGAGACCGGCCACCGCCCCTCGTCGGGGTCTCGACTGTATACAATAGTCTACTCTGGAGTGTCGATGCCCTGTCTCGAAACTCCCACGACTAGGGACCTTTTAAGGATGTGCTTATAGACCCCAGCTCCCACGTATATGATCGCCCTCATACTGCTGGTAGTCAAGAAAGAATCCTAGGGGCTCTATCAACGTGCAATAGTAACCTGTAAGGTCACCTAAAGTATTACACGATGATAAAGATAAACCAGATAGCATACTATCATCTTGAGTAAGACTGTCCTACCGGGATAGGTCGTCCCTCAATTATTGCAATCACGTGCCTGTAATCCAATAATTGACTCTGAGGGCACTATCTCCAACACAGGTTAGTCTGTCGTCCTGAGATCGTCATTTGTCTCGTGTGAGTTCCCAATGTGCTTTGATTACTACCCTACCACAGCTCAAAGGAGTCGTGCAAACAGGTTTTAGTTGGGTACAGTCCCGAGCCACATGGAGGCAGTGATCGGATCGTCGGGGATTCGTCTCTCCTGGTATTGGGGGTTGATGTCGCGTTGTGCACGGGTGGCCATCACCAGAAATCCGTGGCCACGGTGGACGAGAATTACCAATCTAGGATCAATAGTTTCTCAGGTGGTGATGTGTTTCATGCCGACACTAAATGTTGCGTTGTTAGGGGTCTGACTTTATCCACCCCCTAGACTCGATATATGATACTCTTAGACGAACAGACCGGATTGCACGGATATTGTCACTGTCAGGCTCAGTAGGGGTTCAGGATGAGTTTGCTCGTCGGCCTCCCTTTCGCTCAATACCTAGGTAGCCGTTACGTACAGCTAGTGTCGCTGACGTGCTTGCGGTTAAACCAACTGCCAGCGTATTGACGAGTCTTTAGAGTCCCACACAGAGGGTTTTCACGGTTCAGGCGATATGGTGTAGATGACGTATGTTGGTACATACAGGTGTCCGATTAAATATAAGCACATGCTGCACAGATTTTAATCGGACGGTTGATAATACTAGCGGCTTAGGATTGATCCGGGTTATTAAATCAAGTTTTGATTTAATAATTTATATATATGTATTCTAGTATTATTGTTCACTATTCATTTTCTCTCTTGGCTATTCGTATTTTTGTACGAATATGCGCATATGTATTTCGATACATGTACCGGGTTGTATTCCGTATTTATACGGAATAGTTTCTAGAAGTGGACACCTCATTTGTTTGATTTTCCTTTTCTGTAAATTCATTTGTTTCACAAATAAGGTGGAGGAGTGAGGTGGCATGAGCATGGGCTTGAGCATGTAGAGAAGCATGGGTCTTAATTGTTTATTTGAAAATTGTGAAGAGATATTTTTGTGTGTGTGAATCATTGAGAGGGGGTAAGGGGGAGGCCACTTATTTGAGGGGTTATGCTTATTTTTTTTTCTTGACTTGGTTTTCTTCACTTGCTCTCTTCACTTGATCACTCAATCTCGCTTGGAGAAAACACTTATCACTTTCTTGAGTTGCTCATGCCACATGTTTTCCTCACCTCCTTCATCTTCTTGAGTTGCTCTTTTGAGCATTGTGATGAGAGAAAATTATAGTGACACATTCCTACACCTCCATTCTTCATTGCTAGCAATCTTGGAGCGTCGGTTGCCTCGTTAGGCAAGGCTGAAGCTTGCGCCGTTTCCCTCATGTGGATCATCGTAGATGGAGGAAGACCGGCTACCAAACTCGATCAAGGAGCCACTAGGAACTTGGGGATGATGGTTGAAGACCGAAGGACACGGATCAACTCGGTATAACCATTCCTATCTCTTTTATTAGCTTGCTAGTTTAGGGTTTAGGCTAGATCCGGGCATTGGGTAATGGTAGCGACAGTTTAGAAAAATTTTGTTCCGTATTTGGCCACGGTTTGATGGCCGGGGCGCTGCCGTAACCCAACATGGTATCAAAGCCATCCTTTAAACCCTTAGCTAGCTAGTTTAGACAATGTTAAAGTATCAAAACTGAAACAACTCCGAAACAGTGCACTGCACATTCCAGTCTTTGTCGACTTTGAATGTCTTCAAAATTTTTTTTAAGCAACTGCAGAAGACTGGTTAGGTGACAACTAGAACATACCCCAAATACGAACCCATTTCACCTGTTTTCACCCGAGCACTTGCTCAAAATTTCCGAGCTGACCGGCCATAGTGAGGATTTTGGGCTTCGTATTTTGGGTGTTGTCCGGTCTCTGGAATATTGGTTCAGTGGTATTGCTTGTTTTACCCAGTTTGGATATAGTGTTGTCTTTTGTTTAGGGGCAATTCGGGGTGTTTCGAAGTCGATAATTTAACACTGTTTAAATGTTTATCAGTACATACATTACTATCTGTGGCCGTGAATGTCATTAGAGCGGTATAACTCGTCTAATTGCTATATGTTCTTTTAGACGAGTTTGCGAACGTGATATTCACATTGATGTTCTGTATTGTGCTGTGTTGTGGTTGGATCGTCATGGTGGATAGCTTGGGTGCAATGTTAGTACTGTATAGTTTCATTTGTACATTTGATATTGCAGGGCGAGCGTCCGACATGTGGACTGCCGTCACTGCCAGTTTTTATATTATTTATTTGGGACACGACCGGGTTGAGGTCGATGTCACCCTTGTACATATTATTTTCTTTTCTGTACTAGGACTACCCTGCGGTGGAGTGCATGAATAGCCATGTTCTAGAGGGCAACGGGTCCGCATCTCATGGCGTTGAGATGTAAGGGACCTTACTCTAGAATTGGCGGGCTATTCGCGGCACTTGTAGGGGGTATAGGTTGGCCCACGGAGGGGTGCCCAAGTTATTGGATTCTGTGAAGTGCCGGGTGGCCCATTCACGTTGTTGATTGAGGTTGCCTCGCTTCTGGTATTGGCGGGTAACTTGCCACGCTCGTAGGGGTCTAGGTTTTATTGCACAGGCTATCTACACGACAGGGGAATGCCGGGTCTCACTTGTGACTCAAGTGAAACCCGGGGCTTCAAGATTATCCACCATTCTGTATTGCTTCTGAGATGTTGCTTTATATCATGCCTGTGACGATTGTTATATATATTTATATATATACTAGTAGATGTTGTATATGTTTTGCACCCGCGCTAGTCCAGTCCCTGCTCTGTCGTTAGTTAAGTAACCTAACAGGTGATAACGGGACCCCGTAGCGAATGCGGATGGCATATATGTACATTTTATTTTCGTTCTTTTATCTGGTGTGATATGTTAATTGATGGGACTGCGTTGATTCTTATCAATGCAAGGATAAAACAAACCTATATGATATTGTTGGAACCAAGTTTTTTAAAACTGACATTACATACGTTCTCTTTTGCTTTGCACCGTGGTATTCGATTATGAATATTCTACACCTCATTCGACGAGGCAAGGTCCGAGATCCCTTCATCGGGAGTGACCCCTTGAGTAAAAGTGCGTCAACGTAACAATTTCACTATAGTCGATTCTTTTGCTTTGCATCGTGGTATTCATTTTGGAATATCCTGCACCTCATTCGACGGGGAAAGAGCCGAGATCCCTTCACCGGGAGTGACCTCTTTAGCAAAAGTTTTCGCCACTATAAATTTGTAAAACCACTCGGTTCCTTCAACGATATCAAGTTCATTACGTTAAAGGTTTTTCGCCAAAAACTAGCCGTAGCCCTCTGTCATTTCTTTCAGGTGGTACCTAGTATTCGTGCTGTGTTTGTTGGCCTTTATCAAGGCGTAGTGTGCGGTAGCTAGATATTGCTTGTTTGTTGCATTGAGTTGCGATTATCTAGGACAATCGTATAACCTTGTTGGCCTTTATCAAGGGTTTGTACGGGTGGGTCTAGAGTAATCCAGAATAATGACGGGTAGAACTTAACTTGTGGTTTATGATTTGTTGGCCTTTGTCAAGGTCATAAACCGCTTGGGGTAAAAATCATATCGGGAGTTTCAAACATACATGAAACTTGCTAGGCTTGCGCATACCTTCTGGAGTGTGGTAACTTGAGCGGATCCCATCAAGTTATCATGCGGTGATAATTGGATCCCGATTCCTACTGATGAGTAGGATTACTCCTCGGGTGATTTTAGATGATCCCGACTAATTCTCCTTTAGGTTTTGGAGGAGAATTCGAGGAAACAGTGTGAGCCATCCTGATTAGATAAAGTGATTAACCATTCTGATCTAGGTTAGAGTGCACGCTGAGTGTTTCTTTCCTCGCTCTCTCTTTGGCAGCAACCATGGCCCAACCCTTGACTAAAACTCATGAACCAAGTTAACCAAACCTTCTTAAAACACTTTGGCTTTTGGAATGTCACGTAGTCGCAAAATATCCTTTCCACTTCTATATCACTTTTGGATTTCTCCAGAACACCCCGTATTACTACAAATATCCACTTCCATTAGATAAATCCATCGTATAGTTACATACGAACTCGAAGGAACTAGTTCTAGATTCGAGGATGGATTCTAGTTCTGAAAAGATTGAATATGATTATTCAGTTGTCTTTTCCCTTTACCTTCTCTCAGGTTGTGAGGGCTCCTCGGATTAGGAGAGGGCACACCTATTGAGCTTATTGGATAGTCTTCCTCCAGACTATAGGCAGGTGCCGAAAGGCGGGGAAGGAAGAAAACCAATTAGCCTAAAGGTGGTGTACAGAAGGTAATAAGTAAAGACAAATAAAGGGATTAGAATAACGGCAAAGAAAATTGTGACTACTATCATTCACAACAAAACCGTGTATACCCCTGTCACTTCCACATCCACTTTGGATTTCTTCAGAACACTCCGTATCACTACGGACATCCATTTCTATTGGATATGCCATCGTATAGTTACATATGAACTCGAAGGAATTCGTTCCAGATTCGATGATGGTTTCCGGTTCAGGAGAAATAAGAATAGGATTATTCAGATGTCTTTTCTCATTACCTTCTCTCAGGTTGCGAGGGCTCCTGGCATAAGGAGAGTACATCTATTATGCTTATTGGATAATCTTCTTCCAAACCTTAGGCTGGTGCCGAAGGGTAGGGAAGGAAGAAAACCAATTAGCCTAAAGAAGGTGTACAGAAGGTAATAAGTAAAGACATAATAAATAGATTGGAGCGAGGCAAGGTAAGTATATGGTTACTGTCATGAATCAGGATAGTAGAAAAGGCGTTACTAGGAATACCAGTTAACCCCTTTTGAAACATTTTCATGTTTCAGTTTCACTGTGCGATATTAATTGAAAACTGTTTTCCCAATTAGAATCTAACTCCAGAGTATGTGTTTACCAGATCATTTTCTCATATCTGTATGCTATTACGGATGGTGAGTGGGAGTAAGATATTGGGAATTGGGTGATTAGATCCTCATTATATCGGAATTCGTTATAATTGGTGATATTTGAGGAAATCATCTGGTTTTTGCCGGATGGAAAATATTTGGTTTTGAATATCCGTTATTATGCACCAATTTCAAACTGATATATCTGTACGTTTATTTTATAAAGTGAGGTATAACTTTTTGATAATATGTCTGTGACATTTACCTATATCAGTTGGTGATTAGGTAAGGTGCATTCAAAAGCGGTGTAATTCTTCTTAACCATAGTACAGTTTTTCAACCTACGACGCACAGGGTTTGAGTTATTGAACTCAGGGGACTTATACAAAGAATTGTATGTTGTCCCGTGTCCATTAGGACAATGGGGTTGGTACTCGTACTATATACTGTTTACTCATAACTTCTTTAATTTTAGACAGGTATTTCATCGAAATGCAAGGTCCAGATATTGAGAAGTTATAGGTATAAGAATAAAGTAGAGAACCATTTGTTGGAAGTATCAGGATTCTTCGAGAAAGTCGAAGATGTAGATACTTGTGTTCGGTATTCGTTTATAGTAATGGTTTTGAGAACTTGCTTCTCTTTCAGATCACTCATATATGGATGCACTCCTAGATGAGTAATGCTGATTGGCCTCTTTCCATTTGGTTGATATGCACTAGAGACAGCTGCATGATTTTGAATCTGGTTTCAATTAAATTAGTGCTTTTGTTTCTATATTAGATATATATAGAATCAATTTATATCTTAACGATGTTAAGGTATAGGGAGTTGTCCGGCTGATGCTTAAAACCAGAATCCGGATAAACTCAAGGCACGTTTCAGTAATGGTTGTTTGTGGATTATCCCGAGCTTTGACGAGGGTTAACTTTCTACCATCAGGAAGATCAATATTTATATTGTTCTTGACTCACCATAGTTTTAGTAAAATGGATTTTTTCAGAAAAACAGAAGTAGGAATATGGTAGAACTGGAAGTGATTCCAGAACCACACACGATCACTGAAGATTTAATAGAACCTAAGGATTCAATTAGTTTCGACATTCCATTAGCCACTCCGCAGATTTGGTGGGTAACCTCAGGCACCCGAGAGGTACTTCGGTCTTCTCAAAGATGGTGACAGGGAGGTTCTTATTTACCCAGACTTTCCATTGCTGCTGTTATAGACTATAAGACCTGGCAGGAGGATGAGTATAGCGTCGTTCTAAACTAGCTTTGAAAGTGCACGTGTATATGACTCTGCCAGAGGGTTGTTGTAGTCAGTGAGAGCAGCGGAAGCATAGTAGGCAAGTAGCTTATGTCTATTTATAGACTAAAACAGGTATAGCGGAAATAGATCATCTATTTTTGATATGATAGTCATAGGCTTTGACTTCATTAGAATAGGAGATGGATCTGCTAAGAAGGTAGTAGAGAGTGATGTCCAGGTATTAGGATGACATGCACTTGATAGGAAGAGATATTCCTATACTACGATCGGTTATACTGTGGTTGTCACAAAGTTGTTTTCTCCACATAGGATATGGATATAATATCAGGGTTTCTAATTACTAGATCTATGGTTTTAGATCTAGATTTGGGAAGTATCATAATCTGAGTACTTTGACATTATTCTAAAGATATTTTAGAATGGACGATTCCAGGCATGGTGGTTTACCTGCAGGTGATGGAGTCACCCTCTCTAAAGGTATCTTACAGAATAAAGGGGAGAGGGATCTGCATGATTAGCATATCACTTGCTTAGGCAATTGAGTTAATCATGAAATGTCAAGTACCACACCAGATGTTGTTTTTGCACTAGCTGCAATAAGTAGATATATTAATCCAATCCCGGAGAAACGTTGGGAAGCAGTTTATGAACATAAATGGATGTTCTGGGGATATGGTAATAGCAGCCTCCTTTGGGAGACAGTTATCATTTCAGGCTTCCAAGATGGTCTGGATGACAGAGTGACTGTCAGAGTTATAGTTTTCCCTCTTTTGAGGGACAGTATATTGGACAGGTGGTCCAAGCGGATACCAAGGAAATGCATGACACATGATACTGATTAAATTCAATGGATGATACAGTCTAATAAGTTTACTGGATTTGGAGTTCATTTATGAATTGGGTCCCATCAGAAATCCAGACAAATTCTAAGACAGGTATTGCTCATTTCGGGAGATAGTTTTCTCCGCGAAGTTGAGATATAGAGAGATACAGAAAGAAACATTGGAGCGGATCCACTCACTGAGGCTATTTCTCGAATCCAATAGTTTCGCAAATAGGCTTTGCGAAACTGATTACTAGAGAAGTTAGGTGTTCGATATCACACGGGTTGTGAGTATACGACATCGCAATAATTGGCCTTAAGTGCAAGTGGGAGATTGTTGGCTATAGTGCCCTCAAGGTAATTATCGTAATCGCAGTTAGGTGATTATGATGACTGAGGGAGGACTTATACCGGTAGAACAGTCTTACTCGAGATGATAATATGCTGCTATCTGGTTTGTCTTTATCATTATGTACATGTTGATAGAGCCCATAGGATTCTTTCCCGACTACCAGCATTATGATGGCGATCATATACGTGGGAGCTGGGGGTCTATAAGCACATCCTTAAATGTCCCTAGTCGTGGGAGTATCGAGATTGGGCATCGATACTCTAGTGTAGACTAGTGTATGCTGATCGAGACCCCGATGAGGGGCGGTGGCCAGGTCTCACAAGTCATTGGTGTTAGTTTGTTCACCTAAGATAGTATACATATGCTCATTGGATTATGAGTACACTGGACGGACTCGCCGGGAACCTGCTAGTTGGTATTATACCAATTGTCAGATAGCAGTTCCCAGGTGACATGTTTACAGGTTAGTATGTCGACCTGAGATCGTCATTTGTCTCGTGTGAGTTCCCACTGTACTTTGATTACTACCCTACCATGGCTCAAAGGGGTCGTGCAAACAGGTTTTAGTTGGGTACAGTCCCGAGCCACATGGAGGCAGTAATCGGATCGTCGGGGATTCGTCTCTTCCGGTATTAGGGGTTGATGTCGCGTTGTGCACGGGTGACCATCACCAAAAATCCGTGGCCACGGTGGACGAGAATGACTGATCTAGGATCGATAGTTTCTCAGGTGGTGATGGGTTTCATGCCGACACTAAATGTCGCATTGTTAGGGGTCTGACTTTATCCACCCCTTAGACTCGATATGCGATACTCTTACACGAACAGACTGGACTGTATGGATATTGTCACTGTCAGGCTCAGTATGGGTTTAGGATAAGTTTGCACGTTGGCCTCCCTTTCGCTCAATACCTGGGTAGCCGTTACGTACAGCTAGTGCCGCTGACGTGCTTGCGGTTAAACCCACTGCCAGAGTATTGACGAGTCTTTAGAGTCCCAGACAGAGAGTTTTCATGGTTCAGGCGATATGGTGTAGATGACGTATGTTGGTACATACAGATGTCAGATTAAATATGTGCACATGCTACACAGACTTTAATCGGACGGTTGATAATACTAGCGGCTTAGGATTGAGCCGGATTATTAAATCAGGTTTTGATTTAATAATATATATATATATATATATGTATTTATATATATGTATTCTAGTATTATTGTTCACTATTCATTTTATCTCTTGGCTATTCGTATTTTTGTACGAATACACGTATATGTATTTCGATACATGTACCGGGTTGTATTCCGTATTTATACGGAATAGCTTCAAGAAGTGGACACCTCATTTGTATGATTTTTCTTTTTTGGAAATTCATTTGTTTCACAAATGAGGTGGAGGAGTGAGGTGGCATGAGCGTGGGCATGAGCATGTAGAGAAGCATGGGTCTTAATTATTTATTGGAAAATTGTGAAGAGATATTTTTGTGTGTGTGCATCATTGAGAGGGGGTAAGGGGGCAGCCACTTCTTTGAGGGGCTATGCTTCTTTTGTTTTCTTGACTTGGTTTTCTTCACTTGCTCTCTTCACTTGATCACTCATTCTCACTTAGAGAAAACACTTACCATTTTCTTGAGTTGCTCATGCCACATGTTTTCCTCACCTTCTTCATCTTCTTGAGTTGCTCTTTTGAGCATCGTGATGAGAGAAAATTATAGTGACACATTCCTATACCTCCACTCTCCATTGCTAGCAACCTTGGAGCGTCGGTTGCCTTGCTAGGCGAGACTGAAGCTTACGTCGTTTCCCTCATGTGGATCATCAAAGATGGAGGAAGACCGGCAACCAAACTCGATCAAGGAGGCACTAGGAGCTTGGGGATGATGGTTGAAGACCGAAGGACACGGATCAACTCGATATAACCATTCCTATCTCTTTTATTAGCTTGCTAGTTTAAGGTTTAGGGTAGATCCGGGCATCGGGTAATGGTAGAGCCAGTTTAGAAATTTTTTGTTCCGCATCTGGCCACGGTTTGATGGCCGGGGCTCTGCCGTAACCCAATAGTCGATAATCAAGTCCGTTTGTACCCACTGAGCCTGTAAGAGACAATCTCTGTACAGTTCGGTCTCTTCGTCGAAGAGTATCGCATACCTGGTCTAGTGGGTAGATAATGTTAGACCCCTAATAACCTGATAAGTCATCCGGTGTCAAGCTCATCACCTACCGAGAAACTACAGTTCTTCTATCAGTAAATCTCATCCACCCTGGCCAGAGATTTATAGTGATGGCCAACCGAACACAGCATGGCATCGAATCCTAATACCAGGAGAGACGAATTCCTGACAATCGCTTATTGCCTCCTGATCGCACGCCAAAAGCGTGTCGGATGTTTAAAGTTCTAAAGTTATAACCGTGATCAGGACAGTGTCGCTTCGCAGCTAGCCGGTTGAGCACGGGTCGATCCACAGGGAGATGGTTGTATTTCCGTTCTTGTCTTAGACGAGTCAATAAAGAATGAGTATATGTTTGTTCAAGTCTAACCTATGTGTTTTATTTGCAAGTATAAAGTTGTTAAGAAAAAGATACGAGATTGTAAGCTAAAGAAATCCGTACTCAAAACCTTTGAGCCGAGTCATGACCAATTGAAGCTAGAGCAATCGGCAACAACGTGGATTAGGGGATTTAAGCGCGGTATTCGTGGAATAGGGCTTATTTACCCTTGTCCTTCCGTTCTTGTCTCTTTCTTTCGCCTCCGGCCAAACCGAACGCAATCGGTCGCGGTTAGGAATCACCGTTACCTTGTTAGGGTAGGGTGCCTAACGGAGCGCTTGCGTATCGTTTGGGCGGAGTTCAATGGAAAATAACGGGAAAAGGAAATGAGCAAAGAAACGTTAACTTACAATATCGTATTGATTCTTAACAACAACAATAATTACAACCATTCACAAAAAGAACAAAAAAGAGCAAAAGAAAAGAAAAGATTACAAGTAGGTAAGGGCATGGAATTTAAGTGTCACGACCCGAAAGTACGGAACATGACCGGCACTTAAACTACGAAACGTCTCGAGGCGTACATAATTTAAGTAAGCCGAAAACCCAGAAATCCAAACCAAGAAAAGTAGTAGAGTGAAGGAAAACCAATTTAAAATCAAGTAGTTTTAATAGCATAAGCCGAGTTATGCTGTTTTTTTTAAAACATCAAAAATTTCCTGAAAATTTCGGCAGAGTCTCCTTTGTAAATACTGGCTCCCAAACGGGATACAACATGAATAGTATACGAAATTCATAAAAAGGCATCCCCAAGCGGGAGCTAGCTCTTCGTCAATTGACGGTCACAACCACACAAGCAATATAATATACAACGCCAACGGCGAGGATCAAAATTCAAAAGGAAACTCAAAAGCATAAGAAAACCACAGAAATATAACACGCGACTCTAAGGTCGAAGGAATAACATTACTGGTCTCTATCTCAAAATAAATACATGTTTGGTTGATGGAACTTCTAGATACAACAGAGTAATAATATACAAGTTATATAATGGGGGTACGATACAAGTAAACCCACCTACTAGCAAATCACCCGAACGAAACTATGCCCGCAAAGCCGTAATGAAAGCTGTACGGCAAACCTGCAAGAAACTGGGGCACAACGGGGGTGAGTTGCCAACTCGTGAATAGAAAAACATCTACGGAAAGAAATCACATAAATAACGCAACCTAGGTCAATGATCAGAATATATCCTCAAATATATGAATAGCATGCAGCCTATAACAATGGCTAGGGTAATATCTAACCCGAGTGTGATCTCATGTGCCCGTGTCAGTGCCTCAGGTAGCAATATATCATATGAATGAGGTATGAATGAATGGCACAGAATGCATGTACTGACGAAAACTGCTTTCATAAATCAGTGAGATTTCTGTATTTTAAAAGTGAGGTACCATAAATGAAATCAGCATAAAACAGTGTCCAGCATCGACACAAAACAAGTGTCTAAATATCTCGATATCTCTGTATCACAATCGCTGTACCTCAATATCTTAAATCACAATATCTAGGGCGCCGTCAATCCAGACCGGCCCCTACCATCCATCTCAAGACCACGATGGTATCCTCCGGATATCCGACGCGTCGGGTAATATCACCGGTCGGTAGTGCTCCCCTGCCGGGCTCAACGTCAACAACACATTCCTCTTTCCCTGGGGTACTATACCGGGCCCACCATGTACCCGAAACGGTTCCTCCACTCCTCGAATCGGGTCTCGAAATCCATCAGCAAACTCATGGTGGACGACTCATACATCATGGGAAAACCGCACTTTTTATTTTAAAAGAGAGAAAAGGTTTATTTATGTTTTTGCGGTTTTCCTCTAAATCCAAGAAATCTTATGAAATCCGAATCTAAGTCATCAATAGCATGTAAACAGTGAATATAGGCATGAGAATCCATAAATGCGACACAACAGTGAATAATAACATGCATGAAGTAGTAGGCAATAACTACAATGTCTAACTAGCATATAAGGCAAGTACACTAATATCATGTCTAAACTATTAGCTAACAACCTATGTCAAATGAAATAGTACTTTCTAAAGTGTTCGTGACATGGCAATTACCGATGAAGATGTGTGTGAGCCGGCAAGTAAGTGTACGTGGTACATACGCGTCATCGGTAATGGTGCTGGTGTCCTAACATCATGATATTAGTAATGCAATAAGAAATTATAATATAAGTATGCGATGCGGAGCGAACAGTAAAAATGAGCGGGAGTTGAATACTAGACGCAACTATAACTAATCTGCACTAATCTAATATAAGTCCTACAAATGGTGCCTTTTGAAATAACACAAATCATGGGGTTTTGAAAATAGGGGCTACGGTGTTTTTAAGAAAAGATACGTTTTTGAAATATCCGTAGAATCCCTTGACCCGTCTTTTAAAATACGCATGATTCGTAAGCTTTGAAATAGGTAAGAATCAAATCTAATCTAACAACTAAACTAAACTAAAGGGCTAAGCTAACAAGCTGGACTACAGGTAAGGAAACCGCCTAACATCTGAGTCGATACATATACATACCTGTATATATATTAGTCGATGATCCCGCCTCAATAATATCATATCCGATACCATATCTATAATCAGACATCCCAAGTCAAGAGTGCGGATCAATCATCAAGATATAGCTCATACGTAAATCCGTCGTACGACATCCCCAATTCTGGGTACGGGTCAATATCACATTCATCATACTATTCACCTGGTATCCTCTTTATCAAATATCATGATCGGGTACTGATCTACGTCTAGTACAATACTGATATCGCCTAAGTATGCATGCACGTGTGTAAAACACTACGTCAAGGACCCGCTACAACGTCATGTCGTATCTCAAATACGAACCCTGCTATATCACCGATCTCACGGCCTCAAATCAAATCTCATCGACTCATCATAAATCCAAAGTACTATCCTCAAATCCGTATGTGAACACACAGTCCCATACCTATGTGAACACATAACTATATATTCCCGAATAAGCACAAAAGAAAGAAGAAGGTATGCACGTATGGGTGGGTGTGTGCAAGTGTGGTGCGACCGCTACTCTAGGGTTTCGCGACACTCAATCATCCAAGAACACCAAATATCCATATTTATCATCAATAACTCAAACAATATATAAACAATATATATGTGTGTATACGTGTCCGTATACATCACCACGAACTGCGGGGGTGCTATACGCCATCCACCCGACTTCTCCCCGTAGATATAAATCTACTCACCTGGTCCTCGCTCGCCGGTGCCGACGTCGCCACGCGCTTGCTGGTCGTCTCGAAGTCCACATAGGGTACCTACATATCATAATGCACCATATCGCATTAAAATCCGACTCATGACCAAAACGACGCACGAATCCCACATAGGTCAAAACCTATGGTTGCTTTCACAAATCGACCCAAAAACCCTCGACGTCGGCGTACAAACGCCAAACCATCGAGAAAGCTCCCAACACATTCATTTGTACAATT
The DNA here is from genome assembly GCA_030015575.1 of Agapanthus africanus. Classification (NCBI taxonomy): domain Eukaryota; kingdom Viridiplantae; phylum Streptophyta; class Magnoliopsida; order Asparagales; family Amaryllidaceae; genus Agapanthus; species Agapanthus africanus. The sequence continues at coordinate 700,011,755 of CM057339.1, read as the reverse complement.
ACAAGCACCAATTATAATATAAAATATCTTAAAATTCACAAAAACCCCAATTTCACTTAAAAAGTCATTTTTCCGAAAATCTAGCAAGCACAAATCACCGTTTTAGTACAAAACTCGATGTATAAACGAATCTAGCGGCCACAATATTCACTAAATATCTTAAATAAGTCATAAAAACAATTCCCATAATTTAATCTCATTAAATTCCAAAAACCCTAAAATTCTAGTTTACAAAATACCTAAATTTTAACAATTTTATAGCAAAAATGCACAAACTACAATCTAGCTTGGATTTTCATGAACTAAAGTATTAAACTACACTTTAAAATGTTAATAATGCCATGAATACCCTAATTATATTTTTCTCATAATCAAATTCATGGTTTACAAAAATCTAGCTAGCAATATAGCTTAATTATTACAATTCCAAACTAACAATTTGCAAACTAGAAATTTGATTAGGTTTTCATTTCACAATATGAAGAACTACAATTGCAACCACAATTACATAATAAAAAACCCTAACTTGAATTTCATAAACCCTTACTAAATTTTTCCAAACATACAATTAAACCCAAATTAAAAACTAATAATGCTTGATTTAAGGTATTCAAACAACAATTTAACAAAAGGTCTTGATTTATACCTCACAAGATTAAGGATCTAGCATGCAAATCCTAGCCTCCAAAAGTAGCTTCCATGCTCCTAGATCCATGCTAGATAGGCAAGAAATAATGGGTAGGAGTTGGATTTGGGATTAGTGATGTTTTTATGTGGATTTACAAGCAATTTTGGAGGATTTTTGATGTGAAGAAAGTGAGGATTCAAGAGAGGGGAGGGCTGTTCAGATTCGGCCAGGAAATATGAGGGATTTAGAGTGGTTGGTGTGTGTGAAGTCAAGGAGAGAGAAGGAACCCAAGTCAACACAAGACCATGCTTCAATTTTCTATTATTTCCTTTTCTTTCCTTTTCTTTTCTTTAATCAAAAGAAGTGGGGAAAAGTTTGGGAGGGCTGCTGATTTCAGTAGAAAATAGGAGTAGAAATGAGGGTGTGTGAGGGAAAAAAAAAGATAAATACTATACCCCAATTTCCCTTTACACTAATTTCACCGAAAAAGCCTTTTTCTTCGATAATTTATAAACCGTTTTGGCAAACGTTTTCATTTCAAAAACCACATGATTAAATTTTATTTAAAGTTTTATGATGCACAAAATTTGTTTCAACTCATTCCAATTTGTATTTTTTCCTAATTAAATGTATTAGTGACGGCTTAAAATAATAATAAAATAATTTTTTTCAGAAAATTTGAAATTTCACCAGTGGCTCAATAAACATCAAATACTAGCAATTACATAGCTAGAATATGTATATTTAATTTTTATAATACGATATTTGTATTTTGACTTTTTACAGAAAACCCCCTTATTTTACCGTTTTTTTTTCGAAATTTCACCGAAACGATTTTCAAAACGTTACATTAAGTGCATGAAAGTAAAGCAAGGAAATAAAAAGCAAGAAATAAATAAGCAAGAAAGAAAACTAGAAACTAGAACTCAAGACAAGCATGGGATCAATAGCCAACCCTTAAACTTGCAAGCTCAATAAAGAGGTTGCAAGATCAAGAGAAGGGTAAAGAACTCATGTGAAATGAATCACTAATTCCATAAGAAGATACAACCCTTAAGATCAATAACAAATCCTTAAACTTTCAAGCTCAATGAAGAGGTTGAAAGATCAAGAGAAAGCAAGAATTTCAAGGGGAAACTAAACAAAAGAGAATGATACAAAAACCCTCATCTTCATTGATCTTCCACTCAAAAAGCTCTCACTACAATCTTCATGGAGGAAAGATGAAGAAGAAGAAGAAGAAGAAGAAGAACTAAAACTAGCAAAAAGAGGCTAAAGAACTTAACACCTTACAATGGTTCAGATCTGGGGTATTTATAGGCGGGGAAATGGAAACCTAGGGCAACATTCTGACCTTACATAGAATTACAAATATGCCCCTAAAAGATGACACACTGAAGAGACAGTACGGCTGCGGTTCCGCGGCCAATACCCCCTATTGGCCGCGGAACCGCGGCCGTATGGTGGATTTGGGTGGTCGGGTTTTGTGGGTTTTCCTGTTTACATGTTTCCTCGTGTTTGAAAACTTTACACTGCACAAAGTCTTTCAGAATATCTTCAGATTTCTTAGTCCAAGATTGCTTTATTTTCTTTACTTTTGACTTCTATCTCCCTCGAGCTCCGTGCACCCATTGATTCTTGTGCAGCCCCCCTCGTGCTCTGTGCTTGTCCGAGACACGAATGACCACTGTCATATGTCTTGTCTCTGGAACTGGTACTCGGCACTGGACGGATATGGATGACCGGAACCCGGCTTTTATCTGCTGTGACAGATGTTCTGTATTTGGTGTAACTGCGGAGATTTTATCTTAATTTGCAATATTTGTACTAGAAACCTGTAATCTGTAAATATGTAACAAACACGGATTAAAAGCACCTACCTATAAACACACGAGCATAAGATTGGGCGGTATAAAATGCAATATTCTGTTATGAACAAATACCCTCAAACTTAACTTTTGCTCGTCCCGAGCAAAACCAATTATTCACAAAAATAAAATCCTAACCGCACTTTCGCAGGGAACGCGATTGCACTGAGCGCGTGCAACAAGCCGTTAAACCTCTAGGTGTCCCTAGTAGGAGGAGTGTTGTCTCCTGAGGGTTTTCAGCGGATTACACCCATAAAATCCCGTCAAGATAGTGTCATAAGTTAATGTCGATTCTACTCCTACAGTTTAGTATTTATGTTAGAAATTCTATCATCCTAAGTTAGAAATATCCAACCCTAATGCTTCACACCTCCTATCTATTTAACCTTGGATCTCCTGAGTTTTCCTTCTAAAGTACGGCCTCAAATCAGGGATTTTTATCAACTTTACAGAAAACAAAAGTCTTATTCTTTATCCAAAAAATCGATTGCATACCCCTACGTGTGTGTATTTGCACCCCTACACTCAAGAATTCAATTCAAGCTATAATACCCTTGCCCTAATACCTAATACTACTTCTTTTCATTAAGGATGGACGGATTTGCTCACACACCTTTCATGCGACTATTAATGCTTCTTGAGGCACTAACGACCGATTACTGAATATGTGAACTTTAAAGCGTAAATAGCAGTTTCCAGGTCTTGACTTTATTCTATTTTTTCTTTTTCTTTTTCTTTTTCAAGACCGGATATATTTTTCAATATGCTCTTTTGGTGTTTAGCTTTAAATACCGTTTTTTCTTTCATGCTAGGTTTTCAGGCAAGAGTATTTCTAGGTATCCTCTACTATCCCAAGTTTCAAGGTGCGTGTAAGTGCAGTTTGTAGGGTATATACTTTCTAAATTTGAACTCAAGAAAAGAAATTATTTTTCAGATTTATCCTCCAGTAAAGCTTCAATACTTTCCCTTCATCTTGACTTAACTCAAGAACTGAACTCAAAAAACTGTAAGGACGCATACATACCAAAGTTAGACAGAATGAGGGTTATTTTAAGAATTTTCAATTCCTAAGTTTAGAATTTAGTTATTTCTAACATATCAACTAAAATTTAAGAAAAAATCTAAGTTACCCTATTAGCTAACTTGACGACAAAGTTTTTATATTTTTTGAAATTTTTTCAATTTTTGTGGGTTTTTAATAAGGTATGCAAATGCAAAATATACAAATGAATGCGAAGGAAGAAAGCTTACCGAGCACACCCCCAAACTTAAACTTGACAGTGCCCTCACTGTCAGGCTACACCAAGAGGGTCAAAATTGTCGGCGCTCCCTAGAAACAAATTATATACAAAACAAAAAGGAAAACAAAAAATATATACAAAAAAAAGAGTCCCCCCAAACTTAAGTAAAACAATGTTTCCATTGTTTAAGCACTGAAGTTCAGGATTAGGGGGGAAAGAGAATAGTATCAAGCTATACAAGGCCTTACAAAGGCCAAAAGTTAACACCAACCATTCAAAAATTCTATCTCTGTAAGATGCGGGTTGGTGAAAGAAGGTGAAGAGGAAAGAAATGGAGAATACATGAGACCGTATAGAGATAGAAGCGGGATACGGTCTCGGTATATGAGAAGAAGAATGGCGGAAGGGAGAAGGAAGTGGAATACGAACTTGAGGGTGGAAATGGAGTGAATAGATTATCACAATTTGTGATGACTGATGTGTAAGAAGCGTTTGTGCTAATCTATTAACCCATTGAGAAATGGGGTCAAATCCCTCAAGATTCGTGAGAAACCATGGGTACGCCGAACTCGGTAAACCAGACATATGAAATGAAAGTGATACGGTTTCTTGCAAGGTCGGAACGATGGAGAAGATGGAGGTAGGTGATTGAGAAAGGTTATCGATTAAAAGTTCAGGAGGGTGTACACAGTCAATGAAAGGAACGAGATGAATTGGAAAATCCGACTCATCAATTAAAACTGGTTCATCCTAAAAAATATCCTCAAAAGTTTCCTCAAAATTCAGCTTATCCATGCAAATTTCATCAAAATCAAGACGCATATGGGGTTCGGGAAAAACAGTTAATGACTAGGGATGATGAATTGGAGAGAAAAACTCTGCCAAATCTATGGGTTCATCATCCAAAATATTCCCAGCGTCAATATCCTCAATCAAGTGAAAATCAAAATTCTCAGACACCTCATCAAAAGCATGGATTTCAATCGATTCTGGTTCTAAGATAGAGGTGTAGAGGTCAAAAGGATTGGGTGTGGTTTCACTTGGCAAGGTCCCTTCACAATCGGGTAAATCAAACACTGCAAAGTCGCACAACTCATCAAACATTCTATCTTTAATTGATAATTCAGTTGGGACACTTGATAGACTTTCAACACAGGAGTTGTGGGATTCAATTTGAAACGGGTAGGTTTGATTTGGAAGGGGGTACAGCTCACTCTCTCCACTCAAATTCTCAATCTGTCCAACCGCCTCATCATACATTGGAAAATTAGGAGCTAGTTGAAAACTAGCTGCCAGATCACTAGGTTGTATGAGGGAGGCCATTGACGCATTCAAATCCATCATCTGTTGGTACGACGCTACCCTAAAGTCTTCCAAAGACTGTTCCAGACTAGACAAGGGTTGTGAAGGGGTTTCAGTAAAAGATTCAAAGTTGTTTGGATACTGAAAACTCCCAAATGGCGGTTCAGAAGCAATGTCTAGGGAAGGCGCAAAAGTTGGGTAGGACTGGTAGGAATTGAATGGCTGGACAGGTGTAGGATCAACATTTGGATACGAAGGTGAATGGAATTGTTGATCCCAAGAAGTTGAAGTGGTGAAAGGAGTGAAAGATCGGCGACAGGATTGTTCAATATGTTCAGTGACGGACAAAGGACGACTTGCAAAAGGGGTATCAACATAAGAGGGTGGGGGAGGTTGAAAAGGTTGATATAAAGTGGATTGCGGAGGGCAAGTGTTTGTCCTAGACGCGTCTATCCGATCTTTCAAAGAGATTTTGGGCATGGAGGGATCGTTCGACGTTCGGCCAAAGCAAGAACCGTAAGAAGTAATGTCTGGTTGTGGGTACCAAAGTTCGGCAAGAGTTTTACGAGGTGGGGTACCCATGATATGAAGAGAGAAAAGGAGGGGAAAAAGAATGTGGTTTTTTTTGTTTCTAACAAAAGAATGAAATATACATACAAAAAGAATCTGGACAAAAACAATCACGACACAAAAATACCACACACCTAATCGTTCTAGGGTTCACCTAGGTCAACTAGACCTGCTCCAGAACTTGATTGTCGAAGTAAAACTGTGTCGAGAAACGGGCTCAAGATACACTGATCACGAGGCCAGGTAAGTGTAGAGATAAGGGGAGGTTTTCCAACGCTTTCGCGAAGTTCCTTAATTAAATAACCCTTTCTCTTTTGGCGGTTTCGTCGTTAACACTTTCCTAGACACCCCGTAAACAATGTACCGTTAAGCGAGGTTCTAAACACGGTTAACTTCTCCTAGTGAGCGCGAAGTCCTTAAGGATTAAAGTCTAGTTTCTTTTAAATTTTGTGCGGGTAAACGTTATGCTCAAGTTCGTGATTTGTGGGCTACGGAAAAGGTGATGAAATCGTTTACCGTATGTTGTGGGGTTCGCTTGCCCTTAAGTCCGTATTAATGTATGCAACACGCAATTCAATAAAAATTCTATAAAGAATCAAACAATCGTTTTTTTTATATTAAGCACTGCACTGCAAAAAATACGGGTTAGTCAATTTTTAGCGTTTGCTAGCGAACTTGCAAAGAATCCTCCAAAGAATAGTATATTGGATGCGTCGGATTTGAGAAGAAGGTGTTAGTAAAGTACGTACCGTTAAGTTTTTGGGTTAGGAAACCCCGTTGAATCAAATCCGGTAAGTTTGAAATGTTCGCTTGCGCGGGTCAAACTACCCGAATCTTTGGCACTGTACTTTGCAATCACCTTAGCCTTGAACGTACACTTTGCTCCCCACAATCACAGTTCGCAAATCCGCAAAAATCTGCAGACTTGCTCACAAAAATTATCAAAAAAAACAAAAAGATTTTTTTTATTTATAAATATATACAAAAAGAATATTAACCCGAATAACAAGAAAGAAAATACGCTACCGTCTCCCCGGCAACGGCGCCATTTGATCGCACGCCAAAAGCGTGTCAGATGTTCAAAGTTCTAAAGTTATAACCGCGATCAGGACGGTGTCGCTTCGCAGCTAGCCGGTTGAGCACGGGTCGATCCACAGGGAGATGGTTGTATTTCCGTTCTTGTCTTAGACGAGTCAATAAAGAATGAGTATATGTTTGTTCAAGTCTAACCTATGTGTTTTATTTGCAAGTATAAAGTTGTTAAGAAAAAGATACGAGATTGTAAGCTAAAGAAATCCGTACTCAAAACCTTTGAGCCGAGTCTTGACCAATTGAAGCTAGAGCAATCGGCAACAACGTGGATTAGGGGATTTAAGCGCGGTATTCGTGGAATATGGCTTATTTACCCTTGTCCTTCCGTTCTTGTCTCTTGCTTTCGCCTCCGGCCAAACCGAACGCAATCGGTCGCGGTTAGGAATCACCGTTACCTTGTTAGGGTAGGGTGCCTAACGGAGCGCTTGCGTATCGTTTGGGCGGAATTCAATGGAAAATAACGGGAAAAGGAAATGAGCAAAGAAACGTTAACTTACAATATCGTATTGATTCTTAACAACAACAATAATTACAACCATTCACAAAAATAACAAAAAAGAGCAAAAGAAAAGAAAAGATTACAAGTAGGTAAGGGCATGGAATTTAAGTGCATGAAAGTAAAGTAAGGAAATAAAAAGCAAGAAATAAATAAGCAAGAAAGAAAACTAGAAACTAGAACTCAAGACAAGCATGAGATCAATAGCTAACCCTTAAACTTGCAAGCTCAATAAAGAGGTTGCAAGATCAAGAGAAGGGTAAAGAACTCATGTGAAATGAAGCACTAATTCCATAAGAAGATACAACCCTTGAGATCAATAACAAACCCTTAAACTTTCAAGCTCAATGAAGAGGTTGAAAGATCAAGAGAAAGCAAGAATCTCAAGGGGAAACTAAACAAAAGAGAATGATACAAAAACCCTCATCTTCATTGATCTTCCACTCAAAAAGCTCTCACTACAATCTTCATGGAGGAAAGATGAAGAAGAAGAAGAAGAAGAACTAAAACTAGCAAAAAGAGGCTAAAGAACTTAACACCTTACAATGGTTCAGATCTGGGGTATTTATAGGCGGGGAAATGGAAACCTAGGGCAACATTCTGACCTTACATAGAATTACAAATATGCTCCTAAAAGATGACACGCTGAAGACACAGTACGGCCGCGGTTCCGCGGCCAATACCCCCTATTGGCCGCGGAACCGCGGCCGTATGGTGGATTTGGGTGGTCAGGTTTTGTGGGTTTTCCTGTTTACATGTTTCCTCGTGTTTGAAAACTTTACACTGCACAAAGTCTTCCAGAATATCTTCAGATTTTTTAGTCCAAGATTGCTTTATTTTCTTTACTTTTGACTTCTATCTCCCTCGAGCTCCGCGCACCCATTGATTCTTGTGCAGCCCCCTCGTGCTCTGTGCTTGTCCGAGACACGAATGACCACTGTCATATGTTTTGTCTCTGGAACTGGTACTCGGCACTGGACGGATATGGATGACCGAAACCCGGCTTTTATCTGCTGTGACAGATGTTCTGTATTTGGTGTAACTGTGGAGATTTTATCTTAATTTGCAATATTTGTACTAGAAACCTGTAATCTGTAAATATGTAACAAACACGGATTAAAAGCACCTACCTATAAACACACGAGCATAAGATTGGGCGGTATAAAATGCAATATTCTGTTATGTACACCTCCATGTGGCTCGTGACCGTACCCAACTAAAACCTGTTTGCACGACTTCTTTGAGCCGTGGTAGGGTAGTAATCAAAGTACAATAGGAAATCACATGAGACAAATGACGATCTCAGGTCTAAAGACTATCCTATACTCATTTCACCCAAGAATTGCTATCCGACGATAGGTATAATACCATCTAGAAGTTCTCGGTGAGTCCATTCGGTGTACTTACCTCCATGAGCACCCGTATACAATCTTAGGTGCCAAAACACCAATGGCTTGTGAGACTGGTCACCGCCCTTTTCGGGGTCTAGAAAGTATACATTAGTTTAATCTAGAATATCGATGCCCAGTCTCGATACTCCCATGACTAGAAACATTTAAGGATGTGCTTATGGACTACCCAACTCCCACGTATATGATTGCCATCAATACTGGTAGTCAAGCAAGAATTCTATGGGATTTATCATTATATATTAGCGGCACATAATAGCAAGTAATGTAAGTCTACGGTAGAGCCCCGGCCGTCAAACTGACGCCAAATGCGGAACAAAAACTTTTATAACTGGCGCTATCGTATACTAAAAACCCGGATCTGCCATTAACGCTAAACTAACAATCTACAAAGAGGGAAAAAGGTTATACCGAACGATCCAAGTCCTTCGTTCTTTAACCATCATCCCACGCTCCGTTGCGGCTGCTCCGATCTCGTCGATCTCCGATCTCGTCGTCCAAGTGGCACCACATCATCGGATCTTTAAACGGGCTCCCGCCTCTGACTCGAGGCAACTCGGTCGTCAAGTTTGCTAAAAGAGACTACCAAGATTGATGTAGAGAATGAGTGGAATACTTTGTCTCGCTTCGTCCAAAACCATGGACGAACGGTTAATGAAGTTGCCGTGGGAATCGGGTGATGGAATGAAATGAGCTGTGAAATTCCATACACCCCAAAATCTATCATATCTTTTTAGCAAATGAAACATCAAGTGAGTTAGTGAGAGAGAGGAGGGGCCGGCCATATATATATGGAGAGGGAGGTGATCGTAGGAGCAAAGAGGGTGACCACAAGGATAAATATCATGAACAAATATCCTAAGGTTAAACAAGAAACATTAATGTTAAAGCATGAGTCATTAAAACCTAGTCATCATATAATAAATGCAAAAATGAGTCACCCGCCACCTTATCACCCTAGTCACCAATTCTAGAACCTTCTAGAAGCATGACTCACCCTCATCCAAGAAAAGATAAATCCGTCTTTAACCGAATGTTAAAAGACGGCTGATAGAAAACTGGAAACTGGCAACTTCCAAAAGTGATCCCGAAACGAATTTCAGGATAACCCCGTAACTGTATAAATATACCCGCATTTATATTACGACCGAATACAAATGCAACTGAGACAAAGATATTATATCTACTCTGTATAATACATGGATCCGGCTTAAACCAAAGCCCACCAGTATTATCTGCCCGAAAAATAACACGTGCGTAAACGCACGTGCATTTTCCGAACCCTGCCATAAAACCATACGGCCTCTACAACGTTTCGCCCGAACTTGGGAAACTGTCTGTGGGGGACTCTAATGACTCGTCAGTACCCTGGCAGTGGGTTTAACCACAAACCGTCAGCGGCACTAGCTATGCGTAACGGCTGCCCATGGACTACCCTCAAGGGAGGCTGATGAGCGAACTCATCCAGAAACCCTACTGAACCTAACAGTGACAATGTATATACAGTCCGGTCCGTTCGTCTATGAGTATCGCATATCCGGCCTAGGGGGCTAGTAACGTCAGACCCGCAATAGCTGTATAAGTCGTGTCGGAGACAAGCCCTGAACACCCTGAGATACTACTGGAGTACCTACCAGTAAATCTCACCTGCCTTGGCCAAGGACTTGGTGTAATGGCTTTCCTAGACACAGCGCGACCTCTACCCCCAATACCGGGAGAGACAAATCCCCTGCCGATCCGCTCACGTGCCTCCATGTGGCTCGGGACTGTACCCAAAAACTACCTGTTTGCACGACTCCTTTGAGCCGTGGTAGGGTAGAAATCAAAGCACAGTGGGAACTCCCACGAGACAAATGACGACCTCAGGTCGATGAACTAACCTGTACACATGTCACCAGGGAACTACTATCTAACGATATGTATAATACCAACTAGCAGATTCCCGGCGAGTCCTGTCCGGTGTACTCATAACCCAATGAGCACCTGTATACATCTTAGGTGATCCAACTGACACCAGTGGCTTGTGAGACCGGCCACCGCCCCTCGTCGGGGTCTCGACTGTATACACTAGTCTACTCCGGAGTATCGATGCCCTGTCTCGAAACTCCCACGACTAGGGACCACTATTAAGGATATGCTTATAGACCACCCAACTCTCACTTATATGATCGCCCTCATACTGTTGGTATTCAAGCAAGATCCTAAGGGCTCTATCAAAGTGTAATCGTGATCAGTCACCTGAACCTATACACGACTGATAAAGGCAAACCAGATAGCATACTATCATCTCGAGTAAGACTGTCCTACCGGTATAGGTCCTCCGCAATCATTGCAATCACGTACCTGCGATCCAATAATTGACTTTGAGGGCTCTATATCCAACAATCTCCCACTTGCACTCAAGGCTAATTATTGCGATGTTGCGTACTCACAGCCCGTGTGAAACCAACACCCAACTCCTCTACTAATCAGTTTCACAAAGCCCGTTTGTAAAACTATTGTGTTCGAGAAATAGCCTCAGTGAGTGGATCCGTCAGGATGTTTCTTTCTATGTCTCTCATAATCTCAAGTTCGCGGAGAAAGCCATCTCCCGAATTGAGTAATACCTGTCTTAGAATATGTCTGGATATCTGATGGGACCTAGTTCATAAATGAACTCCATATCCAAACTTCTTAGACTGTATCAATCACTGAAACTAATCAGTGCCCCGCACCTTGCCTCCCACAGTATCCTCTTGGACCACCTATCCATAATACTGTCCCTCTTCGTCAGAGGGAAAACTATAACTTTGACAATCACTCTGTCATCCATGTCACCTTTGAAGCCTGGAATGATGACCGTCTCCCGAAGAAGGCTGCCGTCATCAAATCCGTAGAACATTCACTTATGTTCTAAAACTGCTTCCTTATGTTTCTCCAGGATTGGATTAATACAAACTTATTGCATCTAGTGCAAAAACAACATCTGGTGTGGTACTTGACATTTCACGATTGACTCAATTGCCTAAGCAAGTGATATGCCAATCATGCACATCCCTCTCCCCTTTAGTCTGTAAGACACCTTTAGAGAGGGTGACTCCATTACCTGCAGGTACACCACCATGCCAGGAGTCCTCTATTCTAAAAACCATTAAAATACTGTCAAAGTACCCACATTGGGAAACTACCCAAATCCAGATCTAAAACCATAGATCTAGAAACCAGAATGTCAAATATTATATCCATATCCTGTCTGGAGAAACAACTCTGTGACGACCACAGTACAACCGGTCGTAGTATAGGAATTTTACTTCCTACTCTATGTATGTCATCCAAATACTAGGAATTCACACCCTACTACCTTCTTAACAGATCCATCCCCTATTCTGATGAAGTCAAACCCATGACTGTCATATCAAAATTAGATGATCAATCTCCGCTATAACTGCTCTAGTCTATAAATAGACATAAGCTACTTGCCCACTATGCTTCCGCTGTTCTCACTGACTACAACAACCCTCCTACCGGGTCTCATAGCCTGGAACAACAGTAGTGTCAAGTCTGGGTAGATAAGAACCTCCCTGTCACCGTCCTTGAGGCTACCGAAGTACCTCTCGGGTGTTTGAGGTTACCCACCAAATCTGCGGAGTGGTTAATGGAATGTCAAACCTGATTGAATCTATTGATCTTATTAAATTTTGCGTAACCGTTTGCGGTTCTGGAATCACTTCCAGTTCTACCATACTCCCACTACTGTTTTCTGAAAAAATCCATTTTACTAAAACTGTGGCGAGTCAAGAACAATATCACATTGATCTTCCAGATGGTAGAAAGTCAACCCTCATCATAACCTGGGCCAACCCACAAACTGCCATTACAGAAACGTGTCCTGAGTTATCCAGAGTCTGGTTTTAAGCATAAGCCGGACAACTCACCTATATCCAATATAGAATCTTTGGCACTTATTTAATTGGAACCAGATTCTTATCATGCAGCTGTCTCCAGTGCAAATCAACTTTAATGGAGAGAGGCTAACCAACATTACTCAACTTAGGAATCCATCCAATTATGAGTAACCTGAAAGAGAAACAAGTTTCTCAAAACTTTTACTATCATCCGAATACCAATCACAAGTATCCACATCTTCGATCTCTTTGAAGAATCCCGATACTTTCGACATCTGGTTCTCTACTTTATTCTTATACCCATAACTTCTCAAAACTTAGACCTTGTATTTCTACGAAACACTTGTTTAAAAACTAGAAAAGTCATAAGTAAATAGAACATAGTACGAGGACCTACCCCTTTGTCCTGATGGACACTGGACAACATACAATACTCTGTATAAGTCCGCTGAGTTGAATAACTCAAAACCTGTGCGTCATAGGTTGAAAACTGTACCCAGGCGATTTCCTCAAATATCACCAATTACAACGAATTCCGATATAATGAGGATGATCACCTAATTCCCAATAACTTCCTCCCACTCATCATCTGTAAAACCATACAGATATGAGAATGAAACCTGGTGAATACACACCCTGGAGTAAGTATCTAATCGGGAGAACAGTTTTCCATTAACAATGCACTGAAACATGAAAATGTTTCGTAGGGGTATCCTGGTATTCTTAGTAATGCCTCTTCCATAATCCAATTCCTATATTTCTTTGCCATCTCTCCAAATCCCTTTATTTGTCTTTAGTCGTTACCTTCTGTACACCATCGTTAGGCTAAATGGTTTTCTTCCTTCCCTACCCTTCGGCACCAGCCTATGATTTGGAAGAAGACTATCCAGTAAGCATAATAGGTGTACCCTCCTAAACCAAGGAGTACTCATAACTGAGAGAAGGTGATGATAAAAGACAACTGAATAATACCCTATTCTTTTAAAGGTGAAATAGGAGTGGCGATGAAGTACTCGGTTTGGTCATGAATGATAACAGTCGCAACTTACTTTTCCCTCTTTCTAATCCCTTTATTTTGTCTTTACATATTACCTTCTGTACACCCTACTTAGGCTAATTGGTTTTCTTCATTCCCTACCTTTCGGCACCTGCCTATGGTTTGGAATAAGACTATCCAATAAGCGTAATAGGTGTACTCTCCTAAACCAAGGAGCCCTCGCAACCTGAGAGAAGGTGATAATAAAAGACAACTGAATAAACCAATTCTATTTCTCCTGAACCTTGATCCATCCTCGAAGGAGTCCCTTCGAGTTCGTATATAACTATACGATGGATCTATCCAATGGAAGTGGATGTCCGTAGTAATACGGGTGTTCTGAGAAATGCAAAGGGTAAAAGAAGGAGTGGCAATGACTTATGCAACATAGACAATCCAAAAGCCAGTATTTTAAGAAGGTTCGGTCAACTTGGTCCCTGAGTCATAGTCTAGGGTCGGTCAAAGGTCGCTGCCAAAGAGAGAGAGAAAAGAAACACACTAACCTAGATTAGAATGGTTATCACTTTATCTAATCCGGAAACCTCCCACTGTACTGACAAATTCTCCTCCAAACCTGAAAGAAGAATCAATCGGGATCACCCGAAGAGTAAACCAACTCATCAGTGGGAATCGGGATCCAACTCTCATCGCATGATAACGTGACGGAATCCACTCGCGTTATCACACTCCAGAAGGTATGAGCATGCCTGGCAAGTTTCAGTTTCTTTAGAAACTCCCGATATGATTGTTACCCCATGCTCTTATGATCGTGACTAAGGGCCAACCCATCATAAGTCACATGTCAAGTTCTTCCCATCATTATCTTGTTAATTTGAACCCACCCGTACTCGCCCTTGACTAAGGGCCAACAAGGCTGTACGACTGTCCCAAACCAACGCATCTATCTATGCAACATATGAACACCCCAGCAGCTACCAATCACTAAGTCCTAGCTAAGGGCCAGACCAACATAGCTCGAATACTACTGACCATTCATATGAAATGATGGAGGGCTACGGCTGGTTTTTGGCGAAAAACCTTTAACGTAATGAACTTGATCTCGTTGAAGGAACCTGATAGCTTTTTATAAAAGTATAGTGGCGAAAACCTTTGCTAAAGAGGTCACTCCCGGTGAAGGGATCTCGGCTCTTTCCTCGTGGAATGAGGTGCAGGATATTCCACTGAATACCGCGATGCAAAGCAACATGTAATCGACTATAGTGAAGTTATTACCCTGACGCAAAATTCTGCCCAAGGGGTCAGTCCCGGTGAAGGGATATCGGCCCTTGCCCCGTCGAATGAGGTGCAGGATATTCCAACCGAATACCACTGTGCAAAACAAAAGGAAACATCTTTGTAATAACACTTTTTAAATTGTTCCAACAACATCCAAACAGGTTTGTTTTACTTTGCATTGATCAGAATCAACGCAGTCCCATCAATCAATCACACCAGAATAGAACGAAAATTAAATGTACGTATATGCCATCCGCATTCGTCACTGGGTCCCATCATCACCCGTTAGGTTACTTAACGAACGACAGAGCGGGGACTGGACTAGCGCGGGTGTAAAACATATACAACATCTAATAGTATATAAACCAATATACAATAATCGCTCTAGGCGTGATAATATGCAACATTACAGGAAAATAATAAGCATCACAGAACAATACAGATAATCTGGGATCCCCGAGTTTCACAGAGCCGCTGCTGAAACCCGACGTTCCCCTGTCGTGTGGATAGCCTGTGCAATGAAACCTAGACCCCTACGGGTGCGGCAAGTTATCCGCCAAAACCTGAAGCGAGGTAGCCCCTTACAGCAAAGTGAATGGACCACCCAACACTTCACGGAATCCGGTAATCTTGGGCACCCCTCCTTGGGTCAACCTGTACCCCCTACGAGTGCGGCGAATAGTCTGCCAATTCTAGAGTGGGGCCCCTCTGCCTTTCAAAGCCATGAGATGCGGACCCGTTGCCCCTCAGAACCCGGCTATCCGTGCACTCCGTCGCGGGGTAAAACCTAGTACAGAAATGAAAAATATGTACAACGGGTACATCGACCGCAACCTGGTCGTGCCCCAAAAGAATATTATACAACAGGCAGTGACGGCAGTCCACATGTTGGACGCTCGTCCCGCAATATCAAATGTACAAATAAACTCAAACTGCACTATCATTGCACACTGCTATCCACCACGACAAATCCGCAACATCACAGCACAACACAAAATATCAACGCGAATGTCACGTTCGCAAACCCGTCTAAAAGAACTATAGCAATCAGACGCAGTTTACCGATCAAATGACATTCACGGTCGGAGATATAATGTAAGCACTGTAAACTAACACATTTAAATTTCGATCGACTAAATTTCCCGAAGTGGGCCCAACGCAAATCTGCTGTACAGAAAAAAAAAACACTGGGCCCAAAAAAACAGTTCCAGAAACCACAATTTCCAACATAGAATCCACTGTAGAAAATTGAGTGAGTGATCTCACTTTCCTGCGGCGGATCCGCGGCCAAACCCTAGCTTGGGCCGCGGATCCGCGGCGGAATAGAGGAATCACTTCCTCGAATTTCTACAGTATTCCTAAAAAACCCTGCTTGATTTTCTGGTATGGTCAAAATGACATTTGGACCAGTTTGAAAATTAACAGAAACTTTAATACTAGAAATTGCGATTTTCGAAAAATCCGTTCGATCGATCTTTTAAACGTGTTAGCACAAGTTAGTAAAGCTTAATGGCGTGGCTCTGATACCATGTAAGTCTACGGTAGCGCCCCGGCCGTCAAACTGACGCCAAATGCGGAACAAAAACTTTTATAACTGGCGCTATCGTATACTAAAAACCCGGATCTGCCATTAACGCTAAACTAACAATCTACAAAGAGGGAAAAAGGTTATACCGAACGATCCGAGTCCTTCGTTCTTTAACCATCATCCCACGCTCCGTTGCGGCTGCTCCGATCTTGTCGTCCAAGTGGCACCACATCATCGGATCTTTAAACGGGCTCCCGCCTCTGACTCGAGGCAACTCGGTCGTCAAGTTTGCTAAAAGAGACGACCAAGATTGATGTAGAGAATGAGTGGAATACTTTGTCTCGCTTCGTCCAAAACCATGGACGAACGGTTAATGAAGTTGCCGTGGGAATCGGGTGATGGAATGAAATGAGCTGTGAAATTCCATACACCCCAAAATCTATCATATCTTTTTAGCAAATGAAACATCAAGTGAGTTAGTGAGAGAGAGGAGGGGCCGAACATATATATATGGAGAGGGAGGTGATCGTAGGAGCAAAGAGGGTGACCACAAGGATAAATATCATGAACAAATATCCTAAGGTTAAACAAGAAACATTAATGTTAAAGCATGAGTCATTAAAACCTAGTCATCATATAATAAATGCAAAAATGAGTCACCCGCCACCTCATCACCCTAGTCACCAATTCTAGAACCTTCTAGAAGCATGACTCACCCTCATCCAAGAAAAGATAAATCCGTCTTTAACCGAATGTTAAAAGACGGCTGATAGAAAACTGGAAACTGGCAACTTCCAAAAGTAATCCCGAAACGAATTTCAGGATAACCCCGTAACTGTATAAATATACCCGCATTTGTATTACGACCGAATACAAATGCAACTGAGACAAAGATATTATATCTACTCTGTATAATACATAGATCCGGCTTAAACCAAAGCCCACCAGTATTATCTGCCCGAAAAATAACACGTGCGTAAACGCACGTGCATTTTCCGAACCCTGCCATAAAACCATACGGCCTCTACAACGTTTCGCCCGAACTTGGGAAACTGTCTGTAGGGGACTCTAATGACTCGTCAGTACCCTGGCAGTGGGTTTAACCACAAACCGTCAGCGGCACTAGCTATGCGTAACTGCCCATGGACTGACCTCAAGGGAGGCTGATGAGCGAACTCATCTAGAAACCCTACTGAGCCTAACAGTGACAATGTATATACAGTCCGGTCCGTTCATCTATGAGTATCGCATATCCGGCCTAGGGGGCTAGTAACGTCAGACCCCCAATAGCTGTATAAGTCGTGTCGGAGACAAGCCCTGAACACCCTGAGATACTACTGGAGTACCTACCAGTAAATCTCACCTGCCTTGGCCAAGGACTTGGTGTAATGGCTTTCCTAGACACAGCGCGACCTCTACCCCCAATACCGGGAGAGACGAATCCCCTGCCGATCCGCTCACGTGCCTCCATGTGGCTCGGGACTGTACCCAAAAACTACCTGTTTGCACGACTCCTTTGTGCCGTGGTAGGGTAGAAATCAAAGCACAGTGGGAACTCACACGAGACAAAGGACGACCTCAGGTCGATGAACTAACCTGTACACATGTCACCAGGGAACTGCTATCTGACGATATGTATAATACCAACTAGCAGATTCCCGGCGAGTCCTGTCCGGTGTACTCATAACCTAATGTGCACCTGTATACATCTTAGGTGATCCAACTGACACCAGTGGCTTGTGAGACCGGCCACCGCCCCTCGTCGGGGTCTCGACTGTATACACTAGTCTACTCCGGAGTATCGATGCCCTGTCTCGAAACTCCCACGACTAGGGACCACTATTAAGGATATGCTTATAGACCACCCAACTCTCACTTATATGATCGCCCTCATACTGTTGGTAGTCAAGCAAGATCCTAAGGGCTCTATCAAAGTGTAATCGTGATCAGTCACCTGAACCTATACACGACTGATAAAGGCAAACCAGATAGCATACTATCATCTCGAGTAAGACTGTCCTACCGGTATAGGTCCTCCGCAATCATTGCAATCACGTACCTGCGATCCAATAATTGACTTTGAGGGCACTATATCCAACAAGTAAAACGTATAGCATAATGATAAAGACAAACCAGATAGCACATTATCATCTCGAGTAAGGCTGTTCTACCCGTATTGGTCCTCCCTCAATTACCATAATTGCCTACCTGCAATTACAATAATTTCCTTGAGGGCACTATATCCAACATCAAGGACCAAGTATGGGGTCTATAACTGGTGGAAGCATTATTTTCACTTCCGTTGATATGTATCATTCTCATGGTGAAGACTACTTCGGCCTTTTGCGTGGAGATTCTGACATTTTGTCTTTTGGGATTCACCCTAGGCGATAGGGATCTCTCCGGCCTTTGCTTCTTTGGGAGGATCACCTCAGATTTGAGAGCTGGTTTATCAGCCTTTGGATGATTCTTGACTTTCCCTAATTTCGGGGAAAGTTTGGTGTTGATTTCAGAGTTGCGGACATCCTTCCAGACTTTGTATATTCTGGAAGAGAGTTGCGATGGTGGACGAACAATCCTGTTCATTTGATGCTTCCACTGGTGGTGAAGAATTCTTCAAGATTGCAGTAGGCGAGTTTCGCCTAACCCTTCTGAGCAGTTCAAAGCTATTTTCAGTCGGAATAGCTGCATGGATAGTGGGCATTGGAGCTGGTGGAGCCGAACCTGATAGAGAGATGCCCCTTGCTTGCCTCTGTCGGCGCCAGTAACGATGTCAAGAGCATCTTGAAGCCGGTACTTCTTTAGTTTTAGGAGCTTCATCAGTATGCCCCCGTGTGATTTCAGAGCTTCAGAAGTTGTCATCCGCTTGAAGACTGACGTCTTAGGCAGAGTAGGAGCTTAAGATGCCAGTCTGTGGAAGACAAACTGTCTTGGAGGTGAAGCACCCTCCGGCGCTTTAGGAGTAGCAAGAGCTTCAGGTGTTATTCTGTGGAAGACAGACTGTTTTGGAGGTGAAACACCCTTTAGCACCTCAGGAGTAGCAGGAGCTGCAGGTGTCAGCATCTTGATGCCTGGCTTCTTTAGAGCGGCCGAAATGGTTGAAACGGCCGGAGTAGCGAATGTCAGCCTTTTGAATATTGAGTTCTTTGGTATCGCGGGCTTCTTTGATACGCCCACGGAGCATATATTTAGCTTCTTAAAGACCGTGCCTTCTGGTTTTGCAGGCTTCTCGGAAGCGGCTGCGGAGCTTATTGCATTCCTGTTAAAGGATGACTTCTTTGGAGCTTTCTCCTTTGGCATTGAGACACCAATAGTCCGAAGGGGAGGCATCTACCCAAATTGAAGCCCGTTTAGTTCTTGCATAAGCTGGGTCGTTGGAATGCCAAGCAATGGGCCATAAACTAACCAGACATGATCAACTGAGGTGCGCCAGTGTTAGAGTTGTAGTTGCAGTTAGTGCAGGATGCCATTGGAATTTGCACAGGAAAGACCACACCAAGTTCAGTACACTGAGAAATCCAAGAGCAACCATAAAAAAAAACCGCGATTTTGTTCGCGAAAACACGACACATGAAGTGTGGAGTGGAAATAGAAAAAAGTCCCACCGGACGTACCAGAATCTGTTTACCGCCGAAAAACGGTCAGACGACTTGGGTTAGAACGTCTAGCCTTAATTTGGGGGTAGATGCATAGGTTTGATCCATCCACCTCTCCGAAGACACTAAGTGATTATAGTGCCGTATATCGGAGGTTTGAAAGGATGCGACCAATGTAACCAACATCAGATTTCCTCTAACGAATAAGAAGTTTATTGATTGTGGGGGCGAATTTTTCTATAGGCGCAATCTCCTATAGTTAATTTCTCTGTCGCGAACGACAACAACTTTCTGCACTCCAGATTGTTTGCTTCGTGTATCGTGTCTTTTGGTTTTTATTTTATTTGAGTTGCCCTTGGATTGTATACGGAGACTAATTTTGTCGTCGCCCGTAGGGCGCTGATCAGTCCAAATCCGTACTTATTTTATATTTTGATATTTGGGTCAAGCACTGCTTGACAGGGTCCACGTTGGTAGCCTAGTTTGCCAACATGAGTGAACTTAGGTTTCAGTTCTCACATTTGTAAGGTCCATTGGTTCACATAAGAGCAGAAGCTCTGTCTAAGGACACATTAGTCTCATTTGAGAACTAAGGTCTACTTAGAGGGTTTTGGGGAGCATATGCTCTGCCCAAAGACACATAATCTCATTTCAAAACTAGGTCAAGCTAGATAACTTGGTCATATATTGAGAACATCGTTCTTTATAGATCATTGGATCATCAATGAAGCATAGGCTTCCATACTTAGCCAATTTGCTAAGTCTTAAAGATTTGTCTTGGAATCAGGCACACTTATTCTTAGGAAATATGTGCACATGGTACTTGTTCTTATGCGTTGCTCGTGAAGCACATGCCTTGCACCGCGCTTGGTGGGTCATGGCAGTTGCGTCCGTGCATTGCACTGTCTTAGGTTTTTGGCGATGCCGGTACCACGTGCTGATAGGTGCAATTTCTTGCACATTTTTATATCACATTTGTCATTTATATTTCATGTTTTATGATAATTTGGGTGTTCTTGTGAATAAATGTAGATAACAGGGTTTAAACGTAAAAAGACGGAAAAATGTGCTAAAATGAAGATCACGTGCGTGGAATGTTCTTCAGGGAGATAATAAAAAAAATAGAGAAACCGTTCGAAAAATTGGAACAAAGTTTGGGAATCTAATTGCAAAATAACAGAAGATACAACAAAACAGAGATGCATCTGGCTAAAATTTCGGCCGAATTCATCTAAGTAACAAAAAAAGCTAAAATTTTGAAGGCAATGAAGTTGAGATTTTTAGGGTTATTTTGTATTTTCTGGTTATTTTGCAGAGTTTGTTCCAATTCTTCCAAAGTACTATAAAAATCTCTGTATAGATTAGGGGTTTAATTATCTCTCTCATTGCTTTCAAATTAGGGGTTTTAGAGGGAGATCAACAATTGTAAGTATTTATAATCAATAAAATTTCTATTCTCTTTAATTATGAGTACTTAATTTCTTTCTAGGGTTTGTATTGCTTTAATTCTTGTGGTTGGATATTTTTATTCTCTTCTTTTCTCATGCTTTAATGATGAGTTTCTTTTGATTTAATTCCTTTCTTTTATGTTTTCATCTCATAAACTAGATCATATAGGGATAATTGACACTTTGAATAGATTTAGGAATCATTGATACACCAAAAAACTAATTAGGATAATGAAGGTTTGACAAACTAGAAACCTAATTAGGGATGGTAAGAAAGGGTTTTAATAAAATAAATTCAACCTAGGTAGTTAAAGGGTTCTATGTTAAATCAATAACATAATAGTATAGATTGATCAACTACTACTGTTAATTGAAAATTAAACCTAGGTATTCTTAATTAAGTAGGACTAAAGATATTTAATATAGATTCTAAATGATATTTTATAATTTATAGGCTATTTTTAATCAAATTAATATAACATATACTTTTATTTAAATTAATAGAAAACATATTAAATATAGATCTAGAAAAGAAGTAGTATCTTTTAAACCAACCCTAGAAGAGAAAGCAATACAAAACCTTAAATTCTTCTTTTCATAAAAAACCACTTTTTTAATTCCTTGCTTTTTAGTTCTTAATCTAAATCAACTATCTTATAAACCTCTCTTTAAAATTGATTAAATAATACCTCTCTATGGATCGATCCATAAATACATACTATAATGTGCTTGTGTTAGGAATATGTATGCCCTAGAGGCCATTATTGTATGATATAGTGGATGCTTGGACATATATATAGAGGACTTTCTTGCTCGATATGATATTATACTATCTGGTTGCTCTTTATCTTAACATGTACACTTATATTATTATATTGTCTCTGATACATGTTGATAAAGCCTTTAGGATGTTTGCTTGACTACCATGACTATGATGCAGATCATGCTATTGGGATTTGTGTAGTCCACAAGCACATCCTTTAATAGTTCCTAGTCGAGAGAGTATCGAGACAGGGCATCGATATTCCAGAGTAGACTAGTGTGTACGTTTCTTGACCCTGTAGGAGGCGATGGTTGATCCCATAACCATTGGTGTTTGATATCAAAGATTGTACACATGTGCTCATTAGAGAATGGATACACTGAACATGACTCGCCGAGAACTCCTAGATGGTACTATACCTATCGTCAGATAGCAGTTCTTTGGTGACACTGGTACAGGTTAGTCTGTAGACCCGAGATCGTCATAGTGTCTTGTGTGGCTCCTACTGTTCTTTGATTTCCTCCCTACCATGGCTTAAAGAAGTCGTGCAAACATGTGGATTTTGGGTATAGTCCCGAGTCACATGGAGGTAGTGAGCGATAGAAGGGGTTTCTTCTCTCCCGGTATTGGGAGTTGATGTTGCGCTATGCTCGATTGGCTATAACAATAAGTCTCTGGCCAGGGCTGATGAGATTTACTGGTAAGTGTTATTAGTAGTTTCTCAAACCGTTATGAGCCACACATCGGCATGACTTATCAAGTTACTGGGGTCTGACGATTCCACCCTTAGACTTGATATGCGACATATCAGACGAAGAGACCGGACTGTACGGTAAGTGTTACTTATAGGCTTCATGGGAGTTTGGACAAGCTTGCTTGTTGATCTTCTATTCGCTCAATACCTGGGTAGCCGTTATGTCCAGCTAGTACCGCTGACGGCTTGTGGGTAACTGATGTGATCATTATCTACTGCTGGCGTATTGACGAGTTTTTAGAGTCCCACATAGAATTTTCCTAGTTCAAGCGAAACGAAGGGCACATATGTTGATATGTGCGGGGGTCTCCTTGATTAAATACGAGTATGTGATACCGTGTTCTAATCTGGCGGTTATTTGATATCAGTTAGGTTATATGTGATATAACCGGACTATTGAATCAAGTGTTGATTTTATAATGTGATATACAGATAAATGATATTAGTCGGTTATATGTGATATAACCGGATTATTAAATCAAGTGTTGATTTAATAATTCGATGTGTAATTATATTTGATATAATTATACATTAACTAATATTATAGCTCACTAATTATTTTCTTTTCTTTATATATATATATATATATATAATGAAGCATGGCATGGAATTTCTATTTTGGGAAAATAGAAAAAGAGGGGAGATTTTTCAGGCATGGGTGAAGTATGGAACATATCATTTATTTATTAGTCTTGACTCACTATTCAAGCATGGTTGCAATTTATTATTGTAATTTATTCCATACTTGAATGAGTGAGGTCAAGGGTGAAGCCATTCTTCACTTCACTTGTTCTTTTTCTTCACTTGAGCTCTTTTCTCTCTAGCTCTCTTCATCTTCCTCCTCACCTCCTCCAAGCCCTAACACTCACATGAGTTGTGAACCCTAGGGCTTGAAAGTATCCATAGTGAGCAAACAAAGC
Organism: Agapanthus africanus; assembly: GCA_030015575.1. NCBI lineage: Eukaryota > Viridiplantae > Streptophyta > Magnoliopsida > Asparagales > Amaryllidaceae > Agapanthus > Agapanthus africanus. The sequence continues at coordinate 699,987,984 of CM057339.1, read as the reverse complement.
CCCTACTTCACCATCCTACACTTGATTAGCACTTAGGTGTAGTGTGTTTTCTTCACTAAATAAGTTTAGTGAAGAGGTAGCTTGGATTAGCGGAGCTTCGGGTGGATCATCTTCGGCACGAAGATCATGTAGGAAGCTCGATCCAACTTCAAGTGGAGCCTAGTGGAGTCGCGTGGACTACTACATGGAGCTATAGAAGAGAAGGACATGGTCTAAAAAGGTTGCTGCCTCCTTCACTTAGTATAGTTTTGTTTATATCAAACTTAAAACCCTAATCATTCTAGTTAGATCTAGGTTAGTGCAGCTTAGCACACCAAATTTTTTAAAAATAGCATGTTAGATGCTTGTGAAAACCTAGTGGTGGTGCAAGGGTACACTTTCATGGTATCAGAGCCAAGCTAGAGAATTATACAATGTGGTAGAATTATGAAACCGAAACGAATCCGAAACTGGAATCTTGAAACCCTAAATTTCTGTCGATTTTAAAATGACCTCTAAAATTTTTTTAAACAAGTACAGAAAGCTATTTATGAAGTATCTAGATTACCAGAAAAATTCGAGGCAAAACCCAAATTTTTTGGCCGGCCACATTGCAAGAAAAACCGGCCTCACCCGTTTTACTGTAGCAAAAGACCTTGAAATTATTTTAGTGTTATGATATCTGGGTTTAGGGTTTTATGTTATTGTTTGATTTTTGCCCAAGTTGCATGTGATGTTAACTTTTTATTGGGGCAATCCGGAATGTTTCGTATTCGCAATTTTAATATCGTTTCGGGTTTAAGTTTGATATGTGTTACAATATTTGGAATCCACAGTTAATTAGTTTTGTGAAAACTAGTTTTGTAATTGTAAATATAGCATTTGAGTCAATGTTGATTGATTGCCATGGAGTTTTGATTCGGATCAAAATTCCGTCGCAATCGCGTATAGTACGCGAATACTCGCCGGATAACTTTGCTAGATAGCCACGTCCCATAGCCTCGACCAAGTGATTGTAGGAGAACCCCGTTACCAAAAGTATCCACTCGGGTGCTCGTGGCCATGGTTTTCTGCCTAAGTGCACTTCGTTGTCAGCATTGGAGGTACGACCATCTACTAAAGTTCCCGAAGAGTATTCGATTATTTTAGTCGGAAATCTGGTTGAATTGCCCGACTAAGTTATTGAAAAGTGTTTTCGATTTGAGACTAAAATGCTAGGTTTATAGGTTAGACATGAAATTCGGTATATGAGATATTCCGGGTTTATGATGTCTAAGGAAATGCAGATTCTAAATATTATAGTTTTTCCATTTCTTTTCTGCGACTGTAAGTGTAATATGTGGGGTATCCCCGATCTCGTTGCTATATGTCAACGACATTCGGGATACGCATATTTACTTACGTTGATGACATGTGATGTGATGTGTTGCTGTGATATGTAATATTGGATCATCGTGATTGAATAGCCGGGGTTTTTTTTTACGTGAGATGAGAGTTTTTTCATTTTCATTCATGTAAAATTGTATGTAATATTCTTTTATTAGGATACTTTCGGGTTGAGGATGATGTCACCATTGATACATATTATTTACTTTTCCGCATTAGGATAGACCCAAGACGGGGAGAACAAGTAACCGGGTTCTAGAGTCTAGTAGGAGACCATCTCGAAGAGTCGAGACCGGATCTCCTAACTCTAGAATTGGCAGGGTTGCTTGCTGCTCTCGTAGGGGTCTAGGGATGTGGGTTTAGCTATTCATCATTGTTCATCACAAACAACTGCATTTTTATACCGCTCATTCATGATCATTTTTGTAGTATATCGGTATTATTAACCCGTGTCTGCTCAGTAAATACAGATGACATGCATTCGTGACAAAATACTGGAAAACGTACTCAAATTCACGGATATGACATTTGAGAGCCGACACTGCAATCAGATAGAAGACCGATCGATATCCAAAGATCTCTTTTGCGACAAATAAGTGTACATAATTTTGGTCCAACACATTACAAGTGTGCACATGCCTTTTGGTACATAGACCTAGGTGGGGCTGCCTATGGCACAAGTAGGCACATGAGCATTAAATGATATGAAAAGGTGTGATGTGATTTGGAGTTAGTTTTCCCTCCAAGACTACTGAGTATAACCCAAGCTGATATGAAGAAATCAAACAATACCAGTGGACTTGTTGAGTGCACTCGAGTTCACTACACCAAGACGGGCCCCACCCCTCAAAAATAAACCGGCGACATCCTTCAAATTCCCGGTGCTGTCGGCCCTACCAAGGCCAATTCACTTCGTATTTCATATGGTCACTCAATGTTGTCCCATCATCCTGTTTTTATTATTTGTTTATCTTTATTTTGAGCCTATAAATACCAGATCAATAAGCAAGCTAGGATATACTTGGTGTGAGGAAACTTTGTATACATTGTAACTAGTTGATTTTGTAGCTCTTAGTTTGAGTTCTTTGCCTTCCTATGGTCTTGCAACTTTTTTCTTGAACTTGTAAGATTAGATTTTGGTATTTGAATTCATTTTTCTTGTACTTGGAACCATTGCAATCAAAGCTTCATTTATTTCAAGTTGATTCTTGTATCTTTTCTCTTTTGCATTTTCTTTTATATTTATTAAGTTGTGATCTCATTTTATGATGTGTGAATAGTTTTGTGCTTGGGCTATGGTGAGGTAGGTTATGGACTGGCTTGCTTTCCAACCCCTCTTTCTTGATTCTTACATTTTGCACTTCTTTTTTTAATATACGCAATTTTATTATGTTTTGCTTGATATGATATATTGTTTTGAATGGTTGCAAATCAACCTTTAACATATATTCTATTCCTTCTTTACCTTTTATTGTTGTTATCTTAAGAATCGAAGTTGAAAGGAATATGAAATTTAGCTAAGTGTCGGAAACTAGCTAGATAGAACATATAGCCATACAAGCATATGTTCTATACTTGCTAACTTCACTTAACTCATTTCATGCTCATTTCATTCTAAAACCTTAAATTTTTAGTTTCTTTTTAACCTAATTTTGATATCGTATCCTAAACCGACACTTGTTATCGGGATAGATGCGACATGCTTTCTTAAGTCAATTAGAGACTAAAAATAGACCTTGAATCAAGATAGAGAGTTGGGTTAAAACCGTATTTCAATTTACTAAACCTTAACCTAAGTTTTCCCTAATTATCACTTTATCCTTCATTATTTCATTTTGTAAAAACGTGACAATTCTAACTTTAAACCATTGTTTTCTAACTCAAAATGATGTCGTGATATCCACTCCCTGTGGATCCACCCATACTTGCCGGCTTGCATCAACGCACCGTGCACTTGCGGTATATTTATAACTCGAGACTCACATCATGCACTATTTTCATCAAGAAACCGAGATATTCTACATTGAAGAAATCCTTTCAAAAGCACGACACCATGAGTTTCCATCAAGTTTTTGGCGCTGTTGTCGGGGAGTGGTAACATCATGAAGTTATTTTGAGTTATCTATGTAGATAATTTTCCAAAAAAAAAAACCAAACACAAACTTAACCTTTTGACATTTTGCTCTCTGTTCTTTAGACCTGCAGACACTCTGAGAATAATTAACAATGTTAAACTATAAAATTGAGACACTGGTAGAACAGTTAGATCACAGAAGAAAATTGGAGCCCTAATTTAAAAATCCGACCGACGAGATTCTGCATATCACCGGCGTCGCCGGCCAATTCTCCTTCTCTGCTTCCAAAATTTTATCCTCTGCTCTCTTGTTCAATCATTATCTCAATTTTATTGTTTGATTTTCATAATTTTTAGTGTACAGGAGTTTGGCAACATATATCGCTTTTCACACTAAAATATCCGTTTTTCCGAAATTTTCAGATTCTAAGGAATTGCAAACTGCGATTGTGTGAAGCAAAGGGTACGGTCAAAGCCAAGGTTATAACGAAGTACAGTGCCAAAGATCCATGTAGTTTGACTCGCGCAAGCGAACTTTTCAAGCCAATCGGATTCAATTCAACGGAGGTTTCTCAACCCAAAAATTTATCGGTACGTATTTCCTAACACCTTCTTCTCAAATCCGACGCGTCCACTATTTTATCTCTGCAGGATTCTTTGCAAGTTCATTTCCAAATGCTAAAAGAACTAACGCGTATTAGTTGCAGCGCCGCGCTTAAACATAAAAAAATGATTGTTTGAAGTGTTGAACAAGCTTTTCATTGAATTGCGCATTGCATAAATTTAATACGGAATTAAGGGAAAAGGAACCCCAACAAGATACGGTAAAGGATTTCTTCACCCTTCTCCATGGCCTACAAACTACAACGAACGAGCATTTTTCACACCCCCATTAATATTAAAAGAAATTAGACTTTCAGCCTCTAAGGACATCGAGCTCAATAGGGAAAGTTAAGTGTATTTCGAACACCGCCCATCGTTATATTGTTCAAGAAGTGTCTAGGAAAGTATGAAAAACGCAACCGTCGAAAGAGAGAAGCTTATTCTAATTAAGGAACCTCACGAAAACTAGGGACAACCTCCCTTCCTTTCTGCACTTACCTGGCTTCTCGATTAGTCTATCTTAGGCCCATTTCGCGATATACTTTTACTTCACAAATCAAGTTTTTTGAGCAGGTCTAGTTGACCTAGGTAACCCCTAGATTGTCAGGTGTGTGAAGTGTGTCATGTGTGTTCTTGTTGCGCCTTTTGTGTGATATTTGTCGTTTGTGAATACATACACATAAAAAAAATAAAAAATTTTGCAAAACTTTTCTTCCATTTCTTTAGTCTATCCCTACCACTTCCGGATAGTGCATGTCAACTTGGACTAGAGATTCACAATCTCGATTAGTCCGGTTCGTGACTGTATCTTCCGACTCTTCTGTTGGAGATAGTGCCCTCAGAATCAATTATTGGATCACAGGCACGTGATTGCAATGATTGAGGGGAGGACCTGTCCCAGTAGGACAGTCTTACTCAAGATGATAGTATGCTATCTGGTTTACCTTTATCATCGTGTACTGCTTTAGGTGACCTTACAGGTCACTATTGCACGTTAATAGAGCCCCTAGGATTCTTGCTTGACTACCGGCAGTATGAGGGCGATCATATACGTGGGAGCTGGTAGTCTATAAGCACATCCTTAAATGGTCCCTAGTCGTGGGAGTTTCGAGACAGGGCATCGATACTCCAGAGTAGACTAGTGTATACAGTCGAGACCCCGACGAGGGGCGGTGGCCGGTCTCACAAGCCACTGGTGTCAGTTGGTTCACCTAAGATGTATACAGGTGCTCATTGGGTTATGAGTACACCGGACAGGACTCGCCGGGAACCTGCTAGTTGGGTTTCATACCAGACGTCAGATAGCAGTTCCCTGGTGACATGTGTACAGGTTAGTTCATCGACCTGGGATCGTCATTTGTCTCGTGTGAGTTTCCACTGTGCTTTGATTACTACCCTACCACGGCTCAAAGGAGTCGTGCAAACAGGTTTTAGTTGGGTACAGTCCTGAGCCACATGGAGGCAGTGAGCGGATCTGCAGGGGTTCGTCTCTCCCGGTATTGGGGGTGAGGTCGCGCTGTGTCGAGGAGAGCCAGAACATGAAAATTCCTTGGCCAAGGCAGGAGATTTGCTGGTAGGTATTCCAGTAGTATCTCAGGGTGTTCTGGGCTGCACTCCGACACGACTTGTACCGCTTTTGGGGGTCTGACTTTTACCAACCCCCTAGGCCCGCCATGCGATACTCATAGACGAACGGACCGGACTGTACGGATATTGTCACTGACAGGCTCAGTAGGGTGTCAGGATGAGTTCGTTCATCGACGTCCCTTTCAGTCAATACCTGGTAGCTCGTTACGTATTGGCTTATACCTCTGACATGCTAGTGGTTAAATCCACAACCATAGTATTGACGAGTCTTTAGAGTCCACCACACTCAGTTACTCAGGTTTCGGGTGAAACGCTGTAGAGGCCGTATGGAGATATGGCAGGGTTCGATCAGATACGTGCGGTATTGCACGGATCGTGATCGGACGGTTTTTACTAGCCGGCTTTGGCTTAAGCCGGATTCTAGTATTTGATAGTGTAGTTTTGTCTCTTTGCATTTGTGTTCAGTGGGAATACAAATGCGGGCATGTATTTGCAGTAGCGGGGTTTTCCTGTAATTTATTACGGGATCAGTTTTCTGAAGTTGCCAGTTTGCATTCCGTTCCGGCCGGTTTTCTTTTATTCCTTCTCGGCCGGACTTTTCGTTGGAAGGGGTTAATTGCAAGTTTGCAATTAACTTAGATGTGAGGGGCTTTCTTGCATATGTGGCTTTATGATGAGACTTGTATCATGATGATATTCTTTTCTTGTCTATATCATTGCTTTTCATATGATGGTTGTTTGATTGGATGAGAAAGGAAATGGTTGTGACCATTATCATTTGAGTTTATTATTTTTCCTTAATGATTCTTTTTCTCCTCTTGCTTTTTAGCTTCCTTTTTCACTTCACCATTTTCACTTGATGAGAGGGGCCGGCCACTTGAGGGGTGAGGAGAAAAAGAGAGAGAATTCATTTTTTGAAGTTGGTAGAAAATCATTCTCATTCTCAAGTTGCATCAAAGTTTCATAGCTCACTTCTTTCTCCTCCTCAAATCCCTCCAACATGGCAACTTCATGAAACCCCAAGAGACATGGCTACTACACTATTCTATAGCAAGCCTTGGACGCGTCGGCTAGCCAACTTCGCGCCCGAGTTGCCTCGGTCAAGAGGCGGGAGCCCGTAAAAGATTCCGGCTACGTGGTGTCCTTTCCGACGAGACGATGATGGACGGAGATTCCGCGAGAGATCGGAGTGGAGATGAAGACCGAAGGGCACGGATTGCTTGGTATACTTCTCTACTCTTTTCTTGTTTGCTTGTTAGCTAGGTTAATGGCCCGATCCGGGTGAAAAGTCCGCGGTGGTGCCGATTTGCAAAGTTCGCAAAGTTTTTGTTTCCGCGTTTCCGGCGTCTGATTGACGGCCGGGGCGCCCCCGCAGGCTTACATTGGTATCAGAGCCACGCCATTAACCTTGCCTAGCTTGCTCTAGTATGTTTAGAACTCGATCGAACTAAAATCCCCAAAAACCGTATTTTCTATGCATCGTGTTTTCTGTCGAAATTTTTTCTGCTCCAAAATTTTTTCAGGTCATTGCAGAAAGACATGCAAGAAATTCTAAGAATTCTGGTAAAATTTGGTCGCGAGATCACTCCATACCGCCGTGGAACCGCGGCCAAACCCATGCTTGGGCCGCGGTTCCGCCGCGCTTTTAACTGTTCATCGTGGCAAATTTTTCCAGTAGGCTTTTGATTATGAAATAGGGGTTTTGGGATATTTTCTTTGGGCCCAGATTTTCTGTAAGTTCTACAGTACTGCTTGGGGCCCACTTGATAATATTTGTTTGGTCGGATATTTTAAACATGCCAGCTCACAGTTTTTACATTATATCTGCGATCGTGAATGTCACTCGATCGGTAAATCCAGTCTATCTGCTATAGCCCTTTTAGACGGATTTGCGAACGTGACATTCACGTTGATGTTCTGTGTTTTGCTGTGTTGTTGCGGATCGGTCGTGGGGGATAGCCTGGATGCAATGTTAGTACATTTCTGTTTTATATGTACATTTGATATTGCGGGACGAGCGTCCGACATGTGGACTGCCGTCACTGCCTGTTTGTATTATTCTTTTAGGGCACGACCAGGTTGCGGTCGATGTACCCGGTGTATGTATATTTTACTTTCTGTACTAGGATTACCCCAGGAGGGGTGCACGAATAGCCGGGTTCTAGAGGGCAACGGGCCCGCATCTCAGGGCATTGAGACGGAGGGGGCTTCACTCTAGGATTGGCGGGCTATTCGCCGCACTCGTAGGGGGTACAGGTTGACCCAGGAGGGGTGCCCAAGTTACCGGATTCCGTGAAGTGCTGGGTGGTCCATTCACGTTGCTCAAGGGGGCTGCCTCGCTTCAGGTTTTGGAGGGTAACTTGCCGCGCCCGTAGGGGTCTAGGATTTCATTGCACAGGCTATCCACATGACCAGGGGAACGTCGGGTTTCAGCAGCGGCTTTGTGAAACCCGGGGATCCCAGATATTTGTATTGATCTGTGTTGCTATACATTTCTGTGTTGCTGCATTTTTATCACGCCTTGAGCGAAAATTATATATTATATATATACTAGTAGATGTTGTATATGTTTTTCATCCGCGCTAGTCCAGTCCCCGCTCTGCCGTTAGTTAGCTAACCTAACGGGTGATGACGGGACCCAGTGGCGAATGCGGATGGCATATACGTACGTCAGTATATTTTCGTTCTTTGTGGTGTGATCAATTGATGGGACTGCGTTGATTCGGATCAATGCAAGATAAACAAACCTTTTCTGATGTTGTTGGAACACTTTTTCAAAAATCTGTTATTGCAAGGACGTTCACTTTTGTTTTGCACAGTGGTATTCAGTTGGAATATCCTGCTCCTCAGTCGACGAGGCAAGGGCCGAGATCCCTTCACCGGGAGTGACCCCTTGGACAGAAGTTTGTGTCAGGGCAATAACTTCACTATAGACGATTACTTTTGCTTTGCATCGTGGTATTCAGTTGGAATATCCTGCACCTCATTCTACGGGGAAAGAGCCGAGATCCCTTCACCGGGAGTGACCTCTTTAGCAAAGGTTTTCGTCACTATATTTTTTAAAAAGCTATCAGTTCCTTCAACGATATCAAGTTCATTACGTTAAAGGTTTTCGCCAGAAACCATTCATAGCCCTCCATCATTTCGGTTAAATATTCGGTAGTATTCAAGCTATGTATTTTGACCTCACGCCAAGGCATAGTGATTGGTAGCTGCCGGATATTTATCCGTTGCATAAATAGATGCGTTGGTTTGGGACAGTCGTACTACTATTTTGGCCTACGTCAAGGGTATGTACGGGTGGGTTCAAATTAACCTGGATAATGATGGGTAGAACTTGACATGTGACTTATGATATTTTGACCTCACGCCAAGGTCATAAGAGCATGGGATAGAAATCCACATCGGGAGTTTCAAAAGAACTGAAACTTGCCAGATATGCGCATACCTTTTGGAGTATGATAGCGTGAGTGGATTCCGTCACGTTATCATGCGATGATAGTTGGATCCTGATTCCCACTGATGAGTTGGTTTACTCCTCGAGTTATCCCGGCTAATTCTTCTTTGAGGTTTGGAGAAGAATTTGAGTTACAGTGAGAGGTTTCCTGATTAGATAAAGTGATAACCATTCTGATCTAGGTTAGAGTGCACGCTGAGTGTTTCTTTTCTCTCTCTCTTTGGCAGCGACCATTGACCCGACCCTAGACTATAACTCAGTGACCAAGTTGACCGAACCTACTTAACACTGGCTTTTGGATTGTCAGAGTTGCAAACCTCTTTGCCACTCCTACTTTTACCCTTTTCTCCGAGACACCCCGTATTACTACGAACGTCCACTTCCATTGGACAAAACCATCATATGGTTATATACGAACTCGAAGGACTTCGAGGATGGTTTCTGGTTCTGGAGAAAACGGATAGGTCTATTCAGTTGTCTTTTCTTTTCACCTTCTCTCAGGTTGCGAGTACTCCTTGGTTTAGGAGTAGTACACCTATTACGCAAATTGGATAGTCTTCTTCCAAACCATAGGCTGGTGCCGACCGGTAGGGAATGAAGAAAATCAGTTAGCCTAAACGGTGTACAGAAGGTATTAAGTTCAGACAAAGCAAGGGATTAGTAAGAGGGCAAAGTAAATTGCGACTGCTATTCACGACCAAACCAAGTATTTCTTCGCCAATCCTAAATCACCTTTGTATTTCTCCACGACACTCCGTATCACTACAAAGATCCCAGTTTATTGGATAATCCATCGTATGGTTATATACGAACTCGAAAGGAACTTGTTCCAGTTCGGGGATGGATCCTGGTTCAGGAGAAATAAGAATAAAGTACATTCAGGTGTCTTTTATCTTCACCTTCTCTCGCAATTTATCTTCACCTTCTCTCGCGTTGCGAGTGCTCCTAGGATTAGGACAGTACACCCATTATGCTTATTGGATAGTCTTCTTCCAAACCATAGGCTGGTGCCGAACGGTAGGGAAGGAAGAAAACCATTTGGCCTAAAGGGGTGTACAGAAGGTAATGACTAAAGACATATAAAGGGATTTGGAGAGGTGGCAAAGAATTATACGGTTATAGTTGTGAATCTGGATAATGGAAGAGGCATTACTAGGAATACCAGGATACCCCATCAAAACATTTCAATGTTTCAGGTTCACTGTGTACTGTTAAAAGAAATCTGATTTCCTAATTAGACACTTGCTCCAGGGTATGTATTTACCAGGTATGATTCTCACATCTGTATGGTTTTACAGATGATGAGTGGGAGTAAGTTATTGGGAATTAGGTGACCATCCTCATTATATCGGGATTCGTTGGAATTGGTGATATTTGAGGAAGCCACCTGGGTTGTTTGCCGGTCGGCAAATATTTGGTTTTGAATATCCGTTGTTGTGCACCAATTTCAAATTGATATATCTGTACGTCTATTTTTATAGAGTGAGATATACTTTTTGAAATTATGTCTTTGACATTTACCTATATCAGTGGATGGTTAGGTAAGGAGCATTGAACAGCGGTGTAATTCTTCTTAACCATAAGTACAGTTTTCAACCTACGACACACAGTGAATGAGTCATTTGACTCAGGAGACTTATACAAAGTATTGTATATTGTCCAGTATCCATCATGACAGAGGAGTTGGTCCTCGTACTGTATTCTGTTTACTTATGACTTCTCTAGTTATTAGACAGGTGTTTCGTAGAAACACAGGGTCGAAGTTTTGAGAAGTTATAGGTATAAGAATAAAGTAGAGAACCAGGTATTGCAAGCATCGGGATTCTTCAAAGTGATCGAAGATGTAGATACTTGTACATGGTATTCAGTTGATAGTAGTGGTTAAGAGAACTTGCTTCTCTTTCAGGTTACTCATAATTGGAAGCATTCCTAAGTTGAGTAACGCTGATCGGCCTCTTTCCATTTTGTTGACTTGCACTGGAGACAGCTGCATGATTTGAATCTGGTTCAATTAAATCAGTGCCTCTGTTTCTATATTGGATATAGAACAGTTCATATCTTGACATTGTTAAGATACGGGGAGTTGTCCAGCTTATGCTTAAAACCAGACTCTGGATAACTCAAGGCACGTTTCTGTAATGGCTGTTTGTGGGTTGACCCGGGCTATGCAGAGGGTTGATATTCTACCATCTGGAAGATCAATAGTAATATTGTTCTTGACTCGCCACAGTTTTATTAAAAATGGATTTTTTCAGAAAAAACAGTAGTGGGAGTATGGTAGAACTGGAAGTGATTCCATAACCGCAAACGATTACTGAAGATTTGATAAGAACCTAAAGATTCAATCTGGTTTGACATTCCATTGGCCACTTCGCAGATAAGGTGGGTAACCTCAGGCACCCGAGAGGTACTTCAGTATGCTCAAGGACGGTGGCAGAGAGGTTCTTGTTTACCCAGACTTACCATTGCTGTTGTTCCAGACTATGAGACCCGGCAGGAGGATGAGTATAGCGTCGTTCTAAACTGGTTTTAGAAGCGTACGTGTATATGACTTTGCCAGAGGGTTGTCGAAGTCAGTGGGAGCAGCGGAAGCATTGGTGGACATCAGGCTTATGTCTATTTATAGACTAAAGCAGATATAGCGGAGATAGATCATCTATTTCTGATATGACAGTCATAGGTTTGACTTCATCAGAATAGAGGATGGATCTGTTGAGAAGGTAGTAGGGTGTGATGTCCTGGTATTTGATGACATACACTGAGTAGGAAGTGATATTCCTATACTACGATCGGTTATACTTTGGTCGTCACACAGTAGTTTCTCCTCATAGGACTTGGATATTATATCAGACATTCTGGTTACTAGATCTACAGTTTTAGATCTAGATTTGGGTGGTTTCCCAATCTGGGTACTTTGACCGCATTCTATGAGTATTTAGAATGGACGACTCCTGGCATGGTGGTGTACCTGCAGGTAATGGAGTCACCCTCTCTAAAGGTGTCTTACAGACTAAAGTGGAGAGGGATACACATGATTGGCAGATCACTTGCTTAGGCAATTGAGTCAATCATGAGATGTCAAGTACCACACCAGATGTTGTTCTTGCAGTAGATGCAATAAGTTGATATTGATCCAATCCTGGAGAAACAATCGGAAGCAGTTTTAGAACATAAGTTGATGTTCTAGGGATATGATAACAGCATTCTCCTTCGGGAGATAGTAATCATTCCAGGCTTCCAAGGTGACCTGGATGGCAGAGTGGCTGTCAGAGTTATAGTTTTCCTTCTGACGAGGGGCAGTATTTTGGACAGGTGGTCCAGGTGGATACTGAGGGAAGGCATGGCGCAGGATACTGATTAAGTTCAGTTAACGATACAGTCTAAGAAGTTTGGATTTGGAGTTCATTTATGAGCTAGGTCCCATCAGACATCCAGACACATTCTAAGACAGGTATTGCTCATTTCGGGAGATGGTTTTCTCCGCGAACTTGAGATAGAGAGAGACATAGAAAGAAACATCAGAGCGGATCCACTCACTGAGGCTATTCCTCGAACGCAACAGTTTCGCAAACGAGCTTTGTGAGACGGACTAGTAGAGGAGTTGGGTGTTCGGTATCACACGGGATGTGAGTATGCGACATCGCAATAATTAGCCTTGAGTGCAAGTGGGAGATTGTTGGAGATAGTGCCCTCAGAGTTAATTATTGGATCACAGGCACGTGATTGCAATGATTGAGGGGAGGACCTATCCCAGTAGGACAGTCTTACTCAAGATGATAGTATGCTATCTGGTTTACCTTTATCATCGTGTACTTCTTTAGGTGACCTTACAGGTCACTATTGCACGTTGATAGAGCCCCTAGGATTCTTGCTTGACTACCGGCAGTATGAGGGCGATCATATACGTGGGAGCTGGTAGTCTATAAGCACATCCTTAAATGGTCCCTAGTCGTGGGAGTTTCGAGACAGGGCATCGATACTCCAGAGTAGACTAGTGTATACAGTCGAGACCCCGACGAGGGGCGGTGGCCGGTCTCACAAGCCACTGGTGTCAGTTGGTTCACCTAAGATGTATACAGGTGCTCATTGGGTTATGAGTACACCGGACAGGACTCGCCGGGAACCTACTAGTTGGGTTTTATAACAGACGTCAGATAGCTGTTCCCTGTTGACATGTGTACAGGTTAGTTCATCGACCTGGGATCGTCATTTGTCTCGTGTGAGTTCCCACTGTGCTTTGATTACTACCCTACCACGGCTCAAAGGAGTCTTGCAAACAGGTTTTAGTTGGGTACAGTCCCGAGCCACATGGAGGCAGTGAGCGGATCTGCAGGGGTTCGTCTCTCCCGGTATTGGGGGTGAGGTCGCGCTGTGTCGAGGAGAGCCAGAACATGAAAAGTCCTTGGCCAAGGCAGGAGATTTGCTGGTAGGTATTCCAGTAGTATCTCAGGGTGTTCTGGGCTGCACTCCGACACGACTTGTACCGCTTTTAGGGGTCTGAATTTTACCAACCCCCTAGGCCCGCCATGCGATGCTCATAGACGAACGGACCGGACTGTACGGATATTGTCACTGACAGGCACAGTAGGGTGTCAGGATGAGTTCGCTCATCGACGTCCCTTTCAGTCAATACCTGGTAGCTCGTTACGTATTGGCTTATACCTCTGACATGCTAGTGGTTAAATCCACAATTATAGTATTGACGAGTCTTTAGAGTCCACCACACTCAGTTACTCAGGTTTTGGGCGAAACGCTATAGAGGCCGTATGGAGATATGGCAGGGTTCGATCAGATACGTGCGGTATTGCACGGATCGTGATCGGACGGTTTTTACTAGCCGGCTTTGGCTTAAGCCGGATTCTAGTATTTGATAGTGTAGTTTTGTCTCTTTGCATTTGTGTTCAGTGGGAATACAAATGCGGGCATGTATTTGCAGTAGCGGGGTTTTCCTGTAATTTATTACGGGATCAGTTTTCTGAAGTTGCCAGTTTGCATTCCGTTCCGGCCGGTTTTCTTTTATTCCTTCTCGGCCGGACTTTTTGTTGGAAGGGGTTAATTGAAAGTTTGCAATTAACTTAGTTGTGAGGGGCTTTCTTGCATATATGTCTTTATGATGAGACTTGTATCATGATGATATTCTTTTCTTGTCTATATCATTGCTTTTCATATGATGGTTGTTTGATTGGATGAGAAAGGAAATGGTTGTGACCATTATCATTTGAGTTTATTATTTTTCCTTAATGATTCTTTTTCTCCTCTTGCTTTTTAGCTTCCTTTTTCACTCCACCATTTTCACTTGATGAGAGGGGCCGGCCACTTGAGGGGTGAGGAGAAAAAGAGAGAGAATTCATTTTTTGAAGTTGGTGGAAAATCATTTTCATTCTCAAGTTGCATCAAAGTTTCATAGCTCACTTCTTTCTCCTCCTCACATCCCTCCAACATGGCAACTTCATGAAACCCCAAGAGACATGGCTACTACACTATTCTATAGCAAGCCTTGGACGCGTCGGCTAGCCAACTTCGCGCCCGAGTTGCCGCGGTCAAGAAGCGGGAGCCCGTAAAAGATTCCGGCTACGTGGTGTCCTTTCCGACGAGACGATGATGGACGGAGATTCCGCGAGAGATCGGAGTGGAGATGAAGACCGAAGGACACGGATCGCTTGGTATACTTCTCTACTCTTTTCTTGTTTGCTAGTTAGCTAGGTTAATGGCCCGATCCGGGTGAAAAGTCCGCGATGGTGCCGATTTGCAAAGTTCGCAAAGTTTTTGTTTCCGCGTTTCCGGCGTCGGATTGACGGCCGGAGCGCCCCCGCGGGCTTACATCTTCTATACCCTCTGATTCCTCGAAACTGTCCGAGACCTTCTTGTAAGTCGATGTCGCACACCCCGCGTGTCCGCGGGGAGGCGGAATATGCAAAAAACGATTTTTCAAAGCTCGCAACACCGACTTGAACTCCAGGATCGATACTAAACCTTAACTAGAAAACTGGTAAGAGGTTTAACTGCTCGGAAAGAAGTTATACCTCACGATACCAAGTCCTTCGGGTCTTCTTCGTTGTCCTCCACCTTGTCGTCAGCTCCAAGGATCGAAACGGATCGGGCAACCTCGACGACCTCCTCGAGTCAAAGACGATCCACCCAAGATTCTATAGTCCGAGCTCCTACCTTAAATCCGAGGTAACTACAGCTTCTAGTTCGCTAAACTAGAAGGCTTAGAAGGTGTAGAGTAAGAAGATGGAGTGATTTATCTTTTGAAACCCTAGGTTTCTCAACTCATGAGAGGTTTAGGGTTATGAGGAAGAAGAAGGTCACTTGAAGAAAATGAGAGAGGAGAAGAAAGCTTGGATGAATAACGACTTTCATTTATGATGAATAATGAACCATGTGATAATTGATGAGATAAATAAATATCTTACAAATATCAACCATGGTTCACAAAATATCTATTTTGTCAAGTGATGAGTCATAGCTCATCCAAGAAATATCTCCACCTCATTTCTCCACCAAAATTAGGTTTTATTTCAAAAAGAAAAACAAAACCCTAATTTGGCATTTCCTTCTAGAAGCTTTCCTGAGAAATTACGAGAACGCCCCTAAACCGTATATACATACCCGCATCCGCATTCCGAAGAACATGAATTCAAAGAGACGAAAATAATCCATCAATATAATACTAGGATCCGATTTAAACCAAAGCCCACTAGTATTATCTGCCCGATCATCATACATGCACAAGTACACGTAAGTGATCGAAGCCCTGCCGTAAAACCATACGACCTCTACACCTTTTGCCCTGTGCAGGGAAACCCTCTGTGTGGGACTCTAAAGACTCGACACTACGCTGGCAGTGGGTTAAACCACAAGCCGCAAGCAGTGCTAGCTGCATGTAACGGCTACCCAGGTATGTGTCGATAAGAAGGCCGAAGAGCTTACTCATCCGAACTCCTACTAAGCCTTTATGTGACAATCTCTGTACAGTCCGGTCTGTTCGTCAAACAGTATCGCATATCGGGCCTAGAAGGCGGTAATCGTCAGACCCCTAACAGCGCAATAAGTCATGTCGGAGTGTAGCCCAAAATACCCTGAGAAACTACTGGAGTATCTACCAGTAAATCTCGCTTGCCTTGGACAAGGAATTTGTGTAATGGCCTTCCGAACACAGCGCGATATCAACCCCCAATACCGGGAGAGACGAATCTTATCTAACCGCCACTTCCTCCAAGTGCTTCGGGACTGCACCCAACTACTACTTTTTTGCACGACTCCTTTGAGCCGTGGTAGGGTAGTAATCAAAGTACAGTGGGAACACACTTGAGGAGAATTAGCAGTGTCAAGTGGACGGACTAAGCTGTACTCATGTC
The DNA here is from genome assembly GCA_030015575.1 of Agapanthus africanus. Classification (NCBI taxonomy): domain Eukaryota; kingdom Viridiplantae; phylum Streptophyta; class Magnoliopsida; order Asparagales; family Amaryllidaceae; genus Agapanthus; species Agapanthus africanus. The sequence continues at coordinate 699,971,537 of CM057339.1, read as the reverse complement.
ACCTGCGAACTGCTACTCGACGATTGGTATAACACCTACCAACAGTTCCCAACGAGTTCTGTCCAGTATACTCATAACCTAATGAGAACCTGCATACTATCTCCAGTACGACGTACTAATGGCTATGGGACAGACCATCCCCCTGCTGGGATGAAAAGCGTATACACTAGTCTACTCTGGAGTATCGATGCACCGTCTCGATAATCCTACGACTAGGGACCTGTATAGGATGTGCTTGTAGACTACCCAGCCCCCACTAGTGTGACTGCCATCACAACGCTGGTAATCAAGCAAAGATCCTAAGGGCTCTACCAATATGTATAAGCGATATGCTAAAAGAAACACGTGAACATATTGAGGTAGAAACAAGCCAGGTAGCATACTACCATTTCGAGAAAGACTGTTACTATATCCGTGTATATTCCAAGCTTTCATTAAGTAATATACAAACCAGTATGATACAATAATGTCCTCTAGGGCATATAACACTAACAATCTCCCACTTGCACTAAGACCATATACTGGCATATCGCAGACCTAAGATCTCGAATAGCCTCTCGAAATATGTCTGAGGGATGGCCTCTGTGAGTGGATCTGCAGTGTTGTTCTCCGTATCTACTCTCCTCACCTCGATCTCCTGGAGATCAACGATCTCCCTGATCAGGTTGTACTGCCTCAAGATATGTCTGGATCTCTGATGGGACCTGGGTTCCTTCCCTAAAGCTATAGCGCCGTTGTTGTCATAATACTAAAGTATTGTACCAACAATGGAAGGAACCTCCTGAAGTTCAGTTAAGAACTTGCTCATCCAGACTGCCTCTTTTGCAGCGTCTTATACAACGAGCTACTCCATTTCCATCGTCGAGTCTGCAACGGTGTCCTGCTTGGAGTTCTTCCAACAGACCGTCTTCCATTGAGGGTAAAGACAAAACCCGACATAGATTTGGAGTCATCCTTATCACTCTGGAAGCTGGAGTCAGCAAAGGCCTCGATCTGGAAGTCCTTTTCCACCATATACCAAGAACATCTCCTTATTCCTTCTCAGGTACTTGAGAATATTCTTTACTGCTATCCAGTGCTTCTTCCTTGGGTTTGACTGATACCGGCTTAGCACACTGAGTGCGTAAGCAACATCTGGTCCAGTACACAACATCGCATACATTATAAAGCCTACCGCAGAAGCGTAGGGTGTAATCGACATGCGAGCCCTTTCCAAATCAGTCTTTGGGAGACATCTCTTTGGAGAGGGTGATTCCGTGACAAGCCTGTAGACTACTGCGCTTTGAATAGTCCGTACTAAATATTCTTTGTATGGTGTTGATGTACCTTGACTGTGAAAGTCCCACCATCCTCTTTAATCTATCACGATAGATCTGGATCCCCAGAATGTAGTTGGCATCACCCAGGTCAATCATGGAGAACCTATGTGACAAGTATCCTTTGACTGATTGTAGTATAGGAATGTCATTTCCTATCAAGAGAATGTAATCCATGTACTAGACGAGGAATCCTACAGTTTGTTGGATATAGTGCCCTCAAAGTCAATTATTGGATCGCATGCACGTGATTGTAATGATTGAGGGAGGACCTATGCCGGAAGGACAGTCTTACTCAGGATGATAGTATGCTATCTGGTTTATCTTTATCATCGCGTACATGCTTTAAGTGATATTACAGATTACTATTACACATTGATAGAGCCCTTAGGATTCTTGCTTGACGGCCAGCAGTATGATGGCGATCATATACGTGGGAGCTGGGGTCTATAAGCACATCCTTAAAAAGTCCCTAGTCGAGGGAGTTTCGAGACAGGGCATCGATACTCCAGAGTAGACTAGTGTATACAGATCGAGACCCCGACGAGGGGCGGTGGCTGGTCTCACAAGCCATTGGTGCCAGTTGGTTCACCTAAGACGTATACAGGTGCTCATTGGGTTATGAGTACACCGGACAGGACTCGCCGGGAACATACTAGTTGGTTTTATACCCAGCGTCAGATAGCAGTTCCCTGGTGACATGTGTACAGGTTAGTTCATCGACCTGAGATCGTCATTTGTCTCGTGTGAGTTTCCACTGTGCTTTGATTGCTACCCTACCACGGCTTAAAGGAGTCGTGCAAACAGGATTTAGTTGGGTACAGTCCCGAGCCACATGGAGGCAGTGAGCGAATCGGCAGGGGTTTCGTATCTCTCGGTATTGGGGGTGAGATCGCGTTGTGTTTAGGAGAGCCATTGCACGAAGTCCTTGGCCAAGGCAGGAGATTTACTGGTAGGTATTCCAGTAGTATCCCAGGGTGTTCTGGGCTACACTCCGACACGACTTGTACTGCTTTTGGGAGTCTGACGTTTACCAGCCCCCTAGGCCCGACATGCGATACTCATAGATGAACGGACCGGACTGTACGGATATTGTCACTGACAGGCTCAGTAGGGTGTTAGGATGAGTTCTCTCATCGACCTCCCTTTTGGTCAATACCTGGTAGCCCATTACGTACAGCTAGTACCACTGACGTGCTAGTGGTTAAATCCACAGCCAAAGTATTGACGAGTCTTTAGAGTCCCCTACAGACAGTTTCTCAAGTTTCGGGCGAAACGTTGTAGAGGCCGTATGGTATTATGGCAGGGTTCGATCATATACGTGCAGTCGTGCACGGATCATGATCGGGCGGATCATACTAGTGGGCTTTGGTTTAAGCCGGATCCTGGTATTAGATTTGTTGGATTACTTTAGTCTCATCGCATTTGCATTTAGTCAGAATGCGGATGCAGGTATGTATATACAGGAGAGGGGTATCCTTGTGATCCGTCACGAGTTTACTTTAGATGTTGCCATTTCTTTTTATTGTTGCAAACATTTGGATTAATGTTTGCTTGTGGAAATTGTGAGTGGAATTCATCATGAGGTGCATTAAATGTGGCATATGCAATCTAGTGACTCATGGTATCATTATTTGTGCAAATGTCATATTTTATGATTGATTATTGTGTTGATATGATGCTTGGAGAGAGAGAGGGCAGCCATGTTAGGCTTGGGGTTGCTCTTGATTCATTCTAGTGCTATCATTTTTTTCATCTCACACAAAAAAAGAAAACCTCTTCTTCTTCTTCTTCTTCCTCTAGCTCACCATTTCCACTAATGGCATCATCTTCAACCTCCATCCATACACTCTCATGTGTTGAGAATCAACGGATGCTTGAGAAAAAGTTATCACAGACATTCTCTACCTCATCTTGGACATGTCGGCTAGCAAACTTCATGTTTGAGTTGCTTCGGATGAAGCGGGAGCCCGTAAAAAGACTCATTGATGTGGTGCCCTTCCAACGAGGAGACCGGAGATCGGAGATGCCGCGAGGAGCTTGGGATGGTGGCCAAAGACCGAAGGACACGGATCGATCGGTATAGCCACTCTCACTTCTTTGTAGTTAGCTAGTTTAGCGTTAATGGTTCGATCCGGGTTTAAAGTCTGCATTAGCGCCAGTTTCAAGTTTATGAAAAGTTTTTGTTTCCGCATTTTGGCCTCGGATCGACGGCCGGGGCTCTACCCTAGACTTACATGGTATCAGTGCCACGCCATTAACCTTTACTAGCTTGTTCTAACTTGTTTGAAATATCGATCGAACGAAATTTCCAAAACCGCGATTCCATTTTATGAAGTTTCCGTCGAAATTTTTTTGTGGTCGAAAATTTATTTTGTGTATGTCAGAAAATCGTGCAGGCTTTTTTAAGACAACTGAAGAAATTTGGTCGACTGAACCCACAAGAACGCCGCGGAACCGCGGCATAACCTACGTTTTGGCCACGGTTCCGCCGCCGTTTTGGGGCAACAGTGTACCATTTTTCTTTTGGGTGTCTTTCACTTGGAATTGTGGTTTATGGAATATTTAGTTTTGGCCCAGATTTATTTTAAGTGCTGGAATTGTACTTGGGGCCCACTTCGGGATATTTTGTCGATCGAAATTTTAAATAAGTTAGTTCGCAGTACTTACATTACTATCTGTGACCGTGAATATCATTCGAACGGTAAATCTTGTCTAATTGCTATAGCTCTTTTAGACAGATTTGCGAACGTGACATTCACGTTGATGTTCTGTGTTGTGCTGTGATGTTGCGGATTTGTTGTGGTGGATAGCTTGGTGCAATGTTAGTACAGTTTGGTATTTTTTGTACTTTTGATATTGCGAGACGAGCGTCCGACATGTTGACTGCCGTCACTGCCTGTTTGTATATTATTCTTTTGGGGCACGACCGGGTTGAGGTCGATGTACCCGTTGTACATATTTTTATTTTCTGTACTAGGATTACCCCGCGGTGGAGTGCACGGATAGCCGGGTTCTAGAGGGCAACGAGCCCGCATCTCTTGGCTTTGAGACGGAGGGGGCTTCACTCTAGAATTGGCAGGCTATTCGCCGCACTCGTAGGGGGTATAGGTTGACCCAAGGAGGGGTGCTCAAGTTACCGGATTCCGTGAAGTGCTGGGTGGTCCATTCACTTTGTTGAAGGGGGATGCCTCGCTTCAGGTTTTGGTGGGTAACTTGCCGCGTCCGTAGGGGTCTAGGTTTTCATTGCACAGGCTATCCACACGACCAGGAGAACGTCGGGTTTCAGTTGCGGCTAAAAGGAAACCCGGGGCTCCCAGATTATCTGTATTGTTCTGTGATGCTTATTAATTTTCTGTGATGTTGCATTTATCACGCCTGGAGCGATTATTATATATTTCTATATATATACTAGTAGATGTTGTATATGTTTTACACCCGCGCTAGTCCAGTCCCCGCTCTGTCGTTAGTTAAGTAACCTAACAGGTGATGACGGGACCCAGTGGCGAATGCAGATGTCATATACGTACATCATATTTTCGTTCTTTTGTGCTGTGATTAATTGATGGGACTGCATTGATTCGGATCAATGCAAGCTAAACAAACCTATTCGATGTTGTTGGAACAATTTTCAAAAGGGCTGTTATTGCAAGGACGTTCTCTTTTGTTTTGCACAGTGGTATTCGGTTATGAATATCCAACACCTCATTCGACGAGGCAAGGGCCGAGATCCCTTCATCGAGAGTGACCCATTGGACAGAAGTTTGCGTCAGGGTAATAACTTCACTATAGTCGATTACTTTTTGCTTTGCATCACGGTATTCAGTTGGAATATTCTGCACCTCATTCTACGGGGAAAGAGCCGAGATCCCTTCACCGGGAGTGACCTCTTTAGCAAAGGTTTTCGTCACTATATATTTGTAAAAAGCTATCCTGTTCCTTCAACGATATCAAGTTCATTACGTTAAAGGTTTTTCGCCGAAAACCATTCGTAGCCCTCCATCATTTAAGACGGGTAGCACTTAGTATTCATGCTATGTTTGTTGGCCTTCATCATGACATAGTGTATGGCAGCTATTTGTTAATTTTCTGTTGCATAGATAGATGTGTTGGTTTGGGACAGTCGTACTACTATTTTGGCCTTCTTCAAGGGTATGTACGGGTGGGTTCAAATTAACCTGGATAATGACGGGAAGAACTTAACATGTGACTTATGATATGTTGGCCTTCGTCAAGGTCATAAGAGCATGGGGTAAAAATCACATCGGGAGTTTCTAAAGAAACTGAAACTTTCCAGACATGCGCATACCTTCTGGATTGTGATAATGTGAGTGGATTCCATCACGTTATCATGCGATGATAGTTGGATCCCGATACCCATTGATGAGTTGGTTTGCTCCTCGGGTGGTCCCGACTAATTCTTCTTTCAGGTTTGGAGGAGAATTTGAGGATACAGTGGGAGGTTTCCTGATTAGATAAAGTGATAACCATTCTGATCTAGGTTAGAGTGCACGCAGAGTATTTCTTTTCTCTCTCTCTTTGGCAGCGACCATGACCCGACCCTAGACTATGACTCAGTGACCAAGATTAATCGAACCTTCTTAAAACATTGGCTTTTGGATTGTCTGAGTTGCATACCTCATTGCCACTCCTACTTTTACCCTTTTTTTCTGGAACATTTCGTATCACTACGAACATCCACTTCCATTGGATAAAACCATCGTATGGTTATATACGAACTCGAAGGAACTTATTCCAGATTCGAGTATGGTTTCCGGTTCTGGAGAAAATGAATAGGACTATTCAGTTGTCTTTTCCTTTTACCTTCTCTCAGATTGCGAGTGTTCCTTGGATTAGGACGGTACACCTATTACGATTATTGGATAGTTTTTGTAACGTTTTCAAAATAATAAAATATGATTTTTGGGAAATTTTATAATTTAATATTATTTAATGAGTATTTTAATATTCTGGTATAATTAAATACAAATAAATGGGGAAAAATTATGGAAAATTCTAAAATAGGGTATTTTATGGAATTATGCCATTTTAAAGTTTTTAAGATTAGTTATATGCTAATTTAGTGCTAATCGCGATTAAAAAATCGCTAATTGGATTTTTAGCATTTTTATGCAAAAATGTGCACATATCATTTTCCACACTTATTACACTTGTGTTACATTTCTATTGCCATGGTTGTTCATTTGGGTTCACTATTGGAGTGAGAAGAAAGAGAAATGAAAAGAAAGAAAAAGTAAGTATGATGATGAGAGAGAGAGAGAGAGTAGTTACTTTTGACCTTTTGAACCATACCCATCATTTCCTCACACCCATTTCTCTCTCCCCTCTCATGGAGCTGCTGCTGCTCCTGCTCCTGCTCCCTCTCATTTCCCTCCCCTTCACTTCATAGATCCCTCTCATTTCCCTCACAAAAACCCCATTTCCACTTCACAAAACTTGCTCCCAAGCTCACTAGCTACACATTGAACCTAGCAAGATTGGATTTGGAGGACTTTGAGCAACTCAAGAAAATTCTTGAGTTGCCAAAGGAGGTAATTTCTGCACCCCTAGTTTAGTAATTCAATTCTTATTGCATCAATACTAGTTTTGTGTCGATATGGTGTCGTTTGATGGATTTGTGAAACTTTAAGTTAGGGTTTATGTGAGATCTGAAATTAAAGATGAAATTGAGGATTGTGGTGACCTTAGAACCCCTTGTGTGATACTAATTTGGACCCAAACCGGAACTTGAAACCAGAATACGGATTTATGAGATGATGTCGGAGAAAAACTGTGAATCTGTGATCGTATTTAAGAATCTTCTATCACCCCGAGACCCCAAAAATAAAACTGAGTTGACAGTGAGATGTGCAGGCACCATGGAACCACCACACCAAACCCTAGCCCCCAATTCATTTCCTTGGCCGCAGATTTAATCCCCCTGGCCGCAATTTGCGGCCAGAGCAGGGGTTCTGGTGCTCGTTTTGGTTCTGTAGCCTTTTACCCTGTAGACTTGACCCTGGGTATATCTAGTTTTGACTGATTCCAGTTAGGGTAAAATCTGGGTTGATTTTCTTGAGTGGGCGTATGATTTACGACTTGTTTTAGCACGGATTTTGGTATTTGGTGATTCATTCCTGTCGGGTGGCGTTTGGACTTCAACGACAAGTGGATATTGATCGTGTTTACATGCGAGACGATAGGTTTTTACCTATGCGAGTAGCGTGCGCTATTTTGGTTTCCGATGTGATTTTCATGTGCTTTAGCATTGTGATATACTTGTACGTACCCTACGTGATGTTGAGGCGAAGAAGATGAAGATAGCGATATCAGCATCGACACACGAGAAGCAAGGTGAGTAGATTTATATCTACGGGGAGATGTCGGGTGGATGGCGTATAGCACCCCCGCAGTCCGTGGTGATGTATACGAATACGTATACACACAAATATTTATTATGTGTTGTTAGGACTATTGATGGTAATAATGGAATTATTGATGATAAGGAAGTATTGGTTTAGTAGTGCGAAACCCTAGAGTAGTGGGTGCACTCATACATACACACATACACACATATACTTGCAAACATTCTTTCGTTTGTCTGTGCGCATATGATGGTGTGTATATCTACACATGGTATGAGACTATGTGTTTATATACGGGATTGAGGATGATACATGGGATTGAGATGAGTCGATGAGGTTTGATTGAGGCTGTGAGATTCGGCGATATGACAGAGTTCGTATTTGAGATGTGATATGATGGTAGTGATACCGGATATGTGATGAGATGAATGTGATATTGACCCGTACCCAGCTATTGAGATGCCGTAGGACGATTTACCGTACGAGCTTTATATTGATGTTAGATCCGCACTGATGACTCGAGGATGTTATATGATATACTGTATCGTACGTGATACTATTGAGGCGGGATCACCGACTATATATTTATATATGTATATCGACTCAGATTTAGGTGGTTTCCATGCCCCTCCCGATTGACTTGTTTGTTGGGTTCGTAGTTCGCATAGTAGGCGTTAGACTAGACCCAAGTCATACCTATTTCAAAACTAACGAATCGGGGGTATTTTAAAGATAGGCAAAAGGGTTTCTACGGATACTTTCAAACGACACATCTTTTCTTAAAACACCGTAGCCCTTATTTTATCAAAAACCCTGATTCCTCTTATTTCAAAAGGCAAGGTTACATGATATATTTATTGAGGCAGGTTCTTTACTGTTGCGCTGATTATTCGATTCCGCATATTCATGCTATTTGCATTGCATCGCTTGTATTGTTGATATATTTCAGTCATGCTGCTAGGACACCAGCACCATTATCGATGATGCGTATGTTCCACGTACACTTGTTTGCCGGCTTACACACTTCATCATCGATAATTGCCATGTCACTACACTGTAGTACTGTTGCATTCAGTGTATGTTGCTTACATTTCTTTACATGTCGCATACATCATGCTTTCTGATTATACGCATTGAGATATGTTGTTTCCACGATATTTCTGGTTTTTGGGAACGGTGGGTGTTTCAAAAGGAGAATATGTAATTGTTTTAAAACCCGGTTACCCTTGATATGGTATTTCAGTGCGTCCACCATGTGTTTTCTCGGTGCTGAGAGCGACATGTGAAACCCGATTCGAGGAGGCGGATGAGGCCGATTGCGGGTACATGGTGGACCCGGTATGGTTCCCCGGGGCAAGAAATGTTTTTCGTGGAGTAGACGATGAGCCTGGTAGGGTGGTGAGTACCTACCGGTGATTGGTTGGACCTGGCGGTTATCCGGAGGATACTGACCAGAGTCGATAGATGGATATGGGCATAATGCCGGGGCCGAGGGCCGATACCGCAGACAGAGCCCGTGGGCCGATCCGGACTGACGGAGCCCGATATATGAGGATTTACGTGCCGATGCTGGGCACAGTTTTCATGATGTTTTCGAGTGTCGATGCTGGGCACTCCGGTTCCATGATTTTGACGTGTCGCGAGGGACACAGATGGTTTATATCCTCATATTATTCCCATGCACATGCTTTATGATAATTACATGCATGATGGTTATTGTCGTTGGGTGACGAGTGGACGGGATCCACGTACATGCAGATTTGATTACATTGATCATACCTCACATTTATGATATGCTATTACCTGAGGCACTGGCACGAGCACTTGGCACTACACTCATTCATAGAGATTGCCTTGCCAGTTTAGCATGTTTCAGACTTATTCATATTGAGGTTTATTTATATCTGATCGTATTGACCTAGGATGGGTCATACATTCGATCTCTGCTTGTAGATATTTTCTATTCACGAGTTGGCAACTCACCCCTGTTGTGCCACAGTCCTTGCAGGTTTTGCCGTACAGATTCCATAGCGGCATTTCTGGTACACTGCTTCCTTCTGGGTGACTTGCTTGGGTAGGTGGTTTCTTTTGTATCAGAACCGCCATTGTACATGTATTACTCATTTTATCTAGAATTCCTTCAACCAAAACTTGTATATTGTTTCAGACTTAGAAAACAGTGTTGTATTATTTCGACCTTAGAGTCGCGCTTGTAGTATTACGATTTTCTGGCTGTTTTGAGTTCTTTTTGGGTTTTGATCCTCGTTTTTCGGCGTTGTATATTATTATTATTACTTGCATGGTTGTGACCGTCGATTGACGAAGAGCTAGCTCCCGTTTGGGGATGCCTTTTATCATTTCATATATATTATTCTTGTTGTTCCCCGTTCGGGGCCAGTTTTCCAAAGGAAACCCTGCCGAAATTTTCAGGAAATGTTACACATCTTAAAAATGCATATTCGGCTTAGTTATTTAAAAACTTTGATTTTCGAACATGATTTCTTTACTTCTTAAAACCAGTTTTCCTTATTTACTCTTTAAATGGTTTTAGATTTCTGGGCTTTTGGTTTACTTGGATCAGATGGGGTCCTATAGACTTCATATGGTTCAAGGGCCAGTCACGTGCTCTTTCGGGTCGTGACAAAGTTGGTATCAGAGCGCTAGGTTGATCTTGGTTCGAGTCTAAGTTTGACTTTGTGGAGCCTACGGCGTTATATATATAAGGAACTTATGCTTGACCTTACGGAACTTAGACTTAGTCGAGGGGGTATTATACCCGAACTTTCGTCGCATAGGATGACCCTTGGTTGATGGAGTAGGTAGCTTGAGTAGAGGGACGTACCGTACGTATGTTCCACGGCATACGTACGACACGCCACTCCGCTTAAGAAACCTTAGGATGTACATTTCCTTGCACAGTATTATATTCATTCCTATGATCTATCCTCATCGATACTGGTTTTGGTTTTGCCGCCACGATTGCACGGGCAGAGTGAGCTACGGCTTGAGTTGCGTCAGCATGAGCTCGTCGTGGACGAGGACTGACCAGGGCATGATTCCAGAGACATACGATTGCATATTGAGGCATCGTCTTATTGTGTTTTCGCGCCATGAGCGTTGGATTGATCGCTTTTACGAGATTTCCCGGATGTGCTGATCGGCACCAAAGGATTGAGCCACTGATAGAGGCCAGCCAGGATGTGATGACCGTTGATATTATCGCTTATCCAGGACGATTGAGGCGCTGTTCAGCGTACGGACGGATGATCCAGTTGCTGCTGCGAGTGATGAGATATCGCCGAGATGATTGGAGCTACTGCAGCATGAGAATATTCTTAGAGATATGATAGTGAGTTGCTAGTCACCGAGGATTAATGACCAGGACATATGGTTCGTTCGCTTACCCCGATGCAAGGTCATCAGATAGATTGATTCCAGCTAGAGGCGACTTCACGCGGATTCGTTGAGAGTCGATTGAGACGATCGAATGTCAGGAACCCATTTTCCAAGTTTAAAGTATTCGGAAAGACATGCAAGCGATTCTATGGACCCTCTAGAAGAATGAAACCCTAACTCGATATAATGACCGTGTGAAAGCCTTTGAACCTTAGGGTTTGCGGCAGTTCCGCGGCGCCATTAGTGAAGCTTAGGTTTGCCCTTCTACGGCTGGACCACCGATGCTGTGGTATGTTCTCGATACTATTAAACTGTACCCGAGATGTTGAGCTATTGGGGGATTGTGAGGTTCTGACGAGTCGATCGGATGGTTTGACATCTTTCGGATATTGTGACGGGACATTACTTGGGAGACTCCAGATACGAGCATAGACGTTGGAGCGCAATCTGTGTAGCTACGATGAGATGAGTCCGAATCAGTCGATATTGAAGCAGACTGGAGTAAAGAGTTCGCATGAGATTTCGACGAGATGACGTTCCACTCCACTGACATCAGAGATGCGATACGCACGTTGAGGACGTGATCGGCTAGATATCTCCTACTGAGTGACGAAGATACCGAGTTCATGATTTCGAGTCCGTGTTAGAGACTTCGGAGGGACCGTAGCCGAGGACATTGCAGTGCGCAGATAGAGACGCGATGTCGAAATGGTCGATGATACAGACAAGCGGGACAAGAAGTTCGTGCGAGACGCAGACGAGCTGTTACTACACCCCGTTAAGATTAAAGGTTGGATATGCATACAGAGGTGCAGGGATACGACCAGCATCCGAGGAGATGTTGTACTAAGGACACAGATGTCCAGAGAGAGAGGAAAGATTATGCCAGTGTACCAGCCTCCGTACAGTTTGGCTTAGGCAAGATCAGAAGAGACCTTGAGTAGGATTCCTTCCAGTACATTGCTGCAATAAGATTTGCACCAGGAGCAGATGCGTGATGTGCATTCAGAGGACCCGAGGTCGGCGCCAGAGATGTGTTGCGTTACGAGCGATCATGAGGATTGACCGAGAGATGACCAGGAAAGTGCCAAAACGAAATCGTTCCTGTCAGCACACCTGACCGGGCCGCTGAGCCGATGGATTGCGAGATTGGTAATCCACAGAGAAGATAAGGAACCAGAGGCAGAGGACGCCAGCCGCGAGCATGAGGCAAGTAGATATCTTGTGCCACTAGCATTGGATGTACCGGCACCTTCTCGACTCGAAGGAGGATATACCGACGACAGTATTTATGATTTATGATTTGTGATTTTGTGATTTGACTATCACGTATCCGTCGCTTTGGATTTCGGTATTTTGGGCGATCTATTTGCATGATTTAGTCTTGATGACTGAGTTCCATGATATTTGATTTTGTGCACCATGGTTGCACTTACTGGGTATTTATACCTTGCGCATAGTTATTATTTTAGAGGTATTGATGGTGATTTCATGCACTTTTAGTGTTTTGATTTGATTTGTGCACGCTGATGCACACGGTTGTGAGATTTTCTATCACGGTACACTTGATCTTGATTGAGCCGCATTATATATCGTCGACTTGACCCTGATATTTTTGATTCTTGCACTCCGTGCTTTCGACTGGACTTACGCATGTTCGGCGTTTGCTATTGGACTTCGTGATTCCGTGCATGTTGAGTGCCCAGGGTTTAGACTTTCTTTCGTGCACGACGGGTGCACCGATTTGGATTTTCGCGCATGTTGGGCGCATGTTTTGAGATACGATTTTGGGGCACACCAGATGCACTAAATCGAGATGCTTTGTGCATGTCAGATGCACCTATTTTGGCTGTCAGGCACACACGTTGCCTATGACAGATACTTCGTGCACACCCGTTGCACCTAGATGTTGTTTTATGCACCTGTATGGCACATATATGGATTTTGATTTCCGTGCGCACCAGACGCACAGGGTGGTGTTATGTGCATTTTTGGGATTTATTCCTTTTGGAGCAGTACATTTTTATGATATTGGATATTTGTTTTCATACTGAGCAGGACTAGTCAGAGGACAGTACCTGGATATATTTTGCATGCATTGATAGTTCGAAGGGATTTCCAAAGAGCGAGCTATGGTCTCGATATATATATATATACCTACGTGTCCGATATGACACGAAACGTTTTAAAAAGACAAGGAAACCTTTATAAATTGTTTTCAAAACGGCGGAACGTACCTATTAAATAAAGGATATATATATATACGTATATAGTTATTTTCTTATGAAAAACGTCCGCCACTGTGCAGTGTTACGCGCATCGCACAGCGACTTAAAAAGATTTGGCATGCATTTACATAAGCTATTCACATGTATAGATTGGATGTCTACATGTATAGTTCTGATCTATATCATATTGGTTTTGTATTGGATTTGACATTTGTGTCTTTACCATGACTCCGATGATTGCGGGATGCTTGATGGAGTGTTGCTTTTGAGTTATCTGCTCAGTACTCATGCGCATGCATTGCGCTATGATACGTTTTATGTATTGCTGATTTCGGAGCCCCGACGACTTGGAATTTGTATCGAAATGTTTTAGTATTTGGGGGTTTTAAATTTAAATTCGGGGACCGAATTTCTTTAAGGGGGGTAGATTGTAACGTTTTCAAAATAATAAAATATGATTTTTGGGAAATTTTATAATTTACTATTATTTTAATGAATATTTTAATATTCTGGTATAATTAAATACAAATAAATGGGGAAAAATTATGGAAAATTCTAAAATAGGGTATTTTATGGAATTATGCCATTTTAATGTTTTTAAGATTAGTTATATGCTAATATAGTGCTAATCGCGATTAAAAAATCGCTAATTGGATTTTTAGCATTTTTATGCAAAAATGTGCACATATCATTTTCCACACTTGTTACACTTGTGTTACATTTCTATTGCCATGGTTGTTCATTTGGGTTCACTATTAGAGTGAGAAGAAAGAGAAAAGAAAAGAAAGAAAAAGTAAGTATGATGATGAGAGAGAAAGAGAGTAGTTGCTTTTGACTTTTTGAACCATACCCATCATTTCCTCACACCCATTTCTCTCTCCCCTCTCATGGAGCTGCTGCTGCTGCTGCTCCTGCTCCCTCTCATTTCCCTCCCCTTGACTTCATAGATCCCTCTCATTTCCCTCACCAAAACCCCATTCCCACTTCACAAAACTTGCTCCCAAGCTCACTAGCTACACATTGAACCTAGCAAGATTGGATTTGGAGGACTTTGAGCAACTCAAGAAAATTCTTGAGTTGCCAAAGGAGGTAATTTTTGCACCCCTAGTTTAGTTATTCAATTCTTATTACAACAATACTAGTTTTGTGTCGATATGGTGTCGTTTGATGGATTTGTGAAACTTCAAGTTAGGGTTTATGTGAGATCTGAAATTAAAAATGAAATTGAAGATTGTGGTGACCTTAGAACCCCTTTTGTGATGCTAATTTGGACCCAAACCTGAACTTGAAACCAGAATACGGATTTATGAGACGATGTCGGAGAAAAAAATGTGAATCTGTGATCGTATTTAAGAATCTGCTATCACCCCGAGACCCCAAAAATAAAACTGAGTTGACAGTGAGATGTGCAGGCACCATGGAACCACCACACCAAACCTTAGCCCCCAATTCATTTCCTTGGCCGCAGATTTAATCCCCCTGGCCACAATTTGCGGCCATAGCAGGGGTTCTGGTGCTCGTTTTGGTTCTGTAGCCTTTTACCCTGTAGACTTGACCCTGGGTATATCTAGTTTTGACTGATTCCAGTTAGGGTAAAATCTGGGTTGATTTTCTTGAGTTGGCGTATGATTTACGACTTGTTTTAGCATGGATTTTGGTATTTGGTGATTCATTCCTGTCGGGTGGCGTTTGGACGTCAACGACAAGTGTATTGATCGTGTTTACATGCGAGACGATAGGTTTTTACCTATGCGAGTAGCATGTGCTATTTTGGTTTCCGATGTGATTTTCATGTGCTTTAGCGTTGTGATATACTTGTAGGTACCCTACGTGATGTTGAGGCGAAGAAGATGAAGATAGAGACATCGGCATCGGCATACGAGAAGCAAGGTGAGTAGATTTATATTTACGGGAAGAAGTCGGGTGGATGGCGTATAGCACCCCCGCAGTCCGTGGTGATGTATACGAATACGTATACACACATATATTTATTATGTGTTGTTAGGACTATTGATGGTAATAATGGAATTATTGATGATAAGGATGTATTGGTTTAGTAGTGCGAAGCCCTAGAGTAGTGGGTGCACTCACACATACACACATACACACATACTTGTATACATTCTTTCGTTTATCTGTGCGCATATGATGGTGTGTATATCTACACATGGTATGGGACTATGTGTTCATATACGGGATTGAGGATGATACATGGGATTGAGATGAGTCGATGATGTTTGATTGAGGCCGTGAGATTCGGCGATATGACAGAGTTCGTATTTGAGATGTGATATGATGGTAGTGATACCGGATATGTGATGAGATGAATGTGATATTGACCCGTACCCAGCTATTGGGATGCCGTACGACGATTTACCGTACGAGCTTTATATTGATGTTAGATCCGCACTCATGACTCGAGGATGTTATATGATATACTGTATCGTACATGATACTATTGAGGCGAGATCACCGACTATATATTTATATATGTATATCGACTCAGATTTAGGTGGTTTCCATGCCCCTCCCGATTGAATTGATTGTTGGGTTCGTAGTTCGCATAGTAGGCGTTAGACTAGACCCGAGTCATACCTATTTCAAAACTAACGAATCAGGGGTATTTTAAAGATAGGCAAAAGGGTTTCTACGGATATTTTCAAACGACACATCTTTTCTTAAAACACCGTAGCCCTTATTTTATCAAAAACCCTGATTCGTCTTATTTCAAAAGGCAAAGCTGCATGATATATTTATTGAGGCAGGTTCTTTACTGTTGCGCTGATTATTCGATTCCGTATATTCATGCTATTTGCATTGCATCGCTTGTATTGTTGATATATTTCAGTCATGCTGCTAGGACACCAGCACCATTATCGATGATGCGTATGTTCCACGTACACTTATTTACCGGCTTACACACTTCATCATCGATAATTGCCATGTCACTACACTGTAGTACTGTTGCATTCAGTGTATGTTGCTTACATTTCTTTACATGTCGCATACATCTTGCTTTCTGATTATACGCATTGAGATATGTTATTTCCACGATATTTCTGGTTTTTGGGAACCGTGGGTGTTTCAAAAGGAGAATATGTAATTGTTTTAAAACCCGGTTACCCTTGATATGATATTTCAGTGCGTCCACCATGTGTTTTCTCGGTGCTGAGAGCGACATGTGAAACCCGATTCGAGGAGGCGTATGAGGCCGATTGCGGGTACATGGTGGACCCGGTATGGTTCCCCGGGGCAAGAAATGTTTTTCGTGGAGTAGACCATGAGCCTGGCAGGGTGGCGAGTACCTACCGGTGATTGGTTGGACCTGGAGGTTATCCGGAGGATACTGACCAGAGTCGATAGATGGATATGGGCATACTGCCGGGGCCGAGGGCCGATACCGCAGACATAGCCCGTAGGCCGATCCGGACTGACGGAGCCCGATATATGAGGATTTACGTGCCGATGCTGGGCACAGTTTTCATGATGTTTTCGAGTGTCGATGTTGGGCACTCCGGTTCCATGATTTTGACGTGTCGTGAGGGACACAGATGGTTTATATCCTCATATTATTCCCATGCACATGCTTTATGATAATTACATGCATGATGGTTATTGTCATTGGGTGACGAGTGGACGGGATCCATGTACATGCAGATTTGATTACATTGATCATACCTCACATTTATGATATGCTATTACCTGAGGCACTGGCACGAGCACTTGACACTACACTCATTCATAGAGATTACCTTGCCAGTTTAGCATGCTTCAGACTTATTCATATTGAGGTTTATTTATATCTGATCGTATTGACCTAGGATGGGTCATACATTCGATCTCTGCTTGTAGATATTTTCTACTCATGAGTTGGCAACTCACCCCCTTTGTGCCACAGTCCTTGCAAGTTTTGCCGTACAGATTCCATAGCGGCATTTCTGGCACACTGCTTCCTTCTGGGTGACTTGCTTGGGTAGGTGGCTTTTTTTGTATCAGAACCGCCATTGTACATGTATTACTCATTGTATCTAGAATTCCATCAACCAAAACTTGTATATTGTTTCAGACTTAGAAAACAGTGTTGTATTATTTCGACCTTAGAGTCGCGCTTGTAGTATTACGGTTTTCTGGCTGTTTTGAGTTCCTTTTGGGTTTTGATCCTCGCCCTTTTGCGTTGTATATTATTATTATTACTTGCGTGGTTGTGACCGTCGATTGACGAAGAGCTAGCTCCCGCTTGGGGATGCCTTTTATCATTTCATATATATTATTCTTGTTGTTCCCCATTCGGGGCCAGTTTTACAAAGGAAACTCTGCCGAAATTTTCAGGAAAGGTTACACATCTTAAAAATGCATATTCGGCTTAGTTATTTAAAAACTTTGATTTTCGAACATGATTTCTTTACTTCTTAAAAACCAGTTTTCCTTATTTACTCTTTAAATGGTTTTAGATTTCTGGGCTTTTGGCTTACTTGGATCAGATGGGGTCCTATAGACTTCATATGGTTCAAGGGCCAGTCTCGTGCTCTTTCGGGTCGTGATAGTTTTCATCCAAACCAAAGGCAGGTGTCGAAGGGTAGGAAATGAAGAAAACCATTTAGCCTAAAAGGTGTACAAAAGGTATTAAGTAAAGACAAATAAAGGGATCAGAAAGAGGGCAAAATAATTGCGACTGCTATTCACGACCAAACCAAGTATTTCATAGCCACTCCTACTTCACCTTTGTATTTCTCCTGAACACCCCGTATCACTACGAAGATCCACAGTTATTTGGATAATCCATCGTATGGTTATATACGAACTCGAAGGAACTTGTTCCAGTTTGGGGATGGATTCTGGTTTAGGATAAATAGGAATAAGGTTTATTCAGTTGTCTTTTATCTTTACCTTCTCTCGCGTTGCGAGTGCTCCTAGGATTAGGAGAGTACACCCATTATGCTTATTGGATAGTCTTCTTCCAAACCACAGGCTGGTGCCGAATGGTAGGGAAGGAAGAAAACCATTTAGCCTAAAGGTGGTGTATAGAAGGTAACGACTAAAGACAAATAAAGGGATTTGGAGAGATGGCAAAGAAATATACGGTTATATTCATGAATCTGGATAATGGAAGAGGTATTACTAGGAATACCGGATACCCCTTCGAAACATTTACATGTTTCAGTTTCACCATGTATTGTTAAAAGAAAACTGATTTCCCAATTAGCTCTTACTCCAGGGCATGTATTTACCAGGTTGATTCTCACATCTGTATGGTTTTACATATGATGAGTGGGAGTAAGTCATTGGGAATTAGGTGATCATTCTCATTATATCGGGATTCGTTGTAATTTGTGATATTTGAGGAAATCGCCTGGGATTTTGCCGGACGACAAATATTTGGTTTTGAATATCCGTTGTTATGCACCAATTTCAAACTGATATATCTGTACGCTTATTTTTATAAAGTGAGATATAACTTTTTGAAATTATGTCCATGACATTTACCTATATCAGTTGATGGTTAGGTAAGGAGCATTCAACAGCGGTGTAATTCTTCATAACCAAAGTACAATTTTCAACCTACGACGCACAGGATTTGAGTTATTCAACTCAGGGGACTTATACAAAGCATTGTATATTGTCCAGTGTCCATTAGGACAGAGGGGTTGGTCCTCGTACTATATTCTGTTTACTTGTGACTTCTCTAGTTTTTAGATAAGTGTTTTGTAGAAATGCAAGGTCTAAGTTTTGAGAAGTTATAGGTATAAGAATAAAGTAGAGAACCAAGTGTTGCAAGTATCAGGATTCTTCAAGGTGATCGAAGATGTAGATACTTTTATTCGGTATTCAGTTGATAATAATGGTTTTTAGAAACTTGTTTCTCTTTCAGATTACTCATATCTGGATGTATTCCTAAGTTGAGTAATGCTGATCGGCCTCTCTCCATTTAGTTTACATGTACTGGAGACAGCTGCATGATTTGAATCTGCTTCCATTTAAATCAGTGCCTCTATTTCTATATTGGATATAGAATAGTTCATATCTTAACAGTGTTAAGGTACGGGGAGTTGTCCGGCTTATGCTTAAAACCAGACTCTGGATAACTCAATGCGCATTTCTGTAATGGCTGTTTGTGGGTTAACCCGGGCTATGACGAGGGTTGACTTTCTACCATCTGGAAGATCAATAGTTATATTGTTCTTGACTCGCCACAGTTTTGATAAAAATGGACTTTTTCAGAAAACAGTAGTGGGAGTATGGTAGAACTGGAAGTGATTCCAGAACTACAGACGATTATTGAAAATTTAATAGGGACCTAAGGATTCAATCAGGATTGACATTTCATTAGCCACTCCGCAGATATGGTGGGTAACCTCAAGCATCCGAGAGGTACTCCAGTATCCTCAAGGACGGTGACAGGGAGGTTCTTGTTTACCCAGACTTGACACTACTGTTGTTCCAGACTATGAGACCCGGCAGGAAGATGAATATAGCGTCATTTTAAACTAGCTTTAGAAGTGCATGTGTGTATGACTCTGCTAGAGGGTTTCCGTAGTCAGTGGGAGCAGCGGAAGCATAGTGGACAAGTAGCTTGTGTCTATTTATAGACTAAAGCAGATATAGCAGAGATAGATCATCTATTTCTGATGTGACATTCATAGGTTTGACTTCAACAGAATAGGGGATGGATATGTTAAGAAGGTAGTAGGGTGTGATGTCCAGGTATTTGGATGACATACACAGAGTTGGAAGTAAAATTCCTATACTACGATCGGTTATACTTTGGTTGTCACACAGTGGTTTCTCCACATAGAATTTGGATATTATATCAGACATTCTGGTTACTAGATTTATAGTTTTTGATCTGGATTTGGGTAGTGTCCCAATTTGGGTACTTAGACAATATTCTAAAGGTGTTTTAGAATGGACGACTCCTGGCACGGTAGTATACCTGCAGGTGATGGAGTCACCCTCTCTAAAGGTGTCTTGCAGACTAAAGGGGAGAGGGATGCGCATGTTGGCATACACTTGCTTAGGCAATTGAGTCAATCATGAGATGTCAAATACCACACCAGATGTTGTTTTTGCATTAGATGCAATAAGTTGATATTAATCCAATCGTGGAGAAGCGTTCGGAAGCAGTTTATGAACATAAGCGGATGTTCTAGGGATATGATAACAACAGCCTCTTTAGGGAGACAATTATCATTCCAGGCTTCCAAGGTGATCTGGATGACAGAGTGACTGTCAGAGTTATAGTTTTCCCTCTGACGAGGGACAGTAGTTTGGACAGGTGATCTAAGCGGACACTGAGGGAGGCATGACGCAGGTTACTGATTAAATTCAGTTGACGATACAGTCTAAGAAGTTTGGATTTGGAGTTCATTTGTGAACTAGGTCCTATCAGATATCCAGACATATTCTAAGACATGTATTTCTCATTTCGGGAGATGGCTTTCTCCGCAAACTTGAGATTAAGAGAGACATAGAAAGAAACATCAGAGCGGATCCACTCACTGAGGCTATTCCTCGAACGCAATAGTTTCACAAACGGGCTTTGTGAGACTGATCAGTAGAGGAGTTGGGTGTTCGGTATCACACGGGCTGTGAGTATGCGACATCGCAATAATTAGCCTTGAGTGCAAGTAGGATATTGTTGGATATAGTGCCCTCAAAGTCAATTATTGGATCGTAGGCACGTGATTGCAATGATTGAGGGATGACCTATGCCGGAAGGATAGTCTTACTCAGGATGATAGTATGTTATCTGGTTTATCTTTATCATCGTGTACATGCTTTAGGTGATATTGCAGATTACTATTACACGTTGATAGAGCCCTTAGGATTCTTGCTTGACGGCCAGCAGTATGATGGCGATCATATACGTGGGAGCTGGGGTCTATAAGCACATCCTTAAAAGGTCCCTAGTCGAGGGAGTTTCGAGACAGGGCATCGATACTCCAGAGTAGACTAGTGTATGCGGATCGAGACCCCACGAGGGGCGGTGGCTGGTCTCACAATCCATTGGTGTCATTTGGTTCACCTAAGACGTATACAGGTGCTCATTGGGTTATGAGTACACCGGACAGGACTCGCCGGGAACATGCTAGTTGGTTTTATACCTATTGTCAGATAGCAGTTCCCTGGTGATATGTGTACAGGTTAGTTCATCGACCTGAGATCGTCATTTTTCTCGTGTGAATTCCCACTGTGCTTTGATTACTATCCTACCACGGCTCAAAGGAGTCGTGCAAACAGGTTTTCGTTGGGTACAGTCCCGAGCCACATTGAGGCAGTGAGCGGACCGGCAGGGGTTTCGTCTCTCCCGGTATTAGGGGTGAGATCGCGCTGTGTCTAGGAGAGCCATTACACGAAGTCCTTGGCCAAGGCTGGAGATTTACTGGTAGGTATTCTAGTAGTATCCCAGGGTGTTTTGGGCTACACTCCGACACGACTTGTACCGCTTTTGGGGGTCTGACGTTTACCAGCCCCCTAGGCCCGACATGCGATACTCATAGACGAACGGACCGGACTGTACGGATATTGTCACTAACAGGCTCAGTAGGGTGTCAGGATGAGTTCGCTCATCGACCTCCCTTTTGGTCAATACCTGGTAGCCCGTTACGTACAGCTAGTACCACTGACGTGCTAGTGGTTAAATCCACAGCCAAAGTATTGACGGGTCTTTAAAGTCCCCCACAGACAGTTTCTCAAGTTTCGGGCGAAACGTTGTAGAGGCCGTATGGTATTATGGCAGGGTTCGATCATGCGTGCAGTCGTGCACGGATCATGATCGGGCAGATCATACTAGTGGGCTTTGGTTTAAGCCGGATCCTGGTATTAGATTTGTTGGATTACTTTAGTCTCATCGCATTTGCATTCAGTCAGAATATGGATGCAGGTATGTATATACAGGTGAGGGGTATCTTTATGATCCGTCACGAGTTTACTTTAGATGTTGCCATTTCTTTTTATTGTTGCAAACATTTGGATTAATGTTTTCTTGTGGAAATTGTGAGTGGAATTCATCATGAGGTGCATTAAATGTGGCATATGCAATCTAGTGACTCATGGTATCATTATTTGTGCAAATGTCACATTTTATGATTGATTATTGTGTTGATATGATGCTTGGAGAGAGAGAGGGCAGCCATGTTAGGCTTGGGGTTGCTCTTGATTCATTCTAGTGCTCTCATTTTTTCATCTCACACAAGAAAAGAAAACCACTTCTTATTCTTCCTCTAGCTCACCATTTCCACTAATGGCATCATCTTCAACCTCTATCCATACACTCTCATGTGTTGAGAATCAACGGATGCTTGAGATAAAGTTATCACACACATTCTCTACCTCACCTTGGACATGTCGGCTAGAAAACTTCATGTTCGAGTTGCTTCGGATGAAGCGGGAGCCCGTAAAAAGACTCATTGATGTGGTGCCCTTCCGACGAGGAGACCAGAGATCGGAGATGCCGTGAGGAGCTTGGGATGGTGGCCAAAGACCGAAGGACACGGATTGATCGGTATAGCCACTCTCACTTCTTCGTAGTTAGCTAGTTTAGCGTTAATGGTTCGATCCGGGTTTAAAGTCTGCGTTAGCGCTAGTTTCATGTTTATGAAAAGTTTTTGTTTCCGCATTTTGTTCTCGGATCGATGGCCGGGGCGCTACCGTAGACTTATACAGTTTTCGCTACAATCTTACTATAAATGCATGGTTCATATGGATTTTTGATAAAGTCGAATTCTTTGACCGTTTCATCAAAACAGATATTCCAACTCCGCGATACCTGCTTTAGTCCATAAATGGATTTAAGAAATTTGCACACTTTCCTGCTGCTCCCACTCTGATTGAAATCCTCTGGCTGATTCATATAGACCCACTCTTCCAAATAACCATTTATAAAAGCCGTCTTTACGTCCATCTACCGGATCTCATAATCTTGGAAGGCAGCAATGTCAAGAAGGATCCGAATGGATTTGAGCATAGCCATTGGAGAAAAGGTTTCATCATAGTCCAAACTAGGTCTTTGATGAAAACCTTTTGTAACAAGTCTAGCTTTATAGGTTTCAACCTGTCCATCTACACCAATCTTCCTTCTGAATATCCATTCGCAGCCTACGGGTTTTACCTCTTCTGGAGCAATGTTCAAAGTGCATACTTTGTTGGTCTACATGGAATCCATTTCGGTCCGTAATGCATCCAGCCATTTTACCGAATCACTGCTCTAAATGGCTTGCTGGAAGCTAGTTGGCTTATCATTGTCAATGATGCAATCCTCTCTATCCTCGTCTATGAGAAAACCGTAGTATCACTCGGGTGGATGAGACTGCCTACTAGTCCTGCGGATTGGCACATGAATGTCCTATTCTTTTGAAATCTTTGGTTCTACCATACTTTAAGTAATAGTTTGTGGTTCTGGAATTTATTCCAGTTCTATTGCGCTCCCATTAGTCCTTTTTCAAAAAATTGATTTTCTAAATGTGGGCATGACGAGGAACAAAAAACCATTTATTCCTCTGCGTAATAGAAAAGATACCCCCTGAAGTTCTTTGGGTATCCCAAAAACCTACACAGTACTGAGCGTGTCTCGAGCTTGTCCGCATACTTCTTTTTGACAAAAGCTGTACATCCCTATATCTTCAGATACTGAAGATAGGGTTTCTTCCCACTCTACATCTGATATTGTGTGGTAGGCACAGTCTTAGTAGGAACCTTATTCAAAAGATATGCAGCTGATTCTAGTGCATAACCTCAGAAGGATTGCGGTAACTCGGCGTTACTCATTATGGAACGAACCATATCCAATAGGGTTCTGTTTCACCTTTCAGATACACCGTTGTGTTGTGGTGTGTATGGAGAAGTAAGCTGAGAGAGAATTCCATTCTATTTTGAGTAATCCAGGAACTCGGCAATTAAGTAATCACCACATCGATCAGATCTCATTGTCTTGATACTTTTGCCTGTTTGTTTTTCCACTTCATTCTTATATTCCATGAATTTTTCAAAAGGTCTCGGATTTATGCTTCATCAAGAAGACATGTCTTCACCTAGAGAAATTATCCGTAAAAGCAATGAAATAGGAATAACCACTTCGTGCATCTGTAGATATTGGACCAGATACGTTGCTGTGTATGAGTCCTAAGAGCTCACTCGCTCTTGCTCCGTGTCCAGTGAACAAAGTCTTTGTCATCTTTCCTATGAGAGAAGATTGACAAGTTTCATAAGACTGATATTCGAACGGATCCAAATATCCCTCTCTATGTAACATTGTCAACCGTGTTTCGTTGATGTGACCCAGTCTACAATACCATAAGAAAGCCTTATTTAATTCTGGAGACTTTCTTTTAAGTGTGTTCTGGACGTTGAAAACCTGAGCTTGATTTAACACGTATATACCGTCCTCTAGTGTACCTGACCCAATCAAACTTTGATTTAGGTGGATGTGGACCACATCGCTTACAAACTAGACTAGATATACACAAACAGTTACGTAGAATCAATATCTTCCCACTTGTCAAATCTAGGTGATATTTTCCTACGGATACAACGTCCACGCTCATTCCGTTAGCAACCCTGGGAGTCATATCACCTGCCTTGATAACTCTACGGTTTATCAAAGCTCATAGTGAATTACAGATATGAGATCCTGATCCGGTATCTAGTACCCATGAAGTAGAGTTAATTGACAGACTATTTTCAATCACAAACACACCCGAAGTCGAAGCCACAACGTGCTTCGGATCCTGGATTCTGGCTTTCCAAGCCCTGCATCCCTTCTGCCAATGCCCTTTCCTGTGATAATAGGAACATCCCTCCTTCCCTACTGTTATCCCCGAAACTTTTGCCCTGCCCTTTCTTTCTACCTTACTGATACCGCCTATCGGCTTTGTGGAGGTCTTCTTCTTCTCACCCTTGGCTTTCGCCTTGAATCCAGAAAAGGAAGATTCCCCAATAAGCAGAGCGGGTGTCTCCCTGGTTTCCTTCAGGGTGCCCTCAATTGGAAGTATAACTTTCTTTCCCTGGGCGTAAGTAGGAGGTAGGGACTGTAGAATCAAGTCAGTATATGACTCGTTCTCCAATGTGGTCTCCAGGTCCGTGAGCTGTGTAATAGAGCTGATCATTGTAGTGACGTGGTCCCCTACAGATGACCCGATAGCCAACCTAGCTTGAAGCAATTCTTTTGAGGTCTCATATCTTACGATACGAGATTGCTCTCTATATAAATCTTTGTTATGGAGGAAGATGGAAACTAAGTCCATCTTCTCGTGCTGCCTCTGGTATACACCATCAACTGAGGCCAACATAGGCACTTGGCATTCACACAGTCCTTTTTCCCTTGTCTTACGGATATCAACATCCGCGACGGTGGAAACTGGACCTGAGATGGCGGGGGCTTGAGTAGTAATGAGGTGGTCCATCTTGTCATAGGTAATGGATATTTGGACAAACCTTTGCCAGTCAATATAGTATAACTCAGTCATTTTATTATCTATCTGTAACCTAATCTGGTCACTTGGTCGCTGCAATTAGGAGAGAAAGAAGAAGTCCTTTTTCCCTTGTCTTACGGATATCAACATCCGCGACGGTGGAAACTGGACCTGAGATGGCGGGGGCTTGAGTAGTAATGAGGTGGTCCATCTTGTCATAGGTAATGGATATTTGGACAAACCTTTGCCAGTCAATATAGTATAACTCAGTCATTTTATTATCTATCTGTAACCTAATCTGGTCACTTGGTCGCTGCAATTAGGAGAGAAAGAAGAAAACACTCAGCATGATGCTCTTGTAACTTTAGATTGGTTTTTAGTTTATCTAAACAGGACGGCTCCCACTGTTTCTCGAATCCTTCCTCAAACCATTAAAGAAGAATTAGTTATGATTAATCTCACCGTACAATACTTGCTAAACCATTCGGCCAGGCTAGTGTCGGTACTTTGAGGGAGATTTTACGACGCTTTCGCGAAGTTCCTTAATTAAATAACTTCTTTTCCCTGGAGGCGTAGCCCCACTAACACTGTTCTAGAAACCTACTTGGTTTATAGCATTGATCGTTAAATGAAAAATCTCCCGAGGAGTAGCATATACTCACAGTAGGATCGGGATCCAAATATCATTGTGTGATAATCCTGAAGGAATCCTACCAACATTATCACACTTCAAATGGTATGTAGCACTAGCAAGTTTCAGTTTCCTTAGAAACTCCCGATGTGGATTTTTGTCCCATGCTCTTATGATCTTGACGAAGGCCAACAAATCATAAGTCACATGTCAAGTTCTACCCATCATATTCCTGGTTAATTTGAACCCATCCGTATACACCATTGACGAATGCCAACAAAGTAATATGACTGTCCCAAACCAATGTATCTATCTTTGCTACATATGAATATCCAGCAGCTACCAAACACTATACCTTGGCGAATGTCAACAAACATAGCTTGAACACTACTGAACATTCATATGAAATGACGGCGGGCTATGAATGGTTTTGGCGAAACCATGAACGTAGTGAACTTGATATAATCGAAGGAACCTGATAGCTTTTAAAAGGAGTGGTTTAAGCTCCGGATTTAAAAGTCTCCTGTTTTGAAAAAAACCGAGTGATTTTGAAATTTGTTCCAACGATTCAACTTTGGTTTGTTTGCTTTGCATTAATAATGCAGTTCCATCATTTACACCTATCATCACAGAAAAAGACGAAAATACCACGTCCACTTATGCCATCCGCATTCGCCACTGGGCCCCGTCTAACACCGTTAGGTTACTTAACTAACGCCAGAGCGGGGGCTGGACTAAGGCGGATGCAAAACATAAGCAACGTCTATTAAATAGCATATATATAATAACCATTCTTCTGACGCAATAATAGGCATTCTAGTTCACATATGAACATATTAGATATACTAGGAATTCCACGTTTCGTTTAAGCCTGTAAAGAAAGACGGATTCCACGATCGTGATGAATAGCCAAACACTACCCCAGACCCCTACGGGTGCGGCAAATTACCCGCCAAATATCCGAAGCGAAGCAACCTCCCTTATCAAAGTGAGTAGCCTACTCGGCACTTCAAAGTACCCGGTAGTTTGTGCACCCACCTTGGTTCTATCCTAGGAGAAAAAAACAGTAAAAGAAATAATACAACGGTGGCTACAACCTCAACCCGGATGTGCCCCGCAAAAGAATTTTACATCACTTTACAATTTTACATCGAATGAAAGAATGAAAAACCCTCATCTCACATCCCCGGCTATTCATCCACGACGATCCAATAAGTTCATATACACAATCCAACATCATAGATCACAGATATGTACAACTCCCACTAATTGACGTATAGCGATTAGCAGACGTTCAGTACATATATCACATCACAGATAAAACCCGATTAGCAAATAACTTAGAATTTCGATCGAAAACTGTTTTCCGTGTCTACCCCAAAGGCAAACCAGCACTCAGAAACTTATGGGTAGAAACCAAATATACCAGAGAACTGTAAACCCAAAATAAGAAGCACAGAGCAAAAACGAGCCAACTCGGCCGCAACTTGGCCGCGGAACGGCGGCAAATCGACCGATTCGCCGCGGTTCCGCAGTGGTTGTGACGAGTTAGGGTCTCGTTTTTCTTCTGAGTTCTTATTATTCCCTGCTTATATTTTTCATGCCTCTGAAATAATTTTTAGAACAGTTTTAAAATTCGACAGAAACATTGGGATCGGGTGTATAGTTTTCTCGATTTTCCGACGATCGAAGTTCTAATAACTTGCTAATAAGCTAGTAAAGATTTAGTTAGGCTCTGATACCACTGTAAGTCGATGTCGCGCACCCCACGTGTCCGCGGGGAGGCGGAATATGCAAAAAATGATTTTTCAAAGCTCACAACGCCGACTTGAACTCCAGGATTGATACTAAACCCTAACTAGCAAACTGGTAAGAGGTTTAACTACTCGGAAAGAAGTTATACCTTACGATACCAAGTCCTTCTAGTCTTCTTCGCTGTCCTCCACCTCATTTTCAGCTCCAAGGATCGAAACGGATCGGGCAACC
This sequence comes from Agapanthus africanus, assembly GCA_030015575.1. Classification (NCBI taxonomy): domain Eukaryota; kingdom Viridiplantae; phylum Streptophyta; class Magnoliopsida; order Asparagales; family Amaryllidaceae; genus Agapanthus; species Agapanthus africanus. The sequence goes on along the minus strand of CM057339.1, from coordinate 699,943,208 downwards.
TCGACGGCCTCCTCGAGTCAAAGACGATCCACCCGAGAGTTTATAGTCCGAGCTCCTACCTCAAATCCGAGGTAACTACGGCTTCTAGTTCGCTAAATTAGAAGGCCTAGAGGGTGTAGAGTAAGAAGATGGAGTGATCTGTCTTTTGGAACCCTATGTTTCTCAACTGATGAGAGGTTTAGGGTTATGAGGAAGAAGAAGGTCATTTGAAGAAAATGAGCGAGGAGAAGAAAGCTTGGATGAAGAATGACTTTAATTTGTGATGAATAATGAACCATGTGATAATTGATGAGATAAATAAATATCTCACAAATATCAACCATGGCTCACAAAATATCTATTTTGTCAAGTGATGAGTCATAGATCATCCAAGAAATATCTCCACCTCATTTCTCCATCCAAACTAGGTTTTATTTCAAAAAGAAAAACAAAACCCTAATTTGGCATTTCCTTCTAGAAGCTTTCCCGAGAAATTACGAGAACGCCCCTCAACCGTTTATACATACCCGCATCCGCATTTCGAAGAACACGAATACAAAGAGATGAAAATAATCCATCAATATAATACTAGGATCCGGCTTAAACCAAAGCCCACTAGTATTATCCGTCATATTATCATACGTGCACAAGTACACGTAAATGATCGAAGCCCTGTCCTAAAACCATACGACCTCTATACCTTTTGCCCGGTGCAGGGAAACCTTCTGTGTGGGACTCTAAAAACTTGACACTACGCTGGCAGTGGGTTTAACCACAAGCCGCAAGCGGTTCTAGCTGCACGTAACGGTTACCCAAGTATGTGTCGATAAGAAGGCCGATAGGCTAACTCATCCGAACTCCTACTGAGCCTGTATGTGACAATCTCTGTACAGTCCAGTCTTTTTGTCTATGAGTATCGCATATCGGGCCTAGGGGGCGGTAATCGTTAGACCCCTAATAGCGCAATAAGTCGTGTCGGAGTGTATCCCAAAACACCATGAGAAACTACTGGAGTACCTACCAGTAAATCTTGCTTGCCTTGGCCAAGGAATTTGTGTAATGGCCTTCCGAACACAGCGCGATATCAACCCCCAATACCGGGAGAGACAAATCCTATCTAACCGCCACTGCCTCCAAGTGCTTCGGGACTTCATCCAACTACTACCTGTTTGCACGACTCTTTTGAGCCGTGGTAGGGTTGTAATAAAAGTATAGTGGGAACACACTCGAAGCGAAGTAGCAGTGTCAAGTCGACGGACTAAGCTGTACTTATGTCACCTGGGAACTGCTACCCGACGGTTGGTATAACACCCACCAACAGTTCCCGATGGGTCCTGTCCAGTGTACTCATAACCTAATGAGCACCTGCATACTATCTCCAGTACGACGTACTAATGGATGTGTGACAGACTATCTCCCCTGCTGGGATGAAAAGCGTATACACTAGTCTACTCTGGAGTATTGATGCCCCGTCTCGATAATCCTACAACTAGGGACCTGTATAGGATGTGCTTGTAGACTACTGTCATGACCCAAAGTTTGGATGGGACCGGCACTTAGATTGTGTAATATCTAAAGATATCGGCAAAATCTGAGTAAGCCAAAAACCAAGATCAAAACTGTTTTTGCGGAATTTAGAAATTTCAGTGTTTAAGTAATAAGAATGAAGTAGCATGCCGAAAGGTTTTTAAAATTTAAAATGTAAACAACTGATTTTAATGTTTCGACAATGCCTCCTTTTTATTATTAGTAGAAAGCCATTATAAGTTGTGTAATTAAGTTGCATCCCTAGTTGGGAGCAAAACAATGACAAACGGCGGAAATCAACATGCAATAATAATACAACACTCAAGGTGAAGAACTTCATGCAATATTTAAGAAAAACATAAGTTAACATAACTAACGATATCACTCAGTCAAATTTGGAACATTTACAACATGTTTCATTCTAAGTCAATATACAGGGTCTGATGGAGTAATACTAGATCCAAAATAAATATATCCAAAATAGGAGGTTACTACATACGTAACCCACCTAGCAAAAAGAGCGATAAAAGCTGACGAGTGGATCCGCACTGCTGCTACGCGTTCATACGACTCCTGCAAGGAACTAAGGCATAATGGGGGTGAGTTGCCAACTCAGTGAATAAAACTAACATATATCGGCTGATAATGTAAGTATGACGAACTAGAGCTAATATAAAAAAGGATGAATATAATGCATGATAACATGTGGAAGTATGAACATGAACTACTAAGTATAAAAATCATGACTGAAATCTCATCAATTATTTCCAAATAAGGTTTATTCTTTTCCGTGTCCAACATCGACACAAATCTTCTGTTTCCATCAGGCATCGTTCCCCGAATGATCCTGTAAATCAAAAACACCGGTCGGTATCACCTAGATATCCGCCGTGTTCATAACTGTCTCTGGTATCTCGCTAGGCTCCCCGCCTCAAATGCGGCTTTCCTGCCCGTCGGTCTCGACCGGGTCTACCATGAATCCGACTGTATAGCTCCCCCACTCAGTCTGGATAACGTAAAAATCCGCGACCGTATAGCTCCCCCACTCGGTCTGGAATAAAACCAAATCATAAAAACAATATCTCATGGTGGACATCTCACATCTACATGAAGAATTACTGAATCTACTAAATAGTATATAAAAACTCAAAACCATAAATCCTCAATAATCCAATGCATCTTATATCAAACTACTAATACTTGAATATGAAACATGATATCATTTATGCAAAGTAACAACCATTATTGATGCTTAAGGTATAATAGGAATAATATTTAACATAATAAATATTAAGTGTGTAGGTGACATGTTAATATCGACGAGGTGTAGTGTAACATGTAGATATGTGCATGTGCAGCATGACTCGTCGATAATTGTGCAGTGTTCTTACAGTTATTAACATGACGATGTATATGTATATGAATGCATATGGTCAACTTTATATACAAAGGCAAAAATTTTATTTAAACTTAAACTACGAGCGTATCACGCCATCCATACAAAATCCCTCGGTAGATATTTAGTCTACTCACCGGAATATGTCAAATCTACTCAGATCATCAATTCCTTTCCTTTCATTGCAGCCTCCGAAGTTCCCGTACTCAAATCTAACATTGATATTAACTTGAATAAGAAACGGCTAAACTTCGATATGGCAAAAACATGAAAATACAAGTTTTACATATTAACTATACTACGTATGACTATTGCAAACTATCTAATACTTATACTAACTGGATTTTTAACCATTCGTTGTTCGTAACAGAAAAAAGAAACGTGTACGAAACACCCATGTCGTATTGTGGAATTTTAACCTTTTTTTCCTTCAGATATTAGCTTCCAGATTTCACATACTGAAAAATTAACTTAAACTAGCAATACCAAACATCTTAATACATATACAGAGAGCTACCGTGAAAACCACAACACCCAACTCCCTCAAAAAACCGGCAAGCTCGGATTTTCCCTATATATCGCCGGCCAATATCCGAGCAACTGGGTTCGTCTTTCTAGGGTTTATTCTAGGTCCAATCTATAAGATGAAGGTACTGTTTGGTTAGGCTAATTTTCATCTAAACTATAACAGATTCATGACAGAGCCTAAACTTGTAAAAATACGATATTACTGATATCCAACTTCTAAAATAAAACAGTACTTTACTTAAGTTTCAGGGTTGAAATTATACCTACAGATGATTACTGAAAAGGTTTCCTCCAAGATGCACAAGCTCAAAGATCCTAGCTAGATGGTGGTGGTGAAAACCTTTAGCACATAGCTCTTTTCTTCTCTTCTCTTTTCTTTTCTTTTTTCTTTGTTGTTATAAGATGTTTCCTTCTTTCTTTTCAGTTTATTTCTTATTTCAAATGATATATGAACTGAACAAAGATAAGGAGAGTGAGTAAGGGTTGTAGGAGGAGGTGTCACTTAGCAAGGATGTGGTAGTTTCATGCAAATAGGAGGTGTAGCATGGAAGATGGTGGTGTTTTCATGCAAGGAGGAGGTGTATGCATGAAGTGTCGTCTAGGATATATTATACCATGAGTGTAACTTAAGCTTAAACATGACCTTACCCTTTTACACATAAACCCTCACAAATTTCCAACTTTCACAATTACTTAAACTTTTCACAAAACCCCTCATACTATATCATACTACAAATGAAGCTAAATTTTTCACTAAAACCCTTGTAATTTACTAATGTTACAAACTAAAATTTCAAATTAATTAGCTTCACACACTACTTATGAAAATGTTCTATTTTGTTTCAATAACTTTTTAAATTAACATTTTATTATTTAATTAATTAAATTAATTTATTATCTAAAATTTTCAAAATGTTACAACTACCCAGCCCCCACTAGTGTGACTACCATCACAACGCTGGTAATCAAGCAAAGATCCTAAAGGCTCTACCAATATGTATAAGAGATATGCTAAAAGAAACACATGCACATATAGAGGTAGAAACAAACCAGCTAGCATACTACCATTTCGAGCAAGACTGTTACTATATCCGTGTATATCCAAAGCTTCCATTAAGTAATATACAAACCAGTATGATACAATAATGGCCTCTAGGGCATATAACACTAACACTTCTTACCTTCTGCTTCATCGGAGCCGTCCGATTCTATACTTCGTTCACCTTCACTTTCTTCTCCCACATCACCGACGATGACGGAACAAACGATCATAGAGCAGCAGGAGGCGACATTGCAAGACAGATGCTACCCACACTGTTCATCCTTACCTTCATGCATAGTATTTCCCACCATTACGGCAAACAACTATGAAATCAAGCCACAATTCACACCACTACTCCCAAAATTCCACGGACTCGAGTCCGAGGATGCTTACCTTCTAATCAGTGAATTTGAGGGAGTGTGTGCTATGATGAAAATTCACGGAGTGGGTGAGGATGTCGTTAAGCTAAAATTCATTCCTTTTGCGTTTAAAGACAATGCGAAAAGTTGGTTAAACAGTTTGCCAGCTTGATTGATCACGACATGGGACGACTTTTTGAAAGTATTTCTAAATTTTTTTACCCTATTCACAAGACCGTGCGAATTCGAAATGAAATCCACAATTTCAAATAAAAAGAGGGTGAAATTTTTTGGAAGTTCTTAGAAAGATTCAAAGATATCTTAATCAAATGTCCCCATCACGGGTTAGAACAGTGGATACGAGGGTTTAGACTCCAGTTCGCGCATGATGTTAGAGTCCACGTGTCAGTGCAAATTTCTGAGTAATGGCGCTAAGGACGCATGGAAATTTTTAGAAGAACTGGCTGACAAACAATTCAGTGGGAGAGTGTGAGTGAGAAACCATCTGTGACTAGGAGCGGTGCACACATAGTTGACACCTCCATAGCAGCCGAAGCAAAAATCGCCGCTCTTGTACGGCGAATGGAAGCTTTAGAGGGCAAAAATCCACCGCTACCGGTCAACCAAGTTTCTCAAACCATGTGTGCTAACTGTCAGCATCCTAGCCACATAGCGGAAGAATGTCCATTTCTTGTCGGGTCCCAGGGACACGAAAACGTTAGTGCGCTATATCAGAACTAGCGTCCCAGGAACGACCCTTTATCATAGATGTACAATCCTGGTTGGAAGATGTAAGTTGATGTACTTCACCCCAGTACTTATGGGGAGGCGGAATTTTCAAAAACAATCAAGTTTAAACAACGAACATCGACTAACCGCTTGAATCGAAGCTAAACTATAAATAACCGTATCTTATGAGTTTCTTTTCACAAGTGATGAGGGATTATACCTAATGAAACCGGTCCTTCTTCTTTACGTCCTCCTTTGTTCTCCTCGACCTTCTCTAGGTAGTAGACGATCCACCCGAGAGCAAAACACCAAGCTAAACCTCTAACTTGAGGTAACTAATCAACTTTGATTGCTAATCAAAGATGAAAGGATGATAAAGAGTGAAGGTTATGGATTGTTTAGTCTAACTAATCCTTTGATCTCAACACATGAGGATTAAGGATTAGGGTTTGAAGATGAGAGCTTGAGGAGAGAGAATGTGAGATATGATAATGAGAGAAGAGAGAGAGTGTATCATAATATTATGAAGCATTCTTATTTTAGAATAATCAATAAAGGAAATGAATAAGCATGCTTCATAAAATATCTTGTGGTGATTCATTAGCATGAGTCATTAAGCAATAAATGTGCATTAATGAAGTGAATGAATCACCACCATGACTCACTCTCTTATCCAAAAGAAACCTCCTTAGTCACATTTTCTAGAAGCTTCTCGAGTAATTACGAGAACGCCCCTCCGATCCGTAAAAAATACGGAAAAACTTTAGACTGTATAAATCCAATAACCGGATACCAGTAACTGGCTTAAACCAAAGCCGACTGGTAAAAACTGTCCGAAAGTCGTACGCGCGTAAACGCACGTATGCGTCCGAACCCTTTGTCGCAAAACCATGCAACCTCTATATCGTTTCGCCTGGAGTAGGAAACTCTCTGTGTGGGACTCTAGAGACTCGACTACTACGCTGGCAGTGGGTTTAACCACAGACCGCAAGTGGCACTAGCTGTACGTAACGGTCCCCAGGTAGTTGTCGATAAGAAGGCCGATGAGTAAACCCATCCGAACTCCTACTGAGTCTGATGTGACAATCTCCATACAGTCCGGTCCGTTCGTCCAAGACTATCGCATATCGGGCCTAGGGGGGCGGCAAGCGTCAGTCCCCTAATAGCGGTATAAGTCGTGTCGGAGTAAAGCCCATTACACCCTGAGAAACTGCTGGAACCTACCAGCAAATCTCGCTTGCCCTGGCCAGGGACTTTGCGTAATGGCTCTCTGACACAGCACGATATCTACTCCCAATACCGGGAGGGACGAATCCTGTCTAACCGCCACTGCCTCCAAGTGCTCGGGACTGCACCCAACTGCTACCTGTTTGCACGACTCATTTGAGCCGTGGTAGGGTAGCAATCTAAGAACAGTGGGACACACTCGAGGCGAAGTAGCAGTGTCAAGTCTGCGGACTATGCTGTACTCATGTCACCTGGGAACTGTTCACTGACGACTGGTATCAAACCAACCAACAGTTCCCTGTGAGTCCTGTCCGGTGTACCCGTAACCTAACGAGCACCTGTATACTATCTCCAGTACGACGTACTGACGGCTGTGGGACAGACCATCTCCCCAACTGGGATGAGAAGCGTACACACCAGTCTACTCCGGAGTATCGATGCTCTGTCTCGATAATCCAACGACCAGGGACCTGAATAAGGATGTGCTTGTAGACTACCCAGCCCCCACTAGTGTGACTGCCATCACAACGCTGGTAGACAAGCAAGATCCTAAGAGCTCTATCAATACGTACGCTCACATATTAAGATAGAAAAAACCAAGTAGCATACTACCATGTTTAGCAAGACTGTTATATACATGTGAATATCCCAAGCTTCCATTAAGTAATATACAAGCTAGTATGATACAGTAATGGCCTTCTAGGGCATAAACACTAACAATCTCCCACTTGCACTAGGGCCATGTACTGGCATATCGCAGACCAATGATCTCGAGTAGCCTCTCGAACTGAATCTGAGGAAGGGCCTTCGTGAATGGATCAGCAATGTTCTCTTCTGAAGCAACTCTCCGAACCTCGATCTCCTGACGATCAATGATCTCCCTGATCAGGTGATACCGCCTCAAGATGTGTCTGGACTTCTGATGGGACCTTGGTTCCTTCGCTAAAGCTATAGCTCCGTTGTTGTCGCAATACAGAGGTATTGGATCAACTATGGTAGGAACCACCTGAAGTTCTGTTAGGAACTTCTTCATCCAGACTGCTTCTTTTGCGGCATCGCAAGCAGCTATATACTCCGCTTCCATCGTCGAGTCAGCAACGGTGTCCTGCTTGGAGCTCTTCCAGCACACCGCCCCTCCATTGAGGGTAAAGACATAACCCGACATGGACTTGGAATCGTCCTTATCACTCTGGAAGCCGGAATCAGCAAAGGCCTCTAACCTGAGGTCTTTTCCGCCGTAAACCAAGAACATCTCCTTAGTCCTCCTCAGGTACTTGAGAATGTTCTTTACTGCTATCCAGTGTTTCTCCCCTGGGTCTGACTGATACCGGCTTACCACGCTCAGTGCGTAAGCTACATCTGGTCTGGTACACAACATCGCATACATTATAGAGCCTACCGCAGAAGCGTAGGGTATAATAGACATGCGTTCCCTTTCCAAATCAGTCTTGGGAGACATCTCTTTGGAGAGGGTGATTCCGTGACAAGCCGGTAGATTACCGCGCTTAGAATCTTCCATACTGAATCTTTTCAGTACAGTGTCGATATACCTGGACTGCGAAAGTCCCAACATCCTCTTGGATCTATCACGATAGATCCGGATCCCCAGAATGTAAGAGGCATCACCCAGGTCTTTCATGGAGAACCTGTGTGACAAGAATCCTTTGACAGATTGTAGCATAGGAATGTCATTTCCTATCAATAGAATGTCATCCACGTACAAGACGAGGAATACGACACTTCTGGCCACAACTTTACTATATATGCACGGTTCATCTGGATTTTTGATAAAGTCATATTCTTTGACTGTCTCATCAAAACAGATGTTCCAACTCCGCGATGCCTGCTTTAGTCCGTAAATGGACTTAAGCAGCTTGCATACTTTCCCGCTGCTCCCACTCTGATTGAAACCCTCTGGCTGATCCATATAGACGCTCTCTTCTAAATTTCCATTCACAAAAGCCGTCTTTACGTCCATCTGCCAGATTTCATAATCATGGAAGGCAGCAATAGCAAGAAGGACCCGAATGGATTTGAGCATAGCCACTGGAGAAAAAGTTTCGTCATAGTCCAAACCAGGTCTTTGACGAAAACCCTTTGTAACAAGTCTAGCCTTATAGGTTTCCACCTGTCCATCTACACCAATCTTTTTCTTGAAGATCCATTTGCATCCTATGGGTTTTACCCCATCTGGAGCAAAGTCCAAAGTCCATACTTTGTTGGTGTACATGGACTCCATCTCGGTCCGCATTGCATCTAGCCATCGTACCGAGTCGCCGCTCTGGATGGCCTGCTGGAAGTCAGTAGGTTCATCATCATCTATGATGCAATCCTCTCTATCCCCGTCTATGAGAAAACCGTAGTATCTCTCAGGCGGACGAGACGGCCTACTACTCCTGCGGAGGGGTGCGGGAATGTTCTGTTCTTCTTGAACCTCTGGTTCTACCAAACTTTCAGTAACAGCTTGTGGTTCTGGAATTTCTTCCAGTTCTATTGCGCTCCCACTCTTCTGATTTTCTAAAAATTCAGTTTCTAAGAAGGTGGCATGACGAGAAACAAAGACCTTTTGTTCCTCTGCATAATAGAAATAATATCCCTTGGAGTTCTTTGGATATCCCACAAGCTTACACAGTACTGATCGTGCCTCGAGCTTGTCCACATGCTGCTTTTTTACAAAAGCTGGACACCCCCATGTCCTAAAATGTTTTAGACAGGGTTTCTTCCCACTCCACATCTGATATGGTGTGGTAGGCACAGTCTTGGTTGGAACCTGGATCAAAAGATATGCCGCTGATTCTAGCGCATAACCCCAGAAAGATCGCGGTAACTCAGCATTACTCATCATGGATCGTACCATATCCAATAGGGTTCGATTCCGTCTCTCCGATACACCGTTGTGCTGTGGAGTGTATGGAGGAGTAAGCTGAGAGAGAATTCCTTTCTCTTTTAGGTAACCTAGGAACTCGGCACTTAAGTATTCTCCACCTCGATCAGATCTTAGTGTCTTAATACTTTTGCCTGTTTGGTTTTCCGCTTCATTCTTGAATTCCAGGAATTTCTCAAAGGCCTCTGATTTATGCTTCATTAAGAAAACATATCCATACCTAGAGAAATCATCTGTAAAAGTAATGAAGTAGGAATAACCACCTCTCGCATGTGTAGACATTGGACCGCATACATCACTGTGTATGAGTCCTAAGAGCTCGCTCGCTCTTACTCCTTGTCCAGTGAATGGAGTCTTTGTCATCTTTCCTTTGAGACAAGATTGACAAGTGTCATAAGTTTGATATTCGAACGTGTCCAAATATCCTTCTCTATGCAACTTAGTCAACCTTCTCTCATTGATGTGACCCAGTCTACAATGCCATAAGAAAGCTTTATTTAAATCTGGAGACTTTCTTTTTAGTGTGTTCTGGACATTGAAAATTTGGAGTTGGTTTAACACATATATGCCGTTATTTAGAGTACCGGACCCAATCAAACCATGATTAAGGTGGATGTTGACAACATCTCTTACAAACGTGAAATCATAACCTTTATTTGATAACAAGGAAACTGATATGATATTACACGTTAAGCTGGGTACAAAATAACAGTTATGTAAAACCAAAATGTGTCCACTCGTCAATCCTAGGTGATAATCCCCGACGGACGCAGCTCCCACGCTAGCTCCGTTAGCAACCCTGAGGATCATATCACCTTCCTTCAGCACTCTACGGTTTCTCAGTGCCTGCAATGAATTGCAAATATGAGATCCTGACCCGGTATCCAATACCCAGGAAGTAGAGTTGATTGACAGACAATTCTCAATTACAAACACACCTGAAGTCGAAGCCACAGCCTGCTTCGGTTCCTGGTTCTTGGCGTTCCACGCCTTGCAATCCTTCTTCCAGTGCCCTTTCCTGTGACAATGGAAGCACTCATCCAGGCCAACTACCGGTGCTGCAATCTTTTTCTTTCCCTTCTTTCCCACCTTACTAACACCTCCTCTAGGTCTGGGTGCGGCCTTCTTCTTCCTTCCTTTGGCCCTAGCCTTGGACCCGGAAGAAGATGCTCCGCCAACAAACATAGCGGGTGTTTCCCTTGCCTTCTGCAAGGTGCCCTCCGCACTCCTTAACATGTTCAGGAGTTCCGCAAGTTCAACTTCTTTTCCTTGAAGATTGAAGTTGAGGATAAACTGGGCGTAGGTGGGAGGAAGGGACTGGAGAACAAGGTCTGTATAGAGCTCATTATCCAAAGTCGTCCCAAGGTCTGCGAGCTCTTCTATATAGCCAATCATCTGTAGGACATGTTCACCTACCGATGACCCGACAGCCAACCTCGCTCGAAACAATTTCTTTGAGGTCTCGTATCTTGCTATACGAGATTGCTCTCCATAAAGTTCCTTTGTATGGAGAAATATGCCATCTAGGGACATATCCTCGTGCCTCCTCTGATGTTCATTATTCATCGAGGCAAGCACGATGCACTTGGCTCTCGCGCAATCTAAATCCCAGGTTTTGCGGATTTCCTTATCCGCATTGCTGGATTTGGGACCAGGGACAGCAGGTGCCGTAGCGGTGAGGACGTACCCCAGTTTGTCATAGGTCAAAGCCATCTTGACATTCCGCAGCCAATCTTTATAGTTTGGCCCCGTCAGTATATTTTTCTCTAAAAGTAACTTAAGTCCAGTCATTTTCAGGGTCGCTGCAATTAGGAGAGAGAGAAGAAAACTCTTTATCATGATGCTCTTGCAAGTTTAGAGTGGTTTTTAGTTTATCTAAACTGGATGGCTCCCACTGTTTCTCGAATCCTTCCTCAAACCATAAAAGAAGAATTAGCCAAGACTATTCTCACCGTACAATACTTGCTTAACCGTTCAGCCAGGCCGGTGTCGATACTTCGAGGGAGGTTTTCCAACGCTTTCGCGAAGTTCCTTAATTAAGTAACCTCTTTTCTCTGGGGGCGTAACCCCGCTGACACTTTTCTGGACACCTACTAGGTTTATAGCATTGATCGTTAAGTGACGAATATCCTGATAAGTATCAAGTACTCACAGTAGGATCGGGATCCAAATATCATCGTCTGATAATGTTGTAGGAATGCTACCAACATTCATCAAACTCAAAATGGTATGCATCTCTTTGCAAATTTCAGTTTCTTTAGAAATTCCCGATATTAGTTTTTGCCCCATGCTCTTATGACCTTGACTAAGGGCCAACAAATCATAAGTCACATGTCAAGTTCTGCCCATCATTATCCTGTTGATTTGAACCCATCCGTATACTCTTGACTAAGGGCCAACAAAGTAATACGACTGTCCCAAACCAACTCATCTATCTATGCAACAAATGAATACCCCAGCAGCTACCAATCACTATGTCTTGACTAAGGGCCAAACAAACATAGCTTGAATACTACTGACCATTCATAAGAAATGACGGAGGGCTACGACTGGTTTTGGCGAAACCGTGAACGTAGTGAACTTGATATAACCGAAGGAACCTGATAGCTTTTAAAAGGAGTGGTTAAAGCTCCGCATTTAAAAATATCTGTTTAAAAATAACCGAGTGGTTTCTTTTAAATTGTTCCAACGGTTTAAACTTTGGTTTATTTTACTTTGCATTATAGATAATGCGTCCCATCATTAACCTATCATTGCAGAAAACAACGAAAATATAACGTCCTCTTATGCCATCCGCATTCGCCACGGGGTCCCGTCATCACCCGTTAGGTTACTTAACTAACGACAGAGCGGGGGCTGGGCTAGCGCGGGTGTAAAACATAAGTGACGTCTAAATAGCTATAATAAATATAGATATTTTACATTCGTCTGACGCAATGATATTCATTCCAGAACACAGATAAACAATATTGGATTTACAAGCAATCTGTATTTCTTTTGAGCCTGCAAGAAAAGACAGATTACACAGTTGTGATGAATAGCCGTTTACCCCACCCTCGACCCCTACGGGTACGGCAAACTACCCACCCGGCAGTCTGTGTACCCCACCTTGGGTCAGTCCTAGGAGCAAAAACAGTAAAATGAAATAATACAACGGTGGCTACAACCGCAACCTGGAAGTGCCCCGCGAAAATAATATTACAACAAATTACATTTACAACAAATGAATTAACCAATAACCCATTGCGAACCCCGGCTATACACCACAACAGTCCAATACAGTTTATATGCACAAACAGATATAACCATTTCAGAAATGTGCAACCCCCTGCCAACCGACATACTAGCAGTTAGGGGAGGTTTACGAACACATTAAACAATCACAGATATAATCCAATACGCAAACACTGTACTTTTCGATCGAATAAACAACATCAATATTGCTCCAAAATCTGCTCTGTTAAACAGTAAACTGAGCAATAATTAAATATTCCAGAAAACCCCAAATATCACAGGGGACCCACCCATGAAAAATGAGCTCATGACTCGGCAACTCGGCCGCGGAAGCGCGGCGGATCGGTGGGATCCGCCGCCCTTCCGCGGCGCTTTAGTCGAATCATGGGCTCGAATTTCTTGGGTGTTCTCCTGTGGTCATGTCAAGCTCTCTGAACACACCAGAAAAATTTTAGGACTTCATTTTAAGTTCGACAGAAACTAAACAGAATTAGGGTTTTCCGGCTTCGTTTTTTCGTTCGAAATTCGTACAAATTTGCGATTAAGTTATTTAGTGTTTAGCGAGGCTCTGATACCACTGTAAGTCGATGTACTTCACCCCAGTACTTATGGGGAGGCGGAATTTTCAAAAACAATCAAGTTTAAACAACGAACATCGACTAACCGCTTGAATCGAAGCTAAACTATAAATAACCGTATCTTATGAGTTTCTTTTCACAAGTGATTAGGGATTATACCTAATGAAACCGGTCCTTCTTCTTTACGTCCTCCTTTGTTCTCCTCGACCTTCTCTAGGTAGTAGACGATCCACCCGAGAGCAAAACACCAAGCTAAACCTCTAACTTGAGGTAACTAATCAACTTTGATTGCTAATCAAAGATGAAAGGATGATAAAGAGTGAAGGTTATGGATTGTTTAGTCTAACTAATCCTTTGATCTCAACACATGAGGATTAAGGATTAGGGTTTGAAGATGAGAGCTTGAGGAGAGAGAATGTGAGATATGATAATGAGAGAAGAGAGAGAGTGTATCATAATATTATGAAGCATTCTTATTTTAGAATAATCAATAAAGGAAATGAATAAGCATGCTTCATAAAATATCTTGTGGTGATTCATTAGCATGAGTCATTAAGCAATAAATGTGCATTAATGAAGTGAATGAATCACCACCATGACTCACTCTCTTATCCAAAAGAAACCTCCTTAGTCACATCTTCTAGAAGCTTCTCGAGTAATTACGAGAACGCCCCTTCGATCCGTAAAAAATACGGAAAAACTTTAGACTGTATAAATCCAATAACCGGATACCAGTAACTGGCTTAAACCAAAGCCGACTGGTAAAAACTGTCCGAAAGTCGTACGCGCGTAAACGCACGTATGCGTCCGAACCCTTTGTCGCAAAACCATGCAACCTCTATATCGTTTCGCCTGGAGTAGGAAACTCTCTGTGTGGGACTCTAGAGACTCGACTACTACGCTGGCAGTGGGTTTAACCACAGACCGCAAGTGGCACTAGCTGTACGTAACGGTCCCCAGGTAGTTGTCGATAAGAAGGCCGATGAGTAAACCCATCCGAACTCCTACTGAGTCTGATGTGACAATCTCCATACAGTCCGGTCCGTTCGTCCAAGACTATCGCATATCGGGCCTAGGGGGCGGCAAGCGTCAGTCCCCTAATAGCGGTATAAGTCGTGTCGGAGTAAAGCCCATTACACCCTGAGAAACTGCTGGAACCTACCAGCAAATCTCGCTTGCCCTGGCCAGGGACTTTGCGTAATGGCTCTCTGACACAGCACGATATCTACTCCCAATACCGGGAGGGACGAATCCTGTCTAACCGCCACTGCCTCCAAGTGCTCGGGACTGCACCCAACTGCTACCTGTTTGCACGACTCATTTGAGCCGTGGTAGGGTAGCAATCTAAGAACAGTGGGACACACTCGAGGCGAAGTAGCAGTGTCAAGTCTGCGGACTATGCTGTACTCATGTCACCTGGGAACTGTTCACTGACGACTGGTATCAAACCAACCAACAGTTCCCTGTGAGTCCTGTCCGGTGTACCCGTAACCTAACGAGCACCTGTATACTATCTCCAGTACGACGTACTGACGGCTGTGGGACAGACCATCTCCCCAACTGGGATGAGAAGCGTACACACCAGTCTACTCCGGAGTATCGATGCTCTGTCTCGATAATCCAACGACCAGGGACCTGAATAAGGATGTGCTTGTAGACTACCCAGCCCCCACTAGTGTGACTGCCATCACAACGCTGGTAGACAAGCAAGATCCTAAGAGCTCTATCAATACGTACGCTCACATATTAAGATAGAAAAAACCAAGTAGCATACTACCATGTTTAGCAAGACTGTTATATACATGTGAATATCCCAAGCTTCCATTAAGTAATATACAAGCTAGTATGATACAGTAATGGCCTTCTAGGGCATAAACACTAACAGAAGAATCATCCCAATTTCGCTTGGAATCAAGCACCATTTCAAAACAACAATTCAAACCAGCCTTTCCAACAATTTCAAAATCCAAAATTTCAAAACCAGAAAATGGGATTCTCCAACAACCAGCCCCAACAGCCGAATCAGCCTAACCCAACCTTTACACCCTCTGGGTTCATCTAAGACGACAAGATGGTATCATCCATTGAAAAAGGGTTAGAAGCTTTGATTAAAACCTTTGCACAGACTACGTCTAGTCTGGCTACTTTTATGCAAACATCTGGGCAGTTGCATAGCGCTAACACATAAGCAATAGCCAGGCTGGAAATCCAAATCAGTCAACTGGCTGCTGCAGTAAATGAACGTGAAAAGGGAACATTCCCTTCCCTACCGGTGACAAATCCGAGAGAGCAGAGAAACAACAACGCTCATGTTGTTCAACAAAACAACATTAAGAATGTGAATGCCGTCATCGTCCTCAGTTTAGGACGCACAATTGACAACAAGGTTGTCAAACCTAACGGCTCATCCAAACATGCGGTTGTCAGTGTACCGGCACGTGTCTCATCATCTGTTCCTTCTTTTGGTCCGTCTTCATCTTCATTGCCTTCTTCCTCTTCACCTTATTATTCTTATTCGTTGTCAGCTGCACATCCTTCAAAGCAACCTTAGATATCGCCACAAATCCGTCCCGCTATTCCCGCTAGAACACTCCCGTCTTTTACACCTGTTCCATCTGCGACTTCTTCGAACCAAGTGTTTGAGCCTAAAGCTCCCTATCCCAATAGGTTGAAATCAAAGATTCCCTCTACAAGTATGGAAAAGGTGTTAGAAGTCTTCAAACGCTGTGAAGCAACATTCTATTGTTGGACGTGGTCAAACAAGTCCCGGCGTATGCAAAATTCCTGAAGGATTTGTGCACGTAAAAACGATGCACGAATGTGCCCAAAACAGTCTTCTTGGCTGCCACTCTAAGCGGTATCTTGTCTAAATCCATTCCGGTAAAATATAAGGACCTTGGCTGTCCTACTATTTCTTGCACTATCGGGAACAAGAAAATCAACCTTGCCTTGTTAGACTTAGGGGAAAGCGTGAAACTTCTCCCTTACTCAGTGTAACGTTTTAAAAAAAAAATCGTTTAGGTTAATTGTCCGATAATCAGTAATATAACTTGTGTTTTCCGTAAAAACCAAGATATAATAATTTTTCAACATAGACTTAATTATACCTATTTTAGCTATGTAATTGCTAGTATATAGTATTTAATTAGTCACTTATAAATTGCTAGTTTACTTAAATATTTTTTCTTAATTAATTATTTTAAATATTATTATAAGCTTTCACTTATAAATTTAATTAGTGCTAATTACAAATGAGAATGGGTTAATTACACAAATATGAACCATGAAAACTTAATAACAAGTTTATAATATGTTCTCTTTTCTACAATTTTCTCAATGGTTCTAGAAAAGTCTAGGATTGGCTCGATAATGAAATAAAATAATTATGAATAAGTTAATATATGATATGATGGGGGGTTTCTTGACTTGGAATTTTCTACACACACACATACCCACTCACCCCTCTCCCTCTCATGTTCTGGCCGAGCCTAGGCCTGTTGTAGCTCCCCAATTCTCCACCTCATTTTCCATAAAAAAAATCTTCTCATTTTTCCATCAAAAATGCTTACAAACTCTCACTAAATTTATAGTTAATTTTCACCCAATTTTCCGTGGCCCAAACTAGCTTGGATCTTGAAGCAAGAAACCATTTTTGGGAGGCCAAGTTATATGTTAGATCTCAAATTTTTGAGGTATAAGTCTTAACCTTATGGTTGCTTTGTTAGCTAATTACTTGAATCTAAATTATTTAAGTATTAAATTGGTTCTAATTGCAAGTTTGAAAATTTCAAGAGAAAGATTTATGTTCAAGTTAGGGTTTTATCACTTGATTATGGTTATAATGTGTAGTTTAATATCTTAAGACTTGAAAAATCTAAACTAGTTGTAAATTTGCAAATTGTTACTTTCAAATTGTCTTAATTATATATTCTTGCAAACTAAATGTTAATGTATATGCCCAAGGGGCCATTATTGTATCATACTAGTTTGTATATTACTTAATGGAAGCTTGGGATATTCACAGTTGTATTAACAGTCTTGCTCAACATAGTAGTATGCTACTTGATTTATATCTATCTTAATATGTGTATATGTTTCTTTTAGCATATCGTGAATACATATTGATAGAGCCCATAGGATCTTGCTTGACTACCAGCGTTGTGATGACAGTCATACAAGTGGGAGCTGGGTAGTCTACAAGCATATCCTTTTTCAGGTCCCTAGTCGTAGGATTATCGAGACAGGGCATCAATACTCCGGAGTAGACTAGTGTGCACGCTTCTCATCCCAGTTAGGGAAATGGTATGTCCCATAGCCATTAGTACGTTGTACTGGAGATAGTATGCAGGTGCTCGTTGGGTTACGGGTACACCGAACATGACTCGCAGGGAACTGTTGGTTGGTATTATACCCGTCGTCAGTTAACAGTTCCCAGGTGACATGAGTACAACATAGTCTGTAGACTTGACACTGCTGCTTCGTCTCGTGTGTGTTCCTACTGTTCTTAGATTGCTACCCTACTACGGCTCAAAGGAGTCGTGCAAACAGGTAGCAGTTGGGTGCAGTCCCGAAGCACTTGGAGGCAGTGGCAGTTAGAAAGGATTCGTCTCTACGGTATTGGGAGTTGATATCGCACTGTGTTAGGAGAGCCATTACGCAAAGTCCCTGGCCAGGGCAAACGAGATTTACTGATAGGATTTCCAGTAGCTTCTCAAGGTGTAATGGGCTTCACTCCGACACGACTTATACCGCCTTTTAGGGGACTGACGCTTGCCGCCCCCTAGTCCCGATATGCGATAGTCTTAGACGAACAGACCAGACTGTATGAAGATTGTCACATCAGGCTCAGTAGGAGTTCGGATGGGTTTCCTCATCGGCCTTCTTATCGACATCTACCTGGGGACCGTTACGTATAGCTAGTACCGCTTGCGGCCTGTGGTTAAACCCACTGCCAGCGTAGTGTCGAGTCTTTAGAGTCCCACACAGAGAGTTTCCCTGCTTCACGCGAAACAATATAGAGGTCGTATGGTTTTACGACAGGGTTCGGACATATACGTGTACTTGTGCACGTATGATGTTCGGACGGATTATACTAGCGGGTTTTAATTTAAGCCAGATTCTAGTATTGGATTATTGGATTTATGCAGTCTCAGTATATCCGTGTTTTTCGTAAATACGGATGGGAGGGGCATTCTCGTAATTAGTCGAGAAGTTTCTAGAAGAAAGGTGACTCATTTAGATTTAATTCATTTATGAATTAAACAAAATGAGGTGGAGAGCTTATGTGTTATTTGCATTAAATTTATTAGTGACTCATGAGATGATTCATCCAAATGAGTTAATGAAGCATTAATTGTTTTGATGACTCATAAGATGATTCATTCATTTGTATTAAATGAAGCATGGTTGCAATTATCTTATATGATTTATTTGATAATTATTATGCTTCAAAATATATAGAAATGAGTTATATTTTCATTTCATTCTCACATACACACTCTCTCTCCTCAAGCTCTCCTCTTCTTCAACCTAACCCTAATCCTCTCATGTGTTGAGATCCCAAGGGTTAGAAAGACTAATAGATCCTTAATCCACTTCTATATCTTCTAGGTCACTTGGATTAGCAATCCTAGCCACTTAGTTACGTCGAGTGAGAGGTTAAAGCTTGGAGAAGGAACTCTCGGGTGGATATTCTATCACATCGAGGAGGACGAGGAGGAGGTGAACAACAAGAACAAGGACTAGTATCTTGAGGTATAATCATCTATCATAGTAGTTTAGCACTTCTAGATAGTTGTTAGTTAGGGTTTAGCAAAGATCCATAAAGTTAGTCGATGTTACCTTAAACAAAATGATTGTTTTACCTATTCCGCCTCCCCGCATCTTGTGGGGTGTCTAACGTCGACTTACAGTGGTATCAGATCCTAGCTAAACCATAACTAACATGTTAGCAAAGTCTTTAGAAATTCAATCGCGATTTAATCCCGAAAAACCGACGTTTTGACCAAGTTTCTACCGATTTTAAAACGGGGTCTAAAAATTTTTCAGGGACCCTTAAAAAGACAAGCAGGGTTTTTTAAGAATTGTGAAGAAATTTGGGATTATGACTTGACCAAACCACCGCGGAACCGCGGCCGAGTTGACACAGAGTCAACCCAAATTTGCTCTGTTATTCTTCTGTGTTGATGTTGTGTTTTCTGGGATGTTTTGTTTCTGCTAAGGTTTTATGTGCACAGAGAATTGTTTGGAGTAGATTCATATGTGTTGCTTGATCAAAATTCTAAGAACTTTGGCTAGCTAGATTATATCTGTGTTGTGTTTAATGTGTTCGTAAACCTTCCCTAACTGCTAGTATGTCGGTTAGCGGGGGTTGCACATTTCTATAATGGTTTTTACTGGTTTGTGAATATGAACTTGTTTGATTGTCGTGAATGGATAGCCGGGGATGTGAGACGAGTGTTTCTTTCATTCAAATGTAAATTGTAATTTTTTGTAATGTTCTTTTGCGGGGCACATCCGGGTTGAGGTTGTAGCCACCGTTGTATTATTTTATTTACTGTTTTCTGCTCCTAGGATAGACCCAAGGTGGGGTACACAAACTACCGGGTACTTTGAAGTGCTTAGTGGCCTACTCACGTCGTTGAGGGAGACCGCTTCACTTCGGGTACTTAGTGGGTAGTTTGCCGTACCCGTAGGGGTCTAGGGTGGGGGTTTGGCTATTCATCGCGACTGTGTAATCCGTCTTTCATTGCAGGCTCAAAAGAAATGCGGATTGCTTGTATATCCAATATGTTCATCTGTGATCTGGAATGCCTATTATTGCGTCAGACGAATGTACAATATCTATATATGATATCTAGTAGGCGTTACTTATGTTTTGCACCCATGCTAGCCCAGCCCCCGCTCTGTCGTTAGTTAAGTAACCTAACGGGTGAATGACGGGGCCTAGTGGCGAATGTGGATGGCATAAGTGGACGTTGTATTTTCGTTGTTTTTCTGAAATGATAGGTTAATTGATGGGACGCATTATATTAATGCAAAGAAAATAAACCAAAGTTGAATCGTTGGAACAGTTTAAAAGAAACCACTCGGTTATTTTTAAAATAGCAGATTTTTAATTGCGGAGCTTAAACCACTCCTTTTAAAAGCTATCAGGTTCCTTCGATCATATCAAGTTCACTACATTCACAGTTTCGCCAAAACCATTCGTAGCCCTCCGTCATTTCATTTGGGTATTCAGTAGTATTCAAGTTATGTATTTTGACCAACGCCAAGGCATAGTGTTTGGTAGCTGCTGAGTATTCATCTGTTGCATAGATAGATGAGTTGGTTTGGGATAGTCGTACTGCCATTTGGCCAACGTCAGGGGTATGTACAGGTGGGTTCAAATTAACAAGATAATGATGGGTAGAACTTGACATGTGACTTATGACATTTTGACCAACGCCAAGGTCATAAGAGCATGGGGCAAAAAATACACATCGGGAATTTCTAAAGAAACTGAAATTTGCTAGAGTTGCATACCATTTGGAGTGTGATAATTTTGGTAGGATTCCTTCAGCTTTATCACACGATGATATTTGGATCCCGATCCTACTGTGAGTATATGCTACTCATCGGGAGATTCTTTCACTTAACGATCAATGCTATAAACCAAGTAGGTGTCGAGAAAGGTGTCAGCGGGGCTACGCCCCCAGGGAAAAGAGGTTATTTAATTAAGGAACTTCGCGAAAGCATCGTAAAACCTCCCTCGAAGTACCGACACTTGCCTGGCTGAACGGTTAAGCAAGTATTGTACAGTAAGAAAAGTCCTGACTAGTTCTTCCTTTTTGGTTTGAGGAGGGCTTTGAGAAACAGTGGGAGCCATCCTGTTTAGATAAACTAAAAACCACTCTAAACTTGCAAGAGCATCATGCTAAATTGTTTCCTCTCTCTCTCCTAATTGCAGCGACCCAGAACATGACAGGCCTTAAGTTATTATTAGATAAAAATATTTTGATAGGGCCAAACTATAAAGATTGGTTACGGAATGTTAAGATGGTAATTACGTATGATAAATTAGGGTATGTCCTTACTACTAAGGCCCCTGCCGTCCCAAGTCCTGAATCCAGTGTTACGGATAAGGAAATCCGCAAGACCTGGGAGTTAGATTGCGCGAAGGACAAATGCATCGTGCTTGCCTCTATGAATAATGAACATCAGAGGAGGCACGAGAATATGGATCTAGAATCCATATTTCTCCACACCAAGGAACTATATGGAGAGCAATCTCGTATAGCTAGATACGAGACCTCGAAGAACTTGTTTCAGTCGAGGATGGCCGTCGGATCATCTGCAGGGAAACATGTCCTTAAGATGATTGGCTATATTGAAGAGCTCACAGACCTCAGGACAACATTAGAGAACGAGCTGTATACAGACTTGATTCTCCAGTCCCTTCCTTCCACCTACACCCAGTTTATCTTGAATTTCAACATTCAAGGTAAAGAAGTTGAACTTTCAGAACTCCTTAATATGTTGAGGAGTGCAGAGGGCACCTTGCAGAAGGCAAGGGAAACACCCACTATGTTTGTTCGTGGTGCTTCTTCTTCCAGGTCCAAGGCAAGGGCCAAAGGAAGGAAGAAGAAGGCCGCTACCAAACCAAGAGGTGGTGTTGGTAAGGTGGGAGCCAAGCGAAAGGCAAAGGTTGCGGTGCCAGTAGTGGCAAAGGACGAGTGCTTCCACTATCGTAGGAAAGGCCATTGGAAGAAGGATTGTAAAGCTTGGATTGCCAAGAACCAGGACCCGAGGCAAGTTGTGGATTCGTCTTCAGGTGTGTTTGTAATTGAAAATTGTCTGTCAATCAACTCTACTTCCTGGGTATTGGATATCGGATTAGGATCTCATATATGCAATTCATTGCAGGCACTGAGAAACCGTAGAGTGCTGAAGGATGGTAATATGACCCTCCAGGTTGCTAACGGAGCTAGCGTGAATGCTGTGTCCATAGGGGATTATCACCTTGGATTGACAAGTGAACATATTTTGGTTTTGCGCAACTGTTTTTGTGTACCTAGTTTAACGTGTAATATCATATCAGTATCATTTTTATCAAAAGAAGGTTATGATTTCACGTTTGTAAGCGATGTTGTTAACATCCACCTTAATCATGGTTTGATTGGGTCCGGTACACTAGATAACGGTATATACGTGTTAAACCAATTACAGATTTTCAATGTCCAGAACACACTAAAAAGAAAGTCTCCAGATATAAATCAGGCTTTCTTATGGCATTGTAGACTGGGTCACATCAATAAGACAAGGTTAACTAAGTTACATAGAGAAGGATATTTGGATCCGTTCAAATATCAATCTTATGCCACTTGTCAATCATATCTCAAAGGAAAGATGACAAAGACTCCATTCACTAGACATGGAGTAAGAGCGAGCTCGCTCTTAGGACTCATACACAGCGATGTATGTGGTCCAATGTCTACACATGCAAGAGGCGGTTTTTCATATTTCATTACTTTTACGGATGATTTCTCTAGGTATGGATTCATTTTCTGGATGAAATATAAATCCGAGGCTTTTGAGAAATTCCGAGAATATAAGAATGAAGTAGAAAACCAAACCGGCAAAAGTATCAAGACACTGAGATTTGATCGAGGTGGTGAATACTTGAGTGCCGAGTTCCCGGGTTACCTAAAAGAGAATGGAATTCTCTCTCAACTTACTCCTCCATACACTCCACAACATAACGGTGTATCAGAAAGACGGAACTGAACCCTATTGGATATGGTACGTTCCATGATGAGTAATGCTGAGTTACCGCGATCTTTCTGGGGTTATGCACTAGAATCAGCTGCATATCTTTTGAACAGGGTTCCTACAAAGACTGTGCCTACCACACCATATCAGATGTAGAGTGGGAAGAAACCCTATCTTCAGTATCTAAAGATACGGGGATGTCCGACTTTTGTTAAAAAGCAGCATGCGGACAAACTCGAGGCACGATCAGTACATTATAAGTTTGTGGAATATCCAAAGAACTTCAAGGGATATTATTTCTATTACACAGAGAAACAAAAGGTTTTTGTTTCTCGTAATGCCCATTTTCTAGAACAGCAGTTTTTAGAAAAGGAAACAAGTGGGAGCGCAATAGAACTGGAAGAAATTCCAGAACCACAAACTACTACTGAAAGTTTGGTGGAGCCAGAAGTTCCAGAAGAACAGGACATTCCCACACCCCTCCGCAGGAGTAGTAGGCCGTCTCATCCTCCTGAGAGATATTACGGTTTTCTCATAGACGGGGATAGAGAGGATTGCGTCATTGATAATGATGAACCTACTAGCTTCCAGCAAGCCATTCAGAGTGGCGACTCAGTAAGATGGCTGGATGCAATGCGGACCGAGATGGAGTCCATGTACACCAACAAAGTATGGACTTTGGACTTTGCTCCAGATGGGATAAAACCCATAGGATGCAAGTGGATCTTCAGAAAGAAGATTGGTGTAGATGGACAGGTGGAAACCTATAAGGCTAGACTTGTTGCAAAGGGTTTCCGTCAAAGACCTAGTTTGGACTATGACGAAACTTTTCCTCCAGTGGCTATGCTCAAATCCATTCGGATCCTTCTTGCCATTACCGCCTTCCATGATTATGAGATCTGGCAGATGGACGTAAAGACAGCTTTTCTAAATGGTAATTTAGAAGAGTGCGTCTATATGGATCAACCGGAAGGTTTCAATCAGAGTGGGAGCAGCGGGAAAGTGTGCAAGTTGCTTAAGTCCATTTATGGACTAAAGCAGGCATCACGGAGTTGGAACATCTGTTTTGATGAAACGGTCAAAGAATATGACTTTATCAAAAATCCAGATGAACCATGTATATATAGTAAAATTGTAGCACGAACTGTCGTATTCCTCGTCTTGTACGTGGATGACATTCTCTTGATAGGAAATGGCATTCCTATGCTACAATCTGTCAAAGGATTCTTGTCACACAGGTTCTCCATAAAAGACCTAGATGACGCCTCTTACATTCTGGG
Organism: Agapanthus africanus; assembly: GCA_030015575.1. NCBI lineage: Eukaryota > Viridiplantae > Streptophyta > Magnoliopsida > Asparagales > Amaryllidaceae > Agapanthus > Agapanthus africanus. The sequence goes on along the minus strand of CM057339.1, from coordinate 699,918,695 downwards.
GATCTAGATCTATCGTGATAGATCTAAGAGGATGTTGGGACTTTCACAGTCTAGGTATATAATCACTATACTGAAAAGATTCAGTATGGAAGATTCTAAGCGCGACAATTTACCGGCTTGTCACGGAATCACCCTCTCCAAAGAGATGTCTCCCAAAACTGATTTGGAAAGGGATCGCATGTCAGTTATACCCTACGCTTCTACGGTAGGCTCTATAATGTATGCGATGTTGTGTACCAGATCAGATGTAGCTTACGCACTGAGCGTGGTAAGCCAGTATCAGTCAGTCCCAGGGGAGAAGCAGCGGATAGCAGTAAAGAACATTCTCAAGTACCGGAGAAGGACTAAGGATGTTCTTGGTTTACAGAGGAAAAGACCTCCAGATCGAGGCTTTTGCTGACTCCAGCTTCCAGAGTGATAAGGATGACTCCAAGTCCATGTCAGGTTATGTCTTTACCCTTAATGGAGGGGCGGTGTACTGGAAGAGTTCCAAGCAGGACACCGTTGCCGACTCGACGATGGAAGCGAAGTATATAGCTGCTTGCGATGCCGCAAAAGAAGCAGTCTGGATGAAGAAGTTCCTAACAGAACTTCAGATGGTTTCTACCATTGTTAATCCAATACCGCTGTATCGTGACAACAACGACTCTATAGCTTTAGTGAAGGAACTCATGTCCCATCAGAAGTCTAGACACATCTTAAGGCGGTATCACCTGATCAGGGAGATCATAGATTGCCCGGAGATCGAGGTCCGGAGAGTTGCTACAGAGGAGAATACTGCAGATCCAATCACAAAGGCCTTACCTCAGACACATTTCGAGAGACTATTCGAGATGATAGGTCTTCGATATACCAGTATATGGACCTAGTGCAAGTGGGAGATTGTTAGTGTATATGCCCTAGGGGCCATTATTGTATCATACCAGTTTGTATATTACTTAATGGAAGTTTGGGATATTCGCAGTTGTATTAACAGTCTTGCTCAATATAGTAGTATTCTACTTGGTTTATATCTATCTTAATATGTGTATATGTTTCTTTTAGCATATCGCGAATACATATTGATAGAGCCCGTAGGATCTTGCTTGACTACCAGCGTTGTGATGACAGTCACACTAGTGGGAGCTGGGTAGTCTACAAGCACATCCTTTTTCAGGTCACTAGCGTAGGATTATCGAGACAGGGCATCGATACTCCAGAGTAGACTAGTGTGTACGCTTCTCATCCCAGTTGGGGAAATGGTATGTCCCACAGCCATTAGTACGTTGTACTGGAGATAGTATCCAGGTGCTCGTTGGGTTACGGGTACACCGGACAGGACTCGCAGGGAACTGTTGGTTGGTATTATACCCGTCGTCAGTTAACAGTTCCCAGGTGACATGAGTACAACATAGTCCGTAGACTTGACACTGTTGCTTCGTCTCGAGTGTGTTCCCACTGTTCTTAGATTGCTACCCTACCATGGCTCAAAGAAGTCGTGCAAACAGGTAGCAGTTGGGTGCAGCCCCGAAGCACTTGGAGGCAGTGGCAGTTAGAAAGGATTCGTCTCTCCCAGTATTGGGAGTTGATATCGCACTGTGTTAGGAGAGCCATTACGCAAAGTCCCTGGCCAGGGCAAACGAGATTTACTGGTAGGATTTCCAGTAGCTTCTCAAGGTGTAATGGGCTTCATTCCGACGCGACTTATACCGCCTTTTAGGGGACTGACGCTTGCCGCCCCCTAGGCCCGATATGCGATAGTCTTAGACGAACAGACCGGACTGTACGAAGATTGTCACATCAGGCTCAGTAGGAGTTCGGATGGGTTTCCTCATCGGCCTTCTTATCGACATCTACCTGGGGACCGTTACGTACAGCTAGTACCGCTTGCGGCCTGTGGTTAAACCCACTGCCAGCGTAGTGTCGAGTCTTTAGAGTCCTACACAGAGAGTTTCCCTTCTTCAGGCGAAACGATATAGAGGTCGTATGGTTTTACGACAGGGTTCGGACTTATACGTGTACTTGTGCACGTATGATGTTCGGAAAGATTATACTAGCGGGCTTTAGTTTTAGCCAGATTCTAGTATTGGATTATTGGATTTATGCAGTCTCAGTATATCCGTGTTTTTCGTAAATACGGATGGGAGGGGCATTCTCGTAATTAGTCGAGAAGCTTCTAGAAGAAATGTGACTCATTTAGATTTAATTCCTTTATGAATTAAACTAAATAAGGTGGAGTGCTTATGTGTTATTTGCATTAAATGAATTAGTGACTCATGAGATGATTCATCCAAATGAGTAAATGAAGCATTAATTGTTTTGATGACTCATAAGATGATTCATTCATTTGTATTAAATGAAGCATGGTTGTAATTATCTCATATGATTTATTTGATAATTATTATACTTCATAATATATAGAAATGAGTTATATTTTCATTTCATTCTTACGTACACACTCTCTCTCCTCAAGCTCTCCTCTTCTTCAACCTAACCCTAATCCTCTTATGTGTTGAGATCCCAAGGGTTAGAAAGACTAATAGATCCTTAATCCACTTCTATATCTTGTAGGTCACTTGGATTAGCAATCCTAACCACTTAGTTGCCTCAAGTGGGAGGTTAAAGCTTAGAGAAGGAACTCTCGGGTGGATCATCTATCACATCGAGGAGGCCGACGAGGAGGTGAACAACAAGAACAAGAAGGACTGGTATCTTGAGGTATAATCATCTATCATAGTAGTTTAGCACTTCTAGATAGTTGTTAGTTAGGGTTTAGCAAAGATCCGTAAAGTTAGTCGATATTACCTTAAACAAAATGATTGTTTTACCTATTCCGCCTCCCCGCATCTTATGGGGTGTCTAACGTCGACTTACACTAAATTCATGATTAATGTAAATAGGTAAGATTAAAAATTTAGTTAATAATTGTGTAGCCTAATTAAGATATTAAATAAAAATTGTGGCCACTAGATTTGTTAAAACATCTAAATTTGAACTAAAATGGTAAATTGTTGCTTACTAGGTTTTTGGAATAAATCGATTTTAAGTAAGTTTGAGGTTGCAATGATCTATAAACTATTTCCTAAAATATTTAGTGTGTGGTGAATACGTGATTGGTACGATTGGGTTCTAGGCTTGGTAGTTTTCATGTATAGCGAACCTTGTTGTGGTTTGTGGTGTTGTCGCGAACGCGTTTTGTGCACTAAGTGCGTGCGCGTCTAGATAGTGCGTGTTGGTCGCCTTGTATCATTGTGTCCGCGACCATTTATATATCTATCCTCTTATTTTCTTGTGTATGATTCTAGGATCGGGTGCGGAGGCGTTGGACGCGGCACGGAAAGACAAAGCCATGATTGGATAAGTTTGGCCGAGGTGTCCCGGTGGGTAGATGTACACATCTATGGGGGGATCGTCTGGATGGCGCGAGGCGCCCGATAGTCAGGATTACTAGTAGTGCTTATATTTATATGCGTAATCTCCTAGTCATTCATCTCATTGCATTGCATCATCTTATATATATATATATGATATTATCTCATAGGACACTTGCACCATTGCCATTGGTCCATGCCGCATGTGCACTATTTTATGTGAACACACATGCCATTAGTAATTGCCTTGTCACAAACACTATAGAGCTTGCTTAGAATCGGTATCTGTGCATTTGTATCATATATGATCTGTAGACTTGTACTTGTATATTCATTTCATTAAGATGGATACGTTTGATTGTTAGTCATATATACATATCTCATTGCAACATGATTCATGCATAGTTTTTGGCCGTACTTCACATGGTATATACTATTGTATCATAGACTTCCATCATCATCGACATGTTTACCTATTGTGATTCTTCTTGAGGATTTCAGTACTTATGAGATTTTTGGATTTTGGGGACAACCGCAAGAATTTTATAAACCTATTATCATTTAAAAAAATTGCGGTTTTCTCGTGATATGATGGGTTTGGCGTCCACCATGAGTTTTATCGGTTCTTGAGCTGTATCATATACCCGATTCGACAAAGGGGATGCACCGTCTGTGGGTACATGGTGGACCTGGTGCGGTACCTCGGGTTAAGAAGATCGCATAGATGGCGTTGAGCCTAACAGGAGAGCACTACTGACTGGTTATTATTGACGCGGCGGATATCCGGAGGATACCGACGTAGTCATGAGATTTGATGATATGGATCGATCCGGACTGACGGAGCCCGAGATATTGAGATATTGAGACATTGAGATATAGAGATATTGAGACATTGAGATATTGGGATATATATCGTGTCGATGCTTGACACGGATTTTCTGTTGATTTCATTGGTGATACTTCGGTTTATTGCACAAAGGTTTATCTAAGATAAGAATAAAGATTTTCTCATCCCAGACTTGTTCAGGTTTCGTGTTTGATTATGCATTCATGTTGCATTCATGCTAGTACATTGTATCATATCGATATGCGTAGGTTGAGACGCATTCACGTGCATGCTTACGATAGCCTTATTAGATGTTACTTACCACTCACGAGTTGGCAACTCACTCCCATTGTGCCATAGTATCTTGCAGGTTCTACCAGTCAGCATAGTAGCGGCGGGCGTACTTCCTCTTTTTGCTTCATTGCATCGATTTGCAGCTTTGCTCATAGGTGGGTTGCGATGATACTTTTGTTCCATCTTGTATTATTATTTGTATCCAGTATACTCCATCTACCCTTGTATATTGGACTAGACGGTGAGACTCGTGAGACTTGTACTTATGGTATTTGGTGTCGATGCTCACTTGAGCTGACGTGGTGTTTCTCATTTCTTGCTTTCAGATGCTTATTTCGCACTTTTGATATACATATTGCATGTGGTTGTGATTCCTCCATTGGCGAAGAGCTAGCCCCCGCTTGAGGATGCCTTTATTCATTACTTATATGTATTCTTGTTTTGTACCCGTTTGGAGCCAGTATTTACAAATGAGACTCTGCCGAAATTTTTAGGAAAATTTGATGTTTTAAAATGCTTTAATTGACTTTATTTTAGTACATCTCCTTTTTAAGATAAGTCTTCCTTCACTCTATTTCTTTAAATAGTTTAGATTTCTGGGCATTGACTTACTTAGATTACGTACGCCTTGAGACGTTTCGTAATTTAAGTGCCGGTCACGTTCCGTACCTTCGGGTCATGACAAAGTTGGTATCAGAGCGATAGGTTTTACCTTTCTGAGTGTAGGATGACCCTTGGTAGATAGAGTAGGTGACTTAAGCAGAGTGACGTAGCGTATGTATGTTCCGCGGCATACTTACGATACGATACTCCGCCTAAGTGACCTTAGGATATATATTTTCTTGTACTTCCTTCCTTGATTCCATATGTCCTCTTGTTTCGATCGTAATGTTCCAATCAATCCTATTTCTTACTCCATTAACTATGTGATTGAAAGAATTAAAGTTAACCGCAATCAAGACGGTGTCGCTATGCAGCTAGCCGGTTGAGCACGGGTCGATCCTCAGGGAGATGGTTGTATGTCCGTTCTTGTTTTAGACGAGTCAATAAAGAATTTGTATGAGGTTTGTTCAAGACTATCCTATGTGTTTTAGTTGCAAGTATAAAGTTGTTAAGAAAAAGATACGGGATTATAAGCTAAAGAAATCCGTACTCGAAACCTTTGAGCCGAGTCTTGACCAATTGAAGCTAGAGCAATCGGCAACAATGTGGATTAGGGGATTTAAGCGCGGTATTCGTGGAATACGGCTTATTTACCCTTGTCCTTCCGTTCTTGTCTCTTGCTTTCGCCTCCGGCCAAACCGAACGCAACCGGTCGCGGTTAGGAATCACCATTACCTTGTTAGGGTAGGGTGCCTAACGGAGCGCTTGCGTATGGTTTGGGCGGAGTTCAATGGAAAATAACGGGGAAAGGAAATGAGAAAAGAAAATCTTTAACTTATAATATCGTATTTCTTCTTAACAATAATAATTACAACATTCACAAAATGAACAACAAAGAGCAAAAGAAAAGATTACAAGTAAGTAAGTGCATGAAATGAAATTGCAATAAAGTAAAGCAAGATAATAATAAGCAAGTAATAAAAAGCGATAAAATGAACAAGAAACTAGAACTCAAGACAAGCATGTGATCAATAGCCAACCCTTAAACTTGCAAGCTCAATCAAGAGGTTGCAAGATCAAGAGAAGGGTAGAGAACGCATGTGAAATGAAGCGCTAATTCCATAAGAAAATACGACCCTTGAGATCAATAACTAACCCTTAACCATTCAAGTTCAATGAAGAGGTTGAATGATCAAGAGAAAGCAAGAATCTCAAGGGGAATAAGAAACAAAAGAGAATGATACAAAAAGCCCTCATCTTCATTGATCTCCCACTCAAAAAGCTCTCACTACAATTTTCATGGAAAAAGAATGAAGAAGAAGAAGAAAAAGACTAAATCCTAAAAAGAAAGAAGAACAAAGAATGACCCTTGGCTTAACTCAATTCTGGAGTATTTATAGGCTGGAGAATGGAAACCTAGGGCAACCACCAGAACAAAAATGAAAAGACCAAAATACCCCCAAAATCTCTGCACATGCGGCGCCTAGACTGCCGCGGATCCGCGGCCTAGACCCCCCTTTGGCCGCGGTTCCGCGGCCGTATAAAGGAGTTGGGATGTCATCTTTTTTTGGGCTTCCCTGGTTTTTCTTGTACTTTATTCTGGCATATGATTTTTCTTAGATTTTCTTCACGATTTTTCCAGAATTTCTGTTGAGGGAAAGGTGGACTTTTGTGGATGTTTTTGTCATGATTGCCTCGAGCTCCGTGTAGATCTCTTGGATCTTGTGCTGCCATTGAGCCTTGTGCATGAAAGCGACGTTGATTTGATATTTTGTCTCTTAAACTGATATCTGGCAACATACGGATGAAGAGCGGAGACCGTGTTTTCTCAGTGGTTGGCAGGAACCCGGATTTTGTCGTGTTTTCCATGAATTTCACCGTTTTAGAACCGAGAACCTGTATCCTGCAATTGACTAGCAAACACGGCTCAAGAGTATCTACCGATATGCAATGTGATAAAAATTGGGCGGTATGAAAATGCAAAAATCTGATATGAACAAATACCCCCAAACTTATCATTTGCTCGTCCCGAGCAAAGCCAATTTATTCACAAAAATAAAATCCTAACCGCACTTTCGCAGGGAACGCGATTGCACTGAGCATGTGCAACAAGCCGTTAAACCCCTAGGTGTCCCTAGTAGGAGGAGTGTTGTCTCCTGAGGGTTTTCAGCGGATTACACCCATAAAATCCCGTCAAATTAGTGTCATAAGTTAACGTTGATTCTACTCCTACAGTTTAGTATTTATGTTAGAAATTCTATCATCCTAAGTTAGAAATATCCAACCCTTATTTTTCACACCTCCTATCTATTTAACCTTAGGTCCTATACGTTCCAAAAAAGTTTAGAAAGATGTTGGTTCTCCTGAGTTTTCCTTCTAAAGTGCGGCCTCAAATCAGGGATTTTTATCAACTTTACAGAAAACACAAGTCTTATTCTTTATCGCTATCTTTTATCCAAACATCGATTGTATACCCCTACGTGTGTGTATATTTGCACCCTACACTCAAGAATTCAATTCAAGCTATAATACCCTTGCCCTAATACCTAATACTACTTCTTTTCATTAAGGATGGACGGATTTGCTCACACACCTTTCATGCGACTATTAATGCTTCTTGAGACACTAACGACCGATTACTGAATGTGTGAACATTTAAAGTGTAAATAGCAGTTTCCAGGTCTTGACTTTATTCTATTTTTTTCTTTTTCTTTTTCTTTTTTCTTTTTTCAAGACCGGATATATTTTTCAATATGCTCTTTTGGTGTTTAGCTTTAAATACCGTTTTTTCTTTCATACTAGGCTTTCAGGCAAGAGTATTTCTAGGTATCCTCTACTATCCCAAGTTTCAAGGTACGTGTAGGTGCAGTTGTAGGGTATATACTTTCTAAATTTGAACTCAAGAAAAGAAACTGTTTTTCAGACTTATCCTCCAGTAAAGCATCAATACTTTCTCTTCATCTTGACTTAACTAAAGAACTGAACTCAAGATTACTTGTTTCTCAAAAAAACTGTAAGGACGTATACTTACCAAGTTTAAACAGAATGAGGGTTATTTTTAGGGTTTTCAATTCCTAAGCCTAGAATTTAGTTATTTCTATCATATCAACTAATCTTTCAGAATAAAGATCTAAGTTACCCTATTAGCTAACTTGACGACAAAGTTTTTTATATTTTTTTGGAAAATTTTCGATTTTTATGGGTTTTTTAATAAGGTATGCAAATGCAAAATATACAAATGAATGCGAAGGAAGAAAGCTTACAGAGCACACCCCCAAACTTAAACTTGACAGTGCCCTCACTGTCAGGCTACACCAAGAGGGTCAAAATTGTCGGCGCTCCCTAGAAACAAATTATATACAAAACAAAAAGGAAAACAAAAAATATATACAAAAAAGGAGTCCCCCCCAAACTTAAGTAAAACAGTGTTTCCACTGTTAAGCGTTGAAGTTCAGGATTAGGGGGGAAAGAACAGTATCAAGCTATACAAGGCCTTACACAGGCCAAAAGTGAGTACCAACCATTCAAAGATTTTGTCTCTATAATGTGCTGGTTGGGGAAAGAAGGCGTAGAGAAAAGAGATGGACAATACGCGAGACCGTATGCGAAGAGAAGCGGGATACGGTCTCGGTATATGAGAGGAAGAAGAATGGCAGAAGGGAAAAAGAAGTGGAATACGAACTTGAGGGTGCAAATGGAGTAAATAGATTAGCACAATTTGTGATGAGCGATGTGTAAAAAGCGATTGTGCTAATATATTTACCCGTCGAGAAATGGGGGCAAATCCCTCAAGATTCGTGAGAAACCATGGGTACGCCGAACTTGGTAAACCAGACATAGTAAATGAAAGTGAGACGGGTTCTTGCAAGGTCGGAACGATGGAAAGGATGGAGGGAAGTGGTTGAGGAAGGGTATTGGTTAAAGGTTCAGGAGGGTGTACACAGTCAGTGAAAGGAACAGGACGAATTGGAAAATCCGACTCATCATCTAGAACTGTTTCATCCTCAAAAATATCCTCAAAATTCTCCTCAAAGTTAAGCTTATCCATGCATATTTCATTAAAGTCCAGACGCATATGTTGTTCGGGAAAAACATTTAATGACTCGGGATGATGAATTGGAGAGAAAAACTCAGTCAAATCTACGGGTTCATCATCCAAAATAGTCCAAGCGTCAATATCCTTAATCAAGTGGAAGTCAATTTTCTCAGACACCTCATCAAAAGCATGGATTTCAATCAATTCAGGTTCTAAGATGGGGGTGTAGAGGTCAAAAGGATTGGGTGTGGTTTCACTTGGCAAGGTCCCTTCACAATTTGGCAAATCAAATACTACAAAGTCGCACAACTCATTAAACATTCTATCTTCAACTGATAATTCATTTGGGACACTTGATAGACTTTCAACACAGGAGTTGTGGGATTCAATTTGAGACGGGTAGGTTTGATTTGGAAGGGGGTACATCTCACTCTCTCCACTCAAATTCACAGCCTGTCCTGTCGTCGCATCATACATTGAAAAATTTGGAGCTAGTTGAAAACTAGCTACCGGGTCACTAGGTTGTATGAGGGCGGCCATGGACGCATTCAAATCCATCATCTGTTGGCTTGACGCTACCCTAAAGTCTTCCAACGACTGTTCTAGACTAGACATTGGTTGTGAAGGGGTTTCAGTAAAAGATTCAAAGTTGTTTGGATACTGAAAACTCCCAAATGGCTGTTCTGATGCAATGTCCAGGGAAGGTGCAAAAGTAGGGTAGGATTGGTAGGAATTGAATGACTGGACAGGAGCAGGATCAACATCTGGATAGGAAGGTGAATGGAATTGTTGATCCCAAGAATTTGAAGTGGTGAAAGGAGTGAAAGATCGGCTACGGGATTGTTCAATACGTTCTGCAATAGACATAGGTCTTGGAGTTGCAACATGACTCGAAGAAGGGGTATCAACGTAAGAAGGGGTGAATGTTTGAAATGGTTGATACGAAGTGGATTGCGGGGTCCAGTTGTTCGTCCTAGACGCGTCTATCCGATCTTTCAAAGAAATTTTGGGCATGGAAGGGTCGTTCGAAGTTCGACCAAAACAAGAACCGTAGGATGTAATGTCTGGTTGTGGGTACCAAAGTTCGGCAAGAGTTTTGCGAGGTGGAGTACCCATGATATGAAGAGAGAAAGAGAGAAAGGCAGAGAAAAGGAAGGGAAAAAGAATGTGATATATATATATATATATTTTTTCTTTTTAGTTAGCTATTAACAAAAGAATGAAATATACACACAAAAATAATATGGACAAAAATAATCACGACACAAAAATACCACACACCTAATCGTTCTAGGGTTCACCTAGGTCAACTAGACCTGCTCCAGAACTTGATTGTCGAAGTAAAACTGTGTCGAGAAACGGGCTCAAGGTACACTGATCACGAGGCCAGGTAAGTGCAGAGATAAGGGAAGGTTTTCCAACGCTTTCGTGAAGTTCCTTAATTAAATAACCCTTTTTCTTTTGGCGGTTTCGCCGTTAACACTTTCCTAGACACCCCGTAAACAATATACCGTTAAGCGAGATTCTAAACACAGTTAACTTCTCCTAGTGAGCGCGAAGTCCTTAAGGCTTAAAGTCTAATTTCTTTTAAAATTTGTGCGGGTAAACGTTATGCTCAAGTTCGGGATTTGTGTGTCACGGAAAAGGTGATGAAATCCTTTACCGTATGTTGTGGGGTTCGCTTGCCCTTAAGTCCGTATTAATTGATGCAATGCACAATTCAATAAAAATTCTATAAAGAATCAAAAAATTGTTTTTTTTAGTTTAAGCGCGGCACTGCAACAAATACGGGTTAGTCAATTTTTAGCGTTTGCTAGCGAACTTGCAAAGAATCCTGCAAAGAATAGTATATTTGATGCGTCAGATTTGAGAAGAAGGTGTTAGTAAAATACGTACCGTTAAGTTTTGGGTTAGGAAACCCCCGTTGAATCAAATCCGGTAAGCTTGAAAGGTTCGCTTGCACGGGTCAAACTACCCGGATCTTTGGCACTGTACTTCGTAATCACCTTTGCCTTGAATGCACACTTTGCTCCCCACAATCGTAGTTTGCAAATACGCAAAAATCTGCACACTTGCCCACAAAAATTATCAAAAAAACAAAAAGATTTTTTTTTTAAATATATACAAAAAGAATATTAATCCGAATAACAAGAAAGAAAATACGCTACCGTCTCCCCGGCAACGGCGCCATTTGATTGAAAGAATTAAAGTTAACCGCAATCAAGACGGTGTCGCTATGCAGCTAGCCGGTTGAGCACGGGTCGATCCATAAGGAGATGGTTGTATGTCCGTTCTTGTTTTAGACGAGTCAATAAAGAATTTGTATGAGGTTTGTTCAAGACTATCCTATGTGTATTATTTGCAAGTATAAAGTTGTTAAGAAAAAGATACGAGATTATAAGCTAAAGAAATCCGTACTCGAAACCTTTGAGCCGAGTCTTGACCAATTGAAGCTAGAGCAATCGGCAACAACGTGGATTAGGGGATTTAAGCGCGGTATTCGTGGAATACGGCTTATTTACCCTTGTCCTTCCGTTCTTGTCTCTTGCTTTCGCCTCCGGCCAAACCGAACGCAACCGGTCGCGGTTAGGAATCACCGTTACCTTGTTAGGGTAGGGTGCCTAACGGAGCGCTTGCGTATGGTTTGGGCGGAGTTCAATGGAAAATAACGGGAAAAGGAAATGAGAAAAGAAAATCTTTAACTTATAATATCGTATTTCTTCTTAACAATAATAATTACAACATTCACAAAATGAACAACAAAGAGCAAAAGAAAAGAACAAAGAAAAGAAAAGATTACAAGTAAGTAAGTGCATGAAATGAAATTGCAAGAAAGTAAAGCAAGATAATAATAAGAAAGTAATAAAAAGCGATAAAAAGAACAAGAAACTAGAACTCAAGACAAGCATGTGATCAATAGCCAACCCTTAAACTTGCAAGCTCAATCAAGAGGTTGCAAGATCAAGAGAAGGGTAGAGAACGCATGTGAAATGAAGCGCTAATTCCATAAGAAAATACGACCCTTGAGATCAATAACTAACCCTTAACCATTCAAGCTCAATGAAGAGGTTGAATGATCAAGAGAAAGCAAGAATCTCAAGGGGAAGAAGAAACAAAAGAGAATGATACAAAAAGCCCTCATCTTCATTGATCTCCCACTCAAAAAGCTCTCACTACAATTTTCATGGAAAAGAATGAAGAAGAAGAAGAAAAAGACTAAATCCTAAAAAGAAAAAAGAACAAAGAATGACCCTTGGCTTAGCTCAATTCTGGAGTATTTATAGGCTGGAGAATGGAAACCTAGGGCAACCACCAGAACAAAAACGAAAAGACCAAAATACCCCCAAAATCTCTGCACATGCGGCGCCTAGACTGCCGCGGATCCGCGGCCTAGACCCCCCTTTGGCCGCGGTTCCGCGGCCGTATAAAGGAGTTGGGATGTCATCTTTTTTTGGGCTTCCCTGGTTTTTCTTGTACTTTATTTTGGCATATGATTTTTCTCAGATTTTCTTCACGATTTTTCCAGAATTTCTGTTGAGGGAAAGGTGGACTTTTGTGGATGTTTTTGTCATGATTGCCTCGAGCTCCGTGTAGATCTCTTGAATCTTGTGCTGCCATTGAGCCTTGTGCATGAAAGCGACATTGATTTGACATTTTGTCTCTTAAACTGATATCTGGCAACATACGGATGAAGAGCGGAGACCGTGTTTTCTCAGTGGTTGGCAGGAACCCGGATTTTGTCGTGTTTTCCATGAATTTCACCGTTTTAGAACCGAGAACCTGTATCCTGCAATTGACTAGCAAACACGGCTCAAGAGTATCTACCGATATGCAATGTGATAAAAATTGGGCGGTATGAAAATGCAAAAATCTGATATGAACACTATGCCGCCGACGATATTGAGGGCTAGAGAGCTGCCACCAGGGATGAGATTAGAGCGGGCTTGTTTGAGATGAGGACCGATCAGGACGGTACGCCGACCCCTTAGGAACAGATTGGTCTGCCTTTCTAGACCGGATAGCTAGGCTGGAGTCGAGTATTTAGGACTTATGACAGATGGTTGGATTGCTAGTTGAGGTTAGCCGAGTTCCGAGAGCCGATGATGTCCCTCCTACTGTAGGGACTGTGATTGTACCTGCTGCTCAGGCCACTGTTTCTGTTGTTACCAAGACTAATTTCTTATCCTTGCAGGATTTTTTGAGGCTGAAGCCTCTAGTTTTTACATGCACAGATGCAGTGAAGGGCCCATAGACAATCGTTGATAGGATGGCTAGGATTTGTCATTCACAGAGATGTTCTGACGAGATATGGGTTGAGCTTGCAAGTTTTCATCTAGAGGGTCTTGCTCAGACATGGTGCAAGTCAGTCGAGAGAGGACCTTCTATGACTTGGGATGAGTTCACAGCTGTATTTCTTGCTTGTTTCCTTCCGGAGAGCGTTTGAAATGCCCAAGCTCGTAGTTTCGAGCCTTTGCGTAAGACTTCAGGGATAACGGTGTCCGAGTATGACATTCAGTTTACTCAGCTGTTCCGATATGCTCCTTACTTGGTAGACATTGAAGAGAAACACATAAAGAGGTTTGTGCGGGGACTGGACATGCATTTATTTCTTGCCATCGGTACCTAGATTTTTGACTTTTATGCCGCTGCTATAGACGCGGTCTTACTGTTGGAAGAGCGCATTTCTGAGACCTCGGTTGTTTCGGGACCGAAGCGGGTTTGTACCGGTATTCTAGCTCAGAGGCGGTTAGGTAGACGCCGTTGTGACAGGTATTCTTTTGGTGTTTTCTTCTGATGCGTATTTCTTTCTGGTGTCATTTGAAATGGTATCCACATAATTTGTATCGAAGTCTAGCCGATAGTAGTCCTTGCTAAATCAATCGCTTGTTGTGATTTCTCCCGTAGGCTAGTCTTTTGGTCGCTCGATATGTTTTTCGTTCGTGTTTGTTTTGTTCGTATCAGAGATAGGGATTTTTCTGTCAATTTGATTCTTCTCAATATATTTGACTTGAAGTTTTTCTGGGCATGGATTGGCCATGTGTTATGCGTCCGTGGACTGCCGTGAGGAGGCAGTCAGATTTAGTTTTTTCGGGTGAGCCAGTTCTTGTTATTCGGGGAGACCGTAGCGTCGCCTTTCCCGGTTTGATTTCTTCTCTTCGCGCTAGTCAGCTTTTGAGAAAAGGATGTCAGGAATTCTTGGCATATGTTTGTGATGTTAGAGCCGCAGAGGTCCCATTGGACCAGGTTCCGATTGTGAGGGAATTTCAAGATGTCTTCCCTGACAAGTTGTTTGGTTTGTCGCCAGAGTGCGATATTGAGTTCTGCTTTGACTTGATCCTCGGTACGGAGCCTTTTTCTATACTGCCATATCGGATGGACCCGGCGGAGCGTAAAGAACTGAATGATCAGTTGCAAGATTTGTTGGAGAAAGGGCTTTTTCGTCCGAGTGCGTCACCTTGGGGAGCTCCTGTCCTGTTTTTCAAGAAGAAAGACGGCAGTTTGTATTGGTGCATCGATTATCGTCAGTTGAATTGGGTTACTGTGCGGAACAAATATCCCTTACCTTGCGTCGACGATTTATTTGATTAGCTCCAGGGTGCGGGATATTTCTCGAAGATTGACTTGCGATCAGGTTACCATCAGTTGCGGGTTCGGAAGGATGATATTCTGAAGACTACTTTTCACACACGTTACGGGCGTTATGAGTCTTGGTGATGTCGTTCGAGCTCACCTATGCCCCAGCTGCGTTTATGGATTGGATGAATCATATATTCAGACCGTTTCTTGATCAGTTATTATCATGTTTGTTGATGACATTTTAGTACACTTTTGGAGCCGAGGGGAGCCTGGGTAGCATTTGAGGATTTTGTTGCAAACTTTGAGGGAACATGTAACGTTTTAGAAATCGTTTTGTGTTTGTTTCTGTTTTTGGGTGAAATTCGTCGGTATTTTCAGTTTTATACCGATTGTGATCAAACGGCCATATTGACTTGCCAGCACCTAGTTTTGATAAAATAAAGCTAGTGCGAAAACTTTGGGAGTATATGGGACGTTTTGGTCCAATTTGAATTTTTCCCAATTTTAATGTTATTTTTATCCGGTTTGCACATTTTGGGAAATCTTCTCTTTGCGACTTTTCTTAAATTTTTCTTAAGTTAAACTACACCACACATCTTAATTGAGTGTGTGGACATGGTTTTAAGTGGAAAAAGAAAAGAAAAGAAAAGAAAAGAAATGAAAAGAAGATGCATGCATGTGTGAATTTTGATGTGAATGCATTTATTGCATGGAAATTGCTTGGAAATTCCTTCTCTCTCTCTCTCCCTCTCACTTGGCCGAGCCCTCTCTTCCCTCTCCTGCCTTGTGCATTATTTCCTCTCTTTTCCTCACTAAAACATTCACAAATCCCTTTTTATCTCATTCAAGTTCACAAAATTCATCAAAATCTTCACTTTTTCCTTGTGCTTGACTTGGAGTGCTCTAAAGCTTGGATCTTTGGCTTCTTTGGTGTAGGTAATTCCCCTACTGTTAATTATGTGTTTTTAGTGTAGTTTAGCTATTTAGTTTCAGTTTAGAATGTTAAATTAGGTTTTGTCGTGAAATATCGTATTTTAGTGTCGATTTGTAGTTTCTAGGATCTGCTTTGACCCGGGTAGTGTACTGAAAAACTAAACATAGTGGTAGTGTTGTACTAGGGAACCAGGAGCACGACACCCATGGCACCGGCCAGGGCCGGCGACGGCTAAAGGAGGGACCGGCGACGCCGGCCATGCTGGAGAGTTAGGGTTTGGGTCTTTTGGCTGTAGGTGTCTGCTATGGTTTGGGTTCTTCTGGTCTTGTTTGTTTGTTTAGTTTTCACAGTAGGCAAAATCTGGGATCAATTATGTAGTTTCTAGTGTTTTGTGTCCGCGCGATACGTGTTACGACACGGGTCGTGCAGTTTTCGTGGTTTCGCTCGTAAGTTGTTTTCGTCGTGTCGCTACTCTCGTTAGCCACGATACGAACACTTAAGAGGTGGTTGTGTGTTGTTGTGTCGGTTAGGTGTAGCTTGTTCGTGTTTTCGAGTTATTATTAATATATATATTTGTTGTTGTTTATATGTTGCAGGTTCGCAGGCGGAGACTACGGACACTGCCACAGGGGGATACAGGTGGTAGACTTCATCTAGCTTGGAGTGTGGGTGAGTAGATTTAACATCTACAGGGGAATCACCCGCATGGCGTTATGCGTCTGGGCTAGAAATATTTACATTTGTCGCATATTCTATGTCATGTTTAGAATTGCGCATTTACCTTTCTGCTTAGTAATAGTTGTGCTTGGACTAGTATCCTTAGGACACTGCACTATTATTGACGGCTCAGATTGCGAGAGCACTGATTGTATGCCACACACACCGTCAATAATTGCCCTGTCATACACAACCCACATTTAGAAATGATATTGTCTGGTTAGGGACATTGTGGCTTTGATACATATTTCTTATCGTTTATAACTTAGACCTTGATATGCCAGTTCCTGTTTACCTATAGGGTATTGTACCATTAGTGTTAGGTACATACACACCTAAGGACATAGATACAGGTGTACCTGCATTTCATACTTTACTTATACCTGATAGGTATATCACATCATCATGTAGGTAGATACCTATATTTCTGCTATACCATTCATGTGTTCATTTATATCTGGTGATAGCTATGCTTTTCCTTTATACGCTTTCATTACAGTTTTATGTTGCGTATACTTTATTCATGGATTATCGCATTGTTATATGGATTTCTCATGATGTTTTCTGGATTTGGGGACCGTGGTAGTTCATAAAATTATGCATACATTGAAAAACCCGGTTTCCTTGATATGATATTTTAGCAGCCACCATAAGATTTATCGGTTACGATGTGTATACCCTACGCGAGGAAAGGAGGGATCCGTGTACGGGTACATGGTGGGGCCCGGAGGTACCCCGGGGCAAGAATCTCAGTGAGAAGATGAGTTAGTGGGGGAACCATACTTTCCGGTGACAGGACCGTTGACTCATCGGCTATCGAGTGGATACCGACGGGAGTCATGTGCGTATGGATACGTCGAGAGGCGAGGGTCAGAGCTAGGCACTCGAGCTCTCGGGATAGCGTATGATACGTACTTATCAGGGGGCCAGTCATGGAGACAGCACCTGATGGATCAATATTTCTGTGTCGATACTTGGCACATTGGTTTCATGATATTTCTAATTACTCATTTGTATATATAACAGGGGATTGAGCCGCTGTTATATATGCCCTTACACCAATATTAGTGGAATGGGACGCTAATATATGTGTATTGCCCTCATCATATTTATTTATGTCATTGTATTTAGGATGTTAGAGCTGTGCTGGAGATTTGACTTGGGACTTAAGAGATTCATTGGGATTGGATGTTGATATTGTACATACGAGATATGTGAGATCCACTTGTTGTTGTACATTTGATATAAGTGAGATATACCTGATATTGTACATACGAGATATGTGAGATTCACTTGCTATTGTACATTTGATATATGTGAGATATACTGATATTGTACATACTAGATATGTGAGATCCACTTGATGTTGTACTTTTGATATATGCGAGATATACTGATATTGTACATACGAGATATGTGAGATCCACTTGATGTTGTACATTTGATATATGTGAGATATACTGATATTGTACATACGAGATATGTGAGATCCACTTGCTGTTGTACATTTGATATATGTGAGATATACTGATATTGTACATACTAGATATGTGAGATCCACTTAATGTTGTACATTTGATATATGTGAGATATACTGATATTGTACATACGAGATATGTGAGATCCACTTGATGTTGTACATTTGATATATGTGAGATATACTGATATTGTGCATACGAGATATGTGAGATCCACTTGCTGTTGTACATTTGATATATGTGAGATATACCTGATATTGTACATACTAGATATGTGAAATCCACTTGATGTTGTACATTTGATATATGTGAGATTACCTGATATTGTACATACTAGATATGTGAGATCCACTTGATGTTGTACATTTGATATATGTGAGATATACTGATATTGTACATACTAGATATGTGAGATCTACTTGGTGTTGTACATTCGATACATATGCGAGATATACTTGATATTGTGCGGTTGAGGAGATGTGACACTTAGATGATATGAGAGCCAATTTGGGGGCTGATTTGAGGAATTGGGATTTTGATTTGTCTTGCTGGATTGTGATCCTACCACGATGTCAGGATTCCGTGGAAATGACATATTTCACTCCATACCTCATCTTTATATACTTGTGCACTGTTCCATGTATTAGGAGTACCTGTGAGTGTACCTTTCATGAGTGTTGCACATTTACTTTCTCATATCCCCAGTGCATGATTATTGTATACTGTTGTCATATCATTATTGCTTTATATATTGGTGGTACTTGTTAGTGTAATTTTCATTATTTTGTACTCATATGACCTGTTATTACTGCAAATGTCATATCTTAGATTCATGCTGTACGTACATTTTTGCGATTACCTGCATATGTTATTTACTATTCACGAGTTGGCAACTCACCCCCGTTATGCCACAGGTATTGCAGGTGTTTCCCCAGAGTAGTCGAGGCAAGCTATTCACCTATCTATCATCTTTTGGTTGCGGATACCACTTCGCCTGATAGTGTGCAGTTTTGCCCAGGTGGGTTTTGTGGTTATCTGAGATTGTATTGTATATTCGTTGTATCTTGTACTCTCCATCTACTACCTGTTTGTTGTGACTTAGAGACTTTGTGAGGACGATTTTGTATATTATTGTGGATTTTTTGCTTTTTATACAGTTCCTTTCTTTTGTCTCTTATTTCTTCGCTACGGCGTCGTATATCTGTTGTGGTGTTGTTTTCCGCCGTTGGGCGTGGATTTTGCTCCCGTTTGGGATGCTTTACTTTATATTTATGTTGTACCCTTTTTGGGGGCTTGTTTTACAAAGGTGGTGCTGCCAAAATTTTAAAGAAAAAGTGGACTCTTTTAAAGAATTTGGGTTGTGATTTCAAACGTTTCAAAAAACTTTTATTATCTTTTCCGTATTTTTATGGTTTAGATTTCTGGGTTTTCTCTTTCTTTTACTGCGTTACGTCTGGAGGCGTTGCGTAGTATTAGGGCCGTCACGTGCCAATTTCGGGTCGTGACAGAACACCAACTATTCGCTAAATTATCCAAGTGTGTTTTCTGGTTGGATAGGGTTGATTTCTTGGGTTACGTAGTTACGAGAGATGGTAAGTATGGAACTGAAGAAGATCGAGGCCGTTTAGCATTGGCCCAGACCTATATCAGTGACGGAGGTTCGCAACAATTTGGGTTTGGATGGATATTATCGACGTTTTGTACGGGATTTTTCTCATATAGCTGCAATGTTGACCGGGTTGACCTGGAAGGGAGTTCCTTTTATTTGGACCAAGGTATGCTAGCAGAGCTTTCAGCAGTTAAAGACTCGTTTGACTACGACGCCAATATTATTTTTGCCTTCAGGAGTAGGCGGTTTTGTTGGTTATTGCGATACTTCTCGGCAGTTGAAGAAGCGCGAGCAGAACCATTCCATGCATGACTTAGAGATGCCTGTGTTGATTTTTACACTTTAGATCTGGAGACACTACAACTTTCAGCAGCGAGATTTGAATTTGAGACAGCGCCGATGGATGGAGCTAGTGAAAGAGTATGACTGCGAGATTCCTTATCGTCCGGGAAAGGCGAATGTTGTGGCAGATGCATCGAGTCAGAGGCCCGGAGGTAGCTTTTCTTGTTTGAGCACAGTTCAGTGACAGTCGACGGCAGATTAGCAGATTCTTTATGATAGCCGAGTACAGTTCGAGTTTACGTCGACCGGGGGACAACTTGTCCGTGTCCTTGCACATCCACAATTATTTGATCATATCCGTGAGGCATAGTCCGATGAAGTTTTCTTGTCAGAGATCACATGGCAGGTTCTACAGGGCAGAGATTCAGAGTTCGTGATTGATGATCAGGGAATACTACGATTTGGGACCCGATTATGTGTGCCAGATTCTGAGGGACTGAGATGCGAGATTTTAGAGGAGGAATACCGGTCGACATATAGTGTTCATCCGGATTCCACCAAGATGTATTATGATTCGAGAGAAGTCTACTAGTGTGAAGGGATGAAGAGAGATGTCACAGATTTTGTTTCGGGATGCTGACTTGTCAGCAAGTCAAGGCTGAGCATCAGAGGCCAGCAGGAGAGTTACAACCTTTGCCCATTCTGGAGTGGAAATGGGAGCAGATTGTTTCCTGATTTAAAATCAGAAAAGCTTATGGGAAAAGCTTCAGAAAGGGGGCCACGTGCTTACACGTGACATATAAAAGCAGCGGAAAAGGCACATTGGTTCCCTGATCAAGTCAAAGAAAAGGCTTCAGAAGAGGTCACGTGTTGGCACGTGACGCTCAAAGCAGCAGACTCGTCCTCCGGTTGAATCAAAGAAAGAGGCTCCAGACATGGGTCACGTGTTCACACGTGACCAATGGTCACGTGTTAACACGTGATGACTGAACAGCAACCAGAAGACAGAGAACAAAAAGAAAGAGGAAGGCTCGTTCCAAGGGGGTCACGTGGTCACACATGACCGGCTTTCAAAGCCCATTTTGTTAACAGAATTGAATTCTGAAGGAAATTCAAATCTTTCCAAAGGAAAGTGATTATCTGAAGCCAATCGGATTAAAGATTTAGAGGTGATTAAATATCGTCTATCTATGGGAAAATCTCGTGTTTGGAAAGATTTCCCCTTTAAATCTAACCAAAATAACAAGGGAGAATCCCCGGATTTGAAATCCAATGGTGAATAAAATTCACCTAATAATCCAAAGGTCCAGAACGAATGATGGATGCAAATCAAATCTCTCAATGAAGATTCGTCAAAAAACTAATTGACTCGGCTGCTTCTCCTATAAATAGGAGCCAAGAAATACAAAAAAGAGACATATACGCAGAGGGAGAAAAAAGGAGAGAGCCTTGATTACTTTGAGGAATTTGGAGCTTCTGCGAAAGAAAACCCTAGGTAAGAAAGGGAAGGCTTTTTGAAGAAGGGAGAATTGAATTCTCAACAGAGTTTAACTCTGATAATATAAAACAGAAGAACATATTTCTTCTCTCTTTGATAGAGGATCTGCAAAGTGCACATCTCCCCTTGAATCTGAGAATTTAATTCTTAATGGGTTGAGATCCTGCCATGCAGATCCAAAACATAGAGAGGGAATGGAAACATGAGAATTTAATTCTCACAGAACTATAGGAATTTAATTCCTTTAAAACAAAACTAAGGTTTAACCCTGTGTTATGGGAATTTAATTCCTTCAGAACAAAAAGAAACAGGGTTTAACCCTAATTAAGGACCTAGTTCTGTTGGAACAGCGGGGATTTAATTCTCTTGATCATAACTTAATAGAGAATGGGAATTTAATTCCTTAAAAGCTTTTATTAGGGTTTAACCCTATTCAGTTCTTCACATATATGAGGAATTTAATTCCTACAGAAAATTCAGAGTCCAACTCTATTCAGAATATAAATCTTCAAAAGGAAGTAGGAATTTAATTCCTCTGAAATTACTGTCAGGGTTTAACCCTACGAGGAATTTAATTCCTGGAAAAGACTAACAGGTCCTCTAAACAGCATACATAGAGGCAGGGTCACGTGTCACCACGTGACCCCCCAAGAGATCTACAAAAAGCCCCTTTGAGGCAGCACCCCACGTGACCCACGTGACCCTCGGTAGAAGCTTTAGCATACAAGCATTTAAATGCCCGTCACGTGAGGACACGTGATGCTCAGAAAGATGCGATAATCTCAGTAGAAAAAATAAAGGGAGGGCGCCCTCACGTGTTACCACGTGACCCCTCTTGCCTTAGTGTTTAACACTAAATTGGAACCCCTGAATCCAGCGTTAAAACACTGTTTGGCCTTAGTGTTCAACACTAATCAAAGAATTTTATTTGCAGTGTTTAACACTGAATTTCTTAGTGTTCAACACTAATTTGAAGCCTCTGCTGCTAGTGTTTGACACTGATTTGCTCTAGTGTTTAACACTAATTTGGACCCCCTGTTGCTGGTGTTTAACACCAACTGTCTTTTAGTGTTAAACACTAACTTGCCAACCTCATTCTCAGTGTTCAACACTGATTGCTCCGTAGTGTTTAACACTAGGCTTTGGCCCAATTGGCTAAATGGATAGAGGCAAAGCCTCTCCTTCAATGGACCAACAAGAAGCCAATATTCCAGACATGATAGGACTTAGCTCAAGCTAGGCCATGAATCTTCAATTCGTAATTAACTGGGCTAATGGGCTCATAACATAATTAATCGGTCTTGATCACAAATTGGGCCAAGGACTACTTAAGCCATTCCGGTTTTAGGGTACATCTCTTCACTCCTTTGATACTTGGCATTGTAATCCCTCAATGTCTTCAAAGAGGTGACGGGTCCCGACGACCACCCATGATACGGACCGTAGGGTCCTTAAACCCATGTCTAATGCAAAATTCCTGGTTACGTGGAACGCGGATAACGTCACTCTTTGACCCCGTGGAAAACGTCCAGAGCGGAGCCTGGTCCTCGCCTAGCACGGCAGTGAACCCGTGTGAAGCATCCAGAGCACATATTGGACTGTGGAGTCCTTAAACCCATGGACTATGATGTCCTTAACCTTGACCGAGATGTCTTAAAACTAACAATGGACCGCAATGTCCTTAAACTACCCATGGACCGCAATGTCCTTAAACTACCCATGGACCGCAATGTCCTTAAACTAGAACAATAGAGCCTCCAAATGCTCTTTTGTCGGATCTAAACGGTCCCGTTTAAGTTGATCTTAGCCTTAAAGATGGCTAACGTATCCTTAAACCTTCAAACAGATTGGACTATGAATCCCCCCAATTAACTCTGGCTCGAGGGTACATCTCTGAACTCCTCTCACATTCGTCGTTGTAATCCTTCAACGTCGTCAGAGAGGTGACGGGTCCCGACGGCCACACATACGATGGACCACTATGTCCCTAAACTGGAACAATAGAGCCCAAATGCTCTTTTGTCGGATCTAAACGATCCCGTTAAGTTGATCTTAGTCTCAACGTTAGACTAATGTATCCTTAACAAACATTTGAGTTGATCTTAGCCTCAAGTATGGATGACGTATCCTCAAACCAAACCCCCAAACCCAAATCTAAGATAAACACGGATTTGGACTAGTCCACGCCCTACGGGCGACGACATAACTCAGTCTCCGTAAACAATCCACGGGCAATAAAAAACAAAATAAACACCCACGACACGAAGTGACCATCTGGAGAAGGAGAAAATTGTTACCGCGATGCGGTAGCGTAATTAACTGCAGGGGCTTGCGCCTGCAGGGAAGAGCGTCCCCACAATCAAAAAAACCCCTCAAACGAGGGGGAATCTGACGAAGTCTGCTACATCGGCCGCATCCGTCTAAACCTTCGATACTCGGTGCCATAGATCAACTTGGCATCTTCGGAGAGGCGGACGGATAGCACCAACTATCATCTGCCCCGAATCTCAGGCAAGACAGCCCATGTCTCGGCCGCCATTCGGAGGGGAACAGATTCTGGCATGCCCGGTGGGACCTTTTCCTCTTTCCACTCCACACTTCGTGTGTCGTGATTCGCGAACCAAACGCGGTTCGCTAATAGTTGCCCTTAGGTTTCAAGATACTAAGAATTGGCGTCTTGCTTATTGCAGAAAGCAAAGGATCGATGGCTTCTACTTCTGCAAAACTCTCCAACTGCTCAAACTGCAATTGCGACCAACGCTTTGCCTCGCCAGGAGGCATAGCCTACGGACCCCAAGCTGCTTCGTTGTTCACAATGCCGGTGGACCAAGTAACTCAGGCCACTACCGGATTGTTCTTTGGGACTATACTCCCGCCAACAAGCTTCACGGCGCCGGTGCTGACAAAGGAAGCTCCCAAGAAGTCGGTCTTTGATCGTCTTACCCCTGCCGTGGCTCCCCTCAACGAGTCGCCCAACGTCAACGCCTCGGTCTTCTCTAGATTGGGCCAGAAATCCTGCGAACTCATCATGGGGCCTACAATCTCAGAGAAGGCTGCTTCTAAGAAAGTGACCGCTCCTGCTCCCGAAATCGCCAAGGCGGCTTCTCCGGCCAAAAAGTCGGTCTTTACAAGATTGGCGGCTTCATCTCCCGCTCCTGCTGCCCAAAGGACATCGGTCTTTGATAGGCTAACACCAACAGCGACCCCCCACCCACGCAGGGGGCAAGACGAAACCACTCTTACCGCTGACCCAACGCCGTCCGCTCGACATGCTCGACGTCGCCATTGGCGCCGAGTAAGGAAGGCTGGGGGCAACTCCCCCTCCGGGTTGACTCCATCAGCCCCGATGGCAGAAGTTAATGCTGCTGTTCCAACTGGGAACAGCTTCGAAATGCTAAATAAGGTGCGAAGGAATTCCCCTACTGCAGTGCTAAAGAGGTCTCCTCCCCCATTAAAAAAGGTTGTGGAAATAAAATCAGAACAGCCCCGATCTCCTCAACGGCTGTCTTCCAGAATCTATAAGGTTTGGCGGCAGGCCCGAGACTCGATCATCGATCCAAACTTCTCCCGCCAGCACAAGAAGCTGAAAATCCAACCGGAGGCTGGTCACCAGGCTAAACCCCGAAAGGATGTCTGGACGCCCACCTCAACGGCCCCCTCAACCTCCATGGCTCATAAAAGGAGGAAGCCAGAGAAGACCCCCCAGCGTGCAACGACTGCTAAAAGCACTGAACCCAGACGCCCTAAGTCTGGGGGCATGGTGGTGCACACTGTTTACATGGCCTCTGGAAAGGAGGAAAGCCGCACTTCTACAGGCCACCGACCGCTTACCCGATCCGTGACGAAAGCCCAGGAGCAGCAACAAAAGCTTCAGGAAATGATGAATGCTATGGCCGCACTTACCGGGCCAAAAGAAAGCCCAGAAACGTCCTCAGACGCGCGCCAGGAGGAAGAAACCGACGCTGAATTCCTTCGCCGGATACTGGAGAAAAAGAACAAAGAGGCTGCTGAACAAGCAGCCAACATACAACGTATGTGCCTTCTCTTCCAAGATATGATAGGAATGATGATCCAGCAGGACTTACCCGCCGAGGATCCCCCAATCGTTCTTGAAGACGACCGAGGAGAGACGTCAAATCCACCACCAGCCCTCTCAACGGCCAAGGAGGAGGCAATCTCTAAGGCTGACTTGGTTGACTACATAGCCCAGCAAATCCGGGTTCATCATGCGACTGAGGCAGCTGGTCAAGTCGTAAAAACAGGGCGGCCGTATCCGAGCTGGTACGACCAAATCAAATACCCGCAAGGCTATACGATACCAAAATTCCACGTGTACAAGGGGACCGGCAACCCCCATCAACATGTCGCCCAGTTCCGGGCCCTCTGCGGTAACACCGGCGGTGATGATAAACTGTTGCTCCGCCAGTTCGTAGGCAGCTTATCAGAAACAGCGTTCGAATGGTATTCGGAACTCCCGAACGATTCTATCAAAACGTTCGCTGAGATGGAGCTGCTGTTTACTCAGCGATTCGCAAGTGCCAGCGAACGCACTCCAATAACTGCATTGATTAACGCCAGGGTAAAACCAGGCGAAACCTGGGTCCAGTATGCTATACGCTGGCGGAATTTGTGGTCGAGATGTGAACAACGCATTGAGGAGGCACCCGCAGTGGGCATGTTCTTGGGAACCCTAGACCCTCACGCAACTATCTCCCAGTTTATGATGTTCTTTAAGCCAACCACATTCCAGGCTTTAATCGACAAGTTGGCTCAGATGGACCAGATTGGTCATAGACCACCTCCCCCGAAGTCGGAACCTCGGAATGACAAGGGTAAAGGAAGGGCAACCTTCGTCACGAATACCCAGCAGCAACCTAACGCCCCGAAACCGGCAGATCAACTGGAAGAAAGACGCCGGTATTATAATGAGAAGATGAAACGTCCCTACTCGTTCCCACGGGACAAGACGAAACGGTTATTCGAGCTGGCAGTACGCAACAGACTTATAAACTTGCCAAATCCAAGGCGACCGCCACAACCCATTGAGGTGAATAACCCTAACTATTGCCCTTACCATCAAACAGTAAGTCATCCGATTGAAGATTGCTTCGTCTTCAAAGGATGGATTGAAGATCAATACTTCCAGGGGAAATTTTTACTATCCGAAAAGTGGAAGGTGAACCCACCACAGCCGCATACTCCTAAGAAAGCAGATACACCGGGGGCAACCTGCTCCTTTATTGAAGAAGCTCCATGGGAGGTCGTGCTGTCAACTAAAACCAAAAGAATGCTGAAGGACCTTTATGCGTGCCCTGCAATCGAATGGAAGGACCCTCTTGAACCTCAAATTATCGAAGGGATGTTGAAGCCGCGCCCAACCACGAAGACTTGTGATGATGGCCCAAATACTCATGCCCAACCGTCAAAATCTTCGAAGAAAAAGAAGAAGAAATCCAAGAAGCCCGCGAAGCTTGGAAACGAGCACACAAAATTGCAGAAGCAAATCGACGCGCTGGAAAAATACAATCAAAAGGCGCGAACACCTGCCACACTGCAAGAGTTCCTCAACCACATCTTTCAAGAGGGAGATGATGAAGAGAGCTCATCGGATGAATCCGAAGAGTGTGTGGCGAGTTGTAACGTAATCTCCCACTCCTTTACCGATGATGAGAAAACTCCAGGCACTAAGAAACTGGGGGCAGAGCCTGAACCAGAGCGTGTGTGGCCAACAAATGAAATGATCAATGCCTTTCTAGACGAGATTCGTCTAAAGAGTAAAGCGGATCAGGAGCGTGAGATGGCAACGTCAGAAGGAACCAAAGGCGGGCGACTGAACGAAAGAGTTGAACTACCCCTGCCAGAGCGAAAGGCATCCAAAGTAGACAAGAAGATATTCAAGACGAGGAAAAGGTTTGCCAAAGCCATGTCAATGGGAATGAAGCTACCACCCTCGGAAGGAAACACGCACGATGGGGTGGAGAGGCACCCTGATTAATGCGCATATCATCGGAAAATCTCACACCCCACGGAGGAGTGCGACGCCTTTAAGATATGGTGGCAAGGATATATTGCTCGTCGGCAACATGTCAAGCGCATGAAACGCAAGATCCGTCGGGAGCAAAGAAGCACTGTCGAAGGGCACAACAGAACTACTGGCAACTGTTATATGGCTCACGCCGAGGGGTCACAAGTTCTCACCTTTGGGAGCGACTCTGATGAAGAAATGGCTCTGGGCCCTCTCTTTAAAGAATCCGTTTTAGGGAAAGAGGAGAAATCAGAAGCCTGCGAAAACATTCAGCTGCGCAATCGCACACTCCCAGAAAAGAATCTCGGGCCCGCGAATCGAAAAGATAAGGGAAAGGAAAAGGTCACTGAGGATATCACTTTAGATGACCAAGTCATGAAAGAACTAACTACCAAAGACCCTCCCAGGAAGGGTAAGGTGGACTATAACATCCTCGCGCACCTAAGGAAGCTACCTTCTCAGCTCAGCATTCTCGATGCCCTCCTATTATCAAAAGAAGCGCGAGACTCACTAATTAAGGCGTTACAAGAACCTGAGCAATTCCAAGCCTTCCTCGCCACTGAAAAAATGAAGGATGAACTGGAGGAAGTGCATACGGCCGATATCACTTTCGGTGATGAAGACCTCCTTCTCGGGACGTGCGACCACAACCGTCCCCTATATGTCTCCGGATACTGCCATGATATCAAGATAGGCAAGATCCTGGTGGATAATGGATCCTCCGTCAATCTCCTTAATGTTCGGGTGTTGAAGGAAATCTGCATGAGTGTGCAACACCTCGCTCGTGAAAAAATTACTATTTCCGGTTTCGATTCACAATCGTCACGGACTCTCGGATCTGTGATACTAACATTACGCTTTGGACTTCTCGTCACGGACATCAAATTCCATGTCATCGACGCCAAGACTTGCTACAACGCCTTGCTCGGCCGTCCTTGGCTACACGAGTACAACATCATCCCTTCTACACAACATCAGTGTATGAAGTACTTTAAAGATGGTTTCGAGTATACTGTAACAGGTGAGTTGAACCCATTTTCCGTGAACGAAGTCCGCAAATACGAAGACGCGAAATACTTTTTGCCAGATTTCGAGGATACAGAAAGGTGTCGCGACCCGGAGAACAAAACCGCCGCCACCATCCCTGTTTTCGGGAGCGATACCGAAGAAGAGGAAGAGATAGTTTATGAAGGGCCATCTCAACGCAACAACCTGGGGACGCCCGCCCCCATACTGGTCTTCGGAAGTGATTCAGAAGATGAAGTTAATGCTGTGTTCTCCAATCGGCTGTCAATACAAGCACCCTCTGGCGATGACCATAGTTTGCAAATCACCATGGTACCGCGAGAACACTACAAGGATCTCGACACGCTGCAAGCTCATAATGTGCAGGACCTGCAAACATTTCACGTCCCTCCCAGGCAAAGGGGTGAGAAGGTGATCCTATTCTACCGATCCTCGGAGTCGAAAGTAGAGAAAGGGATCTGGCATGGCGCGGATGCTACGCCTGACAAGCTCCAACCCATCCGTCTGCCTAGATACTATACAAATGGATTAAAGAAGCTATTGAAGCGCCAGGGAATACCCTTAAAACAGACTGTTCGGCAGGCTCGGTTCTACAACAAGATTTGGGATGTCCCCGGAACTCAACGCAAATTGCCCAATGGGAAAATGGAGACACTCGGGCTTGGACACACGAGAGCGGGAAAACGGGAACGGGCCCACAGCAGCTACGCCATATACACCTTTGATGAAGAAGAGGACGCCTCGTCAGGAGATGCCAACCCCTCATCAAAACCAGACCCCGCGATTGAAGCACCGAGTCCGTCGTTTGAAGAACGAACGGACAAGCCTATCAGGAAAATGGGTCAGAAAGCTCGGGAAGACCACAACCGCGAGATGGCCATCTACGAGAAGGCCAGGACGCAACGTCTATTTCAACAGGCTCCAAAAGACAAAGATGCTCATCTTTGTCAACCCGTTGTACAAAAGGCCCAATGCGGAGACGGAAATAAATTAAGAAGTGGGAAGAGGAGCCGACAACGACGACGCAGGATTAAAGGGTTACGTGATCCGGTACTGCACGGCTCGGATTCGTCCCTCATGGAGAAGATGAGTCGAGCGTACTCCTTCCCCCGAGACAAGACGGAGAGGTTACTCAAACTCGCTTTAAAACATCAAATGATCGCGCTTCCAGAGTCTAGACACCCTGAGCAAGCTAACGAGGCTTCTCGTTTGAGCTATTGTTCTTATCACCGAGCCATTGGACATCCTACCGAAGACTGCTTCACCTTCAAGAACTAGCTCGAGGACCAGTACCAACGGGGCAGATTCGCTTTATCCAATGGCTGGAGGGTAACACCGCCACAAAAGCATGAACCCAAGGCCGCAAGAGCAGAACCGGATCCGCCTCGGTCCTGGGAGCGGATTCGCACCTGTTATGCGATTACGATATTAAAAGAAGAGCGCAAGAACATAGATGACCTCCCCCAGTGCTTTGAGAACGACGATGAGGAGGTGATCTCAGAATTTCCGCCAGCTCCAAAAGAACTGGAAGACGGTATACATACTACGGCAGATAACCTCAGGAAGATTGAGTTGGGATCGGTGGATGACCCGCGACCGACATTTGTCAGCGAGCTACTCTCTGAAGAAAGGGTGGCCGCGTTAAAGAACGTGCTTCTGCGACATAAAGACTGCTTCGCGTGGAACTACTCCGAGATGCCAGGATTAGATCCGGAGATTGCTGTGCATAAATTAGAAATATCCCCAGATATCAAGCCAGTCAAGCAGGCGCCAAGAAGGATGCGACTCGAGCTTGAGATGAGCATCAACGCCGAAGTCAAGAAGCTGATCGATTCTGGATTTATCCAAGAAGTCCAATATCCCGATTGGATCGCCAATATCGTCCCGGTAATGAAGAAGAATGGGACGGTACGCATATGCGTGGATTTCAGGGATCTCAATAAAGCCTGTCCAAAGGATGATTTCCCAGTACCGGTAACCGAGCTAATGATATATAACACGTCCACTCACGAGGTCTTCTCCTTTATGGATGGTTCGTCAGGATACAATCAGATAAAGATGCATCCCGAAGACCAGAAGCACACCGCTTTCCGAACCCCTCTGGGTATATTCTGCTACAGGGTTATGCCCTTTGGTCTAAAGAACGCTGGCGCTACCTATCAAAGGGCCATGACAAAGATCTTCGACGACCTCATACATGACATCGTTGAGTGCTATATCGATGACCTCGTAGTAAAGAGCATGTCATACGAAGAGCATTTAAACCACCTGGAGACTGTATTTCAACGCCTTCGGCAATATAATTTGAAAATGAATCCCCTCAAATGCGCGTTTGGAGTCTCCTCGGGCAAATTCCTGGGATTCATCGTTCGACACCGAGGTATTGAAATAGATCCGTCAAAGATTAAAGCGATCATGGAAATGCCTCCACCAAGAACCCTCAAACAGTTGCGGTCTCTCCAAGGGAAGCTCGCATACATCCGGCGATTTATCGCCAATCTTTCAGGCAAATGCCGTCCTTATAGCCACCTGATGAGAAAGGGAACTCCATTCGTTTGGGATCACAAATGCCAAGGTGCACTAGACGAGATCAAGCAGTACCTGCAGAACCCTCCGGTGTTAGCCGCGCCGGTCAAGGGAAAGCCCCTCATTCTTTATACGACCGCCCTCGAAGGTTCCTTGGGCGCATTATGGGCGCAAGAGAACGATCAGGGAAAAGAGAGAGCACTCTACTATTTAAGTCGAGTTCTACTGGGGGCAGAAAGCAACTACTCTCCCATTGAAAAACATTGCTTGGCCTTAATCTTCGCGGTAACAAAGCTCAGGCACTATGCGTTGGCGCATGAAGTCCGTCTTATTTCAAAAGTGGACCACCTTAAATACTTGATGTCAAAAGCCATATTGACGGGACGACTCGCTAAGTGGGCCCTGCTCTTGATGGAGTTCTCGACAGCGTATCAACCTCTCAAGGCAGTGAAAGGCCAGGCCATTGCCGATTTCCTCGCTGAGCACCCGATACCGGCCGATTCTCCTCTGAACTGTGATTTGCCGGACGAGCATGCATTTGATGCGATTGGCGGCTGTAGCACCCGATGGGAACTCTATTTCGATGGAGCGTCCTCCGTAAAGAAACAGAAACAAGGTATCCCAATGATCAAATCGGGGATAGGCCTCATCTTTGCGACTCCACAAGGAGGGATAATGCGCTTCGCCTTCTCCTTAACAGAGCCGAGGACAAACAATGAAGCTGAATACGAAGCTCTGATAGCGGGCCTCGAAATCGCCATCGACTTGGGAATTGAAGACCTCCTTATGTACGGGGATTCTCAACTGGTTGTGAGTCAAGTAAATGGTGATTACCAAACGTGCAAACCGGAGTTGGTGAGGTACGGAGAAAAGGTGCAAAAATTATTGACCCAAATTCCCTCCTATACTTTGGAGAACATACCACGCGCGGAAAACAGCAAAGCAGACGCGTTAGCCAAACTTGCTAAAGAACTGGCGGACGAAAACCTCGATGATGTAAGAATCGTGGTACAAATCCGTCGAGTGCTTGCCCCGGCAAAAATACCTCCGGAATTATCTAAAGAAAAGGGAGCGACTGAGCAGACAACCCTACAAATAAAAGATCGTGAGAAGGCCGAGGACTGGAGGGAAGCCTTCATAGACTACTTTAAGTCCCACCGAATGCCCAAAGATACATCCTCAAGGCATCAGCTCATGAAACGAGCTCTATCTTTCGCCTTCGTCAACGATACTCTATACAAGAGATCGTTTGACTCTCTATGGATGAGATGCTTAGGACCTGACGAAGCGGAGAGAGTCATTCAGGAAGTTCACGACGGACTTTGCGGTTCTCACCAAGCAGACCCAAAGATGAAGTTAAAAATTAAACGGATGGGTTACTACTGGCCCACGATGATCCAGGACTGCCTCGAGTATGCGAAGCAATGCCACTCGTGCCAGATCCACGGAGACTTCATCCACCAACATCCGAACCCACTACATCCAACGGTAGCTAGTTGGCCATTCGAAATGTGGGGGACTGACATAGTCGGCCCCATTGAGCCAGCATCATCCCGGGGACATCGTTTTATCCCGGCGACAACTGATTACTTCTCTAAATGGGCAGAAGCAGTACCGCTGAGGGAAGTGAAGACGGAGAATATCCTCCATTTCTTCAAGACGCACGTCATCCATCGGTTCGGAACCCCACGGCGGATTATCTCCGACAATGGGCCAGCCTACAGAAGCCATAAGATTAGCCGCTTCGCGCAGCAGCACAATATAGACTGGAGATATTCTTCAGTTTATAACCCACGAGCTAACGGTCTGGCCGAGACCTTCAATAAGACCTTGACGAAGATCATAAAAAAGACCGTTTCCCGGAATAAGAGAGACTGGCACGAGAGGCTGCAAGAAGCCCTTTGGGCTTATCGAACTACATTCAAGACGGCCACGAACACAACACCGTACGCGTTGGTATTTGGGACGGAAGCAGTACTCCCCCTCGAGATAGAGTTACCCTCTCTACGAGTGGCAGTCCACCACGAGCTGACGGACGAAGAAAATGCTCACCTTCGGCTTGAGGAGCTTGATGCCCTCGACGAAACCCGGCTCATAGCGCAACAACATCTAGAAGCCTACAAAGCAAAGATGACGCGCTCGTACGAAAGATTGGCCAGGCCGAGGACATTCCGCCAAGGCGAACTCGTGCTAGTGGTCAAAAGACCTATGATCCCCAATCGTGCCAAGCGGGGGAAATTTGAGCCAAACTACGAAGGCCCTTACATCATAGACAAGGTCTACCAGGGTGGAGCCTATCTACTCATGGACATGCACGGTGAAAGGCCTTTCAGGCCAATAAACGGCCGTTTCTTAAAGAAATACTATGCTTAGTGAGCCATAGCCTGGGTCAATGATAGATGACGACGACTATGTCCGCTCGCTATCTTCCTAGGCTCAGACTTTACAAGCAACAGCTGGCCTTCCCATAACGATGGACCGAAACGTCCTTAAACTAACGACGGACCGAAACGTCTTTAAACTAACGACGGACCGAAACTTCCTTAAACTAACGACGGACCGAAACGTCCTTAAACTAACGACGGACCGAAACGTCCTTAAACTAGCGACGGACCGAAACGTCCTTAAACTAACTACGGACCGAAACGTCCTTAAACTATCAACGGACCGAAACGTCCTTAAACTAGCGACGGACCGAAACGTCCCTAAACTACTACCGCAGCATCCTTAGGCTGACGAGATAAAAAAAAAAGAAAAAAAGTATATAAAATAAAAAACGGTATGTCCATAAGCAAAATAGGCACGGATGAAAACCCGAAAGGGCTCCGTGAGTAAAAACAGCAGGACTACCGGCGAGTGTTTGTGAAAACCCGAAAGGGCGCAACCTCGTTAAAAGACACTTATAGGGTCCTCTCGACCTTGTAAGGAGAAACCACCTGCGTGAGATCCTTACGACTCACAAAGGAGCAACACACTTAGGGATCCTCACGATTCCTAAGGAGAAAATATACTTACGAGATCCTCACGACTCGTAAGGAGAACTCTCTCATGGGACCCTCACGGCTCATAAAACTTGAAAGTCTTAAGTTACAGAGATCTAAACCTGTGCTTAAGCAATCCTCCACAACCTTCGATATTGCCCTACAAGCGGCTCATACTGACCCTTGTATACAATCCACGGGCGCGAATAAACATTTCCCCAGCAAAGTCCAACCCTTGTAGGTCCTCTCGATCCATAAGGAGAAAGCCCTCTTGTAGGATCCTTACGACTTACAGAGGAGCACACACTTAGGGATCCTCATGATCCCTAAGGAGAAAATACACCTGCAAGATCCTCACGACTTGTAGGGAGAAATACCTTTGTGAGACCCTTACGGCTCATGAAGTTAAAAGCCTTGGTCGACAGGACCCTTAACCCTGTTTGCTGAGCCACCTTTGTTCGTCATCGACAAAGGCAAATGATGATTCGCTCCTGGCAACATTCCAGTTGTAGCGGTGCTGATGCCGAAATCGGTGCCTAAAATCCAGGCTGACAGGGAAAAAGCTAGCAAGCCACACATGCCTACAAAATAGCCGAAACGATGGGGCAACTTGCAATAAAAAGCAGCAAGTAAAAATGAAGGCATGAAAAACAGCCGAAATGATGGGGCAACTCGCAATAAAAAGCAGCGAGCAGAAAATAAATAAATAGCCGAAATGATTGGGCACCGCGAAAAATAGCCGAAATGATGGGGCAATCGCGACCTTCGCGATATAAAAGATGAAATGATAGAGCATCGCGGAAAAAGAAATAAAATAAAAGTGAAATCCTCGCCCTACAGGTGATGTTACATCTACCCCTGTATACAATCCAGGGGCGCAAACAAAGAAGGGATCATACTCCTTCCCCAGGTTTCATCATAAGGAGAAGCCAAATCTCGGCGATTCACAGATAGCCTAGAGATCATCTCGTCGTTCGTCTCATTGCAGCAAATACAACATCAAGCGAAACGGAACAGCGGCAACCCCCAGTTCCATGACTCGACGATGTGTTCCCACAGAGAGTCAAACCCCAACCCCGTGAAATGCGGATACAATCAGCAAATTCCTGGTTACGTGGAACGCGGATAACGTCACTCTTTGACCCCGTGGAAAACGTCCAGAGCGGATCCTGGTCCTCGCAGAGCACGGCAATGAACCCGTGTGAAGCATCCAGAGTGGAGCCTAGTCCTCGCCGAGCACGGCAGTGAACCCGTGTGATGCATCTTGTGCAAAATTCCTGGTTACGTGGAACGCGGATAATGTCACTCTCTGACCCCGTGGAAAATGTCCAGAGCGGATCCTGGTCCTCGCAGAGCACGGCAGTGAACCCGTGTGAAGCATCCAGAGCGGAGCCTAGTCCTCGCCGAGCACGGCAGTGAACCCGTGTGAAGCATCTAGTGCAAAATTCCTGGTTACGTGGAAC
The DNA here is from genome assembly GCA_030015575.1 of Agapanthus africanus. Classification (NCBI taxonomy): domain Eukaryota; kingdom Viridiplantae; phylum Streptophyta; class Magnoliopsida; order Asparagales; family Amaryllidaceae; genus Agapanthus; species Agapanthus africanus. The sequence goes on along the minus strand of CM057339.1, from coordinate 699,883,470 downwards.
GCGGATAATGTCACTCTCTGACCCCGTGGAAAACGTCCAGAGCGGATCCTGGTCCTCGCAGAGCACGGCAGTGAACCCGTGCAAAGCATCCAGAGCGGAGCCTAGTCCTCGCCGAGCACGGCAGTGAACCCGTGTGAAGCATCTAGTGCAAAATTCCTGGTTACGTGGAACGCGGATAATGTCACTCTTTGACCCCGTGGAAAACGTCCAGAGCGGATCCTGGTCCTCGCAGAGTACGGCAGTGAACCTGTGTGAAGCATCCAGAGCGGAGCCTGGTCCTCGACAAGTACGGCAGTGAACCCGTGTGAAGCATCCAGAGAAAATATCGGACTGTGGAGTCCTTAAAATCCACGGACTATGATGTCCTTAACCTCGACCGTGATGTCTTAAAACTAACGATCAAACATACCGATTCCCTACAGATTCTGCCTTGGTTTAAGGGTACATCTCTTCACTCCTTTGATACCTGGTGTTGTAATTCCTCAACGTCTTCAAAGAGGTGACGGGTCCCTGCAACCTAACATTGGACTGTGAAGTCCCTAAATCCACGGACTATGAGGTCCTTAACCTTGACCGTGATGTCTTAAAACTAACATCGGACTGTGGAGTCCCTAAATCCACGGACTATGAGGTCCTTAACCTTGACCACGACGTCTTTAAACTACGATACCTGGAGCAGCCTCTGACCCCGTGAAACACGGATAAGGGTGACCACATTCAGCACTTGCAGGTCCTCACGACCTGTAAGGAAGAAAAAATTCCCTTGTGAGATCCTTACGACTCTCAAGGGAAAACCCGCTTAAAATCCTCATGATCTCTAAAAAGAACTTACACCTATGGGATCCTCTCGACCTGTGGGGAGAAAAAACTCTTTATGAGACCCTCGTGGCTCTTAAAATGAAAAAGTCTTAGGAAACAGATCTTAACCCTGAATCCTGAGCCATCGCTGTCCTGCAAGGAGATCAAGATAGAATGTCCGCAGAGTACATTCAATAAAAAGGGGATACACCATTGAGGGGAAATTGTATCTTTTATTCATAAGCCAAAATGGATACAAAGTACAATTCATGAAAGAAAACAAAAAGAAAGATACTCTTATCCATGAGTATGTAAAAAAAGGGGGGGGGGGAGAAAAGATACAAATGTTTCAAGCCGGTGGGCGATTCAGCAGCTTGGACAACTCATCCTGCTTTTGTTGAGCCAAGGCTTCATGACGCAAGATCTCCGGAAGGCGAGCCTCCGCCTGAGCTTGCTGGGCCTGATATGAAGCAAGCTGAGCTTCGAGCTCTTTCTCAGTGGCCTTATGAGCCTCGACCCTTTCACGAGTAAACGTGGCAGCTTTATCGAGGGACACTACCTCTTTGATGAACTCCTGAAGCAACCGCCAGAGTTCATACGCTTGGTTGGCCTTGGTGATAAGGGTGGCGCGAAGCTCGCTCAGCGCCTTGGAAGCTAGCTCCCTCTCCGAAAATTTACGGCCGAGCCTTTCTCTCGCATAACGATATGTTCGTTACGTGGCCACAAAAGCTCGCGTTCGTGACCACGGCCTCGGAAACAAGACATTTACAAGACCGTATAAGTGGGCTTCCAGCCGACGGGAATAATCGATCTAAAACGCGCTCACATCACCTGACGAGAAAGGCAACAAGAAAGATCTCAAACATATTTCGAGCATGCATTCGCAATCATATGAGCATTCAAAAAAATAATAATGGCATTTGCAGTCGCATGAACGTTCATAATGCCCAAAAAGGTCTAATGCGCAGGAAAATGATGATAGCATTTGCAATTAAAGAAAGTTCTCATAAGAGGAACATAAAATTTATTCATGCAAGCGGAAACATACATACGAGTACCAAGCCTACATGGAAGTTCAACATAAAGCATACAAAAAGGAGGGACTAATTTAAAAATGCTACGCTAATGGAAAAAGGTCACCAAACACGGGATCAACGGCATAAGGGTTAACAAAACAAAGGACAAGGTTCTCCATCTCTCTCTCCGCTCTCTCCAGCACGTCAAAGCGACGGTTCTCACGAGGAGTCCCTCCCCATCGATTGGCGCCGTGTTCGTCTGCGAAAGCAGACATAACGGCTCGCCGGGCCTTTATCTGGCTCAGCAGATTAATTGAGCGATCCTTCAAAGCCTGGGTAATCAGGCGCGCTTCATGAAAGCCCTCGAGCTTTTCTTCAGCCGCGTCAAGTATCGCCAAGGTCATCTCTGCCGGGTGAGGAGGGATGTCGGCAAGCACGGCCGCGAGAATCATCTGGAGCCAGAGGGAACCCATCGGGAGGGGAGACCCTCTACGGATCGAGAGCTCATGCACGGCCAAGTCACATTCGTTGTCGGAAAGGAGGGGGTCCACCAACCGAGCAGCAAAGCGGGGGATCATCTCCTCAAGAAGAACTTCCCATGGCTGTCGACGAGCATGAGGGAGATTACAAGCCATGGCACTCGTTTCTCTCTCAAGACAAAAAAAATATATATGATATAAATCTCTCTGTGAAAGGAAAAGAAAGCTATGGCCTCATATATAATGAAGTGCATTAAATGCTGTGCGCGGAAAATCTTACATGGTGAAGTTATTTCCAAGGCCTAAAAAAAGGAAAGGCATCGAAAATCAAGGAGATGGAACTATTTCCAAGGCCCTTTTTCTGCATCTAACATTGTGCACTGAAAATATGGCATGGGGAAAATCTTGTGAACAGCCACATCAAGGGATCCCACGTGTAGAACACGTGAGACCTAAACCTGATGTGCATTTAAAAGGGAAAATATGGAATAGTACCCTGCATATTAGAAAGCACAAACAACAATAGTAGCAAAATAATAAAATCCCAGAGAAAAAGCATGCAAACATACAAAGACACAACAGAATTTATCATCCAGACTTCAAGAAGGCCATACAAAATAAAAGAAAACTTTTACAATGGCAAGGCTTCAGACGCAGGGCATGGGTGAGAAACTCGAAATTAACTTTATTCAAGATCTTCCAAGCATTTCGAACCTCCCTAGTATGCTTTCTCTCCACGGTCACAAGCATCGGGGTCCCCGCGGATGTCCTCTACCCTCTGGTAGGCGGCAAGTATGGCTGATTGCTGAAAAATCTGATGCAGGAGATCAATGAGATTATCCCGCCTCCTCTTTGAAATCAGTGCATCAGATATACCGAGTGTACTTTATCCTCGGCGGCGTCCAATGACCCAAGCGGCACACCAGCACAAAATAAAGGGAGAGCCTCCCTGATCGCCAGCACGATCAGCCTCAGAAAAGAAGAGCGACGGGGGAGTAGCCGATGGTTGTACTCGTCAAAGCGGCCCATGATCTCGGCACACTGAGCATCGGTGAACTCCTGGTTCTGACTAGCGGCCCAGCGCACGAATTATTCCCGTAGGAAATGATCTCGTCAAGACTATACAAGATGGGCATCCATGATACCTGGAATAAAAGTCACGAGATATCATTACAAAGCCCCCATTTCGTTAATGGCAGGAAGAACAACCTAGGCCAAGAGACCCCGGGAAGCCTCCGTGTGAAGAATCAAGTCCTTCATTGGAATTAAATTCCTTATTAAGAAAAGGGAATTAAATTCCCAGAAATATTTTTGATGGAATTAAATTCCATGGGGTTGAAATGCCATCATCATCTCCCCAAAGATTATCTAAACCCTAAGAGATCTACAGTTTGAAGGTTAAGCGGTTTCATGTTCTTATAGAAAATATGAAGGAAAAAGGGTAAAAACCCTTGTTTTGGATTTAAAATCCGGAGAAATGTGAAGGTTCATCGTTGTCCAAGAACATTACCTGAGAAAAAGGGTCTTTTCGAACAGAGTTAAACTCTGAAGATTGTTTCAAGACAGAGAACTAAGCTCAGAAAGCGAGAATTAAATTCTCAAGGAAGAAGTTCTCAGAAGAAAAGGATGAAGATGAGCAAAGTGAAGGCTCCTATGAAGAGACAGTGGTATTTATAGAAGACAATGGAAACGTTTCATCTCCCCAAATCCCTAAATGAATCCAACGGTCACAAAAGTGACAGCGCTGCACTCACGTGCAGACACGTGAGAACAACGCTGTTGGGGCATTTGTTTCCTGATTTAAAATCAGAAAAGCTTATGTGAAAAGCTTCAGAAAGGGGGCCACGTGCTTACACGTGACATATAAAAGCAGCGGAAAAGGCACATTGGTTCCCTGATCAAGTCAAAGAAAAGGCTTCAGAAGAGGTCACGTGTGGGCACATGACGCTCAAAGCAGCAGACTCGTCCTCCGGTTGAATCAAAGAAAGAGGCTCCAGACAGGGGTCACGTGTTCACACGTGACCAATGGTCACGTGTTAACACGTGATGACTGAACAGCAACCAGAATACAGAGAACAAAAAGAAAAAGGAAGGCTCGTTCCAAGGGGGTCACGTGGTCACACGTGACCGGCTTTCAAAGCCCATTTTTGTTAACAGAATTGAATTCTGAAGGAAATTCAAATCTTTCCAAAGGAAAGTGATTATCTGAAGCCAATCGGATTAAAGATTTAGAGGTGATTAAATATCGTCTATCTATGGGAAAATCTCGTGTTTGGAAAGATTTCCCCTTTAAATCTAACCAAAATAACAAGGAGAATCCCCGGATTTGAAAATCCAATGGTGAATAAAATTCACCTAATAATCCAAAGGTCCAGAACGAATGATGGATGCAAATCAAATCTCTCAATGAAGATTCGTCAAAAAACTAATTGACTCGGACTGCTTCTCCTATAAATAGGAGCCAAGAGATACAAAAAAGAGACATATACGCAGAGGGAGAAAAAAGGAGAGAGCCTTGATTACTTTGAGGAATTTGGAGCTTCTGCGAAAGAAAACCCTATGTAAGAAAGGGAAGGCTTTTGAAGAAGGGAGAATTGAATTCTCAACAGAGTTTAACTCTGATAATATAAAACAGAAGAACATATTTCTTCTCTCTTTGATAGAGGATCTGCAAAGTGCGACATCTCCCCTTGAATCTGAGAATTTAATTCTCAATGGGTTGAGATCCTGCATGCAGATCCAAAACATAGAGAGGGAATGGAAACATGAGAATTTAATTCTCACAGAACTATAGGAATTTAATTCCTTTAAAACAAAACTAAGGTTTAACCCTGTGTTATGGAATTTAATTCCTTTCAGAACAAAAAGAAATAGGGTTTAACCCTAATTAAGGACCTAGTTCTGTTGGAACAGCGGGGATTTAATTCTCTTGATCATAACTTAATAGAGAATGGGAATTTAATTCCTTAAAAGCTTTTATTAGGGTTTAACCCTATTCAGTTCTTCACATATATGAGGAATTTAATTCCTACAGAAAATTCAGAGTCCAACTCTATTCAGAATATAACTCTTCAAAAGGAAGTAGGAATTTAATTCCTCTGAAATTACTGTCAGGGTTTAACCCTATGAGAAATTTAATTCCTAGAAAAGACTAACAGGTCCTCTAAACAGCATACATAGAGGCAGGGTCACGTGTCACCACGTGACCCCCCAAGAGATCTACAAAAAGCCCCTTTGAGGCAGCACCCCACGTGACCCACGTGACCCTCGGCAGAAGCTTTAGCATACAAGCATTTAAATGCCCGTCACGTGAGGACACGTGATGCTCAGAAAGATGCGATAATCTCAGCAGAACAAATAAAGGGAGGGCGCCCTCACGTGTTACCACGTGACCCCTCTTGCCTTAGTGTTTAATACTAAATTGGAACCCCTGAATCCAGTGTTAAAACACTGTTTGGCCTTAGTGTTCAACACTAATCAAAGAATTTTATTTGCAGTGTTTAACACTGAATTTCTTAGTGTTCAACACTAATTTGAAGCCTCTGCTGCTAGTGTTTGACACTGATTTGCTCTAGTGTTTAACACTAATTTGGACCCCCTGTTGCTGGTGTTTAACACCAACTGTCTTTTAGTGTTAAATACTAACTTGCCAACCTCATTCTCAGTGTTCAACACTGATTGCTCCATAGTGTTTAACACCAGGCTTTGGCCCAATTGGCTAAATGGATAGAGGAAAAGCCTCTCCTTCAATGGACCAACAAGAAGCCAATATTCCAGACATGATAGGACTTAGCTCAAGCTAGGCCATGAATCTTCAATTCGTAATTAACTGGGCTAATGGGCTCATAACATAATTAATCGGTCTTGATCCCTAATTGGGCCAAGGACTACTTAAGCCATTCCGGTTCTAGGGTACATCTCTTCACTCCTTTGATACTTGGCATTATAATCCCTCAATGTCTTCAAAGAGGTGACGGGTACCGACGACCACCCATGATACGGACTGTGGGGTCCTTAAACCCATGTCTAATGCAAAATTCCTGGTTACGTGGAACGCGGATAACGTCACTCTTTGACCCCGTGGAAAACGTCCAGAGCGGAGCCTGGTCCTCGCCTAGCACGGCAGTGAACCCGTGTGAAGCATCCAGAGCACATATCGGACTGTGGAGTCCTTAAACCCATGGACTATGACGTCCTTAACCTTGACCGAGATGTCTTAAAACTAACAATGGACCGCAATGTCCTTAAACTACCCATGGACCGCAATGTCCTTAAACTACCCATGGAACGCAATGTCCTTAAACTAGAACAATAGAGACTCCAAATGCTCTTTTGTCGGATCTAAACGGTCCCGTTTAAGTTGATCTTAGCCTTAAAGATGGCTAACGTATCCTTAAACCTTCAAATAGAATGGACTATGAATCCCCCCAATTAACTCTGGCTCGAGGGTACATCTCTGAACTCCTCTGACATCCGTCGTTGTAATCCTTCAACGTCGTCAGAGAGGTGACGGGTCCCGACGGCCACACATACGATGGACCACTATGTCCCTAAACTGGAACAATAGAGCCCAAATGCTCTTTTGTCGGATCTAAACGATCTCGTTAAGTTGATCTTAGTCTCAACGTTAGACTAACGTATCCTTAACAAACGTTTGAGTTGATCTTAGCCTCAAGTATGGCTGACGTATCCTTAAACCAAACCCCCAAACCCAAATCTAAGATAAACACGGATTTGGACTAGTCCACGCCCTACGGGCGACGACATAACTCAGTCTCCGTAAACAATCCACGGGCAATAAAAAACAAAATAAACACCCACGACACGAAGTGACCATCTGGAGAAGGAGAAAGTTGTTACCGCGATGCGGTAGCGTAATTAACTGCCGGGGCTTGCGCCTGCAGGGAAGAGCGTCCCCACAATCAAAAAACCCCTCAAACGAGGGGGAATCTGACGAAGTCTGCTACATCGGCCGCATCCGTCTAAACCTTCGATACTCGGTGCCATAGATCAACTTGGCATCTTCGGAGAGGCTGACGGATAGCACCAACTAGCATCTGCCCCGAATCTCAGGCAAGACAGCCCATGTCTCGGCCGCCATTCGGAGGGGAACACAGATCTCTATGAATTTTATCGTGAGTCTACTTAAGACCAGTCAAGGATATGACTCTATTTGGATGATCGTAGATCGATTGACGGAAGCAGCTCACTTCTGCCAGTAAGGTCCATTTTCGGATTCGTTCAGTATGCTCAGATATATGTTGATGAGATTGTGCGACTACACGGCGTTCCGACTTGTATTATGACCAAAGAGGCACCCAGTTCTCCAGCCGACTATTATAGAAACTAAGAGACTTTGGAAACCCGATTGAGTTCAGTGCAGCTTCTATCCGTAGACCGTTGGTCAATCAGAGCGGACCATTCAGATTCTTGAGGACATGCTCCGAGCTTGCGTTCTAGTTTTCGGTGGCAGTTGGGATCGCCACTTGCCCTTGATAGAGTTTTTCTATAATAACAGCTTCCAGGAGACGATTCAGATGTCACCCTTCGAGGCGTGATTTGGAAGGAGATGTCGATCGCCCGTTTGTTGGACAGAGCTTAGTGAGAGCAGTATTTTGGGACCGCAGATTGTGCAGGAGATGACCGAAAAGATTCAGTTGATTCGGGATAGGATGAGAGCGGCCAAGAGCAGACAGAAATCTATTGCTGATAGACGTCGTCGCAGACTTGAATTCGCTAAAGATGATCATGTTTTCTTAAGGGTTTCTCCTATAAGGGGCATGTTGAGATTCGGAAAGGAAGGAAGGCTTAGTTCCAGATATTTGGGTTCTTTCGAGATTCTCAAGCGTATTGGTACAGTTGCTTATCGTTTGGCTCTTCCGCCCAGCTTCCTAGATGTTCACCTCGTGTTTCATGTATCGATGCTCCGCAAGTATCTTCATGATCCCTCTCACGCGATACAACATCAGACGATCCAGCTGGAGCGCAATCCTTCTTTCATCGAGCAGCCGATAGTCATTCTAGATCGGCAGGTGAAGAAACCGAGGTTCGAGGACATACCGACCGTAATGGTTCTTTGGCGTGGCCCGAGCGGCAAAAAAGGTCGCGTGTGAAGCCGATGACGGGATGCGGAAGAAATTTCCCCATCTTTTTGAAGGGTACGCGTAGTTAGATTTTAAATTCGGGGACCGAATTTCTTTAAGGGGGGAAGATTGTAACGTTTTAAAAAAATCATTTAGCTTAATTGTCCGATAATCGGTAATATAACTTTTGTTTTCCGTAAAAACCAAGATATAATTATTTTTCAACATAGACTTAATTATACCTATTTTAGCTATGTAATTTCTAGAATATAGTATTTAATTAGCCACTTATAAATTTCTAGTTTACTTAAATATTTTTTCTTAATTAATTATTTTAAATATTATTATAAGCTTTCACTTATACATTTAATTAGTGCTAATTACAAATGAGAATGGGTTAATTACACAAATATGAACCATGAAAACGTAATAACAAGTTTATAATATGTTCTCTTTTCTACAATTGTTTCAATGGTTCTTGAAAAGTCTAGGATTGGCTAGATAATAAAATAAAATAATTATGAATAAGTTGATATATGATATGATGGCGGGTTTCTTGAATTGGAATTTTCTACACACACCCACACCCACTCACCCCTCTCCCTCTCATGTTCTGGCCGAGCATAGGCCTGCTGCAGCTCCACAATTTTCCAGCTCATTTTCCATAAAAAAATCCTCTCATTTTTCCATCAAAAATGCTTACAAACTCTCACTAAATTTATAGTTAATCTTCACCCAATTTTCCTTGGCCCAAACTAGCTTGGATCTTGAAGCAAGAAACCATTTTTGGGAGGCCAAGTTGCATGTTAGATCTCAAAATTTTTGAGGTATAAGTCTCAACTTTATGGTTGTTTTGTTAGCTAATTACTTGAATCTAAATTATTTAAGTATTAAATTGGTTCTAATTGCAAGTTTTAAAATTTCAAGAGAAGGATTTAGGTTCAAGTTAGGGTTTTTCACTTGATTATGGTTCTAATGTGTAGTTTAATATCTTAAGACTTGAAAAATCTAAACTAGTTGTTAATTTGCAAATTGTTACTTTCAAATTGTCTTAATTATATATTCTTGCAAACTAAATTCATGATTAATGTAAATATGTGAGATTAAAAATTTAGTTAATAATTGTGTAGCCTAATTAAGATATTAAATGAATATTGTGGCCACTAGATTTGTTAAAACATCTAAATTTGAAATAAAATGGTAAATTGTTGCTTACTAGGATTTTGGAATAAATCGATTTTAAGTAAGTTTGAGGTTGCGATGATCTATAAACTATTTCTTAAAATATTTAGTGTGTGGTGAATACGCGATTGGTACGATTGGGTTCTGGGCTTGGTAGTTTTCATGTATAGCGACCCTAGTTGTGGTTTGTGGCACTGTCGTGAGCGCATTTTGTGCACCAAGTGCGTGCGCGTCTAGATAGTGTGTGTTGGTCGCCTTGTATCGTTGTGTCCGCGACCATTTATACATCTATCCTCTTATTTTCTTGTGTACTATTCTAGGATCGGGTGCAAAGGCGTTGGACGCGGCGTAGAAAGGCAAGGCCATGATTGGATCAGTTTGGCCGAGGCGTCCCGGTGAGTAGATGTACACATCTATGGGGGGGATCGTCTTGATGGCGCGAGGCGCCCGATAGTCAGGATTACTAGTATTGCTTAAATTTATATGCATAGTCTCCTAGTCATTCATCTCATTGCATTGCATCATCATATATATATATGATATTATCTCATAGGACACTTGCACCATTACCATTGGTCCATGCCGCACGCGGACTATTTTATGTGAACACACATGCCATTGGTAATTGCTATGTCACGAACACTATAGAGCTTGCTTAGAATTGGTATCTGTGTATTTGCATCATATATGATCTGTAGACTTGTACTTGTATATTCATTTCATTAAGATGGATACGTATGATTGTTAGTCATATATACATATCTCATTGAATCATGATTCATACATAGTTTCTGGCCGTACTTCGCATGGTATATACTATCATATCATAGACTTCCATCATCATCGACATGTTTACCTATTATGATTCTTCTTGAGGATTTCAGTACTTATGAGATTTCTCGATTTTGGGGAAACCGCAAGAATTTTATAAACCTATTATCATTTTAGAAATAGAAATTGCAGTTTTCTCATAATATGATGGGTGTGGCATCCACCATGAGTTTTCTCGGTTCTTGAGCTGTATCATATACCCGATTCGAGGAGGGGGATGCACCGTCTGCGGGTACATGGTGGACCCGGTACGGTACCTCTAGGAAAGAAGATCGCATAGATGGCGTTGAGCCCGGCAGGAGAGCACTACCGACCGGTTATTATTATCGCGGCGGATATCCGGAGGATACCGATGTAGTCGTGAGATTTGATGATATGGGTCGATCCGGAATGACGGAGCCCGAGATATTGAGATATTGAGACATTGAGATATTGCGATATATATATTGTGTCGATGCTTGACACGGATTTTCTATTGATTTCATTGGTGATACTTCAGTTTATTGCACAGAGGTTTTTCTAAGATAAGAATAAACATTTTCTCATACCAGACCTGTTCAGGTTTCGTGTTTGATTATGAATTCATGCTAGTACATCGTATCATATCGATATACGTAGGTTGAGACGTATTCGCGTGCATACTTACGATAACCTTATTAGATGTTACTTACTACTCACGAGTTGGAAATTCACCCCCGTTGTGCCACAGTTGTTAGTTATATGTATGCCCTAGAGGCCATTGTTGTATATACGATGTATATTGTAGTGGATGCTTGGACATATATAAGGAGGACTTTCTTGCTCGACATGATAGTATGCTATCTGGTTGCTCTTTATCTTAACATGCACACTTATTGTCTCTCTATTATATGTTGATAAAGCCCTTAGGATGAGTACTTGACTACCAGGATTATGATGCAGATCATACTAGTGGGGACAGGGTAGTCGGTAAGTACATCCTTCAAATATTCCTAGTCGAGAGAGTATCGAGACAGGGCATTGATACTCTAGAGTAGACTAGCATATCCGCTTCTCGACCCATATGATGGGCTATGGATGATCCCACATCCATTGGTGTTTGACATCAGAGAAGGTATACAGGTGCTCAGTGGAGACTGAGTACACTGGACGGACTCGCCGAGAACTCCTAGATGGTATTGTACCAATCGTCGGATAGCAGTTCTCTAGTGACACTGGTACAGGTTAGTCTGTAGACCCGAGATCGTCATAGAGTCTTGTGTGATTCCCACCGTGCTTTGATTTCCACCATACCACGGTCAAGAGATCGTGCAAAAAGGTGGTTTTTGGGTACAGTCCCGAGTCATATAGAAGCAATGAGCGATAGGAGGGGTTTCATCACTCCCGGTATTGGAAGTTGATGTTGCGCTATGCTCGATTGTCCATAACATGAAATCCTTGGCCAGGGTTGCTGAGATCTACTAGTAAGTGTTATCAGTAGTTTCTCGAACCGTTATGGACCTTGCATCGGCATGACTTATCAGGCTATTGGGGTCTGATGTTATACCACCCCAGGCTGTGATATGCGACATATCAGACGAAGAGACCGGACTGTACGGTAGTGTTACTGATTGGACTCGCAGGAGTATGAGCAGGTTTGCTTGTTGATCTTCTGATCGCTCAATACATGGGTGGCCGTTATGTTTAGCAGACCGCTTGCGGCTTGTGGGTGTTTGATATGATCATCACCTACTGCCGGCGTATTGACGAGTCTATAGAGTCCTACACAGAGGTTTCCTGGTTCATGTGAAAAGGAGTAGGAGCACATATGTGATATGTGCGGGACCGAGATTAATGCGAGTATATGATACCGCATTCGATGCTCGCGATAAGTGACATCATAGGTTATATGTGATATAGCCAAGTTATCAGATCAAGTGTTGATTCGATAAATTGTTACATTTGATATTAGTCGGTTATATGTAATATAGCCGGATTATTAAATCAAGTGTTGATTTAATAATTTAATGTAAAATTATATATTTGATATATTAAATTATATTAACTAATATTCGCTCACTTAAGTAATTTTTCTCTCTCACTTATGATACATTGATATATATGTGATATATGTTAAATGTATTGTTTTCTTTCTGCACACAAAATATATATGTGAATATATTATTGTGTCATGCTAGGTTACACTTGCAACATGTATGTATGAGACTCACACCATGCTAGGGTTAAGTTAGGGTTTATATTTATTTCAAGCAAATTCAAAATTGTTGAGATATTTGTCATGGTTCAAAGCTTATAGAAGCTTGTGGTCTTCATTGACTTAGTCCACTCCTTTGTCTTGCTTAAGATATTTCTTAACCCAACCCTTAACTCATAGCTATGGTTTATTCTTTACATGAGTTAGATATGACACTAACTCACCCATGGTTGCAATTCTAACCTCACTCTCTCATTCATTTTCTTCATCACTTCCTTTTCTTCTTCAAGAGAAAAAGATTGCTAGTTTTTTCTAAAGTGATGAAATCTTGTGAGAAAAATAAATCTAAAGTGAGCCCACTTCCCACTTCATCATCCTCTACTACTTGCCATTTAGTTTAGGGTGTTTGCTTTACTAATATCACAATTAGTGAAGAGGCAGTGATTGATCTAAAATTTCGGATCGTGTTTTGAAATGTAATCACAACCAAAGAATTTATAACCGGAATCAATTAACGGTGTCGATATATCTCGTTAATGAATACGGATCGTCCACTGAGATGCGAGTACTTGTTCGATCTTGCTTTAGATGAGTCGAAATGAAAATATAAAAGAAAATTCAAGAAAGTAATTTAAGATTTAATTGAGTTGTCATTTCAAGAAGATCAAAAAAATACATTCAAGAATTAGAAATCAAGAAAGTGTCCAATATCAATGTGGATTATCAAGAATATGAAGAATAGCTTGTAGAAATCGATCGAATTAGTAGAAATGATGAATCCTAAAAATTATGAATCTTATCTATTGATGAATTGTAGCTAGATCGATGACGATGAATGAAGATTAGAGATCTATTGAAGAAACTAGGATTTCTCCTTCTCTATCCCTTGTCTTTTCATTGATCATCATTCGGATCTAGCCTCTAGCAAACAAAATCATCAATCGTTTGATCCCTAATTTGCAACGAAATAATCAAGAACTTGTTTTCGCTCAAAATTAGGTCATTGATGATTCTTTTTCCTAGAGTTCACAAATCTCATAAGACTTAAGATTAGTTTTAGGATTTCATCATTATTAGATCTACCGATTCTCTCGATTCCTTTATAAGCGGAGATTTCACTCACACATCATGAAAATTAAAGAATCAAGAACGAGAAATTTCATAATGCAAGAATGTAAAGAAAGCGAGAATTAAAATTATCACCTTTATTAAATCTTTTTCAAATTACACCTCTCTATTCGAGTTTACAAGACTAGCTCTCGATCGCTCCTTTGAAAAGGAATTTGTCGTCGATCTTGACTCGGCTAGATCTCCGTGAGACGTGGATCTTCACGGATCTCTTGCTCTTGATGATGATCGGCGTTGCGATAAAGGATCTTCGATTGTCGCTTGATTTTGCTCTCAATGGATCTTGATTTGATTGGATCTCAAGTTGTGTCACTCAATTTGAATTGAATTGTGGCTCAATGTGTAATTAATGAACAACTTTTTTGAACAACCCCAAAATTTAGATCTAGATCCCCTTTTATGGCCTCAAATTAAGCTTCCTTCATAAGCTTGGTTGTTATGCAGAGCCTTCCAGAAGATACCACGTAGAAATGGAGCGTCTTGAAGAAGCTAGGCGGTTACAGAGGAGATTCTAGAAAAGTTTCATCACCGGCGCCCCCAACTCGGCTGTGGATCCACGGCGGATCGGGCTGGATCGCCCGCCGTTCCGCGGCCGTTTAGGGAGATCACTGCATAATTTTCTCTGTATATGCTGGTTTTGGTCTTTGGGGTTAAATGTGATATCTGGAATCTTATTATTATTCTTTGGTTGCTGCCAGATTTCAAGTCTTTGACTTGCTGCGTTTTATCGGCACTTTTGTGATTCCGTTTCTTTGACCGGAAGAATTTTCTACACACAATCACGATAAAATGTGTTGAGATATACAATATCATGCGTGCAGTAATAAACACACAATTTCCCTCCAGAGTGTCGATTATAACTGTAACACGTGGTATTTGGTATTTTCCAGATGAATTTTTAATCCGTGTTATATTTACAATAAACACCCTTAGATGATTAGAAAGAGTAGGAAAATTGATGTGTTAAGAATGCAATATTTTCGACTGATCAAATTCCTCCAAACTTAATTTTGGTCGTCTCGAGCAAACATCTTTTATTCAGGAGAAAATATAAGAAAAAGAAAAACTGACTAGCACACATTCGTTGGCAACACGACTGCACTGAGCACGTGCAACAAGCCTTTAAACCTTTAGGTGTCCCTAGTAGGAGGAGTGTTGTCTCCTGAGGGTTTTCAACGGGTTGCACCCACAAAATCCTATAATAAAAGGAAGACTGTGAAAGTCACATATGAAGATAAGAATTATAAAAGAAAGACATTGAAAATCAGAGTTTCCAACTATACTAGCTTTTCGGAGCCCTATCTTAATAGTCATGAAAAGATATTAGAAATCACATCATCCCTCAATAAAACATCTTCTTTATTCTTCATTCCTACCTTTCTTCCAAACACTGATCATATACCCCTACGTGTGTGTACAATACATCCCTACACTCGGAGAATTCAATTCAAGCTATCATATTCTTGTCCATCCACCTTAGTATTTTTTAGTCGGTGAATATTAGATGGAATTGCTCACACATTTTTCATGCGATCGTTAATACTTCTTGAGGTACTAACCGACCAATTACTCATGTGCATGCAGATTAGGCGTAAATAGCAATTTTCTCGTCTTGCAACACCTAAGGCTTAGAAGTGACTCCCAAACCAGTTGGTCTAAGGCACTAGGTGATGAAGCACCCTCGCTATATTTTTTTATGCTACCTTGGTGATTACAAAATCAGTGTTCATTTTTCTTCACCATTTTATATTTTATTCTTCATTTTTTATTTTCTTCATACTTTGGCTATCAGACAAGAGCATTTTAAGGTATCCTCTACTATCCCGAGTTTCAAGACGTGTGTAAGTGCGTATAGTAGGGTATCAACATTCAAATGTTTGGATTCCAAAATAGGAACTATTTTTCAGACTTATTTTTATCCGCAGATTAGTGACTTCTTTCATCTTACTAAACCTTGGGACAATGGCTCATAACTACTTATTACTAGTTCGTTTAAGAAAACTTCTAACTTTCTAGGTTTTCTTAAATTTTTCTAATCTTTTAAATGTAATTTTTCACTTTTTAATCTTTTGTTATCAATTTTTTTTTATGTTTTGTGCTTATGCAAAGTGATATGCAAAGTGATGCGTAAATAAGCACAAACCTCCCCCAAACCTGTTTACAGCAGTGTCCTCACTGTTGTCATCTGTTAAATCTCAAAAACCTGTAGGCTTGGGCGGACAAGTTTTTGACGGGGGCAAGAATATATGGACGTGAAAATCTCCCCCAAACTTATTATTGGCTCACAATTTTGAGGACAACTTTTATTTTCAAGAGCCAAAAATACACCCCCCCCGAACTTTAGTTAAACAATATTAAACATTTTAAAAGGGGGTAAAGTTATTTGGTCAATATAAGGCTTTACAAAGACCAAAAATTAATACCAACCATTCGAAGATTTGATCAATGTAACGTATAGGTCGGTGAAAGAACATGTTGTATAGAGTCAAGAAGAAGTGGGGAAGAAATAAGTGGTGTGATGGAAAGGGTTTGAGTTTTAAATTATAGAAATGAAAGAATGAGGATGAATGATAGCGAGAATGTGAATGATTAGGAATGAGTGGAGCATTTGCATTCTCGTATCTTAGAAGAAAGAGTGGTGGCGGTTCAACTTCTATAGGTGGAGGTTGATTAATCACAAAATTTGTATTGTTTAGGAATGCAAGTTCGTCAGCAAAAAGTTCTTCAAAACATTCATCAATGGTGTGATTGAACATTTTGCTGTAATTAAGTTTTGTTCCAGAATTTATCATACTTGATTTGTCAAAAATTATGGAGGTAGGAGACCCGAAAAACTCATCTACCTCATTTTCAAAAGTATCCAAATCAAGTTGACTTTCTGGTATTATTGAACTTGAATTATCGGATTGTGATTCATCAACACTCACTGAAATAGAAGAACCTGGGAAAGTAGAAGGTGAAATGGGTAAACAAGTTGGTATATCGAGGATCGCTAAACTAGATGTGGGAGATGTAGGCTGAATTTTAGTCTGCTGTTCAGTTATACGATTATCATCAACTTCAAGACGCATTTGGGGTTCGGGAAGAATAATTAAAGGCTCAAGATGATGACCATAAAGAAGTGAAAGGACCTGATGAATTGGTGGGACAAACTCATCCAAAATTTCGGGTTCATCAATCAATATATCCCAAACGTCAATCACCTCATTCAAGTGAAGGTTAAAATTCTCAAACACCTCATTAAAAGTATGGTTTTCAATCAAGTTTGGTTCAAGAGTGGAGGTGTAGAGGTCACAAGGATTTGGCATGGTTTCACTTGAAATGGTCCCTTCACAGTCGGGTAAATCAAACACTGCAAAGTCACACAACTTCTCATACATTCTATCTTCAATTGATGAATCATTTGGTGTACTCGATGAATCTGTGAAACTAGAGTTGTGGATTTCAGTTTGGAAAGGGAAGGTTTGATTCGGAAAGGTGTATAGTTCTCTCTCACTGCCCAAATTCTCACTTTGTTCTATGGCTATATTAGACATTGAAACTTTTTTAGCTGGTTCGGAACTAGTTGCTCTTTCATATTTATTCTTGGTTCCCTTCCATTCCTCTCTGATGCGGTTAAATATCACTATACCTTCTTATAATTTTCGCTCAAGACTAGACTTGGGTTGACAAGAGGTTTCAGGATAAGATTGAAATTCTTGTGGATAAGTAAAACTCCTAAATGATTGGTTAGAATGAGTGTCTAGGGAAGGTGTAAAAGTCGGATAGGATTGATAAAAATTGAATGGTTGTGAAAATTGGGCAGGAGTAGGATCAACATTATGATAAGAAGAATGTTGATATTGGTTGGTTGGCTATTTTCAATAGACATCATATATGCCACAAACCGATTATGAAATTCTTCTTTAGAAAGTGGAGGTGATGGTTGATATTGGTCCGGATTGAAACTTTGGCCTTTAGCCCTAGCTATATGCTCAGCAATGGACATGCGTCTAGGGGCATCCTCACTCGGAGTATCAATTGAAACAGATGTAGAATTAGGATACGGTTGATAAGACCCGGACTGAGGTGGCCAACTGTTTCTACTCGCTTGTTCTATCCGATCTCTTAAAGACATGGAAGAGTCGGATGGTATACCGAAGCAATTACGAAGACAAGAAATATCTGGTTGTGGATAGCAAAGCTCAGCAAGAGTTCGTCTGTTTGGGTCACCCATTATAAGAAAGGAAGAGGGGGAAAAAGGTAAAAAGGAGAGAAAATAATTGGTTTGTTTTGAAAAAAAGACGGATTTTGAAAAATCACACAACAATGCACAGGCAACCTTAGATCTAATGGTCATCTAGGTCAAGTCACTAGACTGCTCCTAGACTTCCAGAAGACAAATCGCAGGATAAATTCTCTACTGCCTCTTTATCCCTTCTGTGGCGAGGTAAGTGCCAGGTAAGTGAGAGGTTCTCCGCTACGCAAGTAGTGGGCCTAATTAAGTAACCACTTGCCATAGACACCACAAAAGAAATGCGGATAAGCAATAGATTACCCACGACCTCCTTCTGTCCTAATTGAGCGCGATGGTCCTTAGAGTCTTGTCTAGATATTTTTTAGTTAATGAGGGTGATGCGGATGCTAGTTTTGTGATTTTTGGGGCTTAGGAAGGGTAATGAAATCCCCACCTAATCTGAATTTGGTCTTTGCCCCTTAATTTCCGTATTAAAAAATATGCACAAAACGATCAATTTCAAGAAACGCAACAAATTTTTCTTTTAGCGTCGCTGCGAATTTTTGCAAAGAATCCTGCAGAAAATGGTTATTGGACAAGATCAGAGAGAAGAGGAGAGAACATAGAATATACCACAGAAGTTTGGAACACTGAAACTCCTAAACGGCGGCGGAACTGCCGCAAAAACTGGCCATTAGCCGTGGATCCGCGGTGGAATGGAGGAATTAGGGTTTCAAAATTTTCCTGTAGCTTCTTGTACTCCTCTGAAATTTGTAGATCTTCTCTGAATCTTGATCTCACTGATACATTGATTCCAGATTCCCTCGCAAAAATTCAAACACTAAACGTTAAGCACATGATGCGATTCTTGGATGAAAATTTGTTGGAATAATAATTTTTCAACTCAAATAGCAAGAAAGAACAAATTACGCACGCATCCCCGGCAACGGCGCCATTTGATTGATCTAAAATTTCGGATCGTGTTTTGAAATGTAATCACAACCAAAGAATTTATAATCGTAATTAATTAACAGTGTCGATGTAGCTCGTTAATAAATACGGATCGTCCACTGAGATGCGAGTACTTGTTCGATCTTGCTTTAGATGAGTCGAAATGAAAATATAAAAGAAAATTCAAGAAAGTAATTTGAGATTTAATTGAGTTGTCATTTCAAGAAAATCAAAAAAATACGTTCAAGAATTAGAAATCAAGAAAGTGTCCAATATCAATGTGAATTATCAAGAATATGAAGAATAGCTTGTAGGAATCGATCGAATTAGTAGCAATGATGAATACTAAAAATTACGAATCTTATCTATTGATGAATTGTAGCTAGATCGATGACGATGAATGATGATTAGGGATCTATTGAAGAAACTAGGGTTTCTCCTTCTCTATCCCTTGTCTTTTCATTGATCATCATTCGGATCTAGCCTTTAGCAAAGAAAATCAGCAATCGTTTGATCCCTAATTTGCAACGAAATAATCAAGAACTTGATTTCCTCCAAATTAGGTCATTGATGATTCTTTTTCCTAGAGTTCACAAATCTCAGAAGACTTAAGATTAGTTTTAGGATTTCATCATCATTAGATCTACCGATTCTCTCGATTCCTTTACAAGCGGAGATTTCACTCACACATCATGAAAATTAAAGAATCAAGAACGAGAAATTTCATAATGCAAGAATGTAAAGAAAGCGAGAATTAAAATTATCACCTTTATTAAATCTCCTTCAAATTACACCTCTCTATTCGAGTTTACAAGACTAGCTCTCGATCGCTCCTTTGAAAGGGAATTTGTCGTCGATCTTCGCTCGGCTCGACTGCCGTGAGACGTGGATCGTCACGGATCTCTTGCTCTTGATGATGATCGGCGTTGCGATAAAGGATCTTCGATTGTCGCTTGATTTTGCTCTTAATGGATCTTGATTTGATTGGATCTCAAGTTGTGTCACTCAACTTGAATTGAATTGTGGCTCAATGTGTAATTAATGAACAACTTTTTTGAACAACCCCAAAATTTAGATCTAGATCTCCTTTTATAGCCTCAAATTAAGCTTCCTTCATAAGCTTGGTTGTTATGCAGAGCCTTCCAGAAGATGCCACGTAGAAATGGATAGTCTTGAGGAAGCTAGGCGGTTACAGGGAAGATTCTAGAAAAGTTTCATCACCGGTGCCCCCAACTCGGCCGCGGATCCGCAGTGGATCGAGCTGGATCAGCCGCAGTTCCACGACCGCTTAGAGAGATCACTGCATCATTTTCTCTGTATATACTTGTGTTGGTCTTTGGGTTTAAATGTGATATCTGGAATCTTATTATTATTCCTTGGTTGCTTCCAGATTTCAAGTCTTTGACTTGCTGTAATTTATCGGCACTTTTGCGATTCTGGTTCTTTGAACTGAAGAATTTTCTGCACACAATCTCGATAAAATGTGTTGAGATATACAATATCATGCATGTAGTAATAAACACACAATTTCCCTCCAGAGTGTCGATTATAACTGTAACACGTGGTATTTGGTATTTTCCAGATGAAATTGTAATCCGTGTTATATTTAAAATAAACACCCTTAGATGATTAGAAAGAGTAGGGAAATTGATGTGTTAAGAATGCATTATTTTCGACTGATCAGGTAGCATAAGCTTGAGTCTCCTCAACGTAGATCATCTTCGTTCTCGACGACATCAAGAAAGCTTGTTTCGTACATCTCGTGGAGCCTTTCTAGAGTCTGAGGAGTTCACTACTTGGAGCGAAGGGACCACTACACGGAGCATTTGAAGTGAAGGACCGCTCTACAAAGGTTGTATTCCTTCTTCTCTTTAGTTTGTAAAGTTTTACAATCTAGAAAACCCTAAGTCTCTAGTTCGATCCTCGTTCGGGTTCTTTAGCTCTCTAGAAAATTTTGAAATGGCATGTTCGATGCCCTAGTAAACACCGTGAGGGTGCTAAGGAACCCTACAATGGTATTAGAGCCTATCTAGAGTATTAGGCGTTGCGTAGGCAAATTAAAAAGTCCGATCGAACTCTGAAAACCCTAATTTTCCCACTTTCTGGAAATTTTTCCAAAAGTTGGATTTTTCCATGTTAAAAATATTCAGAAAAACATGCAGGGAATTCTATGGACACACATGAAGAACGAAACCCTAACTCGTCTATGTTACCGCGGATCCGTGGCTAAAACATGGTTTTGGCTGCAGATCCGTGGCGCCACTTAAGAGACTTAGGTCGGGCCCTTCAGCTGTAGGTCCGTAGGTACTGTGGTATGTCTCCGGTTAACTTTAACAGTGCTCAAGTGTTGAGCTTTTTGGGAAATTTAGGAATTCGTTGATTCGATCGAAATATTTAACATCGCCTAGCTTTCTGTGATTGTGATACAATATTTGGAATCCACATAATTAGTTATGAGATAACTAGTTTGAATTTTATAAATATAGCAATTTAGTCTCATTTGATCGGTTGCCACGGGATTTTGATGTGATCAAAAATCCGTCGCAATTACGTAGTGTACGCGGATACTCGCCGGGTAACTTTACTAGATAACCATGCCCCATAGCCTCGACCAAGTGACTATAGGAGAGTCTCGTCGCCAAAAGCATCCGTTCGGG
Source organism: Agapanthus africanus (assembly GCA_030015575.1). Classification (NCBI taxonomy): domain Eukaryota; kingdom Viridiplantae; phylum Streptophyta; class Magnoliopsida; order Asparagales; family Amaryllidaceae; genus Agapanthus; species Agapanthus africanus. The sequence goes on along the minus strand of CM057339.1, from coordinate 699,861,956 downwards.
TGCTGCGGCAGCCGTGTGTTGGAGATAGTGCCCTCAGAGTCAATTATTGGATCGCAGGTACGTGATTGCAATGATTGCGGAGGATCTATACCGGTAGGATAGTCTTACTCGAGATGATAGTATGCTATCTGGTTTGCCTTTATCAGTCGTGTACATGTTCAGGTGACAGATTACATGTTACACTTTGTTAGAGCCCTTAGAATCTTGCTTTACTACCAACAGTATGATGGCGATCATATACGTGAGAGTTGGGTAGTTTATATGCATATCCTTAATTGTGGTTCCTAGTCGTGGGAGTTTTGAGACAGGGCATCGATACTCCGGAGTAGACTAGTGTATACAGTCGAGACCCCGACGAGGGGCGGTGGTTGGATCACCTAAGATGTATACATGTGCTCATTGGGTTATGAGTACACCGGACAGGACTCACCGGGAACCTCCTAGTTGGTATTATACATATCGTCAGATAGCACTTCCCTGGTGACATGTGTACAGGTTAGTTCATCGACCTCAGGTCGTCATTTGTCTCGTGTGAGTTCCCACTGTGCTTTGATTTCTACCCTACCACGGCTCAAAGGAGTCGTGCAAACAGGTAGTTTTTGGGTACAGTCCCGAGCCATATGGAGGCACGTGAGCAGATCGGCAGGGGATTCGTCTCTCCCGGTATTGGGGGAGAGATCGTGCTGTGTCTAGGAGAGCCATTACACAAAGCCCACGGCCGTGGCAGGAGATTTACTGGTAGGTACGCCAGTAGTATCTCAGGGTGTTATTGGGCTACACCCTGACACGACTTATACTGCTATTGGGGGTCTGACGTTACTAGCCCCCTAGGCAGATATGCGATACTCATAGACGAACGGACCGGACTATATATACATTGTCACTGTTAGGCTCAGTAGGGTTTCCGGGTGAGTTCGCACATCGGCCTCCCTTAAGGTCAGTCCATGGGCGGCTGTTACGCATAGCTAGTGCCGCTGACGGTTTGTGGTTAAATCCACTGCCAGGGTACTGACGAGTCATTAGAGTCCCCCACAGACAGTTTCCCAAGTTCGGGCGAAACGTTGTAGAGGCCGTATGATTTTATGGCAGGGTTCGGAAAATGCACGTGCGTTTACGCACGTGTCAGTTTTCGGGCAGATGATACTGATCGGCTTTGGTTTAAGCCGGATCCGAGTATTATATTAAGTAGATATAATATCTTTGTCTCAGTTGCATTTGTATTCGGTCGTAATACAAATGCGGGTATATTTATACAGTTACGGGGTTATCCTGAAATTCGTTTCGGGGTCACTTTTGGAAGTTGCCAGTTTCCAGTTTCCAGTTTTCTATCAGCCGTCTTTTAACATTCGGTTAAAGACGGATTTATCTTTTCTTGAGATGTCTGTGGAAATTTCTAGAAGCATCTAGATGAGGTGACTAGGTTGAATGGTGTTGTGTTTTCATTGGTTGCTTTTGGTGTGTTCACACTTTGTGTTCACACTAGAGATATTTGTTTGTGTTCACACTAGAGATATTTGTTCTTAAGGTCACCACTTCCCTCCTACACTCACCCCCTCTCTTGTTTAAAGTGTCCGGCCCCCTCTCCTCCTCTACTCACTCACTTGAGAAAATTATGGTTGTTAAAAGTAAAGACTAAAGTTTTGGATACATGGAAATTTCATAGTTCATTTCTTGTTCCATTTCATTTCCATTGGCAACTTCATTAACCGATCGTCCACGGCTTTGGACGAAGTGAGACAAAGTCATCTACTCATTCTCTACATCATTCTTGGTCGTCTCTTTTAGCAAACTTGACGACCGAGTTGCCTCGAGTCAGAGGCGGGAGCCCGTTTAAAGAATCGTCGACGTGGTGCCACCTGGATGAGCAGATAGGAGATCGACGAGATCGGAGCAGCCGCAACGGAGCGTGGGATGATGGTTAAAGAACGAAGGACTCTGATCGTTTGGTATAACCTTTCTACACTCTTTACAGTTTGTTAGTTTAGCAATAATGGCAGATCCGGGTTAAAGTATACGATAGCGCCAGTTAAAAGTTTTTTGTTCCGCATTTGGCGTCTGTAGACGGCCGGGGCGCTACCGTAGACTTACAGTGGTATCAGATCCTCACCATTTTGCTTTACTAACTTGTGCTAACGCGTTTAAAACATCGATCAAACCGGATATCGAAAAACACAATTTTCAAGCTTCACAGTTTCTGTCGATTTTAAATGATGTCCTAAAATTATTCTACATATCACAGAAAGTTGTGCAGGATTTCAGAAGCACACCGAACAAATTTGAGCACGTGATTCCACCAAACAGCCGCGGAATCACGGCCAAACCCATGGTTTGGCCACGCATCCGCGGCCGTTCTATTGAATCAGTGCACCAAATTTGCACGGTGTCTTCTCTGTTGGAATTTGGGGTTTTTGGTATATATCTTTTGGGCCCAGATTTTGTTACTGTTCACCAGTTGTTCGTGGGGCCCACTTCGTGATATTTAGTCGATCGAAATTTAAACATGTTAGTTTACAGTGCTTACATTATATCTCCGACCGAGAATATCATTTGATCGGTAAACCGCGTCTGATTGCTATAGTTCTTTTAGACGGGTTTGCGAACGTGACATTCGCGTTGATGTTCTGTGTTGTGCTGTGATGTTGCGGATTTGTTGTGGTGGATAGCAGTGTGCAATGATAGTGCAGTTTGGATTTATTTGTACATTTGATATTACGGGGTGAGCGTCTTGTGGACTGCCGTCACTGCCTGTTGTATAATATTCTTTTGGGGCATGACCAGGTTGCGGTCGATGTACCTGTTGTACTATTTTTCATTACTGTACTAGGTTTTGCCCCGTGACGGAGTGCACGGATAGCCGGGTTCTGGGAGGCAACGGGTCCGCATCTCATGGCTTTGAGAGGCAGAGGGGCCTCACTCTAGAATTGGCAGACTATTCGCCGCACTCGTAGGGGGTATAGGTTGACCTAAGGAGGGGTGCCCAAGATTACCGGATTCCGTGAAGTGCCGGGTGGTCCATTCACTATGCTGTAGGGGGCTGCCTCGCTTCAGGTTTTGGCGGGTAACTTGCCGCACCCGTAGGGGTCACAGTGACGAATGCGGATGGCATATACGTACATTTTATTTTCGTTCTTTTCTGGTGTGATTGATTGATGGGACTGCGTTGATTCTGATCAATGCAAAGGAAAACAAACATGTTTCCAGTTGTTGGAACAAATTTAAAAAGTGTTATTGCAAAGACATTTCCTTTTGTTATGCATAGCGGTATTCAGTGGAATATCCTGCACCTCATTCGACGGGGCAAGGGCCGATATCCCTTCACCGGGACTGACCCCTTGGGCAGAAGTTTGCGTCAGGGTAATAACTTCACTATAGTCGATTACAAGTTGCTTTGCATCGTGGTATTCAGTGGAATATCCTGCACCTCATTCCACGGGGAAAGAGCCGAGATCCCTTCACCGGGAGTGACCTCTTTAGCAAAAGGTTTTCGCCACTATATTTTAAAAAGCTATCAGGTTCCTTCAGCGATATCAAGTTCACTACGTTAAAGGTTTTTCGCCAAAAACCAGCCGTAGCCCTCCGTCATTTCTTTTGGATATTCAGTAGTATTGAAGCTATGTATTTTGACCTAACGCCAAGGCATAGTGTTTGGTAGCTGCTGGGTATTCATTTGTTGCATAGATAGATGAGTTGGTTTGGGACAGCCGTTCTGCCATTTTGACCTAACGCCAAGGGCATCTGCGGGTGGGTTCAAATTAACAAGATAGTGATGGGTAGAACTTGGCATGTGACTTATGACATTTTGACCTAACGCCAAGGTTATAAGAGCATGAGGCAAAAATCATATCGGGAGTTTCTAAAGAAACTGAAACTTGCCAAGTATGCGCATACCTTCTGAAGTGCGAGCAACGCGGATGCATTCCATCACGTTATCATGCGATGAGAGTTGGATCCCGATTCCTACTGATGAGTTGGTTTACTCTTCGGGTGATCCCGATTGATTCTTCTTTAGGTTTGGAGGAGAATTTGACAGGAAAGTGGGAGGTTTCCGGATTAGATAAAGTGATAACCATTCTGATCTAGGTTAGAGTGCATGCAGAGTGTTTCTTTTCTCTCTCTCTTTGGCAGCGACCTTTGACCGACCCTAGACTATGACTCAGTGACCAAGTTGACCGAACCTTCTTAAAATACTGGCTTTTGGATTGTCTGAGTTGCATAAGTCATTGTCACTCCTTCTTTTACCCTTTGTATTTCTCAGAACACCCCGTATTACTACGGACATCCACTTCCATTGGATAGATCCATCGTATGGTTATATACGAACTTGAAGGGACTCCTTCGAGGATGGATAAAGGTTCAGGAGAAATAGAATTGGTTTATTCAGTTGTCTTTTATTATCACCTTCTCTCAGGTTGCGAGAGCTCCTTGGTTTAGGAGAGTACACCTATTACGCTTATTGGATAGTCTTATTCCAAACCATAGGCAGGTGCCGAAAGGTAGGGAATGAAGAAAACCAATTAGCCTAAGTAAGGTGTGCAGAAGGTAATATGTAAAGACAAAATAAAGGGATTAGAAAGAGGGCAAAGTAAATTGCGACTGTTATCATTCACGACCAAACCGCGTACTTCATCGCCACTCCTATTTCACCTTTAAAAAGAATAAGGTATTATTCAGTTGTCTTTTATCATCACCTTCTCTCAAGATATGAGTACTCCTTGGTTTAGGAGGGTACACCTATTATGCTTACTGGATCTTCTTCTTCCAAACCATAGGCTGGTGCCGAACGGTAGGGAAGGAAGAAAACCATTTAGCCTAACGATGGTGTACAGGAGGTAACGACTAAAGACAAATAAAGGGACTTGGAAAGATGGCAGTGAAATATATGGTTATAGTCATGAATTGGATTATGGAAGAGGAATTGCTATGAATACCAGGATACCCCTACGAAACATTTTCATGTTTCAGTGCATTGTTAAAGAAAAACTGTTTTCCCGATTAGATACTTACACCAAGGGTATGTACTTACCAGGTTTCATTCTCATATCTGTATGATTTTATAGATGATGAGTGGGAGTAAGTTATTGGGAATTAGGTGATCATCCTCATTATATCGGAATTCGTTGTAATTGGTGATATTTGAGGAAATCGCCAAGGTACAGTTTTCAACCTACGACGCACAGGTTTTGAGTTGTTTAACTCAGCGGACTTATACAGAGTATTGTATGTTGTCCAAGTGTCCATCAGGACAAAGGGGTAGGTCCTCGTACTATGTTCTGTTACTTATGACTTCTCTAGTTTTTAGACAAGTGTTTCTTAGAAATACAAGGTCTAAGTTTTGAGAAGTTGTGGATATAAGAATAAAGTAGAGAACCAAGTATCACAAGTATCGGGATTCTTCAAAGAGATCGAAGATGTAGATTCTTGTGATTGGTATTCAGATGATAGTGATGGTTTTGAGAAACGTGTTTCTCTTTCAGATTACTCATAATTGGATGGATTCCTAAGTTGAGTAATGTTGATTAGCCTCTTTCCATTAAGGTGATATGCACTGGAGACAGCTGCATGATTTGAATCTGGTTCCAATTAAATAAAGTGCCAAAGTTTCTATATTGGATATAGAATAGTTCGTACCTTAAAAGATGTTAAGGTACGGGGAGTTGTCCAGCTTATGCTGAAAACCAGACTATGGATAACTCAGGGCACGTTTCTGTAATGGCTGTTTGTGGATTAACCCTGGCTATGACGAGGGTTGATTTTCTACCATTTGGAAGATCAATAGTGATATTGTTCTTGACTCGCCACAGTTTTAGTAAAAATGGATTTTTTCAGAAAACAGTAGTGGGAGTATGGTAGAACTGGAAGTGATTCCAGAACCGCGAACGATTACGAAAAATTTAATAGGACCTATATATTCAATCAGGTTTGACATTCCATTAGCCACTCCGCAGATATGGTGGGTAACCTCAGACACCCGAGAGGTACTTCGGTAGCCTCAAGGACGGTGACAGGGAGGTTCTTATCTACCCAGACTTGACACTACTGTTGTTCCAGGCTATGAGACCCGGTAGGAGAGTTGTCGTAGTCAGTGGGAGCAGCGGAAGAATAGTGGGCATGTAGCTTATGTCTATTTATAGACTTGAGCAGTTATAGCGGAGAAAGATCATCTAATTTTGATGTGACAGTCATAGATTTGACTTCATCAGAATAGGGGATGGATCTGTTAAGAAGGTAGTAGGGTGTGATGTCATGATATCTGGATGACATACACAGAGTAGGAAGTAAAATTCCTATACTACGATCGGTTGTACTGTGGTCGTCACACATTTGTTTCGCCAGACAGGATATGGATATAATATTTGACATTCTGGTTTCTAGATCTATGGTTTTAGATCTGGATTTGGGTAGTTGCCCAATGTGGGTACTTTGACAGTATTCTAATGGTTTTTAGAATAGATGACTCCTGGCATGGTGATGTACCTGCAGGTGATGGAGTCACCCTCTCTAAAGGTGTCTTACAGACTAAAGGGGAGAGGGATGTGCATGATTGGCAGATCACTTGCTTTGGCAATTGAGTCAATCATGAGATGTCAAGTACCACACCAGATGTTGTTTTTGCACTAGATGCAATAAGTTTGTATTAATCCAATCCTGGAGAAACATAAGGAAGCAGTTTTGGAACATAAGTACATGTTCTACGGATTTGATGACGGCAGCCTCCTTCGGGAGACGATTATCATTCCAGGCTTCAAAGGTGACATGGATGACAGAGTGATTGTCAGAGTTATAGTTTTTCCTCTGATGAGGGACAGTATTATGGACAGGTGGCCCAAGAGGATACTTTGGGAGGCTTGGTGCAGGATACTGATTAGGTTCAGTGATCGATACAGTCTAAGAAGTTTGGATTTGGAGTTCATTTATGAACTAGGTCCCATCAGATATCCAGACATATTCTAAGACAGGTATTACTCAATTCGGGAGATGGCTTTCTCCGCGAATTTGAGATTAAGAGATATATAGAAAGAAACTTCTAGGCGGATCCACTCACTGAGGCTATTTCTCGAACACAATAGTTTTACAAACGGGCTTTGTGAAACTGATTAGTAGAGGAGTTGGATGTTCGGTTTCACACGGGCTGTGAGTAGTCGACATCGCAATAATTAGCCTTAAGTGCAAGTGGGAGATTGTTGGAGATAGTGCCTTCATAGTCAATTATTGGATCGCAGGTACGTGATTGCAATGATTGCGGAGGATCTATACCGGTAGGACAGTCTTACTCGAGATGATACTATGCTATCTGGTTTGCCTTTATCAGTCGTGTACATGTTCAGGTGACTGATTACATGTTACACTTTGATAGAGCCCTTAGGATCTTGCTTTACTACCAACAGTATGATGGCGATCATATACATGAGAGTTGGGTAGTTTATATGCATATCTTTAATTGTGGTCCCTAGTCGTGGGAGTTTCGAGACAGGGCATCGATACTCCGGAGTAGACTAGTGTATACAGTCGAGACCCCGACGAGGGGCGGTGGCCGGTCTTACAAGCCACTGGTGTCAGTTGGATCACCTAAGATGTATACAGGTGCTCATTGGGTTATGAGTACACCGGACAGGACTCGCCGGGAACCTGCTAATTGGTATTATACATATCGTCAGATAGCAGTTCCCTGGTGACATGTGTACAGGTTAGTTCATTGACCTGAGGTCGTCATTTGTCTCGTGTGAGTTCCCACTGTGCTTTGATTTCTACCCTACAACGGCTCAAAAGAGTCGTGCAAACAGGTAGTTTTTGGGTACAGTCCCGAGCCATATGGAGGCACGTGAGCGGATCGACATAGGATTCGTCTCTCCCGGTATTGGGGGCGAGATCGTGCTGTGTCTAGGAGAGCCATTACACAAAGCCCACGGCCATGGCAGGAGATTTACTGGTAGGTACTCCAGTAGTATCTCAGGGTGTTATTGGGTTACACCCCGACATGACTTATACTGCTATTGGGGGTCTGACGTTACTAGCCCCCTAGGAAGATATGCGATACTCATAGACGAACGGACCGGACTATATATACATTGTCACTGTTAGGCTCAGTAGGGTTTCCGGGTGAGTTCGCTCATCGGCCTCCCTTAAGGTCAGTCCATGGGCGGCCGTTACGCATAGCTAGTGCCGCTGACGGTTTGTGGTTAAACCCACTGCCAGGGTACTGACGAGTCATTAGAGTCCCCCACAGACAGTTTCCCAAGTTCGGGCGAAACGTTGTAGAGGCCGTATGATTTTATGGCAGGGTTCGGAAAATGCACATGCATTTACGCACGTGTCAGTTTTCGGGCAGATGATACTGATCGGCTTTGGTTTAAGCCGGATCCGAGTATTATATTGAGTAGATATAATATCTTTGTCTCAGTTGCATTTGTTTTCGGTCGTAATACAAATGCGGGTATATTTATACAGTTACGGGGTTATCCTGAAATTCTTTTCGGGGTCACTTTTGGAAGTTGCCAGTTTCCAGTTTCCAGTTTTCTAACAGCCGTCTTTTAACATTCGGTTAAAGACGGATTTATCTTTTCTTGAGATAAGTGTGGAAATTTCTAGAAGCATCTAGATGAGGTGACTAGGTTGAATGGTGTTGTGTTTTCATTGGTTGCTTTTGGTGTGTTCACACTTTGTGTTCACACTAGAGATATTTGTTTGTGTTCACACTAGAGATATTTGTTCTTAAGGTCACCACTTCCCTCCTACACTCACCCCCTCTCTTGTTTAAAGTGGCCGGCCCCCTCTCCTCCTCCACTCACTCACTTGAGAAAATTATGGTTGTTAAAAGAAAAGACTAAAGTTTTGGATACATGGAAATTTCATAGTTCATTTCTTGTTCCATTTCATTTCCATTGGCAACTTCATTAACCAATCGTCCACGGCTTTGGAAGAAGTGAGACAAAGTCATCTACTCATTCTCTACATCATTCTTGGTCATCTCTTTTAGCAAACTTGACGACCGAGTTGCCTCGAGTTAGAGGCGGGAGCCCGTTTAAAGAATCGTCGACGTGGTGCCACCTGGACGAGCAGATAGGAGATCGACGAGATCGGAGCAGCCGCAACGGAGCGTGGGATGATGGTTAAAGAACGAAGGACTCGGATCGTTCGGTATAACCTTTCTACACTCTTTACAGTTTGTTAGTTTAGCAATAATGGCAGATCCGGGTTAAAGTATACGATAGCGCCAGTTAAAAGTTTTTTGTTCCGCATTTGGCGTCTATAGACGGCCGGGGCGCTACCGTAGACTTACACCGTGTTTCGCCTTAGTACACTTCGTCGACGGCATCGGGGGGTGCGGCTGTCTAATACAGTTCCCGACGAGCATTCGATCAGGATATCGGGAATCTTGTTGAATTACCCGACAGGCTATTGGAAAGTGTTTTCAATATCGAGACTAAAATGCGGGGTTTATAATTGTTAGGAATGCGATGTCTAAGGAATTCATTTGGTTAGGCATGAAATTCAAAGTATGTGATACATTGGGTTTATGATGTCTGAGGTGGTTGCGGATTTTAACTATTGTAGTTTTTTCACTTTCTTTTCTGCGACCGTAAGTGTAATATGTGGTGTATCGCCGGTTTCGGTGCTATATGTCAACGACAATTGGGATACGCATATTTACTTATGTTGATGACATGTGATGTTATGTGTTGCTGTGATATGTTATATTGGATCGTCGTGTTTTGAATAGCCGGGGGTTTTATGTGAGATGGGAGTTTTTCATTTTCATTCAAGTAAAAGCATGTACGTAATATTCTTTTATTGGGGCACTTCCGGATTGAGGATGATGTCACCATGTGATGTATATTATTTACTTTTCCGCATTAGGATAGACCCAAGGAAGGGAGCAAAAGTAACCGGGTTATACGGTCCAGTGGGAGACCATCTCGAGGAGTCGAGACCGGGTCTCCTAAATTTAGAATTGGAAAGGTTGCTTGCCGCTCTCGTAGGGGTCTAGGGATGTGGGTTTGGCTATTCATCATGACCGTGGAATCCGTGTTTTATACAGGCTTAATATAAAGCCCGGAAATCCTAATATATCCAATATTTCATATGTTGATTTCTGCTGCAATATTCTGTGATGTGATCACTTTATATGATGAGATAGATACTGTATATAGTATATGTGTTATATTATACAGACGTTGCTTATATTTTACACCCGCGCTAGCCCTGCCCCGCTCTGCCATTAGTTACCTAACCTAACGGTGCATGACGGGACATCGAGGCGAATGCGGATGGCATAAACGTACGTTGTATTTATCTGTGATGCTTAGGTAACTTAAATGATGGGACTTCATTAATGAGATTAATGAAAGAAAAAGAAACCTAAGGATGTTGTAGAAACTTGTTTAAAAACAGGTAGCTCTAATTCTTACTTTGCATAGCGGTATTCCCTGTAGAATATCCAGCACCTTATTCGATAAGGAAAGAGCCGAGATTCCTTCACTGGGAGTGACCTCTTTAGCGAAACTAGCAGATGCTACAAACACGGTTTGTCTTTTGATTGCTTTTATAGTTTTTGCTTTGCATAGTGGTATTTGTGAAATATCCTGCGCCTTATTCGATAAGTAAAGAGCCGAGATCCCTTCACCGGGAGTGACCTCTTTAGCGAAACTAGTAAAAGCCTAAAAAAACACTCCTTTTTCAAAATCACTCTATTCTACGACGATATCAAGTTCATTACGCAAAGGGTTTTCTTAAAAACCTGTCGTATCCCTCCGTCATTTTAGATAAGTACTACTTAGTATTCGTGCTACGTTTGTTGACTATGTTAAGGCGTAGTGTGCGGTAGCTGATTAGTGCTTATCTGTATAAGCATATGATGCGATTGGATTAGGGTAGTCGTACGACCTTATTGACCTTGTTAAGAGTCGTGCGGGTGGGTTTAATTCAATCTGGAAATGACGGGTTGAACTTGGCTAGCGCTTATGATTTGTTGACCTTGTTAAGGTCATAAGTTGCTAGGGGCAAAACATTATCGGGAATTTCAAGTGTTGAAATTTGCAATGAGATTGCATACCTTGTATGAGATAGTTGGATCCCGATACCCACTGCGAGTAAGAGTTACTCCTGGGAGAGTTTTACACATTACAATTAGCCGATCAAGTAGGTGTCTAGAAAGGTGTTAACGGGGTTATGCCTATGGGAAAACAAGGTTTATTTTAATTAGGTCCGTGCGAAACCACGGGGAACCTCCCTCAAAGTACCGACACTGGCCTGAAAGATTGGCGAACTTGTATTGTGTAATTAATCCCGGCTAGTCTTACCTTTTAGGGTTTGAAGGAAGATTTGACTAAAACAGTGGGAGCCATCCTGATTAGATAAAATAATAATCAATCTAATCCTGCAAGAGCGCACGCAGAGTGTTTTTCTTCTCTCTCTCTCTCCTGGTAGCGACCATGTCACACCTTAATCAAGATAATAATATGGATGCATTGACTGAACCTTCTTATTATACTAAGCTAGGGAACGTTGGTTACACTCTATCATATAATTGTTATAAGTCCGAGCAGGAAATAGGGGAATATCCGGATTCCCATGCTACCCATTCGAAGAAAGTACATGTTGATGCATCTTTTTCGGGTGTGTTCATTACCGAGAATTGTTTCTCAGTATCCTCTACGTCTTGGGTATGTGATACCGGATCAGGATCCCGCATATGTAATATGTTACATGGGCTACAGAAAGGTAGAAAACTGAGAATGGGTGATATGTCTCTAAGTGTTAGAGAATGGTGTAATTGTTGCAACCAAGTCTGTTGGCAGATATCACCTTGTATTAGATACATTGATTCTAAACAAATGTTATTAAATACCGAACCTGATATACAACATTACATCAGATTCTTTAATGAGATCAAAGAAGGATATAATTCTGTATTAGAGGATAATGTTGTGAACATTTTCCTGAATCAAGAGTTGATTCGATCATGCACGTTATATAATAGCATATACGTTCTAAATCAAACTACAGTTCAAAGTATATAGAACACACATAAGAGGAGTAGTTCAGAGATGAACGAATCCTTCTTGTGGCATTGTAGACTAGATCATATCAATGCGACACGACCAGCTAAGTTACATAAAGATGAATATAAGAATCTGTTCGAATTTTCATCTTATGCTACTTGCCAGTCTTGTCTCAAAGGTAAAATGACCAATATTTCGTTCACTGGAAATAGAGAAAGAGTTAGTGAACTCATGGGACGCATACATGATGATGTATATGGTCCTATGTCTACAAATGCCAGGATAGATTCTTTGTACTTCATTATATTCATCGACTATCTCTCAAGATCCGGACATGGTCCTGTTGAAACATGAATCTTAAACTTTTGAGAAATTCAAGGAATATAGGCTTGAAAAGTTGAGAACCAGACGGGAAGAAGTATTAAAGTCCTACGATGTGATCGAGGAGGAGAATACTTCGGCATGGAGTTCCTGGAGTTTCTAAAAGGAGAATGTGATTCTCTCTCAGCTTACTCCTTCGAGTACACCATAGCACAACGGTGTATCGGGGTGGAGGTATCGCACCCTATGAGATATGACGCACTCTATGATAAGTACTGCTGGGTTACCTGTTTTCTTTTAGAGTTATGCACTTGAGAAGCTGCATATCTATTGAATGGGGTTCCATCCAAATCAGTGCCTACCACTACATATGAGATATGGAATAGGAAGAGACCATGTCTTAAACGAGTTAAGATATAGGGTTGTCCAGCCTATGTTGAAAGGCAGAATCCGGACAAGCTCGAGGCAAGGTCAGTTCTGTATAAGTTTGTTAGGATATCCTAAACATTTGTGAGCGGATATCTTCTACCAAACTGAGGAATGAAAGGTGTTTTATTTCTCAGCATGCCACCTTTTTAGAAAAGGAATTTATTGTGAAGAAATTAGTGGACATGAGGTAGAACTGGAAGTTGTTCCAGCTTGACAAACCAACAGCTGATGATTTGATGAAACTAAAGGATTCAATAGTTTCCAACGAACCTCAGCCTCTCCGTGAATCTAGTAGGGTTCCTCATCCACTTGAGAGATACTACGGTTTTCTCGATGATAGTGGGAGAGAGGATGACATCATGGTTGATGATGGCCCAACTAGGTTCAGGCAGGCCATCACGAGTGGTGACTCTGTGAAATGGATGGATGCTATGCGATCAAAGATGGAATCCATGTACACCAACAAAGTAAGACTTTGAATATGACACCTGAAGGGGTAAAACCCATTGGGAGCAAATTGGATCTTGAGAAGATTCTTGGTGTAAATGGAAAAGTTAAGACTTTCAAAGCTATGCTTAAGTCCATCAGGATCAATGCACGCATCGCGGAGTTGGAACATCTGTTTTGGTATGGTAGTCAAAGAGTTTGACTTCATCAAAATGGTAGATGAACCTTGTATATACAAGATGGTTGTAGAGAGTGAGGTTGTCTTATACGTATTGTACGTAGATGACATATACTCTTGATAGGAAATGGTTTCCTATGCTACACACGGTCAAGCTCCTCTTATCACGAGGATTCTCAATAGAAAATCTAGATGATACCTACTACATCTTGTGGATTACAATCTATGATGATAGATCTTAATGGATGTTGGGAGTGTCCCAAATCCAGGTACATAAGCACCATACTAAAGGGATTTAGTATGGATGATTCTAAGCGTGGTGGTTTGCCCACTTACTCATGGATCACTCTCTCCAAAAAGATGTCTCTCGAGACTGATTTGGAGAAAGCTCGCGTGCAAGGGATACCCTATGCTTCTCCAGTAGGCTCTATCAGAGTATGCGATGTTATGTACCAGACTAGATATAGATGACTCACTAGGTGTAGTGATCAGGAATCAATCGGATCTTGGGAGAATCACTGGAAAGCTGTGGAGGACATTCTTAAGTACTTGAGAAGCACTAAAAGAAAGTTCTTGGTTCGAGCTTCCAGAGTGATAAGGTCGACTGAGAGTCAGTTACAAGCATTGTCTTTACCCTCAGTGCAGGGACGGTATGTTGGAAGAGTTCCAAGCTAGATACCGTGATATACTAGACGATAAAGGCTGAATACATTGCTATCAATGATGCTGCCAAAGTGGCTGTCTGGACATTTCTTGTTCATGAGATGAACACGGTTCCTACCATTGAGTGTCCAATAACAGTTATTGCGACAACAATGGAGTTTTGGCTTAGGCCTAGGAACGAAGGTCCCATCAACGTTCTAGACATATTCTGAGGCAAGTATCACCTGATCAGGGAGATAGTTGGTCTCTAAGGGATCGAGGTCAGGAGAGTAGACACGAAGGATAACACAGCGGATCCACTCACAAAGGCCTTACCCCTAGAGAGAATTCTATAGGATGGTTGAGTATGGGATACTACAACTACTGCTATATTGTTGGGTATTAGATACTACAACAGATGGCCCTACTGCAAGTGGGAGATTGTTAGTTATATGTATGCCCTAGAGGCCATTGCTGTACATACGATGTATATTGTAGTGGATGCTTGGACATATATAGGGAGGACTTTCTTACTCGACATGATAGTATGCTATCTGGTTGCTCTTTATCTTAACATGTACACTTATTGTCTCTCTATTACATGTTGATAAAGCCCTTAGGATGAGTACTTGACTACCAGGATTATGATGCAGATCATACTAGTAGGGAAAGGGTAGTCGGTAAGTACATCCTTCAAATGTTCCTAGTCGAGGGAGTATCGAGACAGGGCATCGATACTCTAGAGTAGACTAGCGTATGCGCTTCTCGACCCATATGACGGGCGATGGATGATCCCACATCCATTGGTGTTTGACATTAGAGAAGGTATATGGGTGCTCAGTGGAGATGGGGTACACTGGACGGACTCGCCGAGAACTCCTAGATGGCATTATACCTATCGTCGGATAGTAGTTCTGTGATGACACTGGTACAGGTTAGTCTGTAGACCCGAGATCGTCATAGAGTCTTATGTGATTCCCACTGTGCTTTGATTTCCACCATACCACAGTCAAGAGATCGTGCAAAAAGGTGGTTTTTGGGTATATTCCTAAGTCACATGGAGGTAATGAGCGACAGGAGGGGTTTCGTCTCTCCCGGTATTGGGAGTTGATGTTGCGCTATGCTCGATTGGCCATAACATGAAATCCCTGGCCAAGGTTGCTGAGATCTACTGGTACGTATTATCAGTTGTTTCTCGAACCGTTATAGACCTTGCATTGGCATCACTTATCAAGCTATTGGGGTCTGACGTTATACCACCCCCAGGCTGTGATATGCGGCATATCAGACGAAGAGGCCGGACTGTACGGTAGTGTTACTGATTGGATTCGCAGGAGTACGAGCAGGCTTTCTTGTTGATCTTCTGATCGCTCAATACCCGGGTGGCCGTTACGTTTAGCAGTCCGCTTGCGGCTTATGGGTGTTTGATATGATCATCACCTACTGCCAGCGTATTGACGAGTCTTTAGAGTCCCACACAGAGGTTTCCTAGTTCATGCGAAAAAGAGTAGGAGCACATATGTGATATGTGCGAGACCAAGATTAATGCGAGTATGTGATACTGCATTCTATGCTCGCGATAAGTGACATCATAGGTTATATGTGATATAACCAAGTTATCGGATCAAGTGTTGATTCGATAAGTTGTTACATTTGATATTAGTCGGTTATATGTAATATAACCGGATTATTAAATCAAGTATTGATTTAATAATTTAATTTAGAATTATATATTTGATATATTAAATTACATTAACTAATATTCGCTCACTTAAGTAATTATTTTTTCTCACTTATGATACATTGATATATATGTGATATATGTTAAATGTATTGTTTTCTTTTTGCACACAAAATATATATGTGATATATATTGTTGTGTCATGCTAGGTTACACTTGCAACATGTATGTATGTGATTCACACCATGCTAGGGTTAAGTTAGGGTTTATATTTATTTCAAGCAAATTCAAAATTGTGGAGATATTTGTCATGGTTCAAAGCTTGTAGAAGCTTGTGGTCTTCATTGACTTAGTCCACTCCTTTGTCTTGCTTAAGATATTTCTTAACCCAACCCTTAACTCATAGCTATGGTTTATTCTCTACATGAGTTAGGAATGATACTAACTCACTCATGGTTGCAATTCTAACCTCACTCTCTCATTCATTTTCTTCATCACTTCTTCTTCTTCAAGAGAAAAAGCTTGCTAGTTTTTTCTAAAGTGATGAAATCTTGTGAGAAAAATAAATTTAAAGTGAGCCCACTTCCTACTTCATCATCCTCTACTACTTGCCATTTAGTTTAGGGTGTTTGCTTCACTAATCTCACAATTAGTGAAGAGGTAACATGAGCTTGAGTCTCCTCGACGTAGATCATCTTCGGTCTCGACGACATCAAGCAAGCTTGTTCCGTACATCTCGTGGAAGCTTTCTAGAGTCCGAGGAGTTCACTACTTGGAGTGAATGGACTACTATACGGAGCATTTGAAGTGAAGGACCGGTCTACAAAGGTTGTATTCCTTCTTCTCTTTATTTTGTAAAGTGTTTACAATCTAGAAAACCCTAAGTCTCTAGTTCGATCCTCGTTCGGGTTCTTTAGTTCTCTAGAAAATTTTGAAATGGCAAGTTCAATGCCTTAGTAAACACCGTGAGGGTGCTAAGGAACCCTAAAACAGTATCTTGCAGGTTCGACCCGTCAGCGTAGTAGCGGCGGGCGTACTTCCTCTTTTTGCTTCATTGCATCGATTTGCAGCTTTTCTCATAGGTGGGTTGCGAGGATACTTTTGTTCCATCTTGTATTATTATTTGTATCTAGTATACTCCATTTACCCTTATATATTGTACTAGACGGTGAGACTCGTGAGACTTGTACTTGTGGTATTTGGTGTCGATGCTCACTTGAGCCGACCTGGTGTTTCTTATTCCTTGCTTTCAGATGCTTATTTCTCACTTTTGATATGCATATTGCATATGGTTGTGATTCCTCCTTTGGCGAAGAGCTAGCTCCCGCTTGGGGATGCCTTTATTCATTACTTATATGTATTCTTGTTTTGTACCCTTTTGGGGCCAGTATTTACAAATGAGACTCTGCCGAAATTTTCAGGAAAATTTGATGTTTTAAAATTCTTTAATATGACTTTATTTTACTACATCTCCTTTTTAAGCTAAGTCTTCCTTCACTCTATTTCTTTAAATGGTTTAGATTTCTGGGCTTTGGCTTACTTAGATTACGTATGCCTTGAGACGTTTCGTAATTTAAGTGTTGGTCACGTTCCGTAACTTCGGGTCATGACACTCAGTTTACGAACAACTGAGATTGGGAGAACTTAAGCCGACCAAAGTGACTCTGCAATTGGCAGATCGATCAACGAAGGTACCGAGGGGAGAAATCGATGATGTTCTGATCAAGGTTCGGGAATTCATATTCCCCGTAGATTTCATCGTATTGGAGACTGAACCCATCGCCAATCCCAGCGGTCAGATTCCAGTCATACTGGGGCGGCCTTTCCTAGCTACGTCCAACGCGTTGATCAATTGTCGTAACGGATCCATGAAACTCTCATTTGGAAACATGACGATTGACCTCAACATCTTCACGCTAGGAAACCAAGCGAGTGAGAGACGCGACGACACATTTGAAGTCAACGCTGTACATGATATGTCTGAGGAGGGGATATTTGACTTCAAAAATGAGTGTCTTGATGAAACGTTTGAAGAACTGTTTTCTGAGGAGCTTCTTTTCCTTGAGAAGCTAAGTCCTAAACAGGCTTCCTACGCACATTGGGGCCCCAAATTTGAACCACTTCATAACGAACCGGCCCCTAAAGTGCGACCATCTGTGGAGGAGCCACCCAAACTTGACCTCAAAGTTCTTCCTGACCACCTCAAGTATGCATACTTGGGCAATAATGAAACGCTTCCGGTTATAATCGCAACCGATCTTGCGCCCGAGCAAGAGTTGGCCCTCATGAACGTTCTAAGAAAGAACATGGAAGCAATTGGTTGGTCAATGGCTGATTTCAAAGGAATCATCCCTGCTATCTGTTAGCACAGAATCCACATGACTGATGATTCCAAACCCTTCAAAAATCCTCAACGCCGGCTTATCCCGGTAATGACAGAAGCGGTGCGGAATGAAATGCTAAATTGTCTTGACAATGGGATCATTTATCCCATATCTGATAGCAAATGGGTAAGATCCATTCACGTTGTACCAAAAAAATCTGGTATCATTGTAATCATGAATGAAGAAAACGAGCTAGTCCCAACCCGCACACAGACGGGTTGGAGAGTCTGTATTGATTATAGAAAGCTCAACGCAACAACTCGCAAGGATCATTTTCCGCTGCCCTTGATTGATCAAATGCTTGAACGACTAGCCGGACATGCCTACTATTGTTTCCTAGATGGATATTCCGTATACAATCAAATCTCGATCGATCCAGAGGATCGGGACAAAACGACCTTCACTTGTCCTTTTGGTATATTCGCCTACCGTCGCATGCCCTTTAGGTTGTGCAATGCACCTGCAACATTTCAGCGGTGCATGATGAACATCTTTTCTGACATGGTAGAGTGATTCTTGGAAGTGTTCATGGATGATTTCTCCGTCTTTGGAGATTCATTTTCTGAGTGTCTGAGGCATCTTGAACTGGTCATGATACGATGTAAGGAAAAACACCTCACACTCAATTGGGAGAAGTGTCATTTCATGGTAAAAAACGGTATTGTGTTAGGCCATATCATTTTTGAAAATGGAATCGAAGTCGATAAAGCAAAAATCGACGTCATTTCAAGCCTCCCACCTCCACGGACTGTTCGTGACATCAGGGCATTCTTAGGCCACGCCGGTTTTTATAGGCGTTTCTTCAAGGATTTTAGCAAACTGGCTAGGCCCTTGACTTCTTTGCTGGCTAAGAATATTCCCTTTGATTTCAATTCTGAGTGCCTTACTGCGTTCAAGCTTCTGAAATCGGAGCTCACTTCCACTCCGATCTTAAGTGCACTAGACTGGAACGAACCTTTCAAGCTGATGTGCGATGCTTCTGACTTTGCGATAGGTGTTGTCTTAGGACATCGATTTGAAAAGAAGCCACATGTTATCCACTACGCGAGCAGGACATTGAATGACGCACAGCTGAATTACACCACCACTGAAAAGGAATTCTTAGCTGTTGTGTACGCACTTGAAAAATTCCGTCCTTACTTGATCGGGACCCACGCCACGATTTACACTGATCATTCTGCACTTAGGCACCTCTTTGCAAAAAAGGATGCCAAAACCAGATTGATACGTTGTTTGACTTGACCATCAAGGATAAGAAGGGAACTGACAATGTTGTTGCCGATCATTTGTCTCGCTTAATAAATTCACCAATTGAGGAAATTCCAATCAACGAGCAGTTCCCAGATGAACAACTTCTCTCCATATCGGTCGAACCCTGGTTCGCTGATATCGTGAACTTTCTTGTCACTGGAGAAATACATTCTTTTTGGTCGAACTAGGACAAGTCAAAATTTCTCTTCCAAGTCAAATTATTTTATTGGGATGAACCATACCCTTTTAAGTACTGTCCTGATCAGATTATTAGAAGGTGCGTCTCTAACTCTGTAACGAGAAGTGTTCTGTCTTTCTATTATGATCAAGCTTGTGGGGGACCATTTTAGACCCAGAAAGACGACTGAAAAAGTTTTGCAAACGCGGCTTCTACTGGCCGACGCTCTTCAAGGATACTTTCGAATATAGCAAAGCTTGTAGCCGATGTCAACATATAGGAAAGATTGGAAAATGGAATCAGATGCCCCTACAATCCATTCTAATTGTAGAGATTTTTGACGTCTGGGGTATCGATTTCATGGGGCCATTCCCAAACTCTTTTGGGAATTTATACATTTTGTTGGCTGTGGACTATGTGTCCAAATGGGTGGAGGCTGTCCCATGTCGAACCAACGATAACAAGGTTGTCGTAAAATTCTTAAAGGAGAACATCTTTTCTCGGTTCGGTACACCTCGCATCATCATCAGTGATAATGGAACGCATATTTGCAACCGATCTTTTGAATCACTGATGAAGAAATACTCCATTATCCACAAATTGTCAACGCCCTATCATCCACAAACTTGCGGTCAGGTCGAAGTCTCCAATAGACAGATTAAACAGATTCTGGAAAAGACTGTCGGCTAAAACCGTAAGGATTGGTCGCTGAAGTTGAATGACGCGCTTTTGGCGTTTTGCACCGCCTTCAAAACAAATTTAGGTATGTCTCCATACCGTCTTATCTTCGGGAAAGTGTGTCATCTGCCTGTTGAATTGGAACACCGCGCATTCTGGGCAATTAAACAACTTAATGTCGATCTGGAAAAGGCCGGTGAGGAACGAAGACTTCAATTAAACGAGCTCAATGAGATACTCAATGACGCGTATGAGAACGCCAAGCTGTACAAGGAAAAAAACGAAAGTTTTTCTCGACAAGGCGATTCTTCGAAAGACATTCACTGTGGGTCAGAAGGTTCTGCTTTATGACTCCAAACTTCTTCTGTTCCCTGGGAAATTGAAGTCACGTTGGACATGTCCGTTTCTTGTGCGTACCGTCTTTCCGTACGGTGCAGTCAATATTGAAAATTAGCATTCTGGCAATACTTTCAAAGTCAATGGCCAACATCTGAAACCATTCTTAGAATTGCCTGCAGAAACATGGGAGCTCGTGTTTTTACATGAGCCACGTTATCTTGATTAAATCACATCCCCAAATCTTGTATATACAAATTTTGCCTCTTTTTGTAATTATTGTTTATTATTTTTACCCCTCAACAATTTTGACTCTCGTTGTACAGCATGACGGTGAGGACATTGTCAAGTTTAAGTTTGGGGGTATGCTCGATAAGCATTTCTATCTTCTGCATTCATTTGTATATTCTGCATTTGCATAAAAATTAAAAAAAAACCCATAAAAATTTGAAAATTTCTCAAAAATATAAAAACTTTGTCATTATATTAGCTAGCGGGGAAACTTAGAATCGAAGTCTGACGGTTCGGTTAATAAAATAGAAATAACTAAATATTTTTTCAGAGATTGAAAACCCGAAAGATAACCCTCTTTTGAGTTTAACCATAACTAATATACGTCTTTTATATCACTCTACACGTGTCATGAGTTTTTGAGAACTAGGTGAAATGTCTGACATGTCTCAAATTTTTTTAAAATGGATAAACATCTTTAGGATCAAACATATTTGTTCTGAATTAAGAATATCAAGAATAGTTCACAAGGTGATGTAGATATGAAGAATATTATTGAGGTTTTAATAGAAGCTAAAAGTCTAAAAAATAACCCATCTGAAATCTTGTTGGAGTGATTATACACCTTATCCAAATGAACACGTCTTCGGGATTAAAAAGAAAAAACTGGCAATATCTCCACTCGCATTACTTCCAGAATAAGTAAAAATGCAACAAAATGAGTTTTTTGTTTTGTGGTCTTGGTAACTTGGGCAATTAAGTCTTACGGGTGTCTTCACGCCTAATGCCCTAAAACTATCTGGTTTGGGAGTCATTGACCCAAAGCTCGCAAAGTCTCCAATCGCCATATAAAACAAGCTTAGCAAGTGTTCTCTCCGAGTTAAAAGTCCTCATGGTTCTTTGTGGGAGAATAATCTCGGCAGAGACAAGTTTTTTATTATAAACAAAATTTTTCTTAGCGGAGATATGAAGGTTTAAATTATGAGACATTTCGCACGATCACGAAAGGTGTGTATGAACAAAAACAGGTGAAGGGTAGGAGTGAAAAATAAGACTTAGTTCTCTGTTAAAAGTGATAGAAATTCCGACTTAAAACATAACTGGAGAACGAAACTTGAGAAAATCTTAAGTCTTTTCAAACTCGTATGATCCTTTAGAAGTTTGTTCCGGTCCGTATTTATGACATAATGACCCTAATCAAGTTCTTAAAAACATAACGACACTATTCGCACAATCACGTAAAGACGTGTATGATCATATGTTAAATAAAAAGCGAGGAGTGAAAAATAAGGATTGGACGTTTCTGACTAGGGTAATAGAACTTCTAATTTTGATACCTAACTTTAAGATTAGAATCAACTGTTTTCTCACGAAACTAACTTGATGAGATTTTGTGGATGCAATCCGCTGAAAACCCTCAGGAGACAACACTCCTTCTACTAGGAACACCTAGAAATTTAACGACTTGTTGCATGAGCTCAGTACAATTGTGTTCCCTGTAAAGTGAGGTTAGTATTTTGTTTTGCTTGGGAGGAGCAAAAGATAAGTTTGGGGGTATTTGTTCATCACAAACAACTGCATTTTTATACCACTCATTCATTATCATTTTTGTGGTATATCGGTATTATTAACCCGTGTCTGCTCAATAAATACAGATGACAGGTATTCTTGATAAAATACTGCAAAACATACTCAAATTCACGGATATGACATTTGCGAGCCGACACTGCAATCGGAACAGAAGACCGATCGATATCCAAAGAGTTCTTTTGCGACGATAAGTGTACATAATTTTGGTCCAACACATTACATGTGTGCACAAGCCTTTTGGTACATGGACCTAGGTGGGGCTGCCTATGGCACAAGTGGGCACATGAGCATTAAATGATATGAAAATGTGTGATGTGATTTGGAGTTAGTTTTCCCTCCAAGACTACTGAGTATAACCCAAGCTGATATGAAGAAATCAAACAATACCAGTGGACTTTTTGAGTGCACTCGAGTGCACCATACCAAGACGGGCTCCACCCCTCAAAAATAAACCGACGACATCCTTCAAATTCCCGGCGCCGCCGGCCCCACCAAGGCCAATTCACTTCGTATTTCATATGGTCACTCAATGTTGTCCTATCATCCTGTTTTATTATTTGTTTATCTTTATTTTGAGCCTATAAATACCATATCATTGGGCAAGCTAGGATATACTTGGTGAGAGGAAACTTTGTATACATTGTAACTAGTTGATTTTGTAGCTATTAGTTTGAGTTTTTTGCCTTTCTCTGGTCTTGCAACTTCTTTCTTAAACTTGCAAGATTAGATTTTGGTATTTGAATTCATTTTGCTTGTACTTGGAACCATTGCAACCAAAGCTTCATTTATTTCAAGTTGATTCTTGTATCTTTTATCTTTTTCATTTTCTTTTATATTTATTAAGTTGTGATCTCATTTTATGATGTGTGAGTAGTTTTGTGCTTGGGCTATGGTGAGGTAGGTTGTGGAATGGCTAACTTTCCAACCCCTCCTTCTTGATTCTTGCATTTTGCACTTCTTTTCTTAATATATGTAATTTTATTATGTTTTGCTTGATAGGATATATTGTTTTGAATTGTTGTAAATCAACCTTTAACATATATTCTATTCCTTCTTTACATTTTATTGTTGTTATATTAAGAATCGAAGTTGAAAGGAATATGAAATTTAGCCAAGTGTCGAAAACTAGCTAGATAGAACATATAGCCATACAAGCATATATTCTATGCTTGCTAACTTCACTTAACTCATTTCATGCTCATTTCATTCTAAAACCTTAAATTTTTAGTTTCTTTTTAACCTAATTTTGATATCGTATCCTAAACCGACACTTATTATCGGGATAGATGCGGCATGCTTTCTTCAGTCAATTAAAAACTAAAAATGGACCTTGAATCAAGATTGAGAGTTAGGGTAAAGCCGTATTTCAATTTATTAAACCTTAACCTAAGTTTTCCTTAATTATCACTTTATCCCTCATTATTTCATTTTGTAAAAACGTGACAATTGCAACTTCAACCATTGTTTTCTAACTCAAAATGATGTCGTGATATCCACTCCCTGTGGATCGACCCGTACTTGCCGGCTTGCATCAACGCACCGTGCACTTGCGGTATATTTATAACTCGAGACTCACGCCATGCACTATTTTCATCAAGAAACCGAGATATCCTGCATTGATAAAATCCTTTCAAAAGCACGACACCGTGAGTTTCCATCAATCACGACCGTGGAATCCGTGTTTTTCATTACTGGATAAATTTAAAACACGGATCTCCTAGTATATCCAATATTTTTTATGTTGACTTCTGCTGCATGGTTCTGTGATGTGATCATATAATTGCATGAGACGAATGCTATATATATGATATATATAATAAATGTTGCTTATGTTTTGCATCCGCGCTAGTCCAGCCCCCGCTCTGCTGTTAGTTAAGTAACCTAACGGTGCATGACGGGACCCCGTGGCAAATACGGATGGCATAAGCATACGTTCTATTTTCATTTCTTCTCTGTGATGTTTAGGGTGTTAGTTATATGTATGCCTTAGAGGCCATTACTGTACATAGGATGTATATTGTAGTGGATGCTTGGACATATATAGGGAGGACTTTCTTGCTCGACATGATAGTATACTATCTGGTTACTCTTTACCTTAACGTGTATACTGATTGTCTTTCTGTCACATGTTGGTAAAGCCCTTAGGATGTGTACTTGACTACCTGGACTATGATGCGGATCATACTAGTAGGGACATGGTAGTCCATAAGTACATCCTTCAAGGTCCCTAGTCGTGGGTGTATCGAGACGGGGTATCGATATACCAGAGTAGACTAGCGTATACCTTCTCGACCCATACAGATGGGCGATGGATGATCCCATATCCATTGGTGTTTGACATCGGAGATGATATACGGGTGCTCAGTAGAGACTGGGTACACTGGACGGACTCGCCGAGAACTCCCAGATGGTATTATACCTCACGTCAGATGGCAGTTCTCTGGTGACACTGGTACAGGTTAGTCTGTAGACCCGAGATCGTCATAGAGTCTTGTGTGGCTCCCACTGTGCTTTGATTTCCACCTTACCACGTCCAAGAGGACGTGCAAAATGGTGGTTTTTGGGTACAGTCCCGAATCACATGGAGGCAATGAGCGATAGGAGGGGATTCGTCTCTCCCGGTATAAGGAGTTGATGTTGCGCTGTGTTCGATTGGCTATAACCAGAAATCCCTGGCCAGGGTTGCTGAGATTTACTGGTAAGTGTTACCAGTAGTATCTCGAACTATTATAGACCTCATATCGACACGACTTATCAAGCTATTGGGGTCTGACGTTTACGACCCCTAGGCGAGATATGCGACATATTAGACGATCAGACCGGACTGTACGGTAAGTGTTACTGGTTGGATTCACAGGAGTGTGAGCGGGATTGCTCGTCGATTTTCTGATCGCTCAATACCCGGGTGGCCGTTACGTTTAGCAGACCGCTTGCGGCTTGTGGGTGTTTGATATGATCATCACCTGCTGCCGGCGTATTGACGAGTCTTTAGAGTCCTACACAGAGGTTTCCTGGCTCAAGCGAAACGAAATAGGAGTGCATATGAGATATGTGCGGGACCGAGAATAATGCGTGTATGTGATACCGTATTCCATTCTCGCGATGAATGTATCGATTGGTTGTATGCAATATAACCTAGTTATCGATTCAAGTATTGATTCGATAAGACGATACATTGGATATTAGTCGGTTATATGAGATATGACCGGATCGTTAAATCAAATGTTGATTTAATGATTTAATGCATAATTATATATTTGATATATTACTTTGCATTAACTAGTATTGGTTCACTTTAAATAGATTTTCTCACTTGATGTGTACATTGCGTATATGCTATATTTTTTTGTGCACAAGATTGTGTCATGTTTGATGATACATGCTAGTATGGGTGTATGTTTGGTTTAAACCATGGTTGGTCAATGGTTAGGGTTTCACTTGATTTATTTGCTTATTTATTTATTTATTTATTCATTCATTTTGGCAAAAGGAAAAATGGTGGCTTGATTTGTTTTCTAGTTGAAGCTTCATGAAGCTTTGACTAAGTGATCATTTTGTCTTCATGCTTAACCCTTACCATGGTTTATTCTCTACACCTAACTATGGTTGCTATATGATAAGTATTCATTTTATTTTCTATTTAATAAAAGCTTATCATATTTCTTTTCTTCTTCTTCTTCTTCTTCAAGAAGAAGAAAGCTTGCAACCATCAATGGTGACTTGATGAAATGAGTGAGAAATCCAATTCTAAAGTGAACCCACGTCCTATTTCTTCATCCTCTACCACTTGCCATGTAGTATAGGGTGTTTTCTTCACAAGTATCTTGACTTGGTGAAGTTGGAGCTTGATCTTGTGTTGCCTCGACGTAGATCATCTTCGGCATCGAAGTCGACGACCTAGCCCCACCATTTCTCCGATGAAGCCGATGCTAGAGCCCGGGATCCGATGATCGCAGCGAGGAGACTTCATCGCGGAGCTATGGAGGTGGAGGACCGGATCTACAAAGGTTGTATTTCCGTTTTCCCTTTAATAAACTAGTTTACTAGTTGCTTGTTTCGCCTAAAATTCTAGTTAACGATCTAGTCTAGGGTTTCTCAGCACCGTAAAATTTTGAAATTGGCATGGTTGATGTCTTGTGAGACCTCATTAGTGTGCCTAGAAACCCTACAGTGGTATCAGAGCCTAGCT
The DNA here is from genome assembly GCA_030015575.1 of Agapanthus africanus. Lineage (NCBI taxonomy): Eukaryota > Viridiplantae > Streptophyta > Magnoliopsida > Asparagales > Amaryllidaceae > Agapanthus > Agapanthus africanus. The sequence continues at coordinate 699,835,422 of CM057339.1, read as the reverse complement.
AGATCCTTAGGCGATGCGTAGACGGAGTGAGAAGTCCGATCGAACCGAAACCTTAACTCAAAAATGCTCTCTGGACAATTTTTAAAAACTGGGTTTTTTCCAGATTAAAAATTCTTAAAAAATTCAGCAGAAAGATCTATGAATTATGGTGCAAAACGAGCTCATGATCCCTCTAAAGTGCGGCGGAACCGCGACACGAGCATGCCTCGTGCGGCGGTTCATCGGCCAAGTTGTCACATCAGCTTTTCAAATTTGTACAGTAATTCCTTTAATTTAGTGCTGTATTTTCTGGGATATTTTAACATTTACTCAACAGTTGAGCATTCTGGGGTTGTTTTGGGGATTCGATTATTTGATCGGATTGTCTAATTTTGTCTGTGTGCTTTTTCGGATAATTTAGAATATGTTAAAAAGTTCCACCGGATATAAATACCCACTTTTTCCCATGTTGCGAAATTTCCAAGTGTTGGATTTTTCCGTGGTTTAAAGACGTTCTAAGTAGTGCAAGTAACGCGATGGACCCTCTAGAAGACAACAAACCTTAACTCGATTATGTGACCGTCTTGAACTGCCCTTTGAACCTTCGGGTTTGGGGTAGTACGGCGTGCCACATGTGAGGCGTTGGCTTGACCCTTCTACGGCTGGACCGTTGGTACTGAGGCACGAAGTGAATGTTTTTAAACTTTTATCATGTGTTGAGCTGTTTCGGGAAAACTTGGGTGTTCGATTGTTCGATCGGAAAGTTTAACATCTTCTGTTTATTTGGAATGTGATACAACATTTGGAATTCACAAGTAGTTATGTGATAACTGAATGAATGTTATAAACATAGCAATTTAGTCTCACTTGATCGATTGCCACGGAATTTTGATGCGATCAAAAGTCCGTCGCAATCACGTAGCGTACGCGAATACTCGCCGGGTAAACTTAATAGACAGCCTCACCCCATAACCCCGACCAAGTGACTGTAGGAGAACCCCGTCACCGAAAGCATCCGTTCGGGTGCTCGCGGCAGCGGTGTTCCTCCTTGGTGCACTTCGTCGACGGCGTCGGGGGTGCGGCCGTCTACTAAAGTTTGCGACGAGCATTCGATCAGGATGCCGGGAATCTTGTTGAATTGCCCGACTTGATATTGAAAAGAGTTTTCGATAATGAGACTAAAATGTGGGGTTTATAATTGTTAGGCATGCGATGTCTAAGGAATTCATTTGGTTAGGCATGCGATGTCTAAAGAGTTTGCGGATTCCAACTGTTGTACTTTTATACTTTCTTTTCTGTGACCGTAAGTGTAATATGTGATATCGCCGGTTTCGTTGCTATATGTCAACGACAATTGGGATGCGCATATTTACTTACGTTGATGACATGTGATGTTATGTGTTGCTGGATATGCTATATTGGATCGTCGTGTTTGAATAGCCGGGTTTTTTTTTATGTAAGATGAGTGTTTTTCATTTTCATTCATGTAAAAACTTGTATGTAATATTCTTTTATTGGGGCACTTCAAGGTTGCGGAAGTTGTCACCGTTGATGTATATTATTTACTTTTCCGCACTAGGATAGACCCAAGGAGGAGGGCACAAGTAACCGGGTTCTGGAGTCCAGTGGGAGACCAACTCGAGGAGTCGAGTCCGGGTCTCCTAACTCTAGAATTGGTAGGGTTGCTTGCCGCTCTCGTAGGGGTCTAGGGGTGTGGGTTTGGCTATTCATCGCGACCGTGGAATCCGTGTTTTATACTGGCTCGTATTGAAAACACGGACGTCCTAGTATATCCAATATTTCATATGTTTCTTCTGCTGCGATATCTGTGATGTGATCATTTGATATGTTCTGTGATAGATACAGTATATAGTATATATGATATATTATATAGACGTTACTTATGTTTTACAGCCGCGCTAGCCCTGCCCCGCTCTGCCGTTAGTTACCTAACCTAACGGTGCACAAGGGGACATCGAGGCGAATGCGGATGGCATAAGTGTACGTCGTATTTATCTGTGATGTTTAGGTACTTAAATGATGGGACTTCATTAATGTGATTAATGAAATAACAGAAACCTAAAGATGTTGTAGAATCGAATTTCAAAATAAAACAGGTAGCTACAGTTCTTGCTTTGCATTGCGGTGTTCCTTGTAGAACATCCTGCACCTTATTCGATAAGGAAAGGACCGAGATCCCTTCACCGGGAGTGACTCCTTTAGCAATAACTGGCAGATGCTACAACCCTCGGTTTGTCTTTTGATTGCTTCTATAGTTTCTGCTTTGCACAGTGATATATGTGATATATCCCGCACCTCATTCGATGAGGAAAGGGCCGACGATCCCTTCACCGGGAGTGACCCCTTTAGCAAAACTAGAAAAGCCTCAAAAGCATTCCATTTCAAAATCATTTGATTCTACAACGATATCAAGTTCATTACGCAATAGGTTTTCAGAAAAACCTGTCGTAGCCCTCCGTCATTTCAGATAAGTAGTAGTTAGTATTCGTGCTGCGTTTGTTGGCCTTTGTCAAGGCGTAGTGTGCGGTAGCTAACTGGTGCTTATCTGCTTATGCATATGATGCAGATTGGGTTAGGGTAGTCGTGCGACCTTGTTGGCCTTTGTCAAGGGTCGTGCGGGTGGGTTTAATTCAATCAGGAAATGACGGGTTGAACTTGACTAGCATCCTATGGTTTGTTGGCCTTTGTCAAGGTCATAGGAGGTTAGGGGCAAAATATTATCGGGAATTTCAAGTGTTGAAATTTATAATGAGATTGCATACCTTCTATGAGATAGTTGGATCCCGATACCCGCTGCGAGTAATTGTTACTCCTGGGAGAGTTTTACATATTACAATTAGCCGATTAAGTAGGTGTCTAGAAACGTGTCAACGGGGTTACGCCTCTGGGAAAATGAGGTTTACATTAATTAGGTTCGTGCGAAAGCACGGGGGACCTCCCTCAAAGTACCGACACTGGCCTGGCTGAAAGATTGGCGAACTTGTAGTGTGTAATTAATCCCAGTTAGTCTTTCCTTTTAGGGTTTGAAGTAAGATTTGATAAAAAGCAGTGGGAGCCATCCCGATTAGATAAAATAATAACCAATCTATTCTTGCAAGAGCGCACGCTGAGTGTTTTCTTCTCTCTGTCTCCAGGTAGCGACCATATCACGCCTTAATCAAGATAATAATACGGAATATTGACCGAACCCGCTTGTTTTTACTGAGCTGGGGAACGTTGGTCCCGCTCCAACTTATAATAGTTATAAGACAGAGCAGGAAATAGGGGAATACCAAGTTTCCCATGCCGCCCAAACGAAGAGAGTGCATGCTGATGCATCATCTTCGGGTGTGTTCATTATACAGAATTGTTTCTCAATGTCCTTTACGTCCTGGGTATATGATACCGGATCAGGATCCCAGATATGTAATCTGTTACATGGGCTACAGATAGGTAAAGAACTGAGAACGGGTGATAAGTTTCATGAGGCAGAAAACGGGGCAAGTGTTGCAGCCAAGTCTGTTGGTCACTGCCACCATGTATTACCAATACATTGATTCTGAACAAATGTTATTAGACACCGAACCTGATATACAAAATCATATCAATCTCTTTATTCATTAAAGAAGGATACAATTTTGTATTGTTGGATAATGTTTTGAACATTTCCTATATCAAAAGTTGATCGGTTCAGGCTCGTTATCTAAAAGCATTGTCGTTCTAAATCAAACTACAGTACTTAGTATATAGAACACGCATAAGAGGAAGAGTTCAGAAATGAACGAATCCTTCTTGAGGCATTGTAGACTAGGTCATATCAATGCGACCCGACTGGCTGAAGTTGCATTTAGATGCATATTTAAATTAGTTTGAATTTACATCTCATGAAAACTTGCCGGTCATGTCACAAAGAGAAGATGACCACAGCTCTGTTTATTGGAAGCAGAGAAAGAGTTAGTTGAACTCTTGAGATGATACATGTTGATGTATGTAAGGTCTCCTGTCTACACATGCCAAGACCGGTCCTTTGTACTTCATTACATTCTCTGATAATCTCTTAAGATTCAGACATATGTTCCTGTTGAAACACAAGTCCGAATCTTTTGAGATATTCACAGAATATAAGTTAGAAGTAAAGAACCAAAATACGGGTATAAGTATTATGTCCTTTGATGTGATCAAGGAGGAGAATACTTGAGCACGGAACTCCTGGACTATTTTAAGAAGAATGAGATTCTCTCTCAGTATTACTCCTCTGAATACACCACAGCACAACGGTGTATCAGGGCGGAGCAATAACACCCTATATGATATGGTGTGCTCTATGATGAGTACTACTGAGTTACCTATTTCCTTTGGGAGTTATGCACTTATGAAGTTGCATACCTATTAAATAGGGTTCAAATCAAACCAGTTGCCTACCACTTCATATTAGATATGGAAAGGGAAGAGCCCATATCTTAAGTTTGTTAAGATTTGGGGTTTTCCGGCCTATGTCTAAAAGCAAAACCCGGATAAGATCAAGGCAAGGTCTGTTATGTAGAACTGGAAATGTTCCAGCTATACAAACTGAAGCTGATAATTTGGCAGAACCAAAGGATTCAATAGCAACCAACGAACCCCAGCCTCTCCGCTGATCTAGTAGGGTTTCTCACCCGCCTGAGAGATACTTTGGTTTCTCTATGACAGTGGGAGCGAGGAATGCATCATGAGATGATGACCTAACTAGTTTCGAACTGGCCATCAGGAGTGAGACTCTATAAGAATGGCTGGATGCTTAGCAATCTGAGATGGAATCCATGTACACCAGCAAAGTATGGACTTTGGCTGCTATATCTGAAGGGTTAAATCCCCATCAGGAGCAAGTATATCTTGAGAAGATTACTTGGTGTAGATGGAAAAGTTGAGACTTTCAAAGCTAGACTTGTTAAAGGTTTTCGTCATCGACCAGGCGTGGATAATGATGAAACCTTTTTCCAGTATCTATGCTTAAGTCTATCCAGATCCTACTTGCCACGGCAACATACCATGACTACGATATCTGGTGGTTGGGTGCCATGACTGCTTTTCTAAATAATGATTTAGAAGAGAACGTCTATAAGAACACAGCCAGAGGGCTTCGTAAATAGTGGGAGCAGCGGAAATGCGTGCAAGTTGTTTTATATGATGAAGCAGGCATCGCGGAGTTGGAACATCTGTTTTGATGAGTTAGTCAAACAGTTTGACATCATCAAAATGGTAGATGAACCTTGTATATACAAAAAGGTAGTAGGGAGTATGGTAGTGATCCTCGTACAGCATGTTGATGACATACTCTTGATAGGGAAGGAGTTTCCTATGCTACGCTCGGTCGATCTCCCCTTATCACATGGATTCTCCATATAGGATCAAAGTGATACCTCCTAAATCTTAAGTTTTCATCTATGAGATAGATGTTATTTGGGTGTTAGAATACTCACTAGCTGTAGTGAGATGGTATCAATTGATCCTGGAGAGAATCACTGGAAGGGTTCCAGGGTGATAAATGACGACTGAATGTCAGTCACAGGCATTGTCTTTACCCTCAGTAAAGGGACGGTATGTTGGAAGAGTTCCAAGCTATATACCGTGGCATACTAGACGATAAAGGCTGGATACATCGCTACTTAAGATGCTACCAAAGAGGCAGTCTGGGTGTATATTAGTTCATGAGATGAACTTCGTTCCTCCCATTGTATGACAATGGAGTTGTGGCTTATGCCAAGGAACGCTCGTCCCGTCAGTGATCCAGACATATTCTAAGGCAGTATCACCTGATCATGGAGATGGCTGATCTCCAAGGTGATCGAGGTTAGGAGAGCAGACTCAGAGGAAAACACGGCGGATCCACTCAAAAAGGCCTTTTCCCAGAGAGAGATTTTTATGGGATGGTTGAGTATGAGATACTACAACCACTGCTACAAATGGCCCTAGTGCAAGTGGGAGATTGTTAGTTATATGTATGCCCTAGAGGCCATTACTGTACATAGGATGTATATTGTAGTGGATGCTTGGACATATATAGGGAGGACTTTCTTGCTCGACATGATAGTATGCTATCTGGTTACTCTTTACCTTAACGTGTATACTGATTGTCTCTCTGTTACATGTTGGTAAAGCCCTTAGGATGTGTACTTGACTACCTGGACTATGATGCGGATCATACTAGTGGGGACATGGTAGTCCATAATACATCCTTCAAGGTCCCTAGTCGTGGGTGTATCGAGACGGGGCATCGATATACCAGAGTAGACTAGCGTATACCTTCTCGATCCATACAGATGGGCGATGGATGATCGCATATCCATTGGTGTTTGACAACGAAGATGATATACGGGTGCTCAGTAGAGACTGGGTACACTGGACGGACTCACCAAGAACTCCCAGATGGTATTATACCTTACGTCAGATGGCAATTCTCTGGTGACACTGGTACAGGTTAGTCTGTAGACCCGAGATCGTCATAGAGTCTTGTGTGGTTCCCACTGTGCTTTGATTTCCACAAAACCACGTCCAAGAGGGCGTGCAAAATGGTGGTTTTTGGGTACAGTCCCGAATCACATGGAGGCAATGAGCGATAGGAAGGGATTCGTCTCTCCCGGTATAGGGAGTTGATGTTGCGCTGTGTTCGATTGGCTATAACCGGAAATCCCTGGCCAGGGTTGCTGAGATTTACTGGTAAGTGTTACCAGTAGTATCTCGAACTGTTATAGACCTCATATCGACACGACTTATCAAGCTATTGGGGTCTGACGTTTACGACCCCTAGGCGAGATATGCGACATATCAGACGATCAGACCGGACTGTACGATAAGTGTTACTGGTTGGATTCACAGGAGTGTGAGCGGGCTTGCTCGTCGATTTTCTGATCGCTCAATACCCAGGTGACCGTTACGTTTAGCAGACCGCTTGTGGCTTGTGGGTGTTTGATATGATCATCACCTGCTGCCGGCGTATTGACGAGTCTTTAGAGTCCTACACAGAGGTTTCCTGGTTCAAGCGAAACGAAATAGGAGCGCATATGAGATATGTGCGGGACCGAGAATAATGCGTGTATGTGATACCGTATTCCATTCTCGCGATGAATGTATCGATTGGTTGTATGCGATATAACCTAGTTATCGATTCAAGGATTGATTCGATAAGACGATACATTAGATATTAGTCGGTTATATGAGATATGACCGGATCGTTAAATCAAATGTTGATTTAATGATTTAATGCATAATTATATATTTGATATATTACTTTGCATTAACTAGTATTGATTCACTTTAAATGGATTTTCTCACTTGATGTGCACATTGTGTATATGATATATTTTTTTGTGCACAAGATTGTGTCATGTTTGATGATACATGCTAGTATGGGTGTATGTTTGGTTTAAACCATGGTTGGTCAATGGTTAGGGTTTCACTTGATTTATTTTCTTATTTATTTATTTATTTATTCATTCATTTTGGCAAAAGGAAAAATGGTGGCTTGATTTGTTTTCTAGTTGAAGCTTTGACTAAGTGACCATTTTGTCTTCATGCTTAACCCTAACCATTCAAACTAACCATGGTTTATTCTCTACACCTAACTATGGTTGCTATATGATAAGTATTCATTTTATTTTCTATTTAATAAAAGCTTATCATATTTCTTTTCTTCTTCTTGTTCGTCTTCAAGAAGAAGAAAGCTTGCAACCATCAATGGTGACTTGATGAAATGAGTGAGAAATCTAATTCTAAAGTGAACCCACCTCCTATTTCTTCATCCTCTACCACTTGCCATGTAGTATAGGGTGTTTTCTTCACAAGTATCTTGACTTGGTGAAGTTGGAGCTTGATCTTGTGTTGCCTCGACGTAGATCATCTTCGACATCGAAGTCGACGACCTAGCCCGCTCATTTCTCCGATGAAGCCGACGCTAGAGCCCGGGATCCGATGATCGCAGCAAGGAGACTTCATCGCGGAGCTATGGAGGTGGAGGACCGGATCTACAAAGGTTGTATTTCCGTTTACCCTTTAGTATAGTAGTTTACTAGTTGCTTGTTTCGCCTAAAATTCTAGTTAACGATCTAGTCTAGGGTTTCTCGGCACCGTAAGCATGGTTGATGCCTTGTGAGTCCTCATTAGTGTGCCTAGGAACCCTACATAGGGAAACATAAATGATGGGACTTCATTAATGAGATTAATGGAAAGAAAAGGAACCTAAAATTTTTGTAGAATCAAAAGTTTCGAAAGTAGCTCTAGTTCTTGCTATGCATAGTGGTATTCCTTGATGAATATCCAGCACTTCATTTGATGAGGAAAGAGCCGAGATCCCTTCACCGGGAATGACCACTTTAGCAAAACTAGCAAATGCTACAACCTAATAGGTTTTGTTTTTGATACCATCCCTAGTTCTTGCTTTGCATAGTGGTATTCCTTGATGAATATCCATCACCTCATTCGATGAGGAAAGAGCTGAGATCTCTTCACCGGGAGTGACCTCTTTAGCAAAACTAGCAAATGCTACAAAAACCCACTACTTTTCAAAATCACTAGATTCTACAATGATATCAAGTTCATTACATTAAAGTTTTTCTTCAAAACCATTCGTAGCCCTCCGCTATTTCAAATAAGTGCTATTTAGTATTCATGCTGCGTTTGTTGACCATAGCCAAGGCACAGTGTACGAAATCTGATTAGTGCTTATCTGCCGCATATGATGCGATTGGATTAGGGTAGTCGTACGACTTTGTTGACCTTAGCCAAGGATCGTACGGGTGGGTTTAATTCAATCAAGAAATGACGGGTTGAACTTGGCTAGCGCTTATGATTTGTTGACCATAGCTAAGGTCATAAGTCGCTAGGGGTAAAAAAAGATATTGGGTATTTCAAGTGTTAAAATTTGTAATGAGATTGCATACCTTCTATGAGATAGTTGGATCCAGATACCCACTGCGAGTAAGTGTTACTCCTGGAAGAGTTTTCCACTTTACAATTAGCTGATTCAATAGGTATCTAAGAAAGGTGTTAATGGGGTTATGCCCTTGCGGAAATGAGGTTATTTAATTAGTTCCATGCGAACGCATGAGGAGACTCTTTCGGAGTACCAATACATGCCTGGCTGACCGATTGGCAAACTTGTAGGGTTTAATTAATCCCGGCTAATCTTACTTTTTATGGTTTGAAAGAAGATTTGATAAAAACAGTGGGAGCCATCCTAATTAGATAAGATAATAACCAATCTAATCTTGCAAAGAGCGCATGCTAAAATGTTTTCCTTCTCTCTCTTCAGGTAGCGACCAATGACATGCCTTAATCAAGATAATAATATGGATGTATTGACCGAACCCGCTTATTATACTGAGCTGGGGAATGTTGGTTCTGCTCTATCTTATGACTGTCATAAGTCTGAATAAGAAAAGGGGGAATATCATGATTCCCACGCAACCCGAACGAAGAATAAGCATGTTGATGCATCGTATTCGGGTGTGTTCGTAACCGAGAACTATTTCTCCGTATATTCTACATCCTGGGTATTGTATACCGTATCAGGATCCCACGTATGTAATTTGTTACATGGGCTAAAGAGAGGTAGAGAACTGGAAAAGGGTGATATGTCTCTAAAAGTAGGGAATGGAGCAATTGTTGCAGCCAAAGCAGTTGGCGAATATCACCTTGTATTGGTAATACAATGATTCTGAACGACAGTTATTACGTACCAAACATGATGTGCAATATTATATCAGTTTCTTTATTGCATAAAAAAGGATATAACTTTGTATTGGAGGATAATGTTATGAACATTTTCCTAACTCAAGTGTTGATTGGGTTTGGTACGTTATGTAATGGTATATACGTTCTAAATCAAACTACAGTTCTAAACGTCCAAAACACACACAAGAGGAAAAGTTCAGAAATGAACGAAGCCTACTTGTGGTATTGTAGACTAGGTCATATCAATGCGACAAGATTAGCTAAGTTGCATAAATATGGATATTTGAATCAGTTTGAATTTACATCTTATGAAACTTTCCAGTCATGTCTCAAAGGCAAAATGACCAAAACTCCATTTACTGGACACGGATAAAGAGCTACGGAACTCTTGGGACTGATACATAGTGATATATGCGGTCCTATGTCTACACATGCCAGGAATGGTTCCTCGTACTTCATTACATTCACCGATGATCTTTCAAGATTCGGACATGTGTTCTTGTTGAAACACAAATCTGAAGCTTTTGAGAAATTCAAGGAATATAAGTACGAAGTATAAAACCAAATGGGTAAAAGTATTGAAATCCTTCGATCTGATCGGGGAGGAGAATACTTAAGCACGGAGTTCCGATACTATTTAAAAGAGAATGGGATTCTCTATCAGCTTACTCCTCCTTATGCAACACAGCAAAATGGAGCATCAGAGCGGAGAAATCCCATCCTATTGGATATGGTGCGCTCTATGATGAGTATTGCTGAGTTACCTATTTCCTTTTGGATTTATGCACTGGAGACAGCTGCATACCTATTGAATAGGGTTCCGAACAAATCCGTGCCTACCACTCCATATGAGATATGGAATGGGAAGAGACCATCTCATAAACGAGTTAAGATATGGGGTTGTCCGGCCTATGTTAGAAAGCAAAATCCGGACAAGCTCGAGGCAAGGTCTGTTTTGTGCAAGTTTGTGGGATATCTAAAAGATTTATATGGATATATCTTCTACCATACCGAGGAACAAAAAGTGTTTGTTTCTCAACATGCCACCTTTTTAGAAAAGGAATTTCTTGTAAAAGAAATTAGCGGTCATGAGGTAGAACTGGAAGAAGTTCTAGCTGTACAAACTACAACTGATGATTTGGTGGAACCGGAGGATCCAATAGTACTCGACGAACCCCAGCCACTCCGCATATCTAGTAGGGTTCCTCATCCACCTGAGAGATACTACATTTTTCTTGTAGACAGTGGGAGCAAGGATTGCATCATGGAAGATGATGACCAAACTAGTTTCGAGCAGGCAATCACAAGTGGAGACTCTGTGAAATGGCTGGATGCTATGCGATCTGAGATGGAATCCATGTACACCAACAAAGTATGGACTTTGGAAGTTTCTCCTGAAGGAGTAAAACCCATCGGGAGCAAGTGGATCTTTAAGAAGAAAATTGGTGTAGATGGAAAGGTTGAGACCTTCAAAGCTAGACTTGTGGCTAAAGGTTTTCGTTAATGACCAGGTGTCGATTATGATGAAACCTTTTCTCCTTTCGCTATGCTTAAGTCTATCAGGATCCTACTTGCTATTGCTGCATACCATGACTATGAAATCTGTCAGATGGACGTCAAGACCGTTTTTCTAAATGGTGATTTAGAAGAGAGTGTGTACATGACACAGCCAGATGGCTTCGTAGACAGTGGGAGCAGCGGAAAGGTGTGCAGGCTGCATAAATCCATCTTCGGATTAAAGCAGGTATCGAGGAGCCGGAACATTTGTTTTGATGAAGCTATCAAAGAGTTTGATTTCATCAAAAATGTAGATGAACCATGTATATACAAGAAGGTAGTAAGAGTAAGATTGTCTTCTTCGTATTGTACGTGGATGACATACTCTTGATAGGAAACGATGTCCCGATGCTACACTCGGTCAAGCTCTTCTTATCACAAAGTTCTCCATGAAAGATCTAGGTGATGCCTCATACATCCTGGGGATTAAGATCTATAGAGATAGATCTAAACGGATGTTGGGATTGTCCCAATCCAGGTACATTGACACCATACTAAAGAGATTTAGTATGGACGATTCTAAGCGTGGTAATTTACCCGCTTGTTCAGGAATCACTCTCTCCAAAGAGATATCTCCGAGGACTGATTTGGAGAGGGCTCACATGCAAGGGATACCCTATGCTTCGGCAGTCGGGTCTATCATGTATGAGATGTTATGTACCATAATGGATGTAGCTTACTCACTAGGTTTAGTGAGTAGGTATCAATCAGATCCTGGGAAAAAGTACTGGAAAGCTGTGAAGAATATTCTTAAGCACTTGAGAAGGACTAAAGAAATGTTCTTGGTGTATGGTAACGGTGAACTCCAGGTGGAGTCCTTTACCGATTCGAGCTTCCAGAGTGATGAGGACGACATTATGTCGGTCTCGGGTTTTGTCTTCACCCTCAATGGAGGGACGGTATGTTGGAAGAGTACTAAGCAAGATACCGTAGCAGACTCGACGATGGAGGCTGAATACATCGCTGCCAATGATACCGCCAAAGAGGCTGTATGGATGAAGAAGTTCATTGCTGAACTTGGTGTGGTTCCATCCATTGAGTATCCAATATCTGTGTATTGTGATAACAATGGAGCTGTGGATTTGGCCAAGGAACCATGGTCCCATCAGCGATCCAGACATATTCTTAGGTGGTATCACCTGATCCGGGAGATAGTATATCGACGGGAGATCGAGGTCAGGAGAGTTGACACGAAGGACAACGTAGCGGATCCACTCACGAAGGCCCTTCCCCAGACGCAGATTGAGAGACTTTATGGGATGTTGGGTTTGAGATACTACAATAACTGGCCTTAGTGCAAGTGAGAGATTGTTAGGAATATGTATGCTTAGAGACCATTATTATATGATATAGTGGATGCTTGGACATATATATAGAGGACTTTCTTGCTCGACATGATAGTATGCTATCTGGTTGCTCTTTATCATAACATGTATACTTGTATTATTATACTGTTTCTCTGATACATGTTGATAAAGTCCTTAGGATGTTTGCTTGACTACCATGACTATGATGCGGATCGTACTAATATGACTTGTGTAGTCTACAAGCACATCCTTTAACAGTTCCTAGTCAAGAGAGTATCGAGACAGGGCATCGATATTCCAGAGTAGACTAGTGTGTACGTTTTTTGACCCTGTAGGGGGCGATAATTGATCCCATAACCATTGGTGTTTGATATCAAAGATTGCATACAGGTGCTCATTAGAGAATGGGTACACCGAACTGGACTCACCGAGAACTCCTAGATGGTACCATACATATTGTCAGATAGTAGTTCTCTGGCGACACTGGTACAGGTTAGTCTGTAGACCTGAGATCGTTATAGTGTCTTGTGTGGCTTCCATTGTGCTTTGATTTCCTTCCTACCATGACTCAAAGGAGTCATGCAAACATGTGGATTTTGGGTACAGTCCCGAGTCACATTGAGGCAGTGAGCGATAGGAGGGGTTTCGTCTCTTCCGGTATTGGGAGTTGATGTTGTGCTATGCTCGATTGGCTATAACAGTAAGTCCCCGGTCAGGGCTGATGAGATTTACTGGTAAGTGTTATCAGTAGTTTCTCGAACCGTTATGAGCCACACATCGGCATGGCTTATCAAGTTACTGGGGTCTGACGATTCCACCCCTAGACTTGATATGCGACATATCAGACAAAGAGGCCAGACTGTATGGTAAGTGTTACTTATAGGCTTCATGGGAGTTTGGACAAACTTGCTTGTTGATCTTCTATTTGCTCAATACCCGGGTAGTCGTTACGTCCAGCTAGTACCACTGACGGCTTGTGGGTAACTGATATGATTATTATCTACTGCTGGCGTATTGACGTGTCTTTAGAGTCTCACATAGAAGTATCCTAGTTCAAGCGAAACGAAGTAGGGCACATATGTTGATATGTGCGGGGGGCCTGATTAAATACGAGTATGTGATACCGTATTCTAATCTGGCGGTTATTTGATATCAGTTAGGTTATAAGTGATATAACAGAATTATTGAATCAAGTGTTGATTTGATAATATGATATATAGATAAATGATATTAGTCGGTTATATGTGATATAACCGGATTATTAAATCAGGCGTTGATTTAATAATTCGATGTGTATTTATATTTGATATAATTATACATCAACAAATATTATAGCTCACTAATTATTTTCTTTTCTTTATATATATATATATATATATAATGAAGCATGGCATAGAATTTCTATTTTGGGAAAATAGAAAAAGAGGTGGAAAATGGGGAGATTTTTTGGGCATGGGTGAAGCATGGTACATATCATTTACTTATTAGTCTTGACTCACTTTTCAAGCATGGTTGCAATTTATTACATGCTTGAATGAGTGGGGTCAAAGGTGAAGCCATTCTTCACTACACTTGTTCTTTGTCTTCACTTGAGCACTTTTCTCTCTAGCTCTCTTCATCTTCCTCCTCACCTCCTCCAAGACCTAACACTCAAATGAGTTGTGAACCCTAGGGCTTGAAAGTATCCATAGTGAGCAAACAAAACCCCTACTTCACCATCCTACACTTGATTAGCACTTAAGTGTAGTATGTTTTCTTCACTAAAGTAAGTTTAGTGAAGAGGTAGCATAGATTAGCAGAGCTTCAGGTGGATCATCTTCGGCACGAAGATCACGTAGGAAGCTCGATCCAACTTCAAGTGGAGCCTTGTGGAGTCGCGTGGACTACTACACGGAGCTATAGAAGAGAAGGACACAGTCTAAAAAGGTTGTTGCCTCCTTCACTTAGTATAGTTTTGTTTATATCAAACGTAAAACCCTTATCATTCTAGTTAGATCTAGGTTAGTGGAGCTTAGCACCCCGAAATTTTTAAAAATAGCATGCTAGATGCTTGTGAAAAGCCAGTTGTGGTGCAAGGGTACACTTTCAGCTTGCGGTATTTAAAATTTATCACGAACAAATTTTTGGCGCCGTTGCCGGGGAGGCGTAATATTTAATTAATTTTGATTCATGTTTTAGTTTTTAATTTAGTTTAATTTAGATTTCTCTTAGTTCATTTGATTCTGCAAATTCTCTGTTTAATTTCAAGAATCGAGACAAACTTCTAGGGAGAAAAGATTGTGACGAACAAAAAGAAAATTGCTATAGGAGCCACATCTAAAAAATTTCGGCCGAATCCCCCAACTAGGACATTTCGGCCGAAAATTTTTAGCATATTGGCTTAGGGTTTGTTGCAGTTGGAGCACTTCTCGGGTAAATTCTAGAACTTTGTTCCATTGTTGATGAAGTGTCAAACTTGCAATAAAAACGAGGCAAATCCTTAGACTTTAGATACAATTTTGTTCTTCCCTAATCTTTTATTTCCAACTAACAATTTTTGCAGATTTCTTTGCCTGATAAAAAAAATTAGTTTTAGATTTTGTTAGATTTTATTTTATTTTGCATATTTAAAAATATTCTAAGGGGTAACAACCCAAAATAAGATTAGGTGGGGATTTCATCACCCTTTTAAGGCCCCACAGATCACAACCAAGTTTACGCATTCACTTACATTAAAAAAATGTAGACTCAGCCCCCTAAGGACATTCGCCCTCAAATAGGACATGAGAAGGTTGTGGGTAATTTACTGTTTATCTGTATCTTTCTTATGGTGTCTAAGTCTTAGTGTGACTAAAGAAAGTGGTTTACTTAATTAGGCCCGCTATTTCGGTGATTCGTATAGCGGATAGCTCCTACTTTCCTCGTACTTACCTAGCTACAAGATTGATTAAGAGGCAGTAAAGGATATATCTTATAACTTGTCCCTTAGAAGTTTAGGAGCGGGTCTAATGATTTGACTTAGGTGATCCTAGTTTTAAGGATTGCTTGTGCATTTTGTTAGTTGTGATTAATTGAGTTGAGTTATTATTCTTTTAATATGGGTGATGAACATGCAAAATCAGCATTATATGAATTTTGTTATCCAGTTAAACCAACACTTGCTGATTGTATTAGAATAAATAAATTTAGGAGCAGTTATAATTCAAATTACACATCCACAACCGAAAATGGGGATTGGTTACGTACTGAGTTATATGATCTTAAGAAAAATGTTTAGACTTTAACGGTTAATTACCAGGTTCCTAGTAATCCACCTTTTAATATTTTTGCACTAACTGTGAAGATACATCTCTTATTTATGAAAATTTTCCTTTCATTGTGGATTTGGTGATTGGAGAAACCAACAAAATAATAGTTGGAATCAAGACATGTATTCTGAAGTTCCTAATTATAATTTAGGCCTACAGTTCCAACTCAACCCTTATTATAATATAAGTTCTCCTAATATTCAAATTCAAATGAACCAACTTTCACTTCTCTCAATTTTATATACCAACAAATACCATCATATTATGATGTTGGCTCTCCTTGTGACCATATCCAATCACATTCTTATCAAACTTACCAAAATTTTAATCCTTCAGTAGAAATTGATAATGATACAACAGTTGATTATGTTGATAAACAATTGGATAAAATTCTACAAAATGAAATTAAACCAATAAAACAAACATTAGACAATATTTAGATGTTTATTGATCATATAGCTGTTGCAATACATAGTGAGAAAAAGAGTACGAGATTCCGTCGAGTCCGACTGAAATAGACCCTTCAGAATTTGAAATTTCAATTTGGCCCCTAACAACGAATTTATATGAAGATGATTTAACTAATGATATTTTTGAAATTAAGATGTTTGATTTAACTGATTGTAAAATTTTTAAGAAAGATGTTTTTGACGACTAAACAGCAGCGGATAAAATTTTTGAGAAAATTTTAGATATTGAACCTGCATCGGTAAAGAAAACTTGTGATTTTGATGGAGTTGACTTAGTTATAATAATTGAGAAAACTATTAATAAGGAACGCATGCCTTTAGTTGGAATGAACAATGAAATTTTTGAGGACACATTAGATTGAGAACCCACATTTTTGGATGATAAAAGTCAACCCATGAGTCAATTTAAGGATGAGGAAAAAGAATTGTTAGATGAGGGATGTGACGAAAATTTGCATGAGGAGGAGGCGGTTAATATTG
This sequence comes from Agapanthus africanus, assembly GCA_030015575.1. NCBI lineage: Eukaryota > Viridiplantae > Streptophyta > Magnoliopsida > Asparagales > Amaryllidaceae > Agapanthus > Agapanthus africanus. The sequence goes on along the minus strand of CM057339.1, from coordinate 699,818,634 downwards.
AAGAAGGTTGTTTCGAAAAGGATAGTTTTGAGGAAATTTTTAAAGAGGAAGTCATGATCTTGGGCGAAAATGAAAAAAAACTGTTGATGACGATTGTTATTTAGAGCCAAGTTTTGAAAAACTTTTTAAAGACAAACTTATGATTTTAGATGAGCCTTTAACAGTTGAACCTACACCTTAAATACTGTCTTTCTTCATTGAAACCAGTCCTAATGCAAAAATAAGTTGTGCCTATAATTCCTACGACTGGATATTTTATACCGAATGTTCATGTTGAAGACTCGGATCTATTTAGACAATATAGTGACAAGGTAGCGCAACTATATAATTCCCTTAAACTTAAATATTTTATTACCGAGCAAGTTTATTCGACTAAACTTAGATCACAATTCTGTTCACCCAGCTATAAACACCATATTCATATTCTACATATTAATTTGAGGGTGTTTATTGATGCTATTGCTATAATTTGTTTTAATACTCTTGCACGATTAAAAATAAATTTTTTGAGTGATTAATATTAACGTTTGGATTAACCAAAGCATTATGTAAATTAAAAAAAAATCTTTTTCTTTTAATTTTTGGTTTTTAGATTTTCTTTTAAATAAAAAAATAATCATTTTATTCTTCCCACTTATTTCATCAATTTTATTTGACCCCAAAACCTAATATAAAAACAAGTAATAAGTTGCAGGGTATGCAGTTTAAAGCATGAAGTAGAAATTCAATATCAAATATCATATTAGCGACTGGCCACCGCTAGTTAGCGGCTTGATAAGGGAAGAATCTTCTAAACTTTTAAAGCTCTGTAAGTTTGTTCTTGGTATTAATTTTAATGTTTATCTCTTTCTAACTTGACTTTACTACATTATTTTATATATTTGTTTAGCATGGAACACTGTAGTGATTGTTCTTTACTATATTATGAGATAGAATACAAAGATGAGTGAGGGGTCGACATTAAGGGCAATGTCATATATAAGTGTGGGGGTGGTTTTATACATAATTTTTTTAATTTTTTTTTCTTAATTTAGTTTTTTTAGGTTTTATTTTGAAAAATTTTAAAAAATTATAAAATTTTGAAAATGAAAATAGCAACGTGAAAAATGTATATAAAAGATAGAAAGAGATTTTAAGAAAAACATGAAAAGAGATGTGTTTTACTGAAGTTAATAATATGTAGTCATGAGCCCACTCCCAAAAGTCGAGTGATATGAAAGAGTTACTGGATTTGAAGAAAGAACTGAAAGTGGAGCCTATTCTTGAGTCCAATTTAGTGAATATAAACCCTACAAACGGCAGATACATACATCCTCAAGCTCTGGATAGTGTTATATGTAGGTGCCCTTAGAGATAATAAGTTGTAATTATAACCTACATGTATAGAACATTCTCAATCGTAATAATAGTATGCTATTTGGTTTTTCTTTATTAGTATCTTTTTTATTTATAATACTCTGTTTATTATTTATTACTAATAAAGTCCGTAAAATAATACTAGACTACATGATTGTGATGTAGATCACAATAATGAGACCTGACAAGTCGATTAGTATATTCTTAAATGTTTCTAGTCGTAAGAGTATCGAGACTGCACATTGATACTCCATAAGACTAGTGTATACTATACTTACTCATTAAAGAGTGATGACTATTCTCATAGTCATCTGGTGTGGTGACATCAGAGTATTGCATATAGGAACTTATAGATGATAAGTATACCGAACGACTCACCTTAAATTTCCAGTTAATAATTATACATAACTGTCAGATTGAATTTCATATAGTAACGACTTGTACGACTAAGTCTCCAGACCTGAGATTCTCCATAGTACCTTGCGTGTGCTAGAGAGTGGTTTAATTACTATCCAATCACAGATCCATTGATGTTGTGTATAACAGTAGTAATTGGGTATGATCGAACACAAGTGAAGGTTGTGAGGAATTAACAAGGGATTCATTTCTCCGATATAAGGAGAACATTGTTCTGCAGTGTGTGATATATCAGTGACCTAAAATCTCTGGACAGAGTACTAGAAATCAAATGATAAGTAATCTGTTTGATCTCACGGTTACATGATAATATCAACACAACGGTTATTTGAGTTATTAGGGTTTGACAGTATTACCAAACCTTAGACCAAATAAGGAGCACAAGGAGACGAAGAGACCGGACCGTCTAGTAGTTGTTACTGATAGGTATTGATTTTCTTAGATAGAATTTTCCTATTCCAGGATAGAATTTTCCTATTCCAATCCAGTCGTTGAAAGTTTACCCAGGTGGTCTAAATACGTATCTATCGTTTCTATAGCCTTGTAAATTTTACTGCTTACAGAATTAGTTCGAATTGTTCAAATTAATTATACACTGCTAAGTAAACGTCAAGCCTCCGGTATGACACATAAGTAAACTCTCACTTGCCAAACAGAGAACTATAAACCAAAAGAAGAGATAGTGTATAGTTGATGTACAAAGGGATTTAATTAAAAGTATATTTGATACACTACTAATTAAATAAGATAAAATTGTCAAATTCGATTTGACGTGCTATTCAAGATAATATACACTATTAAATGAGTAAATAATACATGCCAATATATATATGTAATTAGAAATATATAAATATATATGTTGATATATATAAATATTTATAAAATATTATTGTTATACATATGATGTGTATCAAATATTATATGCATATGTATATGTGTGGACCGACATGTATTAAATAATAACAAATTAGTTTGTTTAAAAAAATGAACAAATTAATTAATTGTGAGGGTTTTATTAGAAAACTATATCCCTACATATAGGCTTCTATTTGATATAAACCCTAACCTTAATTAATTCCCTCACCCCCACCTAAAAGTTTCACCCATCCCCACTTCTCTTTTATCTGAAATTTATTAGGAGAAATAAATTAAAATTTTGATTTTTAATTCCTCCGCTTTAATTATAATTCTCTCTAATTAATTATATAAGCTAATCAATTAATTATAGTTCATTGATTTAGGAGATTCATGTGGAGGCAAGCAAGAAGATCATCAGGTGTAATCAAGTCGTCTTGATTAGATAGGAATCGCTAGCAGAGCGAACGGAGCGCAAATCCGAATTTGCGCAAATTTATTGTCTTTTTGAATCAATTATGGGTTAATTGATTTCATTAATAATTAGCCTAATTTATAAACCCTAATTGGTGTTAATGGAAAAATTTTAATTTTTCCTTCTGCGGATTTTATTCGAATTTTCACCAACATGGTATTAGAGCGAAGGTTTATAAATTAAGTTAATTAATTCGTTCTTGATAAATGCATATATAAATATTGCTATAATTAGGATTAATCAATATATTCTAAGCATTAGAATATTATTGAATGCATATATCAATATTGTATAAAATTTAATATGATTAAATTTAATAAATTAGATATTTCTAATGAGATTAAAAACACCACCTCTTAGAATTGTTCAAGCTTGATTTTTTGAAAATTTTAAAAACAGGAAAAATAACAAAAGTTTTTTTTATTTCTTTAACAAAAAAATTCGGCCGAGCTTTTTTCGGCCACATCTATATTCGGGCTGGCTATTTTTTTATAATAAAAAAATTGTAACAAAATCCAAGTCGTTAGAGTTTGTAGGTTATTGCTGGAGGTTATTTAAATTTAAATCAAAGTTTGTTGGAATTTGTTTAAATTTTTTATTAAATTTTTTGTTGTTATCTTTAAATTGTCATTTAGACGCATGCGTGTTTAGTTGTTGACATACAAGATACTTTTGTTTAGTTAATTTTAGTAAGTTGTTATTAAAAATAATTAAATGACTTTAGTTTTAGATTAAAGTTACTATTTTATGCAAATCATTATATGTGATATAATGAGTTATGGTTATAATGTGATCATATGTCTGCAATATGTTCTATTTATTTTTCTGTATGCGATATGCAATTGTTAGACTAGTATATTGGAATGGATTTGGACAAACCCTCTGTGATTTACGTTGTAAATTCTTATAGCGGCCTGCGAGTCACTTGGTAATAGTTTAATTAAATGGGTCCTGCGAGTCTCGATTTATTTATACATTAGTTTGTGAGCTTCATGAGGGTAAAGAATTGAAGAAAGAGTTAGGCATGATTGAAAGGGTTCAATGGAGCGTTCAAGTGGCTCAAAACATTTTCTTTCATTTTTAGTTTATATACATGTGATGTATAAAATGAATTATCGTATTTTAATTCTATCGCTCGAATTAAATCATGATAAGTCACACCCGTTTAATTGTAATGTTTCAAAAAAATAAAATATTATTTTTGGGAATTTTTATAATTTAATATTATTTTATTGAATATTTTAATATTTCGGTATTATTAAATACAAATAAATGGGAAAATTTTTGGAAAAATTATGGAAAATTCTAAAATAAGGTATTTTATGGAATTATGCCATTTTTAAGTTTTTATGATTAGTTATATGCTAATTTAGTGCTAATCGCGATTAAAAATCGCTAATCGGGTTTTTAACATTTTTGTGCAAAACATGAACATAACATTTTTCTTACACTTGTGCATTTTTCCACCATGTTTCTTTTGGGGTTACTATTCTAGTGAGAAGGGTTTAGAGAGGAAGATGGAGACGGCAATGCCAAGGCGATGACGATGAAAGGAAAGACAAGGGCTCGGTTGAGGTTGGTGAGAGATCGAAGATGATTTCTTTTCCTTATATTGGCATGTATTATTTACTCATTTAATAGTGTATATTATCTTGAAGTGTATCAAATATTATATGCATATGTATATGTGTGGACCGACATGTATTAAATAATAACAAATTAGTTTGTTTAAAAACATTAATTAATTAATTAATTGTGAGGGTTTTATTAGAAAACTATATCCCTATATATAAGCTTCTATTTGATATAAACCCTAACCTCAATTAATTCCCTCACCCCCTCCTAAAAGTTTCACCCATCCCCACTTCTCTTTTATCTGAAATTTATTAGGAGAAATAAATTAAAATTTTGATTTTTAATTCCTCTTCTTTAATTATAATTCTCTCTAATTAATTATATAAGCTAATTAATTAATTAGAGTTCATTGATTTAGGAGATTCATGTGGAGGCAAGCAAGAAGATCATCAGGTGTAATCAAGTCGTCTTAATTAGATAGGAATCGCTAGCAGAGCGAACGGAGCGCAAATCCGAATTTGCGCAAATTTATTGTCTTTTTGAATCAATTAAGGGTTAATTGATTTCATTAATAATTAACCTAATTTATAAACCCTAATTGGTGTTAATGGAAAATTTTAAATTTTTCCTTCTGCGGATTTTATTCGAATTTTCACCAACATGGTATTAGAGCGAATGTTTATAAATTAAGTTAATTAATTCATTCTTGATAAATGCATATATAAATATTGCTATAATTAGGATTAATCAATATATTCTAAGCATTAGAATATTATTGAATGCATATATCAATATTGTATAAAATTTAATATGATTAAAGTTAATAATTAGATATTTCTAATGAGATTAAAAACGCCACCTCTTAAAATTGTTCATGCTTGATTTTTTGAAAATTTTAAAAACAGGAAAAATAACAAAAGTTTTTTTTTATTTCTTTAACAAAAAAATTCGGCCGAGCTTTTTTCGGCCACATCTATATTCGGGCTGGCTATTTTTTTATAATAAAAAAATTGTAACAAAATCCAAGTCGTTAGAGTTTGTAGGTTATTGCTGGAGGTTATTTAAATTTAAATCAAAGTTTGTTGGAATTTGTTTAAATTTTTTATTAAAATTTTTGTTGTTATCTTTAAATTGTCATTTAGACGCATGTGTGTTTAGTTGTTGACATACAAGATACTTTTGTTTAGTTAATTTTAGTAAGTTGTTATTAATAATAATTAAATGATTTTAGTTTTAGATTAAAGTTACTATTTTATGCAAATCATTATATGTGATATAATGAGTTATGGTTATAATGTGATCATATGTATGCAATATGTTCTATTTATTTTTCTGTATGCGATATGCAATTGTTAGACTAGTATATTGGAATGGATTTGGACAAACCCTCTGTGATTTACGTTGTAAATTCTTATAGCGGCCTGCGAGTCACTTGGTAATAGTTTAATTAAAGGGGTCCTGCGAGTCTCGATTTATTTATACATTAGTTTGTGAGCTTCATGAGGGTAAAGAATTGAAGAAAGAGTTATGCATGATTGAAAGGGTTCAATGGAGCGTTCAAGTGGCTCAAAACATTTTCTTTCATTTTTAGTTTATATACATGTGATGTATAAAATGAATTATCGTATTTTAATTCTATCGCTCGAATTAAATCATGATAAGTCACACCCATTTAATTGTAACGTTTCAAAAAAATAAAATATTATTTTTGGGAATTTTTATAATTTATTATTATTTTATTGAATATTTTAATATTTCGGTATTATTAAATACAAACAAATGGGAAAAATTTTGGAAAAATTATGGAAAATTCTAAAATAGGGTATTTTATGGAAATATGCCATTTTTAAGTTTTTATGATTAGTTATATGCTAATTTAGTGCTAATCGCGATTAAAAATCGCTAATCGGGTTTTTAACATTTTTGTGCAAAACATGGACATAACATTTTTCTTACACTTGTGCATTTTTCCACCATATTTCTTTTGGGGTTACTATTCTAGTGAGAAGGGTTTAGAAAGGAAAGAAAAAGAAAAGATACGATAAAGGTATCATGATTAGGAGAGAGGTAGGTATGGGGTTTACTTTTTGACTTGCAGAACCATTCCCCATCATTTTCCCCTTCCCATTCTCTCACCTCTCCCTCCCCTTGCTGCTGCTGCTGCCATCCCTCTCTCTCCCTCTTCAAAAAAAAACCCTAGATTCACCATTAAAACAAACCCCAATCCTACTTCACAAAACTTGTTCCCAAGCTCGCTAGCTACACATCGGACCAAGCAAAATAGGATTTTAAGGACTTTGAGCAACTCAAGAATTTTCTTGAGTTGCCAAAGGAGGTAATTTCTGCACCCTAGAGTAGTAGTTAAAATTCTTATTTCATCCATGCTAGTTTCATATCGATATTATGTCGTTTTATGAACTTTGGAGAATTCAAGTTAGGGTTTAGGGTAAATCTGAAATCAAAGGTGAAATTGAGGCTTGTGGTGACCTTAGAACCCTTGGTGTGATGTTGTTTTAGACCCAAACCTGGAACTAGAACCAGAATACGGATATATAGAATCGATATCGGGAAAAGCTGGAAATCTGTCACTGTTTTAATGGATCTGCTTTAACCCGAGACACCTGAAAATAAAATTGACTTGACAGAGAGATGTGCACGCACCCTGGAACCAACACTCAAAACCCTAGCCCCCAACTCTAATTCCCGGCCACAGATTTAACCCTTCTGGCCACAAAATGCGGCCAGAGCAGGAGGGTTTTGCCTCGTTTTTGGTGCAGGGCCCTATCTCCAGTAAACTTGACCCCTGGCATGTATAGATTTGTCTAATTTGACCTAGGGTGAAATCTGGAGCCTATTTTCTTAGTTGATGTTTTGGATTCGTGTTTCCGTATTTCGTATTTCTAATTCTGAATTTGCTTATGGTGTTTTACCTCGACTACTTGGCGTTTATACGACGATATCGAGGGTTGTTGATGGTTTTGGAGGCGTACCCATAGGTTCTAACCTATAGGCCCCATAGCGTATCGTTTTGGCTTTCGTGTATCGTTTTAGCTTTGATTTGATTTTGAAACGCATTTGCGATACGTTAACGTGTAGGTACCCCATGAAGACTTCGGGATGACAAGCAACCGCGTGACGACGTCGACAGATAAAGACACAAGGTGAGTAGATTATATCTACGGGGGAAGTCGGGTGGATGGCGTATAGCACCCCCGCAGTCCGTAGTTGGTATACTATATATATGTATATATTATATATAAGATAGTTTTTAGTCTGTTGTGGTCTTTGTGTTAGGTGTACTATGTATAGATTAGGGATAGAAGTAAACTAGTATAGTTCCTAGTTGCGAACCCTAGAATAGGTTTACCCCCACACGCACACACGTACTTATTGCTATATCTACACTGTGTTGATGATGATATTGGACGACATTGGAGATGAGTCGATGTTATTGGGCATTATGCCGCGAGATCGGTAATTTGATACGATTCGTATTTGGGATACGACATGTGATCTCTAGCGGGCCTTTGGACGTGTGTTCACGCAGCATATAGATGGTATCAGTTGTACTAAACTTAAATCAGTACCCCAGATTATGTGATGTGATGATAATGATACCTGATATTTGATGAGAGGAATGTGATATTGACCTGTACCCAGCTATTGGGATGTCGTACGACGATTTACCGTACGAGCTATATATTGATGATTGATCCGTACTCATGACTTGAGGATGTCATATAATATAGTGTATCGTGCGCGATACTACTGAGGCGGGATCACCGACTACTATACGTACATATCGACTCAGATTTAGGTGGTTTCCATACCCTTCCCGATTGACTTGATACTTAGATCTGTAGTTTGCATAGTAGATGTTAGACTAGACTCGAGTCATACCTATTTCAAAAATACGAATCAAGAATATCTTAAGACGAGTAAAGGGATTCTACGGGTTTTTTCGAAGATGTATCTTTCTTAAAAACACTGTAGCCCTTATTTTACTAAAAATCCTGATTTGTCTTATTTCAAATGGCATAACTGCATGACATATACATATGGATGTAGATTCCTTACTATTGAGTTGATTTATTCGATTCCGCATTTTCAGTATTATTCGCATTGCATTTCAAGGGTTTTTACTATATTACCATCATGCTGCTAGGACACCAGCACCATTATCGATGATGCGTATGTTCCACGTACACTTGCTTGCCGGCTCACACACTTCATCATCGATAATTTCCATGTCACTACACTATAGTACTGTTGCATTCAGGATACGATCCTTGCATGGCATACTTGTACACATACTCTTTGTATACTTATATTTGTGCACATACTTACTGTATATTCCTACTTGTACACATACATGTTTCCACATATATAGATGATATTTCTAGATTTGGGAACCGCAAGATACTCTTTAAAACTGATTCATTTTAAAAGAGCGTCTTTCCCCAATATGTGCATATCACTATTCCTTGTTGCATGATATATTGATATGCTTACATTCTTTTATATGTCGCATACATCCTGCTTTCTGATTGTACGCATTGAGATATGTTGTTTCCATGATATTTCTGGATTTGGGAACCGTGGCTATTTCAACTGAGAATATGTATTGTCTTTAAAACCCGGTTTCCTTTGATATGATATTTCAGTGCATCCACCATGTGTTTTCTCGGTTCTGAGAGTGGCATATGAAACCCGATTCGAGGAGCGGTAGGCACCGTCTGCGGGTACATGGTGGATCCGGTAAGGTACCCCGGGGCAAGAAGACTCGTATATGTTGGACGGTGAGCCTGGCAGGGGAGCACTACCTACCGGTGATAGTATTTGGACTCGGCGGTTATCATGGGGATACCGACCGGAGTATGTACGTATGAATACGTCGAAATTCGAGGGTCGAAGCTGGGCACTCGGGTTTTCGAGATAGCGTATGATACGTATCTATCAGGGCCAGTCTTGGTGACAGCGTCTGATAGACGAGGATCTACGTGCCGATGCTAGGCACAGGTTTCATGATGTTTTCGAGTGTCGATGCTAGGCACTCAGGTTCCATGATTTGATTATATCCTCATATTTCCATGCATATGCTTTATGATATTTACATGCATGATGCTTATTGTCATTGGGTGACAGGTGGACGGGATCCACATATATACAGACATTGATTACATACAGACTTCGACTACATTGATCACACTTCATTTGTATATATAACAGGGTATGAGGGCGCTGTTATATATACCCTTACACCAATATTAGTGGAATGGGACGCTAATATATGTGTATTGATTTTCATTTTAAATACTTCATCATGTTTATTCCATGCAGTCATACCTTATATTTATGACATGTTATTACCTGAGGCACTGGCACGAGTACTTGGCACTACACACATGTCTAGATGTTGCATTGCCAACTTATCATGCTTCAGACTTACTCTTGAGGTTTATATTATATATTGATCGTATTGACCTAGGATTATGTCATGCATTCGGTTTCTGCTTGTAGACGTTTTCTATTCACGAGTTGGCAACTCACCCCCGTTGTGCCACAGCTTCTTGCAGGTTTTGCCGTACAGGTTCCATAGCGGCATTTCTGGCACACTGCTTCTTTTGTGGGTGAATTGCTTTTGGTAGGTGGGTTCTTTGCATCAGAGCCACCCTTGTATATGTATTATTCATAGTATCTAGAATTCCATCAACCAAAACTTGTTTATTGTTTCAGACTTAGACATTGGTGATGTATTATTTCGACCTTATAGTCGCGTGTAGCAGTATTACGGTTTTCATGTTATTATGAGTTTTCTTTTGAGTTTTGATCCTCGCCATTCGGCGTTGTATATTTTATTGCTTGCGTGGTTGTGACCGTCGATTGACGAAGAGCTAGCTCCCGCTTGGGGATGCCTTTTATCATCGCACATATATATTATTTTTGTTGTACCCCGTTAGGGGCCAGTTTTTACAAAGGAAACTCTGCCGAAATTTTCATAAAAGACTATACATTTTTTAAAAATGCACATTCGGCTTAGTTATTTAAAAAGCTTGATTTCAAAACATGTTTTCTTCAATTTTTTTTTTAAACTAGTTTTCTTTATTTATTCCTTAAAATGGTTTTAGATTTCTGGGCTTTTGGCTTACTCGGGTTAGATGGGGCCCTATAGACTTCATATGATTCAAGTGCCAGTCACGTGCTCTTTCGGGTGGTGACAAAGTTGGTATCAGAGCGCTAGGTTGACCTTGGTTCGAGTCTAAGTTTGACTATGTGGAGCCTAGGGCATCTATATATACACGGAACTTAGGCTTGACCTTACGGAACTTAGACTTAGTCGAGGGGGTATTAGACCCGAACTTTCGTCGCGTAGGATGACCCTTGGTTGATGGAATAGGTGACTAAAGTAGAGTGACGTACCGTGGGTATGTTCCGCGGCATACTTACGACACGCCACTCCACTTAAGGAGCCTTAGGATGTACATTTCCTTGCACAGTATTATATTCATTCCTGATCTATCTTCATCAATACTGGTTATGATTTTGCTGCCACGATTGCACGGGAAGAAAGAGCTACGGCTAGAGTTGCGTCAGCATGAGCTCGTCGCAGACGAGGACTGACCAGGGCGTGATTCCAGAGAAGTACAATTGCATATATAGGCGTCGTCTTATTGTGTTTACGCGCCATGAGCGTTTGACAGATCGCTTTCATGAGATTTCTCGGATGTGCCGATTGGTACCAGAGGATCAGGCTACTGCTACAGGCCAGCCAGGATGTGATGACCATCGATATATCGCTTATTCAGGATGATAGAGGCGCTGTTCAGCGTACAGACGAATGAGCCAGTTGTTGCTGCAAATGACGAGATGTCACCCAGATGATTGGAGCTACTGCAGCATGAGTATATACTTAGAGATATGGTAGTGAGTCGCTAGTCACCGAGGATGAATGACTAGGATATGTGGTTCGTTCTCTTACCCCGATGCGAGGTCATCAGATAGATTGCTTCCAGCTAGAGACGACTTCACGCGGAGACGTTGAGAGTCGACAGAGACGATCGAATGTCGGAAACCTATTATTCCAAGTTTAAAGTATTCGGAAAGACATGCAGGCGATTCTATGGACCCTCTAGAAGAATGAAACCCTAACTCGACTTAATGACCGTGTGAAAGCCTTTGAACCTTAAGGTTTGCGGCAGTTCCGCGGCGCCATTAGTGAGGCTTGGGTTTGCCCTTCTACGGCTGGACCACCGACGCTGTGGCATGTACTCGATACTATTAAACTGTACTCAAGATGTTGATCTCTTGGGGGATTATGAGGTTCTGACGAGTCAATCGAATGATTCGACATCATTCGGACATCATGTGATGGGACACATTGCTTGGGAGACTCCAGATACGAGTATAGCCGTTGGAGCGTAGTCCATGCAGCCACGATGAGACGGGTCCGAATCAGTCGACATTGAAGCAGAGTGAAGAAAATAGTTCGCTAGAGATTTCGAAGAGATGACGTTCCCCTCCGCTGACATCAGAGATGCGATACGCACGCAGAGGCGTTGTATATGGATATACCTTCCAGAAGGAATTGCGACGAGTATGCAACCGTTCCGAAATAAGAATTAGCGTTAGCAATGGATGATGACTTCCGGGCAATTCGGCAGGAATGAGGATTGAGAGAGAGACCTCGACAGGACCTTTCTGGAATACGATACGAGAAGACCTGGACCCAGGAGTGGTCATTTTGCGTACACCCAGCAGGCCAGAGTTCAGCATCGTCGACGAGATAGTTGACCAGGTTCTGATAAAGGACCTTACCAGATGGGTTGCGAGTTGATCGAGGACGGACGAGCATTGAGTATTCCTCCGATGGTTAGGACACGTTCCCAAGGACCTGTTCGGCCACATATCTTCTACCGAATGATGAAGCTACAGAGTACGCGATTTCGAGTCCGTGCGAGAGACTTCGGATTGACCGTAGCCGAGAACGTTGCAGTGCGCAGATAAAGACGTGACATCGATGTGGACGATGGTACAGACAAGCGGAACAAGAGGTTCGTGTGAGACGCTGACGAGCTGTCTTTACTTCCTGTCGAGACTAGAGACCTGATATGCTTACAGAGGCGTTGGGATGCGACCAGTTTCCGAGAAATGCTTTGCTGAGGACACAGATGTCCATTGAGCGAGAAGAGATTATGCAAGAGTACCAACCTCTGTACAGGCCGGCATAGGCAAGATCGGAAGAGACCTTGAGCAGGATTCCTTCCAGGACACTGCTGCAATGATGTTCGCACCCAGGATCAGATGTGTGATGTGCATTCAGAGAGTCAGAGGCCGATGCCCGTGACATGCTGCTTTACGAGTGGTCGTGAGGATTGACCGAGAGATGACCAGTGAAGTGCCAGAACGGAATCGTCCCCGTTAGCACACCTGACAGAGCCGATGAGCCGATTGATTGTGAGATTGGTAATCCACAGAGAGGATAAGTACCCAGAGACAGAGGATGCCAGACCGTGAGCAAGAGGCAAGTATTTATCTTGCGCTGCTAGCATTGGATACACCGACACCTTCTCGACTTTGAAGGAGGGACTACCGACGACGGTAATTATGATTTATGATTTTGTGATTCGATTATCACGAATCCGTCACTTTGGATTTCGGTATTTTGGGCGTTCTGTTTTCATGATTTAGTATTGATGGCTGAGTTTCATGATAATTGTTTTTATGCACCATGGTTGCACCTACTGGGTATTTATATTTTTCGCATAGTTATTACGTTGAGGTATGGGTTGTGATTTTATGCCTATTTTATGCCAGTGATTTGATTTATTCTTCCAGCATAGTTTTCGTGCACCTTTATTGTTTTGATTTGATTTGTGCACGCTGATGCACATGGTTGTGAGTTTATACACCGCAGTATACTTGATTTTGAGTGAGCCGTATTGTATACCGTCGATTTTGGATTTTCGCGCAGGTTTTGAGATACGATTTTGGTTCACACCAGATGCACTAAATCGGGATTCTTCGTGCATGTCAAATGCACCAGATTTGGCTGTCAGGCACACACGTTGCCTATGACAGATACTTCGTGCACACCCGTTGCACCTAGATGTTGTTTTGTGCACCTGTATGTCACATATATGGATTTTGATTTCCCTGCGCACCAGACGCACAGGGTGATGTTCTGTGAATTTTGGGATTTATTTCTTATAGAGCAGTACATTTTTATGATATTCGCTGTGTATTGATGTTTTCGGAGCCCCGACAACTTGGATTTCTACTGAAATGTTTTAGTAATTGGGGGTTTAAATTTAAATTCGGGGACCGAATTTCATTAAGGGGGGAAGATTGTAACGTTTCAAAAAAATAAAATATTATTTTTGGGAATTTTTATAATTTAATATTATTTTATTGAATATTTTAATATTTCGGCATTATTAAATACAAATAAATGAGAAAAATTTTGGAAAAATTATGGAAAATTCTAAAATAGGGTATTTTATGGAATTATGCCATTTTTAAGTTTTTATGATTAGTTATATGCTAATTTAGTGCTAATCGCGATTAAAAATCGCTAATCGGGTTTTTAGCATTTTTGTGCAAAACATGGACATAACATTTTTCTTACAGTTGTGCATTTTTCCACCATGTTTCTTTTGGGGTTAATATTCTAGTGAGAAGGGTTTAGAGAGGAAAGAAAAATAAAAGATAAGATAAAGGTATCATGATTAGGAGAGAGGTAGGTATGGGGTTTACTTTTTGACTTCTAGAACCATTCCCCATCATTTTCCCCTTCCCATTCTCTCTCCTGTCCCTCCCCTTGCTGCTGCTGCTGCCATCCCTCTCTCTCCCTCTTCAAAAAAAAACCCTAGATTCACCATTAAAACAAACCCCAAACCCCAATCCCACTTCACAAAACTTGTTCCCGAGCTCGCTAGCTACACATCGGACCAAGCAAGATAGGATTTTGAGGACTTTGAGCAACTCAAGAATTTTCTTGAGTTGCCAAATGAGGTAATTTCTGCACCCTAGAGTAGTAGTTAAAATTCTTATTTCATCCATGCTAGTTTCATATCGATATTATGTCGTTTTGTGAACTTTGGAGAATTCAAGTTAGTGTTTAGGGTAAATCTGAAATCAAAGGTGAAATTGAGGCTTGTGGTGATCTTAGAACCCCTGGTGTGATGTTGTTTTAGACCCAAACCTGGAACTAGAACCAGAATACGGATTTATAGAATCGATATCGGGAAAAACTGGAAATATGTCACTGTTTTTATGGATCTGCTTTAACCCGAGACACCTGAAAATAAAATTGACTTGACAAAGAGATATGCAGGCACCCTGGAACCAACACCCAAAACCCTAGCCCCCAACTCTAATTCCCGGCCACAGATTTAACCCTTCTGGCCGCAATTTGCGCCCAGAGAAGGAGGGTTTTGCCTCGTTTTTGGTGCAGGGCCCTATCTCCAGTAAACTTGACCCCTGCCATGTATAGATTTGTCTAATTTGACCTAGGGTGAAATCTGGAGCCTATTTTCTTAGTTGATGTTTTGGATTCGTGTTTCCGTATTTCGTATTTCTAATTCTGAATTTGCTTATGGTGTTTTACCTCGACTACTTGGCGTTTATACGACGATATCGAAGGTTGTTGATGGTTTTTGAGGCGTACCCATAGGTTCTAACCTATAGGCCCCATAGCGTATCGTTTTGGATTTCGTGTATCGTTTTAGCTCTGATTTGATTTTGATATGCATTTGCGATACGTTAACGTGTAGGTACCCCATGAAGACTTCGGGATGACAAGCAACCGCGTGACGACGTCGACAAATAAAGATACAAGGTGAGTAGATTATATCTACGGGGGAAGTCGGGTGGATGGCGTATAGCACCCCCGCAGTCCGTAGTTTGTATACTATATATATGTATATATTATATATAAGATAGTTTTTAGTGTGTTGTGGTCTTTGTGTTAGGTGTACTATGTATAGATTAGGGTTAGAAGTAAACTAGTATAGTTCCTAGTTGCGAACCCTAGAATAGGTTTACCCCCACACGCACACACGTACTTATTGCTATATCTACACTGTGTTGATGATGATATTGGACGACATTGGAGATGAGTCGATGTTATTAGGCATTGTGTCGCGAGATCGGTGATTTGATATGATTCGTATTTGGGATACGACATGTGATCTCTAGCGGACCTTTGGACGTGTGCTTACACACGCAGCATATAGATGGTATCAGTTGTACTAGACTTAGATCAGTACCTCAGATTATGTGATGTGATGATAATGATACCTGATATTTGATGAGAGGAATGTGATATTGACCCGTACCCAGCTATTGGGATGCCGTACGACGATTTACCGTACGAGCTATATATTGATGATTGATCCGCACTCATGACTTGAGGATGTCATATAATATACTGTATCGTGCGCGATACTACTAAGGCGGGATCACCGACTACTATACGTACATATCGACTCAGATTTAGGTGGTTTCCATACCCTTCCCGATTGACTTATACTTAGATCTGTAGTTTGCATAGTAGATGTTAGACTAGACTCGAGTCATACCTATTTCAAAACTACGAATCAGGAATATCTTAAGACGAGTAAAGGGATTCTACGGGTATTTTCAAAGACGTATCTTTCTTAAAAACATCGTAGCCCTTATATTACTAAAAATCCTGATTCGTCTTATTTCAAATGGCATAACTGCATGACATATACATATGGATGTAGATTCCTTACTATTGCGTTGATTTATTCGATTCCGCATTTTCAGTACTATTCGCATTGCATTTCATGGGTTATTGCTATATTACCATCATGCTGCTAGGACACCAGCACCATTATCGATGATGCGTATGTTCCACGTACACTTGCTTGCCAGCTCACACACTTCATCATCGATAATTGCCATGTCACTACACTATAGTACTGTTGCATTCAGGATACGATCCTTGCATGGCATACTTGTACACATACTCTTTGTACACTTATATTTGTGCACATACTTACTGTATACTCCTACTTGTACACATACATGTTTCTACATATATAGATGATATTTCTAGATTTGGGAACCGCAAGATACTCTTTAAAACTGATTCATTTTAAAAGTGTTAGTTATATGTATGCCCTAGAGGCCATTACTATACAAAGGATGTATATTGTAGTGGATGCTTCGACATATATAGAGAGGACTTTCTTGCTCGACATGATAGTATGCTATCTGGTTACTCTTTACCTTAACGTGTATACTGATTGTCTCTCTGTTACATGTTGGTAAAGCCCTTAGGATGTGTACTTGACTACCTAGACTATGATGCGGATCATACTAGTGGGGACATGGTAGTCCATAAGTACATCTTTCAAGGTCCCTAGTCGTGGGTGTATCGAGACGGGGCATCGATATACCAGAGTAGACTAGCGTATACCTTCTCGACCTATACAGATGGGCGATGGATGATCCCATATCCATTGGTGTTTGACATCAGAGATGATATACCGGTGCTCAGAGGAGACTGGGTACACTGGACGGACTCGCCGAGAACTCCCAGATGGTATTATACCTTACGTCAGATGGCAGTTCTCTGGTGACACTGGTACAGAGAGTCTGTTGACCCGAGATCGTCATAGAGTCTTGTGTGATTCCCACTGTACTTTGATTTCCACCTTACCACGTCCAAGAGGGCGTGCAAAACGGTGGCTTTTGGGTACAGTCCCGAATCACATGGAGGCAATGAGCGATAGGAGGGGATTCGTCTCTCCCGGTATAGGGAGTTGATGTTGCACTGTGTTCGATTGGCTATAACCGGAAATCCCTGGCCAGGGTTGTTGAGATTTACTAGTAAGTGTTACCAGTAGTTTCTCGAACTGTTATAGGCCTCATATCGACACGACTTATCAAGCTATTGGGGTCTGACGTTTACCACCCCTAGGCAAGATATGCGACATATCAGACGACGAGACCGGACTGAACGGTAAGTGTTACTGGTTGGATTCACAGGAGTGTGAGCGGGCTTGCTCCTTGATCTTCTGATCGCTCAATACCCGGGTGGCCGTTACGTTTAGCAGACCGCTTGCGGCTTGTGGGTGTTTGATATGATCATCACCTGCTGCCGGCGTATTGACGAGTCTTTAGAGTCCTACACAGAGGTTTCCTGGCTCAAGCGAAACGAAATAGGAGCGCATATGAGATATGTGTGGGACCGAGAATAATGCGTGTATGTGATACCGTATTCCATTCTCGTGATGAATGTATCGATTGGTTGTATGCGATATAACCTAGTGATCGATTCAAGGATTGATTCGATAAGCCGATACATTGAATATTAGTCGGTTGTATGCGATATGACCGGATCGTTAAATCAAGTGTTGATTTAATGATTTAATGTATAATTATATATTTGATATATTACTTTGCATTAACTAGTATTTGTTCACTTTAAATGGATTTTCTCACTTGAAGTACACAAGTTGTATATGTGATATACTTTTGTGCACTAGTTTGTATCATGTTTGATGATACATGTTAACTTGGGTTTGTGTAAGACTTAAACCTTGGTTAAGTAAATGGTTAGGGTTTTATCATCTTCTATTGATTATTTAATTTATTTATTTATTCTTTATTTTAGGAAAAGAAAATGATATGGTTGCTTCTTTTGTTCTTTTCTTAGATGTTTCAAGAAGCTTTGACCATTCTTGTTCTTTTCCTAAACCTAACCATTTAGCTAACCTTAGTTAATTCTCTACACTTGACCGTGGTTGTGAATATGATAAGTATCATATTATTTCCCATTTTTAAAATAACTTATCATATTCTTTTTCTTCTTCTTCTTTTTCTTCAAGATGAAGAAGCTTGCAACCATCAATGGTGACTTGAGAAAAAGAGTGAGAAATCCAATTCTAAAGTGAACCCACTTCCTATTTCTTCGTCCTCTACCACTTGCCAAGTAGTATAGGGTGTTTTCTTCACAAGTTTCATGGATTGGTGAAGTTGGAGCTTGATCTTGTGTTGCATCGACGTAGATCATCTTCGGCATCGAAGTCGACGACCTAGCCCGCCCTTTTCTCCGATGAAGCCGACGCTAGAGCCCGGGATCCGATGATCGCAGCGAGAAGACTTCATCGTGGAGCTATGGAGGTGGAGGACCGGATCTACAAAGGTTGTATTTCCGTTTACCCTATAGTAAAGTAGTTTACTAGTTCTTGTTTCGCCTAAAATTCTAGTTAACGATCCACATTAGGATTTCTCGGCACTTGTAAAATTTGAAATTGGCATGGTTGATGCCTTGTGTGACCTCATTAGAGTGCCTAGGAACCCTACAGTGGTATTAGAGCCTAGCTAGAGCCTTAGGCGAAGCGTTGATGGAGTTAGAAGTCCGATCGAACCGAAACCCTAACTCTCAAAATGCTCTCTGTACAATTTTTGAAATCGGGGATTTTTCCAAATTAAAAATATGCAGAAAAATCAGCAGGAGTTTTTAAGAATTACTGTGAAATTCGAGCGGCCAATTCGTCTAAACTACGGCGGAACCGCGGCACGAGCATGCCTCGTACGGCGGTTCCGCGGCCAAGTTGTCACATTACCTCTTGAATTTTGCACAGTAATTCCTATTTGGTGTTTCTGAATTTTCTGGGAATTTTTAATTTTCACTAAAGAGTTGAGTTTTCTGGGATGTATTGGGGACTCGGTGTTTCGATCGGATTGTCTAATTTTATCAGTGTGTTTTTCCGGGTATTTTTAGAATATGTTAAAAAGTTCGACCGGATATAAATACCCACTTTTTCCCCTGCCGGGAATTTTCCAATTGTTGGACTTTTCCGTAGTTTAGCGACGTTCTAAGTAGTGCAAGTAACGCGATGGTCCCTCTAGAAAACAACAAACCTTAACTCGATTATGTGACCGTCTTGAACCGCCCTTTGAACCTTAGGGTTTGGGGCAGTACGGCGTGCCACATGTGAGGCGTTGGTTTGACCCTTCTACGGCTGGACCGTTGGTACTGAGGCATGAAGTGAATGTTTTTAAACTTGTTTCATGTGTTGAGCAGTTTCGGGAAAACTTGGGTGTTCGATTGTTCGATCGGAAAGTTCGACATTTTCTATTTATCCGGAATTTGATACAATATTTGGAATCCACAAGTAGTTATGTGATAACTGAATGAATGTTATAAACATAGCAGTTTAGTCTCACTTGATCGGTTGCCGTGGAATTTTGATGTGATCAAAAGTCCGTCGCAATCACGTAGCGTACGCGGATACTCGCCGGGCAAACTTAATAGACAGCTACACCCCATAGCCCCGACCAAGTGACTGTAGGAGAACCCCGTCGCCGAAAGCATCTGTTCGGGTGCTCGCGGTAGCGGTGTTCCACCTTGGTGCACTTCGTCGACGGCATCGGGGATGCGGCCGCCTACTAAAGTTTGCGACGAGCATTCAATCAGTTTTTCGGGAATCTTATTGAATTGCCCGACTTGATATTGAAAAGTGTTTTCGATAATGAGACTAAAATGCGGGGTTTATAGTTGTTAGGCATGCGATGTCTAAGTAATTCATTTGATTAGGCATGCGATGTCTATGGAAGATGCGGATTCCAACTGTTGTTGTTTTACACTTTCTTTTCTATGACCGTAAGTGTAAAATGCGATATCGCCGGTTTCGTTGCTATATGCCAACGACAATTGGGATACGCATGTTTACTTACGTTGATGACATGTGATGTTATGTGTTGCTGGATATGTTGTATTGGATCGTCGTGTTTGAATAGCTGGGGGTTTTTATGTGAGATGAGTGTTTTTCCTTTTCATTCATGTAAAAACTTGTATGTAATATTCTTTTATTGGGGCACTTCCAGGTTGCGGAAGATGTCACCGTTTGTATATTATTTACTTTTCCGCACTAGGATAGACCCAAGGAGGAGGGCATAAGTAACCGGGTTCTGGAGTCCAGTGGGAGACCAACTCGAGGAGTCGAGTCCGGGTCTCCTAACTCTAGAATTGGTAGGGTTGCTTGCCGCTCTCGTAGGGGTCTAGGGGTGTGGGTTTGGCTATTCATCATGACCATGGAATCCGTGTTTTATACTGGATCGTATTGAAAACACGGACGTCCTAGTATATCCAATATTTCATATGTTTCTTCTGCTGCGATATCTGTGATGTGATCTTTTGATATGTTCTGTGATAAATACTGTATATAGTATATATGATATATTATATAGGCGTTACTTATGTTTTACACCCGCGCTAGCCCTGCCCCGCTCTGCCGTTAGTCACCTAACCTAACGGTGCACGAGGGGACATCGAGGCGAATGCGGATGGCATAAGTGTACGTCGTATTTATCTGTGATGTTTAGGTATTTAAATGATGGGACTTCATTAATATGATTAATGAAAGTAAAAGAAACCTAAGATGTTGTGGAATCGAATTTCAAAATAAAACAGGTAGCTACAGTTCTTGCTTTGCACAACGGTATATATGATATATCCTGCACCTTATTCGATAAGGAAAGGACCGAGATCCCTTCACCGGGAGTGACTCCTTTAGCAATAACTGGCAGATGCTACACACTCGGTTTGTCTTTTGATTGCTTTTAAGAGTTCTGCTTTGCACAGTGATATATATGATATATCCCGCACCTCATTCGACGAGGAAAGGACCGACGATCCCTTCACCGGGAGTGACTCCTTTAGCAAAACTAGAAAAGCCTAAAAACACTCCATTTCAAAATTCATTCGATCCTACAACGATATCAAGTTCATTACGCAATAGGTTTTCAGAAAAACCTGTCGTAGCCCTCCGTCATTTCAGATAAGTACTTGTTAGTATTCGTGCTACGTTTGTTGACTATGTTAAGGCGTAGTGTGCGGTAGCTAATTAGTGCTTATCTGTATAAGCATATGATGCGATTGGATTAGGGTAGTCATGCAACTTTGTTGACTATGTTAAGGGTCGTGCGGGTGGGTTTAATTCAATCGGGAAATGACGGGTTGAACTTGAATAGCACTTATGATTTATTGACTATGTTAAGGTCATATAGCTGCTAGGGGCAAAATTATCGGGAATTTCAAGTGTTGAAATTTGCAATGAGATTGCATACCTTCTATGAGATAGTTGGATCCTGATACCCGCTGCGAGTAAGAGTTACACCTGGGAGAGTTTTACACATTACAATTAGCCGATCATGTAGGTGTCTAGAAAGGTGTTAACGAGGTTACGCCTCTGGGAAAGCGAGGTTTACATTAATTAGGTTCGTGCGAAAGCACGGGGGACCTCCCTCAAAATACCGACACTGGCCTGGCTGAAAGATTGGCGAACTTGTAGTGTGTAATTAATCCCGGCTAGTCTTTCCTTTTAGGGTTTGAAGGATGATTTGATAAAAACAGTGGGAGCCATCCTGATTAGATAAAATAATAACCAATCTATTCTTGAAAGAGCGTACGCTGAGTGTTTTCTTCTCTCTCTCTCCAGGCAGCGACCATATCACGCCTTAATCAAGATAATAAAACAGATATATTGACCGAACCCGCTTGTTATACTGAGCTGGAGAACGTTGGTCCCGCTCCAACTTATAATTGTTATAAGACAGAGCAGGAATTGGGGAATTCCAGATTTCCCGTGCCGCCCAAACGAGGAAAGTGCATATGATGCATCATCTTCGGGTGTGTTCGTTACAAAGAACTGTTTCTCAGTATACTCTACGTCCTGGGTATTTGATACCAGATCAGGATCCCAGATATGTAATCAGTTACATAGGGCTACAGAAAGGTAGAGAACTAAGAACGGGTGATACGTTTCATGAGACAGAAAACGGTGCAAGTGTTGCAGCCAAGTCTGTTGGTCACTGTCACCCTGTATTCCAAATACATTGATTCTGAACGAATGTTATTAGATACCGAACCTGATATACAAAATCATATCAGTCTCTTTATTAGTAAAGTAATGATAAAATTTTGTATTGTTGGATAATGTTTTGAACATTTCCTATATCAAAAGTTGATCGGTTCAGGCACGTTATCTAAAAGCATTGATGTTCTAAATCAAACTACAGTACTTAGTATATAGAACACGCATAAGAGGAAGAGTTCAGAAATGAACGAATCCTTCTTGAGGCATTGTAGACTAGGTCATATCAATGCGACCCGACTGGCTGAAGTTGCATTTAGATGCATATTTAAATTAGTTTGAATTTACATCTCATGAAAACTTGCCGGTCATGTCACAAAGATAAGATGACCACAGCTCTGTTTATTGGAAGCAGAGAAAGAGTTAGTTGAACTCTTGGGATGATACATGTTGATGTATGTATGGTCCCCTGTCTACACATGCCAAGACCGGTTCTTTGAACTTCATTACATTCTCTGATGATCTCTTTAGATTCAGACATATGTTCCTGTTGAAACACAAGTCCGAACCTTTTGAGATATTCACAGAATATAAGTTAGAAGTAGAGAACCAATACGGGTATAAGTATTATATCCTTTGATGTGATCAAGGAGGAGAATACTTGAGCACAGAACTCCTGGACTATTTTAAGAAGAATGCGATTCTCTCTCAGTATTACTCCTCTGAATACACCACAGCAAAATGGTATATCAGGGCGGAGCAATAACACCCTATATGATAAGGTGTGCTCTATGATGAGTACTACTGAGTTACCTATTTCCTTTAGGGAGTTATGCACTTGGGAAGTTGCATACCTATTGAATAGGGTTCAAATCAAATCAGTTGCCTACCACTTCATATGTAATATGGAAAGGGAAGAGCCCATATCTTAAGTTAGTTAAGATCTGTGGTTGTCCGGCCTATGTCTAAAAGCAAAATCGGGACAAGCTCGAGGCAAGGTCAGTTATGTAGAACTGGAAATATTCCAGCTATACAAACTGCAGCTGATGATTTGATAGAACCAAAGGATTCAATAGTAACCAACGAACCTCAGCCTCTCCGCCGATCTAGCAGGGTTCCTCACCCACTAGAGAGATACTTCGGTTTCTCTATGACAGTGGGAGCGAGGATTGCATCATGAGACGATGACCCTACTAGTTTCGAGCTGGCCATCAGGAGTGGGACTCTGTAAGAATGGCTGGATGCTTAGTGATCTGAGATGGAATCCTTATACACCAACAAAGTATGGACTTTAGTTGCTATATCTGAAGGGTTAAATTCCCATCAGGAGCAAGTATATCTTGAGAAGATTACTTGGTGTAGATGGAAAAGTTGAGACTTTCAAAGCTAGACTTGTTAAAGGTTTTCGTCATCAACCAGGCATGGATAATGGTGAAACCTTTTCAAGTAGCTATGCTTAAGTCCATCCAGATCCTACTTGCCACGGCTACATACCATGAATATGATATCTGGCGGTTGGGTGTCTTGACCGTTTTTCTAAAATGATGATTTGGAAGAAAGCGTCTATAAGTACACAGCCAGAGGGCTTCGTAGACAGTGGGAGCAGCGGAAACGTGTACAAGATGTTTTATGTGATGAAGCAGGCATCGCGGAGTTGGAATGTCTGTTTTGATGTAGTAGTCAAAGAGTTTGACTTCATCAAAATGGTAGATGAACCTTGTATATACAAAAAGGTAGTAGGGTGTATGGTGATGATCCTCGTAGAGTACGTGGATGACATACTCTTGATAAGAAAGCAGTTTCCTATGCTACGCTCGGTCAATCTCTGCTTATCACAATGATTCTCCATATAGGATCAAAGTGATACCTCCTAAATCCTGGGTTTTGGATCTATGAGATAGATCTAATTGGATATTAGGATACTCACTAGTTGTAGTGAGATGGTATCAATCGATCCTGGGGAGAATCACTGGAAGGGTTCCAGGGTGATAAAGACGACTGAATGTCAGTCACAGGCATTGTCTTTACCCTCAGTGCAGGGACGGTATGTTGGAAGAGTTCCAAGCTAAATACCGTGACATACTAGACGATAAAGGCTGGAAACATCGCTACTTAAGACGCTACCAAAGAGGAAGTCTGGGTGTATATTTGTTCATGAGATGAACTTCGTTCCTCCCATTGTGTGACAATGGAGTTGTGGCTTATGCCAAGGAACGTCCGTCCCATCAGTGATCCAGACGTATTCTAAGGCAGTATCACCTGATCATGGAGATGGTTGATCTCCAGGGTGATCGAGGTTAGGAGAGCAGACTCAGAGGACAACACGGCGGATCCACTCACGAAGGCCTATTCCCATAGAGAGACTTTTATGGGATGGTTGAGTATGAGATACTACAACCACTGCTACAGATGGCCCTAGTGCAAGTGGGAGATTGTTAGTTATATGTATGCCCTAGAGGCCATTACTATACATAGGATGTATATTGTAGTGGATGCTTGGACATATATAGGGAGGACTTTCTTCCTCGACATGATAGTATGCTATCTGGTTACTCTTTACCTTAACGTGTATACTGATTGTCTCTCTGTTACATGTTGGTAAAGCCTTTAGGATGTGTACTTGACTACCTAGACTATGATGCGGATCATACTAGTGGGGACATGGTAGTCCATAAGTACATCCTTCAAGGTCCCTAGTCGTGGGTGTATCGAGATGGGGCATCGATATACTAGAGTAGACTAGCGTATAACTTCTCGACCCATACAGATGGACGATGGATGATCCCATATCCATTGGTGTTTGACATCAGAGATGATATACGGGTGCTCAGTGGAGACTGGGTACACTGGACGGACTCGCCGAGAACTCCCAGATGGTATTATACCTTACGTCAGATGGCAGTTCTCTGGTGACACTGGTACAGAGTAGTCTGTTGACCCGAGATCGTCATAGAGTCTTGTGTGATTCCCACTGTGCTTTGATTTCCACCTTACCACGTCCAAGAGGGCGTGCAAAACGGTGGCTTTTGGGTACAGTCCCGAATCATATGGAGGCAATGAGCGATAGGAGGGGATTCGTCTCTCCCGGTATAGGGAGTTGATGTTGCACTGTGTTCGATTGGCTATAACCGGAAATCCCTGGCCAGGGTTGTTGAGATTTACTGGTAAGTGTTATCAGTAGTTTCTCGAACTGTTATAGACCTCATATCGACACGACTTATCGAGCTATTGGGGTCTGACGTTTACCACCCCTAGTCAAGATATGCGACATATCAGACGACGAGACCGGACTGTACGGTAAGTGTTACTGGTTGGATTCACAGGAGTGTGAGCGGGCTTGCTCCTCGATCTTCTGATCGCTCAATACCCGGGTGGCCGTTACGTTTAGCAGACCGCTTGCGGCTTGTGGGTGTTTGATATGATCATCACCTGCTGCCGGCGTATTGACGAGTCTTTAGAGTCCTATACAGAGGTTTCCTGGCTCAAGCGAAACGAAATAGGAGCGCATATGAGATATGTGCGGGACCGAGAATAATGCGTGTATGTGATACCGTATTCCATTCTCGCGATGATTGTATCGATTGGTTGTATGCGATATAACCTAGTTATCGATTCAAGGATTGATTCGATAAGCCGATACATTGGATATTAGTCGGTTGTATGCGATATGACCGAATCGTTAAATCAAGTGTTAATTTAAAGATTTAATGTATAATTATATATTTGATATATTACTTTGCATTAACTAGTATTTGTTCACTTTAAATGGATTTTGTCACTTGAAGTACACAAGTTGTATATGTGATATACTTTTGTGTACTAGTTTGTATCATGTTTGATGATACATGCTAACTTGGGTTTGTGTAAGACTTAAACCTTGGTTAAGTAAATAGTTAGGGTTTTATCATCTTCTCTTGATTATTTAGTTTATTTATTTATTCTTTATTTTAGGAAAAGAAAATGATATGGTTGCTTCTTTTGTTCTTTTCTTAGATGTTTCAAGAAGCTTTGACCATTCTTGTTCTTTTCCTAAACCTAACCATTTAGCTAACCTTAGTTAATTCTCTACACTTGACCATGGTTGTGAATATGATAAGTATCATATTATTTCCCATTTTTAAAATAACTTATCATATTCTTTTTCTTCTTCTTATTCTTGTTCAAGATGAAGAAGCTTGCAACCATCAATGGTGACTTGAGAAAAAGAGTGAGAAATCCAATTCTAAAGTGAACCCACTTCCTATTTCTTCATCCTCTACCACTTGCCAAGTAGTATAGGGTGTTTTCTTCACAAGTTTCATGGCTTGGTGAAGTTGGAGCTTGATCTTGTGTTGCCTCGACGTAGATCATCTTCGGCATCGAAGTCGATGACCTAGCCCGCCCTTTTCTCCGATGAAGCCGACGCTAGAGCCCGGGATCCGATGATCGCAGCGAGGAGACTTCATCATGGAGCTATGGAGGTGGAGGACCGGATCTACAAAGGTTGTATTTCCGTTTACCCTATAGTAAAGTAGTTTACTAGTTCTTGGTTCGCCTAAAATTCTAGTTAACGATCCGCATTAGGGTTTCTCGGCACGTGTAAAATTTGAAATTGGCATGGTTGATGCCTTGTGTGACCTCATTAGAGTGCCTAGGAACCCTACAAAAAGAGCGGCTTTCCCCAATATGTGCATATCACTATTCCTTGTTGCATGATATATTGATATGCTTACATTCTTTTATATGTCGCATACATCCAGCTTTCTGATTGTACGCATTGAGATATGTTGTTTCCATGATATTTCTGGATTTGGGAACCGTGGCTATTTCAACTGAGAATATGTATTGTCTTTAAAACCCGGTTTCCTTTGATATGATATTTCAGTGCGTCCACCATGTGTTTTCTCGGTTTTGACAGTGGCATATGAAACCCGATTCGAGGAGCGGTAGGAACCGTCTGCGGGTACATGGTGGACCCGGTAAGGTACCCCGGGGCAAGAAGACTCGTATATGTTGGACGGTGAGCCTGGCAGGGGAGCACTACCTACCGGTGATAGTATTTGGACTCGGCGGTTATCATGGGGATACCGACCGGAGTATGTACGTATGAATACGTCAAAATTCGTGGGTCGAAGCTGGGCACTCGGGTTTTCGAGATAGCGTATGATACGTACCTATCAGGGCCAGTCTTGGTGACAGCGCCTAATAGACGAGGATCTACGTGCCGATGCTAGGCACAGGTTTCATGATGTTTTCGAGTGTCGATGCTAGGCACTCAGGTTCCATGATTTGATTATATCCTCATATTTCCATGCATATGCTTTATGATATTTACATGCATGATGCTTATTGTCATTGGGTGACAGGTGGACGGGATCCACATATATACAGATATTGATTACATACAGACTTCGACTACATTGATCACACTTCATTTGTATATATAACAGGGTATGAAGGCGCTGTTATATATACCCTTACACCAATATTAGTGGAATAAGACGCTAATATATGTGTATTGATTTTCATTTTAAATACTTCATCATGTTTATTCTATGCAGTCATATCTTATATTTATGACATGTTATTACCTGAGGCACTGGCACGAGTACTTGGCACTACACACATGTCTAGATGTTGCATTGCCACCTTATCATGCTTCAGACTTACTCTTGAGGTTTATATTATTTACTGATCGTATTGACCTAGGATTATGTCATGCATTCGTTTTCTGCTTGTAGACGTTTTCTAGTCACGAGTTGGCAACTCACCCCCGTTGTGCCACAGCTTCTTGCAGGTTTTGCCGTACAGGTTCCATAGCGGCATTTCTGGCACACTGCTTCTTTTGCGGGTGAATTGATTTTGGTAGGTGGGTTCTTTGCATCAGAGCCACCCTTGTATATGTATTATTCATAGTATCTAGAATTCCATCAACCAAAACTTGTTTATTTTTTCAGACTTAGACATTGGTGATGTATTGTTTCGACCTTAGAGTCGCGTGTAGCAGTATTACGGTTTTCATGTTATTATGAGTTTTCTTTTGAGTTTTGATCCTCGCCATTCAGCGTTGTATATTTTATTGCTTGCGTGGTTGTGACCGTCGATTGACGAAGTGCTAGCTCCCGCTTGGGGATGCCTTTTATCATCGCACATATATATTATTCTTGTTGTACCCCGTTAGGGGCCAGTTTTTACAAAGGAAACTCTGCCGAAATTTTCATAAAAGACTATACATTTTTTAAAAATGCACATTCGGCTTAGTTATTTAAAAACCTTGATTTCAAAACATGTTTTCTTCATTTTTTTTAAACTAGTTTTCTTTATTTATTCCTTAAAATGGTTTTAGATTTCTGGGCTTTTGGCTTACTTGGGTTAGATGGGGTCCTATAGACTTCATATGATTCAAGTGCCAGTCACGTGCTCTTTCGGGTTGTGACATTGATCCATTTCAGGATAAGCCCGTTTTTATGATATACACGCCTGTAATGCCTTAGAAATTGTTATTGTGGATTTGCTTGCCTATGATGCCTTTAAAAGTTATTTTATTCTCATTACACGTTTTTCAAAAACAAGATTGTGTTAAAATGAGTTTTTCTAAAGCAATCATAAAAACAATTAAAAGAAGTTTTAAGAAAAAAACGATAAGATGATTAATAATGAGAATGTTAAGTATAACAAGCCATATAAAATTAAAATGAATATGGGAGTTAGTAATAACTCAAAAACATAGTTTTTTCTAAAAATGTTTTTCAATTTAAATCATGTCGAAAACGTTAAGGATATTTTTCAAATACTATACGTTACCCTCCACCATTTCAATCAAATAAAGTATCCAATATTCATGCTATGGTTGTTGGCAAGTTTTCAAGCTATAGTGTGTGGTATTTGAATGATATTTGGTTGCTAATACATGTGATGTAGAGTAAGTAAATCAATAATGAGGCTTTATTATAAATTATGGTTAACTTGTTATCAAGTTTATAATTAAATTTAGGGGTAAAACTGATAATCGAAAGTCACAAATATGATCGAGAAAAGTGTTTTGTCCACCTTCTATGCTGTATTGTGATTTGTTGGCTAGTTGTCAAGGTCACTGTACCATGATAGTTAGATTTCGATTCCCACTTTAAACTTTTAGAAAGTTTACGATTTTCAAATGTAGCGGTTTTCATAAAAATGCGCTAAAAATAGTGGGATCCATCTAATAGATAATCTAATTTATTTTCCAATCTATTTTGAAGTTAAGAACGTCCGCTAAAATATTTTTCTTATACTACTCTCAGATTTACTGTTGTTAATCATGATCGGTTTAAAACTCATAACTGAAAAGACAAAATAACGGAACATGACTATAAAGACTTGTTATGAAAGATCAAAAATCACCCTCACTTATGAAAAAGTGATTTACGCTCTTTTTCGCACCACCTCCCCCTCTAGGTGATAATCCCAGAGATGTGGATCGAGATAACCATGCTAAGTGGAAGCTTGATTGTGACTGGGGCCATTGCCTCACTCTGGCCTCTATGAATGATGATTTACATAAGTAACATGAGAAAATAGATGTTTAGACTATATTCACTTTTTTCCAAGTACTGCATGGAGAACAATCTCGAATAGTTAGATTCGAGGTATCGAATGAATATTTTTGATTTGAAGATGAAGCCTGATATTTAGGGTTACTTAGCACAATAACAAAGTTTTGGGAGGCAACTTCCATGCCAAATTCAATTTTTTGCCATGCTACATAACCCTAATCCTAGAATCTTAACTAGAGATTTAGACATTACAAAGTGTAAAAAACTTTACAACTAAGTGAACAAGGAATACAACCTTTGTGGACCGGCCCTTCACTTCAATAGCTCCGTGTAGTAGTCACCTCGCTCCAAGTAGTGATCTTCCGGACTCTAGAGTAGCTCCACAAGAAGAAAGGAACAAGCTTGCACGAAGTCTTCGAGGCCGAAGATGATCTACGTCGAGGAGACACTAACCCACGCTACCTCTACACTAATGAGGGATTAGTGAAGCTAACACCCTAAACTAAATGGCTAATCTAATAGAGGATGATGAAGTAGGATTTTCGCTCACTTTAGAATTAATTTTCTCACTCTTTTTCTTCTCCTCTCAAAAACCTAGAGAGCTAAGCTCTTGATGAAGAAGAAGAAGCAAATAATGGATGAGAGAGTGTGAATGGAAACCATGGGTGAGTTTGTATCATATACTAACTCATGTAGAGAATAAACTATGGCTAAGGATAATAGTTAGGTTAATAAATATCTCATGCAAAATAAAGTTAGTGGACAAGTCAATGGTTAGCAACAAGCTTCTCCAAGCTTCTAGCCATGACAATTTTCCAACCAATTTGATTTACTTTGATAAATAAAAACCCTAGGATTATCATAAGCATGGTGTGAGTCTCATACCCCCATGAAGCATGTGGCATCAAGCATGACGCAAAAAAATGTACATGAATATATATCACATATATACTATATGCACACAAGTGAGAAAAAGAAATGTTTAAGTGAGCTAATAT
This sequence comes from Agapanthus africanus, assembly GCA_030015575.1. Classification (NCBI taxonomy): domain Eukaryota; kingdom Viridiplantae; phylum Streptophyta; class Magnoliopsida; order Asparagales; family Amaryllidaceae; genus Agapanthus; species Agapanthus africanus. Next base: position 699,787,592 of record CM057339.1, on the reverse strand, counting down.
TAGTTAATGTAAACTAGTATATCAAATATACAATTATACATTAAATTATCAAATCAGCACTTGATTTAGTAATCCGGCTATGTTATATATAACCGACTAATATCTTATGTATCTACTTATCGAATCAATACTTGATTCGATAACCCGGCTATATCACATATAACTGACCGATACAATCATCGCGAGAATAGAATACGGTATCACATACTCGTATTATTCTCGGTCCTGCACATATCACATATGTGCTCCTAGTTCGTTTTTCCTGATCCAGTAAACCTCTGTGTAGGACTCTAAAGACTCATCAATACGCCGGCAGTTGGTGATGATCATATCAGTCACCCACAAGCCGTCAGCGGTACTAGCTGGACGTAACGGCTACCCGTGTATTGAGCGAGCAGAAGATCAACAAGCAAGCCTGCTCATACTCCTGTAAATCCTGTCAGTAACACTACCGTACAGTCCGGTCTCTTCGTCTGATATGTCGCATATCTAGTCTAGGGGTGGAAAACGTCAGACCTCAGTAACCGATAAGTCGTGCCGATGTGAGGCTCATAACGGGTCGAGAAACTACCGATAACACTTACCAGTAGATCTCCGAATCAGCCCTGACCAGGGACTTCCTGTTATAGCCAATCGAGCACAGCGCAACATCAACCCCTAATACCGGGAGAGAAGAAACCCCTCCTATAGCTCATTGCCTCCATGTGATTCGGGACTGTACGAAAAAGCCACCGTTTTGCACGTTCACTTGAACGTGGTAAGGTGGAAATCAAAGCACAGTGGGAATCACACAAGTCTCTATGACGATCTCGGGTCTACAGACTAACCTGTACCAGTGTCACCAGAGAACCGCTATCTGATGATAGGTATAATATAAACTAGGAGTTCTCGGCGAGTCCGTTCAGTGTACCCAATCTCCACTGAGCACCCATATACCATCTTTGATGTCAAACACCAATGGATGTAGCATCATCCATCGCCCATCATATGGGTCAAGAGGCGTATACACTAGTTTACTCTGGAATATCGATGCCTTGTCTCGATACACCCTCGACTAGGAACAATTAAAGGATGTACTTGTTGACTACCCTGGCCCCACTAGTATGATCTCCATCACAGTCCTAGTAGTCAAGTACACATTCTAAGGGCTTTATCAACATGTGAGAGTAAGACAGTATCACAATACAAGTCTACATGTTAAGACAAAGAGCAACCAGATAGCATACTATCATGTCGAGCAAGAAAGTCCTCTCTATATATGTCCAAGCATCCACTATAATATACATCATATGTACAATAATGGCCGCTAGGGCATACACATAACTAACAATCTCCCACTTGCACTAAGGCCAGTTGTTGTAGTATCTCATACCCAACATCCCGAAGAGTCTCTCAAATTGTATCTGGGGTATGGCCTTCGTGAGTGGATCCGCCGTGTTGTTCTTCGTGTCAACTCTCCTGACCTCGATCTCCCGGTGATCAACTATCTCTCGGATCAGGTGATACCGCCTCAGAATATGCCTGGATCGCTGATAGGACCTGGGTTCCTTGGCCAAAGCCACTGCTCCATTGTTATCACAATACAAAGGTATTAGATGCTCAATGGACGGAACCACTCCAAGTTCGTTTATGAACTTCTTCATCCAGACAGCCTCTTTGGCAGTATCGTTGGTAGCGATGTATTCAGCCTCCATCGTCGAGTCTACCACGATTTCCTGTTTGGAACTCTTCCAACAATCCGCCCCTCTATTGAGGGTAAAGACAAATCCGGAGACCGACTTAGAGTCGTCCTTATCACTCTGAAAGCTTGAATCGGTAAAGGACTCCACTTGGAGTTCTCCGTTACCATACACCAAGAACATATCCTTAGTTCTTCTCAAGTACTTGAGAATGTTCTTCACAGCTGTCCAGTGACTCTCTTCTGGACCTGCTTGATACCTACTCACTACACTTAGTGATTATGCTACATCGGGTCTGGTACATAGCATCGCGTACATGATAGAGCCTACTGCCGAAGCATAGGGTATTTCTTGCATGCAAGCTCTCTCCAAATCAGTCTTGGGAGATATCTTTTTGGAGAGAGTGAGTCCTGAGATCGTGGGTAAATTCACACGCTTGTATTCTTCCATACTAAACCTCTTTAGTATGGTGTCAATGTACCTGGATTGGGACAATCCCAGTTTCCTTTTAGATCTATCTCTATAGATCTTAATCCCCAAGATGTAGGAGGTATCACCTAGATCTTTCATTGAGAATCTTTGTGATAAGAAGAGCTTGACCGAGTGCAGCATAGGAACATCATTTCCTATTAAGAGTATGTCATCCACGTACAATACGAGGAAGACCACCTTACTCTCTGCCACCTTCTTGTATATACAAAGTTCATCTACGTTTTTGACGAAGTCAAACTCTTTGACTATGACATCAAAACATATGTTCCAACTCCGTGATGCCTGCTTCAACCCGTAGATGGATTTAAGCAGCTTGCACACCTTCCCGCTGCTCCCACTGTCTACGAAGCCCTATGGCTGAGTCATGTACATGCTCTCTTCTAAATCATCATTTAGAAAGGCGTTCTTAACATTCATTTTCCAAATTTCGTTGTCATGGTATGCAGCAATGGCAAGTACGATCCGGATGGACTTAAGCATAGCCACTGGAGAAAAGGTTTCATCATAATCCACACCTGGTCGTTGACGAAAACCTTTTGCAACAAGTCTAGCTTTGAAAGTCTCAACTTTTCCATCTACACCAAGTTTTTTCTTGAAGATCCACTTTCTCCCGATGGGTTTTACCCCTTCAGGAGCATCTTCCAAAGTCCATACTTTGTTGGTGTACATGGATTCCATCTCAGATCGCATGCATCCAGCCATTTCACAGAGTCCCCACTCGTGATGGCCTGCTCGAAGCTAGTTGGGTCATCATCTTCCAGGATGCAATCCTCGCTTCCACCATCAACGAAAAAACTGTAGCATCTCTCTGGTGGATGAAAAACCCTACTAGATCAGCGGAGAGGCTGAGGTTCGTTGGGAACTATCGAATCCTCTGGTTCTACTTAATCTTCTGTCGTAGTTTGTATCGCTGGAACTTCTTCCAGTTCTACCTCCTCGCCACAAATTTCTTTGACAAGAAATTCCTTTTCTAAAAAGGTGGCATGCTGAGCAACAAACACCTTTTGTTCCTCAGGGTGGTAGAAGATATGTCCTCACGAATGCTTGGGATATCCTACAAACTTGCATAGAAAAGACCTTGCCTCGAGTTTGTCCGGATTTTTCTTTTTAACATAAGCCGGGAAACCCCATATCTTAACAAAATTAATACACGGTCTCTTCCCCTCCCATATCTCATATGGAGTGGTAGACACTGATTTGGTTAGAACTATATTCAATAGGTTTGCTGTTGTCTCAAGAGCATAACACCAAAAAGAAATAGGCAACTCAGCGGTGCTCATTATAGAGCGCACTATATCCAATAGGGTGCGATTCCTCCGCTCTGATACACCGTTGTGTTGTGGTGTATACGGAGGAGTAAGCTGAGAGAGAATCCCATTCTTTTTTAAGAACTGTCGTTTGATTTAGAACGTATATGCCATTATTTAATAAGCCTGATCCAATCAACTTTTGATTCAGAAAAATGTTCATAACATTATCCTGTACTACAAAATTATATCCTTCTTTACTTAATAAAGAAACTGATATATGATTGCATATCAGGTTCGGTATGTAATAGCATTCGTTCAGAATCAATGTATTACCATTTGGTAATATAAGGTGATATTCGCCAACTGCTTTGGCTGCAACATTTGCACCATTCCCTACTCTTGAGGAATGATCACCCATTCCCATTTCTTTACCTTTCCTTGGTCCATGCAACATATTACATATGTGGGAGCCCGATCCGGTATTCAATACCTAGGACGTAGAGTGAACTGAGAAACAGTTCTCGGTAACTAACACACCCGAAGAAGATGCATCAACATGCTTATTCTTCATTTGGGCGGCGTGGGAATCCGGATATTCCCCTATTTCCTGCTCAATCTTATAACAATTATAAGAAAGAACAGAACCAACGTTCCCCTGCTTAGTATAACAAGCGGGTTCGGTCAATACATCCATATTATTATCTCGATTAAGGCCTGACATGGTCGCTACCTGGAAAGAGAGAGAAGAAAGCACTTTAGCGTATGATCTTACAAGATTAGATTGGTTATTATCTTATCTAATCAGGATGTCTCCCACTGTTTTTATCAAATCTTCCTTCAAATCCTAAAAGGTAAGACTAGCCGGGATTAATTACACCTTACAAGTTCGCCAATCTTTCAGCCAGGCCAGTGTCGGTACTTTGAGGGAGGTTCCCCGTGATTTCGCACGGACCTAATTAAAATAAACCTCGTTTTCCCAGGGGCATAACCCCGTTAACACCTTTCTAGGCACCTACTTGATCGGCTAATTGTGATTTGAAAAACTCTCCCAGGAGTAACTCTTACTCGTAGTGGGTATCGGGATCCAACTATCTCATAAAAGGTATGCAATCTCATTGCAAATTTCAATACTTGAAATTCCCGACAATATTCTGCCCCTAGCGTCTTATGATATGGACGGAGGTCAACAAACCATAGGCTGCTAGTCAAGTTCGACCCGTCATTTCCTGATTGAATTAAACCCACCCTTACGACCCTTAACGGAGGTCAACAAGGTCGTACGACTACCCTAAAATAATCGCATCATATGCAACAGATGAATACTAGTCATCTACCGCACAGTATGCCTTGACGGAGGTCAACAAACGCAGTACGAAAACTAAGTAGGACTTATCTGAAATGACGGAGGGCTACGACAAGTTTTTAAGAAAACCTTTTGCGTAATGAACTTTATATCGTTGCAGAATCGAGTGATTTCGAAAAGGAGTGTTTTTTTGAGGCTTTTTACTAGTTTTGCTAAAGAGGTCACTCCCGGTGAAGGGATCTCGGCTCTTTCTTTATCGACTAAGGTGCAGGATATTTCACAAATACCACTATGCAAAGCAAGAACTAAAAGAAGCAATCAAAAGACAAAATCAGGTGATCTGTAGCATTTGCTAGCTTTTGCTAAAGAGGTCACTCCCGGTGAAGGGATCTCGGCTCTTTCCTTATCGAATAAGGTGCAGGATATTTCACAAATACCACTATGCAAAGCAAGAACTAAAAGAAGCAATCAGAAGACAAAACTGGGTGAGTTGTAGCATCTGCTAGCTTTTGCTAAAGAGGTCACTTCCGGTGAAGGGATCTCGGCTATTTCCTTATCGAATAAGGTGCTGGATATTCTACAAGGAATATCGCTATGCAAAGCAAAAACTAGAGCTACTCTTTTTGAAAATTTGATTCTACAACATCTTTTAGGTTTTTTTTCCTTTCATTAATCTCATTAATGAAGTCCCATCATTTATTCTTCCTAAGCATCACAGAAGAAACGAAAATACAACGTACGCTTATGCCATTCGTATTTGCCTCAGTGTCCCGTTATGCACCGTTAGGTTACCTAACTAACGACATAGCGGGGCGGGACTAGCGCGGGTGCAAAACATAAGCAACATTTATTATATATCATATATATAATAATAAATCATTCATCTCACGCATATAAAGTGATCACATCACAGAATATCAGCAGCAGAAGACAACATATGAAATATTGGATATACTAGGAATTCCGTGTTTTAAATTAAGCCAGTATAAAACACAGATTCCACGATCGCGATGAATAGCCAAACCCACATCCCTAGACCCCTACGAGAGCGGTAAGCAACCCTACCAATTCTAGAGTTAGGAGACCCGGTCTCGACTCCTCGAGATGGTCTCCCACTGGACTCTAGAACCCGGTTACTTGTGCTCCCCACCTTGGGTCTATCCTAATGCGGAAAACTAAATAATATACAACAATGGTGACATCATCCTCATCCCGGAAGTGCCATAATAAAAGAATATTATATACAAAGAATTTTACATGAATGAAAATAAAAACTCTCATCTCACATAAAAACCCCGGCTATTCAAAACACGACGATCCAATATAACATATCACAGCAACACATAGCATCACATGTCATCAACGTAAGTAAATATTGTAGGTCGATGTACTACACCCCAATACTTGTGGGGAGGCGGAATTTTCAAAAACGAACTTGTTTAGTGAACAAACATCGACTAACCGCTTGAATCGAAGCTAAACGATAACTAACCAAACATATAGTTGTTCTAAACTACTATGCTTAGGGATTATACCTATCGAACCAAGTCCTTCGTCTTTACGATCACCTCGTCCTCCTCGGCCTTCTCTTTGTAGTAGACGATCCACCCGAGAGCAAAACTCCAAGCTTAGCCTCTAAACTTGAGGCAACTAACCTTCTTGGATTGCTAATCAAAGAAGATAGATGAGATAGAGTGAGGGTTATGGATTGTTTAGTCTAGCTAATCCTAGTTCTCAACACATGAGAGGTGAGGATTAGGGTTTGAAGAGAGAGAGCTTGAGGAGAGAGAATGTGTAGATGATAATTGACTAAAGCTTATGAGTATCATAATAGATATGAAGCATTTTCTTTTATGAAGAAAAGAATAAAGAGTGATGAATAATCATGCTTCACAAATATCAAGTGATGATTCATTAGCATGAGTCATTAAGCATTTAATATGCATTAATGAGATGAATGAATCACCCTCATGCCTCATATAACCCATTCAATGTACATGACACCTAAACCTCCTTAGTCACCATCTTCTAGAAGCTTCTCGCACAATTACGAGAACGCCCCTCCGATCCGCAAAAATACGGAAAAACTTTAGACTGTAAAAATCCAATAACCGGATACCAGTAACTGGCTTAAACCAAACCCGACTGGTAAAAACTGTCCGAAAGTCGTACGCGCGTAAACGCACGTATGCGTCCGAACCCTTGTCGTAAAACCATACGACCTCTATATCGTTTCTCCTGGAATAGGAAACTCTCTGTGTGGGACTCTAGAGACTCGACTACTACGCTGGCAGTGGGTTTAACCACAGACCGCAAGCGGCACTAGCTATACGTAACGGTCCCCAGGCAGTTGTCGATAAGAAGGCCGATGAGGAAACCCATCCGAACTCCTACTGAGTCTGATGTGACAATCTCCATACAGTCCGGTCCGTTCGTCCAAGACTATCGCATATCGGGCCTAGGGGGCGGCAAGCGTCAGTCCCCTAATAGCGGTATAAGTCGTGTCGGAGGGAAGCCCATCACATCCTGAGAAACTACTGGAACCTACCAGTAAATCTCGCTTGCCCTGGCCAGGGACTTTGCGTAATGGCTCTCTGACACAGCGCGATATCAACTCCCAATACCGGGAGGGACGAATCCTGTCTAATCGCCACTGCCTCCAAGTGCTCGGGACAGCACCCAACTGCTACCTGTTTGCACGACTCCTTTGAGCCGTGGTAGGGTAACAATCTAAGAACAGTGGGACACACTCGAGGCGAAGTAGCAGTGTCAAGTCTGCGGACTATGCTGTACTCATGTCACCTGGGAACTGTTCACTGACGACTGGTATAAAACCAACCAACAGTTCCCTGTGAGTCATGTCCGGTGTACCCGTAACCTAACGAGCACCTGTATACTATCTCCATTATGACGTACTGACGGCTGTGGGACAGACCATCTCCCTAACTGTGATGAGAAGCGTACACACTAGTCTACTCCGGAGTATCGATGCTCTGTCTCGATAATCCAACGACTAGGGACCTGAATAAGGATGTGCTTGTAGACTACCCAGCCCCCACTAGTGTGACTGCCATCACAACGCTGGTAGTCAAGCAAGATCCTAAGAGCTCTATCAATACGTATACTCACATATTAAGATAGAAAAAACCAAGTAGCATACTACCATGTTTAGCAAGACTGTTTATATAGATGTGAATATCCCAAGCTTCCATTAAGTAATATACAAACTAATATGATACAGTAATGGCCTTCTAGGGCATAAACACTAACAATCTCCCACTTGCACTAGGGCCATGTACTGGCATATCGAAGACCAATGATCTCGAGTAGCCTTTCGAACTGCGTCTGAGGTAGGGCCTTCGTGAATGGATCAGCAATGTTCACTTCTGAAGCAACTCTCCGAACCTCGATCTCCTGACGATCAATGATCTCCCTGATCAGGTGATACCGCCTCAAGATGTGTCTGGACTTCTGATGGGACCTTGGTTCCTTCGCTAAAGCTATAGTTCCGTTGTTGTCGCAATACAGAGGTATTGGATCAACTATGGTAGGAACCACCTGAAGTTCTGTTAGGAACTTCTTCATCCAGACTGCTTCTTTTGCGGCATCGCAAGCAGCTATATACTCCACTTCCATCGTCGAGTCAGCAACGGTGTCCTGCTTGGAGCTCTTCCAGCACACCGCCTCTCCATTGAGGGTAAAGACATAACCCGACATGGACTTGGAATCGTCCTTATCACTCTGGAAGCCGGAATCAGCAAAGGCTTCCAACCTGAGGTCTTTTCCGCCGTAAACCAAAAACATCTCCTTAGTCCTTCTCAGGTACTTGAGAATGTTCTTTACTGCTATCCAATGCTTCTCCCCTGGGTCTGACTGATACCGGCTTACCACGCTCAGTGCGTAAGCTACATCTGGTCTGGTACACAACATCACATACATTATAGAGCCTACCGCAGAAGCGTAGGGTATAATAGACATGCGTTCCCTTTCCAAATCAGTCTTGGGAGACATCTCTTTGGAGAGGGTGATTCCGTGACAAGCCGGTAGATTACCGCGCTTAGAATCTTCTATACTGAATCTTTTCAGTACAGTGTCGAAATACCTGGACTGCGAAAGTCCCAACATCCTCTTGGATCTATCACGATAGATCCGGATCCCCAGAATGTAAGAGGCATCACCCAGGTCTTTCATGGAGAACCTGTGTGACAAGAATCCTTTGACAGATTGTATCATAGGAATGTCATTTCCTATTAATAGAATGTCATCTACGTACAAGACGAGGAATACGACACTTCTGGCTACAACTTTACTATATATGCAAGGTTCATCTGGATTTTTGATAAAGTCATATTCTTTGACTGTCTCATCAAAACAGATGTTCCAACTCCGCGATGCCTTCTTTAGTCCATAAATGGACTTAAGCAGCCTGCATACTTTCCCGCTGCTCCCACTCTGATTGAAACCCTCTGGCTGATCCATATAGACGCACTCTTCTAAATTTCCATTCAGAAAAGCCATCTTTACGTCCATCTGCCAGATTTCATAATCATGGAAGGCAGCAATAGCAAGAAGGACCCGAATGGATTTGAGCATAGCCACTGGAGAAAAAGATTCGTCATAGTCCAAACCAGGTCTTTGACGAAATCCCTTTGCAACAAGTCTAGCCTTATAGGTTTCCACCTGTCCATCTACACCAATCTTTTTCTTGAAGATCCATTTGCATCCTATGGGTTTTACCCCATCTGGAGCAAAGTCCAAAGTCCATACTTTGTTGGTGTACATGGACTCCATTTCGGCCCGCATTGCATCTAGCCATCATACCGAGTCGCCGCTCTGGATGGCCTGCTGGAAGTCAGTAGGTTCATCATCATCTATGATGCAATCGTCTCTATCCCCATCTATGAGAAAACCGTAGTATCTCTCAGGCGGATGAGACGGCCTACTACTCCTGCGGAGGGGTGCGGGAATGTTCTGTTCTTCTTGAACCTCCGGTTCTACCAAAACTTTCAGTATTGGTTTGTGGTTCTGGAATTTCTTCCAGTTCTATTTCGCTCCCACTTGATTCCTTTTCTAAAAACTGATGTTCTAGAAAATGGGCATTACGAGAAACAAATACCTTTTGTTCCTCTGCGTAATAGAATAGATATCCCCTGGAGTTCTTTGGATATCCCACAAACTTACACTTTACTGATCGTGCCTCGAGCTTGTCCACATGCTGCTTTTTAACAAAAGCTGGACATCCCCAAATCTTTATATACTGTAGATGGGGTTTCTTCCCGCTCCACATCTGATATGGAGTGGTAGGCACAGTCTTGGTAGGCACCATGTTCAAAAGATATGCCGCTGATTCTAGCGCATGACCCCAGAAAGATCGCGGTAACTCAGCATTACTCATCATGGATCGTACCATATCTAATAGGGTTCGATTCCGTCTCTCCGATACACCATTATGCTGTGGAGTGTATGGAGGCGTAAGCTGAGAGAGAATTCCTTTCTCTTTTAGGTAACCTAGGAACTCGGCACTCAAGTATTCTCCACCTCGATCAGATCTTAGTGTCTTGATACTTTTGCCGGTTTGGTTTTCTACTTCATTCTTATACTCTTGGAATTTCTCAAAAGCCTCGGATTTATGTTTCATCAGATAAATGAATCCGTATCTTGAGTAATCATCCGTGAAAGTAATGAAATAGGAAAAACCACCTCTTGCATGTGTAGACATTGGACCACATACATCGCTGTGTATGAGTCCTAAGAGCTCGCTCGCTCTTACTCCTTGTCCAGTAAATGGAGTCTTTGTCATCTTTCCTTTGAGACAAGATTGACAAGTGTCATAAGATTGATATTCGAACGAGTCCAAATATCCTTCTCTATGCAACTTAGTCAACCTTCTCTCATTGATGTGACCCAGTCTACAATGCCATAAGAAAGCTTTATTCAAATCTGGAGACTTTCTTTTTAGTGTGTTCTGGACATTGAAAATTTGGAGTTGGTTTAAAACATATATACCGTTATTTAATGTACCGGACCCAATCAAACCATGATTAAGGTGGATGTTGATAACATCTCTTACAAACGTGAAATCATAACCTTTATTTGATAACAAGGAAACTGATATGATATTACACGTTAAGCTTGGTACAAAATAACAGTTATGTAAAACCAAAATGTGTCCACTCGTCAATCCTAGGTGATAATCCCCGACGGACGCAGCTCCCACGCTAGCTCCGTTAGCAACCTTTAGGGTCATATCACCTTCCTTCAGCACTCTACGGTTTCTCAGTGCCTGCAATGAATTGCAAATATGAGATCCTGATCCGGTATCCAATATCCAGGAAGTAGAGTTGATCGACAGACAATTCTCAATTACAAACACACCTGAAGTCGAAGCCACAGCTTGCTTCGGTTCCTGGTTCTTGGCGTTCCACGCCTTGCAATCCTTCTTCCAGTGCCCTTTCCTGTGACAATGGAAGCACTCATCCTGGCCAACTATCGGTGCCGCAAACTTTTTCTTTCCCTTCCCTCCCACCTTACTAACACCTCCTCTAGGTTTGGGTGCGGCCTTCTTCTTCCTTCCTTTGGCTCTTGCCTTGGACCCGGAAGAAGATGCACCGCCATCAAACATAGCGGGTGTTTCCCTTGTATTCTTTAAGGTGCCCTCTGCACTCCTTAACATGTTCAGGAGTTCCGGAAGTTCAACTTCTTTTCTTTGAATGTTGAAGTTCAGGATAAACTGGGCGTAGGTGTGTGGAAGGGACTGGAGAATAAGGTCTGTATAGAGCTCATTATCCAAAGTCGTCCCAAGGTCTGCGAGCTCTTCAATATAGCCGATCATCTTTAGGACATGTTCTCCTACAGATGACCCGACAGCCAACCTCGCTCGAAACAAGTTCTTAGAGGTCTCGTATCTTGCTATACGAGATTGATCTCCATAAAGTTCCTTTGTATGGAGAAATATGCCATCAAGGTCCATATCCTCGTGCCTCCTCTGATGTTCATTGTTCATCGAGGCAAGCACGATGCACTTGGCTTTCGCGCAATCTGAATCCCAGGTTTTGCGGATTTCCTTATCCGCATTACTGGATTTGGGACCAGGGACAGCAGGTGCCGTAGCGGTGAGGACGTGCCCCAATTTGTCATAGGTCAAAGCCATTTTGACATTCCGCAGCCAATCTTTATAGTTTGGCCCTGTCAGTATATTTTTCTCTAAAAGTAACTTAAGTCCAGTCATTTTCAGGGTCGCTGCAATTAGGAGAGAGAGAAGAAAACTCTTTAGCATGTTGCTCTTGCAAGTTTAGAGTGGTTTTTAGTTTATCTAAACTGGATAGCTCCCACTGCTTCTCGAATCCTTCCTCAAACCATAAAAGAAGAATTAGCCAGGACTATTCTCACCGTACAATACTTGCTTAACCATTCAGCCAGGCCAGTGTCGATACTTCGAGGGAGGTTTTCCAACGCTTTCGCAAAGTTCCTTAATTAAATAACCTCTTTTCTCTGGGGGCGTAACCCCGCTGACACCTTTCTGGACACCTACTAGGTTTATAGCATTGATCGTTAAGTGACGAATATCCTGATAAGTAGCTTATACTCACAGTAGGATCGGGATCCAAATATCATTGTCTGATAATGTTGTAGGAATGCTACCAACATTCATCAAACTCAAAATGGTATGCATCTCTTTGCAAATTTCAGTTTCTTTAGAAGTTCCCGATATACATTTTTGCCCCATGCTCTTATGACCTTGGCGTTAGGTCAAAATGTCATAAGTCACATGTCAAGTTCTACCCATCATTATCTTGTCAATTTGAACCCATCCGTATATATCCTTGACGTTCGGCCAAAATGATAATACGACTGTCCCAAACTAACTCATCTATCTATGCAACAAATGAATATCCAGTAGCTACCAAACACTATGCCTTGGCGTTAGGTCAAAATACATAGCTTGAATACTACTGAATACCCAGATGAAATGACGGAGGGCTACGAATGGTTTTGGCGAAACCGTGAATGTAGTGAACTTGATATAACCAAAGGAACCTGATAGCTTTTAAAAGGAGTGGTTAAGGCTCCGCATTTAAAAATATCTGTTTTTAAAATTAACCGAGTGGTTTCTTTTAAATTGTTCCAACGATTAAAACTTTGGTTTATTTTCTTTGCATTATAGATAATGCGTCCCATCATTAACCTATCATTGCAGAAAACAACGAAAATACAACGTCCTCTTATGCCATCCGCATTCGCCACGGGGTCCCGTCATCACCCGTTAGGTTACTTAACTAACGACAGAGCGGGGACTGGGCTAGCGCGGGTGTAAAACATAAGTGACGTCTAAATAGCTATCATATATATAGATATTTTACATTCGTCTGACGCAATGATATTCATTCCAGATCACAGATGAACTTAATTGGATTTGCAAGCAATCCGTGTTTGTTTTGAGCCTGCAACAAAATACGGATTACACAGTTGTGATGAATAGCCATTACCCCACCCACGACCCCTACGGGTGCGGCAAACTACCCGCCCGGCAGTTTGTGCACCCCACCTTGGGTCTGTCCTAGGAGCAAAAACAGTAAAATGAAATAATACAACGGTGGCTACAACCGCAACCTGGATGTGCCCCGCAAAATAATATTACAACAAATTACATTTACAACAAATGAATTAAATAATAACCCATTGCTAAACCCCGGCTATACACCACAACAGTCCAATTACAGTTCATATGCACAAACAGATAAAACCATTACAGAAATGTGCAACCCCCTGCCAACCGACATACTAGCAGTTAGGGGAGGTTTACGAACACATTATACAATCACAGATATAATCCAATATGCAAATACTGTACAATTTCGATCGATTAAACACTTTTAATTTTGCTCCAATACTGCTCTGCAAATCTGAAACCTGAGCAAAAATTAAATATTCCAGAAAATCCTAAATACCACAGAGAACCAACACAAGAAAAATGGGTCCGTGGATCGTCAACTCGGCGGCGGAAGCGCGGCGGATCGGTGCTATCCGCCGCGGTTCCGCGGCGCCGTAGGCGATTCAGGGGACCAAATTTTTTGTGTGTTCTTCTAGTGTGTTTTCAAGCTTTCTGAACTTCCCTGAAAAATTTTTGGAGTTCATTTAAAAATCGACAGAAACTTGTGGTTTTTAGGGTTTTCCGCCTTCGTTTTTCCGTTCGAAATTCGTACAAATTTGCAATTAAGTTATTTATTGTTTAGCGAGGCTCTGATACCACTGTAAGTCGATGTACTACACCCCAATACTTGTGGGGAGGCGGAATTTTCAAAAACGAACTTGTTTAGTGAACAAACATCGACTAACCGCTTGAATCGAAGCTAAACGATAACTAACCAAACATATAGTTGTTCTAAACTACTATGCTTAGGGATTATACCTATCGAACCAAGTCCTTCGTCTTTACGATCACCTCGTCCTCCTCGGCCTTCTCTTTGTAGTAGACGATCCACCCGAGAGCAAAACTCCAAGCTTAGCTTCTAAACTTGAGGCAACTTACCTTCTTGGATTGCTAATCAAAGAAGATAGATGAGATAGAGTGAGGGTTATGGATTGTTTAGTCTAGCTAATCCTAGTTCTCAACACATGAGAGGTTAGGATTAGGGTTTGAAGAGAGAGAGCTTGAGGAGAGAGAATGTGTAGATGATAATTGAATAAAGCTTATGAGTATCATAATAGATATGAAGCATTTTCTTTTATGAAGAAAAGAATAAAGAGTGATGAATAATCATGCTTCACAAATATCAAGTGGTGATTCATTAGCATGAGTCATTAAGCATTTAATATGCATTAATGAGATGAATGAATCACCCTTATGACTCATATAACCCATTCAATGTACATGACACCTAAACCTCCTTAGTCACCATCTTCTAGAAGATTCTCGCACAATTACGAGAACGCCCCTCCGATCCGCCAAAATACGGAAAAACTTTAGACTGTAAAAATCCAATAACCGGATACCAGTAACTGGCTTAAACCAAAGCCGACTGGTAAAAACTGTCCGAAAGTCGTACGCGCGTAAACGCACGTATGCGTCCGAACCCTTGTCGTAAAACCATACGACCTCTATATCGTTTCGCCTGGAATAGGAAACTCTCTGTGTGGGACTCTAGAGACTCGACTACGACGCTGGCAGTGGGTTTAACCACAGACCGCAAGCGGCACTAGCTGTACGTAACGGTCCCCAGGCAGTTGTCGATAAGAAGGCCGATGAGGAAACCCATCCGAACTCCTACTGAGTCTGATGTGACAATCTCCATACAGTCCGGTCCGTTCGTCCAAGACTATCGCATATCGGGCCTAGGGGCGGCAAGCGTCAGTCCCCTAATAGCGGTATAAGTCGTGTCGGAGGGAAGCCCATCACACCCTGAGAAACTACTGGAACCTACCAGTAAATCTCGCTTGCCCTGGCCAGGGACTTTGCGTAATGGCTCTCTGACACAGCGCGATATCAACTCCCAATACCGGGAGGGACGAATCCTGTCTAACCGCCACTGCCTCCAAGTGCTCGGGACTGCACCCAACTGCTACCTGTTTGCACGACTCCTTTGAGCCGTGGTAGGGTAACAATCTAAGAACAGTGGGACACACTCGAGGTGAAGTAGCAGTGTCAAGTCTTCGGACTATGCTGTACCCATGTCACCTGGGAACTGTTCACTGACGACTGGTATAAAACCAACCAACAGTTCCCTGTGAGTCCTGTCCGGTGTACCCGTAACCTAACGAGCACCTGTATACTATCTCCAGTACGACGTACTGACGGCTGTGGGACAGACCATCTCCCTAACTGGGATGAGAAACGTAAACACTAGTCTACTCCGGAGTATCGATGCTCTGTCTCGATAATCCAACGACTAGGGACCTGAATAAGGATGTGCTTGTAGACTACCCAGCCCCCACTAGTGTGACTGCCATCACAACGCTGGTAGTCAAGCAAGATCCTAGGAGCTCTATCAATACGCATACTCACATATTAAGATAGAAAAAACCAAGTAGCATACTACCATGTTTAGCAAGACTGTTTATATACATGTGAATATCCCAAGCTTCCATTAAGTAATATACAAACTAGTATGATACAGTAATGGCCTTCTAGGGCATAAACACTAACAAATATGCGTATTCCAATTTTCGTTGACATATAGCAACGAAATCAGCGATAAACCACATATTACACTTACGGTCGCAGAAAAGAAAATGTCAAACTACAACATTTGGAATCCACAATCACCTTAGACATCATAAACCCGAAATATCACAACATCGGATTTCATGATTAACAATATGAATTCCAAATATTGTATCACATTCCAGAAAAAGCTAGACGATGTTAAACATTCCGATCGAATCAACAAACACCCAAAAATTCCCAAAGAGCTCAACACTTGAGCGTAGTTTAAAAATACTCAGTACATGCCATAGTATCTATGGACCAACCGTAGAAGGGTCAACCCTTGCCTCACCTTTGGTGCCGCGGAACTACCGTAAACCCTAGGATTTGGCGGCGGTTCTTACGGTCATATAATCGAGTTAGGTTTTCGTTCTTCTAGAGGGTCCATCGCATTACTTGCATGATTTTTGAATGTTCTTTAACTTGGAAAAATTTAACTCTTTGAAAATTTCCAGCAAGGGTTAAAGTGGGTATTTGATATCCGTTCAAACTTTTTAACGCTGTCTAAATAACCCGAAAACATATTAGAATTACGACTACGAAACACTCCGAATTTTCTTTATAGAAAATTAACATCTCATGCAATTTTAGGAAAAACAAGCAACACCTGAAACACCAAAACCCAGAGACTAGAACACAAACTAAAAACGAACCCCAGAAGCAACAAATAGGTCGGCCGGCTCGGAAATTTAGGCCTTTTCATCGGGTCAAATCCATCCAAATGTGTTCGTTTTTGTCCAGTGTTCATGTTACATCTCATATAACATTCTGCAGTTGCTAAATTTTTTTTTCGACGACTTAAAAAAATTGACAGAAACTAGATTTCAATGTTTCAAGTTTCGGAGTAGTTTCGGTTTCGTAATCTAACAAACATCGTCTAATTCTCTAGCTTGGCTCTGATACCACTGTAGGGTTACATAGCACAACAACAAGGTTTCGGGAGGTATCGTCCATGCCAAATTCAAATTTTTGCCATGCTACATAACCCTAATCCTAGAATCTTAACTAGAGATTTAGACAATACAAAGTGTAAACAACTTTTCAACTAAGCGAACAAGGAATACAACCTTTGTAGACCGGTCCTTTACATCAATAGCTCTAAGTAGTAGTCCCTTCGCTCCAAGTAGTGATCTTCCGGACTCTAGAGTGGCTCCACAAGATGAAAGGAACAAGCTTGTACGAAGTCTTCGAGGCCGATGATGATCTACATCAAGGGCACACTAACCCAAGCTATCTCTTCACTAATGAGGGATTAGTCAAGATAACACCCTAAAATAAATGGTTAATCTAGTAGAGGATGATGAAGTAGGATTTTTGCTCACTTTAGAATTAATTTTCTCACTCTTTTTCTTCTCCTTTCAAAAACCTAGAGAGCTAAGCTCTTGATGAAGAAGAAGAAGAAGCAAATAATGGATGAGAGAGTGTGAATGGCAACCATGGGTGAGTTTGTCTCATATAATAACTCATGTAGAGACTAAACTAAGGATAATGGTTAGGTTAATAAATATCTCATGTAAAACAAAGTTAGTGGACTAAGTCAATGGTTAGCAACAAGCTTCTCCAAGCTTCTAGCCATGACAATTTTGATTTACTTTGATAAATAAAAACCCTAGGAATATTATAAGCATGGTGTGAGTCTCATACACCCATGAAGCATGTGGCATCAAGCATGGCACAAATAAAATGTATATGAATATATATCACATATATACTATATGCACACAAGTGAGAAAAAGAAATGTTTAAATGAGCTAATATTAGTTAATATAAACTAGTATATCAAATATACAATTATACATTAAATTATCAAATCAGCACTTGATTTAATAATCCGACTATGTCACATATAACCGACTAATATCTTCTGTATCAACTTATCGAATCAACACTTGATTCGATAACCCGGCTATATCACATATAACTGACCGATACAATCATCGCGAGAATGGAATACGGTATCACATACTCGTATTATTCTCGGTCCCGCACATATCACATATGTGCTCCTAGTTCGTTTTTCCTGATCCAGTAAACCTCTGTGTAGGACTCTAAAGACTCGTCAATACGCCGGCAGTAGGTGATGATCATATCAGTTACTCACAAGCCGTCAGCGGTATTAGCTGGACGTAACGGCTACCTGGGTATTGAGCGATTAGAAGATCAACAAGCAAGACTTCTCATACTCCAGTAAAGCCTGTCAGTATCACTACCGTACAGTCCGGTCTCTTCGTCTGATATGTTGCATATCTAGTCTAGGGGTGGTAAACGTCAGACCCCAGTAACCGATAAGTCGTGCCGATATGAGGCTCATAACGGGTTTAGAAACTACTGATAACACTTACCAGTAGATCTCCGAATCAGCCCTGGCCAGGGACTTCTTGTTATAGCCAATCGAGCACAGTGCAATATCAACCCCCAATACCGGGAGAGACGAAACCACTCCTATCGCTCATTGCCTCCATGTGAGACTGTACCCAAAAGCCATCATTTTGCACGTTCTCTTGAACGTGGTAAGGTGGAAATCAAAGCATAGTGGGAATCATACAAGACACTATGACGATCTCGGGTCTACATACTAACTTGTACCAGTGTCTCCAGAGAACTGCTATCTGGCGATATGTATAATACCAACTAGGAGTTCTCGGTGAGTCCGTTCAGTGTACCCAGTCTCCACTGAGCACCCGTATACCATCTTTGATGTCGAACACCAATGGATGTGGGATCATCCATTGCCTATCATATGGGTCAAGAGGCGTATACGCTAGTCTACTATGGAATATCGATGCCCTATCTCGATACACCCTCGACTAGGAACAATTAAAGGATGTACTTGTGGACTACTCTGGCCCCACTAGTATGATCTCCATCACAGTCCTAGTAGTCAAGTACACATCCTAAGGGCTTTATCAACATGTGAGAGCAAGACAGTATCATAATACAAGTCTATATGTTAAGACAAAGAGCAACCAGATAACATACTATCATGTCGAGCAAGAAAGTCCTCTCTATATATGTCCAAGCATCCACTATAATATACATCATATGTACAATAATGGAATCTAGGGCATAAACATAACTAACATGATACACCCGTGCAGGACCATGTCCTCAAAATGATTGATTTGATCAATCGACTTGAGAGTTTGGGTTTTCCTTTACCTAAGGAGATTTATGTTGATAAAATCTTTAGCTCTTTACCGATTGCCTTTTCTTCGTTCATAATGCAGTTCAATATGAACAAAATGGAAGTTTGACTTCCAGAGCTACTCAACATGTTGGTGTAAGCTAAGATATCTTTAAAAAGGGAGAAGTCCTCTGTTATGTTTGTAGGGAATTCTTCTTCCTCTACTAAGGAAAAAGTCAAAGGAAAGGAAAAGAAGAAGCCAAACAAGCCTACCGGAGGCATAAAGAAGGCCAAGGGTAAAGGCAAAGCAAAGGAAACAAAGCCTGCACAAAGAGAATGTTTTCACTGTTATAAGACAAGGCACTAGAAGAGAAATTGCACTAGTTACCTAGAGGAGATGAAAATGATGAAGCCTGTTGAAGCTTCATCTTCATGTATTTGTATTATTGAAAATTATTTTCAAGTTACACCTACTTCATAGGTATTGGATACTGGTTTTGGTTCACACATCTGTAATTGTTTACAGGGACTAAGAAGAAATAAGAAGCTGGCATAAGGAGAAATTATTCTCAAAGTTGAAAATGGAGCAAGTGTTGCAGCAGTTGCAGTAAGAGATTATCATTTAACACTGCCAAATGGCAAGACTTTAGTTTTAAATAACTGTTTTTATATTCCTAGCATGTTATGCAATATTATCTCTGTTTCTTTATTAGATAAGGATGGATATTGTTTTGTTATGTCTAATGGTGTTATGAACATTCAATGTTATAACGAATTAGTTGCTTTTGGGAATTTATTTATTGGTCATTATATATTTACTCTTGTTGATGTTTATAATATACACAATACCCATAAAAGAACAAGTTCGGAAATGAACGAAGCCTTTTTATGGCACCATAGATTTGGCCATATAAATGAGATGAGGCATAAGCAATTATATAAGAATGGTTATCTAAATTCTTTTGACTTTGAGTCATATGATAATTGCAAGTCGTGTTTTAACGAAAAGATGACTAAATCTCCGTTTAATGGAAGCGTAGAATGAGTTGATGAACTCTTAGGACTAGTACATAGTGATATATGTGGTCCAATATCTATACAAGCTAGAGGGGGATACTCCTACTTCATTACTTTTATAGATGAATGCTCACGTTTCGGACGCATATACTAAACGAAGTATAAGTCTGAAGCATTTGATAAATTCAATGAGTATAAAAATGAAGTGCAAAACCAAATAGGAAAAAATATTAAGATTCTTCGATCAGATCGAGGAGGTGAATATTTGAGTACAGAATTTCTTGGTTACTTAAAAGAGAATAGGATTCTTTCTCAGGTTACTCCACCTTACACGCCACAGTATAATAGCATATTGGAAAGGAGGAATCATGCCCTATTGGATATGGTATGTTCCATGATGAGTAACATTGAGTTACCTCTTTCATTTTGGGGGTATGCACTAGAGACAGCTCCATACATACTGAACCAGGTTTTATCAAATTCGGTGGAAGGGAAAGATATATAATCTTATGTTTGCTAAGATACAGGGTTGTCATGCTTTTGTTAAAAAGCAGAATCCTGATAATCTAGAGGTACGATCCATGTTTTGCAAGTTCATAGGATACCCAATGCACTCCTAAGGGTATAGATTTTACTTCCTAGAAAAACAACGTGTTGTTGTTTCTAGACATTCCACCTTCTTGGAGAAGGTAATTCTTGAAAAAGAAATTAGTGGGAGCACAGTAGAACTGAAAGAGGTTATAGAAGAATAAGCAATTACGGAACACCAAATTGAACCCGAGACTTCAGTATTACTCGATCCAGTGAAACCGCTCCGTCGATCTAGTAGGCAATCTAGAGCACCTGGGAGATATTATGGGTTTCTCGTTGATGCTGAAATCGAAGATTGTGTCATAGAGGATGGCGATCTTATCACTTATAGACAAGCCATAGAGAGTAAAGACTCTCAGAAATGGATAGATGTCATGAGGTCTGAAATTGACTCAATGCACTCTAACAAAGTGTGGACTTTGGAGGAAGCTCCTGAAGGGGTAAAACCCAATGAGAGAAAATAGGTTTTCAAGAAGAAGATCGGTGCAGATGGAAATGTGGAGACTTTCGAAGCTAGAATGATAGCAAAAGGCTTCCGTCGAAGACCAGGAGTGGATTTTGATGAAACTTTTTCTCTAGTTGCGATGCTTAAGTCAATCAAAATCATGCTTGAAATAGATGTTTATCATGATTATGAAATATGACAAATGAACGTCAAGACGGATTTTCTAAACGATACTTTAGAAGAGAATGTCTATATGACATAGTCAGAGGATTTCGAGGTCAGTGGGAGCAACAGTAAAGCGTGAAAGTTGCTTAAGTTCATTTATGGACTAAAGCAAGAATCTAGGAGTTGGAACATCTGTTTTGATGAAGCAATCAAAAGGTTTCATTTTATCAAAAATGATGACGAACTATATCTCTATAAAAAAGGTTATAGAAAGTAATGTCGTGTTCTTCATATTGTATGTGGACGACATATTTCTAATAGGCAATGATGTGCCGACATTGCAGTCAGTTATGATCTGGCCATCACAAAAGTTCTTAATGAAGGATTTGGGTGAAATATCGTACATAATGGGTATAAAGATCCATAGAGATAGATCTAAGAGGATACTTGGGTTGTCCCAAACCAAGTACATAGATGACATAATGAAGATGTTCATTACGGAACATACCAAGATGACCAAGCGAGGTAATGTACCTGCTAGGCATGGTATATCTCTCTCTAAAGATATATCTCCCAAGACAGATGAGGAGAGAAAACACATAGATAAGATGCCATATGCTTCGGCAGTTGGGTCTATCATGTATATGATGTTATGTACTAAATCTGATGTAGCTTATGCACTTGGTGCAGTAAGTCAATATCAGTCTAATCCTAGAGAACAACACTGGATTGCTGTGAAGGCTATACTTAAGTATTTTAGGAATGCTAAGGAGATGTACCTAATATTCGATAAAAGTGACCTCAAGGTTGATGCGTATACTGATTCCATTTTACAGAGTGATATAAATGATTGCAGATCTGTCTTTGGTTATGTTTTTATCATAAATGGTGGAGCTGTTAGTTGGAGGAGTTCGAAACAGGATATTATTGCGGATTCTACCATAGAGGCGGAGTATGTAGCAGCGAATGAGGCTGCTTGGATGAAGAATTTTATCTCTGGTTTAGGAGTGGTTCCAAGCACTGCTGACCTAATACCCTTATACCGTGATAACAATGCAGCCATTTCATTGGTTAAGAAACCAAGATCTCATCGTAAATCCAAGAACATGCTTCGAAAGCACCATTTGATTCAAGAGATTTATGGACGGTATATCGATATATTGAGAGTAGATATGAAAGACAACATAGTGGATCCATTCACTAAGGCTCTTTCTGAACAGCGGTTTGAGAGACTCGTTGAGATGTTGGGTATTCGATACCACAATAATTAGCCCTAAGTGCAAATGACAGATTGTTAGATGTAGGTGCCTTTAGAGGTAATTAGTTGTAATTATAACCTACATGTATAGAACTTTCTTGTTCGTAACAATAGTATTCTATTTGGTTTTTCTTTATTGGTGTTCCCCCAATATTTAACCTAATAAAATAGCAAAGCTCTGCTTAAATTTAATAGAGCAGCGCCTCACGTGTTTCTCACAAGAGCGCCAACGCCAGTACCAATTTTGTAGGATTAAATCCTATGCAAGCGTCGTACGCGCTTCTCACGCCGGAGCCAATGTGCAAAGCACAGAAAACGCTTTCTGAATATGAATTAAATTCTTATATGGCATCGTACGTGCTTATCATGCGGACGCCGATGTGCAAAGCACATAAATACATATTATAAGAATTAAATTCTTAAGTGGCGCCCACGTGCACAACACGCGAGCGTCAGCGCCCAAGTTCATATCAGTAGAATTAAATTCAACATTTTTCTAACAAACGTTAGGATATTCTCTGTTAAACAGAGCCGTTGGATCAAAAATCCAATAGAAATGATAAATCATCAAAATACAGAATTAAATTCTGCTGGGAGAAAATATCTCCCAAATTTTTCTAAAATAAGAAAGGTACTCTCAGTTGGATCAAAAAACCAATAATAGAATAAAATTCTATTTTGGAATATATTCTCTCAATCTTTCTATATAAAAAGATTGCTCTCTGTAAAACAGAGAATCCTTTGACTAAAAATCCAATGGTGATTAAAAATCACCATTTGACAGAATAAATTTTGTATAGGGGAAAATATTTCCCCAATCTCGTTAAAAAAAACAAAAAAAAATCATCATATTCTGTAAAACAGAAATTCTTGGATCAAAGATCCAACGGTGGGTAAAATTCTTTAAACCAATTAAATCAATTGAAATCTGTAACGCCTTAGATTTCGGTTACTGTTCGTTTAGACGTTAATGCGGGTTTACTGTAAAAAGTTTACCAATTCGGGTTCCTCATATTTTATAACATTTAATTAATAATTTATTATTATTTGTTATAAGCATACACGCACGTGTGCACGTAAATGTGAGTTTTGTTTGTGCTAATTTTGTTCTTAGCAATCTTGACCCTTAATCTAATCCTTGTTTAATCCAATCCTTAACCTAAACACTAGATCTTTTGTGAGTGAGAAGATATTTTTCTTTTGGTGTGATGAGGTGTGTATGAATGCATTAATGGAGGAATTAATGCATATGATACATTCACTCTCATCTCACACCCTACACTCACCTCTCTCTCTCTCTTTATCATTCCCCCCCTCTCTCATTTATCTATCTCTTTTCTTTTTCTCTCTTCCTCTCTCTTAAACTGAACACTCTCCCATTTCCTACACAAATCCATCACAAAACTTCAAAATCTTCACAAAAATCACACCTTTTCTTGGATTTTGCCTCATGGATGCCTTGGATCATGCAAAGCTTGGATCTTTGAGTTCTTTGGTGTAAGTAATGTTCTTTTGCTGTTGTTTATGTTGTTTTTGTGTAGCTTAGATTTAAAGTTTCAGTTTTTATCGCTTATCGTATCGTTTCGAGTAAATATCGTATTTTTAGTGTTGTTTTGGGGTCTCGGATGATCTGCTGTAAAACCAGGTACTTGTTGCAAAAATAGACTTGACAGTAACCTAGTGTAGTGACCTAGAACCTCCCTTCAAAATATGAGCAAATTCCACCATGTTTGAGCCGTAGATTTATTGGTTCTGGCAGCAATTTGCGGCCAGACTGGGGAGTTGGGCTTTGGGTTTTTGGGTAGTGGTCTCTAGGGTTATTTGTAGTCTCATGGTACTTGCAACTTTTACAGATTACTGGTACAGAAAAATCTGGGACCACTTGTGTGTTTCTCGTGTTTCGTTTCACGTGATAAGTTATCCGATACGGTGCGTGTCCTGTGTTGCTGTTGGTTTGAGTTGGTTTCATAGTGTCTCTATACGCGTTAGCTACAATACGAACCCTTTAGAATACGTATGCGTGTCGTGTTGGTCCGTGTAGATTGTATGTATTTTTTGTCTATTATTAATATATACTTGTTTTATTGTTTTAAAGTTGCAGGTTCGCAAGCGGGGACTTTGGACATTGCTACAAAAGGAAAACAGGTGGTTGGCTTCACTTATAGCCAGGAGCGTTGGTGTGTAGATTTAATATCTACAGGGGAAACGCTCGCATGGCGTTATGCGTCTGGGCTAGAGATGTTATTTCTGTCGCATATTCTATGTCATATTTAGATTTGCGCATTTACCCTACTGCTTAGATAGTGTTGTGCTTGGAATAGTATCCTTAGGACACTGCACTATTATTGACGATTCATGTTGTACAAGCACCGATTGTATGTCACACACACCGTCAAAAATTGCCATGTCACGCACAACCCAATTATAGATATGATATTGCTTGGTTAGGGACATTGAAAGTTTAATTCATATTTCTTTACGCATTGACTTATAGCATACCTGTATACCTACATGCTTACACATATGCTCTGACATACTTACATGCTAGTTACCTGTATACTTATAGAGTATTGTACCATTAGTGATAGATACATGCACACTTTATGACATAGCTACAGGTATACCTTGCACACATATTTTACTTATACCCAGGGGGTATACTACATCATTACTTATAGGTAGATACATATATCTTTTTATACTTTTAAGTTTTCACATACATCTGATTATAGCTACATATTTACCTTTACTTGATGTTATTTTAGAATTTGAGAAAATAGGAACTGCATGATATATTATATTAACTTGTTGCAGTTAATTAGCGGCTTTCCCTTTATATGCTTTCATTACAGTTTTATGTTGCATATATTATATTCATGGATTTTCGCATTGAGATATGGATTTTTCATGATGTTTTCTGGATTCGGGGACCGTGGGAGTTCATAAAATTAAGCATTATTTGAAAAAACCCGGTTTCCCTTGATATGATATTTCAGCAGCCACCATGAGATTTATCGGTTCGGATATATATATACCCCACGCGAGGAACGGAGGGGTCTGTGTGCGGGTATATGGTGGGGCCCGGAGGTACCCCGAGGCAAGAATGAGGTCGTGGTGCTAGACGATGAGTTGCAGGGGAACCATACCATCCGGTGACATTACCAATGACTCGGCGGTAATCATGGGGATACGTTAGGAGTCATGTACGTATAGATGCGTGGAAAGACGAGGGTCAGAGCTAGGCACTCGCGCTTTTCGGATAGCGTGTGATACGTACCTATCAAGGGGCCAGTCATGGTGACAGCATCTGATAGATCAACATTTCTGTGTCGATGCTTGACACATTGGTTTCATGATATTTCTTTTTACTCCTTTGTATATATAACAGGGGATTAGGCCGCTGTTATATATGCCCTTAGACCAATATTAGTGGAATGAGACGCTAATATATGTGTATTGACTTTAATTTATATACATCATCATACTTATTCATGCAAATATATTTAGGATGTTAGATTTTTACTTGATAATTTGATTTGGGATATAGGTGATTCATTTGATATTGGATACAGGATATTTATAAGATTTGCTGATTTTGTACATTCTGGATATATGAGATTTATTTGATATTGTACATTCAGGATTTATGAGACTTATATGATATGAGAGCCAATTTGGGGGCTGATTTGAGGAATTGGGATTTGGATTGTCTTGATGGATTGTGATCCAACCACGATGTCAGGATTCCGTGGAAATGACATATTTCATTCCATACTCCACATTTACTGTTTATGCACTGCTTCATGTATTAGTAGTACCTGTTACAGTACCTTTCATGACTGTCACGCCCCGCTTCCCAGAGTACGCAAGATTGGGCACGTGACATAGCCAACCATGATACCTATGGGTAGGAAGTATCCATCCACAGTCACATTACGGTTATAGAGATATCAAGAACAAGATAATAAACTAATCTAACACATGTCCAAATCCATAATAACAAGAATCAATAAACAATAAGTGTGGAAGCAAATGACCCAATACAATAAATAAACAGTACGTCCCATAATGCGGGCTCACATCTGGAAATGAAATGAAATAAACAAACTAATTACTAAGGAACTCACAGTTCAGCCTGCTGGCTGAAGTACTACTGCTCGGTCGTCGACAGTGGTAAGGAATCTGGGCCATGCAAAACCCAGACGTCAGCGCGTCATGACAACCAATAATATAATATGAACATGGTAATAAACAATGCAGGGATGAATATACATGAATAAAGCAGTGCTATGAAATAACAGTGCAGGGTAATGTGCAGTGGTAACTAAACTGTCCTATCAGGTTTCTACTCTATAGTCTTTGAAATCAATTGATGAATCGTCGATGTAACTCAAAAGTATCCCGTGCGTGCCCGGGACCACGGTCAAGGTTCTCAGGGCTGAATCCGAGACGTGCCGCTAGGCAGTAAAGTAGGTAGTAGGATGGACGAGTGATGTCAGCATCATCACTCCCGGACTGGCCAAGCCCGTAAGACTGATCAGAACAGGTATCGAACTGTTGAGTTACAAGTCGGTTTCACCTTTGATTTCCCCATACCCCCAAGTTATGTATGTCAGGTCAGGTATTCAGTAACCAAGGATTAATGCCAACGCAGGATCAGGTAACAGGTCAGGTTTGTCTGGATAGACAACAAGAATGGTCCATGAGGACCCCAAGTCAAGTTTGTTGGCATTAGACATGAGATCAGGTAATAAGTCATGTCATAGTACAACAGGATGAGTCGGTATATATAGGGTGTCAAGTCCGGTGTATCAGTACATGTGTCAGGTGTATCAAGATCGGGTAAATATGTAATGCAATCAAATGTATGCTTATAACAGGTATAGTAACGAATAAGGAACAACAGCAGGAATAGTAAATAACAATATTTTTCCATGTAAACACAGTGATGCTTTGTATTCTCTTATTAACAGGTTCAAGCACCCTTGGGTGCAATAATCACAAACATAACGTAATGAAGCTACATGAATTAAACTAAAGCATAATAATTGTCTCACAAATGAAGCAAGGATGATCTACTTAGTTTAGTTAGTTAATGTGTGGATTGATAGCAGACCGATTGATTACAAGAAAATACTATAATGATTCCATGTTAAGGATAACTGCAACTGTCAATTCTAAGTTATAATATAATATCGATATTACCATCATTAAGTTGTTGTATTATATAATATGATATTCAACTGCATAGCAAGGCTAAACCCTGTAAATTTTAAGTTATAATAAATACAGTGATGATTAAGTTTATAGCAAGACTTGATCTTGTGTACTAGCATGTTAGAGCAAGTATTCGGATACTTGCCTCGACGGTTTCGCAAACCGGAAAGCACGGATGCAATGTCGGCAGAAAACATGAGACGGGTGCACGGGCTACGGGTCGAGTCCAAACAGCGAACAGCGGGACCACACGGACCAGAATACTTCGCTGGAGCGTCGGGTCCAAGCGACGGCACGGCCGGAATCCGGCGAAAGTCAAAAGCGACGAAGTTAGCAAAACACGATATACAAAGACAAGGACCAGCGAGAGGGGGTTTAACATTAATGGAAAGATAGGGATGCTTACAGGGAACCACCAGGGCAACCACGACGGGTTCGACGGCGATGGGGCACCGGCGAGGCGGCGACGGCGGCAGCCTTGGCTGAAAGGTTTCCGGTTCTGTTATAGCCACGACGAGGGATGTAGTGGTCTGGTCTGGGTGGCAGGAGAGAGAGGAGGTGTCGGCGGTGGCTCTGGCAATGACGGCGATGATCGACGGCGCGTTTCCCGGTGAACAGAGGAGGTGGTCGTGCTGCGGCTTGGGTGCTGTTGCAGTGCCGGCGAGGGAAGGAGGAGGAAGGTGGAGAGGTCAGGACGAGGGTGAAGGGAGGAGGTCAACGTCGTCGGCGATGGGAGGCGGCGGCGGCGGCAGCACTGTGTGCAGGTGTCGGTAGAGTTGGGTGCAGGCGTATGAAGGAGGGAGAAGAGGAGGTAGGGAGGGTGCGGCTAGGCTGAGGAGGCGAGGACGGCGACGGCGAGGTCGCGGGGAGGTCGGCGGCGCAAGCACGAGGAGGTTAGGGTTAGGGCTCGGGGGTTCTCGCGGTGGGTTTCTCTCATGATGGGGAGAACGTGAAATATATATACATGGGAGAGAGAGAGTTAGAGAGAGAGAGAGAAAGATTATAGGAGAGATAGAGAGAGGGTTAGAGATAGAGAGAGTATGAGAAAAATTAGAGAGAGATAGAGAGAGGCGGAGAGAGAGAGAGAGAATAGGGGCCCACGAGAGAAGCCTGATTGGCAGGGGACGGTACGGGAGTTAGAGAAGAATTTTAAAAGATTTTTAAGAAAAATTTTATAGTAACAGAATAGGGATTTTAAGGTATATTATAGTTTTAAATATATTTAATCAAACGGGCATTTTTGGCGCTAAATGAAACATTTCCAAATCGCGCCCGGGTTGGCCCAAATGTTCCAAATTCAAATTATAGGATTTTAAGCGAGTTCCAAGTTTTGAAAAGAGGTGTTTAATGATTAAAATGCATGCCCCCAAGTCGGACACTTGCACGCGCGCGTAGCCGTCCAAACTTGCCCGTTTAACCGAACGGGAAGAAATCTCGACACGCGGACGCTACCACGCGACTAGTGGCGACGAGTAGGCCAACATGGATATTTTTAATTTCATTTTAGGTGTTAAAATTTGTTATGTGCCAAAATGATTTAACCGGTTAAAATTTAGCAAAAAGCACCAAACAATCAGGATAATAGGAATGAGCAATGTATAACACTCAACTAGCCATAGAAATAGTATTATTTGGGCTCGGGTGTTACATCATACCCAACTACAAAAAGAATTTCGTCCTCGAAATTCCAAGAATACAAGATAGCTATCTACCGGAAATGGTGAGGAAATTTCTGCCGGATCTCGTCTTCTCGCTCCCAAGTGGATTCTCCATGCAATCGATTACCCCAAGAAACTAGCACAAAAGGGATAACTTTGTTCTTAAGAACCTTTTCTCTTCGATCCTTGATTTCGACTGGTCGCTCCTCAAAAGTTAGGTCCTCTCGTACAGTCAACTCCGAATGATCCAAGACGTGAGTTTCATCTCGGACATACCTCTGTAGTTGAGACACATGAAACACATCGTGCACTCCTGCCAAGGACTATGGTAACGGCAAACGGTACGCTACCTCTCCAACACGCTCCAATATCTCGAAGGGTCCAACGAATCGAGGGATAAGCTTTCCCCGACTCCCAAAGCGAATCACCCCTCTAGTCGGTGATATCTTCAGGAATACCAAAACACCCACGGCGAACTCTAGAGGTCTTCTTGACGTGTCAGCCCAACTTTTCTGTCTGTCTTGAACTGCCTTCATATGCTTCCTGATTGTATTCACCTTCTCGACTGTCTGTACCACCAAATCCGGTCCTAGTAACCTTCGTTCACCAACATCATCCCAACAAACCGGTGAACGGTACTTACGACCATACAATGCTTCAAACGGGGCCATCTGAATAGTTGCTTGGAAGCTATTGTTGTACGAAAACTCCACCAGGTGTAGATGATCCTCCCAAGAACCTTTGAAGTCCAACATGCAAGCCCTCAACATATCTTCAAGGGTCTGGATCGTTCTCTTCGATTGTCCATCAGTCTGAGGATGATAAGCTGTGCTAAACTTCAATCGAGTCCCCAACTTTCTTGTAAACTCCTCCAAAAGTGCGACAAGAACCGAGTGTCCCGATCGGACACGATGCTTACCGGTACTCCATGCAATCTTACAATCTCCTGCATGTACCGCTCTGCCAAGTCTCCGTCGATTGACCAACCCGGAAAGGAATAAAGTGAGCTGCCTTGGTCAACCGATCGACGATCACCCATACTGCATTGTTGCCTTTTGGACTCCGCGGTAAAGCCGTCACGAAATCCATGGTTATATGTTCCCACTTCCACTGAGGGATCGGAAGTGGTTGCAACAAACCAGCAACCCTTTGGTGTTCAGCCTTGACTTGCTGACACACCAAGCACTTAGCCACGAAGCGAGCAATCTCCCGTTTCATACCTTCCCACCAGAAGTGCTGTGGAATATCTTGGTACATCTTTGTCCCTCGTGGATGTACAGAGTAAGCTGAACTGTGTGCCTCCTTCATAAGCTCTTCATGCACATCCCCTTTTGGCACACACACACGGCTACCGTATCTCAACGAACCGTCTTCGTGGATCAGTAAATCGGTTCGTAGTCCGGCTTCAACTTGCTCTCGAAACTTTTGCAGTCTAGGATCCTGCAATTGCGACGCTTTAATCTTCTCAACCAAGGACGACTGTACTTGCAATTGCATCAACTGTCCCGTAGCATGTGGTAGCACAACCTCCAAGTCGAATCTCCGAAAATCCGCAATGATCTCCTTCTGTGCAGTTAATATCTGAATTGCTGGTAACCGACTTAGCGCATCCGGCACGACGTTAACTTTCCCGGATAGTACTTAAGATCAAGGTCGTAGTCGGCCATCAGCTCCAATCATCTGCGTTGCCTCATGTTCAACTCCTTCTGAGTGAACACATACTTCAAACTCTTGTGATCGGTAAAGACTTCGACTCTCTCGTTCAAAAGGTAGTGTCGCCAAATCTTCAAGGCGAAGATCACGGCTGCAAGCCCCAAGTCATGAGTCGGATAATTCTTCTCATGAGTCTTCAATTGTCTCGATGCGTAAGCGTCAACCTTCCCATTCTGCGTCGCTGTGAATTACCAGTCCTCCTGAATTATCCGGTACAGTTAGGATAGGGGCGGTTATCAACTTCTGCTTCAACGCCTCGAAGGCCAATGCACATCCATCCGTCCAAACAAACGGTACCTCCTTGCGCGTAAGCTTGGTTAACGGCTCTGCCAAACGAGCGAAGTTCTCCACAAATCTCCTGTAGTATCCGGCGAGTCCAAGAAAACTTATCTCCGCAACATTCTTTGGAATAGGCCAATCTCGAATTGCTGCAATCTTATCGGGATCGACGGCGATTCCATCGCCCGACACGAAATGCCCCAGAAACTTCACTTCTTCCAGCCAGAATTCGCACTTACTCATCTTCACGAATAATTTCTCCTGTCTCAGCGTCTGCAGTGCGATCTTCAAATGCTCAGCAAGCTCCTCAAAACTCCTCGAGTAGACCAGAATGTCGTCCATGAATACCACAATAAACTGGTCCAAGAACGGTGAAAAGATTCGGTTCATCAAGTCCATGAATATTGCCGGCGCATTCGTTACTCCGAAGGGCATCACTAGATACTTGTAATGTCCATACCGAGTTCGAAACGCCGTCTTGCAAATATCTTCTGCTTTCACTCAAACCTGATGATATCCGGATCGCAAATCCAGTTTCGAGAATACCCTCGCGCCACTAAGCTGCTCAAAAGTTCTCCAATGCGAGGGATCGGGTACTTGTTCTTAATAGTCACCCGATTCAATTCTCGATAATCAATGCACATCCTTCTCGTGCCATCCTTCTTCTTTACTAAAAGAACTGGAGCTTCCCAAGGCGAGTTACTGCTTCGAATCCAACCTTTCTCGAGTAATTCACCAACTTGTTTCTTAACTTCTCCCAATTCCACCGGCGCCATCGGATAATAAGATTTTGATACTGGCGCTGCACCAGGAATAAGGTCAATCGCGAATTCCACATCTCGCTTCGGCGGTAAGCCCGATATAACTTCAAATACATCCATAAAGTTGCGAACAACTGCCGTTACTATTAACTTCCATAGCTGCAAGAACACTGTTTGTCGGCCTAGCCCTAAACTCGACTGGCCCGACAGAACTGCTTCCTTACCACAACTGCTGTCCACATCGTTGGCCGTGAAAGGTCCAGCGAGACTACCGAGTCTCCTCCATTCTGCTACATACACGTCCACGGTTGCTCCATTCTGCCTTAGTCCGATGAACTTCTCTTCCATTTCCTCCCGTGCAGTCCGCGGGAAAAATTTCTCCAGGGATTCTTAGAAAACTTCGCCCAACTGATCGGCTTGGGCAAGCGGGTCTCCTCCTCAAGCCACCACTCTCGGGCGTAATCCACCAGCTGAATGCGCACCACATCAACTCTCTTGTTCTCTGGAATCTGTGTCGCAATCAGTAAATTCTCCGTGTCACTAGCCACTGCTCGGCTGGCAACGGCTCCTCCAGACCAGTGAAAGTAGACGGATCCAAAAGTCTGAAATCTGCTACGGTCCTTACTCGGTCAACTGGTCTAGTTCCAACATCGTTTACAGACTGCTGAACGATCTGCAAACCTTCCTGAAACAAGTCCGCTTGCTGCTGGATCAGCTCGGTCTATTTCTTTGATTTTCAGCATTTCTCTTATCACTCCAAGCATGGCGGCTTCGTTCACACGCGCCTCTGGTACGTCTTCAACTCCTTACCTGTCATAATCCTGAACTCAAAACACCCAACATTAACATGATGATAGATTCTGAATGTGGATCAAGGCTAGAACTCCAAGATACTTAAATAGAGTATCGCATTGTAGCTATGCCGCGGTATCATAGCCGCAATTACTTAACTCCACCCAAGTCGCCTAAGTCCTAGAGATAACAAGAAATTAGGTTTTCGAGTTGACAATGCAAAGTAAGTTTGCACGTCGACATGATCCGGAAGAATGATTCAAGGATGGTAAAACGGTCAAGGTGGCAGGACATGTTTCCTAATCACGGGTATTCTGATTCGTGTATCGGGTACCATACCCAACTATAAAAGAATCAACCCAACTAACCTATAGCTCTGATACCAAAAAAACCATGTCACGCTCCGCTTCCCAGAGTACGCAAGATTGGGCACGTGACATAGCCAACCATGCTACCTATGGGTAGGAAGTATCCATCCACAGTCACATTACGGTTGTAGAGATATCAAGAACAAGATAATAAACTAATCTAACACATGTCCAAATCCATAATAACAAGAATCAATAAACAATAAGTGCGGAAGCAAATGACCCAATACAATAAATAAACAGTACGTCCCATAATGCGGGCTCACATCTGGAAATGAAATGAAATAAACAAATTAATCACTAAGGAACTCACAGTTCAGCCTGCTGGCTGAAGTACTACTGCTCGGTCGTCGACAGTGGTAAGGAATCTGGGCCATGCAAAACCCAGACGTCAGCGCGTCATGTCAACCAATAATATAATATGAACATGGTAATAAACAATGCAGGGATGAATATACATGAATAAAGCAGTACTATGAAATAACAGTGCAGGGTAATGTGCAGTGGTAACTAAACTGTCCTATCAGGTTTCTACTCTATAGTCTTTGAAATCAATTGATGAATCGTCGATGTAACTCAAAAGTATCCCGTGCGTGCCCGGGACCACGGTCAAGGTTCTCAGGGCTGAATCCGAGACGTGCCGCTAGGCAGTAAAGTAGGTAGTAGGATGGACGAGTGATGTCAGCATCATCACTCCCGGACTGGCCAAGCCCGTAAGACTGATCAGAACAGGTATCGAACTGTTGAGTTACAAGTCGGTTTCACCTTTGATTTCCCCATACCCTCAAGTTATGTATGTCAGGTCAGGTATTCAGTAACCAAGGATTAATGCCAACGCAGGATCAGGTAACAGGTCAGGTTTGTCTGGATAGACAACAAGAATGGTCCATGAGGACCCCAAGTCATGTTTGTTGGCATTAGACATGAGATCAGGTAATAAGTCATGTCATAGTACAACAGGATGAGTCGGTATATATAGGGTGTCATGTCCGGTGTATCAGTACATGTGTCAGGTGTATCAAGATCGGGTCAATATGTAATGCAATCAAATGTATGCTTATAACAGGTATAGTAACGGATAAGGAACAACAGCAGGAACAGTAAATAACAATATTATTCCATGTAAACACAGTGATGCTTTGTATTCTCTTATTAACAGGTTCAAGCACCCTTGGGTGCAATAATCACAAACATAACGTAATGAAGCTACATGAATTAAACTAAAGCATAATAATTGTCTCACAAATGAAGCAAGGATGATCTACTTAGTTTAGTTAGTTAAAGTGTGGATTGATAGCAGACCGATTGATTACAAGAAACTACTATAATGATTCCATGTTAAGGATAACTGCAACTGTCAATTCTAAGTTATAATATAATATCGATATTACCATCATTAAGTTGTTGTATTATATAATATGATATTCAACTGCATAGCAAGGCTAAACCCTGTAAATTTTAAGTTATAATAAATAGAGTGATGATTAAGTTTATAGCAAGACTTGATCTTGTGTACTAGCATGTTAGAGCAAGTATTCGGATACTTGCCTCGACGGTTTCGCAAACCGGAAAGCACGGATGCAATGTCGGCAGAAAACACGAGACGGGTGCACGGGCTACGGGTCGAGTCCAAACAGAGAACAGCGGGACCACACGGACCAGAATACTTCGCTGGAGCGTCGGGTCCAAGCGACGGCACGGCCGGAATCCGGCGAAAGTCAAAAGCGACGAAGTTAGCAAAACACGATATACAAAGACAAGGACCAGCGAGAGGGGGTTTAACATTAATGGAAAGATAGGGATGCTTACAGGGAACCACCAGGGCAACCACCACGGGTTCGACGGCGATGGGGCGCCGGCGAGGCGGCGACGGCGGCAGCCTTGGTTGAAAGGTTTCCGGTTCTGTTGTAGCCGCGACGAGGGATGTAGTGGTCTGGTCTGGGTGGCAGGAGAGAGATGAGGTGTCGGCGGTGGCTCTGGCAATGACGGCGATGATCGACGGCGCGTTTCCCGGCGAACAGAGGAGGTGGTCGTGCTGCGGCGTGGGTGCTGTTGCAGTGCCGGCGAGGGAAGGAGGAGGAAGGTGGAGAGGTCAGGACGAGGGTGAAGGGAGGAGGTCAACGTCGTCGG
The DNA here is from genome assembly GCA_030015575.1 of Agapanthus africanus. Lineage (NCBI taxonomy): Eukaryota > Viridiplantae > Streptophyta > Magnoliopsida > Asparagales > Amaryllidaceae > Agapanthus > Agapanthus africanus. The sequence goes on along the minus strand of CM057339.1, from coordinate 699,752,147 downwards.
CGATGGGAGGCGGCGGCGGCAGCACTGTGTGCAGGTGTCGGTGGAGTTGGGTGCAGGCGTATGAAGGAGGGAGAAGAGGAGGTAGGGAGGGTGCGGTTAGGCTGAGGAGGCGAGGACGGCGACGGCGAGGTTGCGGGGAGGTCGGCGGCGCAAGCACGAGGAGGTTAGGGTTAGGGCTCGGGGGTTCTCGCTGTGGGTTTCTCTCGTGATGGGGAGAACATGAAATATATATACATGGGAGAGAGAGAGAGTTAGAGAGAGAGAGAGAGAAAGATTATAGGAGAGATAGAGAGAGGGTTAGAGATAGAGAGAGAATGAGAAAAATTTGAGAGAGACAGAGAGAGGCGGAGAGAGAGAGAGAGAGAATAGGGGCCCACGAGAGAAGCCTGATTGGCCGGGGACGGTACGGGAGTTAGAGAAGAATTTTAAAAGATTTTTAAGAAAGATTTTATAGTAACAGAATAGGGATTTTAAGGTATATTATAGTTTTAAATATATTTAATCAAACGGGCATTTTTGGCGCTAAATGAAACATTTCCAAATCGCGTCCGGGTTGCGCCCAAATGTTCCAAATTCAAATTATAGGATTTTAAGCGAGTTCCAAGTTTTGAAAAGAGGTGTTTAATGATTAAAATGCATGCCCCCAAGTCGGACACTTGCACGCGCGCGTAGCCGTCCAAACTTGCCCGTTTAACCGAACGGGAAGAAATCTCGACACACGGACGCTACCACGCGACTAGTGGCGACGAGTAGGCCAACATGGATATTTTTAATTTCATTTTAGGTGTTAAAATTTGTTATGTGCCAAAATGATTTAACCGGTTAAAATTTAGCAAAAAGCACCAAACAATCAGGATAATAGGAATGAGCAATGTATAACACTCAACTAGCCATAGAAATAGTATTATTTGGGCTCGGGTGTTACAATGACTGTTGCATTTACATACCTTTATTATATGCATTGCTTCATGTGTAATTGTACCTGTTAGTGTACCTTTCATGATTATTACGTATATATAGTTTCATATCATTAGTGCATGATTATTGCATACCGATTGTCATATTATTATTGCTTCATGTATTAGTTGTAGCTGTTAGTGTACCTTTCATGACTATTGCATTTATATGACCTGTTACTGCTTTTAACCTACATATGTTACTTTCGCGCTGTACGTACATACTTGCGATTACCTGCATATGTTATTTTACTATTCACGAGTTGGCAACTCACCCCCGTTGTGCCACAGTTGTTTTGCAGGGTGTTCCCTAGAGTAGTCGAGGCAGGGTATTCATCTACCTATCATCTTTTGCTACGGATACCGCATCGGCTCACAGTGTGTTGTTTTGTTTAGGTAGGTTTTGTGGTTATTCGTGTTGTATTATATATCCGTTGTATCCTTGTACTCTCTATCTACAAATTTCATGTTTGACTTAGAGACTTGCGTGAGGACGATGTTGTATATTATTTTGTGACTTGTTGTCTTTTATACAGTTTCCTTTCTATCGTATTTTTTGTCTTCGCTACGTCGTCGTATATTTGTTGTGGTGGTTGTTTTCCGCCTTTGGGCATGTATTTGCTCCCGTTTGGGGATGCTTTATTTATATTTATGTTGTACCCATTTTTGGGGCTAGTTTTTACAAAGGAGTTGCTGCCAAAATTTCAAAGAAAGAAAGTTGGACTTTTAAAGAATTTGGGTTGTGATTTCAAAGACTTTTAAAAATGTTTCTTATCTTATCTTGTCTTTTATTGGTTTAGATTTCTGGGTTTTGGCTTTCTTTTACTGCGTTACGCCTTTAGACGTTGCGTAGTATTAGGGCCGTCACGTGCCAATTTTCGGGTCGTGACAAAGTTGGTATCAGAGCGCTAGGTTTTACCTTTCGGAGTGTAGGATGACTTTGGTATGATGGAGTAGGTAGCTTAAGCAGAGTAACGTAGTGTGTGTATGTCTGCAGAATACTCATGATGCGGTACTCCGCCTAAAGTGACCTAAGTACAAATTGCTTGAAATTCCTTCCTTGATGACTCATATCCTTGTGATTCGATTTCTATATTCTTATCGAATCCTATTTCCATTTATAGCCTTGCCGCCGATGACTATGGGGACTCAGAGTGATGCAGCGAGGGCCGAGGTCAGGATTGACTCGGGTGAGACGAGAACTGACCAGGATGGCACGCTCGTTGCACAGGAGCAGACGGATTCGCCTTCGACAGATAATATTGCTAGGCTTGTGGCAGAGATGCAGGACATGCGCCAGACGATGAGTTCATTGGTTGAGGTCGTTCGAGCGCAGCGACAGGAGGTGATCACCCATGTTAACCAGTTGTTCCTTTCGATCAGCATGCAGCAGTCCGCCACCAACATAGCACCAGTGGATGTAGCCCCAGTTTACGAGACACGTCTTCTAGAGACTTTGAGAGTTTCGGAACAGTGGAGGACTCATACCGGTGTGCCAGCACAGAGAAAGAGGCTTAGTCGTCGAGACAGATTTCGTGACCGTAGCGGGAGTAGCAGAGGCTTAGGACGTGGACAGTCGTTCAACTCTCATCCCCAGGAGGGTCAACAGCCGTCGCGTGGATGTTTCTGGTGCGGGAGCCTTCATCACCTCATCAGGGATTGTTCCTTAGCACTGCGTCAGGGTCGTATTCAGAGAGGTCGTGGACATGGAAGGTTCGCTCAGAGAGGCCAGTCTAGCAGAGGAGGAGTTCATCCTGTTGTGGGTAGAGGGCAGACACGAGAGTTTGCTTCTACTCATCGGGACGCGCGGGCGTCCAATGCAGAATTTTCAGGTATCCTTAATTCGTAGGTTCTTTTGATGTATTTGCTTGTTTTTCACACTTGTGCCATGGTAGGTACGAGAGTCGTCTTAGGTAGATCAGCCGTTTGTTGTGTAATTTCTGTCAGCGATTCTTTTGTTGCGCAACACGTATTTCAGTTGTGTGCCAATCGGGTAGGAGATTCATCCGTCACTTGATCCTTCTAGAGATGTTGGATTTGACGTTCTCCTGGGCACGGACTGGTAATCTACGTGCTAGGCGTCTGTGGACTACCGTGAGAAAACAGTCAGGTGTTGTTTTCCCCGGCGAGTCGGTTCTTGTTGTGCAGGTGGATAGTTGTGCTGCCTCTCACAGCTCGAATTCAGCCTTTTTCGCTAGTCGGCTTTTGAGGAGAAGATGTCGAGGATTCTTTGCATTCATTCGTGATACCGTAGCCACAGTAGGTTTGTTGGACCGGTTTTCTTTTGTGCGAGAGTTTTCCGACGTTGTTCTAGATGAGCCGGCGAAGCTTGGGGAGCTTAAGGATCAGTTGCAGAGTTGTTTTGTTGGGGGGTTTGTGCGTCTGAGTGTTTCGTATTAGGGAGCTCCTATTTCTATTCGTCAAGGAGAAAGACGGAAGTTTGAGGTTGTGTATTGATTGATCGTTAATTTAACCGGCCTACAGTGCGGATAGGTATCCTTTACCTCGCATTGACGATTTCTTCGATCAGCACCAGAGTGCGAGACATTTTTCTATGTTTGTTTGGGATCAGGTCATCATTGTTGCGGGTTCGGAGTGATGACATTCCAAAGACTGCCTTGTGCGTGCTACGGGCCTTATGTGTTTTGGTGGTGTCATTGGACTCACCAATGCCCTAGCAGCATTCGTAGATATGATGAACCAGATTTCTTCAGGCCGTTCCTCGACCAGTTATTGTTCTGTTATTGACGACATTCTGGTTTATTTAATGTGTCTTGAGGAACAGGAGCAGCACTTGAGGATTTGTTTTGCAGATACTGGGAGAGCACCAACGGTTTGCTAGATTCTCGGAGTGTTCCTTCAGGCTTGTTTGTGTTGAATCCTAGGTCTTTTAGTTACGGGAGACGGTTTTAGTTTGGTTCCGAGGGAGATCGAGGCCATACAGCTTTGGCCCAGACTTATGCAGGACGGAGGTCCACAGAATCTTTGGGCTTAGCAGGTTTTTACCTCCATTTCGTGTAGAATTTCTAGTGTAGTGCTGCACCGTTGACTGAACTGACCAAAAAGGAGGTTTCTTTTATTGAACTGAGGCATGTGTGCGCAGTTTCGACAGTTGAAGACTCGGTTAACAACTGCATCAGTTCTTTCTTTGCTTTCTGGTTCGGGCGACTTTGTTGTTTAACTGTGATGTTTCGCGAGTGGGGCTCGATTGTGTACTGAGGTGACACTATAGAGTTATCGCTTTTGCTTCCCTACATTTGGAGGAAGTACGAGCAGGATATCTCACTCATGATCTGGAGATGGCCGCGGTGGTTTTGCGTTGGAGATTTGGAGACACTACTTGTTCGAGAGTCGTGTCAGATTTTCACGGACCACCAGAGCTTAATGTACATCTTCCTGCAGCGGATTTTGATTGTTGAGACAGTCTTCTGCGGATTTACAGTTCTTGTGTGATCGTTGAGCATAGCTTAAGTTCGTCTCTACTGAGGGGACAGCTTGCTCATGTCCGTTCCCGACCACTTTTCCTTAATCGCTTTCGTGAGGCACTGCCCGCCGATGCTCGTTCGTTAGAGATTCTTGAGCATACTCGGCTGGGTAATGATTCGGAGTCCTTGATTGGTGACAAGGGTGTGCTAAGTTTAAGGACGTGTTTGTGTACCTGATACTATTGGGTAGAGACGCGAAATCCTAGAGCAGGCACATCTATCAACTCTCTGTACTCATTCAAATTCCACCAACATTGACGTGACTTGTGAGATAGTTACGGGTGGGCATAGATGTAAAGAGAAGTTTCGGGTTTTGTTTCAAGGTGTCTGTCTTGTTGCGTGCTTTGGTTGAGCATCTGAGACCGGCTGGAGAGTTGCAACCTTTAACTGTTCCGAGTGGGAGTGGGAGCAGGTCTCCATGAATTTCGTTATGGTGTCTACCCAAGTTTAGTCAGGGTGTGACTCCATTCGGATGCTTGTCGTCCGGTTATGCTCAGTTTGCTCAGTTGTTCTTTATTAAGTTTGTGCGTTGCACGGAGTTCCTTCATGGGTCGTATCCAATGAAGGCACCCTATTTGCTTGCCGTCTTGGGCAGGAATTTCAGGAAGCCTTGGGTACTGGTTGAGGTTTAGCTCCACTTTTCCATCCGCAGGATGATGGTTTTGTGAGAGCGGGCTATACCGACTATGGAGGATATGCTTGTGCGTACGTTTTAATTGTTTTCGGCAGATGGGATCATCACTCGCCATTGTTAGGGTCCTCCTTCGATAGCAGTTATCAAGAGTCATTCCAATTAGCAACCTTTAGGTTTAGGGATTAGGTCGTGTCGATCACCAGTCTGTTTTTCTGACTCTGCGTAGTAGGATTTTTGGACCCCAGCTAGTCTAGAGACTTCGGAGATGATCCAGTTGGTTCAGGTCAGGATGATAGCAGCCCAGTGCAGGCAGAGCTCTTATACCGACCGTGATGGTCGTAGACTTGGGTTCGCAGTAGGAGATCATGTATTCCTATGCATTTTTCCGATAAATGACGTGTTGAGTTTTGGGAAGCTTATCCCAGGATTGTAGGTCCTTTTAAGATCCTTAAAGCGAGTTAGTTCCGTTGTCTTTAATTTGGCACTTCCGCCCAGATTATTGAGTATTCACCCTGTATTCCTTGTGTCGATACTTTGCGATTTCCTTCATCACCTTTCTCATAAGATTTAGCACCAGACCATTTAGCTTGGACGCGATCTTTCGTTCACCAGCAGCCAATTGTGTTAATGGCTTGGCAGGTGGAGAAACTTCGGTCAAGGGTCTTGCCATCTGTGGAGAGTTTTCTTGGGCGTAGCCGTATAGTGAGGTGATCACTTGGGAGGCTGCGAGCGAGATTTAGGAGTTTTGTAATCTTCTCTTTGAAGGTACGCTTAGTGAGAATTTTAAATTCGGGGACGAATTTCTATAAGGTGGGAGATTGTAACGCCTTAGATTTCGGTTACTGTTCGTTTAGACGTTAATGCGGGTTTACTGTAAAAAGTTTACCAATTCGGGTTCCTCACATTTTATAACATTTAATTAATAATTTATTATTATTTGTTATAAGCATGCACGCACGTGTGCACATAAATATGAGTTTTGTTTGTGCTAATTTTGTTCTTAGCAACCTTGACCCTTAACCTAATCCTTGTTTAATCCAATCCTTAACCTAAACCCTAGATCTTTTGGTGTGATGAGGTGTGTATGAATGTATTAATGGAGGAATTAATGCATATGATACACTCACTCTCATCTCACACCCTACACTCACCTCTCTCTCTCTCTTTATCATTCCCTCTCTCTCTCATTTCTCTATCTCTTTTCTTTTTCTCTCTTCCTCTTTTTTAAACTAAACACTCTCCTATTTCCTACACAAATCCATCACAAAACTTCAAAATCTTCACAAAAATCACACCTTTTCTTGGATTTTGCCTCATGGATGCCTAGGATCATGCAAAGCTTGGATCTTTGAGTTCTTTGGTGTAGGCAATGTTATTTTGCTGTTGTTTATGTTGTTTTTGTGTAGCTTAGCTTTAAAGTTTCAGTTTTTATCGCGTATCGTATCGTTTCGGGTAAATATCGTATTTTTAGTGTTGTTTTGGGGTCACGGATGATCTGCTGTTAAACTAGGTACTTGTTGCAAAAATTGACTTGACAGTACCCTAGTGTAGTGACGTAGAACCTATCCTCAAAATACGAGCCAATTCCACCATATTTGGGCCGCAGATTTATTGGTTCTGGCCGCAATTTGCGGCCACACTGGGGAGTTGTGGTTTGGGTTTTTGGGTAGTGGTATCTAGGGTTATTTGTAGCCTCATGGTACTTGCAACTTTTACAGATTACTGGTACAGAAAAATCTGGGACCACTTGTGTGTTTCTCGTGTTTCGTTTCACGCGATACGTTATCCGATATGGTGCGTGTCCTGTGTTGCTGTTGGTCTGAGTTGGTTTCATGGTGTCTCTATATGCGTTAGCTACAACACGAACCCTTTAGAATACGTATGCGTGTCGTGTTGGTCCGTATTGATTGTATGTATTTTTGGTCTATTATTAATATATACTTGTTTTATTGTTTTAAAGATGCAGGTTCGCAAGCGGGGACTTCGGACATTGCTACAAAAGGAAAACAGGTGGTTGGCTTCACTTAGCTAGGAGCGTTGGTGCGTAGATTTAACATCTACAGGGGAAACGCTCGCATGGCGTTATGCGTCTGGGCTAGAGATGTTATTTCTGTCGCATATTCTATGTCATATTTAGAATTTGCGCATTTACCCTACTGCTTAGTTAGTGTTGTGCTTGGACTAGTATCCTTAGGACACTGCACTATTATTGACGATTCATGTTGCACGAGCACTGATTGTATGTCACACACACCTTCAAAAATTGCCATGTCACGCACAACCCACTTATAGATATGATATTGCTTGGTTAGGGACATTGAGAGTTTAATTCATATTTCTTTACGCATTGACTTATAGCATACCTGTATACCTACTTGCTTACACATATGCTCTGGCATACTTACATGCTAGTTACCTGTATACTTATAGAGTATTGTACCATTAGTGATAGGTACATGCACACTTTATGACATAGCTACAGGTATACCTTGCACACATATTTTACTTATACCCAGTAGGTATACTACATCATTACTTATAGGTAGATACATATATCTTTTTATACCTTTATGTTTTCACATACATCTGGTTATAGCTACATGTTTACATTTACTTGATGTTATTTTAGAATTTGAGAAAATAGGAACCGCATGATATATTATATTAACTTGTTGCAGTTAATTAGCGGCTTTCCCTTTATATGCTTTCATTACAGTTTTATGTTGCATATATTATATTCATGGATTTTCGCATTGAGATATGGATTTTTCATGATGTCTTCTAGATTTGGGGACCGTGGGAGTTCATAAAATTATGCATTATTTGAAAAAACCCGGTTTCCCTTGATATGATTTTTCAGCAGCCACCATGAGATTTATCGGTTCAGATATATATATACCCCAGGCGAGGAATAGAGGGGTCCGTGTGCGGGTACATGGTGGGGCCCGGAGGTACCCCGAGGCAAGAATAAGGTCGTGGTTCTAGATGATGAGTTGCAGGGGAACCATACCATCCGGTGACATTACCAATGACTCGGCGGTAATCATGGGGATACTGTTGGGAGTCATGTACGTATAGATACGTGGAAAGACGAGGGTCAGAGCTAGGCACTCGTGCTTTTCGGATAGCGTGTGATACGTACCTATCAGGGGGCCAGTCATGGTGACAGCACCTGATAGATCAGCATTTCTGTGTCGATACTTGACACATTGGTTTCATGATATTTCTTTTTACTCCTTTGTATATATAACAGGGGATTATGCCGCTATTATATATTCCCTTACACCAATATTAGTGGAATAGGACGCTAATATATGTGTATTGACTTTAATTTATATACATCATCATACTTATTCATGCAAATATATTTAGGATGTTAGATTTTTACTTGATAATTTGATTTGGGATATAAGTGATTCATTTGATATTGGATACAGGATATTTATGAGATTTGCTGATTTTTTACATTCTGGATATATGAGATTTATTCGATATTGTACATTCAGGATTTGTGAGACTTATATGATATGAGAGCCAATTTGGGGGCTGATTTGAGGAATTGGGATTTGGATTGTCTTGATGGATTGTGATCCTACCACGATGTCAGGATTCCGTGGAAATGACATATTTCATTCCATACTTCACATTTACTGTTTATGCACTGCTTCATGTATTAGTAGTACCTGTTAGAGTATCTTTCATGACTGTTGCATTTACATACCTTTATTATATGCATTGCTTCATGTGTAGTTGTACCTGTTAGTGTACCTTTCATGATTGTTGCGTATATATAGTTTCATATCATTAGTGCATGATTATTGCATACCGATTGTCATATTATTATTGCTTCATGTATTAGTTGTAGCTGTTTGTGTACCTTTCATGACTATTGCATTTACATGACATGTTACTGCTTTTAACCTACATATGTTAGTTTCGCGCTGTACGTACATACTTGCGATTACCTGCATATGTTATTTTTCTATTCACGAGTTGGCAACTTACCCCCGTTGTGCCAAAGTTGTTTTGCAGGGTGTTCCCCAGAGTAGTCGAGGCAGTCTATTCATCTATCTATCATCTTTTGCTACGGATACTGCATCGGCTCACAGTGTGCTATTTTGCTTAGGTGGGTTTTATGGTTATTCGTGTTGTATTGTATATTCGTTGTATCCTTGTACTCTCCATCTACTAATTTCCTGTTTGACTTAGAGACTTGCGTGAGGACGATGTTGTATATTGTTTTGTGACTTGTTGTCTTTCATACAGTTTCCTTTCTATCGTCTTTTAAGTCTTCGCTACGGTGTCGTATATTTGTTGTGGTGGTTGTTTTCCGCCTTTGGACGTGTATTTGCTCCCGTTTGGGGATGCTTTATTTATATTTATGTTGTACCCATTTTTGGGGCTAGTTTTTACAAAGGAGGTGCTGCCAAAATTTTAAAGAAAGAAAGTTGGACTTTTAAAGAATTTGGGTTGTGATTTCAAAGACTTTTAAAAATGTTTCTTATCTTATCTTGTCTTTTATTGGTTTAGATTTCTGGGTTTTGGCTTTCTTTTACTGCGTTACGCCTGTAGACGTTGCGTAGTATTAGGGCCGTCACGTGCCAATTTTCGGGTCCTGACAGAATCTCTCAATGACAGATTTTCTCAAAACCAATTAACAATTTGCCTCGATTATATAAAGGACCCGAGACTTCAAGTCTCATAGAGAGGAACACCCCATAAGCTTCTATAAAATAATACAGAAAGCTTTCAAGAGAACTGGGAATTTAATTCACAAAGGAGAAGACTTCGCTCTTAAAAAAAACCCTAGGTAAAGAAAACACAGATATCAAAATATCTTTTTTACCTATTTTAAGGGTTTAGCCCTTCTTAAATAACTTAATTCTTTCTCTGGATCAAAAATCCACAAGACAAGTCTCCCACAAGTTGAGAATTCAATTCTCATCAGGAAGATCTTGTTCCCGAGAATCAAAAATTCAGAAAAGAACTAGGAAAAAGAATATATCCTATGGGGATTTCATTCCTCGAAAATTAGGATTTAACCCTAAAAGAAACATAGTTCTTATAAAAAGAACTTAGTTCTTAAAAGGAAACTTAATCCCAGATCTTCAAAACAAAAGATCTTGGTGATCATTAATGGTCAAAATGCCATTAATATAGGCTTAATCTCTAAAAGAGAAGAGAGCTTGACGCCTTACTGCTATCCATGTGGACGCCTTCAAAAGCGCCCAGCGCCTCCCTTGAAGAACATGTAGGAGCCCTAAAGCAGTGCCCGGCGCCGCACGTGATCTCCATGTGTGCGCCACAAAAATAAAAAAAAAGAAATGAAAAAGTGCTTAGCACTTCATAAACAACCATAATGGTTGAGTGCTTAGCGCTCATTGGGCATCGTCCATAATTGAATGCTTCACATGACACCCATGCGAGTGTCAGAGCGTCAAATAAGTGCTTAGCATTTTTGCATAGAAAAGGGGACTGAATAAACAGAGCCCAAATAAGTGCTTAGCACTTTTTAAGAAAAAAAGACTAAGCAGACTATAGCCCAAATTGGCTAAGTCTCTAAAGTTTCGTGCAACTGAGTATAAATACTCTGTTTTTGGATCTTAATAAAATGTAATGATATTGAAAATGTTGCTAAGTTGATCTTAGTCTCAAATAAGACTAATGTATCCTTATACTAAAAATAAATTGGGCCCAAATGCTCATATGGTTAAGTTGATCTTAATATCAAACTAGATTAACGGTCCTTAAACCAAACAAAAATATTTTTGAACTATAGGAATATACAACCTAAGTTCAAAACCCCGTTAAGTAAATCCTTGACCCAAACCTAAACCTAAAATATACGGATTTGGACTGAACCGCGCCCTACAGGTGACGACATAAACTAGTCTCCGTATACAATCCATAGGCAACCAAAACAAACAAAATAACACACGACACGAAGTAAACTTCTGAGGAGGGAGAAAGTGGTTACCGCAATGCGGTAACGTAATTAACTGCAGGGGTTTGCGCTTGCAGGGAAGAGCGTCCCTATAATAAAAAAACCCGTCACAAATGAGGGGATATCTGATGAAGTCTGCTACAATGGCCGCATCCATCCAAACCTCCGATAGATGGTGCCATAAATCAACCTGGTATCTTCGGAGAGGTAGACGGATAAATCCAAATAGCATATGTCCCCATATTCAGGTAAGACGATCCATCCCGGTTCGTCTCTATTTTCGGCGGTGAACAGATTCTGGCATGCCCGGTGGGACCATTTCCATCTTTCCACTCCATATTACGTGTGTCGTGTTTCGTGAACAAAATCGCGGTTCGCTGTACTTGCCCTTGGATTAGAGGTACTAAAACTTGGTGTCTTGCTCCTGTGCAGAAAATCGATGGCTTCTCAATGCACTGCATGCAATAGCAACTTTCACTCTACCCCAACTGGAGGAATGATTTATGGGCCCAACGCGGCCTCTATCTTTTCAATGCTGGTACGGTAAGTTACGCAAGCCACTACTGGATTGTTCTTTGGGACCATGCTCCCACCAGTGAGTTTTGGTGCCTAGCACCGCAAGAAGAAGCTCCTAAGAGGCCAGTCTTCGATCGACTGGCAACCACAACGGCCCTTCTCAATGGGCCGTCCAAATCTGGTATTTCAGTCTTCAATAGGCTGAGCCAAAGCGCAAACGGACCCGCAAAGTGGCTTGTGATACCTAAAGGGGCTGCCCCAAAATCGATAGCCCTCCCAACTCTTGCAGGTGAAGCCGTCAAAAGTTCTTCCCCCATCAGAAGATCAGTTTTCGAAAGATTGGCCGACCCTCCCCAAACTCCAATCAGGACGTCTGTCTTCAACAGGCTATCATCAACAGCAGCCCCTCACTAAAGCCGGGGGCATGACAAAGCCGTTTCCAAAATTAAGGTGGTCACGTCTGCAAGACACGCTCGACGTCGCCACTGGCGCTGAGTGAGAAAAGCTGGGGGCAACTCCTCCTCTAGACTTACCCCACCGGCTCTAATGGTGGAAGTTGACGTTGCTGTTCCAACCGAGAACAACTTTGAACTTCTCGGGAGGGTACGTAAGAACTCTCCAACGGCAGTGCTAAAGAAATCACCCCCATCTGTAGAAGCCACAATGCAGGCAAAAGACGGAGCAACCCCATCAGCGGCTCTCCTCCCAAATTCACAGGGTCCAACGGAAAGTCCAGGACTCTGTGATCAACAAAGATTACTCTCATCGACCGAAGAAATCGAAGACTCGGCAAGAAAAAGGCCATCCCTCTGTTATACAGCGATGGTCTCTCTCTACACAGGCGTCCGTTACAACGGCTCCTTCAACTTCGACCTCCCACAAAAGGATGAGGCGGGAGAAAATCCCACCATCGGCGGCAAATTCCAAAGGTGATGGACCCAAACGCCCCAAGTCTAGGGGCAGGATCGTGTATACGGTCCACATAGCTTCCGGGAAAGAAGAAAGCCGTGCTTCGGCGAGTCACCGACCACAAACTCGATCGCTGACTAAAGCTCTGGAGCAACAACAGAAGCTCCAGGAAATGCTTACCAAAATGGCAGTACTTACCGGGCAGAAAGAAAGCCCGGACACAACAGCCGAACAACGCTAGGAGCAGGAGACCGAAACAGAGTTCCTGCGAAGGGTGTTTGAAAGAAAAGACAAAGAAGCTGCTGAACAAGCTGCTAACATGAAGCAAATGGCGCTCTTGTTTCAGGATATGGTTGGAATGATGATCCAACCACAATCACGAGCTGAGGATCCACCGATAATCATCGAGGACGATAGGGGGAAACATCAAACCCTTTTCCGGCTTTATCGGCAGCCAAGGAGGAAACAATCCCTAAGGCTTCTCTTGATGATTATATAGCTCAACAGATAAGAGCTCATCATGAAAATGAAGCGGTTGGCCAAATCATTAGAACTGGGCGGCCGTATCCAGGCTGGTATGACCAAATCAAGTACCCGCCAGGATATACGATCCCCAAGTTCCATGTATACAAAGGGACAGGAAACCCCCTTCAGCACGTCGTGCAGTTCTGAGCTCTGTGCGGTAACACTGGAGGCAAAGACAAACTGTTGCTTCACTAGTTCGTTGGCAGACTGTCAGAAATGACCTTTGAATGGTACTCGAAGTACCCAAATGACTCCATGAAAACATTCACAGAGATGGAACTGCTGTTCACAAAGCGATTCGCCGGTGCAAGCGAGTGCACCCCGATCACAGCATTAATCAATACCTAGGTAAGGCCAGCAGAAACTTGGGTCCAATACGCGATTCGGTGGAGGAACCTGTGGTCAAAGTGCAAATAGCACATTGAAGAATCTCCCGCCATGGGCATGCTCATCGGGAATCTTGATCCTCAAACGATTGTGTCCCAGTTCATGACATTCTTCAAACCAACCACCTTCCAGACTTTGATCGATAAACTGACCCAAATGGACCAGATGGGCTACGGGCCTTCCTCCTCAAATAAGGACCCTCGAAATGGCAAGCGTAAAGGGAAAGCGGCCTTCATTTCCAACACACAACAACAACCAAGCGACGCAAAACTGGCTGCTCGCCAAAACAACACGCATTTATGCTCGTCCTTAGAGGAAAGGCTAGGACGTGCTTATTCGTTTCCCCGCGACAAGGCGAGGAGACTATTTGAATTGGCAGTGTGTAACAAACTCATTATATTACCAAACACGTGGCTTCCACCGCAACCCGGCGACATCAATAACCCTAACTACTACTCCTATCACAGAATTGTAGGGTTTCTAGGCACTCTCAAGAGGTCTCACAAGGCATCAACCATGTCAATTTCAAAAAATCTAGGTGCCGAGAAACCCGACTACGGATCGTTGGCTAGAAATCTAGGCGAAAATGAAATCTAGTTAACAACTTAATAAAAAGGAAACGGAAATACAACCTTTGTAGATCCGGTGCTCCACCTCCATAGCTTCGCAACGAAGTCCCCTCGCTGTCCTAGTGAATTCCCGGGCTCTAGCATCGGCTTCATCGAAGAATAGGCGAGCTAGGTCGTCGATGTCTATGCCGAAGATGATCTACGTCGAGGCATCGCTAGATCAAGCTCCAACTTCACCAAGTCAAAAAACTTGTGAAGAAAACACACTCTACTACTTGGCAAGAGGTAGAGGATGAAGAAATAGGAAGTGGGTAGACTTTAGAATTGGATTTCTCACTCATTTTCATCAATCACCATTGATGAAGTGAAGGTTCTTCATCTTGAAGAAGAAGAAGAAGAAGATGATAATGTTATGATAAGTTATTTTGAAAATAGAAAATAAAAGAATACTTATCATAATCAACCATGGTCAAGTGTAGAGAATTGACTAAGGTTAGATGAATGGTTAGGGTTAAAGATGAAGACAAAGTGGTCACTTTGGTCAAAGCTTCATGAAGCTTCATAATACAAACAAAGTTAGCAACCATTTTCTCTTTATGCTTTCCTTTTTCCAAAATGAATAAATAGATAAATAAATGAGAAAAGGAAATGAAACCCTAAACACTTAAGTAACCATGGTTTAATTCTTTACACAAACCCAAACTAGCATGTATCATCAAACATGATACAATCTTGTGTACAAAAGTATATCACATATACAATGTGCACAAACCAAGTGAGAAAATCCATTTAAAGTGAACCGATACTAGTTAATGCAAAGTAATATATCAAATATATAATTATACATTAAATTATTAAATCAACGCTTGATTTAATGATCCGGTCATGTCGCACACAACCGACCAGTATACAATGTATCGGCTTATCGAATCAATCCTTGATTCGATAACTAGGTTATATCGCATACAACCATTCGATACATTCATCGCGAGAATGGAATACGGTATCACATACACGTATTATTCTCGGTCCCGCACATATCTCATATGCGCTCCTATTTCGTTTCGCTTGAGCCAGGAAACCTCTGTGTAGGACTCTAAAGACTCGTCAATACGCCGGCAGCAGGTGATGATCATATCAAACACCCACAAGCCGCAAGCGGTCTGCTAAACGTAACGGCCACCCGGGTATTGAGCGATCAGAAGATCGACGAGCAAGCCCGCTCACACTCCAGTGAATCCAACCAGTAACACTACCGTACAGTCCGGTCTGATCGTCTGATATGTCGCATATCTTGCCTAGGGGTGGTAAACGTCAGACCCCAATAGCTCGATAAGTCGTGTCGATATGAGGCTCATAACGGGTCGAGAAACTACTGGTAACACTTACCAGCAATTCTCTGATTAGCCCTGGCCAGGGACTTCCTGTTATAGCCAATCGAACACAGTGCAACATCAACTCCCTATACCGGGAGAGACGAATCCCCTCCTATCGCTCATTGCCTCCATGTGACTCGGGACTGTACCCAAAAACCACCATTTTTCACGCCCTCTTGGACGTGGTAAGATGGAAATCAAAGCACAGTGGGAACCACACAAGACTCTATGACGATATCGGGTCAACAGACTACTCTGTACCAGTGTCACCAGAGAACTGCCATCTGACGTAAGGTATAATACCATCTGGGAGTTCTCGGCGAGTCCGTACAGTGTACCCAGTCTCTACTGCGCACCCGTATATCATCTCTGATGTCAAACACCGATGGATATGGGATCATCCATCGCCCATTTGTATGGGTCGAGAAGGTACACGCTAGTCTACTCTGGTATATCGATGTCCCGTCTCGATACACCCACGACTAGGGACTTTGAAGGATGTACTTATGGACTACCATGTCCCCACTAGTATGATCCACATCATAGTCCAGGTAGTCAAGTACACATTCTAAGGGCTTTACCAACATGTAATAGAGAGACAATCTGAGTACACGTTAAGGTAAAGAGTAACCAGATAGCATACTATCATGTCGAGCAAGAAAGTCCTCCCTATATATGTCCCAGCATCCACTACAATATACATCCAATGTACAGTAATGGTCTCTAGGGCATACATATAACTAACAATCTCCCACTTGCACTAGGGCCATCTGTAGCAGTGGTTGTAGTATCTCATACTCAACCATCCCATAAAAGTCTCTCTCTGGGAATAGGCCTTCGTGAGTGGATCCGCCGTGTTGTCCTCTTGGTCTACTCTCCTAACCTCGATCACCCTGGAGATCAACCATCTCCATGATCAGGTGACACTGCCTTAGAATATGTCTGGATCACTGATGGGACGAGGGTTCCTGGCATAAGCCACAACTCCATTGTCACACAATGCTAGGAACTAAGTTCATCTCATGAACTAATTGTAAGTCCATGCTACCTCTCCCGGTACTTTCGGGAATGCGGAATTTGGTAAAAAACGATTTTTACGGAGGTGGTAACATGGACCTATAACCCGGATCTTGGTTAAACATCTATCTAACATCCTAACTACGAGTTTCTAGCTACTCGGTTAGGGGGTTATACCTTGCTTGTCTTGAACTCCTTCGTCTTCAAGCTCCGATGGTGGTCCGGATTGGCTTCTTCTCATCGTCTCCGTACGCCGAAGATAGATCCACCTGAAAGCTCCAACCTTTATCTCCTTCTTCGTTCTTTGAAGAAACTAGTTCACTTGGTTTGCTAAACCTAGTGAACTAGAATGAGTAGAGAAGAAATAGAATGGGATTTTATCTATGGTTCTTGATTCTCAACTCATGAGAGATATGAACCATAGATTCAAGAGAGGGAGCAAGAGCAAAAAGGGTGAGAGCAAAAGGAGAGCTCAAGAACAAGAGAGAGAATGAGCAAGAAAGAATGAGCAACTCTTTTGTCTCTCACCCTCTCATAATCCAAAGTAATGATAACTCATCATATCAAAAAAGTCTTATGTGATGGTTGAAGCAACCATAACCATATCATATCATGCACTCATTTTACACAAATGAGCAAGCAAGTAAAAGTCTTTTCCATGAAATGATGGCTATGGTTATCATGATGGTCAACTAGTCAAGCCTAGTCAACCGGTCAACAAAGTCAACAAGTCAACAAAAGTCAACAAGTCAACAAAGTCAACAAAAGTCAACAACCATGTCACCATAATACTTAATTAATATAATAGTTAATCACATATCATATTCTCATTAGGGTTGAGCAAAAAGTCAAATAGTCAACGGTTAACTGTCAACAACCCTAATGAGAATCCGCTGTCTCTGCCTCCCTGTCAACTGTGCATACACACCCGCATCCGCGTTCCGAGGAACACGAATGCAAACTGGATAAATCCAATCCCAAAAGGTACACTAGGATCTGGCTTAAACCAAAGCCCGCTAGTGTAAACTGTCCGGACACAGTATGTGCACAAGTGCACGGATGTGACCGAACCCTGTCGCAAAACCATGCGACCTGTCGCAATACCATGCGGCCTCTACTCTTTTGCCTAAAGGCGAAAAGCTTTCTGTGTGGGACTCTAAAGACTCGACACTACGCTGGCTGTGGGTTTAACCACAGACCGCAAGCGGCACTAGCTGTGCGTAACGGTCCCCAGGTAATGCCGACAAGAAGACCGACGAGGCGAAACCCATCTGAACTCCTACTGAGCCTGAGTGTGACATTCTCCGTACAGTCCGGTCTGTTCGTCTGATACATCGCATGGCGGGCCTAGGGGGCGGTAAACGTTAGTCCCCCAATAGCGGTACAAGTCGTGCCGGAGCGAAGCCCAAAACACCCTGAGATAACACTGGAAGCCTACCAGTATATCTCGTTTGCCCTGGCCAGGGACTACTCGTGTAATGGCTCTCCTAGACAAAGCGCGATGTCAACCCCCAATACCAGGAGAGACGAATCCTGTCTAACCGTCACTGCCTCCAAGTGCTTCGGGACTGCACCCAACCACTACCTGTTTGCACGACTCCTTTGAGCCGTGGTAGGGTAGTGATCAAAGTACAGTGGGAACACACTCGAGGCGAAGTGACAGTGTCAAGTCAGCGGACTAAGCTGTACTCATGTCACCTGGGAACTGATAACTGACGATAGGCATAATACCAACTAGTCAGTTCCCGACGAGTCCTGTCCAGTGTACCCGTAACCTAACGAGCACCCGCATACTATCTCAAGTACGACGTACTGACGGCTGTGGGACAGACCGTCTCCTACACTGGGATGAGAAGCGCATGCGCTGGTCTACTCCGGAGTATAGATGCCCTGTCTCGATAGTCCTGCGACCAGGGACCTGCATAAGGATGTTCTTATAGATTACCCAGCCCCACTAGTGTGACGGCCATCACAACGCTGGTAATCAAGCAAAGATCCTAAGGGCTCCACTAATGTGTATAGGCGATATACAAAAATAAACACATGTACACATTGAAGTAGAAACAAACCAAGTAGCATACTACTATTTTGAGCAAGATTGTATATACAAGGTGAATATCCCAAGCTTCCATTAAGTAATATACAAACTAGTATGATACAGTAATGGCCTCTAGGGCATATACACTAACAATCTCCCACTTGCACTAAGGCCATGTACTGGCGTATCGAAGACCTACCATCTCGATCAGCCGCTCGAACTGAGTCTGGGGCAGCGCCTTGGTGAATGGATCTGCAGTGTTATCTTCTGAAGCGACTCTCCGAACCTCGATCTCCTGGCGATCCACGATCTCCCTGATCAGGTGATACCGCCTCAAGATGTGCCTGGATCTCTGATGGGACCTGGGTTCCTTCGCTAAAGCTATAGCCCCGTTGTTGTCGCAATACAGAGGTATTGGATCAACAATGGACGGAACCACCTGAAGTTCTTTCAAGAACTTCCTCATCCAGACAGCTTCTTTTGCGGCATCAGATGCAGCGATGTATTCCGCTTCCATCGTCGAGTCTGCAACGGTTTCCTGTTTGGAGCTCTTCCAACACACCGCCCCTCCATTGAGGGTAAAGACAAAACCCGACATGGACTTGGAATCATCCTTGTCACTCTGGAAGCTGGAGTCAGCAAAGGCCTCGATCTGGAGGTCTTTTCCGCCATACACCAAGAACATCTCCTTAGTCCTTCTCAGGTACTTGAGAATGTTCTTTACCGCTATCCAGTGTTTCTCCCCAGGGTTTGACTGATACCGGCTTACCACACTCAGTGCATAAGCTACATCCGGTCTGGTACACAACATCGCATACATTATAGAGCCTACCGCAGAAGCGTAGGGTATAATAGACATGCGATCCCTCTCCAAATCAGTCTTGGGAGACATCTCTTTAGAGAGGGTGATCCCGTGACAAGCCGGAAGGTTACCGCGCTTGGAATCTTCCATACTGAATCTCTTCAGTATGGTGTCGATGTACCTGGACTGTGAAAGTCCTAATATCCTCTTGGATCTGTCACGGTAGATCCGGATACCCAGAATGTACGAGGCATCACCCAGGTCTTTCATGGAGAACCTGTGTGACAAGAACCCCTTGACAGATTGTAGCATAGGAATGTCATTTCCTATTAAGAGAATGTCATCCACGTATAAAACGAGGAATACTACAGTTCTCGCTACAAATCTACTATAGATGCATGGTTCATCTGGATTTTTGATAAAGCCAAATTCTTTGACTGTCTCATCAAAGCAGATGTTCCAACTCCGCGATGCCTGCTTTAGTCCATAGATGGACTTAAGCAACTTGCACACCTTTCCGCTGCTCCCACTCTGAATGAAACCCTCTGGCTGGTCCATATAGACACACTCCTCTAAATTTCCATTTAGAAAAGCTGTCTTTACGTCCATTTGCCAAATCTCATAATCGTGGAAGGCAGCAATGGCAAGAAGGATCCGAATGGATTTCAGCATGGCTACTGGAGAGAAGGTTTCGTCATAGTCCAAGCCAGGTCTTTGACGAAAACCCTTTGCTACAAGCCTAGCTTTATAGGTATCAACCTGTCCATCTACACCAATCTTCCTTTTGAAGATCCACTTGCATCCTACGGGTTTTACCCCGTCTGGAGCAATGTCCAACGTCCATACCTTGTTGGTGTACATGGACTCCATTTCGGTCCGCATTGCATCCAGCCATTTCACTGAGTCAACGCTCTGAACGGCCTGCTGGAAGCTAGTAGGCTCATCATAGTCTATGATGCAATCCTCTATATCCCCGTCTATGAGAAAACCGTAGTATCTCTCGGGCGGATGAGTCTGCCTACTACTCCTGCGGAGCGGCGTAGGAATGTCCTGTTCTGTTGAACCCTCTGGTTCCACTAAGCTTTCAGTAACAGTCTGTGGTTCTAGAACTTCTTCCAGTTCTATTGTGCTCCCACTTATCTGGGTTTCCAAAAACTCAGTTTCCAAGAAGCGGGCATGCTGAGAAACAAAAACCTTTTGTTCCTCAGCGGAATAGAAAAGATACCCCTTGGAGTTCCTTGGGTATCCCACAAACTTACACTGTACTGAACGTGCCTCAAGCTTGTCCGCATGCTGCTTTTTTACAAAAGCTGGACATCCCCATACCTTAAGATACTTAAGACAGGGTTTCTTCCCAGTCCACATCTCATATGGGATGGTAGGCACAGTCTTGGTGGGAGCCTTGTTCAAGAGATACGCAGCTGCTTCTAGCGCATATCCCCAGAATGATCGCGGTAACTCAGCGTTACTCATCATGGACCGAACCATATCCAATAGGGTTCGGTTCCGTCTCTCCGATACACCGTTATGTTGCGGAGTGTATGGAGGAGTAAGCTGAGAGAGAATACCATTCTCTTTTAAGTAATTCAGGAATTCGGCACTTAAGTATTCTCCACCTCGATCCGATCTTAGAATCTTAATACTTTTGCCGGTTTGTTTCTCTACTTCATTCTTATACTCCTGGAATTTTCCAAAGGCTTCGGACTTATGTTTCATTAAGAAGACATAACCGTACCTTGAGAAGTCATCCGTAAAAGTAATGAAGTAAGAATATCCGCTTCGCGCATGTGTAGACATTGGACCGCACACGTCACTGTGTACGAGTCCCAAGAGCTCGCTCGCTCTTACTCCATGTCCAGTAAACGGAGTCTTTGTCATCTTTCTTTTGAGACAGGATTGACAAGTGGCATACGATTGATATTCGAACGCATTCAAATACCCTTCTGTATGTAACTTCGTCAACCTTCTCTCATTGATGTGACCCAGTCTACAATGCCACAAGAAAGTCTGATTCATTTCCGGAGACTTTCTTTTGTGTGTATTCTGGACAGCGAAAATATGTGGTTGGTTCAATACGTATATACCATTACTCAATGTACCTGACCCAATCAGAACTTGATTAAGGTGAATGTTTACAACATTACTTACAAACGCAAATTCATAACCTTCTTTAGAAACTAAAGATACAGAAATGATATTACAAGTTGCGTTGGGTACAAAAAAGCAATTACGCAAAACCAAAACAAGTCCATCTGACATTCCCAGGTGATAGTCCCCCACGGCTTTAGCATCCATGCTAGCTCCGTTCGCAACTCTGAGGGTCATGTCACCTGCTTTCTAAACACTACGGTTTCTCAACGCCTGCAAAGAATTACATATATGAGATCCTGATCCGGTATCCAATACCCAGGAAGTAGAGTTTATTGAAAGACAGTTTTCAATAACATACACACCTGAAGCTGAAGCTGCAACCTGCTTCAATTCCTGTGTTCTGGCCTTCCAGGCCCTACAATCATTCTTCCAGTGTCCTTTCTTATGACAATAGAAGCATTCTTCCTTATCCACAAGCTTTCCCGCCAACTTTGTTGCTTTTGCTTTTCCCTTCGTATCCACTTTACTAACACCGCCCCTTGGTTTGGCGGGGGCTTTCTTCTTCTTTCCCTTGGCTTTCTCCTTGGACCTAGAAGAAGATGATCCTCCTACAAACAAAGTGGATGTTTCCCTACCTTTCTGTAGGGTGCCCTCTGCGCTCCTCAGCATGTTGAGGAGCTCTGAAAGTTCAACCTCTTTTTCTTGTAAGTTGAAGTTCAGTATGAACTGGGCGTAAGTGGAAGGAAGGGACTGGAGAACTATATCCGTATAGAGTTCACCCTCCAATGTGGTCCCTAGGTCCGCGAGCTCCTCAATGTAGCCGATCATCTTTAGCACGTGCTCAGCTACTGATGATCCGACGACCATATTTGCCGAAAATAACTTTTTCGACGCTTCGTATCTTGCGATACGTGATTACTCTCCATACAGTTCTTTTGTATGGAGAAATATGGATTCAAGGTCCATATTCTCGTGCTTCCTCTGATGTTCGTTGTCCATCGAGGCAAGTACGAGGCACTTGGCCTTCGCGCTATCAATCTCCCAAGTCTTGCGGATTTCCTTATCCGCGACGCTGGAAGTGGGACCAGGGGCAGGGGGAGCTTTGGTGGTAAGAAGATACCCCAGCTTGTCGTAAGTGATTGCCATCTTGACATTCCTGAGCCAATCTTTGCAGTTTGGCCCTGTCAGTATATTTTTATCTAGGAGTAACTTAAGTCCAGTCATGTTGATTGGTCGCTGCAATTAGGAGAGAGAAGAAAAAACACTCAGCATGATGCTCTTGCAAGTTTAGAGTGGTTTTTAGTTTGTCTAAACAGGATGGCTCCCACTGTTTCTCGAATCCTTCCTCAAACCATAAAGGAAGAACTAGTCGGGATCAATCCCACCACACAATACTTGCTTAACCATTCAGCCAGGCCGGTGTCGGTACTTCGAGGGAGGTTTTCCAACGCTTTCGCGAAGTTCCTTAATTAAAGAACCTCTTTTCCCTGGGGGCGTAGCCCCGCTAACACCTTTCTAGGAACCTACTAGGTTTATAGCATTGATCGATTAGTGAGAAATTTCCCGAGGAGTAGCATATACTCACAGTAGGATCGGGATCCAAATATCATCGCGTGACGAAACTGAAGGAATCCTACCAGAATCATCACACTCCAAATGGTATGCAAATCTAGCAAGTTTCAGTACTTATGAAACTCCCGATGTGGATTTTTGCCCCATGCTCTTATGACCTTGACGAAGGTCAACAAATCATAAGTCACATGTCAAGTTCTGCCCGTCATTATCCAGGTTAATTTGAATCCACCCGTATATACCCTTGACGAAGGTCAACAAGGTAATGCGAATGTCCCAAACCAACGCATCTATCTATGCTACATATGAATACCCAACAGCTACCAATCACTATGCCTTGACGAAGGTCAACAAACACAGCTTGAATACTATTGAATATTCATACGAAACGACGGAGGGCTACGAATGGTTTTGGCAAAACCGTGAACGTAGTGAACTTGATTTGGTCGATGGAACGAGATAGCTTTTAAAAGGAGTGGCTCAAGCTCCGTATTTAAAAGTTGGTTTTGAAAAGAACCGAGTGGTTTTTCGAAAGTGTTCCAACGACTTTAACTTGGTTTATCATCTTGCATTAGTTCTTTTAATGCGTGATATTCTAGCATTAGTTCTTTTAATGCGTCCCATCATTTATCCTACCATTGCAGAAAACAACCAAAATATGACGTACGCTTATGCCATTCGCATTCGCCACTGGGCCCCGTCATTACCCGTTAGGTTACTTAACTAACGACAGAGCGGGGGCTGGGCTAGCGCGTCTGTAAAACATAAGCAACGCCTAAATAATATCATATATAGATATACTGCAATGATAAACATTTCAGATCACAGATGAATACATTGGATATACTAGGAATCTGTAATTCGTACGAGCCTGTAACGAAAGACAGATTACACGGTCGCGGTGAATAGCCAATACCCCACCCAAGACCCCTACGGGTGCGGCAAACTACCCGCCAAGTACCCGAAGCGTAGCAACCTCCCTCATCTCCATGAGTAGGCCACTCGACACTTCGGCATACCCGGTAGTTTGTGCACCCCCTCCATAGGTCTATCCTAGGAGCAAAAACAGTAAAAAGAAATTATACAATGACGGCTACAACCCCGACCCGGTTGTGCGGCCATACAAATAATTATTACATCAATTTACAAATTTACATGAATTGAAAGAAAAGAAAACTCTCGTCTCACAACCCCCGGCTATTCACCCGCGACAATCCAACATATTCATATACACATTCCAGCAATATTACAGATCACAGATTTGTATAACCCCCACTAATCGACATATAGCGATTAGTAGACGTTCGATACAAATATCACATTACAGAAAACCCGTTAGCTTAAGTCTTTTAGAAGTTCGATCAAAAATACGGATTTTCGGGACCCTGATTGTTAGGATACGTGCGTGTTCAAGTTCTAGTTTAAATACCGCAATCAAGACGGTTTCGCTTATAGCTAGCCGGTTGAGTACGGGTCATCCGCAGGGAGATGGGAGTCTTTTTCAAAGTGTTTCAACGAGTTAAGTCCGGTTGTTCAGATTTTGTTGTGGTTATCTAAGTGTTAAGTTGATATTTAAAGAGAGCTTGTTAGGGTTAGGATTAGGTTAGTTTGAGTTAAGAGTCTCCACATCTTTCGTTGCCCCACTTAATATCGGTGTTACGGTAATCGGCAACAACGGGGATTAGCACGACTAGGAAGGAACTTGCGAGTATAAGCTAGGCTTTCCAACGCATAGTCCTTCCTTTTGGTGCTTGTCCGTCCGTTCTTGGCTCTTATCCATAACCTCCGGTTAATTCAACCACAACCGGTCTCACTACGGAATCACCGCTATCATGTAGGATAGGGTGCCGTAAGGAGCGGATTGTGGTTCAATTAACGGGAGTCGATTTAAGTTGTTGGGGCAAGGAAAGAGTGAGAGAGATTTCCTTCTCTCAAACTTCCCTTATCCTACCCTAACAAGTATAAAACTACTCACACTTCATGATAAGGAAAAACAAAACAAAACAAAGAGGAAGATAGAAAGAAGGAGATGAGAAGAATACGACTAACTATTTGCGACCTCACCTTGGCGAGGATCGAGCGTAAGTATCATTGTCGTATGAATGATAAAGAAAAAGAGAGAAGAAAGAAATAGCAAGAAAATAACAACAACTACTTAGCAATTAAAATTACAACAAGTTACAATAAGTAAAGAAAGAGACAAGCATGATAATAAAAATGGTCTTCTTTATTCATCACTCTTCACTCAAAAGCTCACTACAAGTTTAATGGAGAAGAGGTGAGAAGAGGAAGAAGAACAACACTAAAACTAGGCAAAATGAAAATACAAGAATGGACCCCTTCCTTCTCAAACTTCTGGGCTATTTATAGGCTGGGGAATGGAGATCTAGGGCAACCACCAGACACTTGTACAACGACCAAAATACCCCCTAAAAACCCTGCGCACGCGGCGCCAGTACGGCCGCGGATCCGCGGCCTGGACCCACCTTTTGCCGCGTATCCGCGCTCATATTGGGAAGTTAGGGTGTCGGTTTTCTTGTGGTCCCCTGGTTTGCTTTGCTCTGTTCTCTGGTTCATATATTTTCTGAAAATAGTTCCACATT
This sequence comes from Agapanthus africanus, assembly GCA_030015575.1. Lineage (NCBI taxonomy): Eukaryota > Viridiplantae > Streptophyta > Magnoliopsida > Asparagales > Amaryllidaceae > Agapanthus > Agapanthus africanus. Next base: position 699,726,723 of record CM057339.1, on the reverse strand, counting down.
TCTTCCAGAATTTCTGTTGAGGGAAAGGTGGACTTTTTGTCAAGATTTTGTCATGATTGCCTCGAGCTCCGCGTAGATCTCTTGGATTTTGTGCTACCATTGAGCCTTGTGCATGAGAGTGACATTGATTTGACCTTTTGTCTTCCTAAACTGGTATCTGGCAACATACGGATGACGAGCGGAGACCGTGTTTTCTCAGTGGTTGGCAGGAACCCGGATTTTGTTGAGTTTTCCATGAATTTCATCGTTTTAGAACCGAGAACCTGTATCCTGCAATTGACTAGCAAACACGGCTCAAGAGTATCTACCGATATGCAATGTGACAAAAATTGGGCGGTATGAAAATGCAAAAATTTGCTATGAACAAATACCCCCAAACTTATCATTTGCTCGTCCCGAGCAAAGCCCATTTATTCACAAAAAATTTCCTAACCTCACTTTCGCAGGGAACGCGATTGCACTGAGCATGTGCAACAAGTCGTTAAACCTCTAGGTGTCCCTAGTAGGAGGAGTGTTGTCTCCTGAGGGTTTTCAGCGGATACTACCCACAAAATCCGGTCAAGTTGGTTTTGTAAAATAACTAAGCTTCAAACCCTAAAGTTTTGTTTTAGAAAATAACAATTCTATAATCCTAAGTCTAGATCATCGAACCTTTATTTTTCACACCTCGCTTCTTATTTAACTACAGCTTTTATATGTCTTTACGTGCAGTGCGTATAGTGTCGTTAAGTTCCCGAAAGGTCGATTAAAGTCATCATGTCGCACAATAAAGCCCAGATAACAATTTTAAAAGGATCACATAAGTTTTATAACGAGTTAAGCATTTTTCAAGTTTCGTTTTCCAGTAAGGTTTCAACTTCAGAATTTCTATCTTCCTTAACAGGAAACTAAGTCGTATTTTTCACTCCACCTTTTTCTTGTTTTCATTTCATACAGACCTCTGTGAACGTGCAATAGTCTTTATCAAAGAGTAAAACCTTCATATCTCCGTTAAAATTTTTTTAAAAGCCTGTCTTTTATCAAGATTATTCTCACACAAAGAACCGTTAGGAATTTTAACTCGGAGAGAACACTTGCTTGACTTTGTTTTAAACCGGACTTTCCAGGCTTCTTAGCGAGCTTTGGGCCAATGCACCCAAACCAGTTGATTTTAGGGCATTAGGTGTAGAAACACCCCAGCGGACTTAATTACTCAAGTTACCTAGGTCCAAAAACAAAAGACAGTTTGGCGTGAAAATCAGATGATTTAATACGAACGGAGATATATCTGGCAGTTCAAATATTTTTTTTTTGGATAAAAGACGTGTTTGGTGTGTTTGGTGTGTAATCATTCCAATCAAGTTTTAGATGGGTTATTTTTCAGACTTAGCTCCAATTACGGCATCAATAACATTCCTTCATATTCGCTTTACTTCATAAACTATTCTAGACATTACTTATTTCAGAACAAACCTATTTGATCCTCAGAAAATCATTTATCTGTTTAAAAGTTTAAACATGAAAGACTTGTCATCTAATTCCCAAAATCTTACGACACGTGTAGTGTGATGTAAAGACGTATATCAGCTATAGTTAATTTCACAGGAGAGTTATCTTTCAGGTTTTCAAAATCTAAACATAAGATCTAGTTATTCCTATTTTTTCAAACAAAAACCGTCGAATGTTGAATCAGAGTTCTTCTACAAGCTAACTTGAAAAAAAAGTTTTTATATTTTTTAGAAAATTTTCAAATTTTTATGGATTTTATGGATTTTAATATGCAGATGCAAAAATATACATATGAATGCGAAGGGAAGAAATGCGTACCGAGCGTACCCCCAAACTTAAACTTGACAGTGTCCTCACTGTCGTTGCATGAAGAGATTATTTGAAGGGTCAAAATCGTCGGTTAGCGAGACACAAATTTTTATTTGTTTTTGTTTATAAAGGAAAGAAAAAGAATATACACAAATATAAACAAAATGGTTTGTACATACCCCCAAACTTATTTGGAACAGTGTCTACTGTTCTTGGCTGGATAACTGAAGTTTGGAGGTAGGCAGAGGAAGATTAGGCAGGGTAAACCGGCTCCTGTAAGAACAGGAGCTCCTCTGTTGGTTCGGCGCTAAGGTACGGTTTGCATCGGTGTCCGTTCACTTTGAAAATTGAACCGTCCTTTGGATTTTCCAAATCCACAGCACCCTGCGGATACACATTCCGCACAAAATACGGCCCTTTCCAGCGAGATCTGAGCTTTCCAGGATGGAAGTGAAGTCGGGTGTCGTAAAGCAGTACCTGTTGACCAGGTATGAAGGTTTTGCGCAAAAGGTGTTTATCGTGAAACACCTTCGTTCGATTCTTAACGACAACCGCGTTGTCGTAAGCCTCATCCCTAAGCTCGCATAGTTCGTTCAGCTGCAGCTTCCGATGGCTGCCCGCGTCCTCAAGAGACAGATTCAGCTCCTTTATCGCCCAAAATGCGCGATGCTCGATTTCGACAGGAAGGTGGCAGGCTTTTCCGTACACAAGCCGATAGGGAAACATGCCAAGGTCGGTCTTATAAGCGGTTCTAAATGCCCAAAGGGCATCAGTGAGTTTCAGAGACTAATCCTTACGGTTCTTGGAAACCGTCTTCTCCAGTATCTGCTTGATTTGCCGATTTGAAACTTCGGCCTGCCCGCAGGTTTGGGGGTGGTAGGGCGTAGAGAGCTTATGATTAATGGAGTATTTCCGCATCAAGGCCTCGAAGGTTTTGTTGCAGAAATGACTTCCATTGTCGCTAATGATCGCTCGGGGGTGCCCAAACCGTGAGAAAATGTTTTCTTTAAGGAACCTAACGACAACCTTGTTGTCGTTAGTCCGGCTGGGCACAGCCTCGACCCATTTAGAGACGTAATCAACCGCTAGAAGGATGTATAAGTTCCCAAAAGAGCTGGGAAACGGCCCCATAAAATCTATCCCCCAAACATCGAAAATCTCCACAACCAAGATTGGTTGGAGCGGCATCTCGTTTCTCCGGGATATCCGGCCCATGTGTTGGCACCGGGAGCAAGTCTTGCAATAGTCGTGAGCGTCTTTGAAAAGTTGTGGCCAGTAGAAACCACATTGCAAGATCTTCTCAGCTGTCTTTCTGGGCCCAAAATGCCCGCCACACGCTTGATCGTGGCAAAATGACAGCACACTCTTGAATTCCTCATCAGGGACACACCGACGAATAATCTGGTCAGGACAGTACTTGAACAAGTAGGGTTCGTCCCAGTAAAAGTGTTTTACTTGGAATAAGAAGCGAAGTCTGTCCTAACTCGACCATTCGGTCGGTAGCAATCCCGTGGCCAAATAGTTCACAATATCTGCGAACCAGGGTTCGCACGATACTGTCAAGAGTTGTTCATCCGGGAAAACGTCGTTAATAGGAATTGGAAGCGAAGGCGAAGAAGGAAGTCGTGAGAGATGGTCGGCAACTACATTTTCACATCCCCGTTTTTCCTTAATGACAAGGTCAAACTCTTGGAGCAAGAGGATCCAACGTATTAACCGAGATTTGGCATCTTTCTTCGCAAAAAGATGGCGCAGAGCTGAATGGTCGGTGTAGACAATGACTGGAGAGCCGATGAGGTAGGGCCTGAACTTTTCTAAAGCAAATACAACAGCTAAGAATTCCTTCTCAGTTGTTGTATAGTTGAGTTGGGCGTCGTTCAGGGTTCGGCTTGCGTAATAGATTACATGCGGCATCTTGTTGATGTGCTGTCCAAGGACAGCACCGATGGCAAAGTCGGATGCATCGCACATAATCTCGAATGGGTGCGTCCAGTCAGGTGAAGAAAGAACGGGAGCAGAAGTGAGTGAGCGTTTCAGTGACTCGAATGCAGTCACACAGCTCGAGTTGAAGTCGAAAGGCGTGTCCTTGGACAGCAAAAGCGTCAAGGGCCTAGCAATCTTGCTAAAGTCCTTGATAAACCGTCTATAGAAACCGGCATGGCCAAGGAAGGCTCGGATATCTCTGACGCATCGGGGAGGAGGCAGATTGGAAATGACCTCAATCTTTGCTTTGTCAACCTCTATGCCATTTTGCGAGATGATATGTCCTAAGACAATACCTTCACGCACCATGAAGTGGCATTTCTCCCAGTTCAAAGTGAGATTCTTGTCCATACATCGGGTAAGGACAGCGTCAAGATGCAGCAAACACTCGTCAAAGGAGTCGCCGAAGATGGAGAAGTCATCCATGAAAATCTCCAAAAATTTTTCCACCATGTCCGAAAAAATTCCCATCATACACCGCTGGAAGGTAGCGGACGCATTGCATAACCCAAAGGGCATGCGTCGATATGCAAACGTGCCGAAAGGACAAGTGAAAGTGGTCTTGTCCTGGTCTTTTTCGGCGATGGGAATTTGATTATAGCCAGAGTAGCCATCAAGAAAACAATAGTACTCATGTCCGGCCAATCGTTCCAGCATCTGGTCAATGAAAGGTAGCGGAAAGTGGTCTTTCCGCGTTGCGGCGTTGAGTTTTCTGTAATCAATGCAAACTCGCCACCCAGTTTGGGTGCGAGTAGGGATTAACTCATTCGCCTCGTTGGTGATGAACGTGATGCCCGACTTCTTGGGGACAACGTGAATGGGGCTAACCCACTGGCTATCAGAGATAGGGTAAATGATACCACTATCTAGACATTTGACGATCTCCTTCTTCACAGCCTCCTTCATGACTGGATTAAGACGTCTTTGTGGATCCCGGGCTGGTTTGGCATCATCCATCAGATGAATGTGATGCTCAACGATCAGGGGACTAATCCCCTTGATGTCCGCCATGGACCAGCCAAAAGCTTGCCTGTTGCTCTGCAAGACCGCGAGAAGGGCTTTCTCTTGCTCGGGAGCTAGAGAAGCCGAAATGATGACAGGGAGGGTCTCGTTCTCACCTAAGTAAGCATACTTAAGGTGAGACGGCAACGGCTTGAGTTCGAGCGTTGGAGGTGAAATGATGGAAGGCAAGACTGGTGCAAGGGTCTCGAACTCAAAGGACTCCAGCAAAGGTTCAAAACGAGTGTAGGCAACCGAGTCGGATGGTTCAGGTAACTCATCCTGAAAGTCGAAAGATTCAAACTCGGGTTGTGCGCGGCTAAGATCGTTCGAGAATGTGAAACACTCGTATTCGTTATCGGGCGCAGAAACAGCAGCAGGTTGAAGAGAAACGCACTAGTGGCGTCAAGATTATCGTGGTCAAACAGAAACTCCTCGAATTCACACTCTTCTGGTGTGATCTCCTGGATCGAGCAGACGTCCAGTATATGAGCATTAGGTTCGGCGGGCTGATTCCCTAACCTAAAAATGTTGAGTTCAATCGTCATATTTCCAAAAGAGAGGTTCATCGAACCATTGCGACAATTGATCACAGCATTTGAGGTTGCGAGAAATGGGCGACCGAGTATCACTGGAATTTGATTCCGGGGGTTAGCTACAGGCTGTGTATCTAATACAATGAAGTCAACGGGGAATATGAAGTCCCCGACTCTTATCAACACATCCTCTAGCTCACCCCTAGGATGGGTGTTCGATCGGTCGGCCATTTGGAGAGTGCAGTGTGTGGGTTTCAACTCTCCGACGCCTAATTGCTCGTATACTGAATACGGAAGCAAGTTAACACTGGCACCAAGATCTAATAGTGCGCGGTTGATGTTCTTATCCCCAATGGTAATTGAAATCGTAGGACAGCCAGGGTCCTTCCGTTTTTGTGGTAAAGATTGGGTAAGGGCATCACTCACAGCACTAGCCAAGAAAACTTTCTTGGGTACCTGAGACTTCCTCTTTTTCGTGCACAAGTCCTTTAAGATTTTCGCGTAAGACGGGACTTGTTGGACAACATCTAAAAGAGGAATGTTAATATTAACTTGCTTGAATAACTCCAAAATCTTCTCCATTTGTGGATTTTGTTTATTAGACCTCAACCGGTTTGGAAATGGAACATTTTGAAAATTGGTTGAGTCTAATGCTGGAGGAGGAGATTTTGGAGTTGGAACGGATCCCTGAATAGGTGTTTTCGTGGAGTGAGAAGTGGGTCCGTTCAGAGCAGAAGAAGAGGAAGGAGAGCCTGTTGAAGAACGGAGAATAGGCTCGGAAGACGAAGAAGAAGAAGACGCGGCCGGGGTGTCATCGTTGATTCGCTTGCCAATGTTATTGCAGCATCCTTCCCGATCTCAGTGTAGTCACGGCACTCACATTATGGTTTTGTTGTTCAAGAGCAACATGTGCATTATGTGGGTGACCGGGATTTGGAAGTGGCTGGGACGGGAGCTTCCCCTTCTCTCGCTCGCTCAAGGCCGCGTTCAGCTGTGCAATCTGGGCCTCAATGGTCTTGATGCTTTGCCCGTGTGCGGCAGTGTGTTGCACTAAAGATTGAATCGAAGACTGGATGTTGGCGGTGGATTGAGTCGATTGTTTAACAAACACCTCCAGACTTCGCTCAAGCGAGGAAACCTTATCGTTGTTTGACGGAACAAAGTTGTTTGGTGGAAAAGAGTTGTTGGGTGCAAAGTTGTTCGTCTGGTTTTGGAAAGGTTGGGGTTGGTAGGGCTGCTGATACTGAGTCTGTTGTTGCGCTTGTTGTTGCGGCGGAGGGGCCCTTTGGAAATTGTTGCCCTAGAATTGATTCTGATTCTGATTCCAGGCGAAATTGGGGTGGTTCCTCCAACCGGGATTGTAGGTGGAAGAGTATGGATCATTCCTCGGTCTTTGCTGGAAGGCAGCATTAACCTGATCCTGTCCTTGCGGGGGTGGATTGTAAGGACACTCTTCGGTCAAGTGGGAAGGATCGGAACAACAAGCGCAGATGGTACGAAGGGGGAGAACAGGGGCAGGAGCAGGAGCAGAAAATTTGCTCTCTATCGCTTCAAGCTTTCGTGTTATTGCAGCCATTTCAGCTTTCATTGCAATAGAGACATCGAGTTGGTGGATTCCTACCCTAGACTGACCGGTAGAAGTGGAGGTAGAAGAAGAAGAAGTCGGTCTGGTGCTCTCCCACTGTAGCGTTTGCTCCGCAAGATCGTCAAAGAACTGCCACGCTTCCTCGTCAGATTTCGATAGGAAGTGGCCCTGACAGATTGTTTCCAACAACTGCTTCGTTGCTGGGTTCAGGCCCTCGTATAAGGTTTGGCAGAGTTGCCATTTCTCTATACCGTGGTGAGGACACTGAACAAGAAGGTCTTTGTACTGGTCAAAGCACTTCCAGAAGGGTTCAGAAGGAAGCTGGGAGAATTGGTTGATTTCATTTCGAATTCTTGCGGTCTTATGATTTGGATAGAATTTTTTCAGAAACGCTTTAACAAACTCGTCCCAGCTGGTGATTGAGTGGGAAGCGGTGCTATACAGCCATTTTTCAGCAAGATCGCATAAAGTGAACAGAATGACCCGTAGACGTATAGCATCGTCCGACAGCTGGGTGGTTTTCATCATGGCACAGACATTTTGAAATTTATTGATGAAGATATAGGCATCTTCAGTTTCAAGCCCATGAAAATGTGGAAGCAAGTTGATGAAATGGGGCTTAATTTCAAAGTTGTCCCCATTGGCCGGAGGAAGAGAAAGGCAGGTGGGAAGTGCAGAACGGGTGGGGTAGAAACGATCCTGGAGCGCGATTCGCTGCGGCGCTACAACAGGCGGAGGTGGTGGAAGATTGGTCTCCGTAGGAGGTGGAGCCAATCCAGCGGTGGTCAAAGAGATGTTCGGATTAAATCCTGACATCGCGGAAGAAGAGGTTGGTGAAGGTGAAGGTGAAGGTGAAGGTGTATGAACAGAATTCCGGTCAACGTCGGAGTTGGCCGGCAAAGGAAGGGGTGAAAAAGGAGTGGACGGAGTATCGACTTCGGAGTCGATCGCGTAGTTGGTCGTGACTAACGTAACGCGGACTAGACGGGCGGTAGTGTCCCGAGTCCAAGCGGACATATACTAAACAAGTTTAGTATAGTCAAAGCGGAGAAGGTGAGGGTAAGAAAATGTCAATGAAGAAAGGCGATGGGTGGTGGGTGAAAATGGATTTGGCGACAAAAGGGCAAGTTTTTATAAAAGTTTTTTGATTTTTTTTTTTTTAAGAAAGAGATTTACAGAAATATGTACGGAAATACGGCTTAAGCAATCACAAACAAGATATGCACAATCACACCTAGATCTACGGTCGCCTAGGTCTACTAGACCTGCTCCTGAACTTGATTTTCGAAGTTAAACAGTGTCGAGAAACAGGCTTAAAAATACACCGATCACGGGGCCAGGTAAGTGCAGAGATAAGGGGAGGTTGTCCAACGCTTTCGCGAAGTTCCTTAATTAAATAACCCTTTCTCTTTCGGCGGTTGCGCCTTTAACACTTTCCTAGACACCCCGTAATCAATATACGGTTAAGCGAGGTTCTAAACACGGTTTATCTTCTCCTAATGAGCGCGAAGTCCTTAGGGCTGAAGTCTAGTATTTTTTAATTTACAATGGACAATGCATATGCTTTAGTGATTTTTGGGGTCCTGGGAAGGGTGATGAAATCCCCACCCAATCTGGATTGGTTTCAAGCCCCTTAAGTCCGTATTAAAGAATGCAAAACAGTAACAAAACAACTGCAAACAATTTTTATTTGCGGCGCAAAGAATCCTGCACAAGAACAGTTTATTGGAAGGGGGAGAAGAGTTTGCGCAAAGAAGGCTGCAGAAACACAGTTCAGTGGAGTTCAGAGGAGTGGAGAGAGGCAGAGGGACTTATAGAGAGATTTTGGGGCTCTGAAGCCACCAAGTGGCCGCGTTTCCGCGGCCAAACGCATGCAATGGCCGCGGATCCGCGGCTATGTAGGGGAATTGGGGCTCTGAAAAATTTGGGTGTTCTCTGTTGGGTGTCCTCTGCTTGTCTGGATGTACAGAATCTTGATTTGCTTACTGTATTTGCTCCAGATTTGTACAGTAGACCGGATGCTTCGTTTTGTCCGTCGCGGTGTAGCCGTGAAAATGTGGGTCTATCTTCCCACGTCTTTGGCACTGTACTTGAACTCCGTATTTCCAACGTCTTTGGCGTCGATCTTGAGGTTCGTATTTCCTGCACACTTGCACAAAAACTAATCAAGAATAACAAGATGGTTTCTTTTACACAGTATATTTTTTTTTCGTTTTTTTTATACTTACAAATTAACCCGAAATTACACAAGGAAATAAACTACCGTCTCCCCGGCAACGGCGCCATTTGATTGTTAGGATACGTGCGTGTTCAAGTTCTAGTTTAAATACCGCAATCAAGACGGTTTCGCTTGTAGCTAGCCGGTTGAGTACGGATCGTCCGCAGGGAGATGGGAGTCTTTTTCAAAGTGTTTCAACGAGTTAAGTCCGGTTGTTCAGATTTTGTTGTGGTTATCTAAGTGTTAAGTTGATATTTAAAGAGAGCTTGTTAGGGTTAGGATTAGGTTAGTTTGAGTTAGGAGTCTCCACATCTTTCGTTGCCCCACTTAATATCGGTGTTACGGTAATCGGCAACAACGGGGATTAGCACGACTAGGAAGGAACTTGCGAGTATAAGCTAGGCTTTCCAACGCATAGTCCTTCCTTTTGGTGCTTGTCCGTCCGTTCTTGGCTCTTATCCATAACCTCCGGTTAATTCAACCACAACCGGTCTCACTACGGAATCACCGCTATCATGTAGGATAGGGTGCCGTAAGGAGCGGATTGTGGTTCAATTAACGGGAGTCGATTTAAGTTGTTGGGCAAGGAAAGAGTGAGAGAGATTTCCTTCTCTCAAACTTCCCTTATCCTACCCTAACAAGTATAAAACTACTCACACTTCATGATAAGGAAAAACAAAACAAAACAAAGAGGAAGATAGAAAGAAGGAGATGAGAAGAATACGACTAACTATTTGCGACCTCACCTTGGCGAGGATCGAGCGTAAGTATCATTGTCGTATGAATGATAAAGAAAAAGAGAGAAGAAAGAAATAGCAAGAAAATAACAACAACTACTTAGCAATTAAAATTACAACAAGTTACAATAAGTAAAGAAAGAGACAAGCATGATAATAAAAATGGTCTTCTTTATTCATCACTCTTCACTCAAAAGCTCACTACAAGTTTAATGGAGAAGAGGTGAGAAGAGGAAGAAGAACAACACTAAAACTAGGCAAAATGAAAATACAAGAATGGACCCCTTCCTTCTCAAACTTCTGGGCTATTTATAGGCTGGGGAATGGAGATCTAGGGCAACCACCAGACACTTGTACAATGACCAAAATACCCCCCAAAAACCCTGCGCACGCGGCGCCAGTACGGCCGCGGATCCGCGGCCTGGACCCACCTTTTGCCGCGTATCCGCGCTCATATTGGGGAGTTAGGGTGTCGGTTTTCTTGTGGTCCCCTGGTTTGCTTTGCTCTGTTCTCTGGTTCATATATTTTCTGAAAATAGTTCCACATTTCTTCCAGAATTTCTGTTGAGGGAAAGGTGGACTTTTTGTCAAGATTGCCTCAAGCTCCGCGTAGATCTCTTGGATTTTGTGCTACCATTGAGCCTTGTGCATGAGAGTGACATTGATTTGACCTTTTGTCTTCCTAAACTGGTATCTGGCAACATACGGATGATGAGCGGAGACCGTGTTTTCTCAGTGGTTGGCAGGAACCCGGATTTTGTTGAGTTTTCCATGAATTTCACCGTTTTAGAACCGAGAACCTGTATCCTGCAATTGACTAGCAAACACGGCTCAAGAGTATCTACCGATATGCAATGTGACAAAAATTGGGCGGTATGAAAATGCAAAAATCTGCTATGAACAGACCCCAAAATAAAATTTTCGTTCTGGAAAATCTGGGTTGAAAATACATGTACCAAAATTCCCAAAATACCCCCAGATGCACACTGTAGCAAAGAAACACCAGAGAGGCGCCAAGGAGGCCGCGGAACCGCGGCAATAGCAAGCTATTGCCGCGTTTCCGCGGTCGTTTAGGGGAATCACTTGATGATTTTTCTACAGTAGCAATAAAAAACCCTGAGCCGATTTTAGGTGTTAAAATAATCAACTTTTGAACAGTAAAAATATCGACAGAAACTGCAAATTTTTGGGGTTTGTTTTCGGGACTTTTTCTTTGATCGATCTTCTAGTTACTTGCTAACATGTTAGATAGAGTTTAACTAGGCTCTGATACCACTGTAAGTCCATGCTACCTCTCCCGGTACTTTCGGGAATGCGGAATTTGGTAAAAAACGATTTTTACGGAGGTGGTAACATGGACCTATAACCCGGATCTTGGTTAAATATCTATCTAACATCCTAACTACGAGTTTCTAGCTACTCGGTTAGGGGGTTATACCTTGCTTGTCTTGAACTCCTTCGTCTTCAAGCTCCGATGGTGGTCCGGATTGGCTTCTTCTCGTCGTCTCCGTACGCCGAAGATAGATCCACCTGAAAGCTCCAACCTTTAGCTCCTTCTTCGTTCTTTGAAGAAACTAGTTCACTTGGTTTGCTAAACCTAGTGAACTAGAATGAGTAGAGAAGAAATAGAATGGGATTTTATCTATGGTTCTTGATTCTCAACTCATGAGAGATATGAACCATAGATTCAAGAGAGGGAGCAAGAGCAAAAAGGGTGAGAGCAAAAGGAGAGCTCAAGAACAAGAGAGAGAATGAGCAAGAAAGAATGAGCAACTCTTTTGTCTCTCACCCTCTCATAATCCAAAGTAATGATAACTCATCATATCAAAAAAGTCTTATGTGATTGTTGAAGCAACCATAACCATATCATATCATGCACTCATTTTACACAAATGAGCAAGCAAGTAAAAGTCTTTGCCATGAAATGATGGCTATGGTTATCACGATGGTCAACCAGTCAAGCCTAGTCAACCGGTCAACAAAGTCAACAAGTCCACAAAAGTCAACAAGTCAACAAAAGTCAACAAGTCAACAAAGTCAACAAAAGTCAACAACCAAGTCGCCATAATACTTAATTAATATAATAGTTAATCACATATCATATTCTCATTAGGGTTGAGCAAAAAGTCAAATAGTCAACGGTCAACTGTCAACAACCCTAATGAGAATCCGCTGTCTCTGCCTCCCTGTCAACTGTGCATACACACCCGCATCCGCGTTCCGAGGAACACGAATGCAAACTGGATAAATCCAATCCCAAAAGGTACACTAGGATCTGGCTTAAACCAAAGCCCGCTAGTGTAAACTGTCCGGACACAGTATGTGCACAAGTGCACGGATGTGACCGAACCCTGTCGCAAAACCATGCGACCTGTCGCAATACCATGCGACCTCTACTCTTTTGCCTAAAGGCGAAAAGTTTTCTGTGTGGGACACTAAAGACTCGACACTACGCTGGCAGTGGGTTTAACCACAGACCGCAAGCGGCACTAGCTGTGCGTAACGGTCCCCAGGTAATGCCGACAAGAAGACCGACGAGGCGAAACCCATCTGAACTCCTACTGAGCCTGAGTGTGACATTCTCCGTACAGTCCGGTCTGTTCGTCTGATACATCGCATGGCGGGCCTAGGGGGCGGTAAACGTCAGTCCCCCAATAGCGGTACAAGTCGTGCCGGAGCGAAGCCCAAAACACCCTGAGATAACACTGGAAGCACACCAGTATATCTCGTTTGCCCTGGCCAGGGACTACTCGTGTAATGGCTCTCCTAGACACAGCGCGATGTCAACCCCCAATACCGGGAGAGACGAATCCTGTCTAACCGTCACTGCCTCCAAGTGCTTCGGGACTGCACCCAACCACTACCTGTTTGCACGACTCCTTTGAGCCGTGGTAGGGTAGTGATCAAAGTACAGTGGGAACACACTCGAGGCGAAGTGACAGTGTCAAGTCAGCGGACTAAGCTGTACTCATGTCACCTGGGAACTGATAACTGACGATAGGCATAATACCAACTAGTCAGTTCCCGACGAGTCCTGTCCAGTGTACCCGTAACCTAACGAGCACCTGCATACTATCTCAAGTACGACATACTGACGGCTGTGGGACAGACCGTCTCCCACACTGGGATGAGAAGCGCATGCGCTGGTCTACTCCGGAGTATCGATGCCCTGTCTCGATAGTCCTGCGACCAGGGACCTGCATAAGGATGTGCTTATAGATTACCCAGCCCCACTAGTGTGACGGCCATCACATCGCTGGTAATCAAGCAAAGATCCTAAGGGCTCCACTAATGTGTATAGGCGATATACAAAAATAAACACATGTACACATTGAAGTAGAAACAAACCAAGTAGCATACTACTATTTTGAGCAAGATTGTATATACAAGGTGAATATCCCAAGCTTCCATTAAGTAATATACAAACTAGTATGATACAGTAATGGCCTCTAGGGCATATACACTAACACTAATATACATCCAAACAGCCTCTTTGGTAGCATCTTAAGTAGCGATGTATCGTGCCTTTATCGTCTAGTATGTCACGGTATCTAGCTTGGAACTCTTCCAACATACCGTCCCTTTACTGAGGGTAAAGACAATGCCTGCGACTGACATTCAGTCGTCTTTATCACCCTGGAACACTTCCAGTGATTCTCCCCAGGATCGATTGATACCATCTCACTACTACTAGTGAGTATCCTAACATCCAATCAGATCTATCTCATAGATCCAAAACTCAGGATTTAGGAGGTATCACTTTGATCCTATACGGAGAATCTTTGTGATCATCGGAGATTGATCGAGCGTAGCATAAGAAACTCCTTTCTTATCAAGAGTATGTCATCCACGTATTATACGAGGATCACCACCATACTCCTACTACCTTTTTGTTTATACAAGATTCATCTACCATTTTGATGATGTCAAACTCTTTGACTATCTATCAAAACAGATGTTCCAACTCCGCGATGCCTGTTTTATCCTATAAAGCATCTTGTACACATTTCCGCTGCTCCCACTGTCTACGAAGCCCTCTGGCTGTGTACTTACAGACGCACTCTTCTAAAACACCATCTAGAAAAGCAGTCATGACACCCAACCACCAGATATCGTAGTCATGGTATGTAGCCGTGGCAAATAGGATCTGGATGGACTTAAGCATAGGTACTGGAAAAGGTTTCATCATTATCCACGCCTGGTCAATGACGAAAACCTTTAACTAGTCTAGCTTTGAAAGTCTCAACCTTTCCATTCACACCAAGTAATCTTCTCAAGATATACTTGCTACTGATGGGGATTTAACCCTTCAGATATAGCAACCAAAGTCCATACTTTGTTGGTGTACATGGATTCCATCTCAGATCACTAAGCATCCAGCCATTCTTACAGAGTCTTACTCCTGATGGCCAGCTCGAAGCTAGTTGGGTCATCATCTCATGATGCAATCCTCGCTCCCACTGTCATAGAGAAACCGAAGTATCTCTCAGGTGGGTGAGGAACCCTACTAGATCGGCGGAGAGGCTGAGCTTCGTTGGAATCTACTGAATCCTTCGGTTCTACCAAATCATCAGCTGCAGTTTGTATAGCTGGAACGTTTCCAGTTATACATAACAGACGTTGCCTCGAGCTTGTTCGGATTTTGCTTTTCAGACATAGGCCGGACAACCCCAAATCTTAAGGAACTTAAGATATGGGCTCTTCCCTTTCCATATCACATATGAAGTGGTAGGCAACTGATTTGATCGAAACCCTATTCAATAGGTATGCGACTTCTCAAGTGCATAACCCCCTAAGGAAAAAGGTAACTCAGTAGTACTCATCATAGAGCACACCATATCAAATAGGGTGTATCTGCTCCACCCCGACATACCATCGTTTTATGGTGTATACAGAGGAGTAATTCTGAGAGAGAATCTCATTCTCCTTTAAAATAGTCCAGGATTTCCGTGCTCAAGTATTCTCCTCCTTGATCTCATAAGGACATAATACTTTTACCCGTATTTTGGTTCTCTACTTCTCGCTTATATTCTGTGAATATCTCAAAAGGTTCGGACTCATGTTTCAACAGGAACATATGACTGAATCTTGAGAGATTATCAGAGAATATAATGAAGTATAAAGAATCAGTCCTGGCATGTGTAGACAGGAGACCTTACATAAATCATCATGTATCAGTCCCAAGAGTTCACTAACTCTTTCTCTGTTTCCAGTAAACGGAGCTATGGTCATCTTATCTTTGTGACATGACTGGCGAGATTCACAAGATGTAAATTCAAACTGATTTAAATATGCATCTTTATGTAACTCAAGCTAGTCGGGTCGCATTGATATGACCTAGTCTACAATGCCTCAAGAAGGATTCGTTCATTTCTGAACTCTTCCACTTGTGTGTGATCCGTATACTAAGAACTGTAGTTTGATTTAAAACATTAATGCTTTTAGATAACGTGCCTGAACTGATCAACTTTTGATATTGGAAATGTTCAAAACATTATCCATCAATACAAAATTTTATCGTTTCTTTACTAATAAAGAAACAGATATGATTTTGTATATCAGGTTCGGTATCTAATAACATTCGTTCAGAATCAATGTATTCTGGTAATACAGGGTGACAGTGACCAACAGACTTGGCTGCAACACTTGCCCCGTTTTCTGCCTCATGAAACTTATCACCCGTTCTCAGTTTTTCTACCCTTTTGTAGCCCTATGTAACAGATTACATATCAGGGATCCTGATCCGGTATCATATACCAAGGATGCGGAGGATACTGAGAAACAGTTCTTTGTAATGAACACACCCGAAGATGATGCATCAGCATGCACTCTCTTCGTTTGGGCGGCACGGGAAATCTGGTATTCCCCAATTTCCTGCTCGGTCTTATAACAATTATAAGTTGGAGCGGGACCAACGTTCCCCAGCTCAGTATAACAAGCGGGTTCGGTCAATTATCCGTATTATTATCTTGATTAAGGCGTGATATGGTCGCTACCTGGAGAGAGAGAGAAGAAAACACTCAGCGTGCGCTCTTGCAAGAATAGATTGGTTTTATTTTATCTAATCAGGATGGCTCCCACTGCTTTTTATCAAATCTTCCTTCAAACCCTAAAAGGAAAGACTAGCCAGGATTAATTACACACTACAAGTTCGCCAATCTTTCAGCCAGGCCAGTGTCGGTACTTTGAGGGAGGTCCCCCGTGCTTTCGCACGAACCTAATTAATGTAAACCTCGTTTTCCCAGAGGCGTAACCTCGTTAACACCTTTCTAGACACCTACTTGATCGGTTAATTGTAATGTGTAAAACTCTCCCAGGAGTAACTCTTACTTGCAGCGGGTATCGGGATCCAACTATCTCATAGAAGGTATGCAATCTCATTGCAAATTTCAACACTTGAAATTCCCAATAATATTTTGCCCCTAGCGTTCTATGACCTTGACGAAAGCCAACAAACCATAGCCCGCTAGTCAAGTTCAACCCGTACATTTCTTGATCGAATTAAACCCACCCGCACGACCCTTGACGAAAGCCAACAAAGCCGCACGACTACCCTAATCCAATCGCATCGTATGCTTGCAGATAAGCAGCATATAGCTACCGCACACTGCACCTTGACGAAATCCAACAAATGCAGCACGAATACTATATACAACTTATCTGAAATGACGGAGGGCTACGACAGGTTTTTCTGAAAACCTATTGCGTAATGAACTTGATATCGTTGTAGAATCAAATGATTTTGAAATGGAGTGTTTTTGAGGCTTTTCTAGTTTTGCTAAAGGAGTCACTCCTGGGGAAGGGATCGTCGGTCCTTTCCTCGTCGAATGAGGTGCGGGATATATCATATATATCACTGTGCAAAGCAAAAACACTTAAAAGCAATCAAAAGACAAACCGAGTGTGTAGCATCTGCTAGTTATTGCTAAAGGAGTCACTCCCGGTGAAGGGATCTCGGTCCTTTCCTTATCGAATAAGGTGCAGGATATATCGTATATAACGCTGTGCAAAGCAAGAACTGTAGCTACCTGTTTTATTTTGAAATTCGATTCTACAACATCTTAGGTTTCTTTTATGTCATTAATCACATTAATGAAGTCCCATCATTTAAATTACCTAAACATCACAGATAAATACGACGTACGCTTATTCCATCCGCATTCGCCTTGATGTCCCCTCATGCACCGTTAGGTTAGGTAACTAACGGCAGAGCGGGGCAGGGCTAGCGCGGGTGTAAAACATAAGTAACGCCTATATAATATATCATATATACTATATACTGCATCTATCATAGAACATCACATGATCACATCACAGATATCGCAGCAGAAGAAACATATGAAATATTGGATATACTAGGACGTCCGTGTTTTCAATACGAGCCGGTATAAAACACGGATTCCACGGTCGTGATGAATAGCCAAACCCACACCCCTAGACCCCTACGAGAGCGGCAAGCAACCCTACCAATTCTAGAGTTAGAAGACCCGGACTCGACTCCTCGAGTTGGTCTCCCACTGGACTCCAGAACCCGGTTACTTGTGCCCTCCTCCTTGGGTCTATCCTACTGCGGAAAAGTAAATAATATACAAAGGGTGACATCTTCCGCTACCTGGAAGTGCCCCAATAAAAGAATATTACATACAAGTTTTTACATGAATGAAAATGAAAAAACACTCATCTCACATAAAAACCCCGGCTATTCAAACGCGACGATCCAATATAACATATCCAGCAACACATAACATCATATGTCATCAACGTAAGTAAATATGCGCATCCCAATTGTCGTTGACATATAGCAACGAAACCGGCGATATCACATATTACACTTATGGTCACCGAAAAGAAAGTGTAAAACTACAACAGTTGGAATCCGCAACCATCTCAGACATAGCATGCCTGACCAAATGAATTACTTAGACATCGCATGCCTATCAATTATAAACCCCGCATTTTAGTCTCAAAATCGAAAACACTTTTCAATATCAAGTCGGGCAATTCAACAAGATTCCCGACATCCTGATCGAATGCTCGTCGTAAACTTCAGTAGGCGGCCGCACCCCCGATACCGTCGACGAAGTGCACCAAGGCGGAACACCGCCACCGCGAGCACCCGAACGGATGCTTTCGGCGACGGGGTTCTCCTACAGTCACTTGGTCGGGGCTATGGAGTGAGGCTGTCTATTAAGTTTATCCGGCGAGTATCCGCGTACGCTACGTGATTGCGACGGACTTTTGATCACATCAAAATTCCGTGGCAACCGATCAAGTGAGAGTAAACTGCTATGTTTATAACATTCATTCAGTTATCTCATAACTTCTTGTGAATTCCAATTATTGTATCCCATTCCGGATAAATAGAAAATGCTAAACTTTTCGATCGAACAATCGAACACCCAAGTTTTCCCGATACAGCTCAACACATGAAATAAGTCTAACAACATTCAGTTCGTGCCTCAGTACCAACGGTCCAGCCGTAGAAGGGTCAAGCCAACGCCTCATATGTGGCACGCCGTACAGCCCCAAACCCGAAGGTTCAAAGGCAGTTCAAGACGGTCACATAATCGAGTTAAGGTTTGTTGTCTTCTAGAGGGTCCATCGCGTTACTTGCACTACTTAGAACGTCGTTAAACTACGGAAAAATCCAACACTTGGAAATTTCCCGACAGGGGAAAAATTGGGTATTTATATCCGGTCGAACTTTTTAACATATTCTAAAATTTATCCGGAAAGCCACACTGACAAAATTTGATAATCCGATCGAATCTTTGATTCCCAATACAACCCCAGAATACTCTTCTGTAGAGTCACAATAAAAACACCCCAGAAAATATAGCATTAAATTATATGAGTTACTGTGCAGAAATAATCATACAGGGGAACAGTACAGCCGCGGAACCGCCGCACCTTGCATAGCTGGGGCCGCGGTTCCACGGTGGAAAAGTTGATTTAGGCCCTCGTATTTCACAGTAATTCAAAGAACACCCTGCTGATTTTTCTGCATATTTTTAATTGACAAAAATCCAAAATTTAAGAAAATTTCCAGAGAGCATTTTGGGGTTAGGTTTTCGGTTCATCCGGCTTTCAAACTCCGTCTAGACTTCGCCTAAGGCTCTAGTTAGGCTCTGATACCACTGTAGGGTTCCTAGACACTCTCAAGAGGTCTCACAAGGCATCAACCATGCCAATTTCAAAAAATCTAGGGCCGAGAAACCCGACTACGGATCGTTGGCTAGAAATCTAGGCGAAAATGAAATCTAGTTAACAACTTAACAAAAAGGAAACGGAAATACAACCTTTGTAGATCCAGTGCTCCACCTCCATAGCTCCGCAACGAAGTCCCCTCGCTGTCCTAGTGAATTCCCGGGCTCTAGCGTCGGCTTCATCGGAGAATAGGCGAGCTAGGTCGTCGATGTTCATGCCGAAGATGATCTACGTCGAGGCATCGCTAGATCAAGCTCCAACTTCACCAAGTCAAAAAACTTGTGAAGAAAACACACTCTACTACTTGGCAAGAGGTAGAGGATGAAGAAATAGGAAGTGGGTAGACTTTAGAATTGGATTTCTCACTCATTTTCATCAATCACCATTGATGAAGTGAAGGTTCTTCATCTTGAAGAAGAAGAAGAAGATGATGATAATGTTATGATAAGTTATTTTGAAAATAGAAAATAAAAGAATACTTATCATAATCAACCATGGTCAAGTGTAGAGAATTGACTAAGGTTAGATGAATGGTTAGGGTTAAAGATGAAGACAAAGTGGTCACTTTGGTCAAAGCTTCATGAAGCTTCATAATACAAACAAAGTTAGCAACCATTTTCTCTTTATGCTTTCCTTTTTCCAAAATGAATAAATAGATAAATAAATGAGGAAAGGAAATGAAACCCTAACCACTTAGGTAACCATGGTTTAATTCTCTACACAAACCCAAACTAGCATGTATCATCAAACATGATACAATCTTGTGTACAAAAGTATATCACATATACAATGTGCACAAACCAAGTGATAAAATCCATTTAAAGTGAACCGATACTAGTTAATGCAAAGTAATATATTAAATATATAATTATACATTAAATCATTAAATCAACACTTGATTTAATGATCCGGTCATGTCGCACACAACCGACCAGTATACAATGTATCGGCTTATCGAATCAATCCTTGATTCGATAACTAGGTTATATCGCATACAACCATTCGATACATTCATCGCGAGAATGGAATACGGTATCACATACACGTATTATTCTCGGTCCCGCACATATCTCATATGCGCTCCAATTTCGTTTCGCTTGAGCCAGGAAACCTCTGTGTAGGACTCTAAAGACTCGTCAATACGCCGGCAGCAGGTGATGATCATATCAAACACCCACAAGCCGCAAGCGGTCTGCTAAACGTAACGGCCACCCGGGTATTGAGCGATCAGAAGATCGACGAGCAAGCCCGCTCACACTCCAGTGAATCCAACCAGTAACACTACCGTACAGTCCGGTCTGATCGTCTGATATGTCGCATATCTTGCCTAGGGGTGGTAAACGTCAGACCCCAATAGTTCGATAAGTCGTGTCGATATGAGGCTCATAACGGGTCGAGAAACTACTGGTAACACTTACCAGCAATTCTCTGATCAGCCCTGGCCAGGGACTTTCTGTTATAGCCAATCGAATACAGTGCAACATCAACTCCCTATACCGGGAGAGACGAATCCCCTCCTATCGCTCATTGCCTCCATGTGACTCGGGACTGTACCCAAAAACCACCGTTTTGCACGCCCTCTTGGACGTGGTAAGATGGAAATCAAAGCACAGTGGGAACCACACAAGAATCTATGACGATCTCGGGTCAACAGACTACTCTGTACCAGTGTCACCAGAGAACTGCCATCTGACGTAAGGTATAATACCATCTGGGAGTTCTCGGCGAGTCCGTCCAGTGTACCCAGTCTCTACTGAGCACCCGTATATCATCTCTGATTTCAAACACCGATGGATAAGGGATCATCCATCGCCCATCTGTATGGGTCGAGAAGGTACACGCTAGTCTACTCTGGTATATCGATGCCCCGTCTCGATACACCCATGACTAGGGACTTTGAAGGATGTACTTATGGACTACCACGTCCCCACTAGTATGATCCACATCATAGTCCAGGTAGTCAAGTACACATCCTAAGGGCTTTACCAACATGTAATAGAGAGACAATCTGAGTACACGTTAAGGTAAAGAGTAACCAGATAGCATACTATCATGTCGAGCAAGAAAGTCCTCCCTATATATGTCCCAGCATCCACTACAATATACATCCAATGTACAGTAATGGCCTCTAGGGCATACATATAACTAACAAGAATGGTGAGCCACCTAATTGAGAATTGCTACATCTTCAAGAACTGGGTCGAGGACCAGTATCAGCAGGGGAAGTTCACGCTATCTGATAACTGGAGGGTAAACCCGCCACAAAAGCACATTCCAAAAAAAGAGGATGCATCGGGGGCATCATGCTCTCTCGTGGAAGAAATTCCATGAGAAGTCGTTCATTCAGCTAAAACCAAAAGAATGCTGAAAGATCTACAGACATGTCCAGCAGTCAGGTGGAAAAGCCCACTTGAACCCGAAATCATCGAAGCGATGCTGAAACCACGTCCCGCACCGAAGATTGATGACAAAGTGCAAAACTCCCAAGCCAAGCCTCCGAAGTCTTCAAAGAAAAAGAAGAAGACTAAGAAGCCTGTGCAGCCTGCCGAGTATGACGATAAGTGAATAGACCTACAAATGTACATTGACGCATTGAGGAGTACAACCAGAAGGCACGGACACCATCACGCTCAAAGAGTTCCTCAAGCAAATTCTTGAGGGCGAAGATAGTGACATCGATGAGGAAAATGACTCATCAGAAGACACTGAAGACCGTATAGCATGTTGCCACATAGTCTCCCATCCGTCCTTATATGGCGAAAAATCTCCCCCAGCGTCAGTAAAATAACGTGGAGAAACTGAGGGCAGAGTCGGCGCTAAAATCCCCGGAACATCCAGAAGATCCGATCGATAGGCTGTTAAACGAATTCTTTCACAAAAGCAGACTTGACCGAGAACGTGAGATAGCCATATACGAAAAGGCTAAGCGTCAGCATCAGGATGAAGAAGATGCGGCAAGGATGAGTCGTAAAGTACTCCAACCAAACCAAAGCACATCTGCTACAAATAAAAACAAGATCAAAATAGAGGCGGTTCGCTAAAGCCTTGTCAATGGGAATGAAGCTACCATCTCTCATAAGGAACACTTCCAGAGTCATATGCCCTAATGGAGAGAATTCACATCCAAACTACGGCCTAAATCACCGGAGGGTTATCCACACTACCGAAGAGTGCAGCACCTTTAAGATGTGGTGACAAGGATACGTTGCCCATAAAAAACACTTCAAGGGGATTAAGCACGAAGCTCGTCAACGGCAAAAAGTGCGGCAGATGCGCATGAAAAAACGACTGGCAGCTGTCATATGGTTGGTACCAGTTCGGAATGGGAAAAACCTCAGGTTCTTACTTTCGGGAGCGATTCTGCGGACGAAACACCCCTCAGCCCTCTCTTCAAAGACTCCACCTCCGAAAAAGAAGAGGATGAGAAGAACTGTGAGAATATTCAGCTGCGTAACCGCACGCTGCCTGAAAAGAATCTTAGAGCTACAAACAAAGATTTGAGTAAAAAAGACAAAGGGAAAGAAAAAATCCCTGATGAAATTGCCCTCGATGGTGGAATTGTCAAAGAGCTCGCAGCAAGGGACCCGCCTAAGAAAAATATGGTGGATTACAATGTCCTAGCACATTTGAGGAAAATACCCTCACAACTGAGTATACTGGATGCTCTCCTCATGTCCAAGGAGGCATGAGATTCTCTGATCAAGGTATTACAAGAGCCTGATCAGTTCCAAGGTTTCCTTGCAGAAGAGAAGATGAAGGACGAGATGGTAGAGGTTCACACAACTGACAATACATTCAGCGATAAAGATCTCCTCATCGGAACGTATGAACATAACCGCCCGTTATATGTCACTGGGTACTGCCACGACATCAAGATAGGAAAAATCCTTGTCGACAATGGATCCTCCGTCAACCTTCTCAATGAGAGAGTGCTGAAAGAGATTTGCACGAATGTTCAGCACCTGGCCCGAGACAAAATTACCATCTCTGGGTTTGACTCACAGTCGTCACGGACGCTTGGGTCCGTAATATTAACGTTATGGTTCGGGTTGCTT
Organism: Agapanthus africanus; assembly: GCA_030015575.1. NCBI lineage: Eukaryota > Viridiplantae > Streptophyta > Magnoliopsida > Asparagales > Amaryllidaceae > Agapanthus > Agapanthus africanus. The sequence continues at coordinate 699,703,606 of CM057339.1, read as the reverse complement.
GTCACTGACATCAAATTTCGTGTCATTGACACCAAGACTTGCTATAACGCTTTGCTCGGCAGGCCATGGTTACACGAGTACAGCGTCATCCCTTCTACACAATATCAGTGTATGAAGTATTTCAAGTGCGGCTTAGAATTGTAGGGTTCCTAGGCACACATGTGAAGGTTCATAACACATCAAACATGCACGAATAAAATTTTAGATGTGCCGAACAACCCAAAGACAGGATCTTTGTTAGATTATTAGGGTTAAGCATGCAAGATAACAACTTTTTATCTAAGTGTGAGGGATTAAAACCTTTGTAGTCCGCTCCTTCGCTTCACAAACTCCGAGTAGAAGTCCCTTCGCCGCGATCCTTGATCTCCTAGACTCAAGAGAGGCTCCACGACTCGAACGATCCATGCTCGCTTGAAGTGTTCCAAATCTCCGATGATCTACGTCGAAGTTCCAATAACTCAAGCTTTCTCACTCTAAAGAGATGAACACACTAATCTCATGGGCTAGATGAGATGAGGATGAAGGAGTAGTATTTATGCTTTCTTTTTAATTCACTTTCTCACAATTTATCATCACAAATGGATTTTCTAGTGAGCTCAAAATCAAGAGAGAAGAAGATGATAATGGAAAAATGATAATGATAAATCCTTTTGTGATGAATAGAAATAAAAGTATATGATTGATATTTCAACCATGGTCAAGGATTAGTGGCTAAGAGTTTGTAGAGAATAAACTAGAGTTAGGGTTTGGTTAGGTTAAGTTATGAGTCATGGAAAAATATCAACCATAATATCTTAACCAAGACAAAAGCAAAGCTTCTAGAAGGTGCAAGAAGAAGCTAACCCTAATCAAACCCTAATCCCTTTTAATCATCCTTAAACATATTTAATAATAAATCATATCATGTCACAATAATATATATCACATATATATTATATATTTGCAACAAAAGAAAATAATACAATTAACATATATCGCATATATATCAATGTATCATCCTGTGAGAAAATGAAATAATAAAGCGAGTCAATATTAGATAATGTAATACAATATATCATTTATATTATTATACATTAAATCATCGAATCAACACTTGATCCGACGATCCGGCTATATCGAATATTACCGACTAATATATCATGTACCGATTCATCGAATCAACACTTGATCTGATGACCCGGTTCATATCTAAATATCGCGAGAATATAATACGGTATCTCATATCGCATTATTCTCGGTCCTGCACATATCACATATGTGTCTCTACTCCGTTTCGCCTGAGCCAAGAAAACTCTGTGTAAGACTCTAAAGAATCGTCAATACGCCGGTAGCAGATGATCATACCAAACACCCACAAGCTGCAAGCGGTCAGCTAAACGTAACAGCCACCCAGGTATTGAGCGATCAGAAGATCAACAAGCTAGCCTGTGCGTTCTCCTGTGAATCCAATCAGTAACACTCCCGTACAGTCCGGTCTGTTCGTCTGATATGTCGCATATCAAGTCTAGGAGTGGTAAACGTTAGACCCCAGTAACCGTAAGTCGTGTCGATGTGTGGCTCATAACGGGTCGAGAAACTACTAGTAACACTTACCAGTAAATCTCTATATCAGCCCTGGCCAGGGACTTCCAATTATAGCCAATCGAACACAGCACAACATCAACTCCCTATACCGGGAGAGACGAATCCCCTCCTATCGCTCATTGCCTCCATGTGAATCGGGACTGTACCCAAAAGCCACCGTTTTGCACGCCCTCTTGGACGTGGTAAGGTGGAAATCAAAGCACAGTGGGAATCACACAAGACGCTATGACGATCTCGGGTCTACAGACTACCCTGTACCAGTGTCACCGGAGAACTGCCATCTGACGTGTGGTATATCACCATCTGGGAGTTCTCGGCGAGTCCGTCCAGTGTACCCAGTCTCCACTGAGCACCCGTACACCATCTCTGATGTCAAATACCGATGGATATGGGATCATCCATCGCCCATTATATGGGTCAAGATGCGTATACGCCAGTCTACTCTGGTGTATCGATGCCCTGTCTCGATATACCCTCGACTAGGAACAGTTATAGGATGTACTCATCGACTACTATGGACCCACTAGTATGATCCCATCATAATCCCAGTAGTCGAGTACAGATCCTAAGGGCTTTATCAACATGTGAGAGAAAAACAGTAAACCAATACAAGTCAACATGTTAAGATAAAGTGAAACCAAATAGCATACTATCATGACGAGCAAGAAAGTCCTCTCTGTATATATCTAAGCATCTATCATAATATACATCATATGTACAACAATGGCCTCTAGGACATATACATAACTAACAATCTCCCACTTGCACTAAGGCCAGCTGCTGTAGTATCTCATACCTAGCATCCCGAATAATCTCTCAAACTGTATCTGGGGAATATTCTTCGTGAATGGATCCGCACTGTTGTCCTTCGTATCTACTCTCCTGACCTCGATCTCCCGGCGATCAACTATCTCCCTGATCAGGTGATACCGCCTCAGAATATGTCTGGACTTTTGATGGGACCTGGGTTCCTTGGCCAAAGCCACAGCTCCATTGTTATCGCAATACAGAGGTATTGGATGCTTAATGGATGGAACCACACCAAGTTCACTAATGAACTTCTTTATCCAGACAGCCACTTTGGCAGCATCGTTGGCAGCGATGTACTCAGCCTCCATCGTCGAGTCTGCAACGGTATCCTATTTGGAACTCTTCCAACATACTGCCCCTCCATTGAGGGTAAAGACAAATCCCGAGTGCGACTTAGAGTCGTCCTTATCACTTTGGAATCTGGAATCGGTAAAGGACTCCACCTGGAGTTCTCCGTTACCATACACCAAGAACATCTCCTTAGTCCTTCGTAAGTACTTGAGAATGTTCTTCACGGCTGTCCAGTGACTCTCTCCAGGATCTGCTTGATACCGACTCACTATACTTAGTGAGTATGCTACATCGGGTCTGGTACATAGCATCGCATATATGATAGAGCCTACTGCCGAAGCATAGGGTATCCCTTGCATGCGAGCTCTCTCCAAATCAGTCTTGGGAGACATCTCTTTGGAGAGAGTGAGTCCAGAGATCGTGGGTTGGTTCCCACACTTGGATTCTTCCATACTAAACCTCTTTAGTATGGTGTCAATGTACCTGGATTGGGACAATTCCAATATCCGTTTAGATCTATCTCTATAGATCATGATTCCCAATATGCAGGAGGCATCACCTAGATCTTTCATTGAGAATCTGTGTGATAAGAAGAGCTTGACTGATTGCAGCATAGGAATGGCATTTCCTATCAAGAGTATGTCATCCACGTACAATACGAGGAAGACTACCTTACCCTCTGCTCCCTTCTTATAGATACAAGGTTCATCTATATTTTTGATGAAGTCAAACTCTTTGACTACAACATCAAAACAGATGTTCCAACTCCGCGATGCTTGCTTTAACCCATAAATGGATTTAAGCAGCTTGCACACCTTTCCGCTGCTCCCACTATCTACGAAGCCCTCTGGCTGAGTCATGTACACGCTCTCTTCTAAATCACCGTTTAGAAAGGCGGTCTTTACATCCATTTGCCAGATTTCGTAGTCATGGTATGCAGCAATGGAAAGTAAGATCAGGATGGACTTAAGAATAGCCACTGGAGAAAAGGTTTCGTCATAATCCACACCTGGTCTTTGACGAAAACCCTTAGCTACAAGTCTCAACTTTTCCATCTACACCAAATTTCTTTTTAAAGATCCACTTGCTCCCAATGGGTTTTACCCCTTCAGGAGCATTTTCCAAAGTCCATACTTTGTTGGTGTACATGGATTCCATCTCAGATCGCATTGCATCCAGCCATTTCACAGAGTCACCACTCGTGATGGCCTGCTCGAAGCTAGTTGGGTCATCATCATCCATGATGCAATCCTCGCTTCCACCATCAATGAGAAAACCGTAGTATCTCTCAGGTGGACGAGAAACCCTACTAGATCGGCGGAGAGGCTGGGGTTCGTCGTGTACTACTGAATCCTCTGGTTCCATTAAATCATCTGTTGTAGTTTGTTCTGCTGGAACTTCTTCCAGTTCTACCTCAGAGCCACTAATCTCTTTTGCAAGAAATTCCTTTTCTAAAAAGGTGGCGTGTTGAGCAACAAACACCCTTTGTTCCTCACTGTGGTAGAAAATATACCCTCGCGAATGCTTAGGATATCCAATAAACTTACATAAAACAGATCTTGCCTCGAGTTTGTCCGGGTTTCGTCTTTTGACATAAGCCGGGCAACTACATATCTTAACAAAATTAAGATATGGTCTCTTTCCTTCCCATATCTCATATGGGGTGGTAGGCACAGATTTGGTAGGAACTTTATTCAGTATGTATGCCGCTGTCTCAAGCGCATACCCCCAGAAGGAAATAGGTAACTCAGCAGTGCTCATCATCGAGCGCACCATATCTAATAGGGTGCGATTCCTCCTCTCCGATACACCGTTGTGCTGTGGTGTATAAGGAGGAGTAAGCTGGGAGAGAATCCTATTCTCTTTTAGATAATCGAGGAACTCACTGCTTAAGTATTCACCTCCTCGATCAGATCGAAGGATCTTAATACTTTTGCCCGTTTGGTTCTCTACTTCGTGCTTATATACTCTGAATTTCTCAAAAGCTTTAGACTTGTGTTTCATCAGAAACACATATCCGTATCTAGTGAGATCGTCAGTGAATGTAATGAAGTAGGAAGAACCGTTCCTGGCATGCGTAGACATGGGACCGCATACATCACTATGTATTAGTCCTAAGAGTTCAGTAACTCTTTCTCCGTGTCCACTAAACGGAGCTTTGGTCATTTTTCCTTTGAGACATGAATGGCAAGTATCATAAGATGATAATTCGAATGGATTCAAATAACCATCCTTATGTAACTTAGCCAGTCGTGTCGCATTTATATGACCAAGTCTACAATGCCACAAGAAGGATTCGTTCATTTCTGAACTTTTCCTCTTGTGTGTGTTTTGTATATTGAGGACTGTATTCTGATTTAGAATGAATATGCCATTATGTAACGAGCCTGATGAAATCAACTTTTGATCTAGGAATATGTTCATAACATTATCCTGTACTACAAAATTATATCCTTCTTTACTTAATAAAGAAACTGATATAATCTTGCACATCATGTTTGGTATATAATAGCACTCATTTAGAATCAGTGTATTGTGAGTTTGCAATACAAGGTGATATTCGCCAACTGCTTTGGCTGCAATACTTGCACTGTTCCCTACTTGAACGGAATGATCACCTTTTCCCAGTTCTCTATCTTTTCGTAGCCCATGTAACAATTTACATATGTGGGATCCTGATCCGGTATCTAATACCCAGGACGTAGGGTGAACTGAGAAACAGTTCTCAATAACTAACACACCCGAAGAAGATGCATCAATATGCATGTTCTTTTGGACGGCTTGAGAATCCAGATATTCTCCTGTTTCCTGTTCAGTCTTATACTCTTATAAGAAAGAACGGGTCCAACGTTCCCTTGCTCAGTACAATAATCGGGTTCAGTTAATACATCCATATTATTATCTTGATTATGACCTGACATGGTCGCTACCTGGAGAGAGAGAGAAGAAAACACTTTAGCGTATGCTCTTGCAAGATTAGATTGGTTATTATCTTATCTAATCAGGATGTCTCCCACTGGTTTTATCAAATCTACCTTCAAACCCTAGAAAGGTAAGATTAGCCGGGATTAATTACACTATACAATTTCGTCAATCTTTTCAGCCAGATCAGTGTCGGTACTTTGAGGGAGGTTCCCCGTGCTTTCGCACGGACCTAATTAAAGTAAACCTCGTTTTCCCAGAGGCGTAACCCCGTTAACACTTTTCTAGACACCTACTTGAATGACTAATTGTTCTGTGTAAAACTCTCCCAGGAGTAACACTTACTCGCAGTGGGTATCGGGATCCATCTATCTTATAGGAGGTAAGCAATCTCATTGCAAATTTCAACATTTGAAATTCCCGATAATATTTTGCCCCTAGCAACTTATGACCTTGACGGAGGTCAACAAACCATAGGCTACCAGTCAAGTTCAACCCGTTATTTCTTGATTGAATTAAACCCACCCGCACGACCCTTGACGGAGGTCAACAAGGCCGTACGACTACCCTAATCCAATCTGCATCATATGCATAAGCAGATAAAAAACTAGTCAGCTACCGTACACTACGCCTTGACGGAGGTCAATAAACGTAGCACGAATACTAAATAGGACTTATCTGAAATAACGAAGGGCTACGTCAGGTTTTTCTGAAAAACCTATTGCGTAACAAACTTGATATCGTCGTAGAATCGAGTGTTTTTGAAAAGGAGTGTTTTTGAGGCTTTTCTTAGTTTCGCTAAAGGGGTCACTCCCGGTGAAGGGATCGTCGGCCCTTTCCTCATCGAAGAAGGTGCAGGATATATCATATATACCGCTGTGCAAAGAAAAACACTAAAAGCAATCAAAAGACAAACCGAGTTTTGTAGCATCTGCCAGTTTCGCTAAAGAGGTCACTCCCGGTGAAGGGATCGTCGGCTCTTTCCTTATCGAATAAGGTGCTGGATATATCATATATATCACTGTGCAAAGCAAAACTGTAGCTACCCTTTTTATAAAGTTTTTGATTCTACAACATCTTTAGGTTTCTTTTCCTTTTATTAATCTTATTAATAAAAATCCCATCAGCTTATGCTTCCTAAGCATCACAGAAGAAACGAAAGCTGTAATATTTATATATCAGCATATATATATATATATATATATAGTATAAGCATTCGTCTCAGGAAGTAATATGATCTCATCACAGAACATTGCAGCAGAAGAACATATATGAAATATTGGATATACGAGGACGTCCGTGTTTTCAATACGAGCCTGTATAAAACACGGATTCCACGGTCGCGATGAATAGCCAAACCCACATCCCAAGACCCCTACAAGAGCGGCAAGTAACACTGCCAATTCTAGGGTTAGGAGACCCGGTCTCGACTCCTCGAGATGGCCTCCCACTGGACCCTAGAACCCGGTTACTTGTGCTCCCATCCTTGGGTCTACCTAATGCGGAAAAGTAAATAATATACAAGGGTGACATCAACCTCAACCTGGAAGTGCCCCAAATAAAAGAATATTACATTACAAATGAATTTTACATGAATGAAAATAAAAACCCCCATCTCACATAAAACCCCCGGCTATTCAGAACACGACGATCCAATATCACATATCACAGCAACACATAATATCACATATCATCAACGTAAGTAAATATGCGCATCCCAATTGTCGTTGACGTATAGCAACGAAACCGGCGATATCACATATTACACTTACAGTCACAGAAAAGAAAGTGTAAAACTACAATATTTGGAATCCACAATCATTTTAGACATCGTAAATCCGAAATATCACATACTTCGCATTTCATGCCTAACTATATGAATTCCACATATTGTATCACATTCCAGATAAATAGAAAGTATTAAACTTTCCGAACAGATAATCAAATACCCAAAATTTCCTAAATTGCTCAACACTTGAGCGGAGTTCAAACAATCCCAGAATATGTCTCAGTATCGGTGATCCAGCCGTAGAAGGGTCAAGCCAACGCCTCACACGTGGCACGCCGTACTGCCCCAAACCCGAAGGTTCAAAAGGCAGTTCAAGACGGTCACATAATCGAGTTAAGGTTTGTTGTCTTCTAGAGGGTCCACCGCTTAACTTGTACAATTTTTCCGAAAGATTTAAACCCAATAAAAATTCAACACTTGAAAGTTTTACCGGCCGGGAAAAAGTGAGTTAATGATATCCGTTCGAACATTTTAACAGTTTCTAAATATCCGGAAAAACAACGAATTTAAATTTTCCGATCGAATCTACGATTACAAAAGAAACCCTAGAACAATACAACACTTGAGTTAATATAAAAATACCAGAAACTATAAAAGCACAAATAAAGAATTACTGTGGAAAAACAAATGTCCAATCAAGCAATACGGCCGCGGAACCGCGGCCCAAGGAGGTAATGGCCGCGATTCCGCGGTCGTTTGTACGGATCACAGTGTCGAATTTCACAGTTATTCTTATATTTATCTGCTGTATTTTTCATGTATTTTTAATTCAGAAAAATCCCAAATTTTGAAAAATTTCCAGAGAGGGGGTAAATTTTGTCGGTTCGGGTTCGATCGGAGTTTTAACTTCGTTAACAAAACGTCTAATGCTCTAGCTAGGCTCTGATACCACTGTAGGGTTCCTAGACACACATGTGAAGGTTCATAACGCATCAAATATGCACGAATAAAATTTTAGATGTGCCGAACAACCCAAAGACAGGATCTTTGCTAGATTATTAGGGTTAAGCATGCAAGATAACAACTTTTTATCTAAGTGTGAAGGATTACAACCTTTGTAGTCCGCTCCTTCGCTTCACAAGCTCTGAGTAGAAGTCCCTTCGCCGCGATCCTTGATCTCCCGGACTCAAGAGAGGCTCCACGACTCAAACGATCCTTGCCCGCTTGAAGTGTTCCAAATCTCCGATGATCTACGTCGAAGTTCCAATAACTCAAGCTTTCTCACTCTAAAGAGATGAACACACTAATCTCATAGGCTAGATGAGATGAGGATGAAGGAGTAGTATTTATGCTTTCTTTTTAATTCACTTTCTCACAATTTATCATCACAAATGGAATTTCTAGTGAGCTCAAAATCAAGAGAGAAGAAGATGATAATGGAAAAATGATAATGATAATTCCTTTTGTGATGAATAGAAATAAAAGTATATGATTGATATATCAACCATGGTCAAGGATGAGTGGCTAAGAGTTTGTAGAGAATAAACTAGAGTTAGGGTTTAGTTAGGTTAAGTTACGAGTCATGGAAAAATATCAACCATAATATCTTAACCAAGACAAAAGCAAAGCTTCTAGAAGGTGCAAGAAGAAGCTAACCCTAATCAAACCCTAATCCCTTTTAATCATCCTTAAACATGTTTAATAATAAATCATATCATGTCACAATAATATATATCACATATATATTATATATTTGCAACAAAAGAAAATAATACAATTAACATATATCGCATATATATCAATGTATCATCCAGTGAGAAAATGAAATAATAAAGCGAGCCAATATTAGATAATGTAATACAATATATCATATATATTATTATACATTAAATCATCGAATCAACACTTGATCCGACGATCCGGCTATATCGAATATTACCGACTAATATATCATGTACCGATTCATCGAATCAACACTTGATCTGATGACCCGGTTCATATCTAAATATCGCGAGAATATAATACGGTATCTCATATCGCATTATTCTCGGTCCTGCACATATCATATATGTGCCTCTACTCCGTTTCGCCGGAGCCAAGAAACCTCTGTGTAGGACTCTAAAGAATCGTCAATACGCCGGTAGCAGGTGATGATCATATCAAACACCCACAAGCTGCAAGCGGTCAGCTAAACGTAACAGCCACCCAGGTTTTGAGCGATCAGAAGATCAACAAGCTAGCCTGTGCGTTCTCCTATGAATCCAATCAGTAACACTCCCGTACAGTCCGGTCTGTTCGTCTGATATGTCGCATATCAAGTCTAGGGGTGGTAAACGTCAGACCCCAGTAACCGATAAGTCGTGTCGATGTGTGGCTCATAAAGGGTCGAGAAACTACTAGTAACACTTCCAGTAAATCTCTATATCAGCCCTGGCCAGGGACTTCCAGTTATAGCCAATCGAAGACAGCACAACATCAACTCCCTATACCGGGAGAGACGAATCCCCTCCTATCGCTCATTGCCTCCATGTGATTCGGGACTGTACCCAAAAGCCACCGTTTTGCACGCCCTCTTGGACGTGGTAAGGTGGAAATCAAAGCACAGTGGGAATCACACAAGACTCTATGACGATCTCGGGTCTACAGACTACCCTGTACCAGTGTCACCGGAGAACTGCCATCTGACGTGTGGTATATCACCATCTGGGATTTCTCGGCGAGTCCGTCCAGTGTACCCAGTCTCCACTGAGCACCCGTACACCGTCTCTGATGTCAAACACCGATGGATATGGGATCATCCAACGCCCATCATATGGGTCAAGATGCGTATACGCCAGTCTACTCTGGTGTATCGATGCCCTGTCTCGATATACCCTCGACTAGGAACAGTTATAGGATGTACTCATCGACTACTATGGACCCACTAGTATGATCTCATCATAATCCCAGTAGTCGAGTACAGATCCTAAGGGCTTTATCAACATGTGAGAGAAAAACAGTAAACCAATACAAGTCAACATGTTAAGATAAAGTGAAACCAAATAGCATACTATCATGACGAGCAAGAAAGTCCTATCTGTATATATCTAAGCATCCATCATAATATACATCATATGTACAACAATGGCCTCTAGGGCATATACATAACTAACAAGAATGCACCATCATAGGGGAGCTAAATCCGTTCTCTATAAACGAGGTCCAGAAATATGAAGATGCAAAGTACTTCCTACCAGATTTCGAAGATACAGAAAGGTATCATAAGCCGAAGGATAAACAGAAGTCCGTCGCCATTATCCCGATCTTTGGGAGCGATTCTGAGGAAGATGAAGAAATAGTCTACTCGGGGCAACCCCAGAAAGAAAACAACAGTCCCGGACCATCTACGCTTATTCTGGTCTTTGGCAGCGACTCAGAGGACGAGGCCAACTGATTGATGTATGTTTTTTTTTGAAAAGTAATTAACTTTAACCGCAATCAGGACGGCGTCGCTAATAGCTAGCCGTGGGGAATACGAGTCGTCATCAGGAAAACGTCGAATCTTTTTATCTTGCCTTAGACGAGTTAATTGAAATATGGATGGTTTGTTCTAGATCAACGATATACGGATGTGGATTTTATGAAGAAGAGTCTTATAGGGTTCATAGAATTTGGTAGTAATGGATGATTAATTAAAGATGAATGCTTTTATCTTTTAATAGATTTAAAACTAGATCCATAGCGGTGAATGCAGATTAGGGTTTTGGTGCGAATATGGTTCCCACTCTTATCCCTTATCTTTTCATTGACCACTATTCATGTCTAGCCTTTACCAAAACAATTGTTAATCTAATCTCAAATCGAGGTCGAGACTATCAATAAATTGGTAGCGCGTCTGATTAGGATGTTAACAATTACTTTGCTAAAGTTTATAAACTTTAAAAGATGTAAAAGAAATTAAGAGATTTTATCATCTATTGATCTACCCTTCTACGAATCCTATCAAACGTAGAATTACTCACGCATGGTTGAGATAGAAGAGAAGATGAAGAAGAAGATCATAATATAAATGCAGAAAGTAATGCAGAAATTAAATGCAGAAAGTAAAATGCAAAGAACTAAACTAAGGATCTACCTTTTTATTAATCAACTATCATTTACAAATCCGTCGAATTTAGAGACAAGAACCCTAGTTTATTCTGCCAATCATTGTTCTTGTTGGAAGTAGATGATGCGTCGATTCATCTCCTGGATTCGTGGATCGCTGTGGACCTCTTGATCGCTTCGGATAGATCTATTAGGTGATCATTTAGTTATCTATTTTCGAGATTAGATAGATAAGTTTTATATGAAGCTCTCGGTCCTTTAAATAGCACTAGAAGTAGAAACCCTAGATCCCATGTGTTAGGATTTTTTGTTGTGATCAGCCCCAGAAAATCTCAGATCCTACGGCCACGAAATGTAGGATTTGGCCGCAAAATGTAGGATTTGGCCGCGATTGGACGGCGGTTTGGAGGAATCGGGGTTTGAAAATTCTGGTGCCGCCTCATGTTGACACGTGGAGATTGTTGTGATGTCTGGTTTCTTTAAATCTTCTCTGTGTCTCTGCAATTTACGACTTTACGATTTGATTCAACTTTATCGGCAGATTTTATTCCCGACAACTCGTATATCTCGATCTCTAGACCTGAGTTCATATCTGCACAATATCTCAATTCATAGTATTAGTAATACTTGTTATTATTGAGATATTATCCTAACCATTTTATTTGATACTATATATTAAGAATATTGATTAGAATTATTTGATATGATATGCATATTTAAATTACCAAAATACCATATAAATATTGTATGCATATATTTTCCTTCATAATGTTAATTATAATGTAGAAACATATGATAAAGAGTATTTTGCAGATAAATCTACATATGTTCCATAATTTCGATAAACACCTATAAGTACTTAACAAAAGTAAGGAAAATGTTCCATCAAATATGCAATATTTTCGACTGAACAAATACCCCCAAACTTAACTTTGATCGTCCTGAGCAAATTAGTTATTCAAGAGAGCGAGAAGAAAAAGAAAAAGAAAAAACTAGCACACTTTCGTAGGCAACACGATTGCACTGTGCACGTGCAACAAGCCTTCAAATCTCTAGGAGTCCCTAGTAGGAGTAGTGTTGTCTCCTGAGGGTTTTCAGCGGATTGCACCCACAAAATCCCATAATAAAAGAAATATAATGAAAGTTACATACAAAGATAAGGAACATATAAAATAAAAAACTTGAAAATTAAAGTTTCAAACTACACCAGCTTTTCAGTAGTCATGAGCCCTACTTAATAGTCATGAAAAAAATGTCAGAAATCACATCATCCCTCAATAAAATATCGGCTTTAGTCTTCCTTCCTACCTTTATTCCAAACATCGATCATATACCCCTACGTGTGTGTAAAAGACATCCCTACACTTAGAGAATTCAACTCAAGCTATCATACTCTTGTCCATCTTCCTTAGTACTTTTTAGTCGGTGAATATTTTAGATGGAATTTCCTCACACATTCTTCATGCGACCGTTAATACTTCTTGAGGTACTAACCAATCGATTGCCAAATGTGCTCACTCGTTAAGGTGTAATTAGAAATATCCTAGTCTTGTAACACCTATGGCTTAGCAGTGGCTCCAAAACCAGTTGGTCTAAGGCACTAGGTGATAAAGCACCCTCGCTATAATTTTTTTATGCTGCCTTAAGTAATTACAAAACCAGTGTTCATTTTTCTTCATAATTTTTTTTCTTCCATTTATATTTTTGTTTGTATATTTATTTTCCTTCATACTAAGGCTTTTAGACAAGGGCATTTCAAGGTATCCTCTACTATCCCAAGTTTCCAGATATGTGCAGGTTCGTATAGTAGAGTATCAACGTTTAGATGTTTGGACTCAAGAATAGTGCCTATTTTTCAGACTTATTTCTATTCTCATATTAGTGATTCCCTTCATCTTACCAACCCTTGGGACAACAGCTCATGATTACCTATTACTAGCTTCATTATAAAACATCTAATTTTCTTGCTTTTCCTAAACTTTTCCTTCCTATCATATGTATTTTTCATCTTCTAACTTTTATTATCAAAAAATAAATAAAAATTTTGTGCTATTATTTAGTATAATACAAAAATTGATGCGTAAATAAGCACAAACCTCCCCCAAACCTATTTGCAGCAGTGTCCTTACTAATGTCATATTTAATCTTAAAAACCTGTAGACTTAGAAGGAAAAGTCAGTAACGGGGACAAGAATTAATGACAGTGAAAACTTCCCCCAAACTTATTTTTGGCACAAAATTTTGTATGAAATTTATTTTCTTTCAAGAGCCAAAATATATTTTTCTCCCTCCCAAACTTAAATAAAACAGTATTAAGCATTTTAAAATTATAAGAGGGGGGTTTAACGTTATTGGTTTATGCAAAGCTTTACAAAGATAAAAAATCAACACCAAACAATTGAATATTTTATTAATGTAACACGATGGTTGGTGGAAGATTATGTTAGTTGTATGTATGCCCTAGAGGCCAGTATTGTACATATGATGTATATTATATTGGATGCTTGGACATATATAGAGATGACTTTCTTGCTCGATATGATAGTATGCTATCTGGTTACTCTTTATCTTAACATGTACACTTGTCTCTTTAAACTGACTTATAGTTACATGTTGGTAAAGCCCTTAGGATGTGTACTTGACTACCTGGACTATGATGCAGATCATACTAGTGGGGACATGGTAGTCCATAAGTACATCCTTCAAGGTCCCTAGTCGTGGGTGTATCGAGACGGGGCATCGATATACCAGAGTAGACTAGCGTATACGCTTCTCGACCCATGAGATGGGCGATGGATGATCCATATCCATTGGTGTTTGACATCAGAGATGGTATACGGGTGCTCAGTGGAGACTGGGTACACTGGACGGACTCGCCGAGAACTCCCAGATGGTATTATACCTCACGTCAGATGGCAGTTCTCAGGTGACACTTGTGCAGGTTAGTCTGTGGACCCGAGATCGTCATAGAGTCTTGTGTGATTCCCACTGTGCTTTGATCTCCACCTTACCACGTACATGAGGGCATGCAAAACGGTGGTCTTTGGGTACAGTCCTGAGTCACATGGAGGCAATGAGCGATAGGAGGGGTTTCGTCTCTCCCGGTATTGGGAGTTGATGTTGCGCTGTGCTCGATTGGCCGTAACAGGGAAGTCCCTGGCCAGGGCTGATCAGAGATTTACTGGTAAGTGTTACCAGTAGTTTCTCGACCCGTTATGAGCCTCACATCGGCATGACTTATCGGTTATTGGGGTCTGACGTTTACCACCCCTAGACTTGATATGCGACGTATCAGACGAACAGACCGGACTGTACGGTAAGTGTTACTGGTCGGATTCGCAGGAGTGTGAGCGGGCTAGCTCGTCGATCTTCTGATCGCTCAATACCCGGGTGACCGTTACGTTTAGCAGACCGCTTGCGGCTTGTGGGTGCTTGATATGATCATCATCTGCTACCGGCGTATTGACGAGTCTTTAGAGTCCTACACAGAGGTTTCCTGGCTCAAGCGAAATGAAATAGGAGCGCATATGAGATATGTGCGGGACCGAGAATAATGCGTGTATGTGATACCGTATTTGATTCTCGCGATTAATGTTTCGATTGGTTGTATGCGATATAACCTAGTTGTCGAATCGAAGATCGATTCGATAAGCCGATACATTGAATACTAGTCGGTCGTGTGCGACATGACCGGATCATTGAATCAAGTGTTGATTTAATGATTTAATGTATAATTATATATTTGATATATTACTTTGCATTAACTAGTATTGGATCACTTTAAACGGATTTTCTCACTTGATGTGCAATTTGTATATGTGATATACTTTTGTGCACATGTTAGTATCATGTTTGATGATACTTGCTTTTTTGGTTAAGTGTGAAGAATTAAATTTAGGTTAAGTAAATGGTTAGGGTTCCTTATTATTCTTTCTTTTATCATTAATTATTTTGGATTAAAAGAAAAGGCATAAGAAAACAAAAAGGGTTGCGTTCTTTCTTGAAGTTTAGTGAAGCTTCATGAAGCTTGACCAAGGTGACCATTTTTGTCTTCATTCCTAACCCTAACCATATATCTAACCTTAGTAAATTCTCTACACCTAACCATGGTGCAAATTATGATAAGTATTGATTTTCATTTTCACTTTAATAACTTATCATAATATTCTAGCTCATCTTCTTCTTCATCTTCTAAAAGGAAAAGCTTGATGCCATCAATGGCAACTTGACTTCTAGAGTGAGAAATCCAATTCTAAAGTGAACCCACCTCCTATTTCTTTACCCTCTACCTCTTTCCAAGTTGTTTTGGGTGTTTTCTTCACAAGTTTCACAACTTGGTGAAGTTGGAGCTTGAACTTGTGCAACCTCGACGTAGATCATCTTCGGCACGAAGCCGACGACCTATTCCGCTCGTTTTCCCGATGAAGCCTATGAATGAGTCTAGGATTCGAAGAGGACAGCGAGAGGACGACTACGTAGAGCTTAGGAAGTGGATATCCGGATCTACAAAGGTTGTAGCATCTAACTTTTAGTTAAGTAGTTAACTAGTTTATCTTTTCGCCTAGAATTCTAGTCTAAGATCCGCGTTAGGGTTTCGCGGCACCCATAATTTTTGAAAATGGCATGTTCGATGCCTTGTGAGACCTCTCTAGGGTGCCTAGGAACCTTTCTCTGGTATCAGAGCCTAGCTAGAGCCTTAGGCGAAGTCTAGACGGAATTTGAACTCCGATCGAACCCGAAACCCTAAACCAAACATGCCCTCTGTACATTTTCTAAAATCTGGGTTTTTTAAATATTAAAAATGCTGAAAAAATTCAGCAGGGAATTCTAAGAATTACGGTGCAATTTTTATTCAATGAACAGTGAACTGCGCGGCGGAACCGCGGCCTAAGCCAGATTAGGCGGCGGTTCCGCGGCGACTTGATGACGTCATCCCTATCATTTTGCACAGTAATTCTTACTTAACTGTGCTGAGTTCTCTGGGTGTTTTTTAATATTTTTTCCAGAGTTGAATTTTCTGGGGTGTTTTAGAGCTTCGGGGTTTTCAACCGGATTATCAAATTTCGTCTTTGTGTATTTCCGGATAATTTATAGAATATGTTAAAAAGTTCGACCGGATATAAATACCCAATTTTTCCTCTGTCGGGAAATTTCCAAGTGTTGAATTTTTCCGTAGTTTAACGACGTTCTAAGTAGTGCAAGTAACGCGATGGACCATCTAGAAGACAACAAACCTTAACTCGATTATGTGACCGTCTTGAACTGCCCTTTAAACCTTCGGGTTTGGGGCAGTACGGCGTGCCACATATGAGGCGTTGGCTTGACCCTTCTACGGCTGGACCGTTGGTACTGAGACACGAACTGAATGTTGTAATACTTATTTCATGTGTTGAGCTGTATCGGGAAAACTTGGGTATTCGACTGTTCGATCGGAAAGTTTAACATTTTCTGTTTATCTGGAATATGATACAATAATTGGAATTCACAAACAGTTATGAGATAACTGAATGAATGTTATAAATCTAGCAGTTTAGTCCCACATGTTATTGAAAAGAGTTTTCGATAATGAGACTAAAATGCGGGATTTATATCTGTTAGGCATGTGATGTCTAAGTATTTCATTTGATTAGGCATGCGATGTCTAAAGAAGTTGCGGATTCCAATTGTTGTAGTTTTACACTTTCTTTTCTGTGACCGTAAGTGTTATATGTGATATCGCCGGTTTCGTTGCTATATGTCAACGACAATTGGGATGCGCATATTTACTTACGTTGATGATATGTGATGTTATGTGTTGCTGGATATGTTATATTGGATCGTCGTGTTTGAATAGCCGGGGGTTTTTATGTGAGATGAGTGTTTTTCATTTTCATTCATGTAAAAACTTGTATGTAATATTCTTTTATTTGGGGCACTTCCAGGTAGCGGAAGTTGTCACCCTTTGTATATTATTTACTTTTCCGCATTAGGATAGACCCAAGGAGGGAAGCACAAGTAACCGGGTTCTGGGGTTCAGTGGGAGACCAACTCGAGGAGTCGAGTCCAGGTCTCCTAACCCTAGAATTGGCAGGGTTGCTTGCCGCTCTCGTAGGGGTCTAGGGGTGTGGGATTGGCTATTCATCACGACCGTGGAATCCGTGTTTTATACTGGCTCGTATTGAAAACACGGACGTCCTAGTATATCCAATATTTCATATGTTTATTCTGCTGTGATATCTGTGTTGTGACTCTGTGATGGATATAGTATATAGTATATATGATATATTATATAGACGTTACTTATGTTTTTCACCCGCGCTAGCCCTACCCTACTCTGTCGTTAGTTACCTAACCTAACGGTGCACGAGGGGACATCGAGGCGAATGCGGATTGCATAAGTGTACGTCATATCTATCTGTGATGTTTAGGTATTTAAATGATGGGACTTCATTAATGTGATTAATGAAAGATAAGAAACCTAAGATGTTGTGGAATCGAATTTTAAAATAAAACAGGTAGCTACAGTTTTTTGCTTTGCACAGCGGTATATATGATATACCCTACACCTTATTCGATGAGGAAAGGACCGAGATCCCTTCACCGAGAGTGACTCCTTTAGCAATAACTGGCAGATGCTACACACTCGGTTTGCTTTTGACTGCTTTTGGGTTTTTTGCTTTGCACAGCGATATATATGATATATCCCGCACCTCATTCGACGAGGAAAGGACCGAGATCCCTTCGCCGGGAGTGACTCCTTTAGCAAAACTAGAAAAGCCTCAAAATCACTCCATTTCAAAATTTCATTTGATTCTACAACGATATCAAGTTCATTATGCTCATGGTTTTCAGAAAAACCTGCGTAGCCCTCCGTCAATTCAGATATGTAATATTCAGTATTCGTGCTACGGTTGTTTGGCATGCGTCAAGGCGTAGTGTACGGTAGCTGATTATTACTTATCTGTAGCATGAGATGCGATTGGTTTAAGGTATTCGTACGGCGTTGTTTGGCATGCGTCAAGGGTCGTACGGGTGGGTTTAATTCGATCACGAATTGTACGGGTTGAACTTGACTAGCGGACTATGGGTTGTTTGGCATGCGTCAAGGTCATAGCACGCTAGGGGCAAAAGCATTATCGGGAATTTCAAGTGTTGAAATTTGCAATGAGATTGCATACCTTCTATGAGATTGTTGGATCCCGATACCCACTGCGAGTAAGAGTTACTCCTGGGAGAGTTTTACACATTGCAATTAGCTGATCAAGTAGGTGTCTAGAAAGGTGTTAACGAGGTTACGCCTCTGGGAAAACGAGATTTACATTAATTAGGTTCGTGCGAAAGCATGGGGGACCTCCCTCAAAGTACCGACACTGGCCTGGCTGAAAGATTGGCGAACTTGTAGTGTGTAATTAATCCCGACTAGTCTTTCCTTTTAGGGTTTGGAGGAAGATTTGATAAAAAGCAGTGGGAGCCATCCTGATTAGATAAGATAATAACCAATCTGATCTTGCACGAGCATACGCTAAAGTGTTTTCTTCTCTCTCTCTCCAGGTAGCGACCATTTCATGCCCTAATGAAGATAATAATATGGATGTATTGACCGAACCCGCATGTTATACTGTGCTGGGGAACGTTGGTTCCGTTCTTTCTTATAAGAGTTATAGGAATGAACAGGATATAGGGGAATGCCAGGATTCCCATGCCACCCGAATGAAGAAAGTACATGTTGATGCATTTTCTTCGGGTGTGTTCGTTACTGAGAACTGTTTCTCCATTTGCTCTATGTCCTGGGTATTAGATACCGGGTCAGGATCCCATATATGTAATCAGTTACATGGGCTCAGGAAAGGTAGAGAAGTTGGAGAAGGTGATAAAGACATTAGAGTCGGAAATGGCGCAATTGTTGCAGCTAAGACTGTCGGGGAATATCACCTTGTATTACCAACTGGTAATACATTGGTTCTGAACGAATGCTATTACATGCCGAACCTGATATGCAACATTATATCGGTTTCTTTATTGAGTAAAGAGGGATATAATTTTGTATTACAGGAAAATGTTAGGAACATTTTCCGTAACCAAAAGTTGGTTGGATCAGGCACGTTGTGCAATGGCATTTATGTTCTAAATCAATCAACAGTTCTGAGCATAACAAACACACACAAGAGGAAGAGTTCTGAACTCAACGAATCCTTCTTGTGGCATTGTAGACTGGGTCACATCAATGCGACACGACTGGCAAAGTTGCATAAAAATGGATATTTAAATCCGTTTGAATTTTCATCTTATGACACTTGCCAGTCATGTCTCAAAGGCAAGATGACCAAAACTCTGTTTACGGGACACGGAGAAAGAGTTACCGAACTCTTGGGACTTATTCATAGTGATGTATGCGGTCCCATGTCTACACATGCCAGGGATGGTTCTTCATACTTCATTACATTCACTGACGATCTTTCCAGGTTCGGGTATGTGTTCCTAATGAAACACAAATCAGAAGCTTTTGAGAAATTTAGGGAATATAAACAAGAAGTTGAGAACCAAACCGGAAAAAGTATTAAAATCCTATGATCTGATCGAGGAGGAGAATACTTAAGCAATGAATTCCTGGACTTCCGAAAAGAGAATGGGATTCTCTTTCAGCTGACTCCTCCATATACACCACAGCACAACGGTGTATCAGAACGGAGGAACCGCACCCTATTAGATATGGTGCGCTCTATGATGAGCACAGCTGAGTTACCTATTTCCTTCTGGGGATATGCGCTTGAGACAGCCATGGACCTATTGAATAGAGTTCCTACCAAATCAGTGCCTACCACTCCATATGAGATATGGAAAGGGAAGAGACCACATCTTAATTACATTAAGATATGGGGTTGTCCAGCCTATGTCAAAAGACAGAATCCGGACAAACTCGAGGCAAGATCAGTCTTATGTAAGTTTGTAGGATATCCCAAGAATTCACAAGGGTATATCTTCTACCATCCCGAGGAACAAAAAGTGTTTGTTTCTCGATATGCCACATTCTTAGAAAAGAGTTTTCTTATGAAACAGACAAGTGGCATTGAGGTAGAACTGGAAGAGGCTCCAGCGACACAAACTATAACACAAGACATGGTAGAACCAGAGGATTCCGTAGTTCCCGATGAACCCCAGCCACTCCGCCGATCTAGTAGGGTTCCTCGCCAACCTGAGAGATACTACGGTTTTCTCATGGAAGGTGGGAGCGAGGATTGCATCATGGAGGATGATGACCCAACTAGCTTCGAGCAGGCCATCACGAGTGGGGACTCAGTGAAATGGCTGGATGCTATGCGGTCTGAGATGGATTCCATGTACACCAACAAAGTATGGGCTTTGGAAGTTGCTCCTGAAGGGGTAAAACCCATTGGGAGCAAGTGGATCTTCAAGAAGAAACTTGGTGTAGATGGGAAAGTGGAGACTTTCAAAGCTAGACTTGTAGCAAAGGGTTTTCGTCAAAGACCAGGTGTGGACTATGACGAGACCTTTTCTCCAGTGGCTATACTTAAATCCATCCGGATCAAGCTTGCCATCGCTGCTTATCATGATTACGAGATCTGGCAAATGGATGTTAAAACCGCCTTTCTAAATGGTGATTTAGAAGAATGCGTGTACATGACTCAGCCAGAGGGCTTCATAGACAGTGGGAGCAGCGGGAAGGTGTGCAAGCTGCTTAAATCCATTTATGGATTAAAGCAAGCATCGCGAAGTTGGAACATCTGCTTTGACGTCGTTATCAAAGAGTTTGATTTGGTCAAAAATCCAGATGAACCTTGTATCTACAAGAAGGTGGCAGAGAGTAAGGTTGTCTTCCTCGTATTGTACGCGGACGACATACTCTTGATAGGAAATGATATTACTATGCTGCAATCGGTCAAGCTCTTCTTATCACAAAGATTCTCAATGAAAGATCTTGGTGATGCCTCCTGCATATTGGGAATTAGGATCTATAGAGATAGATCCAAACGGATTTTGGGATTGTCCCAATCCAGGTACATTGACACCATACTAAAGAGGTTTAGTATGGAAGAGTCCAAGCGTGGGAACTTACCCACGATCTCTGGAGTCACTCTCTCCAAAGAGATGTCTCCCAAGACTGATTTGGAGAGAGCTCGCATGCAAGGGATACCCTATGCTTCGGTAGTAGGCTCTATCATGTATGCGATGCTATGTACCAGACCCGATGTAGCATACTCACTAAGTATAGTGAGCAGGTATCAAGCTGATCCTGGAGAGAGTCACTGGACAGCTGTGAAGAGCATTCTCAAGTACTTGCGAAAGACTAGAGATATGTTCTTGGTGTATGGTAACGGGGAGCTCCAAGTCGAGTCCTTTACCGATTCGAGCTTCCAGAGTGATAAGGACGACTCTAAGTCGCAGTCGGGCTTTGTCTTTACCCTTTATGGAGGGGCGGTTAGCTGGAAGAGTTCCAAGCAGGAAACCGTGGCAGACTCGACGATGGAGGCTGAATACATCGCTGCCAACGATGCTGCCAAAGAGGCTATCTGGATCAAGAAGTTTATTACTGAACTTGGAGTGGTTCCATCCATTGAGCGTCCAATACCTTTGTATTGCGATAACAATGGAGCGGTGGCTTTGGCCAAGGAACCCAGGTCCCATCAGCGATCCAGGCATATTCTGAGGCGGTATCACCTGATCCGGGAGATAGTTGATCGCCGGGAGATCGAGGTCAGGAGGGTTGACACGAAGAACAACACGGCGGATCCACTTACGAAGGCCATTCCCCAGATACAGTTTGAGAGACTCTTCGGGATGCTCGGTATGCGATACTACAGCAGCTGGCCCAAGTGCAAGTGGGAGATTGTTAGTTGTATGTATGCCCTAGAGGCCAGTATTGTACAGATGATGTATATTATATTGGATGCTTGGATATATATAGAGATGACTTTCTTGCTCGATATGATAGTATGCTATCTGGTTACTCTTTATCTTAACATGTACACTTGTCTCTTTAAACTGTCTTATAGTTACATGTTGGTAAAGCCCTTAGGATGTGAACTTGACTACCTGGACTATGATGTAGATCATACTAGTGGGGACATGGTAGTCCATAAGTATATCCTTCAAGGTCCCTAGTCGTAGGTGTATCGAGACGGGGCATCGATATACCAGAGTAGACTAGCGTATACGCTTCTCGACCCATGTGATGGGCGATGGATGATCCCATATCCATTGGTGTTTGACATCAGAGATGGTATACGGGTGCTCAGTGGAGACTGGGTACACAGGACGGACTCGCCGAGAACTCCCAGATGGTATTATACCTCACGTCAGATGGCAGTTCTCAGGTGACACTTGTGCAGGTTAGTCTGTAGACCCGAGATCGTCATAGAGTCTTATGTGATTCCCACTGTGCTTTGATCTCCACCTTACCACATCCATGAGGGCGTGCAAAATGGTGGTCTTTGAGTACAGTCCCGAGTCACATGGAGGCAATGAGCGATAGGAGGGGTTTCGTCTCTCCCGGTATTGGGAGTTGATGTTGCGCTGTGCTCGATTGGCCGTAACAGGGAAGTCCCTGGCCAGGGCTGATCAGAGATTTGCTGGTAAGTGTTACCAGTAGTTTCTCGACCCATTATGAGCCTCACATCGGCACGACTTATCGGTTATTAGGGTCTGACGTTTACCACCCCTAGACTTGATATGCGACGTATCAGACGAACAGACTGGACTGTACGGTAAGTGTTACTGGTCGGATTCGCAGGACTGTGAGCGGGCTAGCTCGTCGATCTTCTGATCGCTCAATACCCGGGTGGCCGTTACGTTTAGCAGACCGCTTGCGGCTTGTGGGTGCTTGATATGATCATCATCTGCTACCGGTGTATTGACGATTCTTTAGAGTCCTACACAGAGGTTTCCTGGCTCAAGCGAAACGAAATAGGAGCGCATATGAGATATGTGCGGGACCGAGAATAATGCGTGTATGTGATACCGTATTTGATTCTCGCGATTAATGTTTCGATTGGTTGTATGCGATATAACCTAGTTATCGAATCGAAGATCGATACATTGAATACTAGTCGGTCGTGTGCGACATGACCGGATCATTGAATCAAGTGTTGATTTAATGATTTAATGTATAATTATATATTTGATATATTACTTTGCATTAACTAGTATTGGTTCACTTTAAACGGATTTTCTAACTTGATGTGCAATTTGTATATGTGATATACTTTTGTGCACATGTTAGTATCATGTTTGATGATGCTTGCTTTTTTGGTTAAGTGTGAAGAATTAAATTTAGGTTAAGTAAATGGTTAGGGTTCCTTATTATTCTTTCTTTTATCATTAATTATTTTGGATTAAAAGAAAAGGCATAAG
Source organism: Agapanthus africanus (assembly GCA_030015575.1). NCBI lineage: Eukaryota > Viridiplantae > Streptophyta > Magnoliopsida > Asparagales > Amaryllidaceae > Agapanthus > Agapanthus africanus. Next base: position 699,679,836 of record CM057339.1, on the reverse strand, counting down.
AAAACAAAAAGGGTTGCTTTCTTTCTTGAAGTTTAGTGAAGCTTCATGATGCTTGACCAAAGTGACCATTTTTGTCTTCATTCCTAACCCTAACCATATATCTAACCTTAGTAAATTCTCTACACCTAACCATGGTGCAAATTATGATAAGTATTGATTTTCATTTTCACTTTAATAACTTATCATAATATTCTAGCTCATCTTCTTCTTCATCCTCTAAAAGGAAAAGCTTGATGCCATCAATGGCAACTTGACTTCTAGAGTGAGAAATCCAATTCTAAAGTGAACCCACCACCTATTTCTTCACCCTCTACCTCTTGCCAAGTTGGTTTGGGTGTTTTCTTCACAAGTTTCACAACTTGGTGAAGTTGGAGCTTGAACTTGTGCAACCTCGACGTAGATCATCTTCGGCACGAAGCCGACGACCTATTCCGCTCGTTTTCCCGATGAAGCCGACGAATGAGTCTAGGATTCGAAGAGGACAGCGAGAGGACGACTACGTGGAGCTTAGGAAGTGGATATCCGGATCTACAAAGGTTGTAGCATCTAACTTTTAGTTAAGTAGTTAACTAGTTTATCTTTTCGCCTAGAATTCTAGTCTAAGATCCGCGTTAGGGTTTCGCGGCACCCATAATTTTTGAAAATGGCATGTTCGATGCCTTGTGAGACCTCTCTAGGGTGCCTAGGAACCTTTCAGATTATAGATGTGAAGAAGTGGGGAGATAGGAGGCGGAATTGATGTGGTTTACGTCTCGGTTGGTAGAGACGAAACGGTGATCTTGAACGAAAACAAGAATATGAAAGTTAAGGAATGGATGGAATATTCGCATTCTCGGGTGGCAATTCAACTTCTTTGGGTAGGGGTTGATTCATCGCAACTCCCATTTCTTCGAGAAATGCGATTTCTTCGGCAAAAATCTCTTCAAAGCTTTCATCGATATACCGAATGTAATCTCATCGGAAAGAAATGTGTGAAACTTGGACTTCGTAAAATGTTCATATTTAGCGTTAGATGTTGACCCGGACAGCTCGACTAACTTATTCGACAATTCAAAGGATTCGGACTTAGGTGTGGACTTGTCGATAGAAGGGTCCTCATGTGTATAATAAATAGCAGGATCAAACAACAACGCACTAGTGGAGTCGAGATCGTGAAGCTCTTCAAGTTTGCTGCTGTCGGAATCTATCGTTTCGACAGAACATACATGAGCATAGGGTTCGGAGGGTTCACTTCCCAACTTGTAAATGTTAAGCTCAATTGACATCTTCCCGAAGGATAGGTTCATAGAACCGTTTCGAAAATTGATTACTACGTTGGAAGTCGCTAGAAAAGGCCGACCTAGAATCACCGGGATTTAGTTTCGGGGATTTGCTATAAGCCGTGTATCAATAACTATGAAGTCCACAGGGAATATAAATTCCCCGACTTTGATTAACACGCCCTCTAGCTCACCCCTAGGTTGGGTGATAGATCGATCGGCCATCCGAAGAGTACAGTGCGGCAGTTTTAACTCTCTGATGCCTAATTACTCATAGACAGAATACGGAAGCAAGTTAACACTAGCACCTAGATCAAGTAGAGCACGATTGATATTTTTACCCCCAATAGCAATAGATATTGTAGGAATCCCGGGGTCCTTTCGTTTCTTAGGTATTTGTTGGGTAAAAGCAGTGCTCACATTAGCTAGGAAAACTTTTTTAGGCACTTGAATTTTCCTTTGCCTAGTGTACAAGTCCTTTAGAATTTTTGCATAGGACGGAACTTGTTGGATAATATCTATGAGAGGAATGTTTATGTTAACTTGATTAAATTTTTTCACAATCTTCTCCATTTGTGGAATTAGTCTTTTACCCCTTAACCTGTTTGGAAAATGTGTTTTATCAATAAGGGTTTGGTCCAACATTTGTGGAGAAGTTTGTGGAGATGGAATAGGTCCCAGAATTGGAGTTGGGATCGTTTTAGGTTGACTTAAGGGAGTGGATTGAGAGTTCGAGCCTAGTGGAAAATGGAGAATAGGCTAAGAAGAAATTATTGGATTAGACAAAGGAGGAGTAGAAGTAGAAGCCATGGTATCATCAATATCATCAACATCAACATGTTCACCCATTTGGTTATTCAGTACTCTTCCCAATCTCAACGTTGTTATGGCATACACATTATGACTTTGTGAGTGGCCAGGGTTCGGTAGAGATTGAGATGGAAGTTTTCCTTTCTCTCTCTCACTCATCGCAGCATTTAACTGTGCAAGTTGTGCTTCTATCGATTTTATGCTTTCGCCGTGTGAAGCGGTGTGTTGCACTAACATTTGGATAGAAGACATTAAATTAGCCGTCGTTTGTGTAGATTGGTTAATGAACGTTTCTAAGTAACGTTCGAGTACAGAGGTTTTATCGATACCGGCCGTTGGGAATGAATTTTTACAAGGAGCAAAATTGTTGGTCGGATTTTGAAAAGATTGCGGTTGAAAGGGGTGTTGACTTTATTGTGGTGGCTGCTGTTGCTGTGGAGGAAGCCTTTGATAATTATTTTGGATTGGGAACTGATTTTGATTTTGATATTGGTTTTGGTTCTAAGCGAGATTTGGGTGATTCCTCCATGCCTGATTGTATATGGAAGAAAAAGGATCGTTTCTAGGTCGTTGCTAAAAAACAGAATTGGTTTGTTCTTGACCTTGAAATGGAGGATTCAAAGGACATTCTTTCGTTAAGTGTGATGGGTCAGAACAGCAACCACACATGGTTTTAGGGAGCGTTACTTGGTTTATGGAGGCTGAAGAGACTTTGGTTTCTATAGCTTCGAGTTTCTTTTGGATTGCGGCCATTTCGGCTTTTACTGCGATGGAAACATCGAGCTGATGGATACCTCCCCTAGACGATATTAGTCTAACGATTTCCCACTGTAAAGTTTGTTCGGTGAGATCTTCCAGGAATTGCCAAGCTTCGCCATCGTCTTTAGACATGAAATAACATTGACAAATGGTTTAAAGCATATGTTTCGTGGCAGAATTAACACCCTCATATATAATTCGGCAAAGTTGCCATTTATCAATTTCGTGATGGGGGCATTGTAGAAGAAGATCCTTGAACCGTTCAAAGCATATCCAAAATGGTTCATTGGGAAGTTGGGTAAACTAGTTAATCTCGCTTCGAAGACGGGCGGTTTTGTGATTGGGATAAAATTTCTTCAAGAATGCTATAACAAATTCATCCCATTTGGCGATAGAATACGTGGCAATGCTATAAAGCCATTTTTCTGCTGTGTCGCACAAAGTAAAAGGGAGAAGACGTAATCGCATAGCATCCCCCGAAAGTTGTGTAGTGCCCATCATTGCACATACGTTTTCGAATTTGGCTATGAAAACGTATGGGTCTTTGGATTCAAGCCCGTGAAATTTGGGCAACAAGTTGATGAAGTGGGGTTTAATTTCGAAATTATCCCCATTAGCCGGTGGAATAGACAGACAAATAGGAAGGGGTCCACGCACAGGGTAGTATCTTTCTTGGAGAGAGATGCGCGGTGGATTCTGCACACCTACGGTTAGTGGCGGGATGGTGTTGGTAAAATCTGATGAAGAACAGTCCATCTCGGTCGATGTGGTGGGTGGAGAGGAAAAATAAGATGACGAAGTACCGACTTCGGAGTCGATAGCAAAAACGCGGACTAGACGGGCACTAGAATCCCGTGTCCTGCCAATCAAGCACTAAGCGGGTTTAGTGCAAGTGGCAGCGTGTGTGAGAATGAATTTAAAAGGTTTGTTTTGAAAAAAGTCGGACTTAAGGCTTGACTCACAAATCATAAAATGCACAATCAACCCTAGAACTATGGTCACCTAGGTCAAGCACTAGACCGCTACTAGACTTCCAAAGGACAAGCAGCAGGATCAATCCTCTGCCACCTCTTTATCACTCTTGTGGCCAGGTAAGTGCCAGGTAAGAGGGATGTATCCACTATACGAATCACCAAAAATAGCGGGCCTAATTAAGTAACCACTTTCTTTAGTCACACTTGCCTACACACCATAAGAGAAATGCAGATAAGCGATAGATTACCCATGACCCTCCTCTGTCCTAATTGAGCGCGATGGTCCTTAGAGTCTTGGTCTAGATATTTTTTTAATTAATGTAAGGTTATGAAGATGCTCGTTTTGTGATTTGTGGGGCCTAAGAAGGGTGATGAAATCCCCACCTAATCTGAATTTTTGTTTTGACCCTTAAAATCTGGTTAAGATATGCACAAACAAACCAATATCAAAATACGCAAAAAGTTTTTTTAGCGGCGAATTTTGCAAAGAATCCTGCAGAAAATCAGATTATTGGATCTTAGAGGAGAGAGAAGAATCAGAGGAAATAACCTGAAAATTTTGGAGGCACAATTCCCCAGAGATGCCACCCATCCGCGGCAAAATGCACATTATTGCCGCGTTTCCGTGATGTTCTAGTGGGAACCGTTGCTAATCTTTCTGCAGTAGCTTCCTATGCTCCTCTAGGCTTCTCTGAAAGTCTCTGACTCTTTAATTCATCGTTCAAGTTACTCCAGATTCCCTCACAAAAATTCACACAATAATCGTTAAATATGCAAGATGCGGTTTTGGTTCTCTTTTATGGATCAGATAAAAATTCAACACGAATAGCAAGAAAAAATTACGCACGTTTCTGCGGAAAATGGCACCATTTGATTGATGTGTTTTTTTTTGAAACATAATAAAGTTTAACCGCAATTAGGACGGCGTCGCTAATAGCTAGCCGTGGTGCATATGGGTCATCCTTAGGGAAACGTCGAATCTTTTTATTTTGCCTTAGAGTGAAATATGGATAGTTTGTTCTAGATCTACGATATACGGATGTAGATTTTATGAAGAAGAGGCTTGTAGGGTTCATAGAATTTGGTAGTAATGGATGATTAATTAAAGATGACTCATTTTATCTTTTAATAGATTTAAACTAGATCGATAGTGGTGAATGCAGATTAGGGTTTTTGGAGGGAATATGGTTCCCACTCTTAACCCTTATCTTTTCATTCACCTCTATTCATATCTAGCCTTTACCAAAACAATTGTTAATCTAATCTCAAATCGCGGTCGAGACTATCAATAAATTGGTAGCGTGCCCGATTAAGATGTTAACAATTACTTCGCTAAAGTTTATAAACTTTAAAAGATGTAAAAGAAGTTAAGAGATTTTATCATCCATTGATCTACCCTAATTCTACGAACCCTATCAAGCGTAGAATTACTCACGCATGGTTGAGATAGAAGAGAATATGGAGAAGAAGATCATAATGTAAATGCAATCCATCGAATTTAGAGTACAAGAATCCTAGTTTATGCTCCCGATCTCTGTCCTCGTTGGAAGTAGATGATGCGTCGATTGATCTCCTGGATTCATGGATCGCTGTGGACCTCTTGATCACTTTGGATAGATCTATTAGGTGATCGTTTAGTGATCTATTTTCGAGATTAGATAGATAATTTTCATATGAAACTCTCGGTCCTTTAAATAGCACTAGAAGCAGAAACCCTAGATCCCGTATGTTAGGATTTGTTGTTGTGATCAGCCCCAGAAAATATCGGATCATACGGATACGATAAGGCCGTGGATCCACTGCGAAATATAGGATTTGGCGGCGGTTTGGTGGAATCAGGGTTTGAAAATTTTGGTGCCGCCTCATGTTGACACGTGGATATTGCTGTGATGTCTGGTTTCTTTAAATCTTCTCCGTGTCTCTGCCATTTACGACTTTACGATTTGATTCAACTTTATCGGTAGATTTTATTCCCGACATCTCGGATATCTCGATCTCCAGACCCGAGTTCATATCTGCAAAATATCTCAATTCATAGTATTAGTAATATTTGTTATTATTGAGATATTATCCTAACTATTTTATATGATACTATATTTTAAGAACATTGATTAGAATTATTTGATATGATATGCATATTTAAATTACCAAAATACCATATAAATATTGTATGCATATATTTTCCTTCATAATGTTTATTATAATGTAGAAAGATATGATAAAAAGTATTTTGCAGATAAACCCACATATGTTCCATAATTACGATAAACACCTATAAGTACATAACAAAAGTAAGGAAAATGTTCCATCAAATGTGCAATATTTTCGACTGAACACCAACGCAGTGTTCTCTATCCGCCCGTTAGCATAAACCCTAACCGGAATAGATCAGATTCTGCAAATCACAATGGCTCCGTCTCGGAATTACAAAAAACTAGATGCGTTCGACACATACAGCGTACAAGAACTACAGACTTTCTACATCCCTCTCAGGCGAAGAGGTGAAAAGATGATCCTCTTCTACCAATCTACGGAGACCAAAGTGCATAAAGAAGTCGGCATGGTGTCGATTTTGCACTCGACAGGCTTCAACCAATCCGTCTGCCAAGATACTACGCGGTGGGATCGAAAAGGCTGTTAAGATTTCAAGATGTACCCCTTGAACAAACTGTTCAGCAAGCCCAATTGTACAAAAAGATTTAGGATATTTGTCATGACCCGAATATGTGGAACGTGACCGGCACTTAAATTACGCAATGTCTAGAGACGTAACGTAATCTAAGTAAGCCAAAGCCCAAAAATCTAAACCGTTTAAAGAAACAGAGTGAAGGAAAACTTGTTTTAGAAATGTGATTTAAACATAGAAAAGTTACTTGAAAAACCCCTTACAATAACTCAAGTATTATAAAAATTTCGGCAGAGTTTCCTTTGTAAAAACTGGCCCCAAATGGGTACAACATATGAATATACATAAGTAATAAATAAAGGCATCCCCAAGCGGGAGCTAGCTCTTCGCCGAACAGCGGAACACAACCACATGCAAGATATATCATCATAATATGAAATCAACATTTAAAAGCAAGAAAACAGAAACCAAGTATAAGGTCAGCTCACACGAGCTCGACACCAGAATCAGAATATATATATACAAATCTCACAAGCTCACAGTCTAAGCCCAATATAAAAATGGTGGAAATGGTATAAAGGGTAGATGGAGTGTACTAGATACAACAGTAAATACACAAGGTGGGAACAAAAGAGTATCCTCACAAACCCACTTACAAGCAAGCCATAAGTTGATGCTAAAGGAGCAAAAGAGAAAGTACGCCTGCCACTACTATGCTGACGGGTCGGACCTGCAAGATGTTGTGGCACAACGGGGGTGAATTGCCAACTCGTGATTAGTAAGTAACATCTATCAAGGCTATCATATGTATGCACGCAAATGCATCACAGCCTACATATACAATCATGATGCGATGCACTAGTATGAATGCGACATGAATGAATAATCAAACATGAAACCTGGATATATCTGGTATGAGAAAATCTGCATTCTTAACTTAGTAAAACTTTTATATAGTAAAACTAGAGTATCATCAGTGAAATCGACAGAAAAACCGTGTCAAGCATCGACACAATATATGTATCTCAATAGCCGTCTTATATCGGCCCTCAAATCTGTCACATCCCATGACTCCGGTCGGTATCCTTTGGATAACCGCCGAGCCAATAATAACCGGTAGGTCGTGCTCCCTTGCCAGCCTCATCGTTTACAACTCGAGCTTCTTACCCCGGGGTACTTTACCGGGTCCACCATTTACCCGAGATGGTTCATCCTACTCCTCGAATCGGGTCTCAAAAACCAACTCAAATCAGGAAAACTCATGGTGGACGCCATATACATCATATTACGAGAAAACCACAACTTGCATTTTTTAAAATGATAATAGGTTTATAAAATTCTTGCGGTTTTCCCCCAAATCCAGAAATCTCATAAATACTGAAATCTCTAAGAAGAATCACAATATATGAACATGTCGGTAATGATGGATGTCTATGATATCGATACTATGCAATACGATGTATGACTAGAAGTTATGTATGAAAGATGACGCGATGAGGTATATGACTAACAAACCTACATATCCATTCTGATGCAATGAGTATAAAACTAAAAAGCAACATATAATACATGATGCAAATGCACAGATACCGATTTTAAGCAAGTTCTATAGTGTTCGTAACATAGTAATTACCAATGGCGTGTGTGTTCGTATAAAATAGTGCACGTGCGGCATGAACCAATGGTAATGGTGCAAGTGTCCTAGGTAATAATATCTTATGTAAAAAGATGCAATGCCATGATATGAATGATTGGGAGACTACGCATATGAATACAAGAACTACTAATAATCCTAACTATCGGGTGCCTTGCGCCATCCAGACGATCCCCCCATAGATGTGTACATCTACTTACCGGAACGCCTCGGCTAATCTGACCCGATCACAGTCTTTCCTTTCCTTGCCGCATCCGACGTCTCAACAACAGATCCTAGAATCGCACAAATATCAATATATAGAATGCTAAACATTCGTTAATATGTGAATACAAGACGATAAGGAAGAATTAACGCCACGAGTTAAAATACATGTGTACTTGGTGCATAAGACTTGCATGATACCGTTCAACCCAACCCGATTTGGCTGATATCACAGAAACGCCAAACCATGACTCGAATCATACGTATCGCGCAAGATACAACACTAAAAATATAGGTAAATGGTCCCAGATTTTATCTGGAACATAAATAGGGAAAACAAGAAATACTATATATCAATAAATACCTACAGACTACTACCTGCAAAACCCCAACATTCATCTTTACATGGGGGCCGGCGGCGCCGGGAGTTCCTTCAATCTCGCCGGGCCAAGCCAGGTGAAAGGGGTCCGGGTTTCTACAATACACTCATAGCACTATATATATTCTACTGTATATGTTTGCTTAATTTAAAAACAATCACAGTGATAGCAGATCCACAGTATCATAAAACTTGATTAAAAACCGTTTTAAAATACTAATTTGAGACATTAAGGTATTTTAGTGCAAACTTGTAGGACAAATAGGATTATTAGACACAAACTACTCTTAATTACCCTAATTAAGCCATAAAAACCCTAACTTAACCTAATCTTCTCTTAAACACACACAAAACATGCAATAAAACCACTTAAAAACCATATTAAGGTTGATTAAAACAAGGATTAGTAAAACAAGTTAAGATTGGTTTTATACCTCAAGAATTAATAGAGAGAGATCCTACAAGAGAAAACTTACCATCCAAAAGAAGACTTTCCCCAAGAAATCTTAAAGAGGTTTGAAAATTTGGATTTTGAAGTGATTTTAAATGGATTTGTGTTGAATTGGTGAGGTTTATTAGATGAAGTAAGAAGTTTTTGTATGAAAGAAAGAAGAGGGAAGAGGGGAGGCAGCCCAAGAGAGGGAGAGAGAGTTCGAGAGAGTGTGAGAGCGAGAGAGAAGAGACCATGCAAGCATTTAATGCCCCCTATACCTCAATTTTCCATTTTCTTTTCCATTTTCATAAAAATGAGAATTCTAGAACCATGAGAAAAGAAAGAAGACATGTTGCATTTAAAATAAAAACTAAGTTGTCATGATTGTTAAAACATATAGTAACCTAGGATTAACACAAGATGTATGTGTGCATGTTTTAAAAAAAAAGTTTAGTAATTAATAAATAAGTAAAATAAATAATTAAGTGAATAATAATTTAAATATTAACTAATAAAACACAATTATATATATAATCACATAATCAAAATAGCTATATTCATGTTTATGTGGAAAATAATTAATAACTAGGTTTTACGAAAAACACGTATTATTACTAATTAACATATAATTAACCTAAACGAATTTTCAAAGCGTTACAATCCCCCCTTAAAGAAATTCGGTCCCTGAATTTAAATTTCTATCTACGCGTACCTTCGAAGAGATGGGGGATATTTCTTCCTCATCTCGTCCTCGACTTCCCACGTGACCTCTTCGCTGTTCGGGCCATGCCAAAGAACCTTTACAGAAGGTATGACCTTAGACCTCGGTTTCTTCATCTACCGATCCAGAATGACTATCGACTGCTCGGTGAAAGAAAGATCGCGCTCCAGCTATATCATCTGATACTGAATTACGTGAGAGGGGTCATGAAGGTACTTGCGGAGCATCGATATGTTAAAAACTGGGTGAACATCTAGGAAGCTGGGTAGAAGAGCCAAACGATAAGCAACTGTGCCGACACGCTCGAGAATCTCGAAGGGACCTACATATTTGGGACTATGCTTCCCTTTCTTTCCGAATCTCATCACGCCCTTCATTGGAGAAACCCGCAAGAAAATATGATCACCTACAGCAAATTCCAGTCTGCGGCGACGTCTATCCGCATAAGATTTTTTCCTGCTCTGGGCCACTCTCATCCTATCCCAAATCAACTGGATCTTCTCGGTCGTCTCCTGCACAAGCTGCTGTCCCAAAACACTACTCTCACTGAGCTCTATCCAACAAACTGGTGATCGACATCTCCTCCTATATAGAGCCTAGAAGGATGCCATCTGAATCGTCTCCTGGAAGCTGTTATTCTAGGAGAACTCTATCAAAGGAAAGTAAAGATCCCAGCTGCTACCGAAATCTAGAACGCAAGCTCGGATCATGTCTTCAAGAGTCTGTATTGTCCGCTCGGACTGACTGTCGGTCTGCGGATGGAAAGCTTTACCGAAACACAATTAGGTGCCCATAGCCTCCTGAAGTTTCTGCCAAAGGCGACTGGTGAACTGAGTGCCTCTGTTGGACATAATGCAAGTAGGAACGCCATGTAGTCGTACAATCTCATCGATATATATCTGAGCATAATGAGCGAATCCGAAAGTGGTCTTTAATGGTAGAATGTGAGCCGCTTTCGTCAATTGATCTACGATCACCCAAATAGAGTGATACCCTCGACTGGTCCTAGGTAGACCCAAGATAAAATCCATAGAGATCTGCTCCGACTTCCACTCCGGGATGGGCAAAGGCTGTAATTCTCCTGTTGGCCTCTGATACTCGGCCTTGACTTGTTGGCAAGTCAGGCATCTCGAAACAAAATCTGTGACATCTCTTTTCATCCCTTCCCACCATTAGACATCTCTCAAGTCATGGTACATCTTGGTGGAACCCGGATGAACACTATATGCTGACTGATGCGCCTCCTCTAAAATCTCGCGTCTCAGCCCCTCGGAATCTGGCACACACAGTTGAGTCCCAAATCGTAGCACTCCCTGATCATCGATCACGAACTCTGAATCTTTTCCCTGTCGAACCTGCTCCATGCTCTCTGACAAACGAGCATCGCCGGACTGTGCCTCGCAGATACGGTCAAGTAACTGTGGACGTGCACGGACATGAGCAAGCTGTCCCCCGATCGAAGTAAAATTGAACTGTACTCGGCTGTCACATAGAATCTTCCAATCTGCAGTCGACTGTCTCTGAACTGCGCTCAAACAAGAAAAGCTACCTCCGGGCCTCCGACTCAAAGCATTTTCCATAACATTCGCCTTGCCCGGATGATAAAGAATCTCGCAGTCATAGTCCTTCACTAGCTCCATCCAACGACGCTGTCTCAAATTTAGATCTCGCTGCTGAAATATGTACTTTAAGCTCATATGGTTTGTGAATATCCGGCACTACTCGCCGTATAAGTAGTGTCTCCAGATTTTGAGTGCAAAAACCACCGCAGCCATCTCTAAGTCATGAGTGGGATAGTTCTTCTCGTGCTTATTCAACTGTTGAGAAGCATAAGCGACGACCCTGCCGTGATGCGTTAACACACAGCCTAGACCTACTCGAGAAGAATCGCAATAGACAACAAAACCGCTTGATCCTGAAGGCAAAGATAATACTGGCGCAGTAGTCAAACGCGTCTTCAACGGCTGAAAGCTCTGCTCTCATGCCTCGGTCCAAAGAAAAGGAACTTCCTTCCGGGTCAACCCGGTCAGCGGTGCAGCTATACAAGAAAAATCCTGAATAAAGCGTCGGTAGTAATCGTCCAAACTCAAAAAGCTGCGAACCTCCGTCACTGATACAGGTCTAGGCCAGTGCTGAACGGACTCGATCTTCTTCGGCTCCACACGTATACCATCTCTCGTAACCACGTGACCCAAGAAATCAATGCTGACAAGCCAGAAGGCACACTTGGAGAATTTAGCGAACAGCCGATGCTTCCTCAAAGTCTGCAATGTGATCCTCAAATGTTGCTTGTGGTCCCCTCGACTCCGGGAGTATACTAAGATGTCATCAATGAACACGATAATAAACTGATCAAGAAATGGTCTGAATATGTGGCTCATCAAATCCATGAACGCTGCTGAGGCATTGGTGAGCCCGAACGACATCACCAAGAACTCATGATGCCAGTAGCGCGTACAAAAAGCAATCTTCAGAATATCATCCTTCCGAACCCGCAACTGATGATAACCCGACCGTAAGTCAATCTTCGAGAAATGTCCCACACCCTGGAGCTGATCAAAAAAATCGTCAATGCGAGATAGTGGATATCGATTCCGCACATTAACTCGATTCAACTGACGATAATCGATGCATAATCGCATACTGCCGTCTTTCTTCTTGACGAACAGGACAGGAGCTCCCCAAGGTGACACACTTGGACGAATAAGCCCTTTATCCGGCAAATCTTGCAACTGATCCTTCAGCTCTTTAAGCTCTGCTGGGGCCATCCGATAAGGCGGTATAGAAATAGGCCCCGTGCCGGGGATCAATTCAATGCAGAACTAGATATCGCGCTCTGGCGGCAAACCAGGCAGCTCGTCTGGAAAGACATCTGGAAATTCCCTCACAATCGGGACCTGGTCCAACGGGACCTCTGCGACTCCGGCACCATGAACATACGTTAAGAATCCCTGACATCCTTTCCTTAAGAGCTGACTAGCGTAAAGAGAAGAAATCAAACTGGGAAGGGTGGTGCTATGGTCTCCCTGAATAACAAGAATTGGCTCATCCGGAAAACTAAATCTGATTGCCTTCTCACGGAAGTCCACGGATGCATAACAAGTGGATAGCCAGTCCATTCCCAGAAGAACGTCGAAGTCTAACTTATCGAGGAGAATTAAATCAACAGAAGAATCCCTCTCCCCGATACGATCAGAACACGATCGAAACACATATCGAGAGATAAAAGACTCGCCTACTGGAGTAATAACAACAAGTGGCTGATTTAGCGTAGACGGCTCTCGGCCCAACCTCGGTGCAAATCGTGTAGATACATAAGAATGTGTAGAACTTGGGTCGAATAATACCCGCACGTCGAAAGAACATACTGGAAGAGTACCTGTCACAACGGCATTGGATGTCGCGCATCCTGAGGAGTCAAAGCAAACAGTCGGGCCTGTCCCCCACCAGTAGCCGGCTGTCCTCTGCCTCTGGCGCCTCGTCCTCTCTAAACAGGACCGCCACGCCCACGGCCTCTAGGAGCATCTGCCTGGCGTGGAGCATCATCAGGGGTAGGAAGTAAAGCTCTCGGAGGAGGGGATGAAGGTGGTAAAGTCACATGTGGGATCGTCGCCGCGCCTTGGCACCTCATAGTAAAGTCTCTGATACGGTGATACTGACTCCCACACTGAAAACATCCCGGCGACGACTGCTGGCCTTGTGGATAAGATCCATATAACTGACCCCGTCTCAATCCTCTACCACCACCGTCTCTTGGAAAGAACCTATCGCGGCGTCTACCTAGACGCCTTCGAGCTGGCATACCGGTTCGAATCCGCTTCGGTCCAGAAATGACCGAAGTCTTAGAAATGCGCTCCTCCAACAGTAAAGCCGCGTCCATAGCAGCTGCATAAGTGTCAAAATGCTGGGCGCCGATAACATGAAATAACTGTGTGTTAAGTCCCCGTACGAACCTCTTTATGTGTTTCTCTTCAGTGTCCACTAGGTAAGGAGCATATCGGGACAACTGAGTAAACTGGATGTCGTACTCGGACACTGTCATCCCAGGAGTGTTGCTCAAAGACTCGAAACTACGAGCTCGAGCATCTCGGACGCTCTCCGGAAGGAAACGAGCAAGAATACAGCTGTGAACTCATCCAAAGTCATAGGAGGTAGACCTGCAGCTCGGCCTCTCTCAACTGACTCGCACCACATCTGAGCTAGACTCTCCAGATGAAAACTCGCAAGCTCGACCAATCTCTCATCAGAACATCTCAGCGAATGGCAAATCCTAGCCATCCTGTCAAGGAATGTCTGCGGATCCTCCGCTGCATCTGTGCCGGTACAAACTAGAGGCTTCAGCCTCATAAACTTCTGTAAGGATACGTGGATAGTCTCGGTAACAGCAAGAACAGCTGTCTGGGAAGCAGGTACAATCCTAGTCCCCGCAGTAGGAAGAACATCATCGAATCTCGGAGCTCGGCTGGCCTCAACTAAAGATCCAACTATCTGGCGTAAGTCCTGAATACTCGACTCCAGCCTAGCAATCCGACCTGGAGAAGGCGGATCAATCTGTCCCTGATGGGTAGTCGTACTAGCCTGATTGGTTCTCATCTCAGACAAGCCCGCTCTAATCTCATCCCTTGCAGCAGCCCTCTGGGCCCTCGTAGTCTTCGATGGCATAGTGTCTGGAACAAGAAACAAGATTAATAAGAACATTGCAATCGAATCAAGAGGATATATGGAATCAAGGAAGGAAATACAAGAAAATATATATCCTAAGGTCACATAGGTAGAGTACCGTATCGTAAGTATACCGCGAAACATACACACGCTACGTCACTCTGTTTAAGTCACCTACTCCATCTACCAAGGGTCATCCTACACTTAGAAAGGTAAAACCTATCGCTCTGATACCAACTTTGTCATAACCCGATTATGTAGAACGTGACTGGCACTTAAATTACGCAACGACTAGAGGCATAACGTAATCTAAGTAAGCCAAAGCCCAGAAGTCTAAACCGTTTAAAGAAATAGAGTGAAGAAAAACTTGTTTTAAAAAGGTGATTTAAACATAGAAAAGTTACTTTAAAACCCCTTAAAATAACTCAATTTTTATAAAAATTTCTGCAGAGTTTCCTTTGTAAAAACTGACTCCAAATGGGTACAACACATGAATATACATAAGTAATGAATAAAGGCGTCCCCAAGCGGAAGCTAGCTCTTCGCCGAACGGCGGAACACAACCACATGCAAGATATATCATCATAATATGAAATCAACATTTAAAAGCAAGAAAACAGAAACCAAGTATAAAGTCGGCACACACGAGCTCGACACCAGAATCAGAATACACACACACACACACGCACGCACACACACACACACACACACCCAAATCTCATAAGCTCACAGTCTAAGTCTAATATACAAATGGTGGAAATGGTAGAAAGGGTAGATGAAGTGTACTAGATACAACAGTAAATATACAAGGTGGGAACAAAAAAGTATCCTCACAAACCTACCTACAAGCAAGCCGCAAGTCGATACAAAAGGAGCAGAAGAGGAAGTACGCCTGCCGCTACTATGCTGACGGGTCGGATCTGCAAGATACTGTAGCACAGTGGGGGTGAGTTGCCAACTCGTGAGTAGTAAGTAATATCTAATAAGGCTATCGTAAGTATACACGCAAATGCGTCACAACCTACATATACAATCATGATGTGATGCACTAGTATGAATGTGACATGAATGAATAATCAAACACGAAACCTGGATATATCTGGTATGAGAAAATATGTATTCTTATCTTAGAAAAACTTCTGTATAGTAAAACTGGAGTATCATCAGTGCAATCGACAGAAAATCCTTGTCAAGCATCGACACAATATATGTATCTCAATATCTCAATAGCCGTCTCTCAGATCGGCCCTCAAATCTGTCAAATTCCACAACTCCGGTCGGTATCCTCCGGATAACCGCCGAGCCAATAATAACCGGTAGGTCATTCTCCCCTGCCAGGCTCATCGTCTACAACTCTGTAGGGTGTTTTTCATCACCCCATTGAGTTGGGAATACGCGCGCGCTCGCCAGGCGTACTACAGATTCCCCCTGCCTAGGGTAGGCCGGGGTTTACTGATTGTGGGGATCCGAATCTCCGGCAGCCGCGGACTAAGCTGCCGTTAATTACCCCTCGCCTTTGGCGCGAGGGAACCTCTGATTGACGGGTTAAACTGGTCATGCAGACTCAATGTGCAGTGTACGTGTGTTTTGTTTTGGAGGGGGCACTTTGATATATCGGGAGCCACGCAGAGTTTTTACAGGGGTCCCGCTACCCGGATAGCGGGCTGGGGGACAAGGGGGCTAGCAGCCCCCTTGCGGGGTGCGGGGCAGCGCCCCGGCCCAAGTTTTTTTGAGAGGGACAGGGTTGTAGAGAGTGTGTGTGTGTGTATGTATGTATATACATATATATAAAAAAAGAAAGGGAAAGGGCATCCAAAGGATGCGTGGAAAAAAGCGCCAGCGCTTTGGGTGCTAGCGCTTTGAGCGCAAAAGCGCTAGCGCCCCACGTGCCAGGCACGTGGGTGCTCAGGCGCTAGCGTTTTGGGTGCTAGCGCCCCACGTGTCAGCACGTAGGCGCTCGGACGCTAGTGCTTTGGGCGCTAATGCTCCACGTGTCAGCACGTGGGCGCTCGGGCGCTAGCGCGTTGGGAGCTAGCTCTTTGAACGCTAGAGCGCTAGCGCTTTGAGCGCTAGAGCGCTATGTGTCAGCACGTGGGCGCCCGGGTGCTAGCGCTCTGAGCGCAAGAGTGCTAGCGCTCCACGTGTCAGCACGTGGGCGCTCGGGCGCTAAAAGGGACTTGGTCCATCCAATGGGAGTTGTACTCCAAGAAAGGAGCACTTATTATTTTGTGTGTGTGTGTGTGTGTGTGTGTGTGTGAGGAGTTAAACTCCTAGGATGTTTTGAAGCTGATGAAGGGCTTCTCCCCTTGAGCCCTAGTTCTTCCCCAAAGTGGGGTTTCTAGAGATGGGTCTCCTTCTTCCTCCTCTATTGGCAGGATCTTCAAGATCAAGAGATGTGAGATTTAAAAAAATCTCTTCTTTTTGAGATCTGATGGAAGATCTGAGTTCCTCTTTGTGGGTTTTGTGGTGGAAAACTATTTAGTTTTATAAAAGGAAGAGAAAAACTCTTGATTCAATTCAAAAGAAAGAAGAAGGTTTTAGAAACTTGAGGAAGGAGAAAGATCTCAAATCTGATTTTGTTTTTTTTGAGTGAGAAAAGGTTGTTGGGATATTTTCATTATCCTTGCCTTTATAGGCTCTACACTTTACACATAGCCCCTTGGGCTTCACAAAATGGCATTTTGCCTATCATATGGCTCATGTGACATTTCTTTTTGCACATAAGCCATGGGCTTTACAAAAATTCGGCTTTATGCCCATTTTTCTTACATTTATTCATAAAATAAAATAAAAGAAATACAACAAAATTATTTATTACAAATTTTTTATCTTGGCATGGGGGAGGCCGGCCGCTTCATGTTCGGGTTCGACCCGGGCATGGGCCTACTTGATCTGGGCTTGGGCCCATTTGGCTTGTGGTTGACTTTGATTTTGACTTGGTCAGACGGGATGTAAATTTTTACCCCAACAAATTGCCCCTCATCAATAAATGCACACCACACATGTGGGTCGTGTGCATGAAATTGATGGATCTTCTTTCACGTGGAGGCGACTTGATTTGGTTCCCGCTTTTGGGAAGCTGGCACTGCCCTTTTTACGACATGGACTGTCGATGCTGCCCTTTTAGCAAATTGGACGGTCGATGCTGCCCTTTTTGCTACGTGGACGGTCGGTTCTGCCTTATAGCGACTGGGACGGTCGGTGCTGCCCTTTTAGCGACGTAGACGGTTGGTGTTGCCATTTTTGCGACTTGGACGGTCGGTGCTGCCCTTTTAGCGACGTGGATGGTCGGTGCTGCCCTTTTAGCGACTTGGACGGTCGGTTATGCCCTTTTTGCGACTTAGACGGTCGATTATGCCCTTTTAGCGATTTGGACGGTCGGATCTGCCCTTTTAGCGACTTGGACGGTCGATACTGCCCTTTTTGCGACGTGGACGGTCGGTTCTGCCCTTTTTGCGACTTGGACGGTCGATGATGCCCTTTTAGCGACGTGGACGGTCGGTTCTTCCCTTTTAGCGACTTGGACGGTCGATGATGCCCTTTTTGCGACTTGGATGGTCGATGCTGCCCTTTTAGCGACGTGGACGGTCGGTGTTGGATTTGGCTTGCTCCGATCCTTGTGGTGTCAGGGATGAAGTTGACTTGTTTCCGAGGTGGAGTTTGATTCTGCCAGGGAGGTCATTGGTTGTTTTGCTGATTTGAGGTGATTTGGATTGACATCAGCACCGCTACACCGGAATATGGTACCAGGAGCGAATCATCATTTGCCGTCAGGGAATTTCCCTCGTTCCCAGTTTAACGACTTAGGGGTCATCTGTTTTCAGTTTAACGACTTAGAGGTCATCTGTTCCCAGTTTAAAGACTTAGGGGTCTATTGAACTGGAGTTTGGAATTTTGGGATTAGGGTAGGCATCAGCGTTGCTAACACTGAAGCACATGTGCCAAGTGCAATTCATCATTTGCCTTTTCCTGTTGGGAAGCGGTGGCTTAGGAGACAGGTTTAGGTCCCTATCACCTAAGGCTTTTCAATTTTATGAGCCGTAAGGGTCCCATAAAAGCATTTTTTCCCTACGTGTCGAAAGGATCTCATAGGTGCACTTTCTCTTTAGGAGTCGTGGGGACTCCCAAGTGTGTTTTTCCTTTGTGAGTCGTAAGGATCCCACGAAGGTTTGTTCTCCTCATGTATCCTGAGGACACATGAGTGGGTCTTCCCAAATGGAGCATAATTCCGAGGGCGGAGACCAGCCACTGGTCGGGTGATTGCAATGGGGAATGGGTATGATGAGAATTATTTGAGCCCGTGGATTGTGTACGGTAATCAATTTAGTGAGTAACCGTAGGGCTGGGGGAATTTTGAGAAATTGGATTTTGGTTGGCGTCTGCATCGCTGCACTAGATAATGGTACCAGGAGCAACTCATCATTCGCCGTTTGGGACTTGGAATTTGGATCTTGTTTGGCATCAGTATTGCTGCACTGGAATAATGCCAGGAGCAACTCATCACTTGCCCCGAGAGGACTTGGGATTTGGTTTTTGGTTGGCATCAGCACCGCTAACACTGAAGCGTAACGCCGAGAGCGACTCAATCATTTACCATTTCTCGTTGGGGAGCGGTGGCTTAGGAGACAGGTTTAGGTCCCTATCACCTAAGGCTTTTCAATTTTATGAGCCTTAAGGGTCCCATAAAAGCATTTTCTCCCTACGAGTCGAGAGGATCTCGTAGGTGTATGTTCTCCTTAGGAATCGTAAGGATTCCTAAGTGTGTTGCTCATTTGTGAGTCGTAAGGATCTCATGCTGGAATTTTCTCCTCACAAGGTCGAGAGGACTTTGCGAGTGTATTTCATCTCTTTTCACGAGTTTGCGCCCTTCGAGTTTTCATAAACTCGCCGGTAGTCCTGCTGTTTTTACTCACGGAGCCCTTTCGGGTTTTCATCCGTGCCCGTTTTGCTTGTGGACATAACTTTTTTCTTTTTTCTTTTTTTTTGCCGCTGGTGGGACTTTAAAAGTAGTCTCACCGGCAGGATTTAGGAGAGATAGCGTTCGTTTATGCCCGTGGATTGTATACTGTTTTGCAGGATGTATGATCCAGACCGTAGGGCTGATATGCTCAATTCTCCTGCGACTTGGAGCATTCACGCATAGTATTTCTTAAGATATCGGCCTTTGATGGGTGGCATGGGCCTTTCTCCCTCGACACTTATTAGTTGGTAGGATCCTCCGTCGAACACTTTCTCGATGACGTATGGTCCTTCTAAGTTTGGCTCAAATTTTCCCATGGCATGTCGATTGGGGATGATCGGTCTTTTGAGGACCAACACCAATTCGCCTTTCTTGAAAGTGCGGAGATGGATTATCTTGTCATAGGCCCGTGACATTTGGGATCGGTATAGCTCCAGATTTTGCTGCACCGCGAGCCTCTTTTCTTCGAGGGCGTCGACCTCTTCAAGCTGAAGGAGCACGTTTTCCTCCTCCGTCAACTCATGCTGAACGACCATTCTAAAGCTTGGAACTTCGACTTCGAGGGGGAGGACCGCCTCCACTACGAAGAGCAATGAGTATGGAGTGGACTAAGTTGGAGTACGGTGCGTGGTATGATTTGCCCACAATGCCTCGTGAAGTTTGAGATTCCAGTCTCTCTTGTTGGCCGAAGCATTTTTCCTCAGGAGCTTGCATAGAGTCTTATTAAAGGCTTCGGCTAGTCCATTGGCTCTTGGATTATAGATGGAGGAATATCTCCAGTCTATCTTGTGTTGAGTAGCAAACCTTGAGACTTTGAAGCTCTTGAAAGAAGGCCCGTTGTCAGAAATGATTCTTTTTGGTGTACCGAAGCGGTATAGAATATTATGCTGGAAGAATGTCAGAATATCTTCTGTCTTGACTTCTTTTAGCGGTACAGCTTCAACCCATCTGGAGAAGTAGTCTGTTGCAGCCAGTATGAACCGGTGGCCTTTGGATGACGGAGGATCAATTGGACCAACTATGTCGGTGCCCCAAACTTCGAAGGGCCACAACGCCACCGTAGGATGCAACGGATTGGGATGCTTGTGAATAAAATCGTCGTGAATTTGGCAGATATAACATTTCTTTGCATGCTCTCCGCAATCCCGTATCATGGTGGGCCAGTAATACCCAAGCCGTTTGATCTGAAGCCGCATTTTGGGGCCGTATTGGTGAGCCCCGCAGACGCTTGAGTGAACTTCTTTCAGAACTTTTTGGGCTTCGGCCGATGACAGGCACCTGAGCCAGAGTTGGTCATATGACCTGCGGTATAGCGTGTCATTCATAAACACGTATCGGAGAGCTCTCTTCTTCAGCTGAATCCTTGCAGATTTTCCCTCGGGCAGCTTGTCGTATCGGAGGTACTCTATGAAGGGTCCTCTCCAATCGGGCTCGTCTTGGATGATCGAAGCTTCTTCGGCCGGATTGCTCTTCTGTTCCGCGCTTTCTTCTTCTCGCAGAGAGACTGGAGGTAGAATTTGCCGGCTCCTGACTGTGATCAGAATTTCGTCCATGTCAGGATCAGCCAGCTTCTTGACTAGGCGAGCGAGTATGTTGGCTTTTCCGTTCAATGCTCTAGGGACTCTCACTAGTTCAATGTAAGTGAACCGTTTCATGAGTTCCACCACCCGGCTTCTGTACCGAGCTAACTCGGGTTTGTATATCTTATAGTCACCGCTTACTTGGTTGATGACAAGCTGGGAGTCACCGTAAACCCGCAGCCGAAGGATTTCCATTTCTACGGCGAGCTCCAGACCAGCTATCAGAGCTTCATACTCAGTTTCATTGTTTGTTCGAGGCTCGGTGAGAGCAAAAGAACGCCGTAGGGTTCCCACCGGGCGTGCCAGAATCTGTAGGGTGTTTTTCGTCACCCTATTGAGATGGGAATACGCGCGCGCTCGCGAAGCGTACTACAGATTCCCCCTGCCTAGGGTAGGCAGGGGTTTATTGATTGTGGGGATCCGAATCTCCGGCAGCCGCGGACTAAGCTGCCGTTAATTACCCCTCGCCTTTGGAGCGAGGGAACCTCCGATTGACGGGTTAAATTGGTCATGCGAACTCAATGTGCAGTGTACGTGTGTTTTGTTTTGGAGGGGGCACTTGGATATATCGGGAGCCACGCGGAGTTTTTACGGGGGTCCCGCTACCCGGATAGCGGGCTGGGGGTCAAGGTGGGTAGCAGCCCCCTTGCGGGGTGCGGGGCAGCGCCCCGGCCCAAGTTTTTGTGGGAGGGACAGGGTTGTAAAGTGTGTGTGTATGTATATGTATGTATATACATATATATATAAAAAAGAAAGGGAAAGGGCATCCAGAGGATGCGTGGGAAAAAGCGCCAGCGCTTTGGGTGCTAGCGCTTTGAGCGCAAAAGAGCTAGAGCGCTAGCGCTTTGAGTGCTAGCGCCCCACGTGCCAGGCACGTGGGCGCTCGGGCGCTAGTGCTTTGGGCGCTAGTGCTCTAAGCGTAAGAGCGCTAGCGCCCCACGTGTCAGCACGTGGGCGCTCGGGCGCTAGCGCTCTGAGCGCTAGCGCTCCACGTGTCATCACGTGGGCGCTCGGGCGCTAGCGCTTTGGGCGCTAGCTCTCTGAGCGCAAGAGCGCTAGCTCTCTGAGCGCAAGAGCGCTAGCGCCCCACGTGTCAGCACGTGGGTGCTCGGGCGCTAGTGCTCTGAGCGCAAGAGCGCTAGCGCTCCACGTGTCAGCACGTGGGCGCTCGGGCGCTAAATGGGACTTGTTCCTTGCAATGGGAGTTGTACTCCCAGAAAGGAGCACTTATTATTTTGTGTGTGTGTGTGTGTGTGAGGAGTTAAACTCCTAGGTTATTTTGAAGCTGATGAAGGGCATCTCCCCTTGAGCCCTAGTTCTTCCCCAAAGTGGGGTTTCTAGAGATGGGTCTCCTTCTTCCTCCTCTGTTGGAAGGATCTTGAAGATCAAGAGATGTGAGATTTAAAAAATCTCTTCTTTTGGAGATCTGATGGAAGATCTGAATTCCCCTTTGTGGGTTTTGTGATGGAAAACTATTTAGTTTTATAAAAGGAAGAGTAAAACTCTTGATTTAATTCAAAAGAAAGAAGAAGGTTTTAGAACCTTGAGGAAGGAGAAAGATCTCAGATCTGGATTTGTTTCTTTGGAGAGAGAAAAAGTTGTTGGGATATTTTCATTATCCTTGCCTTTATAGGCTATACACTTTACACATAACCCTTTGGGCTTAACAAAATGGCATTTTGCCTATCACATGGCTCATGTGCCATATCTTTTTGCACATAAGCCATGGGCTTTACAAAAATTCGGCTTTATCCCCATTTTTCTTACATTTATTCATAAAATAAAATAAAAGAAATACAACAAAATTATTTATTAAATTTTTTTTATCTTGGCATGGGGGAGGCCGGCCGCTTCATGTTCGGGCTCGACCCGGGCATGGGCCCACTTGATCTGTGCTTGGGCCCATTTGGCTTGGGGTTGACTTAGATTTTGACTTGGTCAGCCGGGGTGTAAATTTTTACCCCAACAAACTCGAGCTTCTTACCCCGGGGTACCTTACCGGGTCCACCATGTATCCGAGACGATTCATCCTACTCCTCGAATCGGGTCTCGAAAACCAACTCAAATCAGGAAAACTCATGGTGGACGCCATATACATCATATCACGAAAAAACCGCAACTTGCATTTTTAAAATGATAATAGGTTTATAAAATTCTTGTGGTTTTCCGCTAAATCCAAAAATCTCATAAATACTGAAATCTCCAAGAAAAATCACAATATATGAAAATGTTGGTAATGATGGATGTCTATGATATCGATACTATGCAATGCGATGTATGACTAGAAGCTATGTATGAAAGATGATGCGATGAGGTATATGACTAACAAACCTACATATCCATTCTGATGCAATGAGTATACAACTAAAAATCCATATATAATACATGATGCAAATGCACAGATACCGATTTTAAGCAAGTTCTATAGTGTTCGTGACATAGCAATTACCAATGGCGTGTGTGTTCGCATAAAATAGTGCATGTGCAGCATGAACCAATGGTAATGGTGCAAGTGTCCTAGGTAATAATATCTTATGTAAGAAGATGCAATGCCATGATATGAATGATTGGGAGACTACGCATATGAATACAAGAACTACTAATAATCCTAACTATCCGGCGCCTTGCGCCATCCAGACGACCCCCCCATAGATGTGTACATCTACTCACCGGAATGCCTCGGCTAATCTGACCCGATCACAGCCTTTCCTTTCCTTGCTGCGTCCGACGTCTCCGCAACCGATCCTAGAATCGCACAAATATCAATATATAGAAAGCTAAACATTCGATAATACGTGAATACATGACGATACAGAAGAATTAATGCCATGAGTTAAAATACGTGTGTACTTGGTGCACAAGACTTGCGTGACATCGCTCAACCCAACCCGATTTGGCTGATTTCACAGAAACGTCAAGCCATGACTCGAATCGTACGTATTGTGCAAGATACAACACTAAAAATATAGGTAAATGGTTCCATATTTTTTCTAGAGCATAAATAGGAAAAATAAGCAATACCATATATCATAAAATACCTACAGACAACTACCTACAAAACCCAAACATTCATCTTTACCTGGGGGACGGCGGCGACGGGAATTCCTTCAATCTCGCCGGGCCAAGCCAGGTGAAAGGGGTCCGGGTTTCCACAATACACTCATAGAACTATATATATTCTACTGTATATGTTTGTTTAATTTAAAAACTATCACAGTGATAGCAGATCCACAGTATCATAAAACTTGATTAAAACCCATTTTAAAACACTAATTTGAGACTTTAAGGTATTTTAGTGCAAACGTGTAGGATGAATAGGATTATTAGACACAAACTACTCTTAATTACCCTAATTAAGCCATAAAAACTCTAACTTAACCTAAGCTTCTCTTAAGCACACACAAAACATGCAATAAAACCACTTAAACACCATATTAAGGTTGATTAAGACAAGGATTAGTAAAAACAAGTTAAGATTGGTTTTATACCTTAAGAATTAGTAGAAAGAGATCCTACAAGAAAAGACTTGCCATCCAAAAGAAGACTTTCCCCAAGAAATCTTAAAGAGGTTTGAAAATTTGGATTTTGAAGTGATTTTAGATGGATTTGTGTTGAATTGGTGAGGTTTATTAGATGAGGTATGAAGTTTTTGCATGAAATAAAGAAGAGGGAAGATGGGAGGCAGCCCAAGAGAGGAAGAGAGAGTTCTAAGGAGTGTGTGTGTGTGAGAGAGAGAGAGAAGAGACCAAGCAAGCATTTAATGCCTCCCATACCTCAATTTTCCATTTTCTTTTTCATTTTCATAAAAATGAGAATTCTAGAACCATGAGAAAAGAAAGAAGACATGTTACATTTAAATTAAAAACTAAGTTGTCATGGTTGTTAAAACATATAGTAACCTAGGATTAACACAAGATGTATGCGTGCATGCTTTTAAAAAAAAGTTTAGTAATTAATAAATAATTAAAATATATAATTAAGTGAACAATAATTTAAATATTAATTAATAAAACACAATAATATATATAATCATATTATCAAAATAGCTATATTCATTTTTATGTGGAAAATAATTATTAACTAGGTTTTACGTAAAACGCGTATTATCACTAATTAACATATAATTAATCTAAACGAATTTTCAAAGCGTTACAATATTCCTGAGACTCAGCGAAAGATGCCCAACGGGAAGATGGAGACAATCGGGCTCGAATACGTTAAGTCTAAGAAACGGAAGTTGTTTCACAATTGCCACATCATAAACAGCTCCAGCGAAGGGGAAAACGCTCTTCCGAATGGCCGTGACGTTGAAACAGAGCGAAATCCCGCTCTAAGAATATTAAGTCCGTCGCTCGAAGAATAAATAGACAAGCTAATAAAAGAAGCTTTTCAAAGGAGCCGAGACATCCACAGCCGCGAAATGGTTATCAATGAGAAAGCCAGGATGTAACGCCTCAATCAGCAGTCTGCGGAAAAAGAAGATTATAATGCTCTTAATCCCCGGCCCGCTATATGTTCTCGCGAAAGGGGAAAATCCTGAAATAGAGGCAAAAACAGGGCAAAGAACGCAAAAAACGTTCGAAAACAATAAGGTGGGTCCAAGAAGTCGTGCAATCGAAAAAAAGTCGATTAGAATCCGTCCTTTCTAAAGAAGACGGGTCGGGAATACTCTTTCCCCCAAGACAAGACGAGGAAAATATTCAACCATGTCATGATGTATCAAATGATGACACTTCCGGAGTCTCAGCTCCCCGAACAAATAAACGTGGTCCATTATCCGGATTATTTCTCCTATCACCGAGTAATAGGTCATCCCATTGAAGACTGCTTCACTTCAAAGACTGGGTAGAAGACCGCTTCACCTTCAAAGACTTGGTAGAAGACCAATATCAATAAGGAAAGATCGCGCTGTCTGACAACTGGAGTGTAACCCCGCCGCAAAAGCATGAGCGAAAGAGGACCTATACCATGAGGATAAGACCAGCTAAACATCAAGAATGGAAGCGAACTCGTACCTGCCATATGATAACACTTTCAAAATAGGGAGTTCACGAGACTATGGATGATCTCCACATATGCTTGATAAATGAAGATGAGGACAAGGTGATCTCCGAGTTTCCACCAGCACCAAAAGAGCTGGAAGATGGGATACACATCACGGCGGACAACCTAAGGAAAATTGACTTAGGGACAAAAAATGATCCGAGACCGACGTTCGTTAGCGAGTTACTATCCGAAAAATAGGTAAGCCACGTTAAAACATGTGCTCATGCAATATAAAGTCTTCTTTGCATAGAACTATTTCGAGATGCCGGGTTTAGATCCAAAAGTAGCTGTACATAAATTGGCCATATCACTGGACATAAAGCTAGTCAAACAGGAGCCAAGAAGAATGTGGCTCAAACTTGAGATGGGTATAAATGCTGAGTTCAAGAAACTAATTTACTCCGGTTTCATCCAAGAAGTCCAATATCCTGAATGGATCGCCAACATCATTCCAGTGATGAAGAAAAATGGGACGGTGCACATCTGCATGGACTTCTAGGACCTTAACAAAGCTTGCCCGAAGGATGACTTCCCAGTCCCTATTACCGAGCTAATGATCGATAATACATCTACCTATAAGGTCTTCCCCTTCATGGATGGATCTTCAGGATACAATCAAATCAAAATGCACCCTGAAGACCAAAGGCATACCGCCTTCCTGTAGGGTTCCTAGACACTCTAACAAGGTTTTACAAGGCATAAACCATGCCCGATTCAAAAAAATAGCCGTGCCAAACAACCCTAACCAAGATCGTATACTAGAGATTTTGCGAAAACTAGCAAGTTAAACATTTTAACACTAAGTGAAATGGGATTACAACCTTTGTAGATCCGGTCCTTCACTTCATTAGCTCCGTGTAGATGTCCCCATCGCTGCGATCGTGAACTCCGGACTCTAGAGAAGCTTCACAAAAAGAACGAACGTGCTTGCTTCGATGACTTCGAGGCCGAAGATGATCTACGTCGGGGAGACACTAACTCAAGCTATTCCTTCACTAGGTCATGAACTTTGTGAAGAGAACACACTCTACTACATGGCAAGTGGTAGAGGATGAAGAAGTAGGAAGTGGGCTCACTTTAGAATTGATTTTCTCACACTTTTTCTCATGGCACCATTAGAGCTAGTAAGCTTTTCATGGAGCTTGATGAAGAAGAAGAAGAAAGAATAAATCATCATATGAATTAAATCCCTCAATAATGTAACCATGGGTGAGTTAAGCTATCATGCTTAACTCATATAGAGAATTGACCAAGGTATTAGGTTAAGGGTTAGGTTAAAGAATATCAAGAGAAATGACAAAAGAGTGGACATTGTCAAAGTTTCTCCAAGCTTCTTCAAGCTTGATAACTTTGACTAAGTTCAACTCTTTTGTTAAATCTTAAGATAAAACAATAACCTTAATCTTAAACCTAATCTTGGTACAAGTCTCATACACCCATCTTGTGTGTATCATCAAGTATGACACAAACATGTGTACACAAATATATATCACATATACACTTATGCACAAACTAGTGAGAAAATAAATCTTAAATGAGCTAATACTAGTTAATGTAATGTAATATATCAAATATATAATTATAAAATAAATTATTAAATCAACCCTTGATTTAATAATCCGGCTATAACCGACTAATATCAGAAGTAACAACTTATCGAATCAACACTTGATCCGATAACCCGGATATATCGCATACAACCGATCAATTTCACAAATCGCGAGAATAGAATACGGTATCTCATATCGTATCAATCTCGGTCCCGCACATATCACATATGCGCTCCTACTCCGTTTCGCTTGAGGCAGGAAACCCCTGTGTAGGACTCTAAAGACTCGTCAATACGCCGGCAGTAGGTGACGATCATATCAAACACCCACAAGACACAAGCGGTCTGCTAAATGTAACGGCCACCCGGGTATTGAGCGATCAGAAGATCAACAAGCAAGCCTGCTAGTACTCCTGTGAATCCAATCAGTAACACTAACCGCACAGTCCGGTCTGTTCGTCTGATATGTCGCATATCTCTCCTAGGGGTGGTAAACGTCAGACCCCAGCAGCTTGATAAGTCATGCTGATGTAAGGTCCATAACAAGCATGAAAATACTGATAACACTTACTAGTAAATCAATGCAATCCTGGCCAGGGATTTCCAGTTATGGCCAGTCGAGCATAGCGCAACATCAACCCCCAATACCGGGAGAGACGAATCCCCTCCTATCACTCAATGCCTCCATGTGAATCGAGACTATACCCAAAAACCACCTGTTTGCACGACTCAGTAGAGCCATGGTAGGGTGTAAATCAAAGCACATTGGGAGACACACAAGACTCTATGACGATCTCGAGTCAACAGACTAAGCTGTACCAGTGTCACCAGAGAACTGCCATCTGACGTGAGGTATAATACCATCTGGGAGTTCTCGGCGAGTCCGTTCAGTGTACCCAGTCTCCACTGAGCACCTGCATACCATCTCTGATATCAAACACCAATGGATATGGGATCATCCATCGCCCATCACATGGGTTGAGAAGATATACGCTAGTCTACTCTGGAATATCGATGCCCCGTCTCGATATTCCCACGACTAGGAACATTGAAGGATGTACTCATGGACTACCCAGGCCCCACTAGTATGATCTGCATCATAGTCCTGCAAGTCGAGTACACATCCTATGGATTTTATCAACATGTAACAGAGAGACAGAAAGTATACATGTTAAGATAAAGAGCAACCAGATAGCGTACTATCATGTCGAGCAAGAAAGTCCTACCTATATATGTCCCAGCATCCACTACAATATACATCTCATGTACAGTAATGGCCTCTAGGGCATACATATAACTAACAATCTCCCACTTGCACTAGGGCCATCTGTAGCAGTGGTTGCAGTATCTCACACTCAACCATTCCATATAAGTCTCTCTTTGGGAAAAAGCCTTTGTGAGTGGATCCGCCGTGTTGTCCTCTGAGTCTACTCTCCTAACCTCGATCACCCTGGAGATCAACTATCTCCATGATCAGGTGATACTGCCTTGGATTATGTCTGGGTCACTGATGGGACCGTGGTTCCTGGGCCAAAGCCTCACCTCCATTGTCATACAATGGTAGGAACCTAGTTCATCTCATGAACTAATATACACCCAAACTGCCTCTTTGGTAGTATCTTTGATAGCGATGTCACCAGCCTTTATCGTCTTGTTTGCCACGGTGTCTAGCTTGGAACTCTTCCAACATACTGTTCCTCCATTGAGGGTAAAGACAATGCCTGCGACTGATATTCAGTCGTTCTTATCACCCTGGAACTTTTCCAGTGATTCTCCCCAGGATCAACTGATACCATCTCACTACACCTAGTGAGAATCCTAATATCCATTTAGATCTATCGCATAGATCTATAACCCAGGATTTAGGAGGTATTACTTTGATCTTATTTGGAGAATCCTTGTGATAAGCGGAGATTGACCGAGCGTAGCATAGGAAACTCTTTCCCTATCAAGAGTATGTCATCCACGTACTCTACGAGGATCACCACCTTACTCTGTACTACCTTGATTAGTAGATTTTTGCGTGTTCAAGTTTAGTTAATTACCGCAATCAAAACGGTTTCGCTTGTAGCTAGCCGGTTGAGTACGGGTCGTCCGCAGAGAGATGGGAATCTTTTTCTATGTGCTTTAACGAGTTAAGTCCAAAAGTCCAGATTTGTTTGTGATTAACTAGGTGTTCAAATGATATGTAGAGAGAGCTTGTTAGGGTTAGGATTAGGTTAGTTTGAGTTAGGAGTCGCTCACCTCTTTCATTGCCACTCTTAATATCGGTGTTACGGTAATCGGCAACAACGGGGATTAGCACGACTAGGAAGGAACTTGCGAGTATAAGCTAGGCTTTCCAACGCATAAGTTCTTCCTTTTGTTGCTTGTCCGTCCATTCTTGGCTCTTAGCCTTAACCTCCGGTTAATTCAACCACAACCGGTCTCACTACGGAATCACCGCTATCATGTAGGATAGGGTGCCGTAGGGAGCGGATTGTGGTTCAATTAACGGGAGTTCGATTTAAGATGTTGGGCAAGGAAAGAGTGAGAGAAATTTCCTTCTCTCAAACTTTCCTTATCCTACCCTAACAAGTATGGAAACTACTCACCCATTACAAGAAGAACGAAAAATAAAACAAAGGAGGAAGATAGAAAGAAGGAGATTAGAAGATAACAACTAGCTATTTGCGACCCCACCATGGCAAGGATCAAACGTAAGCATCATGGTTGTTTAAGGATAAAGGAAAAGATAATAAGAAAGAAACAACAATAAATAACAACAACTAAATTATCAATTGAAGATTACAGGTAATTAACATAACAAGAGCATAACAAGTATAATAACAAAAAGAACTTCTTTATTCATCATTCTTCACTCACAAAAGCTCACTACAAGTTTTTAATGGAGAAGAGATGAGAAGAGGAAGAAGAACAACAATTATTCTAAAACCTAAAATACAAGATTAAGCCCCTTGGCTTCACAAGGTTCTGGGCTATTTATAGGCAGGGAAAAGGAAATCTAGGGCAACAATCAGAACAAACATGAAATAACAAATCCGCCCCTGAAAATATGTCAACTGCCGCCATCATACGGCCACAGTTCCGCGGCCTATACCCCCTATTGGCCGCGGAACCGCGGCCGTATAGGGGAGTTGGGCCCTCCGGTTTTTTGTGCTTCCCTGGTCCTTTTTTGTCTGTAGTTTGGCATATGCCTTTTCTGATAATCTTTTCACATCTCTTCCAGAATTCTAGTAGATCAAAAGGTGATTGGATATGGATCTTTTGTCATGATTTTCTTGAGCTCCGCGTAGATTTCTTGGACTTGGTGTTGCCCTTGTGCTTTGTGCATGAAGATAACAATCGATTTGCCATTTTGTCTCTCAAACTGGTGTGTGGCAACATACGGATAGAGAGCGGAGACCCGTGTTTTATCTGTGGTTGGCAGGAACCCGGATTTTGTCGTGCTTTTCCATGAATTTCATCGTTTAGAGCCATATTGCTTATCGGTAGGTACTCATGAGCCGTGAACCTGTATCCTGCAATTGACTAGCAAACACGGCTCAAGAGTACCTACCGATAAGCAATATGATAAAAATTCGGCGGTATAAAAATGCAAAAATCTGATATGAAGAAATACCCCCAAACTTATCATTTGCTCGTCCCGAGCAAAGCCAATTTATTCATAAAAAAATTCCTAACCTCACTTTAGCAGGGAACGCGATTGCACTGAGCATGTGCAACAAGCCGTTAAACCTCTAGGTGTCTCTAGTAGGAGGAGTGTTGTCTCCTGAGTGCTTTCAGCGGATACTACCCACAAAATCCGGTCAAGCTAGTTTTGTAAAATAACTATGATTCAAACCCTAAAGTTTTGTTTCAGAAAATAACAATTCTATTATCCTAAATCTAGACTATCGAACCCTTATTTTTCACACCTCGCTTCTTATTTAACTACAGATTTTATATATCTTTACGTGCAGTGCAAATAGTGTCGTTAAGTTCCAGAAGGATCGAATAAATTCATCATGTCACATAATAAAGACCAGATAAATTTTTTAAAAGGATCACATAAGTTTTATAAAGAGTTAAACATTTTTCAAGTTTCGTTTTCCAGTAAAGTTTCAACTTCAGAATTTCTATCTTCCCTAACAGGAAACTAGGTCTTATTTTTCACTCCACCTTTTTCTTGTTTTCATTTCATACACACCTCTGTGAACGTGCAATAGTCTTTATCATAGAATAAAACCTTCATATCTCCGCTAATTTTTTTTATAAAAGCCTGTATTTTATCAAGATTATTCTCAAACAAAGAACCGTTAGGAATTTTAACTCGGAGAGAACACTTGCTTGACTTTGTTTTAATCTGGACTTTCTAGGCTTCTTAGCAAGCTTTGGGCCAATGCACCCAAACCAGTTGGCTTTAGGGCATTAGGTGTAGAAACACCCCAGCGGAATTAATTACTCAAGTTACCTAGGTCCAAAAACAGAAAACAGTTTGGCGTGAAAATCATGATGATTCAATACGAACGGAGACATAACCGGCAGTTCAATTATTTTTTTGGATAAAAGACGTGTTTAGTGGGTTCGGTGTGTAATCATTCCAATCAAGTTCCAGATGGGTTATTTTTCAGACTTAGTTCCAATTAAGGCATCAATAACATTCCTTCATATTCACTTCACTTCATAAACTAATCTTGATATTACTTATTTCAGAACAAACATATTTGATCCTCAGAAAATTATTGATCCATTTAAAAGTTTTTAGACATAGAAGACTTGTCATCTAATTTCCAAAACTCACGACACGTGTAGTGTGATGTAAAGACGTATATCAGCTATAGTTAACTTCCAAGGAGAGTTATCTTTCAGGTTTTCAAAATCTAAACATAAGATTTAGTTATTCTTTTTTTATCAAACAAAACCGTCGAAATGTTGAATCAGAGTCCTCCCACTAGCTAATTTGACAGAAAAGTTTTTTATGTTTTTAGAAAATTTTCAGATTTTTATGGATTTTATGGATTTTAATATGCAGATGCAAAATATACATATGAATGTGAAGGTTAGAAATGCGTACCGAGCGTACCCCCAAACTTAAACTGGACAGTGTCCTCACTGTCATCGCATGAAGAGATCATTTGAAGGGTCAAAATTGTCGGTTAGATATACACAAATTAATTTTTTTTTTATTTTTAAAGAAAAGAAAAAGAGCAAAAAATGGAAAAGAATATCCACAAATATATACAAAATGGTATATACATACCCCCAAACTTATTTGGAACAGTGTCCACTGTTTTTGGCTGGATTACCGAAGTTTGGTGGTAGGCAGAGGAAGATTATACAGGGTAAACCGTCTCCTGTAAGACCAGGAGCTCCTCTGTTGGTTCGGCGCTAAGGTACGGTTTTAGGCGGTATCCATTTACTTTGAAAAATAAACCGTCCTTTGGATTCTCCAAATCCACAGCGCCACGCGGATACACATTCCGCACAAAATACGGCCCTTTCCAGCGAGATCTGAGCTTTCCTTGATGGAAGTGTAGTCTGGTGTCGTAAAGCAGTACCTGTTGACCAGGTACGAAAGTTTTGCGCAAAAGGTGTTTATCGTGAAACACCTTCGTTCGATTCTTAACGACAACCGCGTTATCGTAAGCCTCATCCCTAAGCTCGCTTAATTCGTTCAACTGCAGCTTCCGATGACTGCCCGCATTTTCGAGAGACAGATTCAGCTCCTTTATCGCCCAAAATGCGCGATGCTCTATTTCGACAGGTAGGTGGCAAGCCTTTCCGTACACAAGCCGATAGGGAGACATGCCAAGATCGGTCTTATAAGCGGTTCGAAATGCCCAAAGGGCATCAGTGAGTTTCAGCGACCAATCCTTACGGTTCTTGGAAACCGTCTTCTCCAGTATCTGCTTGATTTGCCGATTTGAAACTTTGGCCTGCCCACAAGTTTGGGGGTGGTAGGGCGTAGATAGCTTATGATTAATGGAATATTTCTGCATCAAGGCCTCGAAAGTCTTATTGCAGAAATGAGTTCCATTGTCGCTAATGATCGCTCGGGGGTGCCCAAAATGGGAGAAAATGTTTTCTTTAAGAAACCTAACGACAACCTTGTTGTCGTTAGTCCGGCTGGGCACAGCCTCGACCCATTTAGAGACGTAATCAACAGTGAGAAGAATGTATAAGTTCCCGAAAGGGCTGGGAAACGGCCCCATGAAATCTATCCCCCAAACGTCGAAAATCTCCACAACCAAGATTGGTTGGAGCGGCATCTCGTTCCTCCGGGATATCCGGCCCATGTGTTGGCACCGGGAGCAAGTCTTGTAATAGTCATGAGCGTCTTTGAAGAGTTGTGGCCAGTACAAACCACATTGCAAGATCTTCTCAGCTGTCTTTCTAGGGCAAAAGTGCCCGCCACACGCTTGATCGTGGCAAAATGACAGCACACTCTTGAATTCATCGTCAGGAACACACCGACAAATAATCTGGTCGGGTTAGTACTTGAACAGATAGGGTTCGTCCCAGTAAAAGTGTTTTACTTGGGATAAGAAGCGAAGTCTGTCCTGACTTGACCTTTCAGTCGGTAGTAATCCTGTGGCCAAATAGTTCACAATATCCGCGAACCAGGGTTCGCAAGATACTGTCAAGAGCTGTTCATCCGGGAAAACATCGTTGATCGGAATTGGAAGCGAAGGCGAAGAAGGAAGTCGTGAGAGATGGTCGGCAACTACGTTTTCACATCCTCGTTTGTCCTTAATGACAAGGTCAAACTCTTGAAGCAAGAGGAACCAACGTATTAGCCGAGATTTTGCATCTTTCTTCGCAAAAAGATGGCGCAGAGCAGAATGGTCTGTGTAGACAATGACTGGAGAGCCGATCAGGTAGGGCCTGAACTTTTCTAAAGCAAATACAACAGCCAAGAATTCCTTCTCAGTTGTTGTATAATTGAGTTGGGCGTCATTCAGGGTTCGGCTCGCATAATAGATTACGTGCGGCCTCTTGTTGATGTGTTGTCTAAGGACAGCACCAATGGCAAAGTCGGATGCATCGCACATAATCTCAAATGGGTGCGTCCAGTCAGGTGAAGAAAGAACGGGAGCAGAAGTGAGTGAGCTTTTCAATGACTCGAACGCAGTCACACAGCTCGAGTTGAAGTCGAATGGCGTGTCCTTAGCCAGCAAAAGAGTCAAGGGCCTAGCAATCTTGCTAAAGTCCTTAATGAACCGTCTATAGAAACCGGCATGGCCAAGGAAGGCTCGGATGTCTCGGACGCATCTGGGAGGAGGGAGATTGGAAATGACCTCAATCTTCGCTTTGTCAACCTCTATGCCATTATGCGAGATGATATGTCCTAAGACAATACCTTCGCGCACTATGAAGTGGGACTTCTCCCAATTCAATGTGAGGTTCTTGTCCTTACATCGTATAAGTACAGCGTCGAGATGCAGCAAACACTCGTTGAAGGAATCGCCGAAGATGGAGAAATCGTCCATGAAGATCTCCAGAAATTTTTCCACCATGTCTGAGAAGATTCCTATCATACACCGCTGGAAGGTAGCGGGCGCATTGCATAACCCAAAGGGCATGCGACGATATGCGAACGTGCCGAAAGGACACGTGAAAGTGGTCTTGTCTTGGTCTTTTTCGGCGATGGGAATTTGATTATAGCCGGAGTAGCCATCAAGAAAGCAGTAGTACTTGTGTCCGGCCAATCGTTCAAGCATTTGGTCAATGAAAGGTAGCGGAAAGTGGTCCTTCCGCGTTGTGGCGTTGAGTTTTCTGTAATCGATGCATACTCGCCACCCAGTTTGGGTGCGAGTAGGGATTAACTCGTTCGCCTCGTTAGTGATGACCGTTATACCTGATTTCTTGGGGACAACATGAATGGGGCTAACCCACTGGCTATCAGAGATAGGGTAAATGATACCACTATCCAGATATTTTACGATCTCCTTCTTCACAGCCTCCTTCATGACTGGGTTGAGTCGCCTTTGTGGATCTCTGGATGGTTTGGCATCATCCATCAGATGAATGTGATGTTCAACGATCAGGGGACTAATCCCCTTGATGTCCGCCATGGACCAGCCAAAAGCTTGCCTATTGCTGTGCAAGACCGCATGAAGGGCTTTCTCTTGCTCTGGAGCTAGAGAAGCCGAGATGATGATAGGGAGGGTCTCGTTCTCACCCAAGTAAGCGTACTTAATGTGAGACGGCAAAGGCTTGAGTTTGAGCGTTGGAGGTGAAACGATTGAAGGCAAGATTGGTGAAAATGTCTCGAACTCAAAAGATTCTAGCAAAGGTTCAAAACGAGTGTAAGCGACCGAGTTGGATGGTTCAGGTAACTCATCCAAAAATTCGAAGGATTCAAACTCTGGTTGTGAGCGGCTAAGATCGTTCGAGAACGTGAAACACTCGTAGTCGTTGTCGGGCGTAGAAACAGCAGCAGGTTCGAAGAGGAACGCACTAGTGGCGTTAAGGTTATCGTGATCGAACAAAAACTCCTCGAATTCACACTCTTCAGGGGAGATCTCCTGGATTGAGAAAATGTCCAGTATATGAGCATTAGGTTCGGAGGGCTGATTCCCCAACCTAAAAATGTTGAGTTCAATTGTCATGTTTCCAAAAGAGAGGTTCATTGAACCATTGCGACAATTGATCACAGCATTTGAGGTTGGAAGGAATGGGCGACCGAGTATCACCGGAATTTGATTCCGGGGGTTAGCTACAGGCTGTGTGTCTAATACAATGAAGTCAACGGGGAATATGAAGTCCGCGACTTTGATTAACACATCCTCTAGCTCACCCCTAGGATGGGTGATCGATCGGTCGGCCATTTGGAGAGTACAGTGTGTGGGTTTCAGTTCTCCTATGCCTAATTGCTCGTATACTGAGTACGGAAGCAGGTTAACACTGGCACCAAGATCTAATAGTGCGCGGTTGATGTTCTTATCCCCAATGGTAATAGAAATCGTAGGACAGCCAGGGTCCTTCCGTTTTTGTGGTAAAGATTGGGTAAGATCATCACTCACAGCACTAGCCAAGAAAACTTTCTTAGGTACCTAAGACTTCCTCTTTTTCGTGCACAAGTCCATTAAGATTTTCGCGTAGGACAGACTTGTTGGACAGCATCTAAAAGAGGTATGTTAATGTTAACCTGCTTAAATAACTCCAGAATCTTCTCCATTTATGGATTTTGTTTATTGGACCTCAACCGGCGTGGAAATGGAACGTTTTTAAAAGTGGTTGAGTCCAATACTTGTGGAGGAGATTGTGGAGTTGGAACGGATCCCAGATAGGCTGGTGTTTTCATGGAGTGAGAAGTGGGTCCGTTCAGCGCAGAAGAAGAAGAAGAAGAGCCTTTTGAAGAATGAAGAATAGGCTCAGAAGACGAGGAAGCAGAAGAAGAAGAAGAAGAAGAAGCGGCCGGGGTGTCATCGTCGATCCGTGTGCCAATGTTGTTTTGCAACCTCCTTCCCGATCTCAATGTAGTCACGGCACTCACATTATGGTTCTGTTGTTCAAGAGCAACATGTACATTATGTGGGTGACCGGGATTTGGGAGTGGTTGAGATGGGAGCTTCCCCTTTTCTCGCTCCCTTAACGCCGCATTCAGCTGTGCAATCTGGGCTTCGATGGTCTTGATGCTTTGCCCGTGTGCAGCAGTGTGTTGTACCAAAGACTGAATGGACGACTGGATGTTGGCGGTGGATTGTGTCGATTGTTTAACGAACGCCTCCAGACTTCGTTCTAGCGAGGAAACCTTATCGTTGTTTGATGGAACAAAGTTGTTTGGTGGAAAAGAATTGTTGGGTGCAAAGTTGTTCGTCTGATTTTGAAAAGGTTAGGGTTGGAAGGGCTGCTGAAACTGATGTTGAGTTTGTTGTTGCGCTTGTTGTTGCAGAGGAGGTAGCCTCTGGAAATTATTGCCTTAGAATTGATTCTGATTCTGATTCCAGACGAAATTGGGGTGGTTCCTCCAACCGGGATTGTAGGTGGAAGAGTATGGATCATTCCTCGGTCTTTGCTGAAATGCAGCATTAACCTGATCCTGTCCTTGAGATGGTGGATTGTAAGGACACACTTCGGTTAAGTGAGAAGGATCGAAACAACAAGCGCAAATGGTACGAAGGGGAAGAACAGGGGTAGGAGCAGGAGAAGAAAATTTGCTCTCTATCGCTTCAAGCTTTCTCGTTATTACAGCCATTTCAGCCTTCATCGCAATAGAGACATCAAGTTGGTGAATTCCTACCCTAGACTGACCGGTAGAAGTGGAGGTAGAAGAAGAAGAAGTCGGTCTGGTGCTCTCCCATTGTAGCGTTTGCTCCGCAAGGTCGTCGAAGAATTGCCACGCTTCCTCGTCAGATTTCGATAGGAAGTGGCCCTGACAAATGGTTTCCAACAACTGCTTGGTTGCTGGGTTCAGGCCCTCGTATAAGGTTTGGCAAAGTTGCCATCTCTCGATACCATGGTGAGGACACTGAACAAGAAGGTCTTTATACCGGTCAAAGCACTTCCAGAAGGTTTCAGAAGGAAGCTGAGAGAATTGGTTGATTTCATTACGGATCCTTACGGTTTTATGATTCGGATAGAATTTTTTGAGAAACGCTTTAACAAACTCGTCCCAACTGGTTATGGAGTGGGAAGAGGTGCTATACAGCCATTTTTCAGCAAGGTCGCATAAAGTGAACGGAATGACCCGTAGCCGTATAGCATCGTCCGACAGCTGGGTGGTTTTCATCATGGCACAAACATTTTGGAACTTTTTGATGAAGATATAGGCATCTTCAGATTCAAGCCCATGAAATTGCGGAAGCATGTTGATGAAGTGGGGCTTAATTTCAAAGTTATCCCCATTGGTCGGTGGAAGAGAAAGGCAGGTGGGAAGTGCAGAACGGGTGGGATAGAAGCGATCCTGGAGCGCGATTCGCTGCGGCGTTACAACAGGCGGTGGTGGTGGGGTAGTTGCCTCCGTAGGAGGTGGAGTCAATGAGATGTTTGCGTTAAATCCTGACATCGCAGAAGAAGAGGTTGGTGAAGGTGAAGATGAAGATGTATGAACAGAATTCCGGTCAACGTCGGAGTTGGCCGGCAAAGGTAAGGGTGAAAGAGGCGTGGACGGAGTTTCGACGTCTGAGTCGATCGCGTAGTCGGTAGCGACTAACGTAACGCGGACTAGGCGGACGCTAGTGTCCCGAGTCCAAGCGGACATACACTAAACGAGTTTAATATAGTCAAAGCGGAGAAGGTGAGTGTAAGAAAACGTCAATGGAGAAATAAGATGGGTGGTGGGTGAAAAATGGATTCTGGCGACAAAGGGCAAGTTTTTATAAGAGTTTTTGATTTTTTTCTTTTTTTTCCTTTTTAGAAAGAGCTTTACAGAAATATGTACGGATTTACGGCTTCAAGCAATCACAAACAAGATATGTACAATCACACCTAGATCTAGGGTCACCTAGGTCAGCTAGACAGCTCCTAACTGTTCCAAAGGGCTAGAAACAGGACCTCAAACCGCCTCTTCTCCAACAATTGCGGCCAGGTAAGTGCCAGGTAAGTAGGAGGCTCCCCACTACATAAGTAGTGGTCCTAATTAAGTAACCACTTGCCTTCGATACACTTGCCTAGACACCGCAAAGTCAGGATAGGATAAACGGCCGATGCCTGTAATTAGTCCTCTGTCCTATTGAGCGCGAAGTCCTTAGGGCTGAGTCTAGTATTTTTTAATTTAACAATGGTCAATGCATTTGCTTTTTGTGATATCTGGGGTCCTGGGAAGGGTGATGAAATCCCCACCCAATCTGAATTGGTTTCAAGCCCCTTAAAGTCCGTATTAATAAATGCAAAGCAGTACAAATCAACTGCAATCAATTTTTAATTTTTTAGCGCGGCGCAAAGAATCCTGCACAATAACAATTTATTGGAAGGGGGAAGAGAATTTGCGCAAAGAATGCTGCAGAAAACACAGTTTAGTGGAGTTCAGAGGAGTGGGGGAGAGAAGAAAAACACTCACAGAAGTTTTGGCACCCTGAAGGCTCCAAACGGCCGCGGTTCCGCGGCCTAAGCTTGCTTATGCCGCGGTTCCGCGGCAATATAATGGAATTGGGCCTCTGGATTTCTTGGGTTTGCTGTATGGGATGTCCTCTTCTCTTCTGGAGCCCTTGAATATTAATTTGCTCACTGGAATTGCTCCAGAATCTTACAGTAGCCTGTTGGTTCCGTTTGGATCAAACGCGGTGTAGCCGCGAGATGTGGGTCTAACTTCCCACGTCTTTGGCACTGAACTCGACCGTCTTTTTATCCTGCACACTTGCACAAAAACTAATCAAAAATAACAAGATGATTTTTTACAATGTATATTTTTTTTTGTTTTTCAGTTAGCTTTATATTCACAAATTAACCCGAAATTACACAAAGAAATAAACTACCGTCTCCCCGGCAACGGCGCCATTTGATTGGTAGATTTCTGCGTGTTCAAGTTTAGTTAATTACCGCAATCAAAACGGTTTCGCTTGTAGCTAGCCGGTTGAGTACGGGTCGTCCGCTGGGAGATGGGAATCTTTTTCTATGTGCTTTAACGAGTTAAGTCCAAAAGTCCAGATTTGTTTGTGATTAACTATGTGTTAAAATGATATGTAGAGAGAGCTTGTTAGGATTAGGTTAGTTTGAGTTAGGAGTCGCTCACCTCTTTCGTTGCCACTCTTAATATCAGTGTTACGGTAATCGGCAACAACGGGGATTAGCACGACTAGGAAGGAACTTGCGAGGATAAGCTAGGCTTTCCAACGCATAAGTTCTTCCTTTTGGTGCTTGTCCGTCTGTTCTTGGCTTTTAGCCTTAACCTCCGGTTAATTCAACCACAACCGGTCTCACTACGGAATCACCGCTATCATGTAGGATAGTGTGCCGTAGGGAGCGGATTGTGGTTCAATTAACGGGAGTTCGATTTAAGATGTTGGGCAAGAAAAGATTGAGAGAGATTTCCTTCTCTCAAACTTCCCTTATCCTACCCTAACAAGTATGGAAACTACTCACCCATTACAAGAAGAACGAAAAATAAAACAAAGGAGGAAGATTGAAAGAAGGAGATTAGAAGATAACAACTAGCTATTTGCGACCTCACCTTGGCAAGGATCAAACGTAAGCATCATGGTTGTTTAAGGATAAAGGAAAAGATAATAAGAAAGAAACAACAATAAATAACAACAACTAAATTATCAATTGAAGATTACAGGTAATTAACATAACAAGAGCAAGACAAGTATAATAACAAAAAGAACTTCTTTATTCATCATTCTTCACTCACAAAAGCTCACTACAAGTTTTTAATGGAGAAGAGATGAGAAGAGGAAGAAGAACAACAAGTATTCTAAAACATAAAATACAAGATTAAGCCCCCTTGGCTTCATAAGGTTCTGGGCTATTTATAGGCAGGGAAAAGAAAATCTAGGGCAACAATCAGAACAAACATGAAATGACAAATCTGCCCCTGAAAATATGTCAACTGCCTCATACGGCCGCGGTTCCGCGGCCTATACACCCTATTGGCCGCGGAACCGCCGCCGTATAGGGGAGTTGGGCCCTCCGGTTTTTTGTGCTTCCCTGGTCCTTTTTTGTCTGTAGTTTGGCATATGTCTTTTCTGATAATCTTTTCACATCTCTTCCAGAATTCTAGTAGATCAAAAGGTGATTGGATATGGATCTTTTGTCATGATTTTCTTGAGCTCCGCGTAGATTTCTTGGACTTGGTGTTGCCCTTGTGCTTTGTGCATGAATATCACAATCGATTTGCCATTTTGTCTCTCAAACTGGTGTGTGGCAACATACGGATAGAGAGCGGAGACCCGTATTTTACCTGTGGTTAGCAGGAACCCGGATTTTGTCATGCTTTTCCATGAATTTCATCGTTTAGAGCCGAGAACCTGTATCCTGCAATTGACTAGCAAACACGGCTCAAGAGTATCTACCGATAAGCAATATAATAAAAATTGGGCGGTATAAAAATGCAAAAATATGATATGAACATACCTTTTTGTATATACAAGGTTCATCTACCACTTTGATGAGTTCAAACTCTTTGACTACCACATCAAAATAGATGTTCCTGAAGGGTTCCTAGGCACTCTCAAGAGGTCTCACAAGGCATCAACCATGCCAATTTCTAATAACATTCAGGTGCCGAGAAACCCTAATACGGATCGTTGACTAGAGATTAGGCGACATATGAAACTAGCTAACTACTTTAACTAAGTGAACGGAAATACAACCTTTGTTGATCCGGTGCTCCACCTCCATAGCTCAACAATGATGTCTCTCCGCTGTCCAAAATGAATCCCGGACTCTAGCATCGGCTTCATCGGAGAAATGGGCGGGCAAGGTCGTCGGCTTCGTGCCGAAGATGATCTACGTCGAGGCATCACTAGATCAAGCTCCACCTTCACCAAACCATGAAAACTTATGAAGGAAACACCCTATACTACTTGGCAAGAGGTAGAGGATGAAGAAATAGGAAGTGGGTTCACTTTAGAATTGGATTTCTCACTCATTTTCATCAATCACCATTGATGGAATCTAGTTTTTCTTCTTGAAGAAGAAGAAGAAGAAGATGATAATGTTATGATAAGAATAATCAAAATAGAAAAGAAAATGAATTCTTATCATAATTTTAACCATGGTAATGTGTAGAGAATTAACTTGAGTTAGGTTGAATGGTTAGGGTTAGAGAAGAAGACAAGAATGGTTGCTTTGGTCAAAGTTGCATGAAGCTTGAAGAAGCTTCTAAGAAAGCAACCATTTGTTTTCTTTTCTCATTCTTTCATCCAAAAATAAATAGATAAATGAATGAATAAATGAATAAATAAAACCCTAACCATTTACTTAACCTAGGTTTAATTCTTTACACAAACCCTAGCAATCTTGCATCATCAAACATGATACAATCAAATGCACAAAACTATATCATATATATACAATGTGCATAAGTGAGTGAGAAAAGCCATCTTAAGTGAACCGATACCAGTTAACGCAAAGTAATATATCAAATATATAATTATGCATTAAATCATTAAATCAACACTTGATTTAATGATCCGGTCATATCTCATATAACCGACTAATATCTACAGTAACAACTTATCGAATCAACACTTGATCCGATAACCCGGCTATATCGCATATAACTGATCAATGTCACAAATCGCGAGAATCGAATACAGTATCACATACTGGTATCATTCTCGGTCCCGCACATATCTCATATGCACTCCTATTTCGTTTCGCTTGAGCCAGGAAACCTCTGTGTAGGACTCTAAAGACTCGTCAATACGCCGGCAGCAGATGATGATCATATCAAACACCCACAAGCCGCAAGCGGTCTGCTAAACAGAACGGCCACCCGGGTATTGAGCGATCAGAAGATCAACGAGCAAGCCCGCTCACACTCCTGTGAATCCAACCAGTAACACTTACCGTACAGTCCGGTCTGATCGTCTGATATGTCGCA
Organism: Agapanthus africanus; assembly: GCA_030015575.1. Lineage (NCBI taxonomy): Eukaryota > Viridiplantae > Streptophyta > Magnoliopsida > Asparagales > Amaryllidaceae > Agapanthus > Agapanthus africanus. The sequence goes on along the minus strand of CM057339.1, from coordinate 699,636,745 downwards.
TATCTCTCCTAGGGGTGGTAAACGTCAGACCCCAATAGCTCGATAAGTCGTGTCGATATGAGGTCTATAACAGTTCGAGAAACTACTGGTAACACTTACCAGTAAATCTCAGCAACCCTGGCCAGGGATTTCCGGTTATAGCCAATCGAACACAGCGCAACATCAACTCCCTATACCGGGAGAGACGAATCCCCTCCTATCGCTCATTGCCTCCATGTGATTCGGGACTGTACCCAAAAGCCACCGTTTTGCACGCCCTCTTGGACGTGGTAAGGTGGAAATCAAAGCACAGTAGGAATCACACAAGACTCTATGACTATCTCGGGTCTACAGACTAACCTGTACCAGTGTCACCAGAGAACTGCCATCTGACGTGAGGTATAATACCATCTGGGAGTTCTCGGCGAGTCCTTCCAGTGTACCCAGTCTCCACTGAGCACCCGTACATCATCTCTGATGTCAAACACCAATGGATATGGGATCATCCATCGCCCATCTATATAGGTCGAAAAGGTATACGCTAGTCTACTCTGGTATATCGATGCCCCGTCTCGATACACCCACGACTAGGGACCTTGAAGGATGTACTTATAGACTACCATGTCCCCACTGGTATGATCCGCATCATAGTCCAGGTAGTCAAGTACACATCCTAAGGGATTTACCAACATGTAAAAGAGAGGCAATCAGTATACACGTTAAGGTAAAGAGTAACCAGATAGCATACTATCATATCGAGCAAGAAAGTCCTTCCTATATATGTCCAAGCATCCACTACAATATACATCCTATGTATAGTAATGGCCTCTAGGGCATACATATAACTAACAATCTCCCACTTGCACTAGGGCCATCTGTAGCAGTGGTTGCAGTATCTCATACTCAACCATTCCATAAAAGTCTCTCTCTGGGAATAGGCCTTCGTGAGTGGATCCGCAGTGTTATCCTCTGAGTCTACTCTCCGAACCTCGATCACCTTGGAGATCAGCCATCTCCACGATCAGGTGATACTTCCTTAGAATATGTCTGGATCACTGATGGGACGGACGTTCCTTGGCATAAGCCACAACACCATTGTCACACAATGGGAGGAACGAAGTTCATCTCATGAACAAATATACATCCAGACTGCCTCTTTGGTAGCAACTTAAGTAGCGATGTATCCAGCCTTTATTGTCTAGTATGCCACGGTATCTAGCTTGGAACTCTTCCAACATACCGTCCCTTTACTGAGGGTAAAGACAATGCCTGTGACTGACTTTCAGTGGTCCTTATCACCCTGGAACCCTTCCAGTGATTCTCCCCAGGACCAATTGATACCATCTCACTACAACTAGTGAGTGTCCTATTATCCAATTAGATCTATCTCATAGATCCAAAACCTAGGATTTAGTAGGTATTACTTTGATGCTTTATGGAGAATTCTTGTGATAAGCGGAGATTGACCGAGCGTAGCATAGGAAACTCCTTTCTTATTAAGAGTATGTCATCCACGTACTCTACGAGGATCACCACCATACTCCCTACTACCTTTTTGTTTATACAAGGTTCATCTACCATTTTGATGAAGTCAAACTCTTTGACTACTACATCAAAACAGACGTTCCAACTCCGCGATGCCTGCTTTATCATATAAAATATCTTGCACACGTTTCCGCTGCTCCCACTGTCTACGAGGACCTCTGGTTGTGTACTTATAGACGCACTATTCTAAAACATCATTTAGAAAAGACGTCATGGCACCCAACCGCCAGATATCGTAGTCATGGTAAGTAGCCGTGGCAAGTAGGATCTGGATGGACTTAAGCATAGATCCTTAGAAAAGGTTTCAACATAATCCATACCTGGTCAATGATGAAAACCTTTAATAAGTCTAGCTTTGAAAGTCTCAACTTTTCCATCTACACCAAGTAATCTTCTCAAGATATACTTGCTCCTGATGGGAATTTAACCCTTTAGATATAGCAGCCAAAGTCCATACTTTGTTGTGTATTAGAATTCCATCTCAGATCGCTAAGCATCCAGCCATTCTTACAGAGTCCCACTCTTAATGGCCAGCTCGAAACTAGTTGGGTCATCATCTCATGATGCATTCCTCACTCCCACTGTCATAGAGAAACCGAAGTATCTCTCAGGTGGGTGAGGAACCCTACTAGATCGGCGGAGAGGCTGAGGTTCGTTGGAATCTACTGAATCCTTTGGTTCTATCAAATCATCTGCAGTAGTTTGTATAGCTGGAACCTTTCCAGTTCTACATAACAGACCTTGCCTCGAGCTTGTCCGGATTTTGTTTTTAGACATAGGCCATCTTAACTAACTTAAGATATGGGCTCTTCCCTTTCCATATCACATATGAAGTGGTAGGCAACTGATTTGATTTGAACCCTATTCAATAGGTATGCAGCTTCATAAGTGCATAACTCCCAAAAGGAAATAGGTAACTCAGTAGTACTCATCATAGAACACACCTTATCATATAGGGTGTAATTGCTCCGCCCCGATATACCATCGTGCTATGGTGTATACGGAGGAGTAATACTGAGAGAGAATCTCATTCTCCATTAGAATAGTCCAGGAATTCCATGCTCAAGTATTCTCCTCCCTGATCTCATCATAGGACATAATACTTATACCTGTATTTTGGTTCTCTACTTCTAACATATATTCTGTGAATATCTCAAAAGGTTCGGACTTGTGTTTCAACAAGAACATCTGTCTGAATCTAAAGAGATCATCAGAGAACGTAATGAAGTATAAAGAACCAGTCCTGGCATGTGTAGACTGGGGACCTACATACATCAACATGTATCATCCCAAGAGTTCACTAACTTTTTCTCTGCTTCCAATAAACAGAGCTGTGGTTATCTTATCTTTGTGACATGACTGGCGAGTTTCACAAGATGTAAATTCAAACTAATTTAAATATGCATCTTTATGTAACTCTAGCTAGTCGGGTCACATTGATCTGACCTAGTCTACAATACCTTAAGAAGGAATCGTTCAATTCTGAACTTTTCCTCTTTTGTGTGTTCCATATACTAAGAACTGTAGTTTGATTTAGAACATCAATGCTTTTAGATAACGTGCCTGAACCGATCAACTTTTGATATAGGAAATGTTCAAAACATTATCTAACAATACAAAATTTTACCATTTCTTTACTGATAAAGAGACTGATATGATTTTGTATATCAGGTTCGGTATCTAATAACATTCGTTCAAAATCAATGTATTGGTAATACAGGGTGACAGTGACCGACAGACTTGGCTACAACACTTGCCCCGTTTTCTGCCTCATGAAACTTATCACCTATTCTCAGTTCTCTACCTATCTGTAGCCCTATGTAACAGATTACATATCTGGGATCCTGATCCGGTATCATATACCCAGGATGCGGAGGATACTGAGAAACAGTTCTTTGTAATGAACACACCCGAAGATGATGCATCATCATGCACTCTCTTCGTTTGGGCGGCACGGGAATTATGGTAATCCCCAATTTCCTGCTCTGTCTTATAACAATTATAAGTTGGAGCGTAACCAACGTTCCCCAGCTCAGTGTAACAAGCGGTTCGGTAAATAATCCGTATTATTATCTTGATTAAGGCGTGACATGGTCGCTACTAGGAGAGAGAGAGAAGAAAACACTCTGCGTGCGCTCTAGCAAGATCAGATTGGTTATAATATTTTATCTAATCAGGATGGCTCCCACTGCTTTTTATCAAATCTTCCTTCAAACCCTAAAAGGAAAGACTAGCCGGGATTAATTACACACTACAAGTTCGCCAATCTTTCAGCCAGGCCAGTGTCGGTACTTTGAGGGAGGTCCCCCGTGCTTTCGCACGAACCTAATTAATGTAAACCTCGTTTTTCCAGAGGCGTAACCTCGTTAACACCTTTCTAGACACCTACTTGATCGGCTAATTGTAATGTATAAAACTCTCCCAGGAGTAACAATTACTCGCAGCGGGTATCGGGATCCAACTATCTCATAGAAGGTAGGCAATCTCATTGCAAATTTCAACACTTGAAATTCCCGATAATTTTGCCCCTAGCGTCCTATGACCTTGACGCAGGCCAACAAACCATAGTCCGCTAGTCAAGTTCAACCCGTCATTTCCTGATTGAATTAAACCCACCCGCACGACCCTTGACGCAGGCCAACAAAGTCGCACGACTACCCTAATCCCATCCGCATCATATGCATAAGCAGATAAATACTAGTTAGCTACCGCACACTACGCCTTGACGCAGGCCAACAAACGCAGCACGAATACTAACTACTACTTATCTGAAATGACGGAGGGCTACGACAGGTTTTTCTGAAAACCTATTGTATATGAACTTGATATCGTTGTAGGATTGAATGAATTTTGAAATGGAGTGTTTTTGAGGCTTTTCTAGTTTTGCTAAAGGAGTCACTCCCGGTGAAGGGATCGTCGGTCCTTTCCTCGTAGAATGAGGTGCGGGATATATCATATATATCACTGTGCAAAGCAGAACTCTTAAAAGCAATCAAAAGACAAACCGAGTGTGTAGCATCTGCCAGTTATTGCTAAAGGAGTCACTCCCGGTGAAGGGATCTCGGTCCTTTCCTTATCGAATAAGGTGCAGGATATATCATATATATCGCTGAGCAAAGCAAGAACTGTAGCTACCTGTTTTATTTTTTAAAATCCGATTCCACAACATCTTAGGTTTCTTTTATTTCATTAATCATATTAATGAAGTCCCATCATTTATGTACCTAAACATCACAGATAAATACGACGTACACTTATGCCATCCGCATTCGCCTCGATGTCCCCTCGTGCACCGTTAGGTTAGGTAACTATCGACAGAGCGGGGCAGGGCTAGCGCGGGTGTAAAACATAAGTAACATCTATATAATATATCATATATACTATATACAGTATCTATCACAGAACATCACATGATCACATCACAGATATCGCAGCAGAAGAATCATATGAAATATTGGATATACTAGGACGTCCGTGTTTTCAATACGAGCCAGTATAAAACACGGATTCCACGGTCGCGATGAATAGCCAAAACCCACACCCTAAGACCCCTACGAGAGCGGCAAGCAACCCTACCAATTCTGGAGTTAGGAGACCCGGCCTCGACTCCTCGAGTTGGTCTCCCACTGGACTCCAGAACCCGGTTACTTGTGCTCCCCTCCTTGGGTCTATCCTAGTGCGGAAAAGTAAATAATATACAAATGGTGACAACATCCGCAACCTGGAAGTGCCCCAATGAAAGAATATTACATACAAGTTTTTACATGAATGAAAACGAAAAACACTCATCTCACATGAAAACCCCCCGGCTATTCAAACACGACGATCCAATATAACATATCCAGCAACACATAACATCACATGTCATCAACGTAAGTAAATATGCACATCCCAATTGTCATTGACATATAGTAACGAAACCGGCGATATCACATATTACACTTACGGTCACAGAAAAGAAAGTGTAAAACTACAACAGTTGGAATCCGCAATCTCTTTAGACATCACATGCCTAATCGAATTAATTCCTTAGACATCGCATGCCTAACAATTATAAACCCTGCATTTTAGTCTCAAAATCGAAAACTCTTTTCAATATCAAGTCGGGTAATTCAACAAGATTCCCGACATCCTGATCGAATGCTCGTCACAAACTTTAGTAGGCGGCTGCATCCCTGACGCCGTCGACGAAATGCACCAAGGCGGAACACCGCTACCGCGAACACCCGAACGGATGCTTTCGGCGACGGGGTTCTCCTACAGTCACTTGGTCGGGGCTATGGGGTGAGGCAGTCTATTAAGTTTACCCGGCGAGTATCCGCGTACGCTACGTGATTGCGACGGAGTTTTGATCACATCAAGATTGCGACGGAGTTTTGATAACATCAAAATTCCGTGGCAACCGATCAAGTGAGACTAAACTGTTATGTTTATAACATTCATTCAGTTATCTCATAACTTCTTGTGGATTCCAAGTATTGTATCCCATTCCGGATAAATAGAAAATGTCAAACTTTCCGATCGAACAATCGAACACCCAAGTTTTCCCGAAACAGATCAACACATAAAACAAGTCTAAAAACATTCAGTTCGTGCCTCAGTACCAACGGTCCAGCCGTAGAAGGGTCAAGCCAACGCCTCACATGTGGCACGCCGTACTGCCCCAAACCCGAAGGTTCAAAGGGCAGTTCAAGACGGTCACATAATCGAGTTAAGGTTTGTTGTCTTCTAGAGGGTCCATCGAGTTACTTGCACTACTTAGAACGTCTTTAAACCACGGAAAAATCCAACACTTGGAAATTTCCCGACAGGGGAAAAAGTGGGTATTTATATCCGGTCGAACTTTTTAACATATTCTAAAATATCCGGAAAGCCACATAGACAAAGCTTGATAATCCGATCGAATCTACAAACTCCCAAAACACCCCAGAAAACTCAACTCTTGAGTAAATAATAAAAATTCCCAGAAAACTCAGCACTACAAAGTAGGAATTACTGTGCAAAATTTATTCCAAGAGGTGACAAAAGGGCCGCGGAACCGCCGCATTAGCATGCTAATGCCGCGGTTCCGCCGCGCTTTGATGGACTTAGGAGTACGGGCTTCTCAGTAATTCTTAGAATCACCTGCTGGGTTTTCTGCATATTTTTAATTCTCAAAATTCCACGATTTTAGAAAATGTACAGAGAGCATTTTGGAAATGGGGTTTCGGTTAGATCGGACTTCAAACTCCGTCTACGCTTCGCCTAAGGCTCTAGCTAGGCTCTGATACCACTGAAGGGTTCCTAGGCACTCTCAAGAGGTCTCACAAGGCATCAACCATGCCAATTTCTAATAACATTCGGGTGCCGAGAAACCCTAATACGGATCGTTGACTAGAGATTAGGCGACATATGAAACTAGCTAACTACTTTAACTAAGTGAACGGAAATACAACCTTTGTAGATCCGGTGCTCCACCTCCATAGCTCCGCAATAATGTCTCTCCGCTGTCCAAAATGAATCCCGAACTCTAGCATCGGCTTCATCGGAGAAATGGACGAGCAAGGTCGTCGGCTTCGTGCCGAAGATGATCTACGTCGAGGCATCACTAGATCAAGCTCCACCTTCACCAAACCATGAAAACTTATGAAGGAAACACCCTATACTACCTGGCAAGAGGTAGAGGATGAAGAAATAGGAAGTGGGTTCACTTTAGAATTGGATTTCTCACTCATTTTCATCAATCGCCATTGATGGAATCTAGTTTTTCTTCTTGAAGAAGAAGAAGAAGAAGATGATAATGTTATGATAAGAATAATCAAAATAGAAAAGAAAATGAATACTTATCATAATTTTAACCATGATAAAGTGTAGAGAATTAACTTGAGTTAGGTTGAATGGTTAGGGTTAGAGAAAAAGACAAGAATGGTTGCTTTGGTCAAAGTTCCATAAAGCTTGAAGAAGCTTCTAAGAAAGCAACCATTTGTTTTCTTTTCTCATTCTTTTCATCCAAAAATAAATAGATAAATGAATGAATAAATGAATAAATAAAACCCTAACCATTTAATTAACCTAGGTTTAATTCTTTACATAAACCCTAGCAATCTTGCATCATCAAACATGATACAATCAAATGCACAAAACTATATCATATATATACAATGTGCATAAGTGAGTGAGAAAAGCCATCTTAAGTGAACCGATACCAGTTAACGCAAAGTAATATATCAAATATATAATTATGCATTAAATCATTAAATCAACACTTGATTTAATGATCCGGTCATATCTCATATAACCGACTAATATCTACAGTAACAACTTATCGAATCAACACTTGATCCGATAACCCGGCTATATCGCATACAACTGATCAATGTCACAAATCGCGAGAATCGAATACAGTATCACATACTGGTATCATTCTCGGTCCCGCACTTATCTCATATGCACTCCTATTTCGTTTCGCTTGAGCCAGGAAACCTCTGTGTAGGACTCTAAATACTCGTCAATACGCCGGCAGCAGATGATGATCATATCAAACACCCACAAGCCGCAAGCGGTCTGCTAAACGTAACGGCCACCCGGGTATTGAGCGATCAGAAGATCGACGAGCAAGCCCGCTCACACTCCTGTGAATCCAACCAGTAACACTTACCGTACAGTCCGGTCTGATCGTCTGATATGTCGCATATCTCGCCTAGGGGTGGTAAACGTCAGACCCCAATAGCTCGATAAGTCGTGTCGATATGAGGTCTATAACAATTCGAGAAACTACTGGTAACACTTACCAGTAAATCTCAGCAACCCTGGCCAGGGATTTCCGGTTATAGCCAATCGAACACAGCGCAACATCAACTCCATATATCGGGAGAGACGAATCCCCTCCTATCGCTCATTGCCTCCATGTGATTCGGACTGTACCCAAAAGCCACCGTTTTGCACGCCCTCTTGGACGTGGTAAGGTGGAAATCAAAGCACAGTGGGAATCACACAAGACTCTATGACGATCTCGGGTCTACAGACTAACCTGTACCAGTGTTACCAGAGAACTGCCATCTGATGTGAGGTATAATACCATCTGGGAGTTCTCGGCGAGTCCGTCCAGTGTACCTAGTCTCCACTGAGCACCCGTACATCATCTCTGATGTCAAACACCAATGGATATGGGATCATCCATCGCCCATCTATATGGGTCGAGAAGGTATACGCTAGTCTATTCTGGTATATCGATGCCCCGTCTCGATACACCCACGACTAGGGACCTTGAAGGATATACTTATAGACTACCATGTCCCCACTGGTATGATCCGCATCATAGTCCAGGTAGTCAAGTACACATCCTAAGGGCTTTACCAACATGTAAAAGAGAGGCAATCGGTATACACGTTAAGGTAAAGAGTAACCAGATAGCATACTATCATGTCGAGCAAGAAAGTCCTCCCTATATATGTCCAAGCATCCACTACAGTATACATCCTATGTATAGTAATGGCCTCTAGGGCATACATATAACTAACAGTTCCAACTCCGCGATGCCTGCTTTATCACACAAAGCATCTTGCACACGTTTCCGCTGCTCCCACTATTTACGAATCCATCTGGCTGTGTTCTTATAGACGCTCTCTTCTAAATCAATATTTAGAAAAACAGTCATGACACCCAACCACCAGATATCGCGGTAATGGCATCAGCAATGGAAAGTAGGATCCGGATGGACTTAAGCATAGCCACTGGAAAAAGGCTTCATCATTATCCACGCCTGGTCGATGACGAAAAACTTTAACAAGTCTAGCTTTGAAATTCTTAACTTTTCCATCTACACCAAGTAATCTTCTCAAGATATACTTGCTCCTGATGGGAATTTAACCCTTCAGATATAGCAACCAAAGTCCATACTTTGTTGGTGTACATGGATTCCATCTCAGATCGCTAAGCATCCAGCCATTCTTACAGAGTCCCCACTCTTGATGGCCTGCTCGAAACTAGTTGGGTCATCATCTCATGATGCAATCCTCGCTCCCACTGTCATCGAGAAACCGAAGTATCTCTCAGGCGGATGAGGAACCCTGCTAGATCGGCGGAGAGGCTGAGGTTTGTTGGAATCTATTGAATCCTTTGGTTATACCAAATCATCTGCTGTAGTTTGTATAGCTGGAACTCCTTCTAGTCCTACCTCACGACCACTAATTTCTTCATAAGAAATTCCCTTTCACAAAGGTGGTATGTTGAGAAACAAAACACATTTTGTTCCTCTGTTAGGTAGAATATATTCCCTTGCAAATGCTTGGGATATCCAACAAACTTCTACAGAACTAACTTTGCCTCGAGCTTGTCCGGATTTTGCTTTTACACATAGGCCGGATAACCCTAAATCTTAACAAACTTAAGATATGGGCTTTTCCCTTTCCATATCACATATGAAGTGGTAGGCAATGGATTTGATTGGAACCCCATTCAATAGGTATGCAGCTTCTCAAGTGCATAACTCCAAAAGGAAATAGGAAACTCAGTAGTACTCATCATAGAGCGCACCATATCTCATAGGGTGTGATTGCTCCGCCCCGATACACGGACGTGCTATGGTGTATACGGAGGAGTAATGCTGAGAGAGAATCTCATTCTCCTTTAGAATAGTCCAGGAATCCCGTGCCCAAGTTTTCTCCTCCCTGATCACATCAAAGGACATAATACTTATACCCGTTTTTGGTTCTCTACTTCTAATTTATATTCGGTGATTATCTCAAAAGTTTCGGACTTGTGTTTCAACAGGAACATATGTCTGAATCTAGAGAGATCATCAGTGAATGTAATAAAGTACAAAGAACCAGTCCTGGCATATGTAGACTGGGGACCTTCATACGTCACTATGATACAGTCCCACGAGTTCACTAACTCTTTCTCTGTTTCCAGTAAACGGAGCTATGGTCATCTTATCTTTGTGACATGACTGGCAAGTTCCATAAGATGTAAATTTAAACTGATTTAAATATGCATCTAAATGTAACTTAGCTAGTCGGGTCGTATTGATATGACCTAGTCTATAATGCCTTAAGAAGAATTCGTTCATTTCTGAACTCTTCTTCTTGTGTGTGTTCTGTACACTAAGAACTGTAGTTTGATTTAGAACGTCAATGTTTTTAGATAACGTGCCTGAACCGATCAACTCTTGATATAGGAAATGTTCAAAACATTATCCAACAATACAAAATTATATCCTTTCTTTACTAATAAAGAGACTGATATGATGTTGTCTATCAGGTTCGGTATCTAATAACATTCGTTCAAAATCAATGTATTCTGGTAATACAAGGTGATAGTGACCAACAGATTTGGTTGCAACACTTGCACCGTTTTCTGTCTCTTGAAACTTATCACCCGTTCTCAGTTCTCTACCTTTCTGTAGCCCATGTAACAGATTACATATGCGGGATCCTGATCCGGTATCTCATACCCAGGACGTAAAGGATACTGAGAAATAGTTCTATGTAATAAACATACCCGAAAAAGATGCATCATCATGCACTTTCTTCGTTTGGGCGGCATGGGAAATCTGGTATTCCCCAATTTCCTGCTCGGTCTTATAACAATTATAAGTTGGAGCGGGACCAACGTTCCCCATCTCAGTATAAAAAGTGGGTTCGGTCAATACATCCATATTATTATCTTGATTAAGGCGTGACATGGTCTCTACCTGGAGAGAGAGAGAGAAGAAAACACTCTGCGTGCGCTCTTGCAAGATTAGATTGGTTATATATTTTATCTAATCAGGATGGCTCCCACTGTTTTTATCAAATCTTTCTTCGAACCCTAAAAGGAAAGACTAGCCGGGATTAATTACACTCTACAAGTTCGCCAATCTTTCGGCGAGGCCAGTGCCGGTACTTTGAGGGAGGTTCCCCGTGCTTTCGCACGGACCTAATTAAAATAAACCTCATTTTCCCAAGGGCGTAACCCCGTTGACACCTTTCTAGACACCTACTTGATCGGCTAATTGTAAAGTGCAAAATTCTTCCAGGAGTAACAATTATTCGCAGTGGGTATCGGGATCCAACTATCATATAGAAGGTATGCAATCTCATTGCAAATTTCAACACTTGAAACTCCCGATAAAGGTTTTATCCCTAGCACTTATGACCTTAACTATGGTCAACAAATCATAAGCACTAGTCAAGCTCTACCCGTCATTTCGTGATTAATTAGACCCACCCACATGACCCTTAACTAAGGTCAACAAAGTCACGCGACTGTCTTAACTAATCGCATCATATGATATGTAGGAAGACATCACTTAGCTACCGTACACTGTGCCTTGACTATGGTCAACAAACACAGCACGAATACTAAGTACTCTACTTCCTAAAATGACGGAGGGTTGCGGATGTTTTTTTTAAGAAAACCTTTAACGCTTTGAACTTGATCTCGTTGCTAAATCAAATGGTTTTTAAATGGAGTGTTTTTGAGGGTTTTGCTAGTTTCGCTAAAGAGGTCACTCCCGGTGAAGGGATCTCGGCTCTTTCCTCGTCGAATGAGGTGCAGGATATTCACAATACCACTATGCAAAGCAAGAACTAGAAAAGCAGTCAAAAGACAAACCGAAGGTTGTAGCATCTGCTAGTTATTGCTAAAGAGGTCACTCCCGGTGAAGGGATCTCGGCTCTTTCCTTTTCGAATAAGGTGCTGGATGTTCTACAAGGAACACCGCTATGCAAAGCAACAACTAGAGCTACCTGATTTTCAAAATTCGATTCCACAATTTCATTTTAGGTTTATTTTCTTTCATTAATCTCATTAATGAATGTCCCATCATTTAAGTCCACATAAACATCACAGATAAATACAACGTACACTTATGCCATCCGTATTCGCCTCGATGTCCCGTCTGCACCGTTAGGCTAGGTAACAAACGGCAGAGCGGGGCAGGGCTAGCGCGGGTGTAAAACATAAGCAACGTCTATATAATATATCATATATACTATATACAGTATCTATCTGAACATATCACATGATCACATCACAGATAACGCAGCAGAAAATATCATATGAAATATTGGATATACTAGGACGTCCGTGTTTTATTTTGAGCCTATATAAAACACGAATTCCACGGTCGTGATGAATTGCCAATCCCACACCCGCAGACCCCTACGAGAGCGGTAAGCAACCCTACCAATTCTAGAGTTAGGAGACCCGGACTCGACTCATCGAGATGGTCTCCCACTGGACCCTAGAACCCGGTTACTTGTGCTCCCCTCCTTGGGTCTATCCTAATGCGGAAAAGTAAATAATATACAATGGTGACATCATCCTCAGTCCGGTAGTGCCCCAATAAAAGAATATTACATACAAGTTTTTACATGAATGAAAAGGAAAAACACTCATCTCACATAAAAACCCCCGGCTATTCAAACACGACGATCTAATATAACATATCCAGCAACACATAACATCACATGTCATCAACGTAACTAAATATGCCCATCCCAATTGTCATTGACATATATAGCAACGAAACAGGCGATATCATATATTACACTTACGGTCGCAGAAAAGAAAGTGTAAAACTACAACAGTTGGAATCCGCAACCTCTTTAGACATCGCATGCCTAACTATATGAATTCCTTAAACATCGCATGCCTAACTTTTATAAACCCCGCATTTTAGTCTCATTATCGAAAACTCTTTTCGATATCATGTCGGGCAATTCAACAAGATTCCCGACATCCTGATCGAATGCTCGTCGCAAACTTTAGTAGACGGCCGCACCCCCCGGATGCCGTCGACGAAGTGCACTAAGGCGGAACACCGCTGCCGCAAGCACCCGAACGGATGCTTTTGGCGATGGGGTTCTCCTACAGTCATTTGGTCGGGGCTATGGGGCGTGGCTGTCTATTAGGTTTACCCGGCGAGTATCCGCGTACGCTACGTGATTGCGACAGTCTTTTGATCACATAAAAATCCCGTGGCAACCGATCAAATGAGGCTAAAGTGCTAGATTTATAACATTCAAATTAGTTATCTCATAACTACTTGTGGATTCTAAATATTGTATCACATTCCAGATAAATAGACAATGTTAAACTTTCCGATCGAATAATCAAACACCCAAGTTTTCCTAAATAGCTCAACACTTGAAATAAGTTTAAAAACATCCATTTCATGCCACAGTACCAACGGTCCAGCCGTAGAAGGGTCAAGCCAACGCCTCACATGTGGCACGCCGTACAGCCCCAAACCCTAAGGTTCAAAAAGCAGTTCAAGACGGTCACATAATCGAGTTAAGGTTTGTTGTCTTCTAGAGGGTCCATCGCGTTACTTGCACGACTTAGAACGTTCTTAAACTACAGAAAAATCCAACACTTGGAAATTTTCCAGCAGGGGAAAAAGTGAGTTATTGATATCCGGCCTAACTTTTTAACACTTTCTAAAATTACCCGGAAAAACTTAAACGAAGTTAAATTATCCGATCGAATCAATGAGTCCCCAATACACCCCAGAAAACTCAACACTTGAGTAAATATAAAAATATCCAGAAGAATCAGGAATTACAGACGGACATTACTGTGCAAACCACGTGCCATGATTCACCTTTTTGGCCACGGAACCGCCGCGCAAGCCAGGGTACGTCCGCGGTTCCGCGGCGCATTGATCGAGTTAGGAGCACGTGCTGCACAGTAATTCCTAGAAAACCCTGCTGATTTTTTTGAGTATTTTTAATTCACAAAAAATCAACATTTTCAAAAATGTCCACAAACTAGGGTATATCGGGGTTTCCGGGTTCGATCGGACTTCTAACTTCGTCTAGACTTCGCCTAAAACTCTAGCTTGGCTCTGATACCACAGTAGGGTTCCTAGGCACTCTAACATGGTTCTACAAAGCATCAACCATGCCCGATTCAAAAAAATAGCCATACCGAACAACCCTAACCAAGATCGTATACTAGAGATTATGCGAAAACTAGCAAGTTAAACATTTTAACACTAAGTGAAAAGGGATTACAACCTTTGTAGATCCGGTCCTTCACTTCATTAGCTCCGTGTAGATGTCCCCATCGCTGCGATCGTGAACTCCGGACTCTAAAGAAGAACGAACGTGCTTGCTTCGATGACTTCGAGGCCGAAGATGATCTATGTCGGGGAGACACTAACTCAAGCTATTCCTTCACTAGGTCATGAACTTTGTGAAGAGAACAAACTCTACTACATGGCAAGTGGTAGATGATGAAGAAGTAGGAAGTGGGCTCACTTTAGAATTGATTTTCTCACACTTTTTCTCATGGCACCATTTGAGCTAGTAAGCTTTTCATGGAGCTTGATGAAGAAGAAGAAAGAATAAATCATCATATGAATTAAATCCCTCAATAATGTAACCATGGGTGAGTTAAGCTATCATGCTTAACTCATGTAGAGAATTGACCAAGGTATTAGGTTAAGGGTTAGGTTAATGAATATCAAGAGAAATGACAAAAGAGTGGACTTTGTCAACGTTTCTCCAAGCTTCTTCAAGCTTGATAACTTTGACTAAGTTCAACTCTTTTGTTAAATCTTAAGATAAAACAATAACCCTAATCTTAAACCTAATCTTGGTACAAGTCTCATACACCCATCTTGTGTGTATCATCAAGTACGACACAAACATGTGTACACAAATATATATCACATATACACTTATGCACAAACTAGGGAGAAAATAAATCTTAAGTGAGCTAATACTAGTTAATGTAATGTAATATATCAAATATATAATTATACATTAAATTATTAAATCAACTCTTGATTTAATAATCCGGCTATAACAGACTAATATCAAAAGTAACAACTTATTGAATCAACACTTGATCCGATAACCCGGCTATATCGCATACAACCGATCAATGTCACAAATCGCGAGAATAGAATACGGTATCTCATATCGTATCAATCTCGGTCCCGCACATATCACATATGCGCTCCTACATCGTTTCGCTTGAGGCAGGAAACCCCTGTGTAGGACTCTAAAGACTCGTCAATACGCCGGCAGTAGGTGATGATCATATCAAACACCCACAAGCCGTAAGCGGTCTGCTAAACGTAACGGCCAACCGGGTATTGAGCGATCAGAAGATCAACAAGAAAGCCTACTAGTACTCCTGCGAATCCAATCAGTAACACTAACTGCACAGTCCGGTCTGTTCGTCTGATATGTCGCATATCTCGCCTAGGGGTGGTAAACGTCAGACCATAGCAGCTTGATATGTCATGCCGATGTAAGGTCCATAACAAGCATGAAAATACTGATAACACTTACCAGTAAATCAGTGCAACCCTGGCCAGGGATTTCCAGTTATGGCCAGTCGAGCATAGCACAACATCAACCCTCAATACCGGGAGAGCCGAATCCCCTCCTATCGCTCATTGCCTCCATGTGAATCGGGACTGTACCCCAAAACCACCTGTTTGCACGACTCAGTAGAGCCGTGGTAGGGTGGAAATCAAAGCATAGTGGGAGACACACAAGACTCTATGATGATCTTGGGTCAACAGACTAAGCTGTACCAGTGTCACCAGAGAACTGCCATCTGATGTGAGGTATAATACCATCTGGGAGTTCTCGGCGAGTCCGTTCAGTGTACCCAGTCTCCACTGAGCATCCGCATACCATCTCTGTTGTCAAACCCCAATGGATATGGGATCATCCATCGCCCATCACATGGGTCGAGAAAATATACGCCAGTCTACTCTGGAATATCGATGCCCCATCTCGATATTCCCATGACTAGGAACATTGAAGGATGTACTCATGGACTACCCAGGCCCCACTACTATGATCTGCATCATAGTCCTGCAAGTCGAGTACACATCCTAAGGGCTTTATAAACATGTAACAAAGAGACAGAAAGTATACATGTTAAGATAAAGAGCAACCAGATAGCGTACTATCATGACGAGCAAGAAAGTCCTACCTATATATGTCCCATCATCCACTACAATATATATCTCATGTACAGTAATGGTCTCTAGGGCATACATATAACTAACACTTCCGTACCCCACTGGGCATATTTTGCTATAGGGCGACGCCCTTTGGTCTAAAGAATGCGGCGCCATCTACCAAACGGCCATGACAAAGATCTTCGATGACCTCATACATGAGATTGTCGAATGCTAAATCGACGACCTCTTAGTGAAGAGCAAATCTCATGAGGAACATTGGGAACATCTAAAAATAGTGTTTCGACATCTTCGAAAGTATAATCTGAAGATAAATCCTCTAAAATGTGAATTTTAGTCTCCTAAGGAAAATTGCTAAGATTCATCATACGTCACCGGGGTAGCGAAATCGACCCCTCAAAGATCAAGGAGACTATGGAAATGCCCACGCCAAGAACCCTTAAACAACTGCGATCTTTTCAAGGAAAGCTCGCATATATCCAGCGGTTCATAGCCAACCTCTCCGGAAAATGCTGTCCCTACAGCCATTTGATGAAGAAAGGGACCCCGTTCGTCTAGGATCAAAAGTGCTAAAATGCACTAGATGAAATCAAGCAATATCTACACAATCCACCGGTATTGACCGCACCGGTTAAGGGAAAACCCCTTATCCTATATACAACGGCCCTTGAGGATTCTGTAGGCGCACTATGGGCTCAAGAGAACGATCAAGGAAAGGTGAGAGCTTTGTACTATTTGAGTCGAGTTCTCCTGGGAGCAGAAAATAACTATTCCCTATCGAAAAGCATTTCCTGGCACTGATCTTCGCAATAACGAAGCTCAGATATTACGCCTTAGCATATGAGGTCCATCTTATATCAAAGGTGAATCCTCTCAAATATCTGATGTCAAAGGCCATATGGAAGGCTTGCCAAATAGGCCCTCCTCCTGATGGAGTTTTCAATAATGTATAAACCCCTTAAAGCAGTGAAAGGCCAGGCCATTGCCTACTTTCTCGCGGAGTATGCAATACTAGCCAACTACCCCTGAAATTACGAGTTGCTGGATGAACATGTGTTCGACACAATTGAAGAAGTGAAGGAAGAAAATGATTCCCAATGGGAACTCTACTTCGATAGAGTATCTTCCATGAAGATGCAAAAGCAAAACACCTCCATAATCAAAGTCGGGGTGGGCCTTATCTCTGTGACTCCACAATGAGGGATAATACGCTTCGCCCTTTCCTTAATGGAGCCAAAGACTAATAACGAAGCTGAATATGAAGCTTTGATAGCAGGTCTCGAGATCGTTTTCGACATGGGAATCAAAAACCTCCTCATATATGGAGACTCCCAGCTGATAGTTAGCCAAGTAAATGGCAACTATCAAACATGCAAGCCAGAACTGATAAGGTATGGCGAAAGAGTGCAGTAATTACTGACACAAATCCCCTCATGCATCCTGGGGAGTATACCGCATGCAGAAAACAGTAAGGCGGACGCATTGGCCAAATTGGCTAAGGAATTGGCCAATGACCACCTTGATGACGTAAGGATCATTGTGCCAAATCGTAGGGTTCTTGCGCCAACAGATATATCTTTGGAAGACCTAATAGAACCATCTGAAGGAAAATAAGCGACTGAACAAGTAGCCCTTCAAATAGAAGACGAAGGAAAGGTCAAAGATTGGAGAGAAGTCTTCATAGACTATTTCAAATCCCGACGAACGTCCGAAAATGCATCATCCAGATATCAGTTCATGAAACGAGCCTTTTCTTTTGCCTTCGTCAATGATACTCTATTTAAGAGATTGTTCGACTGTCTGTGGCTAAAATGCCTGGGACCAGAAGAAGTGAAGAGAGTCATCCAAGAAACTCACGGCAGACTCTGCGGCTCTCATCAAGCTGGACCTAAGATGGAGCTGAAGATAAAAAGAATGGGTTACTATTAGCCTACGATGATTCAGGATTGTCTCGAATATGTGAAGCAGTGTCACTCGTGACAAATTCACAGGAACTTCATCCACCAGCATCCAAATCTGTTACACCCAACAGAGGCTAGCTGGCCGTTCGAAATGTGATGAATCGACATAATTGGCCCCATTGAACCGGCATCGTCCCAAGGACATCGGTTCATACTGACAACGACCGACTACTTCTCCAAATGGGCAGAAGCAGTACCACTAAGAGAGGTGAAAATGGAGAATATCCTCCATTTCTTCAGAACGCATGTTATCTATCGGTTCGGCAATCCGCGACGAATTATCTCGGATAATGGGCCAGCCTATAGGAGTTATAAAATCAGCCGCTTTTCACAGCAACATAAAATAGATTGGAGATACTCTTCAGTCTATAATCCTCGGGCCAGCGGCCTAGTTGAAGCTTTCAACAAGACCTTGACAAAGATTATAAAGAAAACAGTGTCCAGAAACAAAAAAGACTGGCATGAAAGGTTGCACGAAGCTCTCTGGGCGTACCGAACAACGTTTAAAACGGCTACAAATACAACACCATACATGTTGGTATTCGGCACGAAAGCAGTGCTTCCCCTGGAAATAGAACTCCCCTCTCTATGAGTAGCGGTTCAGTACGAGCTAACAGATGAATAAAATGCTCATCTTCGGCTTGAGGAGCACGACGCCCACGACGAAACTCGCCTTGTAGCACAAAAAAATATGGAGGCTTATAAGTCAAGGATGATACAGTCATACGAGAAACTGACCAAGCCGAGAATATTCCGCCAAGGCAAACTTGTGCTAGTCGTCAAAAGACCCATGATCCCTAATTGTGAAAAATAAAGGAAATTCGAGCCGAACTATGAAGGCCCGCACATCATAGAAAAAGTCTGCCAAGGTGGGGCCTACCTGCTCATAGATATGCATGGTGAAATACCCTTCCGGCCAATAAACGGCCGACTCCTCAAAAAATACTATGCTTGACGAGTCACGACTTAGGTCAATGATAGATGACGATGCTCGTGTTCGCTCTCTATCTTCCTGAGTCAAAACTCTGAGAACAGTATACAAAAAATCTCCGTCACCTCAAACATGGCGATAATGGATCGAGAAGTCCCTAAACTAACAATTCGCCTCAGACATGGCGATATTGGACAGAGAAGTCCCTAAACTAACAATCCGCCTCAAACTATGGCTATATTGGACCGAGAAGTCCCTAAACTAACAATCCACCTCGAACATGGGGATAATGGACCGGAACGTCTTTAAACTAGCGCATCGCCCCAAAAACGATGATATGCTCCCTTGAGATCTCTATTGCAATTGAAATCTTAACGACGAAAGTTGCAACTCAAGTCCTACTGGCTACACAGCTACTCCAGCGATGAAGTCACCCCCAAATCCCACCGGTAAACAGATGGGTCACCTACGACAAAGCTGCTTTCAAGAGTTTCGTCATTTAAAAAAAGAGATGGTATGTCAACAAGCAAAATGGGCACGGATGAAAACCCAAAAGGGCGCCGTGAGTAAAAATAACAGGACTGCCGACGAGCTTGTGAAAACCCGGAAGGGCGCAATCTCATATAAAAACGGTATTTCCATAAGCGAAATGGGCACGGAAGAAAACCCGAAAGGGCGTCGTGAGTAAAAACAGAAGGACTGCCGGTGAGCTTGTGAAAATACGGAAGGGCGCAATCTCGTATAAAAAAATGCATGACCACTTGTAAGGTCGTCTCGACCTTGTGAGGAGAAAATACCTCCGTGAGACCTTACAACTCACAAAGGGGCAATACACTTAGGAATCCCCATGATTCCTTTGGAGAAATTACACTTAGGAGATCCTCACGACTCGTAAGGAGAATTCCACCTATGAGACCCTCACGGCTCGTAGGATTCAAAAGGCTTAAGCTGCAGGGATCTAAATTTGTTCTTGAGCCGTCATATTCCCCTAATATTGCCATACAAGCTGTCCAATATCGACCCTTGTATACAATACATGGGCATAAATAAATATATCCCCTACCAAGTTCCACAAACGTCGACAAATGTCCCATGGTGAACAACACATGTAAGTCCTCTCGATTTATGAGGAGAAAACACTCTTGGAAGATTCTTGCGACTTACAAGAGAAAATATCACTTAGGAATCCCCACGATTCTTAAGGAGAAAATACACCTACGAGATCCTCACGACTTATTAGGAGAAATACCTTTATGAGACCCTTACGGCTCATGAAGTCAAAAAGCCTTAGTCGACAGGATCATAACCCTGTTTTCTAAGCAATCTTTGTTTAAATTGACAAAGGCAAATAATGATTCGTTCTTGGCAATATCCCGGTGGAAGTGATGCTGACGCCTAAATAGGAATCAAATTTCAAGTCCTCTCATGGCAAATGATAATTCGCTCCTGGCAATATTCCAGTTGTAGCGATGCTGATGCCTAGGTTGGTATCAGATTCCAAATTCTCAACTCGCAATAAAAAGGCAGTGAGTAGTAAAAAAATGTGCATATAAAATAGCCAAAATGATGAGGCAACTCGCAATAAAAATCAGCGAGCAAAAATATGCATATAAAATCTGCCAAAATGTTTGGGCAACTTGCAATAAAAATTAGCGAATAAAAAACAAAAATAGCCGAAATGATTGGGCACCGCGATAAATAGCCGAAATGATTGGGCAATCGCAACTGTCGCGATATGAACAGCTAAAGAGATAGTGTATCGCAGAAATAAAAAGAAAATATAAAATAAAATTTCCTATGCTCTGCAGGTAAGTCCACACTGACCCCTATAGACAATCCATGGGCACAAATGAAGAAAGGGAACCATATTCTCCCACCAGGCTCCGTCAAAGGGAGGGCTGGATCTTGATGGTAACATCTACAGCCTAGAGATCAACTCAACGTACTTCTTATGCCAGCAGGATGCAGACGCAACGTAAACAAAGACCCAAGGGTCAAAGAAAAAAATGGAGTAACGACAAATCCTAGCTCCAAGTCTCGACGGCTCATATACAACCTAGAGACTATTACCGTGTTCTCTCTTATTTCAGCAGGATGCGGATGCGACTATCAAATGAAATTGGAGCAATGACATATTCCTAGCTCCGGACTTCAATTGCAATACATACAGCATAGAAGTCCTACAGATGTCTACCCTACTTCAACAAATGAACGGCATGGCATCATCAAAGAAAAAATGAAGTGACGGCATATTCCTAGCTTCGGGTCTCGATGGAAACTCATATAAAGCCTAAAAGACCATCGGAGATCATCCCACACCAGAACAGAGTGATTATGACTCATCGGGGCTCCAAATTGAGCATAATCTCAAGTAAAAAGTATCATGGCAAATTCCTAACGTTTGATTTTTCCGACAGTAATATGACCTAAGGAGATTACTTTAAGACGTCTTGTCTAGCCCCCGAAGGGATCAGAGACACGACAGTCATGGGGTTACTCGAACAACAGCTTCAAGACCGCATATTAAGGAATACATCAACCAACGCGACCATACCATGGACTAAAATCCTAGTACCACAAACCTAACGGACATCTGTCGTAAAGAATAGGGGTTATCTGCATATAACGGTAGGACAAGTTTACCTATAAATCCAAGGGACGTAAACTAAAAACACTCCAAAATGAGTATATAAACTAGAGACTCTGAAATGAATACATAAACTAGAAACCCCAAAATGAATGAATAAACTAGAAACCCCGAATTGAGTGAATAAACTACGAACTCAATGAGTGAATAAACAACAGACTCTGAAATGAGTACATAAATTAGAAACTCCGAAATAAGTGAATAAACTAGAAACTCCGAAATGAGTGAATAAACAACAAACTCTGAAACGAGTGCATTAACTACTTCACGCCAGATCAAGATATTAATAAACAGAAAGGCGCAACTCATAGGCCTCGGGGTTCAAAACTATATTTCTTAAGGATTGAGATCTGAGTTAACGATAGATGATGACGCCTGTGTCCGCTCGCTATCTCCTCAGATCAAAATTCTAATAAAAATGGTGTATGACATGCCAGCCCAAAACCGGTCATATGCTATGCATTACTTCACTCACGGGTATACCACCCTGAGCAACATAGTAGGGGAAAGCACTTGTTCATATTATTCTAGTGTTCACCTATGTCTAGATGCATGCATCAGAAACTTCTAAGGTTAAATTTCAAAGTATATGTGCAGAGGCAAGATGCCCATATGGATATGTGCTGGGGTGAAACGTTCAGCGGTCAACAAAATTTTTATTTTATTTTATTCCACAAAAAAAAGATCACTAAATGTGTGATCAGTGATACAGGGATTAACAAAACAATAAACAAGATTCTCTAACCCCCTCTCTGCCTTCTCCACCATGTCGAAGCGGCGATCCTCGTGAGGAGTCGCTCCCCATCGGTCAGCACCGTGTCCATCAGTGAAGGCGGAAATGAAGGCCTGCTGAGCCCGCACTTGACTTATCAACTGAACAGAACGGTCCTTCAGAGGCTGGGTAATCAAATGTTCCTCATGAAATTACTCGTTCTTGTACTCCGCTGCGTCAAGTATCGCCGGAGTCATCTCTGCTGGATGAAGGGGGATGTCAGCAAGCACAGACAGAAAGATCATCCAGAGCCAAATGGAGCCGATAGGAAGAGGAGAGCCTCTACGAGCCATAAGCTCATAAATTACAGTGTCACATTAGTCATCTGTAAGGACAAGATCCACTAAACGCGAACGAGGGACAATTCCCTCGAGAGGTACCTCCTACGGTTGCAGACGAGCATGCGGACGATTACAAGCCATAACTCTTGGGTTTTAAAAAATGGTTCTCTCCTTATGAAGAAGGAGGAAACATAGCTTTAGATTATAAAGAGGAGCATTCAAGTCTAGGCATAAAAAATGTTGTGCATGGTGGAGCTATTTCCAAGTCCTGACAAAGAGGGCATGGGAAAAGAAAAAGTTGACTCATGGGAATCCGAACGAGAAGGTGAAATGATTCCTTCAGCAGCGCCTCACGTACATGACACGTGAGCGCCAACACTGATTCTTTGCAGGATTAGAACCTGTAGCGGTGTCTTACATGCATAACATATGAGCGCCGGCACTAGTTCATGATTAAATCCTATAACAGCGCCTCATGCGCATGACACGTGAGTGCTGGCACTAGTTTACACACACACACACACAACAACAACAACAACAACAACAACAAAAACAACAACACTTCATGTGAGGCACATATGAGCATTGGCATAAAGAGAATGGGGAGTTTTGTCATTCATACTTCGAAGAAATTTGTACATTGACAAAAAAAAGTTTTACAATGGCAATACGCTGAATTACGGACACAGATTCATGAACTTAGATGCAAGTTTGAGGAAAGTGCTTCTAGCTTCGTTGACCATCTTTTTATGCATTTTCTCACGAATGCAAGTGTCGGGATCTCCGTTGACATCGTCCATCCTCTGGTATGCGGATATTATCGCCTTCTGTTAGAAGACGCGATGCAAAACAGCGACAAGATCATCTCTCCGCTTCTTTGAGATCAGGCCCATCAGATATACTGATTGCACCTTGTCTTCAGTATCATCAAGTGCCTCGAGCCGCATAGACTCATCAAGCTTAGGAAGTGCTTCCCAAATCGACCCAACGACAATCTTCAAAAGAGCAGAACGGCGGGGGAGCAATGGACCGTTGTAATCGTCGAAGCGACGCATCACCTCAGCACATTGGGCGTCAGTGAACTCCTGGCCTTGACAGCGGCCTTGGATGCGAATAATCTCATAAGAGATAATCTCTTCAAGATCATAAAGATGAGAAGCCATAGTAGCTAAAAAAAGGATTAGCAATCAAAATACTAAAATCATTACGATCTAGAAGAAAGACAGTTGCCCCACAAAATCAAGGTAATGCCGCATCAAAGATGAGATAAGCACTCATTGTAAAAATCCAAAAGGATTCTCATTTAATGAAAAATTTCATTGAACAGTGAAGTTCAAGACTCCCAATGGTCTTGAAGAACGAGTTCTACAACAGATTCAAATCTGCAAGAAGAACCTAAAAAGAAATAAGAAAAGGGAATAAAATTCACAGAAGAATTTTCAAAAAGAAATTTTCTCAGAGCTAAGCTCTGTAGAACACAACAGAATCAAATTCCTCTGACTGTGGGATTAAATCCCAAAAATCCCCATAGGAAATATATTGGAATTAAATTCCAGAGAAATCTTTGGAGATCAAATTCACTAATAGGGTAAAACCTTAAGATCTCTATGACCTATGGTCTACCCAAATAAAGTTTTTTTAAGATCTCTAAGAGATCGTCCCAAGAATAGAGCAAAGCTCTGTTAATGGGTAAAAATCCAAAACAAAAAGGAAGTTTTTCTTATGGGTTGAAATTTGGCCATGATTCTTACCAAGTTTTTTGGCAGAGTTCAACTCTATGAGTTTCTTTATGGCAGAGATCTAAGCTCTGAAAAGAGAATTAAATTCTCAAGGAAGAAGAAAGAAGATGATAGAACGACAGTCATCTCAAGAGACAAAGGCTCTATTTATAAGACATGAAGGGACGGTTCAACTCCCAAGGAGATCGAACGTTGAAAAGGTGACACTGTTGCACTCACGTGTGAGCCACGGGAGCACAACGGTGGGGGGCATTTGTTCCCCCAATATTTAACCTAATAAAAGAGCAAAGCTCTGTTTAAATTTAATAGGGAAGCACCTCACGTGTTTCTCACGAGGGTGCCAGCACCAGCGCCTATTTTGCAGGATTAAATCCTATTGGAGCGCCGCACATGCTCCTCACGCCGGCGCCAATGTGCAAAGCATGGAAAACGCTTTCTGAATAAGAATTAAATTCTTATATGGCACCGCATGTGCTTATCATGCTAATGCCGATGTGCAAAGCACATAAATACCTATTATAAGAATTAAATTCTTAAGTCGCGCCCACATGCACAACACATGAGCGCCTGCACCCAGGTTCATATCAGTAGAATTAAATGCTGTATTTCCCTAACAAAAGTTGGGATATTCTCTATTAAACAAATTCGTTGGATAAAAAATCCAATGGAGATGATAAATCATCAAAATACAGAATTAAATTCTGTTGGGAGAAAACATCCCAAATCTTTCTAAAATAAGAAAGATACTCTCAGTTGGATCAATGATCCAATAATAAAATAAAATTCTATTTTGGAATATATTCTCTCAATCTTTCTAAACAAAAAAATTGCTCTCTGTAAAACAGAGAACCCTTGGATTAAAAATTTAATGGGGATTAAAAATCACCATTTGACAGAATAAATTCTGTATAAGGGAAAATATTTACCTAATCTCGTTAAAAAAAAGAATCATCATATTCCGTAAAACAGAAATCCTTGGATCAAAGATCCAACGGTGGGTAAAATTCCCCAAACCAATTAAATCAATTGGATTCTCTCAATGAGAGATTTTCCCAAAACCAATTAACAATTTGTCTCTACTATATAAAGGACCCGAGACTTCAAGTATCATAGAGAGAAACCCACCATAAGCTTCTATAAAAAAATACAGAAAGCTTTCAAGACAACAGGGAATTTAAATCTCAAAGGAGAAGACTTCCCTCTTCAAAAAAAAAACCCTAGGTAAAGAAAATACAGAGATCAAAACATCTCTTTTACCTATTTTAAGGGTTTAACCATTCTCAAAGAACTTAGTTCTTTTTCTGGATCAAAGATCTACTAGAAAAGTCTCCTACATGTTGAGAATTCAATTCTCATTGAGAAGATCTTGTTCTTGAGAATCAATGATTTAGAAAAGAACTAAGAAAATGAATATATCCTATGGGGATTTCAATCCCCGGAAAGTAGGATTTAACCCTAAAAGAAACTTAGTTCTTACAAAAGAACTTAGTTCTTAAAATGTAACTTAATCCCAGATCTTCAAAACAAAAAATCTTGGTGATCATTAATGGTCAAAATGGCATTAATAGAGGCTTAATCTCTAAAAAAAGAAGAAATCTTGGCGTCGCACGTGCTATCCACGTTGGCGCCCCCAAAAGCGCCCAGCGCCTCCTGTGAAGAACATGCGGGCGCCCCATAGCAGCGCCCGGCACTGCACGTGCTCCCTACGTGGGCGCCGCAAAAATAAAAAAAAGAAATGAAAAAGTTCTCAACACTCCATAAACTTCCAAAATTGCCGAGTGCTCTCTCAATGGGCGGCGCCCTTAATTGAATGCTTCACATAACACTCATGTGAGTGTTAGAGCATCAAATAAGTGCTTACACTTTTGCATAGAAAATGGGGATTGAATAAACTGAGCCCAAATAAGTGCTTAGCACTTTTAAAGAAAGAAAAGACTAAGCAGACTAAAGTCCAAATTGGCTAAGTCTCTAAAGTTTCTTGCAACTGCGTATAAATGCTATGTTGTTGGATCTTAATAAAATGTAATGATCCTGAAAATGTTGCTAAGTTGATCTTAGTCTCAAATAAGACTAATGTATCCTTAGACCAAAAATAAATTGGGCCCAAATGCTCATATGGTTATGTTGATCTTAATCTCAAACTAGATTAACGGTCCTTAAACCAAACAAAAATATTTCTGAACTATAGGAATATACAACCTAAGTTCAAAACCCCGTCAAGCAAATCCTTGACCCAACCCCAAACCTAAAATATACGGATTTGGATTGAACCGCGCCCTATGGGTGACGACATAAACTAGTCTCCGTATACAATCCACGGGCAACTAAAACAAACAAAATAACACACGACACGAAGTGAACTTCCGGAGAAGGAGAAAGTGGTTAGCGCAATACTGTAATGTAATTAACTGCAGCGGCTTGCGCCTGCAGGAAAGAGCGCCCCTACAATCAAAAACCCCTTACAAATGAGGGGGGATCTTATGAAGTCTGTTACAACGGCCGCATCTGTCCAAACCTTCGATATACGGTATCATAAATCAACTTGGTATCTTCGGAGAGGTGGACGGATAAATCCAAATAACATCTGCCCCCAATTCAGGCAAAATGATCCATCCCGGTTCATCTCTGTTTTCGGCGACGAACAATTGGTATATCTTTTATTTAAAATACTCCGTTTATTATTGATTACAAATAAAGTCCGTAAAATAAAACTAGACTAAAGGATTGTGATGTAGATCACAATAATGAGACCTGACTAGTCGATAAGTATATTCTTAAATGTTCTTAACCGTTGGAGTATCGAGGAAGGACATTCATACTTCGGAACACTAGTGTAAACTATACTTACTCATCAGAGAGTAATGACAATTCTCATAGTCATCGGGTGTAGTGACTTCACAGTATTGTATGCAGGTGCTTATAGATGATAAGTATACCGAACGACTCATCTTGAATTTCCAGTTGGTAATTATATGTAACTGTCATATGGAAATTTATATAGTGGCGACCGTTATAACATACTCTCCAGACCTAAGATTCGACATAGTGCCTTCTATGTGCTAGAGATTTCTTTAATTACTATCCAACCACAGATCCATTGATGCTGTGTATAACAGTAGTAATTAGGTATGTTCGAACACATGTGAAGGTTGTTTGGAATTAACATAGGATTCGTCTCTCCGGTATAAGAAGAATAGTGTTCTACAGTGTGCGATATATAAGTGACATAAAATCTCTAGCCAGTGTATAAGAAATCAAATAATTAGTTATCAGTTTGATCTCACGGTTTCATGTTAATATCAACACAACAGTTATTTAAGTTATTAGGGTTTGGCAGTACTACAAAGCCCTATGAGAAATAATAAGCCCAAGGAGACGAAGAGACCGGACCGTACGGTAGTTGCCACTGATAGGTATTGATTTTCTTGGATAGAATTTTCCTATTCCAATCCAGTCATCAACAGTTTACCCAAGTGGTCTAAATATGTAGCTATCGTCCCTATAGACTTACGGATTTTATTGCTTACAGAATTAGTTCGAATTGTTCGAATTAATTATCCACTACTGAGTAAACGTTAAGCCTCCGGAGTCATATATAGGTGAACTCGTACTTGACAAATATAGAACTACAAATCAAAAGAAGAGATAGTATATAGTTGATGTACAAAAGGGATTTAATTAAATTAGTATATTTGATATGTTACTAATTAAATAAGGGTAAAATTTTCAAATACGATTTGATGTGCTACTCAAGATAATATACGATATTAAATGAGTATATAATACATGTCCATTTAAATATATATGTATTAATTATATTATGAATATATATATATGTAATTATAAATATAAGTTGATATATATAAATATTTATAAGATAATACTGTTGTGCATTTGATGTGTATTAAATATTATATGCATATCTATATGTGTGGGCCAATAGGCATTAGGTAATAACTAATTAGTTTTTTTATGAGATTAAACAAATTACTTAATTGTGAGGGTTTTATTAGAAAATTATATCCATATATATAGGTTTTTATTTGATACAAACCCTAACCCTAATCAATTCCCTCATCCCCTCCTAAAAGTTTCGGCCATCCTCTCTTTTCTTTTAACTGAATTTATTAGGAGAAATAAATTAAAAATTCAATTTTTAATTCCTCTTCTTTAATTATAATTCTCTTTAATTAATTAGATCAGATGACTAATTAATTATAGTTCATTGATTTTGGAGATTCGTGTAGAGGCAAGTAAGGAGATAAGTCATCTTGATTGGATAGGAATCGCCAGCAGAGCGAACGGAATGCAAGTCCGAATTTGCGCAAGGATATTATCTTTTCGAATCCATTAAGGGTTAATTGATTTCATTAACAATTAACCTAATTTATAAACCTAAATTGGTATTAATGGAAAAAATTTAATTTTCCCTTCCGTTGCGTTTACACCAATTTTCACCAACATGGTATTAGAGCGAAAATTTATAAATTATGTTAATTAATTTTTTTCTTGATAATTGCATACATAAATGTTGCTATAATTGGGATTAATCAATATGTTCTAAGTATTAAAATGCTATTAAAAACATATGTCAATATTGTATAAAATTTAATATGATTAAATTTGATACATTAGATGTTTTTAATGAGATTAAAAATGTCACTTTTTAAAATTGTTCAAGCTTGATTTTTTGAAAATTTTAAAAATAGGAAAAATAACAAACGTTTTTTTTTTATTTCTTTCAACAAAATAATTCGTTGGAGCTTTTTTTGGCCACATCTATATTAGGACTGGCCATTTTTTTATAATAAAAAATTGTAACAAAATCCATGTTGTTTGAGTTTGTTGGTTATTGTTGGAGATTATTAATATTTAAATCCTTGTTTGTTGGAATTTGTTAAAGTTGTTATTAAAATTTTGTTTTATCTTTAAATTAACATTTAGATGCATGCATGTTAAGTTGTTGACAAACAAGATAATTTTGTTTGGTTAATTTTAGTAAGTTATTATTAAAAATAATTAAATGATTTTAGTTTTAAATTATAGAAACTATTTTATGCAAATCATTATATGTGATATAATGAGTCATGGTTTTGATGTGATCATATAGCTGCAATGTGTTCTATTTATTTTTGTGTATGTGATATGCAATTGTTAGATTAGTATATTGGAATGGATTTGGACAAATCCTTTGTGATTTGCATTGTAAATTTTTATAGTGGCATGTGTGTCACTTGGTAAAGGTTTAATTAAATAGAGCTTGCGAGTCTTGATTTATTTACACATTAGTTTGTGAGTTTCATTAGGGCAAAGAATTGAAGCAAGGATTAGGCGTGATTGAAGGAGTTCAATAGAGTGTTCAAGCAGCTCAAATCTTTTTCTTTTATTTTTAATTTATATACATGTGATGTAAATGTCACGACCCGGAAATCACATGTGACCGGCACTTGTATCACGTGAAGTCTATAGGACACCACTATAACCCAAGTAAGCTGAAAACCCAAAAATCTAAACCTTTTTAGGAGAATAATGGAGGCGAAGTTTTGAAATAAAGGTATAATGAAATCAAGTTCTTTCTTTTAAAGTATAAATAAAGTTTGTTTGAAATGCAAGTAGATTATATATTACAATTTGAAAACATTTTTGTCACTTGAAATTTGGGCAGCACCTCTTTTGTAAATTTTGATCAAAACAAGAACATAATCAATAATAATACAGGCATCCCTAAGCGGGAGCTAGCTCTTCGCCAATCAGCGGAAACACATCCACGCAACATGAATATACGACGCCAAAGGCGAAGATCAATCACAGAAAAAGATGTAAATAAAAATCAAAACGTCATCAAATCTAATATAAGAATATACAAGTCTCGACTCTAAATACAAAGAATATACAACTGGTTTCTAAGTCTACCAAATATATATAGTCTGGTAGATGGAGCTTTTAACTAGATACAAATGAATAATAAATAGTGTATAATGGCAGTTACGATCCGAAGTGTAACCCACCTACCAATGCAAATCACTCAGAAGGAAAGATATACCAGCAAGCCGCTACTGATCCGAGCGGTCGGTCCTGCAAGAAGACTATGGCACAACGGGGGTGAGTTACCAACTCGTGAGTAGAAAACATCAGTAGGTAGAATTCGAATGTATGACGATCTCCTAGGTCATACATTAATATAATAATATAATGCCGTGCAGTAACGAGGGTGATCGTGCATACATAAGTATAATAATATAAACTCATGTTTGTGTCAATAAATGGTGTCAAATAATCCATATCATATGTTTGTGTGTGTGTATCTATATATCATCCAACGTGTGTACATTAACGACACATTAAATCATCGTAAGATCCTGAGTACCCCGCATCAACACTCGAAATCATCATAAATCATGTGTCCAGCATCAACACATAAATTCATATATCTTAGGTACCGCCTAATCAGATTGGTCCTTATATCCATCTGTCTCATATCACTCCGATCGGTATCCTCTGGATATCCACCGAGTCCAGTACTGTTAACGGTAGGTAGTGTTCCCCTGCCGGGCTCAATGCCTTCTTATATGATCTTCTTGCCCTGGGGTACTGTACCGGGTGCACCATATACCCACAGACGGTGACTTCTCACTCCTCGAATCGGGTAATCATCATAACTCAGCACCAAGAAATCTCATGGTGGACGTCAAATTGTCATATGAAGAGAAGTCGCATTTTCAAAAAAATCATAAGTTTTTAAATAATATTTGCGGTTTCTCAAATCCAGAAATCTCATGAAAACAGAATCCCATAAAAACATGGTAGTAATGAAATAATACGTACAGGCACAGAACAATAATATAATGCATCGCAAGTGTGTTCATATGAGCGTGCCGTGTAGAAAGGTAAAAAAAGTGTAATATCTGCAATAATATGGGGGTACTGTGTACTAATCAGTAACTAAAATGCTAACAGATTATAAGGTGATACGGCGACTTAGAGATTTCTAATGTGTACGTGGCATGGCAATTACCGATGATATGTGTGTGAGCCGACAAGTAGGTGTACATGCAACGTGTGCATCATCGGTAATGGTGCTTGTGTCCTAGTAAACGAAATCACGTACAGATAGGGTATAAAGCGCAGTATATATATATCGTAAATGAAAGTAATGCGAACGTATGCAGAAATAAGAAATTGTAAACGTGAACAGTATAAAAATACACCATGTAGGAGCCATATAGTTATAGCTTAAAATAGTACGTATCTTTGTTTTATTAAAATAGGGGGCTACGATATTTTTGAAAAAGATACCATTTGAAAAGTCGTAGCGTCCCTTGAAATTATTATTCAGAAGTGCGTAACGGTTCATTAGTTTTGAAAATAAGTATGGCTCTAAATATATCATAATATCTATTTAAGTGATTTAAAAACAATATTTCTCGAGTCGATATTTAAGTCGACGATCCATACTCATCACATCACGTACGGTATAATCCATCATACGATATCATCAATTCAATAATATGGATTTATAGTCACGTACGGTATCTCATCTCTTATCATTATATATCATCTCATGCCATTATATATCATATCATATCACGTCTTCTCATATCATCATATCGACTCGTATCATCAAAATCGGATTATATCCTCATCTTATCATATCATATTGAAAAATATATGTATTTATATACTTCATAAGTAGATATAGCTCATAGGTTAAGAAGAAACTAGAACTAGAGATATACCTTACTACAAGTATACTATTATAGCATATAGTATCCTAGAACCCTATTAGCTAGGCATACCTATCTAATATCTACATAAATATACATATAATTATACATATATCCTAATTCTATGGTTGCGGGAGTGCTATACGCCATCCACCTGACTTCCCCTGTAGATATACATCTACTCACCTAGTTTTGCCCTGCCCTAGCCGATTTCGGCGGATGCCTTGCCCTCCATTGTCATCCCAGAAGTCCACGCACTAGTACATACAAAGTCAAAGAATATCGTATCACATCAAAATCAAATTCGAAAACTGATACGACAAGAAAAACGCACATAGGTTAGAACCTATGGTCAACGCATGCTAGAACAACAAAACAACCTCAGACGTTGACGTACGAACGTCAAATAGTAGGGTTCCTAGGCACTCTAACAAGGTTCTACAAGGCATCTACAATGCCCGATTCAAAAAATTAGCCATGCCGAACAACCCTAACCAAGATCGTATACTAGAGATTATGCGAAAACTAGCAAGCAAACAACTTTAACAATAAGTGAAAGGGATTACAACCTTTGTAGATCCGGTCCTTCACTTCTAAGGCTCCGTGTTGACGTCCCTTCGCTGCGATCATCGAGATCCCGGACTCTTGTGATGGTTTCCTTAGAGAAATGAGCGGGCTAGGTCGTTGACTTCGAGGCCGAAGATGATCTACGTCGAGAAGACTCAAACTCAAGCTCCATCTTCACTAGGTCATGAACTTTGTGGAGAGAACACCCTAAACTAAATGGAAAATAGTAGAGGATGATGAAATAGGAAATGGGTTCACTTTGGATTTGGGTTTCTCACTCTTTTTCTTCACATGAAAATTTTTCTAGCAAGCTTTTCTTCTTCTTGAAGAAGAAGAAGAATGAATGAAAATAATATGAATAAAAATGAATTATCTCAAAAGAATAATCAAGTGAAGTCTATCATAATGCAACCATGTGTGAGCTAACTTTTGTAGAGACTAAACCATAGTTAATTATAATGGTTTGGTTAATGAATATCTTAATCAAGACAAAATGAGTGGACTTTGTCCAAGTTGCTTCAAGCTTCATGAAGCTTCAAGCCATGACAAAAGAAGCCACCATTTTGAATAATTAAGATAAATAAAAACCTAAATTATAATTAACATGGTGTATGTCACACACACACCCATGTTTGCATGTATCATCAATCACGATACAAACTAGTGCATAAACATATATCACATATACAACTTGTGCTAATCAAATGAGAAAATCAATCTTAAGTGAACCAATACTAGTTAATGTTAAGTAATATATCAAATATATAATTATACATTAAATCATTAAATCAACACTTGATTTAATGATCCGGCCATATCGCATATAACCGACTAATATCTAATGTATCAATATATCGAATCAACACTTGATTCGGTAACCCGGCTATATCTCATATAACCGGCTCTGAAACAAATCGCGAGAATAGAATACAGTATCACATACTGGTATTTTCTCGGTCCCGCACATATCTCATATGCGCTCCTATTTCGTTTCGCTTTAGCCAGGAAACCTCTGTGTAGGACTCTAAAGACTCGTCAATACGCCGGCAGTAGGTGGTGATCATATCAATCACCCATAAGCCGCAAGCGGTCTGCTAAACGTAACGGCCACCCGGGTATTGAGCGATCAGAAGATCAATGAGCAAGCCTGCTCACACTCCTGCGAATCCAATCAGTAACACTTACCGCACAGTCCGGTCTGTTCGTCTGATATGTCGCATATCTCGCCTACGAGTGGTAAACGTCAGACCCCAGTAGCTTGATAAGTCATGCCGATGTAAGGTCCACAACAAGCGTGAAACTACTGATAACACTTACCAGTAAATCACTGCAACCCTGGCCAGGGATTTCCAGTTATGGTCAGTCGAGCATAGCGCAACATCAACCCCCAATATCGGGAGAGACGAATTCCCTCCTATCGCTCATTGCCTCCATGTGAATCGGGATTGTACCCAAAAAACCACCTGTTTGCACGACTCAGTAGAGCCGTGGTAGGGTGGAAATCAAAGCACATGGGGAGATACACAAGACTCTATGACGATCTCGGGTCAACAGACTAAGCTGTACCAGTGTCACCAGAGAACAACCATCTGACGTGAGGTATAATACCATCTGGGAGTTCTCGGCGAGTCCGTTCAGTGTACCCAGTCTTCACTGAGCACCCGCATACCATCTCTGATGTCAAACACTAATGGATATGGGATCATCCATCGCCCATCACATGGGTCGAGAAGGTATACGCTAGTCTACTCTGGAATATCGATGCCCCGTCTCGATATTCCCACAACTAGGAACATTGAAGGATGTACTCATGGACTACCCAGGCCCCACTAGTATGATCTCCATCATAATCCTGGAAGTCGAGTACACATCCTAAGGGCTTTATCAACATGTAATAGAGAGACAGTCAGTGTACATGTTAAGATAAAGAGCAACCAGATAGCGTACTATCATGTCGAGCAAGAAAGTCCTACCTATATATGTCCCAGCATCCACTACAATATACATCTCATGTACAGTAATGGCCTCTAGGGCATACATATAACTAACAATCTCCCACTTGCACTAGGGCCATCTGTAGCAGTGGTTGCAGTATCTCATACTCAACCATCCCATAAAAGTCTCTCTCTGGGAAAAAGCCTTTGTGAGTGGATCCGCCGTGTTGTCCTCTGAGTCTACTCTCCTAACCTCGATCATCCTGGAGATCAACTATCTCCATGATCAGGTGATACTGCATTGGAATATGTCTGGGTCACTGATGGGACCGTGGTTCCTAGGTCAAAACCACACTTCCATTGTCACACAATGGTAGGAACCTAGTTCATCTCATGAACTAATATACACCCAAACTGCCTCTTTGGTAGTATCTTTGATAGCGATATCACAAGCCTTTATCATCTAGTTTGCCATGATATCTAGCTTGGAACTCTTCCAACATACCGCCCCTCCACTGAGGGTAAAGAAATGCCTGCGACTGACATTCAGTCATCCTTATCAGCCTGGAACTTTTCCAGTGATTCTCCCCAGGATCAATTGATACCATCTCACTACACCTAGTGAGAATCCTAATATCCATTTAGATCTATCTCATAGATATAAAATCTAGGATTTAGGAGGTATCGCATAGATCCTATATGGAGAATCCTTGTGATAAGAGGAGATTGACCGTGCGTAGCATAGAAAACTCTTTTCCTAACAAGAGTATGTTGTCCACGTACAATACGAGGATGACCACCTTACTCTCTACTACCTTTTTGTATATACAAGGTTCATCTACTATTTTGATGAAGTCAAACTCTTTGACTACCATATCAAAACAGATGTTCCAACTCCGCGATGCAAACTTTATCACACAAAGCATCTTGCACACGTTTCCGCTGCTCCGACTGTTTACGAAGCCATCTGGCTGTGTTCTTATAGACGCTCTCTTCAAAATCAATATTTAGAAAAGCAGTCATGACACCCAACCACCAGATATCGCGGTCATAGTATGCAGCAATGGCAAGTAGGATCCGGATGGACTTAAGCATAGCCACTGGAAAAGGTTTCATCATTATCCACGCCTGGTCGATGACGAAAAACTTTAACAAGTCTAGCTTTGAAAGTCTCAACTTTTCCATCTACACCAAGTAATCTTCTGAAGATATACTTGCTCCTGATGGGAATTTAACCCTTCAGATATAGCAACCAAAGTCCATACTTTGTTGGTGTACATGGATTCCATCTCAGATCGCTAAGCATCCAGCCATTCTTATAGAGTCCCCACTCTTGATGGCCTGCTCGAAACTAGTTGGGTCATCATCTCATGATGCAATCCTCGCTCCCACTGTCATCGAGAAACCGAAGTATCTCTCAGGCGGATGAGGAACCCTGCTAGATCGGCGGAGAGGCTGAGGTTCGTCGGAATCTATTGAATCCTTTGGTTCTACCAAATCATCTGCTGTAGTTTGTATAGATGGAACTCCTTCCAGTTCTACCTCATAACCACTAATTTCTTCATAAGAAATTCCCTTTCACAAAGGTGGTATGTTGAGAAACAAAACATATTTTGTTCCTCTGTTAGGTAGAAGATATTCCTTTGCGAATGCTTGGGATATCCAACAAACTTCTACAGAACTGACTTTGCGTCGTGCTTGTCCGGATTTTGCTTTTAGACATAGGCCGGACAACCCTAAATCTTAACAAACTTAAGATATGGGCTCTTCCCATTCCATATCACATATGAAGTGGTAGGCAATGGATTTGATTGGAACCCTATTCAATAGGTATGCAGCTTCTCAAGTGCATAACTCCTAAAAGGAAATAGCAAACTCAGTAGTACTCATCATAGAGTGCACCATATCACATAGGGTGTAATTGCTCCGCCCCAATACACCGACGTGCTATGGTGTATATGGAGGAGTAATGCTGAGAGAGAATCTCATTCTCCTTTAGAATAGTCCAGGAATCCCGTGCTCAAGTATTCTCCTCCCTGATCACATCAAAAGACATAATACTTATACCCGTTTTTGGTTCTCTACTTCTAACTTATATTCGGTAATTATCTTAAAAGTTTCGGACTTGTGTTTCAACAGGAACATGTGTCCGAATCTTGAGAGATCATCAGTGAATGTAAGGAAGTACAAAGAATCTGTCCTGGCATATATAGACTGGGGACCTTCATACATCAGCATGTATCAATCTCAAGAGTTCACTAACTCTTTCTCTGTTTCCAGTAAATGGATCTATGGTCATCTTATTGTTGTGACATGACTGGCAAGTTTCATAAGATGTAAATTTTAACTGATTTAAATATGCATCTAAATGTAACTTAGCTAGTCGGGTCGCATTGATATGACCTAGTCTACAATTCCTCAAGAAGAATTCGTTCATTTCTGAACTCTTCCTCTCGTGTGTGTTCTGTATACTAAGAATTGTAGTTTGATTTAGAACGTCAATGCTTTTAGATAACGTGCCTGAACTGATCAACTCTTGATATAGGAAATATTCAAAACATTATCCAACAATACAAAATTATATCCTTTCTTTACTAATAAAGAGACTGATATGATGTTGTATATCAGGTTAGGTATCTAATAACATTCGTTCAGAATCAATGTATTCTGGTAATACAGGGTGATAGTGACCAACAGAGAGCTATGAGAGAGAATGTGTATGTGTAAAATGAAGAGAGAGCTCTCATATTAGGAAAAAGAATACTAATTTTTATTATGATAATTGTGATGGTTCATTTGATTTGACCATTATAATGTCACAATTAATGCTAAGCATGCTCAACAAAAATATCTAAGTCAACAATGGTCAACAAGTCAACTGGTCAAACCAATTAACCATGTTACAATTATCACTAATAAGAATTAATAAACAATTTCCTCCATCTCATTATGGTTCTAATCAAGTCAATGGTCAAAACCATAATGAGGTGTCTCCTTCTCTACCCCTATCAACCGTATATACATACCTGTATCCATGTTCCGAAAAACACGAATACAATGAGACTAAACCAATCCAAAATCTAATACGAGGATCCGGCTTAAACCAAAGCCTACTAGTATCAGCCGCCCGATCACCAAACACGCACAAGTGCGCATATGCGAACGAACCCTGTCGTAAAACCATACGACCTCTATATCGTTTCGCCCAAAAACGGAAAACCCTCTGTGTTGGACTCTAAAGACTTGACACTACGCTAATAGTGGGTTCAACCACAGGCCGCAAGCAGTACTATCTGTACGTAACGGTTCCCAGGTAGATTTCGATAAGAAGGCCGATGAGGAAAACCCATCCGAACTCCTACCGAGACTGAATGTGACAATCTACATACAGTCCGGTCTGTTCGTCTAAGAGTATCACATATCGGGTCTACGGGGCGGTAAACGTCAGTCCCCAAATAGCGGTATAAGTCGTGCCGTAGTGTAGTCCAGAACACCCTGAGAAACTACCGGAGTACCTACTAGTAAATCTCGCTTTCCCTGGCCAAGGACTTTGTGTAATGGCTCTCCAAACACAGCGCGATATCAACCCCCAATACCGGGAGAGACGAATCCTATCTAACCGCCACTGCCTCCGAGTGCTTCGGGATTGCACCCAACTACTACCTGTTTGCACGACTCAATAGAGCCGTTGTAGGGTAGTAATCTAAGAACAGTGGGAACACACTTGAGGCGAAGCAGCAATGTCAAGTCAATGGACTAAGCTGTACTCATGTCACCTAGGAACTGATAACCAACGATAGGTATAGTACCAACCAACAGTTCCCAGCGAGTCTTGTCCAGTGTACTCATAACTTAATGAGCACCTGCATACTATCTCCAGTACGACGTACTGATGGCTGTGGGACAGACCATCTCCCCAGCTGGGACGAGAAGCGTATACACCAGTCTACTCTGGAGTATCGATGCCCTGTCTCGATAATCCTACGTCCACGGACCTGTATAAGGATGTGCTTGTAGACTACCCAACCCCCACAAGTATGACTGCCATCATAACACTGGTAGTCAAGCAAAGATCCTAAGGGCTCTATCAATATGTATTAGCGATACGTTAAAAGAAACATATACACATATTAAGATAGATACAAACCAAGTAGCATACTACAATATCGAGCAAGAC
Organism: Agapanthus africanus; assembly: GCA_030015575.1. NCBI lineage: Eukaryota > Viridiplantae > Streptophyta > Magnoliopsida > Asparagales > Amaryllidaceae > Agapanthus > Agapanthus africanus. Next base: position 699,597,577 of record CM057339.1, on the reverse strand, counting down.
TGTCATAAATCCATGTATATATCCCAAGCTTCCAAAATATAATATACAAACTAGTACTATACAATAATGGCCTCTAGGGCATATCACACTAACAATCTCCCACTTGCACTAAGGCCATGTGCTGGCATATCGCAGACCTATCATCTCGAATAGCCTATCGAACTGCGTCTAAGGATTGGCCTTTGTGAATGGATCTGCAGTGTTATCCTCTGTAGCAACCCTCCGAATCGCGATCTCCCAGCGATCCACGATCTTCCTGATCAGGTGATACCGCCTCAAGATGTGTCTGGACTTCTGATGGAACCTGGGTTCCTTCGCTAATGCTTTACCCCGTTGTTGTCACAATACAGAGGTATTGGATCAACAATGGACGGAACCACCTGAAGTTCTGTTAAGAACTTTCTCATCCAGACTGCTTCTTTTGCCGCATCAGAAGCTGCGATATACTTCGCTTCCATCGTCGAGTCAGCAACGGTTTCCTGTTTGGAACTCTTCCAACAGACCGCCACTCCATTGAAGGTAAAGACATAGCCCGACATGGATTTGGAGTCATCCTTGTCACTCTGGAAGCTAGAGTCAGCAAAGGCCTCGATCTGGAGGTCTTTTTTGCCGTAAACTTAGAACATATCCTTAGTCCTTCTCAGGTACTTGAGAATGTTCTTTACCGCTATCCAGTGTTTCTCCCCAGGGTTTGACTGATACCGACTTACTACACTTAGTGCATAAGCTACATCTGGTCTGGTACACAACATCGCATACATTATAGAGCTTATCGCAGAAGCGTAGGGTATAATGGACATGCGATCCTTTCCAAATCAGTCTTGGGAGACATCTCTTTGGAGATGGTGATTCCGTGACAAGTCGGTAAATTACCGCGCTTGGAATCTTCCATACTGAATCTTTTCAGTATGGTGTCGATGTACCTGGACTGCGATAGTCCCAACATCCTCTTAGATCTATCACGATAGATCTGGATCCCCAGAATGTAAGAGGCATCACCAATGTCTTTCATGGAGAACCTGTATGACAAGAACCCTTCGACGGATGTAGCATAGGAATGTCATTTCTTATCAAGAGAATGCCATCCACGTACAAGACGAGGAATACAACAGTTCGTGCTGCAATCTTACTATAAATGCATGGTTCATATGGATTTTTGATGAAGTCAAATTCTTTGATCGTCTCATCAAAACAGATGTTCCAATTCCGCGATGCCTGCTTTAGTCCATAAATGGACTTAAGCAACTTGCACACTTTCTTGCTGCTCCCACTCTGAATGAGACCTTCTGGTTGGTCCATATAGACACACTCTTCTAAATTTCCATTTAGAAAAGCGGTTTTTACGTCCATCTTCCAAATCTCATAATCGTGGAAGGCAGCAATGGCAAGAAGGATCCGAATGGATTTGAGCATAGCCACTGGAGAAAAGGTTTCGTCATAGTCCAGACCAGGTCTTTGACGAAATCCTTTTGTAATAAGTCTAGCCTTATAGGTTTCAACCTGTCCATCTACACCAATCTTCTTTCTGAAGATCCATTTGCAGCCTACGGGTTTTACCTCTTTTGGAGCAATGTCCAAAGTCCATACTTTGTTGGTGTACATGGACTCCATCTCGGTCCGCATTGCATCCGGCCATTTTACCGAGTCAGTGCTCTGAATGGCCTGCTGGAAGTTAGTCGGCTCATTATTATCAATGATGCAATCCTCTCTATCCCCGTCTATAAGAAAACCATAGTATCTCTCAGGTGGATGAGAAAGCCTACTACTCTTGCGGAGCGGTGCGGGAATGTCCCGTTCTTTTGAAACTTCTGGTTTTACCAAGCTTTCAGTAATAGCTTGTTGTTCTGGAATTTCTTCCAGTTCTATTGCGCTCTCACTTTTTTCTTTTTCTAAAAACTGATGTTCCAAAAAGTGGGTATGACGAGAAACAAAAACTTTTTGTTCCTCTGCGTAATAAAAAAGATACCCCCTGGAGTGTTAGTTATATGTATGCCCTAGAGGCCATTTCTGTACATGAGATGTACATTGTAGTGGATGCTTGGACATATATAGGGAGAACTTTCTTGCTCGACATGATAGTATGCTATCTGGTTACTGTTTATCTTAACATGTACACTTATTGTCTTTCTGTTACATATTGGTAAAGCCCTTAGGATGCGTGCTTGACTACCTAGATTATGATGGAGATCATACAAGTGGGACAAAGTTAGTCTGTGAGTACATCCTTTAATGTCCCTAGTCATGGGTGTATCGAGATGGGGCATCGATATACCAGAGTAGACTAGCGTATACCTTCTCGACCCATGTAGATTGGCGATGGATGATCCCATATCCATTGGTGTTTGACATCGGAGATGATATACGGGTGCTCAGTGGAGACTGGGTACACTGGATGGACACGCTGAGAACTCCCAGATGGTATTATACCTCACGTCAGATGGCAGTTCTCTGGCGACACTGGTACAGGTTAGTCTGTCGACACGAGATCGTCATAGAGTCTTGTGTGATTCCCACTGTGCTTTGATTTCCACCTTACCATGTTCATGAGAACGTGCAAAACGGTGGTTTTTGGGTACAGTCCCGAGTCACATGGAGGCAATGAGTAATAGGAGGGGATTCGTCTCTACCGGTATTGGGGGTTGATGTTGCGCTGTACTCGATTGGATATAACAGGAAGTCCCTGGCCAGTGCTGTTTCAGAGATTTACTGGTAAGTGTTACAAGTAGTTTCTCGATCCGTTATGAGCCTCATATCGGCATGAATTATCGAGTTACTGGGGTTTGATGTTTACCACCCCTAGACGAGATATGCGACATATCAGACGAAGAGACCGGACTGTACGGTAAGTGTTACTGGTTGGATTCGCTGGTGTATGAGCAGGCTTGCTTCGATCTTCTGATCGCTCAATACCCGGGTGGCCGTTACGTTTAGCACGCCTCTTGTGTCTTGTGGGTGTTTGATATGATCATCACCTACTGCCAGCGTATTGACGAGTCTTTAGAGTCCTTCACAGAGGTTTCCTGGCTCAGGCGAAATGGAGTAGGAGCACATATGAGATAGTGCGGGATCGAGATTAATACGTGTATGAGATACCGTATTCTATTCTGGCAATTTGTATCATCGGTCGGTTATATGCGATATAGCCGGGTTATCGAATCAAGTGATGATTCAATAGATTGATACACTAGCTATTACCCGGTTATATATGATATGACCGGATCATTAAATCAAGTGTTGATTTAACGATTTAATGTATAATTATATATTTGATATATTACTTTACATTAACTAGTATTGGCTCACTTAAGATTGTTTTTCTCACTTGATTATGTATTAAGTATATATGTGATATGTACTTGTGTACATAGTTTGTGTCATGCTAGATGCCACATGCAACATGGGTGTATGAGACTCACACCATGTTATATGATAATTAAGAGTTTTATTTATATTAAGTTAATCGAATTAGTTGTAAATTAGTTTATGGATGAAGCATGGAGAAGCTTGTAGAATCCATTGACTAAGTCAACTAATTTGTCTTGCTTAAGATATTTACTAACCTAACCATTATCCTAACATATGGTTAAGTCTCTACATGGGTTTAATATATGATATTAACTCAACCATGGTTGCATTATTCACCACATGATTTTCTTCTTGAGCTCTTCTTCATCTTCTTCCTCTAGCTCTGTAGCTTCTTGAAAAATGGTGAAAATGAGTGAGAAAATAAAACCTAAAGTGAGCCCACTTCCTATTTCATCATCCTATACACTTGCTTGGGTATTATAGGGTGTTTTCTTCACAAAGTTCATGACCTAGTAAAGGGTTAGCTTGAGTTTGAGTCTCCTTGACGTAGATCATCTTCGACCTCGAAGACTACGAGCAAGCTTGTTCATTTCTCCGAGGGAACCCATACTAGAGTTCGGGAGATCGATGATCGCAGCGAAGGGATGTCAACACGGAGATTTAGAAGTGAAGGACCGGTCTACAAAGGTTGTATTCCTAGCTAACTACTTGTAATGGTTGATTACATATTATATTGTCTTGTTACTCTAGCTTGATCCTAGCTTAGGATTGATTATCACCATAGATTTTTTAAATTTGGCATGGTAGTTACTGTGAAAACCCAGTAGGGTGCTAAGGAATCCCAATAGTGGTATCAGATCCGGGCTAGAGTATTAGACGGTGTTTGTTAGATTACGAAACCGAAATTACTCCGAAACTTGCAACATCGAACCCCAGTTTCTGTTGATTTTTAAACGACCGCAAAAAATTATTTAAACAAGTGCAGAATGATATTTGATCAATTATAAGAACATGGAAGAAATTTGGGACCATATGCTCGGATTTTGCCGAGCAGATGGGGGTTTGGTTCGAGCAGGCCGGCCCTAGTGAGGCTGTTTGGTCTAAATTTTTTTCATATTCTGTGCTCTGGGTTTTGGTGTTTCAGGTGTTATTTGTTTTTGCTAATTTTGCATGAGATGTAATCTTACACTATAAACAATTCGGAGTGTTTCGTATTCATAGTTTAAAATTGTATTTGGGTTTTCACAAGTTATCTAGGCGAAGTTAAAAGATTCGATCGAATGTCAAAAACCCATTTTTCCATGTTTAACGTATTCGGAAAAACATGCAAGTAATTTTGTGGATCCTCTAAAAGAATGAAACCCTAACTCGACCATTTTGGATCGCGGAACCGCGGACAAACCCTTGGGTTTGCCGCAGTTCCGTAGCGACATTAGTGAGGCTTGGGTTTGCCCTTCTACGGTTGGTCCATAGGTACTGCGACATGTTCCAAGTATTATTAAAATTGTTCTCAAGTGTTGAGCTGTCGGAAAATTGTGGGACTTTAATGAATCGATCGAAAAGTTTAACGTCGTCCGGATATCATGTGATGAGATACAATAATTGGAATCTATCTAGTTGCATGCAAGTTTAACATTTCGGCCTTGGACGGAATCGGGAATCTTGTTGAATTACCCGACTTTCTTTGAAAAGTGTTTTCATGTTTGAGACCTAAATGTAAAATTTGCATTGTTAGGCATGAAATCCAGAATATGTGATATTCTGGGTTTATGATGTCTAAGGGCAGTGCAGATTCTAATTGTTGTAGTTTTTTACTTTCTTTTCTGCGACCGTAAGTGTAATATGTGGTGTATCGCCGGTTTCGTTGCTATATGTCAACGACAATAGGATACGCATATTTACTTACGTTAATTACATGTGATGTTATGTGTTGCTGGGATATATTATATTGGATCGTCGTGTTTAAATAGCCGGGTTTTTTTTATGTGAGATGAGAGTTTTTCATTTTCATTCATGTAAAATTCAATGTATGTAATTGTAAGGTTCCTAGGCACTCTTGTGAAGGTTCAAAAGGCATCAAACATGCCCGAATAAAAATTTAGACGTGCCGAACAAACCAAAGCCGGGATCTTTGCTAGATTATTAGGGTTAAGCATGCAAGATAACATCTTTTTATCTATGTGTGAGGGATTACAACCTTTGTAGTCCGCTCCTTCTCTTCACAAGCTCCGAGTAGAAGTCCCTTCGCCGCGATCCTTGATCTCCCGGGCTCATGAGAGGCTCCACGACTCGAACGATCCATGCTTGCTTGAAGTGTTCCAAATCTCTGATGATCTACGTCGAAATTGCAAAGACTCAAGCTTTCTCACTCTAAAGAGATGAACACACTAATCTCAAGGGCTAGATGAGATGAGGATGAGAGAGTAGTAATTTTGCTTTCTTTTTAAATCATTTTCTCATATTTATTCATCACATAAAGAAAATCAAGTAAGCTTTCTTTTTCAAGAGAGAAGAAGATGATAATGGAAAATCAATAATAAGATTAATCCTTTTGTGATGAATAGAAAGAAATGTATATGATTGATATATAAACCATGGTCAAGGATGAATGGATAAGAATGTGTAGAGAAACAACTAGAGTTAGGGTTTGGTTAGGTTTAGAAATGTGTCATCACAAAATATCTTAACCATGACAAAATAAAATGCTTCTAGAAGGTGCATGAAGCAACGAACCCTAATCAAACCCTAACCTCAATTAATCATCCTTAAACATGTTTAACAATTAATCATATCATGTCACAATAATATATATCACATATATATTATATATTTGCAACAAAAGAAAATAATACAATTAACATATATCGCATATATATCAAGGTATCATCCAGTGAGAAAATGAAATAATAAAGCGAGCCAATATTAGATAATGTAATACAATATATCATATATATTATTATACATTAAATCATCGAATCAACACTTGATTCGATGATCCGGCTATATCGAATATTACCGACTAATATATATCATGTACCGATTCATCGAATCAACACTTGATCCGATGACCCGGTTCATATCTAAATATCGCGAAAATATAATACGGTATCCCATATCGCATTATTCTCGGTCCTGCACATATCACATATGTGCCTCTACTCCATTTCTCCTGAGCCAAGAAACCTCTGTGTAGGATTCTAAAGAATCGTCAATACGCCGGTAGCAGGTGATGATCATATCAAACACCCACAAGCTGCAAGCGGTCAGCTAAACGTAACAGCCACCCAGGTATTGAGCGATCAGATGATCAACAAGCTAGCCTGTGCGTTCTCCTGTGAATCCAATCAGTAACACTCCCGTACAGTCCGGTCTGTTCGTCTGATATGTCGCATATCAAGTCTAGGGGTGGTATACGTTAGACCCCACTAACCGATAAGTCGTGTCGTTGTGTGGCTCATAACGGGTCGAGAAACTACTAGTAACACTTACCAGTAAATCTCTATATCAGCCCTGGCCAGGGACTTCCAGTTATAGCCAATCGAACACAGCACAACATCAACTCCCTATACCGGGAGAGACGAATCCCCTCCTATCGCTCATTGCCTCCATGTGATTCGGGACTATACCCAAAAGCCACCGTTTTGCACGCCCTCTTGGACGTGGTAAGGTGGAAATCAAAGCACAGTGGGAATCACACAAGACTCTATGACGATCTCGGGTCTACAGACTACCCTGTACCAGTGTCACCGGAGAACTGCCATCTGACGTGTGGTATATCACCATCTGGGAGTTCTCGGCGAGTCCGTCCAGTGTACTCAGTCTCCACTGAGCACCCGTACACCATCTCTGATGTCAAACACCGATGGATATGGGATCATCCATCACCCATCATATGGGTCAAGATGCGTATACGCTAGTCTACTCTGGTGTATCGATGCCCTGTCTCGATATACCATCGACTAGGAACAGTTATAGGATGTACTCATCAACTACCGAGGCCCCACTAGTATGATCTCATCATAGTCCCAGTAGTCGAGTACAGATCCTAAGGGCTTTATCAACATGTGAGAGTAAAACATTAAACCAATACAAGTCAACATGTTAAGATAAAGTGAAACCAAATAGCATACTATCATGATGAGCAAGAAAGTCATCTCTATATATATCCAAGCATCCATTATAATATACATCATATGTACAACAATGGCCTCTAGGGCATATACATAACTAACAATCTCCCACTTGCACTAAGGCCAGCTGTTGTAGTATCTCATACCTAGCATCCCGAATAATCTCTCAAACTGTATCTGGGGAATAGCCTTCGTGAATGGATCCGCAGTGTTGTCCTTCATATCTACTCTCCTGACCTCGATCTCCCGGCGATCAACTATCTCCCTGATCAGGTGATACTGCCTCAGAATATGTCTGGACTTCTGATGGGACCTGGGTTCCTTGGCTAACGCCACAGCTCCATTGTTATCGCAATACAGAGGTATTGGATGCTCAATCGATGGAACCACACCAAGTTCACTAATGAACTTCTTTATCCAGACAGCCTCTTTGGCAGCATCTTTGGCAGCGATGTATTCAGCCTCCATCGTCGAGTCTGCAACGGTATCCTATTTGGAACTCTTCCAACATACCGCCCCTCCATTGAGGATAAAGAAAAATCCCGAGTACGACTTAGAGTCGTCCTTATCACTTTGGAAGCTGGAATCGGTAAAGGACTCCACCTGGAGTTCTCCGTTACCATACACCAAGAACATCTCCTTAGTCCTTCGTAAGTACTTGAGAATGTTCTTCACAGCTGTCCAGTGACTCTCTCCAGGATCTGCTTGATACCGACTCACTACACTTAGTGAGTATGCTATATCGGGTCTGGTACATAGCATCGCATACATGATAGAGCCTACTGCCGAAGCATAGGGTATCCCTTGCATGCGAGCTCTCTCCAAATCAGTCTTGGGAGACATCTCTTTGGAGAGAGTGAGTCCAGAGATCGTGAGTTGGTTCCCACGCTTGGATTCTTCCATACTAAACCTCTTTAGTATGGTGTCAATGTACCTGGATTGGGACAATCCCAATATCCGTTTAGATCTATCTCTATAGATCATGATTCCCAATATGCAGGAGGCATCACCTAGATCTTTTATTGAGAATCTCTGTGATAAGAAGAGCTTGACTGATTGCAGCATAGGAATATCATTTCCTATCAAGAGTATGTCATCCACGTACAATACGAGGAAGAAAACCTTACCCTCTGCTTCCTTCTTATAGATACAAGGTTCATCTATATTTTTGATGAAGTCAAACTCTTTGACTACAACATCAAAACAGATGTTCCAGCTCCGCGATGCTTGCTTTAACCCATAAATAGATTTAAGCAGCTTGCACACCTTTCCGCTGCTCCCACTATCTACGAAGCCCTCTGGCTGAGTCATGTACACGCTCTCTTCTAAATCACCGTTTAGAAAAGCGGTCTTAACATCCATTTGCCAGATTTCGTAGTCATGGTATGCAGCAATGGCAAGTAAGATCCGGATGGACTTAAGCATAGCCACTGGAGAAAAGGTTTCGTCATAATCCACACCTGGTCGTTGACGAAAACCCTTTGCTACAAGTCTAGCTTTGAAAGTCTCAACTTTTCCATCTACACCAAATTTCTTTTTAAAAATCCACTTGATCCCAATGGGTTTTACCCTTTCAGGAGCATTTTCTAAAATCCATACTTTATTGGTGTACATGGATTCCATCTCAGATCGCATTGCATCCAGCCATTTCACAGAGTCACCACTCGTGATGGCCTGCTCGAAACTAGTCGGTTCATCATCATCCATGATGCAGTCCTCGCTTCCACCATCAATGAGAAAACCGTAGTATCTCTCAGGTGGACGAGAAACCCTACTAGATCGGCGGAGAGGCAGGGGTTCGTCGGGTACTACTGAATCCTCTGGTTCTACTAAATCTTCAGTTGTAGTTTGTGTTACTGGAACTTCTTCCAGTTCTACCTCAGAGCCACGAATCTCTTTTGCAAGAAATTCCTTTTCTAAAAAGGTGGCGTGTTGAGCAACAAACACCCTTTGTTCCTCACTGTGGTAGAAAATATACCCTCGCGAATGCTTGGGATATCCAATAAACTTACATAAAACAGATCTTGCCTCGAGTTTGTCCGGGTTTCATCTTTTGACATAAGCCGGGCAACCCCATATCTTAACAAAATTAAGATATGGTCTCTTCCCTTCTCATATCTCATATGGGGTGGTAGGCACAGATTTCGTAGGAACATTATTCAGTATGTATGCCGCTGTCTCAAGCGCATACCCCCAGAAGGAAATAGGTAACTCAGCTGTACTCATCATAGAGCGCACCATATCTAATAGGGTGCGATTCCTCCGCTCCGATACACCGTTGTGCTGTGGTGTATAAGGAGGAGTAAGCTGAGAGAGAATCCCATTCTCTTTTAGATAATCCAGGAACTCACCGCTTAAGTATTCACCTCCTCGATCAAATCGAAGAATCTTAATACTTTTGCCCGTTTGATTCTCTACTTCGTGCTTATATTCTCTGAATTTCACAAAAGCTTCAGACTTGTGTTTCATCAGGAGCACATGTCCGAATCTAGAGAGATCGTCACTGAATGTAATGAAGTAGGAAGAACCGTTCCTGGCATGCGTAGACATGGGACCACATACATCACTATGTATTAGTCCTAAGAGTTCAGTAACTCTTTCTCCATGTCCACTAAACGGAGCTTTGGTCATTTTTCCTTTGAGACCTGAATGGCAAGTATCATAAGATGATAATTCGAACGGATTCAAATAACCATCTTTATGTAATTTAGCCAGTCGTGTCGCATTGATATGACCAAGTCTACAATGCCACAAGTAGGATTCGTTCATATCTGAACTTTTCCTCTTGTGTGTGTTTTGTATATTCAGGACTATATTCTGATTTAGAATGAATATGCCATTATGTAACGAGCCTGATGCAATCAACCTTTGATCTAGGAATATGTTCATAACATTATCCTTTACTACAAAATTATATCCTTCTTTACTTAATAAAGAAACTGAAATAATGTTGCACATCATGTTCGGTATATAATAGCACTCATTTAGAATCAGTGTATTACGACTTGGTAATACAAGGTGATATTCGCCAACTGCTTTGGCTGCAACATTTGCACCGTTCCCTACTTGAACGGAATGATCACCTTTTCCCAGTTCTCTACCTTTACGTAGCCCATGTAACTGTTTACATATGTGGGATTCTGATCCGGTATCTAATACCCAGGACGTAGGGTGAACTGAGAAACAGTTCTCAATAACTAACACACCCGAAGAAGATGCATCAACATGCATGTTCTTTTGGGCGGCGTGAGAATCTAGATATTCTCATGTTTCCTGTTCAGTCTTATAACTCTTATAAGAAAGAACGGGTCCAACGTTCCCTTGCTCAGTAGAATAAATAGGTTTAGTCAATACATCCATATTATTATCTTGATTATGGCCTGACATGGTCGCTACCTGGAGAGAGAGAGAGAAGAAAACACTTTAGCGTATGCTCTTGCAAGATTAGATTGGTTATTATCTTATCTAATCAGGATGTCTCCCACTGTTTTTATCAAATCTACCTTAAAACCCTAAAAGGTAAGATTAGCCGGGATTAATTACACCCTACAATTTTGTCAATCTTTCAGCCAGATCAGTGTCGGTACTTTGAGGGAGGTTCCCCGTGCTTTCGCACGGACCTAATTAAAGTAAACCTCGTTTTCCCAGAGGCGTAGCCCCGTTAACACTTTTCTAGAAACCTACTTGAATGACTAATTGTCCTGTGTAAAACTCTCCCAGGAGTAACACTTACTCACAGTGGGTATCGAGATCCAACTATCTCATAGGAGGTATGCAATCTCATTGCAAATTTCAACACTTGAAATTCCCGATAATATTTTGCCCCTAGTGTCCTATGACCTTGACGGAGGTCAACAAACCATAGGCTACTAGTCAAGTTCAACCTGTCATTTCTTGATTGAATTAAACCCACCCGCACGACCCTTGACGGAGGTCAACAAGGCCGTACGACTGCCCTAATCCAATCTGCATCAAATGCATAAGCAGATAAAAAACTAGTCAGCTACCGTACACTACGCCTTGACGGAGGTCAACAAACGTAGCACGAATACTAAATAATATCTATCTGAAATGACGGAGGGCTACGCAGGTTTTTCAGAAAACCCCGAGCGTAATGAACTTGATATCGTTGTAGAATCATGTAGTTTTTTGAAAAGGAGTGTTTTTGAGGCTTTTCTTAGTTTCGCTAAAGGGGTCACTCCCGGTGAAGGGATCGTCGGCCCTTTCCTCATTGAATAAGGTGCAGGATATATCATATATACCGCTGTGCAAAGCAAAACACTAAAAGCATTTAAAAGACAAACCGCGTTTTGTAGCATCAGCCAGTTTTGCTAAAGGAGTCACTCCCGGTGAAGGGATCTCGGTCATTTCCTCATCGAATAAGGTGCAGGATGTATCATATCTATCACTGTGCAAAGCAAAACTGTAGCTACCCTTTTTATAAAGTTTTGATTCTACAACATCTTTAGGATTCTTTTCTTTTATTAATCTCATTAATAAAAATCCTATCAGCTTATGCTTCCTAAGCATCACAGAAGAAACGAAAGCAGTAATATTTATATATCAGCATATATATAGTATAAGCACTCGTCTCAGGCAGTAATATGATCTCATCACAGAACATTGCAGCAGAAGAACATATATGAAATATTGGATATACTAGGACGTCCGTGTTTTCAATATGAGGCTGTATAAAACACGGATTCCACGGTCGCGACGAATAGCCAAACCCTCATCCCAAGACCCCTACGAGAGCGGCAAGTAACTCTGCCAATTCTAAGGTTAAGAGACCCGGTCTTGACTCCTCGAGATGGCCTCCCACTGGACCCTAGAACCCGGTTACTTGTGCTCCCCACCTTGGGTCTACCTAATGCGGAAAAGTAAATAATATACACTGGTGACATCAACCGCAACCTGGAAGTGCCCCAAATAAAAGAATATTACATTACAAAAGAATTTTACATGAATGAAAATAAAAACCCTCATCTCACATAAAACCCCCGGCTATTCAGAACGCGACTATCCAATATAACATATCACAGCAACACATAATATCACATATCATCAACGTAAGTAAATATGCGCATCCCAATTGTCGTTGACATATAGCAACGAAACCGGCGATATCACATATTACACTTACGGTCACAGAAAAGAAAGTGTAAAACTAAAATATTTGGAATCTACAATTACTTTAGACATCGTAAATCCGAAATATCACATACTTCGCATTTCATGCCTAACTCTATGAATTCCACATATTGTATCACATTCCAGATAAATAGACAGTATTAAACTTTCCGAACAGATAATCAAACACCCAAAATTTCCCAAAGTGCTCAACTCTTGAGCGTTGTTCAAATAATCCCAGAATATGTCACAGTACCAGTGATCCAGCCGTAGAAGGGTCAAGCCAACGCCTCACATGTGGCATGCCGTACTCCCCCAAACCCGAAGGTTCAAAAGGCAGTTCAAGATGGTCACATAACCGAGTTAAGGTTTGTTGTCTTCTAGAGGGTCCACCTCTTAACTTGTACAATTTTCCGAAAGATTTAAACCCGGTAAAAATTCAACACTTGAAAGTTTGCCGTACCGGGAAACAGTGAGTTAATGATATCCGTTCAAATAGTTTAACAGTTTCTAAATATCCGGAAAGAAATACGAATTTAAATATTCCGATCGAATCTACGATTAAAAAATAAACCCCAGATTTAAACAACACTGGAATCACTTTTAAAAATATCCAGAAGCATCAACAAGCACCTACGGATATTACCAGAAAAGCCACGTGTCGCCAATCGATGAAGCCGCCGCAGAACCGCCGCGCAAGCATGCTTACGCCGCGGTTCCGCCGCCGTTTGGTCGAATTGGGGGCTCGGGTTTTATGGTAATTCTTAGAATTCCCTGATGATTTTTTTACATATTTTTAATTCAGAAAAATCCCAGATTTAAAAAAATTTCCAGAGAGGGGGCTTTTTCCGTCGGTTAGGGTTCGATCCGAGTTTTAACTTCGTAAACACATCGCCTAATGCTCTAGCTAGGCTATGATACCACTGTAGGGTTCCTAAGCACTCTTGTGAAGGTTCATAAGGCATCAAACATGCCCGGATAAAAATTTAGACGTGCCGAACAACCCAAAGCCGGGATCTTTGCTAGATTATTAGGGTTAAGCATGCAAGATAACATCTTTTTATCTATGTGTGAGGGATTACAACCTTTGTAGTCCGCTCCTTCGCTTCACAAGCTCCGAGTAGAAGTCCCTTCGCCGCGATCCTTGATCTCCCAGACTCATGAGAGGCTCCACGACTCGAACGATCCATGCTTGCTTGAAGTGTTCCAAATCTCCGATGATCTACGTCGAAGTTGCAAAGACTCAAGCTTTCTTACTCTAAAGAGATGAACACACTAATCTCAAGGGCTAGATGAGATGAGGATGAGAGAGTAGTAATTTTGCTTTCTTTTTAAATCATTTTCTCATATTTATTCATCACATAAAGAAAATCAAGTAAGCTTTCTTTTTCAAGAGAGAAGAAGATGATAATGGAAAATCAATAATAAGATTAATCCTTTTGTGATGAATAGAAAGAAATGTATATGATTGATATATAAACCATGGTCAAGGATGAATGAATAAGAATGTGTAGAGAAACAACTAGAGTTAGGGTTTGGTTAGGTTTAGAAATGTGTCATCATAAAATATCTTAACCATGACAAAATAAAATGCTTCTTGAAGGTGCATGAAGCAACTAACCCTAATCAAACCCTAACCTCAATTAATCATCCTTAAACATATTTAACAATTAATCATATCATGTCACAATAATATATATCACATATATATTATATATTTGCAACAAAAGAAAATAATACAATTAACATATATCGCATATATATCAATGTATCATCCAGTGAGAAAATGAAATAATAAAGCGAGCCAATATTAGATAATGTAATACAATATATCATATATATTATTATACGTTAAATCGTCGAATCAACACTTGATTCGATGATCCGGCTATATCGAATATTACCGACTAATATATATCATGTACCGATTCATCGAATCAACACTTGATCCGATGACCCGTTCATATCTAAATATTGCGAGAATATAATACGGTATCCCATATCGCATTATTCTCGGTCCTGCACATATCACATATGTGCCTCTACTCCATTTCGCCTGAGCCAAGAAACCTCTGTGTAGGACTCTAAAGAATCGTCAATACGCCGGTAGCAGGTGATGATCATATCAAACACCCACAAGCTGCAAGCGGTCAGCTAAACGTAACAGCCACCCAGGTATTGAGCGATCAGAAGATCAACAAGCTAGCCTGTGCGTTCTCCTGTGAATCCAATCAGTAACACTCCCGTACAGTCCGGTCTGTTCGTCTGATATGTCGCATATCAAGTCTAGGGGTGGTATACGTCAGACCTAGTAACCGATAAGTCGTGTCGATGTGTGTCTCATAACGGGTCGAGAAACTACTATTAACACTTACCAGTAAATCTCTATATCAGCCCTGTCCAGGGATTTCAAGTTATAGCCAATCGAACACAGCACAACATCAACTCCCTATACCGGGAGAGACGAATCCCCTCCTATCGCTCATTGCCTCCATGTGATTCGGGACTGTACCCAAAAGCCACCGTTTTGCACGCCCTCTTGGACGTGGTAAGGTGGAAATCAAAGCACAGTGGGAATCACACAAGACTCTATGACGATCTCGGGTCTACAGACTACCCTGTACCAGTGTCACCGGAGAACTGCCATCTGACGTGTGGTATATCACCATCTGGGAGTTCTCGGGGAGTCCGTCCAGTGTACCCAGTCTCCACTGAGCACCCGTACACCATCTCTGATGTCAAACACCGATGGATATGGGATCATCCATCACCCATCATATGGGTCAAGATGCGTATACGCTAGTCTACTCTGGTGTATCGATGCCCTGTCTCGATATACCCTCGACTAGGAACAGTTATAGGATGTACTCATCGACTACCGCGGCCCCACTAGTATGATCTCATCATAGTCCCAGTAGTCGAGTACAGATCCTAAGGGCTTTATCATCATGTGAGAGTAAAACAGTAAACCAATACAAGTCAACATGTTAAGATAAAGTGAAACCAAATAGCATACTATCATGACGAGCAAGAAAGTCATCTCTATATATATCCAAGCATCCATTATAATATACATCATATGTACAACAATGGCCTCTAGGGCATATACATAACTAACAGTAATATTCTGTTATTGGGGCACTTCCGGGTTGAGGATGATGTCACCGTTGATGTATATTATTTACTTTTCCGCATTAGGATAGACCCGAGGAGGGGAGCAAAAGTAACTGGGTTCTAGAGTCCAGTGGGAGACCATCTCGAGGTGTCGAGACCGGGTCTCCTAACTCTAGAATTGGTAGGGTTGTTTGCCACTCTCGTAGGGGTCTAGGGATGTGGGTTTGGCTATTCATCACGACCGTGGAATCCGTGTTTTATACATGCTTAATATAAAACCCGGAAATCCTAGTATATCCAATATTTCATATGTTGTTTTCTGCTGCGATATCTGTGATATGATCATTTGATAAGTTGAGATAGATATTGTATATAGTATATATGATATATTATATAGACGTTGCTTATGTTTTACACCCGCGCTAGCCCTGCCCCCACTCTGCCGTTAGTTACCTAACCTAACGGTGCATGACGGTACATCGAGGCGAATGCGGATGGCATAAGCGTACGTTGTATATATCTGTGATGGTTAGCTAACATAAAATGATGGGACTTCGTTAATGAGGTTAATGAAATAAAATAAATCTAATGATGTTGTGGAATCGAATTTTCAAAAACAGGTAGCTCTAGTTCTTGCTTTGCATAGTTGTATTCCTTATAGAATATCCAGCACCTTATTCGATAAGGAAAGAGCCGAGATCCCTTCACCGGGAGTGACCTCTTTAGCGAAACTAGCAGATGTTATAAACTCGGTTTGTCTTTTGATTGCTTTTATAGTTTTTTCTTTGCATAGTGGTATTTGTGAAATATCCTGCACCTTATTCGATAAGGAAAGAGCCGAGATCTCTTCACCGGGAGTGACCTCTTTAGCAAAAATAGTAAAAGCTTAAAAACACTCATTTTTCAAAATCACTCGATTCTACAACGCTATCAAGTTCATTACAAAAAAGGTTTTCTTAAAAACCTGTCGCAGCCTTCCATCATTTCAGATAAGTGTTATTTTAGTATTCGTGCTATGGTAGTTTGGCTTCTGTCAAGGCGTAGTGTACGGTAGCTAAATTAGTGCTTATCTGCAGCATACGATGCGATTGGATTAAGGTATTCGTTCGACGTAGTTTGGCCTCCGTCAATGGTCGTGCGGGTGGGTCTAATTCAATCAGGAAATGATGGGTTGAACTTGACTAGCGGACTATGGGTAGTTTGGCCTCTGTCAAGGTCATAGAACGCTAGGGGCAAAATTATCGGGAATTTCAAGTGTTGAAATTTGCAATGAGATTGCATACCTTCTATGAGATAGTTGGATCCCGATACCCACTGCGAGTAAGAGTTGCTTCTGGGAGAGTTTTACACATTACAATTAGCCGATCAAGTAGGTGTCTAGAAAGGTGTCGACGGGGTTATGCTCCTGGGAAAACGAGGTTTATTTTAATTAGGTCCGTGCGAAAGCACAGGGAACCTCCCTCAAAGTACCGGCACTGGCCTGGCTGAAAGATTGGCGAACTTGTAGGGTGTAATTAATCCCGGCTAGTCTGTACTTTTAGGGTTTGGAGGAAGATTTGATAAAAACAGTGGGAGCCATCCTGATTAGATAGAATAATAACCAATCTAATCTTGCAAGAGCATACACTGAGTGCTTTCTTCTCTCTCTCTCTCTCCAGGTAGCAACCATGTCATGCCTTAATCAAGATAATAATATGAATGTATTGACCGAACCCGCTTGTTATACAGAGCTGGGGAACGTTGGTCCCGCTCAAACTTATAATTGTTATAAGACCGAGCAGGAAATAGGGGATTACCAGAATTCCCATGCCCCCCAAACGAAGAAAGTGCATATTGATGCATCTTCTTCGGGTGTGTTCATTACCGAGAACTGTTTTTCAGTATCATCTATGTCCTGGGTATGTGATACCGGATCAGGATCGTATATATGTAATCTGTTACATGGGCTACAGATAGGTAGAGAACTGAGAACGGGTGATAAAGTTTCAAGAATTAGAAACATTGCAATTGTTGCAGCCAAGTTGTTGGCATTTATCACCTTGTATTATCAAGTACATTGATTCTGAACGAATGTTATTAGATACCGAACCTGATATACAACATCATATCATTCTCTTTATTTAGTAAAGAAGGATATAATTTTGTATTGTTGGATAATGTTTTGAACATTTCCTATATCAAGAATTGATCAGTTCAGGCACGTTATCTAAAAGCATATACGTTCTAAATCAAACTACAGTTCTCAACGTACAGAACACACACAAGAGGAAGAGTTCAGAAATGAACGAATCCTTCTTAAGGCATTGTAGACTAGGTTATATCAATGCGACCCGATTTGCTAAGTTACATTAACATGCATATTTAAATCAGTTTGAATTTACATCTTGTGAAACTTGCCAGTCATGTCATAAAGATAAAATGACTATAGTTCTGTTTACTAGAAACAGAGAAAGAGTTAGTGAACTCTTGGGATTGATACATGTTGATTTATGTAAGTCCCTTGTCTACACATGCCAGGACCGGTTCTTTGTACTTCATTACATTCACTGAAGATCTCTCAAGATTCAGACATATGTTCATCTTGAAACACAAGTCTTAAGATTTTGAGAAATTCAAAGAATATAAGTCAGAAGTAGAGAACCAAAACAGGTATAAGCATTATGTCCTTTGATTTGATCAGGGAGGAGAATACTTAAGCACGAAATTCTTGGACTATTCTAAAGGAGAATGAGATTCTCTCCCAGCATTACTCCTCCGTATACACCACAGCACAACGGTGTATCGGGGCGGAGCAATCGCACCCTATTAGATATGGTGCGCTCTATGATGGGTACTACTGAGTTGCCTATTTCCTTTTTGGGATATGCACTTGAGAAGCTGCATATCTATTGAATTAGGTTCCAACCAAATCAGGTGTCTTCCACTCCATATGAGATATGGTATGGGAAGAGCCCATGTCTGAAGTAAGTTAAGATTTAGGGTTGTTCGGCCTATGTCTAAAAGCAAAATCCGGACAAGCTCCAGGCAAGGTCAGTTCTGTGGAAGTTTGTTGGATATCCTAAGCATTTGCAAAGGAATATCTTCTACCGCACCGAGGAACAAAACGTGTTTTATTTCTCGGCATGCCACCTTTTTAGAAAAGGAATTTATTTTGGAAAGAAATTAGTGGTCATGAGATAGAACTGGATGGAGTTCTAGCTATACAAACTACAGCTGATGATTTGGTAGAACCGGAGGATTCAATAGTTCCTGACGAACCTCAGCCTCTCCGCCGATCTAGTAGGGTTCCTCATCCACCTGTGAGATACTTCGGTTTTCTCTATGACAGTGGGAGCGAGGATTGCATCATAAGATGATGACCCAACTAGTTTCGAGCAGGTCATCAAAAGTAAGGACTCTGTAAGAATGGCCGGATGCTATGCGATCTGAGATGGAATCTATGTGCACCAACAAAGTATGGATTTTGGTTGCTATATCTGAAGGGTTAAACCCCCATCAGGAGCAAGTATATCTTGAGAAGATTACTTGGTGTAAATAGAAAAGTTGAGACTTTCAAAGCTAGACTTGTTGTAAAAGGTTCTCGTCATTAACAAGGTGTGGATAATGATGAAACCTTTTCTCTAGTGGTTATGCTTAAGTCCATCCAGATCCCACTTGCCATTGCTACATACCATGACTACGATATCTGGCGGTTAGGTGTCATGACTGCATTTCTAAATAATGATTTAGAAGAGAGCGTCTATAAGTACACAGCCAGAGGGCTTCGTAGACAGTGGGAGCAGCGGAAACGTGTGCAGTTGCTTTACGGGTTAAAGCAGGCATCGCGGAGTTGGAACATCTGTTTTGATGTGGTAGTCAAAGTGTTTGACTTCATCAAAATGGTAGATGAACCTTGTATATACAAAAAGGTAGTAGAGAGTACGGTGGTTTTCCTCGTATTGTATATGGATGACATACTCTTGATAGGAAAGGAGTTTCTTATGCTACGCTTGATCAATCTCCTCTTATCACAAGGATTCTCCATATAGGATCAAGGTGATACCTCATAAATCCTGGGTTTTGGATCTATGAGATAGATCTAAGTGGATGTTAGGATTCTCACTAGGTGTAGTGAGATGGTATCAATTGATCCTAGGGAGAATCACTGGATAACTTCCAGGGTGGTAAGGTCGACTGAATGTCAGTCACAAGCATTGTCTTTACCCTCAGTAGAGGGACGGTATGTTGGAAGAGTTCCAAGCTAGATACCATGGCAAACTAGATGATAAAGGCTGGATACATCGCTACCTAAAATGCTATCAATGAGGAAGTCTGGGAGTATATTAGTTCATGAGATGAACTTCGTTCCTACCGTTGTGTGATAATGGAGTTGTGGCTTAGGCCTAGGAACCCCCGTCCCATCAGTGACCCAAACATATTCTAAGGCAGTATTACCTGATCATGGAGATGGTTGATCTCCAAGGGATCGAGGTTAGGAGAGTAGTCTCAGAGGACAATACGGCGGATCCACTCACAAAGGCCTTTTCCCAGAGAGAGACTTTTATGGGATGGTTGAGTATGAAATACTACAACCACTACTATATGATGGCCCTAGTGTAAGTGGGAGATTGTTAGTTATATGTATGCCCTAGAGACCATTACTGTATATGAGATGTACATTTGTAGTGAATGCTTGGACATATATAGGAAGGACTTTCTTGCTCGACATGATAGTACGCTATCTAGTTACTCTTTATCTTAACATGTACACTGATTGTCTCTCTGTTACATGTTGGTAAAGCCCTTAGGATGCGTACCTAGATTATGATGGAGATCATACTAGTGGGACAAAGGTAGTCTGTGAGTACATCCTTTAATGTCCCTAGTCGTGGGTGTATCGAGACAGGGCATCGATATACCAGAGTAGACTAGCGTATACCTTCTCGACCCATGTAGATGGGCGATGGATGATCCCATATCCATTGGTGTTTGACATCAGAGATGATATACGGTTGCTCAGTGGGGACTGGACACATTGGACAGACTCTCCGAGAACTCCCAGATGGTATTATACCTCACGTCAGATGGTAGTTCTCTGGTGACACCGGTATAGGTTAGTCTGTCGACCCGAGATCGTCATAGAGTCTTGTGTGATTCCCACTGTGCTTTGATTTCCACCTCACCACGTTCATGAGAACATGCAAAATGGTGGTTTTTGGGTAAAGTCCCGAGTCACATGGAGACAATGAGTGATAGGATTGGATTCGTTTCTCCCGGTATTGGGGGTTGATGTTGCGCAGTGCTCGATTGGCTATAACAGGAAGTCCCTGACCAGGGCTGTTTCAGAGATTTACTGGTAAGTGTTACCAGTAGTTTCTCAACCCGTTATGAGCCTCACATCGGCACGACTTATCGAGTTACTGGGGTCTGACGTTTACCACCCCTAGACGAGATATGCGATATATCGGACGAAGAGACCGGACTGTATGGTAAGTGTTACTGGTTGGATTCGAAGGAGTATGAGCAGGCTTGCTTGTTGATCTTCTGATCGCTCAATACCCGGGTGGCCGTTACGTTTAGCACGCCTCTTGTGGCTTGTGGGTGTTTGATTTGATCATCTCCTACTGCCGGCGTATTGACGAGTCTTCAGATTCCTACACAGAGGTTTCGTGGCTCAGGAGAAACGGAGTAGGAGCGCATATGAGATATGTGCGGGACCAAGATTAATACGTGTATGAGATACCGTATTCTATTCTCGCGATTTGTATCATTTGTCGGTTATATGCGATATAGCTGGGTTATCGAATCTAGTGTTGATTCGATAGATTGATACACTAGATATTAGTCGGTTATATGTGATATGACCGGATCATTAAATCAAGTGTTGATTTAATGATTTAATTATATATTTGATATATTATTTTACATTAACTAGTATTGGCTCACTTAAGATTGTTTTTCTCACTTGATTATGTATTAAGTATATATGTGATATGTACTTGTGTACATAGTTTGTGTCATGCTAGATGCCACATGCTACATGGGTGTATGAGACTCACACCATGTTATATGATAATGGAGGGTTTTATTTATATTAAGTTAATCAAATTGGTTGGAAATTAGTTTATGGATGAAGCATGGAGAATCTTGTAGAATCCATTGACTAAGTCAACTAATTTGTCTTGCTTAAGATATTTACTAACCTAACCATTATCCTAACACATGGTTAATTCTCTACATGGGTTTAATATATGATATTAACTCACCCATGGTTGCATTATTCACCACATGATTTTCTTTTTGAGCTCTTCTTCATCTTCTTCGTCTAGCTCTCTAGCTTCTTGAAAAATGGTGAAAATGAGTGATAAAATAAAATCTAAAGTGAGCCCACTTTCTATTTCATCATCCTATACACTTGCTTGGGTATTTTAGGGTGTTCTCTTCACAAAGTTCATGACCTAATGAAGGGTTAGCTTGAGTTTGAGTCTCCTCGACGTAGATCATCTTCGGCCTCGAAGACTACGAGCAAGCTTGTTCATTTCTCCGAGGGAACCCATACTAGAGTTCGGGAGATCGATGATCGCAGCGAAGGGACATCAACACGGAGCTTTAGAAGTGAAGGACTAGTCTATAAGGGTTGTATTCCTAGCTCACTACTTGTAATGGTTGATTACATGTTATATTGTCTAGTTACTCTAGCTTGATCCTAGCTTAGGATTGATTAGCACCTTAGATTTTTTTAATTTGTCATGTTAGTTGCTGTGAAAACCCTGTAGGGTGCTAAGGAATCCCAACATAGAGTTCTTTGGGTATCCCACAAACTTACACAGTACTGAGCATGCCTCGAGTTTGTCCGCATGCTGCTTTTTGACAAAACCTGGACATCCCCATATCTTTAGATATTGAAGATAGGGTTTCCTCCCACTCCACATATGATATGGTGTGGTAGGCACAGTCTTGATAGGAACCTTGTTTAAAAGATATGCAGCTGATTCTAGTGCATAGCCCCAGAATGATCGTGGTAACTCAGTGTTACTCATCATGGAACGTACCATATCCAATAGGGTTCGGTTCCGTCTCTTCTATACACCGTTGTTGCTGTGGTGTGTATGGAGGAGTAAGCTAAGAGAGAATTCCATTCTCTTTTAGGTAATCCAGGAACTCGGCTGTCACGACCTGAAATGGCACGTGACTGGCACTTGAATCATATGAAGTTTATAGGACCCCATCTAATTCAAGTAAGCCAAAAACCCAGAAATCTAAACCATTTTTAAAGAAAGTGTTTTGTTAAAAATAAGCCGAATATCCGTTTTTAAAACATCAAGTCTTTTCTGAAAATTTCGGCAGAGTTTCCCTTGTAAATACTGGCCCCAAACGGGTACACCATGCATAATATTAATAAAGGCATCCCTAAGCGGGAGCTAACTCTTCGTCAATTGACGGTCACAACCACGCAAGTAATATAATATACAACGCCAAAAGGCGAGGATCAAAACTCAAAAGGAAACCCAAAATCAACAATAAAACCACAAATAATACAAGCGCGACTCTACGGTCGAAAGAATATACAACTGGTCTCTAAGTCAAATAAATAATACAATCTGGTTGATGGAGTTTACTAGATACAACTGAAATAAATAAAATGTACAATGGTGGTTACGATGCAAGTGAACCCACCTACCAAGGCAAACACCCGGAAGAAACAGTGTGCCAGAAAAGCCGCAATGAAAACCTGTACGGCAAAACTTGCAAGAAACTGTGGCATAACAGGGGTGAGTGGCCAACTCGTGAATAGAAAATATCACCGAGAAGAAATCATATGTATGACTCAATGCTAGGTCAATACGATTAATAAAATAAATATTCTCAAAATGATATAGTCTGAAGCATGATAAGGTGGCAAGGGTAAACATCTATACTTAAGTGTAATATCATGTGCTCGTGACAGTGCCTCAGATAGCAACATATCATAAATATAAGGTATGAATGCATCGAAATGAAAACAGAATACATCTTGAATGAGAAAACTGTTTTCATAAAATAGTGAGATTTCTGTATATTTAAAACGAGGTATCATCAATGAAATCAACATAAATCAGTGTCTAGCATCGACACAAAACATATATCCAAATATCCAATATCTCGAGCTCCGGCTATCCGGACTGACCCATATCATAAAATATCAATATCTCAAATCTCAATATCTAGGGCTCCAGCTATCCGGACTGGCCCCTGGGCTCCGGCTATCCCGACTGGCCCGACTCCGATCGGTATCCTCCAGATATGCGTCGAGTCACAATACAATCACCGGTCAGCAATGCTCCCCTGTCACAGGCTCAATGCCATCATCTGCGATCTTCTTGCCCCGGGGTACCGCACCGAGTCCACCATGCACCCACAGACGGTTCCTCCTCCTTCTCGAATCGGGTGTATGATATCGCTCAAGAGCCGAGAAAACTCATGGTGGACATATCTCAATCATATCATGAGAAAACCGCAACTTTCATTTTTAAAAGGATAATAAGTTTTATAAAATCCTTCGGGTTTCTCCAAATCCAGAAATCTCATGTAAAAACAAAATCTCTTAATCGAAAGTCAATAAACATTAAATACTGGGCTCCGGCAATCCGGACTGACCCGTACATTGCATAATAAAGAATACATAAACATGCATGGGTATCTAATAAAGAATGCAATATCTAAATTAGCAGAGTGATGAAATATCAAAACTATCAGCTAACAAGCGATAACAATGAAATAATATTCTCTAAAGTGTACGTGACATGGCAATTACCGATGATGATGTGTGTGAGCCGGCAAGCAGGTGTACGTGGAGCATACGCATCATCGGTAATGGTACCGGTGTCCTGACAGCATGGTTTCATAATCACTAAAGTACACATTAAGCATGCAATGCGATGATAATAACATGAATATGCAGTAATGAATAGTAAATGCAACAGTAATGATTCTACATTAGATATGTGAGTCACACAGTTTGTCATTTGGAATAACACGAATCGTGGTGTTTAGAAAATAGGGGCTACGGTGTTTTTAAGAAAAAGTACGTCCTTTAAAATATCCGTAGAATCCCTTAGCCTGCCTTTAAAATACTTATGATTCGTTAGTTTTGAAATAGGTATGACTCGAGTCTAGTCTAACATCTACATGTAAACTACTGGACTAAACTAACAGACTAATCGAAAAGGTAAGGAAAACGCCTAAATCTGATATATATATATATATATATATAATAGTCCGTGATCCCGCCTCAATAGTATCCCATACGATACACTATATAATATGACATCCTCGAGTCAAGAGCGCGGATCTATCATCAATAAAGCTCGTACGGTAAATCCAACGTACGACATCCCAAATCAGGGTACGGATCAAATATCACATTTATCTCATCATTCATTTGGTATCCTTATCATCATATCATGATCTGGGTACTGATCTAAGTCTAGTACATACTGTTACCATCTACATATATATATGCGTGTGCATGAAACACATCGCCTAAGGGCCCGCTATAATATCGTGTCGTATCTCATAATACGAACCACGTCATATCACCGATCTCATGACACCATGCCCAATCTCATCGACTCATCCCCAAATATCATATACTATCCTCATCATCCATGTATACACACACACACACACACACACAGTCCCATACCTATGTGTGTGTGTGTGTGTATACATATCCCCATATACGCACAAGGAAAAAATGTATGCGAGTGTGTGTGTGTGTGTGTGTGTGTGTGTGTGTGAGTGTAAACCTTATTCTAGGGTTCGCGACTACAACTAACTACGACACTATCAAATAGCTATACTAAAATTAACCCATGATCTTCTAAGATCCTACTTACTAATCATCAAAGTTTCATAATAAACATATTTAAATAAATAGGTGTACGTATTCGTATACGACACAACGAAACTGCAGGGGTGCTATACGCCATCCACCCGACTTCCCCCATAGATATATATCTACTCACATTGATCTTTGCTTGCCGATGCGGATGTCGTCACGTTCATCCTTGTTGCTCCAAGTCCACATGGGGGTACCTACATATCACACATAATATCGTAAACAGAAATCACGCACGAAAACCAAAATGGCACACGAATCATACATAGGTCAAAACCTATGGTCTACTCACACAAAAGAGCTCCAAAAACCCCGATATCGACGTACAAACGTCAGGGGACCGATACAAAACACAAATACCAAAACAAGAATTCATAAACATTAAGGAATACAAAGCAGCAACCCAATAACGTGGTCCCAGATTTTGTTTCAGGTGAAAATAAGGTGCACAAACAATACTGGGGTGATGTATAGGGTGTATGTGAGCTACAGAAGCAAATTCAACACAATCCTCCACTTTTGGGCCGGCCACATTGGCCAAAAATCTGGTGAGCTCAGTTTGGGGGGCTCAAAATGGGTTCGTATTGTCAGGGTGGCTTCCTAGTGGTCCATCTAGGTTAGTGATGTTGTTTGCTTTTCTCCGAATCTCCCCGGGTTGCTCCAGATTCCTTGTAGGCACGTAATATTCACAAAACCGACATTGAATTATCAAAACACAAGTTTTGGGTTTCCTATGGTAGTTGTTGATCCAGAATGACACTAACAAGCTTAAGGTCATTAACTACTCTCAATTTCATATCACAACTCAAGAAAAACCCTAACCTTCTTCTATGAATCCTCAAACACCACTAAACCACAAAATCTTAATTCAAAACCATACTAAAATATATTATACGCTAATAACTTGACTAAAAGTGTAGATATATACCTCATTTTCAACTCATGAATCCCCTAGAGCTCAAAATCCTCACTTTTTTGGTCCATCATGCTTGTAGTGATCTTGTGCACATTTTTTGTGAAGAGGGTGCATGATTTTGATGTGGATTTTGTGTTGATGTGAGGGGGGTAGAGAAAAGGGCAGCCATGGTGAATGAGAAGAGAAGAAGAATGATGAAGATGATGGAGGCAACACCAATGAGCCAAAGTCAAGAGACCCCTCACCTTCTCTCTCTTCTCTCTCTTGCCCATACTTCATTTTTTTTAATCTTTTTCTTTTTTTTTCTTTTCCTTTTCTTTTCTTTGTTATCTTTTCTCTTCTCTTTTCTTTTAAAAACCCAAGTCATGCATGATAAAAAGAAGAGACCATGTAGGAAAATGTAACAAGTGTGAAAAATGACATGTGCATGTCATGTGCACAAAACACGTTTAATGCGCGATTAGCATTAAAATAGTGTATACTAAATTATAAAATTTCATAATTTTCTTAAATCTAATAAAACACCCTCATTTTAGTAATTTCTATAATTTTCAAAATTTTCCCAATTTATCGGTATTTAATTATACCGCCATATTAATATATTCATTATATTAATTATTTAATTATAAAAATTCCCAAAAATAATATTTTATTTTTCTGAAATGTTACATCGGCACTTAAGTATTCACCACCTCGATCAGATCTCAGTGTCTTGATACTTTTACCGGTTTGTTTTTCTACTTCATTCTTATATTCCTGGAATTTCTCAAAGGCCTCGAATTTATACTTCATCAAGAAGACATGTCCATACCGGAAGAAATCATCCGTAAAAGTAATGAAATAGGAAAAACCACTTCTTGCATGTGTAGACATTGGACCACACACGTCGCTGTGTATGAGTCCCAAGAGCTCGCTCTCTCTTATTCCGCGTCCAGTGAACGGAGTCTTTGTCATCTTTCCTTTGAGACATGATTGACGAGTTGCATAAGATTGATATTCGAACGGATCCAAATATCCTTCTTGATGTAACTTTGTTAACCTTGTCTCATTGATGTGACCTAGTCTACAATGCCATAAGAAAGCATGATTTAGTTCTGGAGACTTTCTTTTGTGTGTATTCTGGATATTGAAAATCTACGGTTGGTTTAATACGTATATACCGTTGCTCAATGTACCCGACCCAATAAAACCATGATTAAGGTGGATATTTACGACATCGCTTATAAAAGTAAAATTATAACCTTCTTTAGACATTAAAGATACAGATATGATATTACAAGTCAAACTGGGTACATAATAACAGTTGCGCAAAACCAAAACATGTCCATTAGTCAATCCTAAGTGATATTCCCCCACGGACACAGCATCCATGCTTCCTCCATTTGCAACTCTGAGGGTCATATCACCCGCTTTCAAAACTCTACGGCTTCTCAGTGCTTGCAAAGAATTACAGATATGAGATCCTGATCCGGTTTCCAATACCCAGGAAGTAGAGTTGATTGACAGACAGTTTTCAATTACATACACACCTGAATCCGAAGCCACAACTTGCTTTGGGTCTTGGTTCTTAGCCTTCCAAGCCCTGCAATATTTCTTCCACTGTCCCTTCTTATGACAATATAAGCATTCTTCCTTTCCCACTATTTGTCCCGTCACTTTTGCCTTTCCCTTGGCTTCTACCTTACTAACACCGCCCCTCGGTTTGGTGGGGGCCTTCTTCTTCTTTCTTTTGGCTTTCGCCTTGGACCTAGAAGAGGAAGCTCCACCAACAAACAGAGCAGGTGTTTACCTGACTTTCTGTAGGGTGCCCTCTGCACTCCTCAACATGTTGAGGAGTTCCGGAAGTTCAACTTTTTTACCTTGCATATTAAAATTCAAGATAAACTAGGCGTAGGTGGAAGGAAGGGACTGGAGAATAAAGTCAGTATACAGCTCGTTCTCTAACATGGTCCCGAGGTCCGCGAGCTTCTCAATGTGGTCAATCATCTTAAGGACGTGTTCCCCTATAGATAATCCGACGGTCAACCTCGATTGAAATAGCTTCTTCGAGGTCTTGTATCTTGCGATACGGGATTGCTCTCCATATAATTCCTTGGTATGGAGGAATATGGATTCAAGATCCATATTCTCGTGCCGCCTCTGGTGTTCATTGTCCATAGAGGCCAGCACGAGGCACTTGGCTTTCACTCTTTCAATCCCTCTGGTCTTATGGATTTCCTTATCCGCGACACTGGATTCTGGACCTGGGACGCCGGGGGCTTTAGTAGTAAGCAGATACCCCAATTTGTCATAAGTGATTGCCATTTTGACATTCCTGAACCAATCTTTACAGTTTGGCCCTATCAATATGTTTTTATCTAATAACAACTTAAGTCCCGTCATGTTGTTTGTTGCTGCAATTAGGAGAGAGAGAAGAAACACTTTAGCATGACGCTCTTGCAAGTTTAGAGTGGTTTTTAGTTTATCTAAATAGGATGGCTCCCACTGTTTCTCGAATCCTTCCTCCAACCATAAAAGAAGAATTAGTCAGGATTGATTTCACTATACAATACTTGCTTAACCATTCAGCCAGGCCAGTGTCGGTACTTCGAGGGAGGTTTTACGATGCTTTCACGAAGATCCATAATTAAATAAGCTCTTTTCCCTGTGGGCTTAGCCCCGGTAACACCTTTCAAGACACCTACTTGGTTTATAGCATTGATCGTTAAGTGAAAAAAAAATCTCCAGAGGAGTAGCATATACTCACAATAGGATCGGGATCCAAATATCATTGTGTGATAAAGTTGAAGGAATCCTACCAAAAATTATCACACTCCAAATGGTATGCAACACCAGCAAGTTTCAGTTTCTTTAGAAACTCCCGTTGTGGATTTTTGCCCCATGCACTTATGACCTTGACGAAGGCCAACATATCATAAGTCACATGTCAAGTTCTACCCGTCATTATTCAGGTTAATTTGAACTCACCCATACATACCCTTGACGAAGGCCAAAATAGCAGTACGGCTGTCCCAAACCAACGCATCTATCTATGATATAGATAAATATTCAGTAGCTACCAATCACTATGCCTTGGCGAAGGTCAAAATACACAGCTTGAATACTACTGAACATTTAATTGAAATGACGGAGGGCTATGAATGGCTTTGGAGAAACCGTGAACGTAGTGAACTTGATATAATCGAAGGAACCTGATAGCTTTTAAAAGGAGTGGTTTAATCTCCGCATTTAAAAGTTTTGCTGTTTTGAAAAAACCGAGTGGTTTTTGAAATTGTTCCAACGATTCAACTTTGGTTTGTTTTCTTTGCATTTATATAATGCATTCCCATCAATTAATCCTACCATTGCAGAAAACAACAAAAATATAACGTATGCTTATGCCATCCGCATTCGCCACGGGGCACCGTCATCACCCGTTAGGTTACTTAACTAACGACAGAGCGGGGGCTGGACTAGCGCAGATGTAAAACATAATCAACGTCTACTAGATATCATATATAGCTATATGCATCCGTCAGACGCAATGATAGTCATTCCAGATCACAGATGAACACATTGGATATGCTAAGAATCCGCGTTTCGTTTAGCCTGCAACGAAAGATGGATTACATGGTCGTGATGAATAGCCAAAACCCCATCCTAGACCCCTACGGGTGCGGCAAACTACCTGCCAAATACCCGAAGTGAAGCAGCCTCCCTCAACAAAGTGAGTAGGCCACTCAGCACTTCAAAGTACCCGGTAGTTTGTGCACCCCACCTTGGGTCTATCCTAGGAGCAGGAAACAGTAAAAGAAATAATATACAATGGTGGCTACAACCTCAATCCGGATGTACGACCATAAAATAATATTACATCAATTTACAATTTACATCAAATGAAAGATAAACGCTCATCCCACAACCCCGGCTATTCATCCACGACAATCCAATAAGTTCATATACACAAACCAATATTACAGATCACATATATGTGCAACCCCCACCAATCGACGTAAAGCGATTAGCAGACGTTCAACACACATAACACATCATAGATATAATCCGATTAGCTAAAGTTTATAGAATTTTGATCAATAACTATATTTGAATCTACTTCAAGTACAACACTGTATAGAAAATATCCTGAGCAGAAACAAAATATCCTAGAAAACACAAAACAACCACAGAGAGCACCAGAAAAAATTTGGACCAACTCGGAGTTGACTCGGCCGCGGATCCGCGGAGAAACGCATGGTTCGGCCGCAGTTCCACGGTGGTCTAACCGAGTTAGGCGCCCAAATTTCTTCAGTGTTCTATAAAACACCTGCACGTATTTTTCAGGTCTCTGAAAATATTTTTAGACCTGTTTTAGAAATCGACAGAAAATGCAAGTTTTATCGTGTTTTCGGGATTTTTCCGTGATCGAAGTTCTAAAGGCTTTGCTAACATGTTAGTTATTGTTTAGCTATGCTCTGATACCACTGTAAGTCTATGTTACTCACCCCGGTAGTTTGCAGGGAGGCGGAATAGGTAAAAATCAAATTTTTCTTTACAAAATAACATAGACTAACCATGCTGATCTTTGCTAAACACTAACTAACAAACTAACTAGGAGTTCTAACTACTATGTTAGATGGTTATACCTCAAACTTGAAGTCCTTATTCTCCTTGTTGTGATCTCCTTAGAGTTGTAGTGGATGGTTCCTCCTCACCGGCTTCTCCACGTCAAAGATGATCCACCCAAAGGTCTCTACCTTGAGCTCCAACCTCTATAATGAAGTAACTAGGGTATTTGGTGTGCTAGACTAAGAACCCTAGAGTGAGTAGAGAAGTATTTTGGTGGTTAAGTCTAAGGAACCCATGGTTCTCAACTCATGAGAGATTTTGGGCTTGAGAGAGGAAGAAGGAGAGAGAGCTATGAGAGAGAATGTGTTGTAAGTCAACGTTGCTCACCCCGGTTCTTACGGGGAGACGGAAACGGTATAAAAAATCGATTGTTAACGCAAAGGCAACATGGACTAAAAGAAGGATCTTTGCTAAACTACAAACTAGCAAACTACTAGAGGTGCTATCTACTATGCCATAGAGATTATACCTCACGACACCGGTCCTTCGGGTCTTCATTCCGCTGTCCGGCTCGTCCATCCACGCTCCGAGGGTCGATCCGGATCTTGATCACCTCCGCGGCCTTCTTGAGTCGAAGACGATCCACCTGAGAGATGTACTCCGAGCTCCACCTCGAGCCGAGGCAACTAGGGCAACAAGATCGCTAGTCTTGATGTCCTAGGAAGTGTAGAAGAGGTAGATGGAAGTATTTGTCTATTTGGATCCTTTTTCTCTTAACACATGAGATCAAAAGGATTTTTCAAGAGGAGGAAGAAGAAGCTAGTAACCATGGAGCTTTCTCATTTCTTTTTCAAGAGAGAAAATGAGAAATGAATTATGAGCTAGAGAGAATGAACCATGGTTGCAATAATACAGTAATATCATCATTACTAATCCTTTCATGATAAAGTTGATGGCTACTAATGACTTGACCATTTTCATAATCCAAAGAATAAAAAGAAAACCAAGGAAAATTCTAGACCTCTCATGAAGGTCCAAGTCAATTTTGGTCAAATGGTCAACAAAGTCAAGTATGGTCAAATGGTCAAAGCAATTAGCCATCACATAATTATCACTAAAAAGGATTATCAAATAATGTCCTCGGCTCATAATGGTTTTGACCGAACGAACTGCCAAAACCCTAATGAGTCCGCCTCATTATGGTTTCGACCGAATCAACTGTCAAAATCCTAATGAGGCACCACCTTCCTCTTCGCTCCTCACAACTGTGCATACACACCCGCATCCGCATTCCGTAGAATGCGAATGCATAGAAGACAAAACAAATCCATCCGTGCAATACTAGGATCCGGCTTAAACCAAAGCCCGCTAGTATTGCCTGCCCGAACAGCATACGCAAACAAGTGTACGTAAGTGATCGTAGCCCTGCCGTAAAACCATACGGCCTCTACAACTTTCGCTCAGTGCAGGGAAACTCTCTGTGTGGGACTCTAAAGACTCGACACTACGCTGGCAGTGGGTTTAACCACAGACCGCAAGCGGCACTAGCTGTACATAACGGTCCCCAGGTAGATGTCGATAAGAAGGTCGATGATGTAAACCCATCCGAACTCCTACTGAGCCTGGATATGACAATCTCCGTACAGTCCGGTCTGTTCGTCTAAGAGTATCGCATGGCGGGCCTAGGGGGCGGTAAACGTCAGTACCCTAATAGCGGTATAAGTCGTGTCAGAGTGTAGCCCAGAACACCCTGAGATAACACTGGAAACCTACCAGTATATCTCGCTTTCCCTGGTCAGGGACTTTGTGTAATGGCTCTCCTAGACACAGCGCGATATCAACCCCCAATACCGGGAGAGACGAATCCTGTCTGACCGTCACTGCCTCCAAGTGCTTCGGGACTGCACCCAACTACTACCTGTTTGCACGACTCCTTTGAGCCGTGGTAGGGTAGTAATCAAAGAACAATGGGAACATACTCAAGGCGAAGTGACTGTGTCAAGTCAACGGACTAAGCTATACTCATGTCACCTGGGAACTGATAACTGACGATAGGTATAATACCAACCAACAGTCCCTGACGAGTCCTGTCCAGTGTACTCGTAACCTAACGAGCACCCGCATACTATCTCCAGTACGACGTACTGATGGCTGTGGGACATATTATCTCCCCTGCTGGGATGAGAAGCGTATACGCTAGTTGTTTGAGATAGTGCCCTCAGAGTCAATTATTGGATCACAGGCACGTGATTGCAATGATTGAGGGAGGACCTATCCCGGTAGGACAGTCTTACTCGAGATGATAGTATGCTATCTGGTTTATCTTTATCATCGTGTACTGCTTTAGGTGACCTGACATGTCGCTATTACACGTTGATAGAGCCCCTAGGATTCTTGCTTGACTACCAGCAGTATGATGGCGATCAAAAACGTGGGTGCTGGTAGTCTATAAGCACATCCTTAAAAGGTCCCTAGTCGTTGGAGTTTCGAGACAGGGCATCGATACTCCATTAGTAGACTAGTGTATACAGTCGAGACCCCGACGAGGGGCGGTGGCCGGTCTCACAAGCCACTGGTGTCAGTTGGTTCACCGAAGATGTATACAGGTGCTCATTGGGTTATGAGTACACCGGACAGGACTCGCCGGGAACCTGCTAGTTGGTCTTATACAAGACGTCAGATAGCAGTTCCCTGGTGACATGTGTACAGGTTAGTTCATCGACCTGGGGATCGTCATTTGTCTCGTGTGAGTTCCCACTGTTCTTTGATTACTACCCTACCACGGCTCAAAGGAGTCTTGCAAACAGGCTTTAGTTGGGTACAGTCACGAGCCACATGGAGGCAGTGAGCGGATCTTCAGGGTTTCGTCTTTCCCGGTATTGGGAGTGAGGTCGCGCTGTGTCTAGGAGAGCCATTACACAAAGCCCTCGGCCGAGGCAGGAGATTTACTGGTAGGTATTCCAGTAGTATCTCAGGGTGTTCTGGGCTACACTCCGACACGACTTGTACCGCTTTTGGGGGTCTGACTTTTACCAACCCCCTAAGCCCGACATGCGATGCTCATAGACGAACGGACCGGACTGTACGGATATTGTCACTGACAGGCTCAGTAGGGTGTCAGGATGAGTTCGCTCATCGACTTCCCTTTTGGTCAATAGCTGGTGGCCCGTCACGTATTGGCTTATACCTCTGACGTGCTAGTGGTTAAATCCACAGCCATAGTATTGACGAGTCTTTAGAGTCCACCACACTTTCAGTTACTCAAGCTTTCGGGCGAAACGCTGTAGAGGCCGTATGGAGATATGGCAGGGTCCGATCAGATACGTGCGGTATTGCACGGATCAGGATCGGACGGTTAGTACTAGTGGCCGTATGGTTATATGGCAGGGTTCGATCAGATACGTGCGGTATTGCACGGATCAGGATCGGACGGATATTACTAGCCGGCTTTAGTTTAAGCCGGATCCTAGTTTAGTACAGTGTAGATTTTGTCTCATTGCATTTGTATCCGGTCGGAATACAGATGCGGGTGTGTATGCACAGTATCGGGGTTTTCCTGTAATTTATTACGGGACCATTTTTCTGGAGTTGCCAGTTTGCATTCCGTTCCGGCCGGTTTTCCTTTGTTCTTTCCCGGCCGGACTTTTCCGATGGAAGGGGTTATTTGCAAGTTTGCAAATAACACATTGTGGAGGGGTTTCTTGCAAATGTATTGATTATGATGGCATCTTTTCTTTTCCACAATCATTTTGATTCTCTTTACATCAACCTTTTGCATTAATGGTGATTAGGGTTGATTTGGAGTTGATGTGAGTTTTGTTATGATGATGTTTGGTTGTGGTCACCCATCCTCTTCTCCTACACTCACCTCCCTTCTTGTTATGTTTCATATATTCTTTCCTCCACCATTCTTACATAATAAGGTTTCATTTTGAGAAAAGAGAAGAAGAGGTTTTCATTCTTGAGAGTTTCATTCTTGATCTCATTTTCATGCTAGAAAAATGCAAGCACCATTTTTCTAATCTTGATTCCTCCATCATCTTCAAAGGCAACAAACCCCAAATGAGACATAGGCTCTACACTACACATTCTACAGCAAATCTTGGACGCGTCGGCTAGCCTACTTCGCGCCCGAGTTGCCTCGGTATTGAGGTGGGAGCCCGTAAAAGATACAGGCGATGTGGTGCCCTTGCGGCGAGGAGGCGACGACCGGAGTTTCCGCAGGAGATCGGGACGACGAGGAGAAGACCGGAGGACTCGGATCATTCGTTATATCTCTTCCCCCTCTTGTAGTTAGCTTAGACTAGTTAATGGTTCGATCCAGGTATATTGTCCGC
Source organism: Agapanthus africanus (assembly GCA_030015575.1). Classification (NCBI taxonomy): domain Eukaryota; kingdom Viridiplantae; phylum Streptophyta; class Magnoliopsida; order Asparagales; family Amaryllidaceae; genus Agapanthus; species Agapanthus africanus. Next base: position 699,562,240 of record CM057339.1, on the reverse strand, counting down.
GGTAGCGCCAGTTTAAAAGTTAAGAAAATTTTGATTCCGCATTTTGGCCTCGGATAGACGGCCGGGGCGCTGCCGTGGCGCAACATGGTATCAGAGCCTCTCCATTAACTTAGTCTAGCTTGCCTTAATGTGTTTTTCAGTTCCGATCGACCAAAATTCTAAAAACCCAATTTTAGTTCACATCAGTTTTCTGTTAAAATTTTTTGGTGTCCAAAAATTTTTCAGGTTGTAAAACATTGATGTACTGGAAAATCTAAGAGCTCTGTAAAAATTCGATGAAGTGGCTCTACTGTGGGAGCGCGGAACCGCCGCAAACACCCCCTCCACGCCGCGGTTCCGCCGCACTACTTTGGATTCGCTGCACCAATTTTTTACAGAGGCTTTCTGTGATGAAAATAGGGGTTTTGGAATAATTACATTGGGCCCAGAATTTCTTGATCTGCTACAGTAATGCTTGGGGGCCCACTTGTTAATTTTTGATCGATCGGATATTTTAAACACATTATTTCACAGTATTTACATTATATCTGCGACCGTGAATATCACTTGATCGGTAAATCATGTCTAACTGCTATAGCCCGGTTAGACGGATTTGCGAACGTGATTTTCACGTTGATGTTCTATGTTTATGATGTGATGTTGCGGATCGGTTGTGGGGGATAGCCTGAATGCAATGCTAGTACAGTTTTGTTGTATTATGTACATTTGATATTGCGGGGCGAGCGTCCGACATGTGGACTGCCGTCACTGCCTGATTGTATCATTCTTTTGGGGCACGGCCTGGTTGCGGTCGATGTACCCGTTGTATGTATATTTTACTTTCTGTACTAGGATTACCCCGCGGAGGGGTGCACGGATAGCCGGGTTCTAGAGGGCAACGGGCCCGCATCTCATGGCATTGAGACAGAGGGGGCTTCACTCTAGGATTGGCGGGCTATTCGCCGCACTCGTAGGGGGTACAGGTTGACCGAGGAGGGGTGCCCAAGTTATCGGATTCCATGAAGTGCTGGGTGGTCCATTCACGGTGCTGAAGGGGGCTGCCTCGCTTCAGGTTTTGGCGGGTGACTTGCCGCGCCCGTAGGGGTCTAGGATTTCATTGCACAGGCTATCCACACGACCAGGGGAACGTCGGGTTTCAGCAGCGGCTCTGTGAAACCCGGGGATCCCAGATATCTGTATTGTTCTGTGATGCTGTACATTTCTGTGATGTTGCATTCTTATCACGCCTTGAGCGAATATAATATATTGGTATATATATTAGTAGATGTTGTATATGTTTTGCATCCGCGCTAGTCCAGTCCCCGCTCTGTCGTTACTTAAGTAACCTAACGGGTGATGACGGGACCCAGTGGCGAATGCGGATGGCACATACGTACATCAGTATATTTTCGTTCTTTGTGGTGTGATCAATTGATGGGACTGCGTTGATTCGGATCAATGCAAGATAAACAAACCTATTCTGATGTTGTTGGAACATTTTTCAAAAAGCTGTTATTGCAAGGACGTTCACTTTTGTTTTGCATTGTGGTATTCATTTGGAATATCCTGCTCCTCAGTCGACGAGGCAAGGGCCGAGATCCCTTCACCGGGAGTGACCCCTTGGACAGAAGTTTGCATCAGGGCATTAACTTCACTATAGCCGATTACTTTTGCTTTGCATCGTGGTATTCAGTTGGAATATCCAGCACCTCATTCTACAGGGAAAGAGCCGAGATCCCTTCACCGGGAGTGACCTCTTTAGCAAAGGTTTTCGTCACTATATTTTTATAAAAGGCTATGCAGTTCCTTCAACGATATCAAGTTCTTTACGTTAAAGGTTTTTCGCCAAAAACCATTCGTAGCCCTCCGTCATTTCTTATGGGTATTATTTAGTATTCGTGCTGCGTTTGTTGACTCCGTCAAGGCGTAGTGTACAGTAGCTAAGTGGTGCTTGTTTGTTGCATAAATGGAATTGGTTAGGACAGTCGTGCGGCCTTGTTGACTCCGTCAAGGGCACGTACGGGTGGGTTTAATGCAATCCAGATAATGACGGGTTGAACTTGATTAGGACTCTTTGATTTGTTGACTCCGTCAAGGTCACTTCAGTCCTAGGGGTAAAAACACACATCGGGAGTTTCAAAAGAACTGAAACTTGCCAGGCATGCGCATACCTTCTGGAGTGTGGTGACTTGAGTGGATTCCGTCAAGTTATCATGCGATGATAGTTGGATCCCGATTCCCACTGATGAGTTAGTTTACTCCTCGGGTGACCCCGACTAATTCTTCTTTCAGGTTTGGAGGAGAATTTGAGGTACAATGGGAGGTTTCCTGATTAGATAAATTGGTAACTATTCTGATCTAGGTTAGAGTGCACGCTGAGTGTTTCTTTTCTCTCTCTCTTTGGCAGCGACCTTTGACCCGACCCTAGACTATGACTCAGTGACCAAGTTGACCGAACCTTCTTAACACTGGCTTTTGGATTGTCAGAGTTGCAGACCTCATTGCCACTCCTACTTTTACCCTTTTCTCCAAGACACCCCGCATTACTGCGAACGTCCACTTCCATTGGACAAAACCATCGTATGGTTATATACGAACTCGAAGGACTTCGAGGATCGTTTCTGGTTCTGGAGAAAATGAATAGGATTATTCAGTTGTCTTTTCTTTTCACCTTCTCTCATTGCGAGTACTCCTTGGTTTAGGAGATAGTACACCTATTACGCAAATTGGATAGTCTTCTTCCAAACCTTAGGCTGGTGCCGACCGGTAGGGAATGAAGAAAACCAATTAGCCTAAACGGTGTACAGAAGGTATTAAGTTCAGACAAAGCAAGGGATTAGTAAGAGGGCAAAGTAAATTGTGACTGCTATTCGCGACCAAACCAAGTGTTTCTTTTCCAATCCTAAATCACCTTTGTATTTCACCAGGACACTCCGTATCACTACGAAGATCCCAAGTTTATTGGATACTCCATCGTATGGTTATATACGAACTCGAAAGGAACTTGTTCCAGTTCGGGGATGGATTCTGGTTCAGGAGAAATAGGAATAAGGTTTATTCGGTTGTCTTTTATCTTCACCTTCTCTCGCTTTGCGAGTGCTCCTAGGATTAGGACAGTACACCTTTTATGCTTATTGGATAGTCTTCTTCCAAACCATAGGCTGGTGCCGAACGGTAGGGAAGGAAGAAAACCATTTGGCCTAAAGGGGTGTGCAGACGGTAATGACTAAAAACATATAAAGGGATTTGGACAGATGGCAAAGAGATATACGGTTACAGTTATGAATCTGGATAATGGAAGAGGCATTACTAAGAATACCGGAATACCCCACCGAAACATTTCAATGTTTCAGTTTCACTGTGTAATGTTAAAAGAAAACTGATTTCCCGATTAGATACTTACTCCAGGGTATGTATTTACCAGGCATGATTCTCACATCTGTATGGTTTTACAGATGATGAGTGGGAGTAAGTTATTGGGAATAGGGTGATCATCCTCATTATATCGGGATTCGTTGTAATCGGTGATATTTGAGGAGATCATCTGGGCTGTTTGCCGGTCGGCAAATATTTGGTTTTGAATATCCGCTGTTGTGCATCAATTTCAAATTGATATATCTGTACGTCTATTTTCATAGAGTGAGATATACCTTTTGATATTATGTCGATGACATTTACCTATATCAGTGGATGGTTAGGTAAGGAGTATTAAACAGCGGTGTAATTCTTCTTAACCATAAGTACAGTTTTCAACCTACGACGCACAGTGAAAGAGTTGTTAGACTCAGCGGACTTATACAGAGTATTGTATGTTGTCCAGTGTCCATTAGGACAGAGGGGTTGGTCCTCATACTATATTCTATTTACTTTTAACTTCTCTAGTTCTTAGACATGTGTTTCGTAGGAACACAGGGTCTAAGTTTTGAGGAGTTATAGGTATTTGAATAGAGTAGAGAACCAGGTGTAGCAAGTATCGGGATTCTTCAAAGTGATCGAAGATGTAGATACTTATGTATGGTGTTTAGTTGATAGTAATGATTAAGTGAACTAGCTTCTCTTTCAGGTTACTCATAATTGGAAACATTCCTAAGTTGAGTAACGCTGATCGGCCTCCTTCCATTTAGTTGACATGCACTGATGACAGCTGCATGATTTGAATCTGGTTAAATTAAATCAGTTCCTCTGTTTCTATATTGGATATAGAACAGTTCATATCTTGACATTGTTAAGGTACGGGGATTTCTCCGGCTTATGCTTAAAACCAGACACTGGACAACTCAAGGCACGTTTCTGTAATGGCTGTTTGCGGGTTGACCCAGGCTATGACGAGGGTTGACTTTCTACCATCTGGAAGATCAATAGAGATATTGTTCTTGACTCGCCACATTTTTAAAAGAAATGGATTTTTTAGAAAACAGTAGTGGGAGTATGGTAGAACTGGAAGTGATTCCAGAACCGCAAACGATTACTGAAGATTTGATAAGGAACATAAAGATTCAATCTGGTTTGACATTCCATTGGCCACTCCGCAGATACGGTGGGTAACTTCAGGCACCCGAGAGGTACTCCGGTAGCCTCAAGGACGGTGACAGGGAAGTTCTTGTTTACCCACACTTGCCATTGCAGTTGTTCCAGGCCGCGAGACCCGGCAGGAGGATGAGTATAGCGTCGTTCTGAACTAGCTTCAGAAGTGTACGTGTATATGACTCTGCCAGAGGGTTGTCGTAGTCAGTGGGAGCAGCGGAAGCATTGGTGGACAGGTGGCTTATGTCTATTTATAGACTAAAGCAGATATAGCGGAGATAGATCATCTATTTCTGACATGACAGTCATAGGTTTGACGTCATCAGAATAGGGGATGGATCTGTTGAGAAGGTGGTAGGGTATGATGTCATGGTATTTGAATGACATACACAGAGTAGGAAGTGATATTCCTATACTACGATCGGTTATACTTTGGTTGTCACACAGTAGTTTCTCCACACAGGACTTGGATATTATATCAGACATTCTGGTTACTAGATCTATGGTTTTAGATCTAGATTTGGGTAGTTTCCCAATCTGGATACCTTGACAGCATTCTATGAGTATTTAGAATGGACGACTCCTGGCACGGTAGTGTACCTGCAGGTGATGGAGTCACCCTCTCTAAAGGTGTCTTACAGACTAAAGGGGAGAGGGATACGCATGATTGACAGATCACTTGCTTAGGCAATTGAGTCAATCATGAGATGTCAAGTACCACACCAGATGTTGTTCTTGCAGTAGATGCAATAAGTTGATATTGATCCAATCCAGGAGAAACAGTCGGAAGCAATTTTAGAACATAAGTTGATGTTCTAGGGATATGATAACGACAGCCTCATTTGGGAGACAGTTATCATTCCAGGCTTCCAAGGTGACATGAACGACAAGGAGGTTGTCAGAGTAATAGTTTTCCTACTGACGAGGGGCAGTATTTTGGACAGGTGGTCCAAGGCAATACTGAGGGTGGCATGGCGCAGGATACTGATTAAGTTCAGTTGACGATACAGTCTAAGAAGTCTGGATTTGGAGTTCATTTATAAACTAGGTCCCATCAGACATCCAGACGTTCCAAGACAGGTATTGCTCATTTCGGGAGATGGCTTTCTCCGCGAACTTGAGATATAGAGAGACATAGAAAGAAACATCCTGCGGATCCACTCACTGAGGCTATTCCTCGAACGCAATAGTTTCGCAAACGGGTTTTGTGAGACTGACTAGTAGAGGAGTTGGGTGTTCGATATCACACGGGCTGTGAGTATGCGACATCGCAATAATTAGCCTTGAGTGCAAGTGGGAGATTGTTGGAGATAGTGCCCTCAGAGTCAATTATTGGATCACAGGCACGTGATTGCAATGATTGAGGGAGGACCTATCCCGGTAGGACGGTCTTACTCGAGATGATAGTATGCTATCTGGTTTATCTTTATCATCGTGTACTGCTTTAGGTGACCTGACATGTCGCTATTACACGTTGATAGAGCCCCTAGGATTCTTGCTTGACTACCAGCAGTATGATGGCGATCATATACGTGGGAGCTGGTAGTCTATAAGCACATCCTTAAAAGGTCCCTAGTCGTAGGAGTTTCGAGACAGGGCATCGATACTCCATTAGTAGACTAGTGTATACAGTCGAGACCCCGACGAGGGGCGGTGGCCGGTCTCACAAGCCACTGGTGTCAGTTGGTTCACCGAAGATGTTTACAGGTGCTCATTGGGTTATGAGTACACCGGACAGGACTCGCCGGGAACCTGCTAGTTGGTCTTATACCAGACGTCAGATAGCAGTTCCCTGGTGACATGTGTACAGGTTAGTTCATCGACCTGGGGATCGTCATTTGTTTCGTGTGAGTTCCCACTGTGCTTTGATTACTACCCTACCACGGCTCAAAGGAGTCGTGCAAACAGGTTTTAGTTGGGTACAGTCCCGAGCCACATGGAGGCAGTGAGCGGATCTTCAGGGGTTCGTCTCTCCCGGTATTGGGAGTGAGGCCGCGCTGTGTCTAGGAGAGCCATTACACAAAGCCCTCGACCGAGGCAAGAGATTTACTGGTAGGTATTCCAGTAGAATCTCAGGGTGTTCTGGGCTACACTCCGACACGACTTGTACCGCTTTTGGGGGTCTGACTTTTACCAACCCCCTAAGCCCGACATGCGATGCTCATAGACGAACGGACCGGACTGTACGGATATTGTCACTGATAGGCTCAGTAGGGTGTCAGGATGAGTTCGCTCATCGACGTCCCTTTTAGTCAATAGCTGGTGGCCCGTCACGTATTGGCTTATTCCTCTGACGTGCTAGTGATTAAATCCACAGCCATAGTATTGACGAGTCTTTAGAGTCCACCACACTTTCAGTTACTCAATCTTTCGGGCGAAACGCTGTAGAGGCCGTATGGAGATATGGCAGGGTCCGATCAGATACGTGCGGTATTGCACGGATCAGGATCGGACGGTTAGTACTAGTGGCCGTATGGTTATATGGCAGGGTTCGATCAGATACGTGCGGTATTGCACGGATCAGGATCGGACGGATATTACTAGCCGGCTTTAGTTTAAGCCGGATCCTAGTTTAGTACAGTGTAGATTTTGTCTCATTGCATTTGTATCCGGTCGGAATACAGATGCGGGTGTGTATGCACAGTATCGGGGTTTTCCTGTAATTTATTACGGGACCAGTTTTCTGGAGTTGCCAGTTTGCATTCCGTTCCGGCCGGTTTTCCTTTGTTCTTTCCCGGCCGGACTTTTCCGATGGAGGGGGTTATTTGCAAGTTTGCAAATAACACATTGTGGAGGGGTTTCTTGCAAATGTATTGATTATGATGGCATCTTTTCTTTTCCACCATCATTTTGATTCTCTTTACATCAACCTTTTGCATTAATGGTAATTAGGGTTGATTTGGAGTTGATGTGAGTTTTGTTATGATGATGTTTGGTTGTGGTCACCCATCCTCTTCTCCTACATTCACCTCCCTTCTTGTTATGTTTCATATATTCTTTCCTCCACCATTCTTACATAATAAGGTTTCATTTTGAGAAAAGAGAAGAAGAGGTTTTCATTCTTGAGAGTTTCATTCTTGATCTCTATTTCATGCTAGAAAAATGCAAGCACCATTTTTATAATCTTGATTCTTCCATCATCTTCAAAGGCAACAAACCACAAATGAGACATAGGCTCTACACTACATATTCTACAGCAAATCTTGGATGCGTCGGCTAGCCTACTTCGCGCCCGAGCTGCCTCGGTATTGAGGTGGGAGCCCGTAAAAGATACAGGCGATGTGGTACCCTTCCGGCGAGGAGGCGACGACCGGAGTTTCCGCAGGAGATCGGGACGACGAGGAGAAGACCGGAGGACTCGGATCATTCGGTATATCTCTTCCCCCTCTTGTAGTTAGCTTAGACTAGTTAATGGTTCGATCCGGGTATATTGTCCGCGGTAGCGCCAGTTTAAAAGTTAAGAAAATTTTGATTCCGCATTTTGGCCTCGGATAGACGGCCGGGGCGCTGCCGTGGCGCAACACTAGTCTACTCCGGAGTATCGATGCCATGTCTCGATAGTCCTACGACCAGGGACCTGTATAAGGATGTGCTTATTGATTACCCAGCCCCCACAAGTGTGACTGCCATTACAACGTTGGTAATCAAGCAAAGATCCTAAGGGCTCCACTAATATGTATATAAGCGATATGCTAAAAGAAACACATGCACATATTGAAGTAGAGACAAACCAAGTAGCATACTACCATTTTGAGCAATATTGTTTATACAACTATGAATATCCCAAGATTCCATTAAGTAATATATAAGCTAGTATGATAGAGTAATGGCCTCTAGGGTATATACACTAACAATCTCCTACTTGCACTAGGGCCATGTACTGGCGTATCGAAGACCTATCATCTCGATCAGCCGCTCGAACTGAGTCTATGGAATGGCCTTCGTGAGTGGATCTGCAGTGTTATCCTCCGAATTTACTCTCTTCACCTCGATCTCTCGGCGATCTGCGATCTCCCTTATCAGGTGGTACCGCCTCAAAATGTGCCTGGACTTCTGATGGGAGATGGGTTCCTTCGCTAAAGCTATAGCGCCGTTGTTGTCGCAATACAGCGGTATTAGATCAACAATGGTAGGAACCACCTGTAGCTCCGTTAGGAACTTCTTCATCCAGACAGCTTCCTTTGCGGCATCGCAAGCAGCTATGTACTCCGCTTCCATAGTTGAGTCAGCAACGGTTTCCTGCTTGGAACACTTCTAGCAAACCGCCCCTCCATTGAGGGTAAAGACATAACCCGACATGGACTTGGAGTCATCCTTGTCACTCTGGAAGCTGGAGTCAGCAAAGGCCTTGATCTGGAGGTCTTTTCCGCCATACACCAAGAACATCTCCTTAGTCCTTCTCAGGTACTTGAGAATGTTCTTTACTGCTATCGAGTGTTTCTCCCCTGGGTCCGACTGATACCGGCTTACAACGCTCAATGCGTATGCTACATCTGGTCTGGTACATAACATCGCATACATTATAGAGCCTACCGTAGATGCGTAGGGTATAGATGACATGCGAGCCCTTTCCAAATCAGTCTTGGGAGACATCTCTTTAGAAAAGGCGATTCCGTGACAAGCCGGTAGATTACCGCGCTTGGAATCTTCCATACCGAATCGTTTCATTATGGTGTCTATGTACCTGGACTGTGAAAGTCCCTGTTAGTTATATGTATGCCCTAGAGGCCATTACTATACATAGGATGTATATTGTAGTGGATGCTGGGATATATATAGGGAGGACTTTCTTGCTCGACATGATAGTATGCTATCTGGTTGTACTTTACCTTTAACGTGTACACTGATTGTCTCTCTGTTACATGTTGGTAAAGCCCTTAGGATGTGTACTTGACTACTTGGACTATGATGCGGATCATACTAGTGGGGACATGGTAGTCCATAAGTACATCCTTCAAAGTCCCTAGTCGTGGGTGTATCGAGACGGGGCATCGATATACCAGAGTAGACTAGCGTGTACCTTCTCGACCCATACAGATGGGCGATGGATGATCCCATATCCATTGGTGTTTGACATCAGAGATGATATACGGGTGCTCAGTAGAGACTGGGTACACTGGACGGACTCGCCGAGAACTCCCAGATGGTATTATACCTTATGTCAGATAGCAGTTCTCTGGTGACACTGGTATAGAGTAGTCTGTTGACCCGAGATCGTCATAGAGTCTTGTATGGTTCCCACTGTGCTTTGATTTCCATCTTACCACGTCCAAGAGGGCGTGCAAAACGGTGGTTTTTGGATACAGTCCCGAGTCACATGGAGGCAATGAGCGATAGGAGGGGATTCGTCTCTTCCGGTATAGGGAGTTGATGTTGCACTGTGTTTGATTGGCTATAACAGGAAGTCCCTGGCCAGGGCTGATCAGAGAATTGCTGGTAAGTGTTACCAGTAGTTTCTCGACCCGTTATGAGCCTCATATCGACACGACTTATCGAGCTATTGGGGTCTGACGTTTACCACCCCTAGGCAAGATATGCGACATATCAGACGATCAGACCGGACTGTACGGTAGTGTTACTGGTTGGATTCACTGGAGTGTGAGCGGGCTTGCTCGTCGATCTTTAGATCGCTCAATACCCATGTGGCCGTTATGTTTAGCAGACCGCTTGCGACTTGTGGGTGCTTGATATGATCGTCATCTGCTGCCGGCGTATTGACGAGTCTTTAGAGTCCTACACAGAGGTTTCCTGGATCAAGCGAAACGAAATAGGAGCACATATGAGATGTGTGCGGGACCGAGAATGATACCAGTATGTGATACTGTATTCAATTCTCGCGATATGTGACATTGATCGGTTATATACGATATAGCCGGGTTATCGGATCAAGTGTTGATTCGATAAGTTGTTACTGATGATATTAGCCGGTTATATGCGACATGACCGGATCATTAAATCAAGTGTTGATTTAATGATTTAATGCATAATTATATATTTGATATATAAGTTTGCATTAACTAGTATCGGTTTACTTAAGATGGATTTTCTCACTCGGGTGTACACATTGTATATGTGATATACTTTTGTGCACTCGATTGTATCATGTTTGATGATGCATACAAAATTGGTTTTTGTAAAGAATTAAACCTAGGTTAAGTAAATGGTTAAGGTTTCTATTTATTTGTCCATTCATTTATCTTTTTATTTTGGAAGAAAATGAAATGACAAAAGAAAACAAAATGGTTTTGTTCTTTCTTTCTTTCTTTCATGAAGCTTGATGAAGCTTCATGAAGCTTTGACCATATGACCATTTTGTCTTCAAGCTTAACCCTAACCATTCTTTTAACCTTAGTCAATTCTCTACACCTAACTATAGTTAATGTTATGATAAGTATTCTTTTTCTTTATTATTCTAATTAACTTATCATATCATTATCTTCTTCTTCTTCATCTTCTTCACTTGAAGAAAACCATTCTTCATCAATGGTGATTGATGAAAACAAGTGAGAAATCCAATTCTAAAGTCTACCCACTTCCTATTTCTTCATCCTCTACCTCTTGCCAAGTAGTAGAGTGTGTTTTCTTCACAAGTTTCTTGACTTGGTGAAGTTGGAGCTTGATCTAGCGATGCCTCGACGTAGATCATCTTCGGCATGGACATCGACGACCTAGCTCGCCTATTCTCCGACGAAGCCGACGCTAGAGCCCGGGAATTCATTTGGACAGCGAGGGGACTTCGTTGCGGAGCTATGGAGGTGGAGCACCGGATTTACAAAGGTAGTATTTCCGTTTAAACTTTAGTTAAGTTGTTAACTAGTTTCATTTTCGCCTAGATTTCTAGCTAACGATCCGTAGTCGGGTTTCTCGGCTCCGCTAAAATTTGAAATTGGCATGGTTGATGCCTTGTGAGACCTCATTAGGGTGCCTAGGAACCCTACAGTGGTATCAGAGCCTAGCTAGAGCCTTAGGCGAAGTCTAGACGGACTTTGAAGTCCGATCGAACCAAAATCCGAACCCGAAGCATGCTCTCTGGACTTTTTCTAAAAACTAGGTTTTTTCCAGATTAAAAATTCTTAAAAACTTCAGGAGGAATATATAAGAGTTATCGTGCAAAACGACATTGTAATTCATCTAAGTAGCCGCGGTTCCGCGGCATGAGCTTGGCTCATGCGGCGGATCCGCGGCCGTACGGTCGTATCTCACTGTAATTGTTGCACAGTAACTCCTCTTTTCTGATGCTGGATTTTATGGGAATTTTTAAATTTTATTCAACAGTTGAATTTTCTGGGGTTGTTTTGGGGATTCGTTGTTTCGATCGGGGTATCAGATTTTGTCTATTTGGCTTTCCGGATAAATTTTAGAATATGTTAAAAAGTTCGACCGGATATAAATACCCAATTTTTCCCCTGTCGGGAAATTTCCAAGTGTTGGATTTTTCCGTGGTTTAAAGACGTTCTAAGTAGTGCAAGTAACTCAATGGACCCTCTAGAAGACAACAAACCATAACTCGATTATGTGACCGTCTTGAACTGCCCTTTGAACCTTCGGGTTTGGGGCAGTACGGCGTGCCACATGTGAAGCGTTGGCTTGACCCTTCTACGGCTGGACCGTTGGTACTGAGGCACGAACTGAATGTTTTTAGACTTGTTTCATGTGTTGATCAGTATCGGGAAAACTTGAGTGTTCGATGTTCAATCGGAAAGTTTAACATTTTCTGTTTATCCGGAATGTGATACAATAATTGGAATTCACAATAAGTTATGAGATAACTGAATGAATGTTATAAACATAGCAGTTTAGTCTCACTTGATCGGTTGCCACGGAATTTTGATATGATCAAAAGTCCGCCGCAATCACGTAGCGTACACGGATATTCGCCGGTAAACTTAATAGACAGCTACACCCCATAGCCCTGACCAAGTGACTGTAGGAGAACCCCGTCGCCGAAAGCATCCGTTCGGGTGCTCGCGGTAGCGGTGTTCCGTCTTGATGCACTTCGTCGTCGGTATCGGGGGTGCGACCGTCTACTAAAGTTTACGACGAGCATTCGATCAAAATGTCGGGAATCTTGTTGAATTGCCCGACTTGATATTGAAAAGAGTTTTCGATTTTGAGACTAAAATGCGGGGTTTATAATTGTTAGGCATGCGATGTCTAAGTAATTCATTTGATTAGGCATGCGATGTCTATGCAGGTTGCGGATTCCAACTGTTGTAGTTTTACACTTTCTTTTCTGTGACCGAAAGTGTAATATGTGATATCTCCGGTTTCGTTGCTATATGTCAACGACAATTGGGAAGCGCATATTTACTTACGTTGATGACATGTGATGTTATGTGTTGCTGGATATGTTATATTGGATCGTCGTGTTTGAATAGCCGGGGGTTTTATGTGAGATGAGTGTTTTTCATTTTCATTCATGTAAAAACTTGTATGTAATATTCTTTTATTGGGGCACTTCCAGGTTGCGGAAGTTGTCACTTTTTGTATATTATTTACTTTTCCGCACTAGGATAGACCCAAGGAGGGGAGCATAAGTAACCGGGTTCTGGGGTCTAGTGGGAGACCAACTCGAGGAGTCGAGTCCGGGTTTCCTAACTCCAGAATTGGTAGGGTTGCTTGCCGCTCTCGTAGGGGTCTAGGGGTGTGGGTTTGGCTATTCATCACGACCGTGGAATCCGTGTTTTATACTGGCTCATATTGAAAACACGGATGTCCTAGTATATCCAATATTTCATATGATTCTTCTGCTGCGATATCTGTGATGTGATCATGTGATGTTCTGTGATAGATACAGTATATAGTATATATGATATATTATATAGGCGTTACTTATGTTTTACACCCGCGCTAGCCCTGCCCCGCTCTGCCGTTAGTTACCTAACCTAACGGTGCACGAGGGGACATCGAGGCGAATGCGGATGGCATAAGTGTACGTCGTATTTATCTGTGATGTTTAGGTACTTAAATGATGGGACTTCATTAATATGATTAATGAAATAAAAGAAACCTAAGATGTTGTAGAATCGAATTTCAAAATAAAACAGGTAGCTACAATTCTTGCTTTGCACAGCGGTATATGTGATATATCCTGCACCTTATTCGATAAGGAAAGGACCGAGATCCCTTCACCGGGAGTGACTCCTTTAGCAATAACTGGCAGATGCTACACACTCGGTTTGTCTTTTGATTGCTTTTAAGTGGTTTTGCTTTGCACAGTGATATATATGATATATCCCGCACCTCATTCGATGAGGAAAGGACCGACGATCCCTTCACCGGGAGTGACTCCTTTAGCAAAACTAGAAAAGCCTCAAAGACACTCCATTTCAAAATCATTTGATTCTACAACGATATCAAGTTCATTACGCAATAGGTTTTCAGAAAAACCTGTCGTAGCCCTCCGTCATTTCAGATAAATCCTGTTTAGTATTCGTGCTGCGTTTGTTGACCTTGTCAAGGCGCAGTGTGCGGTAGCTAACCAGTATTTATCTGCTTATGCATATGATGCAGATTGGGTTAGGGTAGTCGTATGGCCTTGCTGACCTTGTCAAGGGTCGTGCGGGTGGGTTTGATTCAATCAAGAAATGACGGGTTGAACTTGACTTGCGGTCTATGGTTTGTTGACCTTGTCAAGGTCATAGATCGTTCGGGGCAAAATATTATCGGGAATTTCAAGTGTTGAAATTTGCAATGAGATTGCATACCTTCTATGAGATAGTTGGATCCCGATACCCGCTGCGAGTAATTGTTACTCCTGGGAGAGTTTTATACATTACAATTAGCCGATCAAGTAGGTGTCTAGAAAGGTGTTAACGAGGTTATGCCTCTGGGAAAACGAGGTTTACATTAATTAGGTTCGTGCGAAAGCACGGGGGACCTCCCTCAAAGTACCGACACTAGCCTGGCTGAAAGATTGGCGAACTTGTAGTGTGTAATTAATCCCGGCTAGTCTTTCCTTTTAGGGTTTGAAGGAAGATTTGATAAAAAGCAGTGGGAGCCATCCTGATTAGATAAAATAATAACCAATCTATTCTTCCAAGAGCGCACGCTGAGTGTTTTCTTCTCTCTCTCTCCAGGTAGCGACCATTTCACGCCTTAATCAAGATAATAAAACGGATTATTGACCGAACCCGCTTGTTATACTGAGCTGGGGAACGTTGGTCCCGCTCCAACTTATAATTGTTATAAGACAGAGCAGGTAATTGGGGAATACCAGATTTCCCGTGCCGCCCAAACGAAGAAAGTGCATATGATGCATCATCTTCGGGTGTGTTCATTACAAAGAACTGTTTCTCAGTATCCTCCGCATCCTGGGTATATGATACCGGATCAGGATCCCAGATATGTAATCTGTTACATAGGGCTACAAAAGGGTAGAAAAACTGAGAACGGGTGATAAGTTTCATGAGGCAGAAAACGGGGCAAGTGTTGCAGCCAAGTCTGTCAGTCACTGTCACCCTGTATTACCAATACATTGATTCTGAACGAATGTTATTAGATACCGAACCTGATATACAAAATTATATCTGTCTCTTTATTAGTAAAGAAATGATATAATTTTGTATTGTTGGATAATGTTTTGAACATTTCCTATATCAAAAGTTGATCGGTTCAGGCACGTTATCTAAAAGCATTGATGTTCTAAATCGAACTACAGTTCTTAGCATATAGAACACACACAAGAGGAAGAGTTCAGAATTGAACCATTCCTTCTTGAGGTATTGTAGACTAGGTCATATCAATGCGACCCGACTAGCTGGAGTTACATTTAGATGCATATTTAAATCAGTTTGAATTTACATCTTGTGAAACTCGCCAGTCATGTCACAAAGATAAGATGACCATAGCTCTGTTTATTGGAAACAGAGAAAGAGTTAGTGAACTCTTGTGATTGATACATGTTGATGTATGTAAGGTCCCCTGTCTACACATGCCAGGACTGATTCTTTATACTTCATTATATTCTCTGATAATCTCTTAAGATTCAGTCATATGTTCCTGTTGAAACATGAGTCCGAACCTTTTGAGATATTCACAGAATATATGCGAGAAGTAGAGAACCAAAATACGGGTAAAAGTATTATGTTCTTTGATGAGATCAGGAGGAGAATACTTGTGCATAGAATTTCTGGACTATTCTAAAGGAGAATGAGATTCTCTCTCAGCATTACTCCTCCGTATACACCATTGCACGATGGTATGTCTGGGTGGAGCAGATACACCCTATTTGATATGGTGTGCTCTATGATGAGTACTACTGAGTTACCTTTTTCCTTAGGGGGTTATGCACTTGAGAAGTTGCATACCTATTGAATAGGGTTCCAATCAAATCAATTGCCTACCACTCCATATAAGATATGGAATGGGAAGAGCCCATATCTTAAATTGGTTAAGATTTGGGGTTGTCCGGCCTATGTCTAAAAGCAAAATCTGGAAAAGCTCGAGGCAAGGTCTGTTAAGTACAACTGGAAAGGTTCCAGCTATACAAATGACAGCAGATGATTTGGTACAACCAAAGGATTCAGTAGATTCCAATGAAACTCAGCCTCTCCGCCGATCTAGTAGGGTTCCTCACCCACCTGAGAGATACTTCGGTTTCTCTATGACAGTGGGAGCGAGGATTGCATCATGAGATGATGACCCAACTAGCTTCGAGCTGGCCATCAGGAGTGAGACTCTGTAAGAATGACTGGATGATTATCGATCTGAGATGGAATCTTTATACACCAACAAAGTATGGACTTTGGTTGCTATATCTGAAGGGTTAAATCCCCATCAGGAGCAAGTATATCTTGAGAAGATTACTTGGTGTACATTGAAAAGTTGAGACTTTCAAAGCTAGACTTGTTAAAGGTTTTCGTCATCAACCAGGCGTGGATAATGATGAAACCTTTTTCCAGTGGCTATGCTTAAATCCATCCAGATCCTACTTGCCACGGCTACATACCATGACTACGATATCTGGCGGTTGGGTGTCATGACTGCTTTTCTAAATGATGTTTTAGAAGAGTGCGTCTATAAGTACACAGCCAGAGAGCTTCGTAGACAGTGGGAGCAGCGGAAACGTGTACAAGATGCTTTATAGGATTAAAGCAGGCATCGCGGAGTTGGAACATCTGTTTTGATAGATTAGTCAAAGAGTTTGACATCATCAAAATGGTAGATGAACCTTGTATAAACAAAAAGGTAGTAGGGAGTATGGTGGTGATCCTCGTATAGTACATGGATGACATACTCTTGATAGGGAAAGAGTTTCCTATGCTACGCTTGATCAATCTTCGCTTATCACAATGATTCTCCACATAGGATCAAAGTGATACCTACTAAATCCTGGGTTTTGGATCTATGAGATAGATCTAATTGGATGTTAGGAATCTCACTAGTAGTAGTGAGATGGTATCAATCGATCCTGGGGAAAATCACTGGAAAGGTTCCAGGGTGATAAAGACGACTGAATGTCAGTCGCAGGCATTGTCCTTACCCTCAGTAAAGGGACGGTATGTTGGAAGAGTTCCAAGCTAGATACCGTGACATACTAGACGATAAAGGCAGGATACATCGCTACCTAAGATGCTACCAAAGAGACTGTTTGGATGTATAATCGTTCATGAGATGAACTATGTTCCTGCCATTGTGAGACAATGGAGTTGTGGCTTATGCCAAGGAACCCTCGTCCCATCAGTGATCCAGACATATTCTAAGGCAGGGTCGCCTGATCGTGGAGATGGTTGATCTCCAGGTGATCGAGGTTAGGAGAGAAGACTCAGAGGTTAACACGGTGGATCCACTCACGAAGGCCTATTCCCAGAGAGAGACTTTTATGGGATGGTTGAGTATGAGATACTACAACCACTGCTACAGATGGCCCTAGTGCAAGTGGGAGATTGTTAGTTATATGTATGCCCTAGAGGCCATTACTATACATAGGATGTATATTGTAGTGGATGCTGGGACATATATAGGGAGGTCTTTCTTGCTCGACATGATAGTATGCTATCTGGTTGTACTTTACCTTAACGTGTACACTGATTGTCTCTCAGTTACATGTTGGTAAAGCCCTTAGGATGTGTACTTGACTACCTGAACTATGATGCGGATCATACTAGTGGGGACATGGTAGTCCATAAGTACATCCTTCAAAGTCCCTAGTCGTGGGTGTATCGAGACGGGGCATCGATATACCAGAGTAGACTAGCGTGTACCTTCTCGACCCATACAGATGGGCGATGGATGATCCCATATCTATTGGTGTTTGACATCAGAAATGATATACGGGTGCTCAGTAGAAACTGGGTACACTGGACGGACTCGCCGAGAACTCCCAGATGGTATTATACCTTACATCAGATCGCAGTTCTCTGGTGACACTGGTACAGAGTAGTCTGTTGACCCGAGATCGTCATAGAGTCTTGTGTGGTTCCCACTGTGCTTTGATTTCCATCTTACCACGTCCAAGAGGGCGTGCAAAACGGTGGTTTTTAGGTACAGTCCCGAGTCACATGGAGGCAATGAGCGATAAGAGGGGATTCGTCTCTCCCGGTATAGGGAGTTGATGTTGCACTGTGTTCGATTGGCTATAACAGGAAGTCCCTGGCCAGGGCTGATCAGAGAATTGCTGGTAAGTGTTACCAGTAGTTTCTCGACCCGTTATGAGCCTCATATCGACACGACTTATCGAGCTATTGGGGTCTGACGTTTACCACCCCTAGGCAAGATATGCGACATATTAGACGATCAGACCGGACTGTACGATAGTGTTACTTGTTGGATTCACTGGAGTCTGAGCGGGCTTGCTCGTCGATCTTCAGATCGCTCAATACCCGGGTGGCCGTTACGTTTAGCAGACCGCTTGCGGCTTGTGGGTGCTTGATATGATCATCATCTGCTGCCGGCGTATTGACGAGTCTTTAGAGTCCTACACAGAGGTTTCCTGGCTCAAGCGAAACGAAATAGGAGCACATATGAGATGTGTGCGGGACCGAGAATGATACCAGTATGTGATACTGTATTCAATTCTCGCGATATGTGACATTGATCGGTTATATACGATATAGTCGGGTTATCGGATCAAGTGTTGATTCGATAAGTTGTTACTGATGATATTAGCCGGTTATATGCGACATGACCGGATCATTAAATCAAGTGTTGATTTAATGATTTAATGCATAATTATATATTTAATATATAAGTTTGCATTAACTAGTATCGGTTTACTTAAGATGGATTTTCTCACTCGGGTGTACACATTGTATATGTGATATACTTTTGTGCACTCGATTGTATCATGTTTGATGATGCATACAAAATTGGTTTTTGTAAAGAATTAAACCTAGGTTAAGTAAATGGTTAAGGTTTCTATTTATTTGTCCATTCATTTATCTTTTTATTTTGGAAGAAAATGAAATGACAAAAGAAAACAAAATGGTTTTGTTCTTTCTTTCTTTCTTTCATGAAGCTTGATGAAGCTTCATGAAGCTTTGACCATATGACCATTTTGTCTTCAAGCTTAACCCTAACCATTCTTTTAACCTTAGTCAATTCTCTACACCTAACTATAGTTAATGTTATGATAAGTATTCTTTTTCTTTATTATTCTAATTAACTTATCATATCATTATCTTCTTCTTCTTCATCTTCTTCACTTGAAGAAAACCATTCTTCATCAATGGTGATTGATGAAAACAAGTGAGAAATCCAATTCTAAAGTCTACCCACTTCCTATTTCTTCATCCTCTACCTCTTGCCAAGTAGTAGAGTGTGTTTTCTTCATAAGTTTCTTGACTTGGTGAAGTTGGAGCTTGATCTAGCAATGCCTCGACGTAGATCATCTTCGGCATGGACATCGACGACCTAGCTCGCCTATTCTCCGACGAAGCCGACGCTAGAGCCCGGGAATTTATTTGGACAGCGAGGGGACTTCGTTGCGGAGCTATGGAGGTGGAGCACCGGATCTACAAAGGTTGTATTTCCGTTTAAACTTTAGTTAAGTTGTTAACTAGTTTCATTCTCGCCTAGATTTCTAGCTAACGATCCATAGTCGGGTTTCTCGGCACCGTTAAAATTTGAAATTGGCATGGTTGATGCCTTGTGAGACCTCATTAGGGTGCCTAGGAACCCTACAGTCTCAACATCCTCTTAGATTTGTCACGATTGATCTGGATCCCCAGAATGTAGTTGGCATCGCCCGGGTCCTTCATGGA
This sequence comes from Agapanthus africanus, assembly GCA_030015575.1. Taxonomy (NCBI): domain Eukaryota; kingdom Viridiplantae; phylum Streptophyta; class Magnoliopsida; order Asparagales; family Amaryllidaceae; genus Agapanthus; species Agapanthus africanus. The sequence goes on along the minus strand of CM057339.1, from coordinate 699,542,534 downwards.
GAACCTCTGTGGCAAGAATCCTTTGACTGACTGTAGCATAGGAATATCATTTCCTATTAGGAGAATGTCATCCATGTACAAGACGAGGAATACCACACTTCTCCCTACAATCTTACTGTAAATGCATGGTTCATCTGGGTTTTTGATAAAGTCGAATTCCTTGACAGTATCATCAAAGCAGATGTTCCAACTCCGCGATGCCTGCTTCAGTCCATAGATGGACTTGAGCAATTTGCACACTTTACCGCTGCTCCCACTCTGAATGAATCCCTCCGGCTGATTCATATAGACGCACTCTTCTAAATTTCCATTTAGGAAAGCCGTCTTTACGTCCATCTGCCAGATTTCATAATCGTGGAAGGCAGCAATGGCAAGAAGGATCCGAATGGATTTGAGCATAGCCACTGGAGAAAAGGTATCGTCATAGTCCAAACCAGGTCGTTGACGAAACCCTTTGCTACAAGTCTAGCTTTATAGGTTTCAACCTGTCCATCTACACCAATCTTCTTTCTGAAAATCCATTTGCAGCCTACAGGTTTTACCCCTTCTAGAGCAAAGTCCAAAGTCCAAACTTTGTTGGTGTACATGGACTCCATCTCGGTCCTCATTGCATCCAGCCATTTTACCGAGTCACCGCTTTGAATGGCTTGCTGGAAGCTAGTAGGCTCACCATAATCAATAGTGCAATCCTCTCTATCCCCATCTATGAGAAAACCGTAGTATCTCTCGGGCGGATGAGACTGCCTACTACTCCTGCGGAGTGGCGCTGGGATGTTCGGTTCTCCTGAACCTTCTGGTTCCATTAAGGTTTCAGTAATAGCTTGAGGTTCGGGAATTTCTTCCAGTTCTATTGCGCTCCCACTTATCTGATTTTCCAAAATTTCAGTTTCCAAGAAGCGGGCATGACGAGAAACAAAAACCTTTTGTTCCTCTGTGTAATAGAAAAGATACCCCTTGGAGTTCTTTGGGTATCCCACAAACTTACACTGTACTGAGCGTGCCTCGAGCTTGTCTGCATGCTCCTTTTTAACAAAAGCTGGACACCCCCATGTCTTAAAGTGTTTAAGACAGGGTTTCTTCCCACTCCACATCTGATATGGTGTGGTAGGCACTGACTTAGTAGGAACTTGGTTCAAAAGATATGCAGCTGTTTCTAGTGCATAACTCTAGAAGGATCGTGGTAACTCAGCCTTACTCATCATGGAACGAACCATATCCAATAGGGTTCGATTCCACCTTTCCGATACACCGTTGTGTTGTGATGTGTATGGAGGAGTAAGCTGAGAGAGAATTCCATTCTCTTTTAAGTAGCCCAGAAACTCGGCACTCAAGTATTCACCACCTCGATCAGATCTCAGTGTCTTGATACTTTTGCCTGTTTGTTTTTCAACTTCATTCTTGTATTCCTGAAATTTCTCAAAGGCCTCGGATTTATACTTCATCAAGAAGACATTTCCATACCTAGAGAAATCATCTGTGAAAGTAATGAAGTATGAATAACCTCTACGCGCATGTGTAGACATTGGACCACACACATCACTGTGTATGAGTCCCAAGAGCTCGCTTGCTCTTTCTCCGTGTCCAGTGAACGGAGTCTTTGTCATCTTTCCCATGAGACAAGATTCACAAGTGGCATAAGACTGGTACTCGAACGGATCCAAGTATCCTTCTTTATGTAACTTTGTCAACCGTGTCTCATTAATGTGACCCAGTCTACAATGCCATAAGAAAGTCTGATTTAATTCCGGAGACTTTCTTTTAAGTGTGTTCTGGACACTGAAGACCTGAGCTTGATTTAATACGTATATCCCGTTTTTTAATGTACCTGACCCAATCAAAACTTGATTAAGGTGGATGTTAACTACATCGCTTACAAAAGTAAAATCATATCCTTCCTTAGAAAGTAAGGATACGGATATGATATTACAAATCGCACCTGGTACATAAAAACAGTCACGCGGAATCAATATCTGTCCAGTTGTCAGTCCAAGATGACACTCCCCTACGGATTCAGCATACATGCTCATTCCGTTAGCAACCCTGAGAGTCATATCACCTATCTTGATAACCCTACGGTTTCTCAGGTCTTGTAACAAATTACAGATGTGAGATCCTGATCCGGTATCCAATACCCAGGAAGTAGGGTTAACTGATATACAGTTCTCTATTACAAACACACTCGAAGCCGAAGCTACAACATGCTTCAAATTCTGGCTACTGGCTATGCTAGCCCTGCAATCCTTCTGCCAATGTTCATTCCTGTAACAATAGGAACGTCCCACTTTTACTACATCCAGTCTCGAAACTTCTGCCCTTTCCTTTCCTTTTACTTCCCTGGTTTCCTTCAGGGTAGAAGGTAGAGACTGTAGAACCAAGTCAGCATCTGACCAGTTCTTCAACGTGATCTTCTGGTCCGTGAGCTCAAAATTGCTGGTCTCTGTAAGGACGTTGCCCCCTAAAGAGGACCCGATAGCCAACCTCGCTGGAAGCAATTCGTTCGAGGTCTCATATCTTGCGATACGAGATTACTCTCCATATAAATCTTTGTTATGGAAGAAGATAGAAACTAAGTCCATCTTCTCGTGCTGCCTCTGGTATGCACCATCAACTGAGGCTAACACGAGGCACTTGGCTTTCGCACAGTCTTTTTCCGATGTCTTACGGATATGAATATCCGTGACAGGGAAACTGGACCTGAGACGGTAGGGGTTGGATCAGTCAAGAGGTGTCCCAGCTTGTCATGGGCAATGGACATCTGGACAGACCTTTGCCAGTCATAACAGTCAGATTCAGTCATTTTATTATCTAGATGTAACCTATGTCTTGTCACTAGGTCGCTGCAATTAAGAGAGAGAGAAGAAAACACTTTAGCATGATGCTCTTGCAAATTTATATTGGTTTTTAATTTATCTAAACAGGATGCCTCCCACTGTCTCTCGAATCCCTCCTCAAACCATAAAGGAAGAATTAGTCGGGATCAATCTCACCGTACAATACTTGGTTAACCGTTCAGCCAGGCTGGTGTCGGTATTTCGAGGGAGGTTTTCCAACGCTTTCACGAAGTTCCTTAATTAAGTAACCACTTTTCCCTGTGGGCGTAGCCCCGCTAATACCTTTCTAGACACCTGTCACGACCCGAAAGAGCACGTGACTGGCCCTTGAACCATATGAAGTCTATATGACCCCATCTGATCCAAGTAAGCCAAAAGCCCAGAAATCTAAAACCATTGTAAGAGTAAGTAAAGAAAACTGGTTTTTAAAGAAGTGAGGGAAAACATGTTTGAAGTCAAGGTTTTTAAATAACTAAGCCGAATGTGCATTTTTAAAAGGTAAAGTCTTTTCTAAAAATTTCGGCAGAGTTTCTTTTGTAAATACTGGCCCCGAACGGGGTACAACAAGCACAACACATATACAATGATAAAAGGCATCCCCAAGCGGGAGCTAGCTCTTCGTCAATTGACGGTCACAACCAAACATGCAATATAATATACAACGCCGAAAGGCGATGATCAAATCCAAAAGAAACTCAGTAGGCATGAAAACCGCAATACTACTAAACGCGACTCTAAGGTCAAATAATACATCACTAAAGTCTGAGTCTGAAACAATATACAAATTTGGTTGATGGAAATTCTAGATACAAAGAATAATATAAGTACAATGGTGGTTCTTGATGCAAAAGAAACCACCTACCAAATGCAATTCACCCTCAAGGAAGCAATGTGCCAGAAATGCCGCAAAGGAACCTGTACGACAAAACCTGCAAGAACTGTGGCACAACGGGGGTGAGTTGCCAACTCGTGAATAGAGAATAACTACAAGCAGAAACCGAACGCAAGACATAATCCTAGGTCAAAACGATCAGTACAAAATCCTCAATAAAAACATGTAGCCTATAACAAGGCTAGGGTAAATATCTAACCCGAGTGTAATCTCATGTGCCTGTGTCAGTGCCTCAGGTAGCAATATATCATATGAATGAGGTATGAATGCATGAGAACAGAATACATGTAAATGAAGAAACTGTTTTCATAATTTAGTGAGATTTCCTTTGTATTTTTAAAATGAGGTATCATAATGAAATCAGCATAAAACAGTGCCTAACATCGGCACAAAACGTAATCCAAATATCTCGATATCTCTGTATCACAGTCTCTGTACCTCAATATCTCGAAATCTCAATGTTTCAATCACAAAATCTAGGGCGCCGTCAGTCCAGACCGGCCCCTACCATCAATCTCAAGACCACGACGGTATCCTCCGGATATCCGACGCGTCAGGTAAAATCACCGGTCGGTAGTGCTCCCCTGCCAGGCTCAACGTCATCACCACATTCATCTTGCCCCGGGGTACCGCACCGGGTCCACCATGTACCCGAAACGGTTCATCCGTCTCCTCGAATCGGGTTTCCAAATCCATCAGCAAACTCATGGTGGACGACTCATACATCATGGGAAAACCGCACTTTTTATTTTAAAAGAGAGAAAATGTTTATTTGTGTTTTTGCGGTTTTCCTCCAAATCCAGAAAATCTCACGGAAATCCAAATCCAAAACCTCAGTAACACGTAAAATAGTGAATATATGCATGAGAATCCATGAATGCGGCATAACAATGCATAACAGTATGCATGAAGTAGCAGGTAATAACTACAATGTCTAAACTATTAGCTAATAGGCTATGTCAAGCAATAGTATTTTCTAAGGTGTACGTGACATGGCAATTACCGATGAAGATGTGTGTGAGCCGGCAAGTAAGTGTACGTGGTACATACACAACATCGGTAATGGTGATGGTGTCCTAACAGCATGATATCAATAATGGAGTATGAAACATAATATAAGAATGCGATACAAAGCGAACCACAAAAAGAGTGGGAGCTGAAACTAGACGCAACTATAACTAATCTGCATTAATCTAATATAAGTCGTACAAATGGTGCCTTTTGAAATATCACGAATCATGGGGTTTTGAAAATAGGGGCTACGGTGTTTTTATGAAAAGATACGTCTTTTGAAATATCCGTAGATCCCTTGACCTGTCTTTTAAAATACCCACGACCCGCTAGTTTTGAAATAGGTAGGAGTCTAATCTAATCTAACAACTACACTAAACTATACGGCTGAACTAACAAGCTGAGCTACAGGTAAGGAAACCGCCTAACATCTGAGTCGATATATATATAGATATAATAGTCGGTGGTTCCGCCTCAATAGTATCGCGTACGATACAGTATATCATATGACATCCCCAAGTCATGAGTGCGGATCTATCGTCAATGTAAAGCTCATACGGTAAATCGTCGTATGGCATCCCAATCGCTGGGTACGGGTTAATATCACACTATCTCATCATATCTCAGGTATCACTATCATCGTATCACATAAGCTGGGGTACTGATCTAAGTCTAGTACAACTGATACCATCAACTACTGTGTGTGCAAGCACACGTCCCAAGGCCCACTAGAGATCACGTATCGTATCCCAAATACGAATCACATCAAATTGCCGATCTCACGGCACAAAGCCCAACATCATCGACTCATCTCCAATGTCATCCAATATCATCAAACACAGTGCAAGTATAATGAATATGCAAGGATGTGCGTGTAGGTGTAAATCTATTCTAGGGTTCGCGACTATGAACTACACTAATCACTTCTAACCCTACACTATCCATAGTGCACCTAACTATCATATATAATATAACAACTACGGACTGCGGGGGTGCTATACGCCATCCACCCGACTTCCCCCTGTAGATATAATCTACTCACCTAGCGTCTTCATTTGTGGACGATGCCACGCGCTTGCTTGTCGTCCCGAAGTCTTCATGGGGTACCTACACATCAAAGTATCGTATATGCGCATTAAAACCAAATCAAAGCTAAAACGGCACATGAAATCCAAAACGATACGATAAGAAGCCTATAGGTTAGAACCTATGGCACGCCTTTAAAACCATCAATAAATCCTCTATATCGTCGTATAAACGCCAAATAGTCGAGGTAAAACACAAGACAAAATTTCAGAATCAAAAATACGGAATACGGAAACACGAATCCAAAACAACAACTTAGGAAATATGTCCCAGATTTCACCCTAGGTCAATTTATACAAATCTAAATATACCAGGGGTCTAACATAAACATGTAGGAGCTACAGAACCAATACGAGCCAAAATGGTGGGACTCAGGCCTCAAATTGCGGCCAATTGGGATTAATTGGCGGCCGGGTAAGGGAGTTAGGGGCTGGGGTCTTGGTGGTAGCTTCCTGGGTGCCTGCACATACCACTGTCCAATCAATTTTATTTTAGGATGCCCCGGGTGATAGCAGATTCAATATACTCATTACAGATTGCACAAATTTTCCGATATCGGTTTCTAAAATCCGTATTCTGGTTTTAGGCTTCCAGTTAGGGTCTCAATTCATACACTAGGGTGTTTATATAACCTCAACTGAGCTCAATTTCACATACAACACGAGTTTCCCTCAAACCCTAACTAGGTTTTCTTGAACTCCACAAAAATCAACAATATCGGTTCTAAACTAAACATGGGGTATAAGTAATGCATAAACCAAGTTAATGATTCAGTAAATACCTCATTTGGCAACTCAAGAATTTTCTTGAGTTGCCCCTAGTGGCCAAAATCTATGCTTCTTTGGCCCAATGTGTAGATCTTGAGCTTGTGCATCTTTTTAGTGAAATGAGATTGGGGTTTTGGAGTTGTTTTGAATGTGTTTTGGAGCTTGAAGAGGGGAGGGAAGTGAGGGAGGAGCAGCAACAAGAGAGAGGAGAAGAGGGAGGGAAATGAAGGGAAGAAAAATGGCTAAGTCTTTAGTCAATTAAGCCCATACCTCTCTCTCTCACCTACTACCAATTTCTTTAATCTTTTTCCATTTCTTTTCCTTTTCTTTTCTTATTCTCTCAAAATCCTTCTCCCAAGAATAGTAAACCCAAAGTGAACCATGGCAAGAAAATGCATAAGTGTGAAAAAGTGATATGTGCATGTGTTGCACAAAAAAGCTAAAAACCGATTAGCGATTTTTAATCGCGATTAGCACTAAATTAGTGTCAAACTAATCACAAAAACTTTAAAATGTCATAATTCTCTAATTTACCCTATTTTAGAATTTTCCATAATTTTCCAAAAATTTCCCCCATTTATTTGTATTTAATAATTCCAAAATATTAAAATATTCAATAAAATAATATTAAATTATAAAAATTCCCAAAATTAATATTTTATCTTTTTGAAATGTTACAATCTACCCCCCTTAAAGAAATTCGGTCCCCGAATTTAAATTTAAACCCCCAATACTAAAACAATTTCAATAATAATCCAATTTGTCGGGGCTCCGAAGACATCAATACATAGAGAATATCATAAAAATGTACTGCTCTACTAGAAATCAATCCCCAAAATGCATATATAAGAATATCCTGTGCGTCTGGTGCGCAAGGAATCAAAATCCATATATGTGTCAAACAGGTGTACAAAACAACATCTAGGTGCAACTGGTGTGCACGAAACATCTGTCGTAGGCAACGTGTGTGCCTGACAGTAAAAAAAAATCAGGTGCATGTGACATGCACGAAGAATCCCGATTTAGTGCATCTGGCGTGCACCAAAATCGTATATCAAAACACTAAAGGTGTATGAAAACTCTGCTGGAAGTGTAAATCAAATCACTGTATAAGATGGGCGTGAATTCACAATCAATACCTCGAATGTAATAACTATGCGCAAAATATAAATATCCAGTGGGTGCATGAAACAAATATCATGAAACTCAGTCATCAAAACTAAATCATGCAAATAGAACGCCCAAAATACCGAAATCCAAAACGACGGATACGTGAAAATCGAATCACAAAATCACAAATCATAAATACCGTCGTCGGTAGTTCCTCCTTCGAGGTCGAGAAGGAGTTGGTGCATCCACTGCTAGCAGCGCAGGATATCTACTTGCCTCTTGCTCACGGTCTGGCGTCCTCTGACTCTGGGTCCTTATCTTCTCTGCGGATTACCTATCTCGCAGTCAATCGGCTCATCGGCCCTGTCAGGTGTGCTAACGGGGACGATTCCGTTCTGGCACTTCTTTGGTCGTCTCTCGGTCAACCTCACGACCACTCATAAAGCAGCATATCACTGGCGTCGGCCTCTGGCTCTCTGAATGCACATCACACATCTGATCCTGGGTGCAAGCATCATTGCAGCGATGTCCTGGAAGGAATCCTGCTCAGGGTCTCTTCCAATCATGCCTATGCCGATCTGTACGGAGGCTGGCTTTCTTGCATGACCTCTTCTCGCTCAATGGACATATGTGTCCTCTGCATAACATTTCTCGGAATCTGGTTGCATCCCAACGTCTCTGTAAGCATATCAGGTCTCTAGTCTCGACGGGAAGTAATGACAGCCCGTCAGCGTCTCGCCCGAACCTCTGGTTCCACCTGTCTCTATCGTCGTCCACTATGACGTCACGCCATGCATATCTACGCACTGCACTGTTCTCGGCCACGATCAATCAGAAGTCTCTCACACGGACTCGAAATCGCGTACTCTGTAGCTTCATCATTCTGTAGAAGATGTCAGGCCGAACAGGTCCTCGGGAACACGTCCCAACCATCGGAGGAATACTTAATACTAGTCCGTCCTTGATCAATTCACAACGCATCTGGGTAAGTTCCTTTATCCGAATCCGGTCAACTACCTCGTCGACAATGCCAACTCTGGCCTGCTGGGTGCACGCAATATGACCACTCCTGGGTCTAGGTCTTCTTGTATCGTTTTCCAGAAAGGTCCTATCGAGATCTCTCTCTCAAATCTCCTTCCTGCCGGATTGCCCGGAAGTCATCATCCATTGCTGAAGCAAATTCTTATTCCGGAACGGCTGCACACTTATCGCGCTTCTTTCTGGAAGATATATCCATATACAACGCCTCTGGGTGCGTATCACATCTCTGATGTCAGCGGAGTGGGACGTCATCGCGTCGAAATCTCTTGCGAACTCTTTCTTCACTCTGCTTCAATGTCGACTGATTCGGACTCGTCTCATCGCGGCTGCATGGACTATGCTCCAACGGCTATACTCGTATCTGGAGTCTCCCAAGCAATGCATCCCATCACCTGATATCCGAATGATGTCGAAACATTCGATCGACTCGTCAGAACCTTATAATCCCCCAAGAGATCAACATCTTGAGTACAGTTTAATAGTATCGAGTACATGCCTCAGCATCGGTGGTCCAGCCGTAGAAGGGCAAACCCAAGCCTCACTAATGGCGCCGAGGAACTGCCGCAAACCCTAAGGTTCAAAGGCTTTCACACGGTCATTAAGTCGAGTTAGGGTTTCATTCTTCTAGAGGGTCTATAGAATCACCTGCATATTTTTCCGTATACTTTAAACTTGGAAAATGGGCTCCTGACATTCGATCGTCTCAATCGACTCTCAACGAATCTACGTGAAGTCGTCTCTAGCTGGAATCAATCTATCTGATGACCTCGCATCGGTAAACGGACGAACCAAATGTCCTAGTCATTCTTCCTCAGGTGACTAGCGACTCGCTATCATCTCTCTAAGTATATGCTCACACAGCAGCAGCTCCAACCATCTGGGCGATATCTCGTCATTTGCAGCAACAACTGGCTCATTCACCTGTACGCCGAACAGCGCCTCAATCCTCCAGGAAAGGCGACACATTGGCGGCCATCTCTGAATCGGTCTGCTCTAGATCTGAGTATGACTCTCCACACTGGAAATCTTCAACTCAACTGGGCCCGCTACGGTGCATAAATCGGACGAATCACCTTCGTCTCTCAAATCGAGTAGACTAGCTATCATCTGTCTCATATCTGCCTGGAAGCTCCGACAATCTCAGCTCGTAAGCTCCGAAAGCGACATCCTGTCAATCTCAGCAACAGCTGGTCCCTCTGTCTGCACGGTAGGCGACATCATAATCTCTGAGGTATGCTGTACATCAACAGTCCTCTCTCAACTGGCAGCTCTAACAATGGCCCGATCATCCGGTGCAAAACCAAGCACTCGCCTCCACTTGAGGTCACAGTCATCAATACTAACTCGAGACGTTCCCATGTCACCAGAAAACACAATGGTCGGCCCTCGTACCAGACGAGCTCGCCCTGACCGTAACCCTAGCAGCAGCCCAAACTGCGCTCAAACATGGCGACAGGAACCTCAATCGAGTATCGAAGAGAGCAGATCAATGGCAAGAAAGAGAACAACAGATCCAGAGTGGATACATGATCATAGAAAGGAACAGCATCAATGGAGGTATGATCATGAAACTAATAGAATCGGGGATCTCAATTGGATGTATAATCATGGATATAAAGAGAATCACTGATCGCGAAAATATGTACATCCTAAGGTTCCTTAAGCGGAGTGGCGTGTCGTAAGTATGCCGCGGAACATACCAACGGTACGTCACACTACTTTAGTCACCTATTCCATCAACCAAGGGTCATCCTACACGACGAAAGTTCGGGTCTAATACCCCCTCGACTAAGTCTAAGTTCCGTAAGGTCAAGCCTAAGTTCCGTATATATATATATAAACGCCCTAGGCTCCACATAGTCAAACTTAGACTCGAACCAAGGTCAACCTAGCGCTCTGATACCAACTTTGTCACGACCCGAAAGAGCACGTGACTGGCCCTTGAACCATATGAAGTCTATATGACCCCATCTGATCCAAGTAAGCCAAAAGCCCAGAAATCTAAAACCATTGTAAGAGTAAGTAAAGAAAACTGGTTTTTAAAGAAGTGAGGGAAAACATGTTTGAAGTCAAGGTTTTTAAATAACTAAGCCGAATGTGCATTTTTAAAAGGTAAAGTCTTTTCTAAAAATTTCGGCAGAGTTTCTTTTGTAAATACTGGCCCCGAACGGGGTACAACAAGCACAACACATATACAATGATAAAAGGCATCCCCAAGCGGGAGCTAGCTCTTCGTCAATTGACGGTCACAACCAAACATGCAATATAATATACAACGCCGAAAGGCGATGATCAAATCCAAAAGAAACTCAGTAGGCATGAAAACCGCAATACTACTAAACGCGACTCTAAGGTCAAATAATATATCACTAAAGTCTGAGTCTGAAACAATATACAAATTTGGTTGATGGAAATTCTAGATACAAAGAATAATATAAGTACAATGGTGGTTCTTGATGCAAAAGAAACCACCTACCAAATGCAATTCACCCTCAAGGAAGCAATGTGCCAGAAATGCCGCAAAGGAACCTGTACGACAAAACCTGCAAGAACTGTGGCACAACGGGGGTGAGTTGCCAACTCGTGAATAGAGAATAACTACAAGCAGAAACCGAACGCAAGACATAATCCTAGGTCAAAACGATCAGTACAAAATCCTCAATAAAAACATGTAGCCTATAACAAGGCTAGGGTAAATATCTAACCCGAGTGTAATCTCATGTGCCTGTGTCAGTGCCTCAGGTAGCAATATATCATATGAATGAGGTATGAATGCATGAGAACAGAATACATGTAAATGAAGAAACTGTTTTCATAATTTAGTGAGATTTCCTTTGTATTTTTAAAATGAGGTATCATAATGAAATCAGCATAAAACAGTGCCTAACATCGGCACAAAACGTAATCCAAATATCTCGATATCTCTGTATCACAGTCTCTGTACCTCAATATCTCGAAATCTCAATGTCTCAATCACAAAATCTAGGGCGCCGTCAGTCCAGACCGGCCCCTACCATCAATCTCAAGACCACGACGGTATCCTCCGGATATCCGACGCGTCAGGTAAAATCACCGGTCGGTAGTGCTCCCCTGCCAGGCTCAACGTCATCACCACATTCATCTTGCTCCGGGGTACCGCACCGGGTCCACCATGTACCGGAAACGGTTCATCCGTCTCCTCGAATCGGGTTTCCAAATCCATCAGCAAACTCATGGTGGACGACTCATACATCATGGGAAAACCGCACTTTTTATTTTAAAAGAGAGAAAATGTTTATTTGTGTTTTTGCGGTTTTCCTCCAAATCCAGAAAATCTCACGGAAATCCAAATCCAAAACCTCAGTAACACGTAAAATAGTGAATATATGCATGAGAATCCATGAATGCGGCATAACAATGAATAACAGTATGCATGAAGTAGCAGGTAATAACTACAATGTCTAAACTATTAGCTAATAGGCTATGTCAAGCAATAGTATTTTCTAAGGTGTACGTGACATGGCAATTACCGATGAAGATGTGTGTGAGCCGGCAAGTAAGTGTACGTGGTACATACACAACATCGGTAATGGTGATGGTGTCCTAACAGCATGATATCAATAATGGAGTATGAAACATAATATAAGAATGCGATACAAAGCGAACCACAAAAAGAGTGGGAGCTGAAACTAGACGCAACTATAACTAATCTGCATTAATCTAATATAAGTCGTACAAATGGTGCCTTTTGAAATATCACGAATCATGGGGTTTTGAAAATAGGGGCTACGGTGTTTTTATGAAAAGATACGTCTTTTGAAATATCCGTAGATCCCTTGACCTGTCTTTTAAAATACCCACGACCCGCTAGTTTTGAAATAGGTAGGAGTCTAATCTAATCTAACAACTATACTAAACTATACGGCTGAACTAACAAGCTGAGCTACAGGTAAGGAAACCGCCTAACATCTGAGTCGATATATATATAGATATAATAGTCGGTGGTTCCGCCTCAATAGTATCGCGTACGATACAGTATATCATATGACATCCCCAAGTCATGAGTGCGGATCTATCGTCAATGTAAAGCTCATACGGTAAATCGTCGTATGGCATCCCAATCGCTGGGTACGGGTTAATATCACACTATCTCATCACATCTCAGGTATCACTATCATCGTATCACATAAGCTGGGGTACTGATCTAAGTCTAGTACAACTGATACCATCAACTACTGCGTGTGCAAGCACACGTCCCAAGGCCCACTAGAGATCACGTATCGTATCCCAAATACGAATCACATCAAATTGCCGATCTCACGGCACAAAGCCCAACATCATCGACTCATCTCCAATGTCATCCAATATCATCAAACACAGTGCAAGTATAATGAATATGCAAGGATGTGCGTGTAGGTGTAAATCTATTCTAGGGTTCGCGACTATGAACTACACTAATCACTTCTAACCCTACACTATCCATAGTGCACCTAACTATCATATATAATATAACAACTACGGACTGCGGGGGTGCTATACACCATCCACCCGACTTCCCCCTGTAGATATAATCTACTCACCTAGCGTCTTCATTTGTGGACGTCGCCACACGCTTGCTTGTCGTCCCGAAGTCTTCATGGGGTACCTACACATCAAAGTATCGTATATGCGCATTAAAACCAAATCAAAGCTAAAACGGCACATGAAATCCAAAACGATACGATAAGAAGCCTATAGGTTAGAACCTATGGCACGCCTTTAAAACCATCAATAAATCCTCTATATCGTCGTATAAACGCCAAATAGTCGAGGTAAAACACAAGACAAAATTTCAGAATCAAAAATACGGAATACGGAAACACGAATCCAAAACAACAACTTAGGAAATATGTCCCAGATTTCACCCTAGGTCAATTTATACAAATCTAAATATACCAGGGGTCTAACATAAACATGTAGGAGCTACAGAACCAATACGAGCCAAAATGGTAGGACTCAGGCCGCAAATTGCGGCCAATTGGGATTAATTGGCGGCCGGGTAAGGGAGTTAGGGGCTGGGGTCTTGGTGGTAGCTTCCTGGGTGCCTGCACATACCACTGTCCAATCAATTTTATTTTAGGATGCCCCGGGTGATAGCAGATTCAATATACTCATTACAGATTGCACAAATTTTCCGATATCGGTTTCTAAAATCTGTATTCTGGTTTTAGGCTTCCAGTTAGGGTCTCAATTCATACACTAGGGTGTTTATATAATCTCAACTGAGCTCAATTTCACATACAACACGAGTTTCCCTCAAACCCTAACTAGGTTTTCTTGAACTCCACAAAAATCAACAATATCGGTTCTAAACTAAACATGGGGTATAAGTAATGCATAAACCAAGTTAATGATTCAGTAAATACCTCATTTGGCAACTCAAGAATTTTCTTGAGTTGCCCCTAGTGGCCAAAATCTATGCTTCTTTGGCCCAATGTGTAGATCTTGAGCTTGTGCATCTTTTTAGTGAAATGAGATTGGGGTTTTGGAGTTGTTTTGAATGTGTTTTGGAGCTTGAAGAGGGGAGGGAAGTGAGGGAGGAGTAGCAACAGGGGAGAGGAGAAGAGGGAGGGAAATGAAGGGAAGAAAAATGGCTAAGTCTTTAGTCAATTAAGCCCATACCTCTCTCTCTCACCTACTACCAATTTCTTTAATCTTTTTCCATTTCTTTTCCTTTTCTTTTCTTATTCTCTCAAAATCCTTCTCCCAAGAATAGTAAACCCAAAGTGAACCATGGCAAGAAAATGCACAAGTGTGAAAAAGTGATATGTGCATGTGTTGCACAAAAAAGCTAAAAACCGATTAGCGATTTTTAATCGCGATTAGCACTAAATTAGTGTCAAACTAATCACAAAAATTTTAAAATGTCATAATTCTCTAATTTACCCTATTTTAGAATTTTCCATAATTTTCCAAAAATTTCCCCCATTTATTTGTATTTAATAATTCCAAAATATTAAAATATTCAATAAAATAATATTAAATTATAAGAATTCCCAAAATTAATATTTTATCTTTTTGAAATGTTACAACACCTACTTGGTTTATAGCATTGATCGTTAAGCGAGAAAGTTCCCGAGGAGTAGCATATACTCACAGTAGGATCGGGATCCAAATATCATCGTATGATTAAACTGAAGGAATCCTACCAGAATCATCACACTCCAAATGGTATGCAGCACTAGTAAGTTTCAGTTTCTTTAGAAACTCCCGATGTGGATTTTTTCCCCATGCTCTTATGACCTTGACTAAGGCCAACAAATCATAATTCACATGTCAAGTTCTACCCGTCGTTGTCCAGGTTGATTTGAACCCACCCGTATATACCCTTGACCATGGCCAACAAAGTAATACGACTATCCCAAACCAACGCATCTATCTATGCAACATATGAATACCCACCAGCTACCAATCACTGTGCCTTGACTATGGCCAACAAACACAGCTTGAATACTGTTGGATATTCATATGAAACGACGGAGGGCTAAGAATGGTTTTGGCGAAACCGTGAACGTAGTGAACTTGACATAATCGAAGGAACCTTGATAGCTTTTAAAAGGAGTGGTTTAAGCTCCGCGTTTAAAAGTTTTCTGTTTTGAAAAGAAACCGAGTTGTTTTGAAAGTGTTCCAACGACTTTTACTTGGTTTATTTTCTTGCATTAATTTTAATGTGTCCTATCATTTAATCCTACCATTGCAGAAAACAACGAAAATATGACGTACGCTTATGCCATTCGCATTCGCCACGGGGTCCCGTCATCACCCGTTAGGTCCCTTAACTAACGACAGAGCGGGGGATGGACTAGCGCGGATGCAAAACATAAGCAACGCCTAAATAGATATCATATATAGATATATACATTCGTCAGATGCAATGATAGCCATTCCAGATCACAGATGAACACTTTGGATATACTAGAAATCCGTGTTTCGTTCGAGCCTGCAAAGGAAGACGGATTACACGGTCGCGATGAATAGCCAAACCCCACCCTAGACCCCTACGGGTGCGGCAAACTACCCGCCAAGTACCCGAAGTGAAGCAACCTCCCTCAACAACGTGAGTAGTCCACTCGGCACTTTGAGATACCCGGTAGTTTATGCACCCCACCTTGGGTCTATCCTAGGAGCAAAAACAGTAAAAAGAAATTATACAATGGCGGCTACAACCTCATCCTGGATGTGCCGCCAAACAAATAATATTACATCAATTTACAAATTTTACATGAATGAAAGAAAAAGAAACTCTCATCTCATATCCACCCGGCTATTCATCCGCGACAATCCAACGAGTTCATATACACATACCATCAACATTACAGATCACATATATGTATAACCCCCACTAATCGACGTATAGCGATTAGCAGACGTTCAATACATATATCACATCATAGATAATATCCATTAGCCAAAGTCTACGGAATTTTGATCAAAATACGGATTTGTAACCACCCCAAAAACAAGTTTGTTCTCTGGAAAATCTGGGCAGAAACAAACTATACTAGAAATCCCAAAACATCCAACTAAGTACACTGCACCAAAAACGGTCCACGGCCGAGTCAACTCGGCCGCGGATCCACGGCAGGAAGCATGTTCTTGCCGCGGAACCGCGGCGCTTTGACCGAGTCAGTGAATCATTTTTTGTGGGTGTCTTTAGAAAAACATGAGCCGATTTTTCATGTATGTTAAATAATTTTTAAAGCATTATAAAAAATCGGCAGAAAGTTGATTTTTCCGGACATGTTTTGCGAATTGTTTCCGATCGAGATTCTAAATACTTTGCTAACATGCTAGTTTATGTTTAGCTAGGCTCTGATACCACTGTAAGTCCACGTTGCTCACCCCGGTTCTTACAGGGAGGCGGAAATGGTATAAAAAATCAATTTTTAACGCAAAGGCAACATGGACTAAAAGAAAGATCTTTGCTAAACTACAAACTAGCAAACTACTAGAGGTGCTATCTACTATGCCATAGAGATTATACCTCACGACACCGGTCCTTCAGGTCTTCATTCCGCTGTCCGGCTCGTCCATCCACGCTCCGAGGGTCGATCCGGATCTTGATCATCTCCGCGGCCTTCTTGAGTCGAAGACGATCCACCCGAGAGATGTACTCCGAGCTCCACCTCGAGCCGAGGCAACTAGGGCAACAAGATCGCTAGTCTTAATGTCCTAAGAAGTGTAGAAGATGTAGATAGAAGTGTTTGTCTATTTGGATCCTTTTTCTCTCAACACATGAGATCAAAGGATTTTTTAAGAGGAGGAAGAAGAAGCTAGCAACCATGGAGCTTTCTCATTTCTTTTTCAAGAGAGAGAATGAGAAATGAATTATGAGCTAGAGAGAATGAACCATGGTTGCAATAATACACTAATATCATTATTACTAATCCTTTCATGATAAAGTTGATGGCTACTAATGACTTGACCATTTTCATAATCCAAAGAATAAAAAGAAAACCAAGGAAAACTTTAGACCTCTCATGAAGGTCCAAGTCAACTTTGGTCAAATGGTCAACAAAGTCAAGTATGGTCAAATGGTCAAAGCAATTAGCCATCACATAATTATCACTAAAAAGGATTAGTAAATAATATCTCCGGCTCATAATGGTTTTGACCGAATGAACTGCCAAAACCCTAATGAGTCCGCCTCATTATGGTTTCGACCGAATCAACCGTCAAAACCCTAATGAGGCACCACCTTCCTCTTCGCTCCTCACAACTGTGCATACACACCCGCATCCGCATTCCGTATAATGCGAATGCACAGAAGACAAAACAAATCCATCCGTTCAATACTAGGATCCGGTTTAAACCAAAGCCCACTAGTATTGCCTTTCCGAACAGCATACGCACACAAGTGTACGTAAGTGATCGTAGCCCTGCCGTAAAACCATACGGCCTCTACACCTTTCGCTCAGTGCAGAGAAACTCTCTATATGGGACTCTAAAGAATCGACACTACGCTGGCAGTAGGTTTAACCACAGACCGCAAGCGGCACTAGCTGTACGTAACGGTCCCCAGGTAGATGTCGATAAGAAGGCCGATGAGGTAAACCCATCCACACTCCTACTGAGCGGTATGTGACAATCTTCGTACAATCTGGTATGTTCGTCTAAGAGTATCGCATGGCGGGCCTATGGGGAGGTAAACGTCAGTCCCCTAATAGCGGTACAAGTCGTGTCGGTGTGTAGCCCAGAACACCCTGAGATAACATTGGAAACCTACCAGTATATCTCGCTTGCCCTGGCCAGGGACTTTGTGTAATGGCTCTCCTAGACACAGCGCGATATCAACCCCCAATACCGGGAGAGACGAATCCTGTCTAACCGTCACTGCGTCCAAGTGCTTCGGGACTGCACCCAACTACTACCTGTTTGCACGACTCCTTTGAGCCGTGGTAGGGTAGTAATCAAAGAACAGTGGGAACACACTCGAGGCGAAGTGACAGTGTCAAGTCAACGGACTAAGCTGTACTCATGTCACCTAGGAACTGATAACTGACGATAGGTATAATACCAACCAACAGTCCCCGACGAGTCCTGTCCAGTGTACTCATAACCTAACGAGCACTCGCATACTATCTCCAGTACGACGTACTGATGGCTGTGGGACAGACCATCTCCCCTGCTGGGATGAGAAGCGTATACGCTAGTCTACTTCGGAGTATCGATGCCCTGTCTCGATAGTCCTATGACCAGGGACCTGTATAAGGATGTGCTTATAGATTACCCAGCCCCCACAAGTGTGACTGCCATCACAACGCTGGTAATCAAGCAAAGATCCTAAGGGCTCCACTAATATGTATATAAGCGATATGCTAAAATAAACACATGCACATATTGAAGTAGAGACAAACCAAGTAGCATACTACCATTTTGAGCAAGATTGTCTATACAACTGTGAATATCCCAAGCCTCCATTAAGTAATATACAAGCTAGTATGATAAAGTAATGGCCTCTAGGGCATATACACTAACATGTGTATGTGTAAAATGAAGAGAGAGCTCTCATATTAGGAAAAAGAATAATAATTTTTATTTTGATAATTGCGATGGTTCATTTGATTTGACCATTATTATGTCACAATTAATGCTAAGCATGCTCAACAAAAATATCCAAGTCAACAATGGTCAACAAGTCAAATGGTCAAACCAATTAACCATGATACAATTATCACTAATAAGAATTAATAAACAATTTCCTCCATCTCATTATGGTTCTAATCAAGTCAATGGTCAAAACCCTAATGAGGTATCTCCTTCTCTGCCCCTATCAACCGTATATACATAACCGTATCCATGTTCCAAAAAACACGAATACAATGAGACTAAATCAATCCAAAATCTAATACTAGGATCCGGCTTAAACTAAAGCCCTCTAGAATCAGCCTCCCGATCACCAAACACGCACAAGTGCGTGTATGCGAACGAACCCTGTCATTAAACCATACGACCTCTACATCGTTTCGCCCAAAAGCGGAAAACCCTCTGTGCGGGACTCTAAAGACTCGATCCTATACTGGCAGTGGATTCAACCACAGGCCGCAAGCGGTACTAGCAGTACGTAATGGTCCCCAGGTAGATGTCGATAAGAAGGCCGATGAGCAAAACCCATCCGAACTCCTACTGAGCCTGAATGTGACAATCTCCGTACAGTCTGGTCTGTTCGTCTAAGAGTATCGCATATCGGGCTTAGGGGGTGGTAAACATCAGTCCCCTAATAGTGGTATAAGTCGTGTCGGAGTGTAGTCCAGAACACGCTGAGAAACTACTGGACTACCTACCAGAAAATCTCGCTTACCCTGGCCATGGACATTGTGTAATGGCTCTTCAAACACAGCGCGATATCAACACCCAATACCGGGAGAGACGAATCCTATCTAACCGCCACTGCCTCCAAGTGCTTCAGGATTGCACCCAACTACTACCTGTTTGTACGACTCAATAGAGCCGTGGTAGGGTAGTAATCTAAGAACAGTGGGAACACACTTGAGGCGAAGCAGCAGTGTCAAGTCAATGGACTAAGCTGTACTCATGTCACCTAGGAACTGCTAACTGACGATAGGTATAGTACCAACCAACAGTTCCCAGCGAGTCCAGTCCAGTGTACCCATAACCTAATGAGCACCTGCATACTATCTCCAGTATGATGTACTGATGGCTGTGGGAAAGACCATCTCCCCAACTGGGACGAGAAGCGTATACACCAGTCTACTCTGGAGTATCGATGCCCTGTCTTGATAATCCTACGACCAGGGACCTATATAAGGATGTTGTCACGACCCGAATATTTCGACTCGTGACCAGCACTTAACCACGCAACGTCTAAAGGCGTAGCGCGACTAAGTAAGCCGAACCCAGAAATCAAAACCATTTAAAAGTAGTGAGTGTCGAAACTATTCAATTAAAACATTTAGAAAACCTTAAATAGTTCAATAAAGTTCTTTTTAAAGTTATGTTATCCTTATAATAATTTTGGCAGCATTTCCTTTGTAAAAGTAACCCCGAAATCGAGTACAAAACATGGTATAAATGAAATGATATATAATGAAATAAAGCATCCCCAAACGGGGACAATCACGCCCAACGGCGGAAACCATCACCACAAGAGTAATATACGATGCCGTAGCGAAGAATGAGCAATAGGGAAACATCACAGAATAATAAACTGCATATAAACAGTCGGCTCCCACGAGCTCGACACCAGAATACAAATAATATACATCATCGTCCTCACACCGTCTCTAAGTCAAGTACATATATGGTAGATGGAGAATAATAGATACAAAAGTGTGTACAATAAAAGTAACCAGATACCACAACCCACCTAATAGCAAACTAGCTCTCGCACCAACTGTAATGGTATCTGTGGCCAAAAGATGTAAAAAGGCAGCCTGCCGCGACTACTCTGAGGGGAAACCTGCAAATCCTGTGGCACAACGGGGGTGAGTTGCCAACTCATGAATATAAATAACATATAAAGGTAATCGCGAGCATGCAAGAACTGCGCTACTCTATCATATGCCAGCAGGTAAATCTATATGCGACAAGCAGTAGGTGCAATAATCATGCAAGTGCTATGTCAGGTAAAGTAACTACAGGATGAGATACATGATAATCAATGCTGAGCATGGGATAAACAACATCTACACGGAATATCAATCATGGAAAAATAATCGGTGCCCAAAACTGTACGCAAATCCTAAATAAACTCAGGCGTCGGCACTCTCCTCGGCCCTGAAATCCTGTAAATCTCTGAGAATCACGAGTGCCCATCATCGGCACTCAAAATATCATAAAATACTCGTGTCCAGCATCGACACGCAAATCCTCACATATCGGGCTCCGTAAGTCCGGGTCAGCCCACGGGCTCCGTCTGCGGTATCGGCCCTCGACCCCGGCAGTACGGATCATCCCGCATCCATCTCTCGACTCTGGTCAGTATCCTCCGGATAACCGCCAGGTCCAACCAATCACCGGTAGGTACTCGCCCACCTCCAGGCTCAATCGGCAAAATCCATCGATCATCTGGCCGAGGGGAACCATACCGGGTCCACCACGAACCCGCAAACGGTCATCCAACTCCTTGAATCGGGTTTCAAACACACGTCTCAGCACCGAGAAAACGCGTGGTGGACGCACCAAAATATCATATCACGAGGAACCGGGTTTTTAAATGTGCATAATTTCTTAAATAATCCCACGGTCCTCAAAACCAGAAATCACATGAAATCCAAAACAAATGAATAAGTCAATGCGATGTGATATGTATCTCAAGTCATACTATAAGTGAAAGGGAGAAACCGCTTTTTAAAATAGTTTCAGTTTTTCAAAAGGCATCATGCGGCTCCCAAATTCTATGAAAATCATATCGAATCATATGTGAAATGGACTACAGTATAATGATCACGGCAATTCTACAAAGGGTGTCATGGCAATTACTAACGGTGTGGGTGTAACATGCAGATTAGTGCTCGTGCGACATGAACCGTTAGTAATGGTGCGGTGTTCTATCAATCCTAAGTTTATATACATATGGCAGGGAATGCGGTATGCAACTAAAAGTAGCCATGTAGGTAAATGAAATATGTAGCTATAAGATTCTATCAGCCCTGACGTAGAACGCCATGCGGGCGATATCCCCGTAGATGTTAAATCTACTCACGTAGTCTCGCGCTAAGTGTAGCCAACGACTTGTTTCCCCTTCTTCGCAGCGTCCGTCTCACTCGCCTGCGAACCTAGAATTACACAATATATCACACATAAGCTCAAATCCATACAAACACGACATTTAAAGTCACACTTGAAACTACCTCGACGCGTCGCGATACACAGAACACCCCAAACCCACACACGTATCACATGTGTCGCGAAGATTTAAAATACGAGAAACGGGTAATTAGCTCCAGATTTTGATACAGAAAGAGTTTTGCAAAACTATATATACCATAAGACCCCACATATCAGCAGACACCAAACACAAAACCCCAACTCCCAGGTCACCTATCTGGCCGCAATTTGCGGGCAGATCACATTTTTCGGCGGCCCAGGTTGGGAGTCTGCCTCCCGTGCTTCGTGTGTGTTTTCTACTCCTAGTGTACATGTCCGAGTAATTACAATTTTATTCTGAAATAATCTGAGTGCAAGCAGATTTCAACAGAGTCCCAAAACCAGTTAAAAAGCACATTTAGCACTATATTGATACCTCAGGGTATTTTTATGTAATCTGAAATGAAACTTGGTTTGAACAGCTCTAATAGCACTTAAATGAGTTAACCAAGCCATAAAATTCCCAACTTATCATATACTTCACAAAATTCCATTCAATATCACAAAATGCACATAAAAACATGATTTTTAGCTAAAATACTACAAATTATAAGAAAGGGTATTAAGTGTGAGTTCAATACCTCCCAAAAGCCTTAGGAAAACCAAAACTTTCAGCTCTTTCCTCAAGTATGCAGACTTGCCTCCAAACTCCCCCCAAAAGCCATTTTTTTCTAAGGTTTTAAGTGGAGAATGAGTGGTTTTGTGTAGGATTTTATATGGATTTCAAAGAGGAATGAAGGAAAAGAAAAAAAGGGTGAAAATGTGATGTTGTTGCTGCTGGAGCTGCTGTTTTTGCTGCGGAAAGTTTCAGCAAGAGAGAAAAGAGAAAGAAGAGAGATGGAAGAGAAAAGAAAGAGAGAGAAAAAGCTACATTAAATGCACACCATACCTCATTAATTGCACACCATGCCTCTCTCTTTTCTCTATCTTCCATTTCCTTTTTAATTTTGAAAAAAAGAAAAGAGAATGCTAAATTGAAAATAAAAGATGAGAAGAGAAAATGTGCTACCAAAATATGCTAAGTATAAACAAGCTTCATTAAAACTCATTAGGAAAAGTAATTAAGGAAAATAGATTCTAATTAAAAGAACCCTTGTTAATTTAAAATTAATAACCCCTATTTATAAATAAAAAAACACATCTCCTCTCAAATTGACTAGATTGAGACGGAAATAAGATTTACAGATTTTATGGAAACACGCATCAATGCTAACTATCGTGAAATAAGACTAAACGAATTTTTCAAAGTGTTACAATCTACCCCCCTTAAAGAAATTCGGTCCCCGAATTTAAAAACCTAACTATACGTACCTTCAAAGATATGGGGATATCTCTTCCTCATCTCGCTCTCTGTCTCCCAAGTGACCTCCTCGCTGCTAGGGCCACGCCAAAATACCTTGACTGACGGTATGTCCTTCGATCTCAATTTCTTCACTTGTCGATCGAAAATGATCATCGGCTGCTCTGCATAAGAAAGGTCACGCTCAAGCTGGATCGTCGGGTGCTGAATCGCATGCGAAGGATCATGAAGATATCTGCGGAGAATCGAAACGTGAAATACGGGGTGCACATCTGGGAAACTAGGTGGAAGGGCCAACCGATACGCAACTGCACCAATGCGCTCGAGGATCTCGAAGGGGCCCACATATCTGGGACTAAGCTCCCCCTTCTTCCCAAATCTCATCACACCTTTCATTGGGGAGACCCTCAAGAAAACATGATCACCAACAAAAAACTCAAGTCTGCGCCGACGACGGTCCGCATAAGATCTCTGCCTACTCTGGGATGCCCTCATCCTATCACGAATCAACTGGATTTTCGCGGTCGTCTCCTCAACAATCTGCGGCCCTAAGATACCGCTCTCACTGAGCTCCGTCCAACAGGCGGTCGATCTGCATCTCTTCCCATAAAGAGCCTCAAACGGTGCCATCTGAATGGTCTCCTGGTAGCTGTTATTGTAGGAGAACTCTACGAAGGGTAAATGATGATCCCAGCTACCTCCGAAGTCTAATACGCATGCCCTGAGCATATCCTCGAGAGTCTGAATAGTGCGCTCTGACTGTCCGTCAGTCTGCGGATGAAATGCTGTGCTGAAACTCAAGCGGGTGCCCAAAGCCTCCTGAAGCCTCTGCCATAGTCGGCTGGTAAACTGGGTGCCTCTGTCGGACACGATACATGTCGGAACTCCGTGCAGTCGTACGATCTCGTCGATGTATATCTGGGCATACTGAGTAAATCCGAAAGTCGTCTTCACCGGTAGAAAGTGAGCCGCTTTCGTCAAACGATCCACAATCACCCAGATGGAGTCATACCCTCGACTAGTCCTAGGTAGACCCACAATGAAGTCCATAGAAATCTGTTCCTATTTCCACTCTGGAATGGGTAACGGCTGTAGCTCTCCCGCGAGCCTCTGGTGCTCGGCCTTGACTTGCTGACAAGTCAGGCATCTCGACACGAAATCTGGGATGTCCCTCTTCATACCGTCCCGCCAGTAAGCATCTCTAATATCGTAGTACATCTTGGTGGAACCTGGATGAATACTGTACACCGAGCGATGTGCCTCCTTAAGAATCTGACGCCGCAGTCCCTCAGCATCTAGTACGCACAGTCTAGTCCTAAATCGTAGTATCCCCTGATCATCGATCATGAAGTCGGAAAATCTGCCCTGTCCCATCTGTGTCCTGATCTCTGAACAATGGTCATCACTGTGCTGTGCCTCATGTATACGGTCAAGCAACTGTGGGCGTGCACGAACATGCGCAATCTGTCCTCCAATCGGCGTAAACTCGAACTGTACCCGGCTGTTGCATAAAATCTACCAATCTGCCGACGACTGCCTCTGCACTGCGCTCAAACAAGATAGACTACCCCCGGGCCTCCTGCTCAAAGCATCCGCCACCATATTAGCCTTGCCCGGGTGGTACAAGATCTCGCAATCGTAATCCTTCACTAACTCCATCCATCGGCGCTGTCTAAGGTTAAGGTCTCGCTGCTAAAATATATATTTTAAGCTCTTGTGATCAGTGAATATCTGGCAGAACTCGCCGTATAAGTAATGTCTCCAGATCTTAAGTGCAAAGACCACCGCAGCTATCTCCAAATCGTGAGTGGGGTAGTTCTGTTCATGTTGCTTCAATTGCCGCGAAGCATACGCGATCACCCTGTCATGCTGCATCAATACGCACCCTAGACCCACTAGAGAAGCATCACAATATACCACAAATCCGCCTGATCCTGAAGGCAATAATAATACCGGCGCCGTAGTAAGTATAGCCCGTAACTGCTGAAAACTGTGCTCACACTCCTCCGTCCAAACGAAAGGAACTCTCTTCCGGGTCAACCCGGTCAAAGGTGTAGCAATACGGGAGAAGTCCTGCACGAATCGCCTGTAGTAGCCGGCCAACCCTAGAAAGCTGCGAATCTCCGTAACTGATGTGGGTCTGGGCCAACTCTGAACGGCCTCGATCTTCCTCGGGTCTACACATATACCGTCTCGTGAAATTGTAAGTCGATGTAGTACACCCCAGTACTTATGGGGAGGCGGAATTTTCAAAAACGATCAAGTTTAAACAACGAACATCGACTAACCGCTTAAATCGAAGCTAAACAAATAATAACCAAACACATAGCTATACTAAACTATAGTGTTAAGGGATTATACCGATCGAAACTAGTCCTTCGTCTTTGTGTCCTCCTTTGTTCTCCTCGGCCTTCTCTAGGTAGTAGACGATCCACCCGAGAGCGAAACTCCAAGCTAAACCTCTAACTTGAGGTAACTAATCAACTTTGATTGCTAATCAAAGATGAAAGGATGATGTAGAGTGAAGGTTATGGATTGTTTAGTCTAACTAATCCTTTGATCTCAACACATAAGGATTAAGGATTAGGGTTTGAAGATGAGAGCTTGAGGAGAGAGAATGTGAGATTAGATAATGAGAGGAGAGAGAGTGTATCATAATATATTATGAAGCATTCTTTTTTAAGAATAATGAATAAAGGAAATGAATAAGCATGCTTCATAAAATATCTAGTGGTGATTCATTAGCATGAGTCATTAAGCAATAAATGTGCATTAATGAAATGAATGAATCACCACCATGACTCACTTTCTTTCTAAAAGAAACCTCCTTAGTCACATCTTCTAGAAGCTTCTCGTACAATTACGAGAACGCCCCTCCAATCCGCAAAAATACGGAAAAACTTTAGACTATAAAAATCCAATAACCGGATACCAGTAACTGGCTTAAACCAAAGCCGACTGGTAAAAACTGTCCGAAAGTCGTACGCGCGTAAATGCACGTATGCGTCCGAACCCTTTGTCGCAAAACCATGCAACCTCTATATCGTTTCGCCTGGAGTAGGAAACTCTCTGTGTGGGACTCTAGAGACTCGACTACTACGCTGGCAGTGGGTTTAACCACAGACCGCAAGCGGCACTAGCTGTACGTAACGGTCCCCAGGTAGTTGTCGATAAGAAGGCCGATGAGTAAACCCATCCGAACTCCTA
The DNA here is from genome assembly GCA_030015575.1 of Agapanthus africanus. Lineage (NCBI taxonomy): Eukaryota > Viridiplantae > Streptophyta > Magnoliopsida > Asparagales > Amaryllidaceae > Agapanthus > Agapanthus africanus. Next base: position 699,515,942 of record CM057339.1, on the reverse strand, counting down.
CTGAGTCTGATGTGACAATCTCCATACAGTCCGGTCCGTTCGTCCAAGACTATCGCATATCGGGCCTAGGGGGGCGGCAAGCGTCAGTCCCCTAATAGCGGTATAAGTCGTGTCGGAGGTAAGCCCATTACACCCTGAGAAACTACTGGAACCTACCAGCAAATCTCGCTTGCCCTGGCCAGGGACTTTGCGTAATGGCTCTCTGACACAGCACGATATCTACTCCCAATACCGGGAGGGACGAATCCTGTCTAACCGCCACTGCCTCCAAGTGCTCGGGACTGCACCCAACAGCCACCTGTTTGCACGACTCCTTTGAGCCGTGGTAGGGTAGCAATCTAAGAACAGTGGGACACACTCGAGGCGAAGTAGCAGTGTCAAGTCTGCGGACTACGCTGTACTCATGTCACCTGGGAACTGTTTACTGACGACTGGTATCAAACCAACCAACAGTTCCCTGTGAGTCCTGTCCGGTGTACCCGTAACCTAACGAGCACCTGTATACTATCTCCAGTACGACGTACTGACGGCTGTGGGACAGACCATCTCCCCAACTGGGATGAGAAGCGTACACACCAGTCTACTCCGGAGTATCGATGCTCTGTCTCGATAATCCAACGACCGGGGACCTGAATAAGGATGTGCTTGTAGACTACCCAGCCCCCACTAGTGTGACTGCCATCACAACGCTGGTAGACAAGCAAGATCCTAAGAGCTCTATCAATACGTACACTCACATATTAAGATAGAAAAACCAAGTAGCATACTACCATGTTTAGCAAGACTGTTATATACATGTGAATATCCCAAGCTTCCATTAAGTAATATACAAGCTAGTATGATACAGTAATGGCCTTCTAGGGCATAAACACTAACAATCTCCCACTTGCACTAGGGCCATGTACTGGCATATCGCAGACCAATGATCTCGAGCAGCCTCTCGAACTGAATCTGAGGAAGGGCCTTCGTGAATGGATCAGCAATGTTCTCTTCTGAAGCAACTCTCCGAACCTCGATCTCCTGACGATCAATGATCTCCCTGATCAGGTGATACCGCCTCAAGATGTGTCTGGACTTCTGATGGGACCTTGGTTCCTTCGCTAAAGCTATAGCTCCGTTATTATCGCAATACAGAGGTATTGGATCAACTATGGTAGGAACCACCTGAAGTTCTGTTAGGAACTTCTTCATCCAGACTGCTTCTTTTGCGGCATCGCAAGCAGCTATATACTCCGCTTCCATCGTCGAGTCAGCAACGGTGTCCTGCTTGGAGCTCTTCCAGCACACCGCCCCTCCATTGAGGGTAAAGACATAACCCGACATGGACTTGGAATCGTCCTTATCACTCTGGAAGCCGGAATCAGCAAAGGCCTCCAACCTGAGGTCTTTTCCGCCGTAAACCAAGAACATCTCCTTAGTCCTCCTCAGGTACTTGAGAATGTTCTTTACTGCTATCCAGTGTTTCTCCCCTGGGTCTGACTGATACCGGCTTACCACGCTTAGTGCGTAAGCTACATCTGGTCTGGTACACAACATCGCATACATTATAGAGCCTACCGCAGAAGCGTAGGGTATAATAGACATGCGTTCCCTTTCCAAATCAGTCTTGGTAGACATCTCTTTGGAGAGGGTGATTCCGTGACAAGCCGGTAGATTACCGCGCTTAGAATCTTCCATACTGAATCTTTTCAGTACAGTGTCGATATACCTGGACTGCGAAAGTCCCAACATCCTCTTGGATCTATCACGATAGATCCGGATCCCCAGAATGTAAGAGGCATCACCCAGGTCTTTCATGGAGAACCTGTGTGACAAGAATCCTTTGACAGATTGTAGCATAGGAATGTCATTTCCTATCAATAGAATGTCATCCACGTACAAGACGAGGAATACGACACTTCTGGCCACAACTTTACTATATATGCACGGTTCATCTGGATTTTTGATAAAGTCATATTCTTTGACTGTCTCATCAAAACAGATGTTCCAACTCCGCGATGCCTGCTTTAGTCCGTAAATGGACTTAAGCAGCTTGCATACTTTGCCGCTGCTCCCACTCTGATTGAAACCCTCTGGCTGATCCATATAGACGCTCTCTTCTAAATTTCCATTCAGAAAAGCCGTCTTTACGTCCATCTGCCAGATTTCATAATCATGGAAGGCAGCAATAGCAAGAAGGACCCGAATGGATTTGAGCATAGCCACTGGAGAAAAAGTTTCGTCATAGTCCAAACCAGGTCTTTGACGAAAACCCTTTGCAACAAGTCTAGCCTTATAGGTTTCCACCTGTCCATCTACACCAATCTTTTTCTTGAAGATCCATTTGCATCCTATGGGTTTTACCCCATCTGGAGCAAAGTCCAAAGTCCATACTTTGTTGGTGTACATGGACTCCATCTCGGTCCGCATTGCATCTAGCCATCGTACCGAGTCGCCGCTCTGGATGGCCTGCTGGAAGTCAGTAGGTTCATCATCATCTATGATGCAATCCTCTCTATCCCCGTCTATGAGAAAACCGTAGTATCTCTCAGGCGGATGAGACGGCCTACTACTCCTGCGGAGGGGTGCGGGAATGTTCTGTTCTTCTTGAACCTCTGGTTCTACCAAAATTTCAGTAGCAGTTTGTGGTTCTGGAATTTCTTCCAGTTCTATTTCGCTCCCACTCTTCTGATTTTCCAAAAATTCAGTTTCTAAGAAGCGGGCATGACGAGAAACAAAAACCTTTTGTTCCTCTGCGTAATAGAAGCAATATCCATGAGAGTTCTTTGGATATCCCACAAACTTACACTCTACTGAGCGTGCCTCGAGCTTGTCCGGATGCTGCTTTTTTACAAAAGCTGGACATCCCCACGTCTTCAGGTACTGAAGATAGGGTTTCTTCCCACTCCACATCTAATATGGTGTGGTAGGCACAGTTTTGGTTGGAACTCTGTTCAAAAGATGTATCGCTGATTCTAGCGCATACCCCCAGAAAGATCGCGGTAACTCAGCATTACTCATCATGGATCGTACCATATCTAATAGGGTTCGATTCCGTCTCTCCGATACACCGTTGTGCTGTGGAGTGTACGGAGGAGTAAGCTGAGAGAGAATTCCTTTCTCTTTTAGGTAACCTAGGAACTCGGCACTTAAGTATTCTCCATCTCGATCAGATCTTAGTGTCTTAATACTTTTGCCTGTTTGGTTTTCCGCTTCATTCTTGAATTCCAGGAATTTCTCAAAGGCCTCTGATTTATGCTTCATTAAGAAAACATATCCATACCTAGAGAAATCATCTGTAAAAGTAATGAAGTAGGAATAACCACCTCTCGCATGTGTAGACATTGGACCGCATACATCACTATGTATGAGTCCTAAGAGCTCGCTCGCTCTTACTCCTTGTCCAGTGAATGGAGTCTTTGTCATCTTTCCTTTGAGACAAGATTGACAAGTGTCATAAGTTTGATATTCGAACGTGTCCAAATATCCTTCTCTATGCAACTTAGTCAACCTTCTCTCATTGATGTGACCCAGTCTACAATGCCATAAGAAAGCTTTATTTAAATCTGGAGACTTTCTTTTTAGTGTGTTTTGGACATTGAAAATTTGGAGTTGGTTTAAAACATATATGCCGTTATTTAGAGTACCGGACCCAATCAAACCATGATTAAGGTGGATGTTGACAACATCTCTTACAAACGTGAAATCATAACCTTTATTTGATAACAAGGAAACTGATATGATATTACACGTTAAGCTGGGTACAAAATAACAGTTATGTAAAACCAAAATGTGTCCACTCGTCAATCCTAGGTGATAATCCCCGACGGACGCAGCTCCCACGCTAGCTCCGTTAGCAACCCTGAGGATCATATCACCTTCCTTCAGCACTCTACGGTTTCTCAGTGCCTGCAATGAATTGCAAATATGAGATCCTGACCCGGTATCCAATACCCAGGAAGTAGAGTTGATCGACAGACAATTCTCAATTACAAACACACCTGAAGTCGAAGCCACAGCCTGCTTCGGTTCCTGGTTCTTGGCGTTCCACGCCTTGCAATCCTTCTTCCAGTGCCCTTTCCTGTGACAATGGAAGCACTCATCCAGGCCAACTACCGGTGCTGCTTTCTTTTTCTTTCCCTTCCCTCCCACCTTACTAACACCTCCTCTAGGTCTGGGTGCGGCCTTCTTCTTCCTTCATTTGGCCCTAGCCTTGGACCCGGAAGAAGATGAACCGCCAACAAAGATAGCGGGTGTTTCCCTTGCCTTCTGCAAGGTGCCCTCTGCACTCCTTAACATGTTCAGGAGTTCCGCAAGTTCAACTTCTTTTCCTTGAAGATTGAAGTTGAGGATAAACTGGGCGTAGGTGGGAGGAAGGGACTGGAGAACAAGGTCTGTATAGAGCTCATTATCCAAAGTCGTCCCAAGGTCTGCGAGCTCTTCTATATAGCCAATCATCTGTAGGACATGTTCACCTACCGATGATCCGACAGCCAACCTCGCTCGAAATAATTTTTTAGAGGTCTCGTATCTTGCTATACGAGATTGCTCTCCATAAAGTTCCTTTGTATGGAGAAATATGCCATCAAGGGACATATCCTCGTGCCTCCTCTGATGTTCATTGTTCATCGAGGCAAGCACGATGCACTTGGCTCTCGCGCAATCTAAATCCCAGGTTTTGCGGATTTCCTTATCCGCATTACTGGATTTGGGACCAGGGACAGCAGGTGCCGTAGCGGTGAGGACGTACCCCAGTTTGTCATAGGTCAAAGCCATCTTGACATTCCGCAGCCAATCTTTATAGTTTGGCCCCGTCAGTATATTTTTCTCTAAAAGTAACTTAAGTCCAGTCATTTTCAGGGTCGCTGCAATTAGGAGAGAGAGAAGAAAACTCTTTAGCATGATGCTCTTGCAAGTTTAGAGTGGTTTTTAGTTTATCTAAACTGGATGGCTCCCACTGTTTCTCGAATCCTTTCTCAAACCATAAAAGAAGAATTAGCCAAGACTATTCTCACCGTACAATACTTGCTTAACCGTTCAGCCAGGCCGGTGTCGATACTTCGAGGGAGGTTTTCCAACGCTTTCGCGAAGTTCCTTAATTAAATAACCTCTTTTCTCTGGAGGCGTAACCCCGCTGACACTTTTCTGGACACCTACTAGGTTTATAGCATTGATCGTTAAGCGACGAATATCCTGATAAGTAGCATATACTCACAGTAGGATCGGGATCCAAAATATCATCGTATGATAATGTTGAAGGAATCCTACCAACATTCATCAAACTCCAAATGGTATGCATCTCTTTGCAAATTTCAGTTTCTTTAGAAATTCCCGATATAAGTTTTTGCCCCATGCTCTTATGACCTTGACGTATGCCAACAAATCATAAGTCACATGTCAAGTTCTGCCCATCATTATCTTGTTAATTTGAACCCACCCGTATATACCCTTGACGTATGCCAACAAGGTAATGCGACTGTCCCAAACCAACACATCTATCTATGCAACAAATGAATACCCCAGCAGCTACCAAACACTATGCCTTGACGTATGCCAACAAGCATAGCTTGAATACTACTGACCATCCATAAGAAATGACGGAGGGCTACGACTGGTTTTGGCGAAACCGTGAACGTAGTGAACTTGATATAACCGAAGGAACCTGATAGCTTTTAAAAGGAGTGGTTAAATCTCCGCATTTAAAAATATCTGTTTTTAAAAATAACCGAGTGGTTTCTTTTTAAATTGTTCCAACGATTTAAACTTTGGTTTGTTTTACTTTGCATTATAGATAATGCGTCCCATCATTAACCTATCATTGCAGAAAACAACGAAAATACAACTTCCTCTTCTGCCATCCGCATTCGCCACGGGGTCCCGTCATCACCCGTTAGGTTACTTAACTAACGACAGAGCGGGGGCTGGGCTAGCGCGGGTGTAAAACATAAGTGGCGTCTAAATAGCTATCATAAATATAGATATTTAACATTCGTCTGATGCAATGATATTCATTCCAGAACACAGATAAACAATATTGGATTTGCAAGCAATCTGTATTTCTTTTGAGCCTGCAAGAAAAGACAGATTACACAGTTGTGATGAATAGCCGTTACCCCACCCTCGACCTCTACGGGTACGGCAAACTACCCACCCGGCAGTCTGTGTACCCCACCTTGGGTCAGTCCTAGGAGCAAAAACAGTAAAATGAAATAATACAACGGTGGCTACAACCGCAACCTGGAAGTGCCCCGCAAAAATAATATTACAACAAATTACATTTACAACAAATGAATTAATCAATAACCCATTGCGAACCCCGGCTATACACCACAACAGTCCAATACAGTTTATATGCACAAACAGATATAACCATTTCAGAAATGTGCAACCCCCTGCCAACCGACATACTAGCAGTTAGGGGAGGTTTACGAACACATTAAACAATCACAGATATAATCCAATACGCAAATACTGTACAATTCGATCGGATAAACAACATCAATATTGCTCCAAAATCTGCTCTGTTAAACAGTAACCTGAGCAATAATTAAATATTTCAGAAAACCCAAAACACCACAGGGGACCCACCCAAAAAAAACGAGTTACTGACTCGTCAACTCGGCCGCGGTTGCGCGGCGGATCGGTGGGATCCGCCGCCCTTCCGCGGCACTGTAGACGAATCAGAAGCCCAAATTTTTTGGGTGTTCTCCTGTGGTCATGTCAAGCTCTCTGAACACACCTGAAAAATTTTCTGACTTGATTTTAACTTCGACAGAAACTTGACAGAATTAGGGTTTTGCGGCTTTGTTTTTCCGTTCGAAATTCGTACAAATTTGCAATTAAGTTATTTATTGTTTAGCGAGGCTCTGATACCACTGTAAGTCGATGTAGTACACCCCAGTACTTATGGGGAGGCGGAATTTTCAAAAACGATCAAGTTTAAACAACGAACATCGACTAACCGCTTAAATCGAAGCTAAACAAATAATAACCAAACACATAGCTATACTAAACTATAGTGTTAAGGGATTATACCGATCGAAACTAGTCCTTCGTCTTTGTGTCCTCCTTTGTTCTCCTCGGCCTTCTCTAGGTAGTAGACGATCCACCCGAGAGCGAAACTCCCAGCTAAATCTCTAACTTGAGGTAACTAATCAACTTTGATTGCTAATCAAAGATGAAAGGATGATGTAGAGTGAAGGTTATGGATTGTTTAGTCTAACTAATCCTTTGATCTCAACACATGAGGATTAAGGATTAGGGTTTGAAGATGAGAGCTTGAGGAGAGAGAATGTGAGATTAGATAATGAGAGGAGAGAGAGTGTATCATAATATATTATGAAGTATTCTTTTTTAAGAATAATGAATAAAGGAAATGAATAAGCATGCTTCATAAAATATCTAGTGGTGATTCATTAGCATGAGTCATTAAGCAATAAATGTGCATTAATGAAATGAATGAATCACCACCATGACTCACTTTCTTTCCAAAAGAAACCTCCTTAGTCACATCTTCTAGAAGCTTCTCGTACAATTACGAGAACGCCCCTCCAATCCGCAAAAATACGGAAAAACTTTAGACTGTAAAAATCCAATAACCGGATACCAGTAACTGGCTTAAACCAAAGCCGACTGGTAAAAACTGTCCGAAAGTCGTACGCGCGTAAACGCACGTATGCGTCCGAACCCTTTGTCGCAAAACCATGCAACCTCTATATCGTTTCGCCTGGAGTAGGAAACTCTCTGTGTGGGACTCTAGAGACTCGACTACTACGCTGGCAGTGGGTTTAACCACAGACCGCAAGCGGCACTAGCTGTACGTAACGGTCCCCAGGTAGTTGTCGATAAGAAGGCCGATGAGTAAACCCATCCGAACTCCTACTGAGTCTGATGTGACAATCTCCATACAGTCCGGTCCGTTCGTCCAAGACTATCGCATATCGGGCCTAGGGGGGCGGCAAGCGTCAGTCCCCTAATAGCGGTATAAGTCGTGTCGGAGGTAAGCCCATTACACCCTGAGAAACTACTGGAACCTACCAGCAAATCTCGCTTGCCCTGGCCAGGGACTTTGCGTAATGGCTCTCTGACACAGCACGATATCTACTCCCAATACCGGGAGGGACGAATCCTGTCTAACCGCCACTGCGTCCAAGTGCTCGGGACTGCACCCAACTACCACCTGTTTGCACGACTCCTTTGAGCCATGGTAGGGTAGCAATCTAAGAACAGTGGGACACACTCGAGGCGAAGTAGCAGTGTCAAGTCTGCGGACTACGCTGTACTCATGTCACCTGGGAACTGTTTACTGACGACTGGTATCAAACCAACCAACAGTTCCCTGTGAGTCCTGTCCGGTGTACCCGTAACCTAACGAGCACCTGTATACTATCTCCAGTACGACGTACTGACGGCTGTGGGACAGACCATCTCCCCAACTGGGATGAGAAGCGTACACACCAGTCTACTCCGGAGTATCGATGCTCTGTCTCGATAATCCAACGACCGGGGACCTGAATAAGGATGTGCTTGTAGACTACCCAGCCCCCACTAGTGTGACTGCCATCACAACGCTGGTAGACAAGCAAGATCCTAAGAGCTCTATCAATACGTACACTCACATATTAAGATAGAAAAACCAAGTAGCATACTACCATGTTTAGCAAGACTGTTATATACATGTGAATATCCCAAGCTTCCATTAAGTAATATACAAGCTAGTATGATACAGTAATGGCCTTCTAGGGCATAAACACTAACAGAAATCATATGCCCCAAGAAGTCTACGCTGTCCAGCCAGAAAGCACACTTGGAGAATTTGGCGAAAAGCTGATGCTCCCTCAAGGTCTGCAGTGTAATCCGCAGGTGCTGCTCATGCTCGTCTCTGCTCCGGGAATACACCAGAATATCGTCAATGAATACAATGATGAAAAAATCAAGATATGGCCGGAAAATACGGTTCATCAAGTCCATAAATGCTGCTGGCGCATTGGTGAGTCCGAACGACATCACCAAAAACTCATAATGGCCGTAGCGCATGCGGAAAGCTGTCCTAGGAATGTCCTCCTGTCGAACCCGCAACTGATGGTAGCCTGAACGCAAATCGATCCTCGAAAAGTATCCTTCCCCCTGAAGTTGGTCAAACAAATCGTCGATTCGTGGCAAAGGATACCTGTTCTGCACTGTAACCTTGTTCAGCTGGCGGAAGTCGATACACAAACGCAAACTACCATCCTTCTTCTTAACAAACAGGACCGGAGCACCCCAAGGAGAAACACTGGGTCGAATAAGTCCCTTATCCAGCAAATCTTGTAACTGACCCTTCAATTCTCTAAGTTCCGCCGGGGCCATCCGATAAGGCGTTATAGAAATAGGCCCCGCGCCAGGAACCAAATCAATACAGAAAGAAATGTCGCGCTCGGGCGGTAGCCCAGGAAGCTCGTCAGGGAACACATCAGGGAACTCGCTAATAACCAGAACCTGATCCAACGGAACCTCTGTAGCTCTAGTATCGCAAACATAGGCGAGAAATCCCTGACATTCCCTCCTCAAAAGCTGTCCAGCGCGAAAAGAAGAAATCAAACTGTGAGGGGTGGCACCACGGTCCCCTAGCACAACAAAAACCGACTCGCCGGGAAAACAAAATCTAACTGTCTTCTCACGACAGTCCACAGAAACATAGCACGTGGATAACCAATCCATGCCCAAAAGAACGTCGAAGTCCAACATCTCAAAAAGGATCATGTCGACAGGCAATTCTCTCTCGCCAATACAGACGGTACAGGATCGGAACATGTGCCTAGCAACAAACGACTCTCCCACAGGAGTGGTCACAACAAGCGGCTGATCAAGAAAACCGGACTCTCTACCCAAACTCAGCACAAAGTGTGTGGATACGTATGAGTGCGTAGATCCGGGGTCGAAGAACACGTGTGCATCAACCGAACATACTAGAAGGATACCCGAGACCACAGCATTGGACGCTTGGGCGTGCTGATGCGTCAAAGAAAAAACTCGCGCCTGTCCTCCACCTGTGACTGACTGTCCTCTGCCTCGATCACCTCGTCCTCTATGAACAAATCCTCCGCGACCACGACCTCTCTGTGCATGAGTCTGACGCGGAGTCACAGTAGGTACAATAGGCAACGCCCTCTGGTGTGGTGAAGGTGGTAAGGTAACATGCGGTGCTGCTGTCTCCCTCCGGTGTATCTCAGGACAATCTCTGACGAGGTGAAGTAGACTGCCGCATCTATAGCAACCCCGCAACGACTGCTGACTCTCCCGTGGATACGAACTAAACATCTGTCCTTGTCCTGAATCTCTGCCACTCCCCGTACCGGAACAATACCTGTCGCGGCGTCTGAATGTCTGTCTCCGTGCTGATATACCAGTACGAACTCTCTTCGGGTCTGGAACTACCGAAGTCTCAGCAAGGCGCTCCTCGACTAACAAGGCTGCGTCTACCGCTGCTGCATATGTCTCGTAATGCTGCGTGCTGATTGCAAGGAACAGTGGTGTAAGCAAGCCTCGGACAAATCTCTTGACTCGCAACTCCTCAGTAGCCACTAAATACGGGGCATAGATAGATAGCTCTGTGAACAGCACATCATACTCTGCCACTGACATCTCCGGAGTCTGGCGTAAGGACTCGAACCTGCGTGCTCTAGCATCTCTGACGCTCAGTGGAAGAAAGCGGGCAAGGAATAGCGCCACGAACTCTTTCCAGGTCATAGGAGGAAGACCTGCTGCTCTTCCCTTCTCGACTGATTCGCACCATTTCTGCGCAAGACCTTCCATGCGAAAGCTCGCGAACTCAACCCATCTCGCATCTGCGCATCTGAGGGAACGGCATATCCGAGCCATCCTATCAATGAAAGATTGTGGGTCCTCGGCTGCATCGGTGCCTGTGAAGACCGGAGGCTTCAGCCTCATAAATTCTGATAGCGATACTGAGATGACCTCTGTAGCTGTAGGGACAACTGCCTGTGCTGTGGGTATCACCGCGGTCTCTGCAACGGGTGGAACTACCTCTGGTCGCTGCGCTCGAAGTGTCTCAACTAAAGATCCCATCATCTGGCGCATCTCCTGCATACTGGATCCCATCGTCTGGCGCATCTCCTGCATACTAGCCCCTATCATGGCGATCTGATCCGTCATGGGAGGAATAGCCTGCTCGGGCACAACCGGTGCACTACCCGGATCAGTCCTCGTCTCAGACGAGTCAACTCGAATCTCGACCCTCGCGGCCGCTCTCTGCGCCCTCGTAGTCTTTGGCGGCATAACGGCTGAAAGGAAAATAGGATTCGATAAGGATGCAGAAATTGAATCGCAAGAATGTATATACTCAGGAAGGAATTTAAATCAATAGGTCCTAAGGTCGCCTCGGAAGAGTACCGTGTCGTGAGTATGCCGCGGAACATACGCACGCTACGCCACTCTGCTTCAGCTACCTACTCCATCATATCAGGGTCATCCTACACTCCGAAAGGTAAAACTTAGGCTCCGATACCAACTTTGTCACGACCCGAATATTTCGACTCGTGACCGACACTTAACCACGCAACGTCTAAAGGCGTAGCGCAACTAAGTAAGCCGAACCCAGAAATCAAAACCATTTAAAAGTAGTGAGTGTCGAAAACATTCAATTAAAACATTTAGAAAACCTTAAATAGTTCAATAAAGATCTTTTTAAAGTTAAGTTATCCTTATAATAATTTTGGCAGCATTTCCTTTGTAAAAGTAACCCCGAAATCGAGTACAAAACAGGGTATAAGTGAAATGATATATAATGAAATAAAGCATCCCCAAACGGAAGCAATCATGCCCAACGGCGGAAACCATCACCACAAGAGTAATATACGACGCCGCAGCGAAGAATGAGCAATAGGGAAACATCACAGAATAATAAACTGCATATAAACAGTCGGCTCCCACGAGCTCGACACCAGAATACAAATAATATACATCATCGTCCTCACACCGTCTCTAAGTCAAGTACATATATGGTAGATGGAGAATACTAGATACAAAAATGTGTACAATAAAAGTAACCAGATACCACAACCCACCTAATAGCAAAATAGCTCTCGCACCAACTGTAGTGGTATCTGTAGCCAAAGGATGCAAAAAGGCAGCCTGCCGCGACTACTCTGAGGGGCAACCTGCAATTACTGTGGCACAACGGGGGTGAGTTTCCAACTCGTGAATAGAGTTAACATATAAAGGTAATCGCGAGCATGCACAAACTGCGCTACTCTATCATATGCCAGCAGATAAATCTATATGCGACAAGCAGTAGGTGCAATAATCATGCAAGTGCTATGTCAAGTAAAGTAACTACAGGATGAGATACATGATAATCAATGCTGAGCATGGGAGAAACAACATCTAAACGGAATATCAATCGTGGAAAAATAATCGGTGCCCAAAACTGCACCCAAATCCCAAATAAACTCAGGCGTCGGCACTCTCCTCGGCCCTCAAATCTTGTAATTCTTTGAGAATCACGAGTGCCTATCATCGGCACTCAAAATATCATAAAATACTCGTGTCCAGCATCGACACGCAAATCCTCACATATCGGGCTCCGTAAGTCCGGGTCAGCCCACGGGCTCCGTCTGCGGTATCGGCCCTCGGCCCCGGCAGTACGGATCATCCCGCATCCATCTCTCGACTCTGGTCAGTATCCTCCGGATAACCGCAAGGTCCAACCAATCACCGGTAGGTACTCGCCCACCTCCAGGCTCAATCGCCAAAATCCATCGATCATCTTGCCGAGAGGAACCATATCGGGTCCACCACGAACCCGCAAACGGTCATCCAACTCCTCGAATCGGGTTTCAAACACACGTCTCAGCACCGAGAAAACGCGTGGTGGACGCACCAAAATATCATATCGCGAGGAACCGGGTTTTTAAATAGTGCATAATTTCTTAAATAATCCCACGGTCCTCAAAACTAGAAATCACATGAAATCCAAAACAAACGAATAAGTCAATGCGATGTGATATGTATCTCAAGTCATACTATAAGTGAAAGGTAGAAACCGCTTTTTAAAATAGTTTCAGTTTTTCAAAAGGCATCATGCGGCACCTAAATTCTATGAAAATCATATCCAATCATATGTGAAATGAACTACAGTATAATGATCACGGAAATTCTACAGTGGGTGTCATGGCAATTACTAACGGTGTGGGTGTAACATGCAGATTAGTGCTCGTGCGACTTGAACCGTTAGTAATGGTGCGGTGTTCTATCAATCCTAAGTTTATATACATATGGCAGGGAATGCGGTATGCAACTAACAGTAGCCATGTAGGTAAATGAAATATGTAGCTATTAGATTCTATCAGCCCTGACGTAGAACGCCATGCGGGCGATATCCCCGTAGATGTTAAATCTACTCACCGTAGTCTCGCGCTAAGTGTAGACGACGACTTGTTTCCCCTTCTTCGCAGCGTCCGTCTCACTCGCCTGCGAACCTAGAATTACACAATATATCACACATAAGCTCAAATCCATACAAACACGACATTCAAAGTCACACTTGAAACCCGTGTCGCAAACCAAGCGCGCGTGTGCGCGATACGCTAAAACGTGTGATTAAGCGTCTGAAACTATCTCGACGCGTCGCGATATGCAGAACACCCCAAACCCACACACGTATCACGTGTGTCGCGAAGATTTAAAATACGAGAAACAGGTAATTAGCTCCAGATTTTGATACAGAAAGAGTTTTGCAAAACTATATATACCATAAGACCCCACATATCAGCAGACACCAACCACAAAAACCCCAACTCCCACGTCACCTATCTGGCCGCAATTTGCGTCCAGATCACATTTTTCGGCGGCCCAGGTTGGGACTCTACCTCCCGTGCTTCGTTTGTGTTTTCTACTCCTAGTGTACATGTCCCAGTAATTACAATTTTATTCTGAAATAATCAGAGTGCAAGAAGATTTCAACAGAGTCCTAAAACCAGTTAAAAAGCACATTTAGCACTAAATTGATACCTCGGGGTATTTTTATGTAATCTGAAATGAAAACTTGGTTTGAACAACTCTAATAGCACTTAAATGAGTTAACCAAGCCATAAAATTCCCAACTTATCATATACTTCAAAAAATTCCATTCAATATCACAAAATGCACATAAAAACATGATTTTTAGCTAAAATACTACAAATTATGAGAAAGGTTGTTAAGTGTGAGTTTAATACCTCCCAAAAGCCTTAGGAAAACCAAAACTTCCAGCTCTTTCCTCAAGTATGCAGACTTGCCTCCAAACTCCCCCAAAAAGCCATTTTTTCTAAGGTTTTAAGTGAAGAATGAGTGGTTTTGTATAGGATTTTATATAGATTTCAAAGAGGAATGAAAGGAAAAGAAAAAGAGGGTGAAAATGTGATGTTGTTGCTGCTAGAGCTGCTGTTTCTGCTGCTGATAGTTTAAGCAAGAGAGAAAAGAGAAAGAAGAGAGTGGGAAGGGAAAAGAAAGAGAGAGAAAAAGCTACATTAAATGCACACCATACCTCATTAATTGCACACCATGCCTATCTCTTTTCTCTATCTTCCATTTCCTTTTTAATTTTAAAAAAAGAAAAGAGAATGCTAAATTGAAAATAAAAGATGAGAAGAGAAAATGTGCTACCAAAATATGCTAAGTATAAACAAGCTTCACTAAAACTCATTAGGAAAAGTAATTAAGGAAAATAGATTCTAATTAAAAGAACCCTTATTAATTTAAAATTAATAACCCCTATTTATAAATTAAAAAAAAAATCTCCTTTCAAATTGACTAGATTGAGACGGAAATAAGATTTACGGATTTTATGGAAACACGCATCAATGCTAACTATCGTGAAATAAGACTAAACGAATTTTTCAAAGTGTTACAGATGTGCTTGTAGACTACCCAACCCCCATAAGTGTGACTGCCATCACAACGCTGGTAGTTAAGCAAAGTTCCTAAGGGCTCTATCAATATGTATTAGCGATACGTTTAAAGAAACGTATACACATATTAAGATAGATACAAACCAAGAAGCATACTACAATATCAAGCAAGACCGTCATAAATCCGTGTATATATCCCAAGCTTCCAAAATGTAATATACAAACTAGTACTATACAATAATGGCCTCTAGGGCATATCACACTAACACAAGACATGATCACCTACCAATGTGCCAGCGGCCATCCTCATCTGAAACAACTTTATAGATTCCTCGTAGCGCAGGGAACGAGATTGCTGCCAATACAACTCCTTTGTATGGAGAAAGATGGATTGAACATCCATCTTCGCATGCTGCTTTTGATGTACATTATACATCGAAGCTAACGTGAGGAATTTGGCTGTGGCACAATCGGCATCCTAAGTCTTACGGATCTCCTTATCCGCAAAAGATGAGTCAGGGCCAGGGATGGGAGGAGATGAGGCAGTGAGGACATAAGCAACCTTATCATATGTAAGGGCAATGTTTATGTTCCTCAGCCGGTCTTTACAATTAGGTGCCGTCAGTTTATTTTTTCTCTAATAGAAGCTTAAGTCCAGTCATGGGTATCTACCATTAGGAGAGAGAAAAGAATACATTCAGCGAAATGCTCTTACAAAGATTAGATTGGTTATTATCTTATCTAATCGATGTCTCCAACTGCTTTTATCAAATTTTCCTTCAAACCTTAAAAGGAAAACTAGCCAGGATTAATTACATTCTACAATTTCACCAACCGTTCAGCCAGGGCAGTGTCGGTACTTTGAGGGAGGTTACCCGTACTTTCGTACGGACCTAATTAAAGTAAAGCTCATTTTCCAAGAGGCATAACCCCGTTGACACCTTTCTAGACACCTACTGGATTAGCTAATTGTAAAGTGCAAAACTCTCCTGAGAGTAACTCTTACTCATAGTGGGATCGGGATCCAACTATCATATAGAAAGTATGCAATCTCATTGCAAATTCCAACTCTTGAAACTCCTGATGTGGCTTTTACCCCTATTACTCATGACCTTAACTATGGTCAACAAATCACAAGTCCTAGTCAAGTTCAACCTGTCATTTCGTGATTAATTAGACCCACTCATATGACCCTCAACTATGGTCAACAAAGTCATATAAATGTCCTAATTAATCACATCATATGCTGTGTAGGAAGATATCACTTAGCTACCGTACACTACGCCTTAACTATGGTCAAAAAAAATAGCACGAATACTAAGTACTCTACTTCCTAAAATGACAGAGAGCCGCAGATGGTTTTTAAGAAAATCTTTAACGGTTTGAACTTAAAGCGTTAATGGTTTTCTTAAAAAAAAGTGGTAGGCTTGTGACAGCCAACATAAAACTTTGTCACATTCTATGACATGAACCATAATAAGAATATCGTTGGGGCGTCCCCTACTCAGCGACGCGCTACATCGGATCCTGGGTGTAGTGTTAAGTATGCAAGGGCTTATAGGTCGTCGTCCATAAACGGCACGCTACATCGGAACTCGGGTGTAGTGACAAATAAGCAAGGGTTTCATAGGATCCGTCTAACTTCCTGGAACATAGGTTCCCTTACGGGTAGACAAATAGAATTAGTGGAGGTGATGATTAGGAGGAGAGTTGGTATTATGTGTTTGCAAGAAACTAAGTGGGTAGTTGAAAAGAGTAGAGTCATGGAGCCTTGGGGTTATAAGCTTTGGTATACGGGTAGAGATAAAAATCGTAATGGGGTAGGCATAATCATAGATAGACGGTTGCTTGAGGATGTAGTTGAGATTAGGAGAAAAGGTGATAGAATTTTACCGGTTAAGCTTATTCTAGGTGGAGAGATTATGCACCACAGATAGGTCTTGATGACGCTAGTAAGCGTCTATTCTGGGAGGATTTAGATGAGATGATGCAAAGTATGTTAGTTATATGTATGCCCTAGAGGCCATTACAGTACATAGGATGTATATTGTAGTGGATGCTGGGACATATATAGGGAGGACTTTCTTGCTCGACATGATAGTATGCTATCTAGTTGCACTTTACCTTAACGTGTACACTGATTGTCTCTCTGTGACATGTTGGTAAAGCCCTTAGGATGTGTACTTGACTACCTGGACTATGATGCGGATCATACTAGTGGGGACATGGTAGTCCATAAGTACATCCTTCAAGGTCCCTTGTCGTGGGTGTATCGAGACGGGGCATCGATATACCAGAGTAGACTAGCGTATACCTTCTCGACCCATACAGATGGGCGATGGATGATCCCATATCCATTGGTGTTTGACATTGGAGATGATATACGGGTGCTCAGTAGAGACTGGGTACACTGGACGGACTCGCCGAGAACTCCCAGATGGTATTATACCTTACGTCAGATGGCAGTTCTCTGGTGACACTGGTACAAAGTAGTCTGTTGACCCGAGATCGTCATAGAGTCTTGTGTGGTTCCCACTGTGCTTTGATTTCCATCTTACCACGTCCAAGAAGGCGTGCAAAATGGTGGTTTTTGGGTACAGTCCCGAGTCACATGGAGGCAATGAGCGATAGGAGGGGATTCGTCTCTCCTGGTATAGGGAGTTGATGTTGCACTGTGTTCGATTGGCTATAACAGGAAGTCCCTGGTCAGGGCTGATCAGAGAATGCTGGTAAGTGTTACCAGTAGTTTCTCGACCCGTTATGAGCCTCATATCGACACGACTTATCGAGCTATTGGGGTCTGACGTTTACCACCCCTAGGCGAGATATGCGACATATCAGACGACGAGACCGGACTGTACGGAAGTGTTACTGGTTGGATTCACTGGAGAGTGAGCGGGCTTGCTCGTTGATCTTCTGATCGCTCAATACCCGGGTGGCCGTTACATTTAGCAGACCGCTTGCGGCTTGTGGGTGTTTGATATGATTACCACCTGCTGCCGGCGTATTGACGAGTCTTTAGAGTCCTACACAGAGGTTTCCTGGCTCAAGCGAAACGAAATAGGAGCGCATATGAGATATGTGCGGGACCGAGAATAATGCGTGTATGTGATACCGTATTCCATTCTCGCGATGAATGTATCGATTGGTTGTATGCGATATAACCTAGTTATCGATTCAATCGTTGATTCGATAAGACGATACATAAGATACTAGTCGGTTATATGCGATATGACCGGATCGTTAAATCAAGTGTTGATTTAATGATTTAATGTATAATTATATATTTGATATATTATTTTGCATTAACTAGTATCGGTTTACTTAAGATTGATTTTCTCACTCGCCTGTGCACATTGTATATGTGATATATTTTGTGCACTTGATTGTATCATGTTTGATGATATATGATAGCTAAGGTTTGTGTAAAGAGTTAAACCTTAGTTAAGTAAATGGTTAGGGTTTTGATATATTGATTAATTCTTTTATCTTTTAATTTGTATTAAAAAGATAAGAGATAAAGAAAACAAAAGGTTGCTTTTCTTCATGAAGCTTGTTGAAGCTTCATGAAGCTTTGACCAAAGAAACCTTTTGTCTTCATCTCATTAACCCTAACCATTCATTGAACTATAGTTAGCTCTCTACACTTTACCATGGTTACAATTATGATAAGAATTCATTTTCTTTTCTATTATTATTCTTATCATAATACTTATCATATATTCTTCTTCTTCTTCATCTTCTTCTTCCATGAAGAAGCTTGACTTCATCAATGGTGGATTGATGAAACAAGTGAGAAATCCAATTCTAAAGTCTACCCACTTCCTATTTCTTCATCCTCTACCTCTTGCCAAGTAGTAGAGTGTGTTTTCTTCATAAGTTTCTTGACTTGGTGAAGTTGGGGCTTGATCTAGTGATGCCTCGACGTAGATCATCTTCGGCACGAAGCCGACGACCATGCCCGCCTATTTCTCCGATGAAGCTAACGCGGGAGTCCAAGATCGGATTTGTACAGCGGAGAGGACTTCTTCATGGAGCTATGGAGGTGGAGAAACGGATCTACAAAGGTTGTATTTCCGTTCTTTTAGTTTAGTTGTAAACTAGTTTCTGTTTCTCCTAGATTTCTAGCCAACGATCCGTAGTCTAGGGTTTCTCGGCATCGTTAAAATTAGAAATTGGCATGGTTGATACCTTGTGAGACCTCGTGAGAGTGCCTAGGAACCCTACAGTGGTATCAGAGCCTAGCTAAAGCCTTAGACGAAGTCTAGACGACGTTAGAAGTCCGATCGAACCGAAAACTAGAACCCAAAAATGCTCTCTGTACTTTTTCAGAAATCTGGTTTTTTTCGAAATTAAAAATATGCAGAAAAATCAGCAGGGAATTTGATGAATTACTGTGGAGCACGTGTCATTGATTCCTCCAAAGTGTGGCGGAACCGCGGCACAAGCTGGCTTGTGCGGCGGTTCCGCGGCAAAGAAGCCACATCAGCTTTTGTCTTTTTCGCAGTAACTCCTCATTTTTAGTGATGTATTTTATGGAATATTTTAATCTTTACTCTACAGTTGAGTTTTCTGGGGTTGCTTAGGGAATTCGAAGATTCGATCGGACTGTCTAATTTTGTCTCTGTGTTATTCCGGATAATTTTTTGAATATGTTAAAAAGTTCGACCGGATATAAATACCCAATTTTTCCCCTGTCGGGAAATTTCCAAGTGTTGGATTTTTCCGTGGTTTAAAGACGTTCTAAGTAGTGCAAGTAACTCGATGGACCCTCTAGAAGACAACAAACCTTAACTCGATTATGTGACCGTCTTGAACTGCCCTTCGAACCTTCGGGTTTGGGGCAGTACGGCGTGCCACATGTGAGGCGTTGGCTTGACCCTTCTACGGCTGGACCGTTGGTACTGAGGCACGAACTGAATGTTTTTAGACTTGTTTCATGTGTTGATCTGTATCGGAAAAACTTGGGTGTTTGAATGTTCGATCGGAAAGTTTAACATTTTCTAATTATCTGGAATGGGATACAATAATTGGAATTCACAAATAGTTATGAGATAACTGAATGAATGTTATAAATCTAGCGGTTTAGTCTCACTTGATCGGTTGCCACGGAATTTTGATGTGATCAAAAGTCCGTCGCAATCACGTAGCGTACGCGGATACTCGCCGGGTAAACTTAATAGACAGCCTCACTCCATAGCCCCGACCAAGTGACTGTAGGAGAACCCCGTCGCCGAAAGCATCCGTTCGGGTGCTCGCGGTAGCGGTCTTCCGCCTTGGTGCACTTCGTCGATGGCGTCGGGGGTGCGGCCGCCTACTAAAGTTTGCGACGAGCATTCGATCAAAATGTCGGGAATCCTGTTGAATTGCCCGACTTGGTATTGAAAAGTGTTTTCGATAATGAGACTAAAATGCGGGGTTTATAATTGTTAGGCATGCGATGTCTAAGTAATTCATTTGATTAGGCATGCGATGTCTATGCAGATTGCGGATTCCAACTGTTGTAGTTTTACACTATCTTTTCTGTGACCGTAAGTGTAATATGTGATATCGCCGGTTTCGTTGCTATATGTCAACGACAATTGGGATGCGCATATTTACTTACGTTGATGACATGTGATGTTATGTGTTGCTGGATATGTTATATTGGATCGTCGTGTTTGAATAGCCGGGGGTTTATATGTGAGATGAGTGTTTTTCATTTTCATTCATGTAAAAACTTGTATGTAATATTCTTTTATTTGGGGCACTTCCAGGTTGCGGAAGTTGTCACCGTTGACGTATATTATTTACTTTTCCGCACTAGGATAGACCCAAGGAGGAGGGCACAAGTAACCGGGTTCTGGAGTCCAGTGGGAGACCAACTCGAGGAGTCGAGTCCGGGTCTCCTAACTCTAGAATTGGTAGGGTTGCTTGCCGCTCTCGTAGGGGTCTAGGGGTGTGGGTTTGGCTATTAATCGCGACCGTGGAATCCGTGTTTTATACTGGCTCGTATTGAAAACACGGACGTCCTAGTATATCCAATATTTCATATGATTCTTCTGCTGCGATATCTGTGATGTGATCATGTGATGTTCTGTGATAGATACTGTATATAGTATATATGATATATTATATAGATGTTACTTATGTTTTACACCCGCGCTAGCCCTGCCCCGCTCTGCCGTTAGTTACCTAACCTAACGGTGCATGAGGGGACATCGTGGCGAATGCGGATGGCATAAGTGTACGTCGTATTTATCTGTGATGTTTAGGTATTTAAATGATGGGACTTCATTAATGTGATTAATGAAATAAAAGAAACCTAAGATGTTGTAGAATTGAATTTCAAAATAAAACAGGTAGCTACAGTTCTTGCTTTGCACAGCGGTATATGTGATATATCCTGCACCTTATTCGATAAGGAAAAGACCGAGATCCCTTCACCGGGAGTGACTCCTTTAGCAATAACTGGCAGATGCTACACACTCGGTTTGTCTTTTGATGTTTTTTAAGAGTTTTTGCTTTGCACAGTGATATATATGATATATCCCGCACCTCATTCGACGAGGAAAGGACCGACGATCCCTTCACCGGGAGTGACTCCTTTAGCAAAACTAGAAAATCCTCAGAAACACTCCATTTTAAAATTCATTCGATCCTACAACAATATCAAGTTCATTACGCAATAGGTTTTCTGAAAAACCTGTCGTAGCCCTCCGTCATTTCAGATAAGTTGTAGTTAGTATTCGTGCTACGTTTGTTGGCCTGCGTCAAGGCGTAGTGTGCGGTAGCTAACTAGTATTTATCTGCTTATGCATATGATGCAGATTGGATTAGGGTAGTCGTGCGACTTTGTTGGCCAGCGTCAAGGGTCGTGCAGGTGGATTTAATTCAATCAGGAAATGACGGGTTGAACTTGACTAGCGGACTATGGTTTGTTGGCCTATGTCAAGGTCATAGGACGCTAGGGGTTAAATATTATCGGGAATTTCAAGTGTTGAAATTTGCAATGAGATTGCATACCTTCTATAAGATAGTTGGATCCCGATACCCGCTGCGAGTAATTGTTACTCCTGGGAGAGTTTTACACATTACAATTAGCCGATCAAGTAGGTGTCTAGAAAGGTGTCAACGGGGTTACGCCTCTGGGAAAACGAGGTTTACATTAATTAGGTCCGTGCGAAAGTACGGGGGACCTCCCTCAAAGTACCGACACTGCCCTGGCTGAAAGATTGGCGAACTTGTAGTGTGTAATTAATCCCGGCTAGTCTTTCCTTTTAAGGTTTGAAGGAAGATTTGATAAAAAGCAGTAGGAGCCATCCTGATTAGATAAAATAAAAACCAATCTATTCTTGCAAGAGCGCACGCTGAGTGTTTTTTTCTCTCTCTCTCCTGGTAGCGACCATATCACGCCTTAATCAAAATAATAATACGGATTATTAACCGTACCCGCTTGTTATACTGAGCTGGGGAACGTTGGTCCCGCTCCAACTTATAATTCTTATAAGACAGAGCAGGAAATTGGGGATTACCAGAATTCCCCTGCCGCCGAAACGAAGAGAGTGCATGCTGATGCATCATCTTCGGGTGTGTTCATTATACAGAACTGTTTCTCAGTATCCTCCGCATCCTTGGTATATGATACCGGATCAGGATCCCAGATATGTAATCTGTTACATAGGGCTACAAAAGAGTAGAAAAACTGAGAACGGTTGATAAGTTTCATGAGACAGAAGACGGGGCAAGTGTTGCAGCCAAGTCTGTTGGTCACTGTCACCCTGTATTACCAATACATTGATTCTGAACAAATGCTATTAGATACCGAACCTGATATACAAAATCATATCAGTCTCTTTAGTGGTAAAGAAATGATAAAATTCTGTATTGTTGGATAATGTTTTGAACATTTCCGATATCAAAAGTTAATCGGTTCAGGCACGTTATCTAAAAGCATTGATGTTCTAAATCAAACTACAGTTCCTAGTATACAGAACACAAACAAGAGGAAGAGTTCAGAAATGAACGGATCCTTCTTGAGGCATTGTAGACTAGGTCATATCAATGCGTCCCGACTGGCTGAAGTTACATTTAGATGCATATTTAAATCAGTTTGAATTTACATCTTGTGAAAACTTGCCAGTCATGTCACAGAGATAAAATGACCACAGCTCTGTTTATTGGAAACAGAGAAAGAGTTAGTGAACTCTTGGGATGGTACATGTTGATGTATGTAGGTCCCCTGTCTACACATACCAAGACAGGTTCTTTGTACTTCATTAAATTCTCTGATGATCTTTCGAGATTCAGACCTATGTTCCTGTTGAAACACAAGTCTGAACCTTTTCAGATATTCACAGAATATAAGTTAGAAGTAGAGAACCAAAATACGGGTATAAGTATTATGTCCTTTGATGTGATCAAGGAGGACAATACTTGAGCACGGAAATCCTGGTCTATTCTAAAGGAGAATGAGATTCTCTCTCAGCATTACTCCTCCGTATACACCATAGCACGATGGTATATCGGGGCGGAGCAACAGCACCCTATATGATATGGTGTGCTCTATGATGAGTACTACTGAGTTTCCTTTTTCCTTTTGGGAGTTATGCACTTATGAAGTTGCATACCTATTGAATAGGGTTCCAATCAAATCAGTTGCCTACCGCTTCATATGTGATATGGAAAGGGAAGAGCCCATATCTTAAGCTAGTTAAGATTTGGGGTTGTCCGGCCTATGTCTAAAAGCAAAATCCGGACAATCTCGAGGCAAGGTCTGTAATGTAGAACTGGAAAGGTTCCAGCTATACAAATTACAGCAGATGATTTGGTAGAACCAAAGGATTCAGTAGATACCAATGAACCTCAGCCTCTTCGCCGATCTAGTAGGGTTCCTCACCCACCTGAGAGTTACTTCGGTTTCTCTATGACAGTGGGAGCGAGGATTGCATCGTGAGATGATGACCCAACTAGTTTCGAGCTGGCCATCAGGAGTAAGACTCTGTAAGAATGGCTGGATGTTTAGCGATCTGAGATGGAATCCTTATACACCAGCAAAGTATGGACTTTGGCTGCTATATCTGAAGGGTTAAATCCCCATCAGGAGCAAGTATATCTTGAGAAGACTACTTGGTGTAGATGGAAAAGTTGAGGCTTTCAAAGCTAGACTTGTTAAAGGTTTTCGTCATTGACCAGGCGTGGATAATGATGAAACCTTTTTCCAGTAGCTATGCTTAAGTCCATCCAGATACTACTTGCCACGGCTACATACCATGACTACGATATCTGGTGGTTGGGTATCATGACAGCTCTTCTAAAATGATGTTTTGGAAGAGAGCGTCTATAAGTACACAGCCAGAGGGCCTCGTAGACAGTGGGAGCAGCGGAAACGCGTGCAAGATGTTTTATGTGATAAAGCAGGCATCGCGGAGTTGGAAGGTCTGTTTTGATGTAGTAGTCAAAGAGTTTGACAACGTCAAAATGGTAGATGAACCTTGTATAAACAAAAAGGTAGTAGGGAGTATGGTGGTGATCCTCATAGAGTACGTGGATGACATACTCTTGATAGGGAAGGAGTTTCCTATGCTATGCTCGGTCAATCTCCGTTTATCACAAGAATTCTCCATGTAGGATCAAAGTGATACCTTCTAAATCCTGGGTTTTGGATCTATGAGATAGATCTAAATGGATATTAGGATACTCACTAGCTGTAGTGAGATGGTATCAATTGGTCCTGGGGAGAATCACTGGAAGGGTTCCAGGGTGATAAAGACGACTGAATGTCAGTCGCAGGCATTGTCTTTATCATCAGTAAAGGGATGGTATGTTGGAAGAGTTCCAAGATAGATACCGTGACATACTAGACGATAAAGGCTGGATACATCGCTACTTATGATGCAACCAAAGAGAAGTCTGGATGAATAATGGTTCATGAGATGAACTTAGTTCCTCCCATTGTGTGACAATGGAGTTGTGGCTTATGCCAAGGAACGTCCGTCCCATCAGTGATCCAGACATATTCTAAGGCAGTATCACCTAATCATGGAGATGGCAGTTCTCCAAGGTGATCGAGGTTAGGAGAGTAGACTCAGAGGACAACACGGCGGATCCACTCACGAAGGCATATTCCCAGAGAGAGACTATTATGGGATGGTTGAGTATGAGATACTACAACCACTGCTACAGATGGCCCTAGTGCAAGTGGGAGATTGTTAGTTATATGTATGCCCTAGAGGCCATTACTGTACATAGGATATATATTGCAGTAGATGCTGGGACATATATAGGGAGGACTTTCTTGCTCGACATGATAGTATGCTATCTGGTTGCACTTTACCTTAACGTGTACACTGATTGTCTCTCTGTTACATGTTGGTAAAGCCCTTAGGATGTGTACTTGACTACCTGGACTATGATGCGGATCATACTAGTGGGGACATGGAAGTCCATAAGTACATCCTTCAAGGTCCCTAGTCGTGGGTGTATCGAGACGGGGCATCGATATACCATAGTAGACTAGCGTATACCTTCTCGACCCATACAGATGGGCGATGGATGATCCCATATCCATTGGTGTTTGACATCGGAGATGATATACGGGTGCTCAGTAGAGACTGGGTACACTGGACGGACTCGCCGAGAACTCCCAGATGGTATTATACCTTACGTCAGATGGCAGTTCTCTGGTGACACTGGTACAGAGTAGTCTGTTGACCCGAGATCGTCATAGAGTCTTGTGTGGTTCCCACTGTGCTTTGATTTCCATCTTACCACGTCCAAGAGGGCGTGCAAAACGGTGGTTTTTGGGTACAGTCCCGAGTCACATGGAGGCAATGAGCGATAGGAGGGGATTCGTCTCTCCCGGTATAGGGAGTTGATGTTGCACTGTGTTCGATTGGCTATAACAGGAAGTCCCTGGCCAGGGCAGATCAGATAATTGCTGGTAAGTGTTACCAGTAGTTTCTCGACCCGTTATGAGCCTCATATCGACATGACTTATCGAGCTATTGGGGTCTGACGTTTACCACCCCTAGGCGAAATATGCGACATATCAGACGACGAGACCGGACTGTACGGTAGTGTTACTGGTTGGATTCACTGGAGAGTGAGCGGGCTTGCTCGTCGATCTTCTGATTGCTCAATACCCGGGTGGCCGTTACGTTTAGCAGACCGCTTGCGGCTTATGGGTGTTTGATATGATCATCACCTGCTGCCGGCGTATTGACGAGTCCTTAGAGTCCTACACAGAGCTTTCCTGGCTCAAGCGAAACGAAATAGGAGCGCATATGAGATATGTGTGGGACCGAGAAAAATGCGTGTATGTGATACCGTATTCCATTCTCGTGATGAATGTATCGATTGGTTGTATGCGATATAACCTAGTTATCGATTCAAGCGTTGATTCGATAAGACGATACATAAGATACTAGTCGGTTATATGAGATATGACCGGATCGTTAAATCAAGTGTTGATTTAATGATTTAATGTATAATTATATATTTGATATATTAATTTGCATTAACTAGTATCGGTTTACTTAAGATGGATTTTCTCACTCGCCTGTGCACATTGTATATGTGATATATTTTGTGCACTTGATTGTATCATGTTTGATGATATATGATAGCTAAGGTTTGTGTAAAGAGTTAAACCTTAGTTAAGTAAATGGTTAGGGTTTTGATATATTTATTAATTCTTTTATCTTTTAATTTGTATTAAAAAGATAAGAGATAAAGAAAACAAAAGGTTGCTTTTTCTTCATGAAGCTTGTTGAAGCTTCATGAAGCTTTGACCAAAGAAACCTTTTGTCTTCATCTCATTAACCCTAACCATTCATTGAACTATAGTTAGCTCTCTACACTTTACCATCGTTACAATTATGATAAGAATTCATTTTCTTTTCTATTATTATTCTTATCATAATACTTATCATATATTCTTCTTCTTCTTCATCTTCTTCTTCCTTGAAGAAGCTTGACTTCATCAATGGTGGATTGATGAAACAAGTGAGAAATCCAATTCTAAAGTCTACCCACTTCCTATTTCTTCATCCTCTACCTCTTGCCAAGTAGTAGAGTGTGTTTTTTTCACAAGTTTCTTGACTTGGTGAAGTTGGG
This sequence comes from Agapanthus africanus, assembly GCA_030015575.1. Taxonomy (NCBI): domain Eukaryota; kingdom Viridiplantae; phylum Streptophyta; class Magnoliopsida; order Asparagales; family Amaryllidaceae; genus Agapanthus; species Agapanthus africanus. Next base: position 699,488,979 of record CM057339.1, on the reverse strand, counting down.
GCTTGATCTAGTGATGCATCGACGTAGATCATCTTCGGCACGAAGCCGACGACCTTGCCCGCCTATTTCTCCGATGAAGCTAACGCGAGAGTCCAAGATCGGATTTGTACAGCGGAGAGGACTTCTTCATGGAGCTATGGAGGTGGAGAAACGGATCTACAAAGGTTGTATTTCCGTTCTTTTAGTTTAGTTGTAAACTAGTTTCTGTTTCGCCTAGATTTCTAGCCAACGATCCGTAGTCTAGGGTTTCTCGGCACCGTTAAAATTAGAAATTTGCATGGTTGATGCCTTGTGAGACCTCTTGAGAGTGCCTAGGAACCCTACAAAGTATACCTAGTGGAAAGAAGTTATTTATTGGTGGTGATCTCAATGGACATGTAGGTACTAGTCGTAGTGGGTTTGATACTATCCATGGAGGTTTTGGTTTTGGAAAAAGGAATGAAGTAGGTGGCTCGATTCTAGATTTTGCCTTATCTTATGACTTGATCTTAACAAACTCCTGGATTAGGAAAAGCGAGTCCCACCTTTTCACTTTTAGGAGCGGATCAAGTGCTAGTCAAATAAACTTTTTCTGACGGGAAGAATAGATAGAGATTGTTGTATTGACTGTAAGGTATTGTCAGGTGAGAGTGTAACCACACCACATAGACTTTTAGTTCTAGATTTTCGATTTAGAAGAGGACCTAAGAAGAATAGACGTAAGGTAGAGTTTAGAATTAAATGGTGGCGATTGAAAGAAGGTAACCAAAAGGCTTTTATAGATCGTGTAGTCCAAGAAGCGGATTGGCAGTCGGAAGATGAATCAGACAGAACGTGGAACAAAATGGCTAGTTGTATTAAGTGGGTAGTTAGAGATCTACTTGGTGAGTCGAGAGGTGGTGCTCCACCATCTAAGAACACATCATGGTGAAATGAAGAAGTAAAGGCTGCTATTAAAATTAAAAGGGATTCTTATAAAGATTTGAAGAAAAGTATAGATGTGGAGAGATTTGAAAAGTATAAAATGGCTAAAAAGAAAGTTAAGAAAGCTGTTCGGGAAGCTAAATCTAAGGTCTACAAGGAGGTGTACGAGAAATTAGACATTAAAGAGGCTGAAAATGATATATACTGGATTGCTCGGATGCGGGAAAGGAAGACCAGAGACTTATGTGCGGAGAAGTGTGTCAAAAATGAAAATCAGAAGGTTTTAGTTCGAGATGAGGATATCTACGAAAGGTGGAGAGATTATTTTGACAAATTGTTCAATGAGAGCTTTACTAAGAATTTGGATGGACTTTTCATTCAATCTCAAGATATAAACCATGATTTCATGCGTAAAATAAGACGACTTGAGGTTAAAGAAGTTTTGAACAGAATGAGTTTAAGAAAAGCGGTTGGTCCTGACGGGATTCCTATCGAGGTTTGGAGATACTTAGGAGAAATAGGTGTTAAATGGCCGACAGATCTGTTTAATAATATTTGGCAGACAAAAAAGATGCCAAATGAATGGAGAAAAAGCATCCTTGTACCTATCTACAAGAACAAGGGTGACATTCAAAGTTGCTCAAACTACTGTGGAATAAAACTTATGTGTCACACCATGAAACTTTGGGAGAGAGTAATTGAACACAGGCTAAGGAAGGATATTAAGATAACAGAGAACCAGTTTGGGTTCATGAAAGTCGACCCTAGCACCACCATGAGGTCCTAGTGGCATCAAGGATGCCCAATTTTAATTTTTAGTAGTGCTAAGCTAGAATAAACAAGATCTTTGCTAGAATATTAGGGTTATGATAGTAGTGAAAGAAGGTTATACCCTCGTAGATCGAGTCCTTCACTTCAGTTACTCTGTGTATTAGTCCCGCGACTCCATTAGGCTCCACTTGAGGCTTTGAACGAGTTTCCTCTGATGACCTTCGTGGCGAAGATGATCCACCCGAAGTCCCTCCAACTCAAGCTACCTCTACACTAAACTCTTTAGCGTAGGAAACACGCTACACTCGATCGCTAGTGAAGTGTAGGATGGTGAAGTAGGGGATGTTAAAATCTCACAAGTTTGTATTCAAGCTTCATGGTTCACATCACATGTGAGGGTTGAAGTTTGAACCATGGGATTGAGGAAGAAGAAGAAGATAGAGAGCAACCATGGGAGCAAAGCAAGAAAAATGGCTAAGTGTTGAGAATGAGCTTATAAAAATGAATAGCAACCCTTAACCCCCACTCATTCAAGCATGAAATTTTGCAATATAAAATTGCAACCATACTTGAATAGTGAGTCAAGATGAATAAACAAATATAAATCCCATGCTTGCAACCATGCTCTCATTTTCCACCTCTTTTATATTTTTCTCAAAAATAGAAATCATGCCTTGCTTCATATATATATTAATATATATATCATCTATATATTAATACATATAAGAAAATATTTAGTGAGCTAATGATATTAGTTAAGATATAATTATATCACATATAATATATATCACATTATTAAATCAACACTTGATTTAATAATCCGGTTATATCACATATGACCGACTAATACATTTATCTGTATATCACATTATCAAATCAATACTTGGTTCGACAATCTGGTTATATCACATAGAACTGAACCGATAACAGATAACTGCCAGATTACAATACGGTATCATATACACATATTTAATCAGGCCCACACACATATCACATGTGTGTCCTACTTCATTTCGCTTGAACCAGGGAACTTCTGTATGGGACTCTAAAGACTCGTCAATACGCCAGCAGCAGGTGATGATCACTTCGGTCACCTACAAGCCGTCAGCAGTACTAGCTGGACGTAACGGCTACCCGGGTATTGAGTGATATGAAGACCAATAAGCAAGCTTGTCCATAGTCTCCATGAAGCCTATCAGTAACACTACCGTACATTCCGGTCTCTTTATCTGATATGTCGCATATCATATCTAGGGGTGGTAAACGTCAGAACCCAGTAACGTGATAAGTCATGCCGATGTCTGGCCTATAACGGTTTGAGAAACTACTGATAACTCTTATCATTAAATCTCAGCAGCAGCCCTGGCCAAGGACTTCCAGTTATAGCCAATCGAGCATAGCGCAACATCAACCCCCAATACCGGGAGAGACGAAACCCCTCCTATCGCTCATTGTCTCTATGTGACTCGGGACTGTAACCAAAATCCACCTGTTTGCATGACTTATTTGAGCCGTGGTAGGGAGGAAATCAAAGCACAGTAGGAGCCACACAAGACTCTATGACGATCTCGGGTCTACAGACTAACCTGTACCAGTGTCACCAGAAGACTGCTATCTGACGATAGGTATACTACCACATAAGAGTCCTCGGCGAGTCCTGTTCGGTGTACCCATTCTCCAATGATCACCTATGTACAATCTTTGATGTCACACACCAATGGCTTTGGGATCAACCATCGCCCTCTAAGGGACAAGAAACGTACACATTAGTCTACTCTGGAATATCGATGCCCTAGTCTCGATATTCCCATGACTAGGAATTGATTAAAGGATGTACTTATGGACCACCCTGGCCCTACTGATATGATCTCATCATAATCCTGGTAGTCAAGTACATATCCTAAGGGCTTTATCAACATGTAAGAGACAGACAGTATAAATACCAGTCTACATGTTAAGATAAATGTAACCTGATAGCATACTATCATGTGTAAGTGTACGCTAGCGCCCCGGCAGTCTACAGACGCCAAATGCGGAACAAAAACTTTTAACTGGCGCTATCGTATACTTTAACCCGGATCTGCCATTATTGCTAAACTAACAAACTGTAAAGAGTGTAGGAAGATTGTACCGAACGATCCGAGTCCTTCGTTCTTCAACCATCATCCCACGCTCCGTTGCGGCTGTTCCGATCTCGTCGATCTCCGATATCCTCGTCGAGGTGGCACCACATGATCGGTTCTTTAAACGGGCTCCCGCCTCTGACTCGAGGCAACTCGATCGTCAAGTTTGCTAAAAGAGACGACCAAGATTGATGTAGAGAATGAGTAGATGACTTTGTCTCACTTCGTCCAAATCCGTGGACGATCGGTTAATGAAGTTGCCGAGGGAATCGGGTGATGGAATGAAATGGACTGTGAAATTCCATACACCGATAAAACCTATCATAATCTTTTCTCTCTAAAATGAAATCAACAAGTGAGAGTTAGAATGAGGAGAGAGAGGGGGCAAGCCATATATATGAAGGAGGGAGGTGACCGTAGGAGCAAGTGGTGACAATAAGAGAAAGCTTCTCACTCTAAAATATCTTAAGCAATCCAAGAAGCTTTAATAACAAAGCATGAATCACTAAACCTAGTCACCCTTTAATAAATGCAACCAATGAAAACCCTACACCAATAAGCCTAGTCACCTCATCTAGAATATTCTAGAACACTGACTCACCACATCTGTAGAAAAGATAAATCCGTCTTTAACCAAATGTTAAAAGACGGCTGATAGAAAACTGGAAACTGGCAACTTCCAAAAGTGATCCTGAAACGAATTTCAGGACAACCCCGAAACTGTATAAAAATACCCGCATTTGTATTACGACCGAATACAAATGCAATTGAGACAAAGATATTATACCTACTCAATATAATACTCGGATCCGGCTTAAACCAAAGCCGACCAGTATCATCTGCCCGAAAACTGACACGTGCGTAAACGCACGTGCATTTTCCGAACTCTGCCATAAAACCATACGGCCTCTACAACGTTTCGCCCGAACTTGGGAAACTGTCTGTGGGGGACTCTAATGACTCGTCAGCACCCTGGCAGTGGGTTTAACCACAAACCGTCAGCGGCACTAGCTATGCGTAACGGCTGCCCATGGACTGACCTCAAGGGTGGCCGAGGAGCGAACTCAAGGGAGACCGATGAGCGAACTCCTCCGAAAACCCTACTGAGCCTAACAGTGACAATGTATATACAGTCCGGTCCGTTCGTCAATGAGTATCGCATATCTGCCTAGGGGGCTAGCAACGTCAGACCCCCAATAGCAGTATAAGTCGTGTCGGAGTGAAGCCTAATAACACCCTGAGATACTACTGGAGTACCTACCAGTAAATCTCCTGCCACGGCCGTGGGCTTTGTGTAATGGCTCTCCTAGACACAGCACGACCTCGCCCCCAATACCGGGAGAGACGAATCCCCTGCCGATCCGCTCACGTGCCTCCATATGGCTCGGGACTGTACCCAAAAACTACCTGTTTGCACGACTCCTTTGAGCCGTGGTAGGGCAGAAATCAAAGCACAGTGGAAACTCACACGAGACAAATGACGACCTCAGGTCGATGAACTAACCTGTACATATGTCACCAGGGAACTGCTATCTGACGATAGGTATAGTACTAACTAGCAGATTCCCGGCGAGTCCTGTCCGGTGTACTCATAACCCAATGAGCACCTGTATACATCTTAGGTGATCCAACTGACACCAGTGGCTTGTGAGACCGGCCACCGCCCCTCGTCGGGGTCTCGACTGTACACACTAGTCTACTCCGGAGTATCGATGCCCTGTCTCGAAACTCCCACGACTAGGGACCACAATTAAGGATATGCATATAAACTACCCAACTCTCACGTATATGATCGCCATCATACTGTTGGTAGTAAAGCAAGATCCTAAGGGCTCTATCAAAGTGTAACATGCAATCAGTCACCTGATCATGTATACGACTGATAAAGGCAAACCAGATAGCATACTATCATCTCGAGTAAGACTGTCCTACCGGGATAGGTCCTCCGCAATCATTGCAATCACGTACCTGCGATCCAATAATTGACTATGAGGGCACTATCTCCAACAATCTCCCACTTGCACTCAAGGCTAATATTGCGATGTCGACTACTCACAGCCCGTGTGAAACCGAACATCCAACTCCTCTACTAATCAGTTTCACAAAGCCCGTTTGTAAAACTATTGTGTTCGAGAAATAGCCTCGGTGAGTGGATCAGCCTAGAAGTTTCTTTCTGTATCTCTCTTAATCTCAAGTTCGCGGAGAAAGCCATCTCCCGAATTGAGTAGTACCTGTCTTAGAATATGTTTGGATATCTGATGGGACCTTTGTTCATAAATGAACTCCATATCCAAACTTCTTAGACTGTATCGATCACTGAACCTAATCAGTATCGGGCACCATGCCACCCACAGTATCCTCTGGAACCACCTGTCCATAATACTGTCCCTCGTCAGAGGGAAAACTAAAACTTTGACAATCACTCTGTCATCCATGTCACCTTTGAAGCCTGGAATGATAACCGTCTCCCGAAAGAGGCTGCCGTTATCAAATCCGTAGAACATGTACCAATGTTCTAAAACTGCTTCCTTATGTTTCTCCAGGATTGGATTAATACAAACTTATTGCATCTAGTGCAAAACCAACATTTGGTGTGGTACTTGACATCACATGATTGACTCAATTACCTAAGCAAGTGATCTGCCAATCATGCACATCCCTCTCCCCTTTAGTCTGTCAGACACCTTTAGAGAGGGTGACTCCATCACCTGCAGGTACACCACCATGCTAGGAGTCAACTATTCCAAAAACCATTAGAATATCTGTCAAAGTACCCACATTGGGAAACTACCCAAATCCAGATCTAAAACCATAGATCTAGAAACCAGAATGTCAAATATTATATCCATATCCTGTCTGGAGAAACAACTGTGTGACGACCACAGTACAACCGATCGTAGTATAGGAATTTTACTTCCCACTCTGTGTATGTCATCCAGATACTATGACATCACACCCTACTACCTTTTTAACAGATCCATCCCCTATTCTGATTGAAGTCAAAACCATGACTGTCATATCAAAATTAGATGATCTATCTCCGCTATAACTGCTCTAGTCTATAAATAGACATAAGCTACTTGCCCACCATGCTTCTGCTGCTCCCACTGACTACGACAACCCTCCTACCGGGTCTCATATCCTGGAACAACAGTAGTGTCAAGTCTTGGTAGATAAGAACCTCCCTGTCACCGTCCTTGTGCCTACCGAAGTACCTCTCGGGTGTCTGAGGTTACCTACCATACCTGCGGAGTGGCTATTGGAATGTCAAACCTGATTGAATGTATAGGTCCTATTAAATTTTCCGTAATCGTTCGCGGTTCTGGAATCACTTCCAGTTCTACCATACTCCCACTACTGTTTTCTGAAAAAGATCCATTTTTACTAAAACTGTGGCGAGTCAAGAACAATATCACTATTGATCTTCCAAATGGTAGAATATCAACCCTCGTCATAGCCAGGGTCAACCCACAAACAGCCATTACAGAAACGTGCCCTGAGTTATCCAGAGTCTGGTTTTAAGCATAAGCTGGACAACTCCCCATACCTTAATTTCTTTTAAGGTACGATCCATTCTATATCCAATACAGAAACTTTGGCACTTATTTAATTGGAACCATATTCAAATCATGCAACTGTTTCCAGTGCATATCATCTTAATGGAAAGAGGCTAATCAGCATTGCTCAACTTAGGAATCCATCCAATTATGAGTAACCTGAAAGAGAAACACGTTTCTCAAAACCATCACTATCATTTGAATACCAATCACAAGAATCTACATCTTCGATCTTTTTGAAGAATCCCGATACTTGTGATACCTGGTTCTCTACTTTATTCTTATACCTACAACTTCTCAAAACTTAGACCTTGTATTTCTACGAAACACTCGTCTAAATACTAGAGAAGTTATAAGTAAACAGAACATAGTACGAGGACCTACCCCTTTGTCCTGATGGACACTTGGACAACATACAATACTCTGTATCAGTCCGCTGAGTTAAACAACTCAAAACCTGTGCGTTGTAGGTAGAAAACTGTACCCTGGCGATTTCCTCAAATATCACCAATTACAACGAATTCCGATATAATGAGGATGATCACCTAATTCCCAATATCTTACTCCCACTCATCATCTGTAAAACCATACAGATATGAGAATGAAACCTGGTAAATACATACCCTTGGAGTAAGTGTCTAATCGGGAAAACAGTTTTTCTTTAACAATGCACTGAAACATGAAAATGTTTCGTAGGGGTATCCTGGTATTCATAGCAATGCCTCTTCCATAATCCTATTCATGACTTCAACCGTATATTTTATTGCCGTCTCTCCAAATCACTTTATTTGTCTTTAGTCATTACCTTCTGTACACCATCGTTAGGCTAAATGGTTTTCTTCCTTCCCTACCGTTCGGCACCAGCCTATGGTTTGGAAGAAGACTATCCAGTAAGCATAATAGGTGTACCCTCCTAAACCAAGGAGTACTCGCATTTCGAGAGAAGGTGATGATAAAAGACAACTGAATAATACCTTATTCTTTTAAAGGTGAAATAGGAGTGGCGATGAAGTACGCGGTTTAGGTCGTGAATGATATCAGTCGCAATTTACTTTGCCCTCTTTCTAATCCCTTTATTTTGTCTTTACATATTACCTTCTGCGCACCCTACTTAGGCTAATTGGTTTTCTTCATTCCCTACCTTTCGGCACCAGCCTATGGTTTGGAATAAGACTATCCAATAAGCGTAATAGGTGTACTCTCCTAAACCAAGGAGCTCTCGCAACCTGAGAGAAGGTGATAATAAAAGACAACTGAATAAACCAATTCTATTTCTCCTGAACCTGGATCCATCCTCGAAGAAGTCCCTTCGAGTTCGTATATAACCATACGATGGATCTATCCAATGGAAGTGGATATCCGTAGTAATACGGGTATTCTGAGAAATGCAAAGGGTAAAAGAAGGAGTGGCAATGACATATGCAACTCAGACAATCCAAAAGCCAGTATTTTAAGAAGGTTCGGTCAACCTGGTCACTGAGTCATAGTCTAGGGTCGGTCAAAGGTCGCTGCCAAAGAGAGAGAGAGAAAAGAAACACTCTGCGTGCACTCTATCCTAGATCAGAATGGTCATCTAATCCGGAAACCTCCCACTGTCCTGTCAAATTCTCCTCCAAACCTAAAGAAGAATCAATCGGGATCACCCGAAGAGTAAACCAACTCATCAGTGGGAATCAGGATCCAACTCTCATCGCATGATAACGTGATGGAATGCATCCACGTTACTCTTACTCCAGAAGGTATGCGCATACTCGGCAAGTTTCAGTTTCTTTAGAAACTCCTGATATGATTTTTGCCCCATGCTCTTATAACCTTGGCTTTGGTCAAAGTGTCATAAGTCACATGCCAAGTTCTACCCGTCACTATCTTGTCAATTTGAACCCACCCACACATGCCCCTGACTTTGACCAATCGGCAGAACGACTGTCCCAAACTAACTCATCTATCTATGCAACAATTGAATACCCAGCAGCTACCAAACACTATGCCTTAACTTTGGCTAAAATGCATAGCTTGAATACTACTAAATACCCAAAAGAAGTGACGGAGGGCTACGACTGGTTTTTGGCGAAAAACCTTTAGCGTAGTGAACTTGATATCGCTGAAGGAACCTAATAGCTTTTTAAAATATAGTGGCGAAAACCTTTTGCTAAAGAGGTCACTCCCGGTAAAGGGATCTCGGCTCTTTCCTCGTGGAATGAGGTGCAGGATATTCCACTGAATACCGCTATGTAAAGCAACTTGTAATCGACTATAGTAAAGTTATTACTCTGACGCAAACTTCTGCTCAAGGGGTCAGTCCCGGTGAAGGGATATCGGCCCTTGCCCCGTCGAATGAGGTGCAGGATATTCCACTGAATACCGCTATGCATAACAAAAGGAAACGTCTTTGTAACAACACTTTTTAAATTGTTCCAACAACTGTATACAGGTTTGTTTTAACTTTGCGTTGATCAGAATCAACGCAGTCCCATCATTCGATCACACCAGAAAAGAACGAAAATAAAATGTACGTATATGCCATCCGCATTCGTCACTGGGTCCCGTCATCACCCGTTAGGTTACTTAACTAACGACAGAGCGGGGACTGGACTAGCGCGGGTGTAAAACATATACAACATCTAATAGTATATAAGCCAATATACAATAATCGCTCCAGGCGTGATAATATGCAACATTACAGAAAAGTAATAAGCATCACAGAACAATACAGATATCTGGGATCCCCGAGTTTCACAGAGCCGCTGCTGAAACTCGACGTTCCCCTGTCGTGTGGATAGCCTGTGCAATGAAACCTAGACCCCTACGGGTGCGGCAAGTTACCCGCCAAAACCTGAAGCGAGGTAGTCCCCACAGCATAGTGAATGGAACACCCGGCACTTCACGGAATCCGGTAAATTGAGCACCCCTCCTTGGGTCAACCTGTACCCCCTACGAGTGCGGCGAATAGTCTGCCAATTCTGAAGTGGGGCCCCTCTGCCTCTCAAAGCCATGAGATGCGGACCCGTTGCTTTCCCGAACCCGGCTATCCGTGCACTCCGTCTCGGGGCAAAACCTAGTACAGTAATGAAAAATAGTACAATAGGTACATCGACCGCAACCTGGTCGTGCCCCAAAAGAATATTATACAACAGGCAATGACGGCTGTCCACAAGTTGGACGCTCGCCCCGCAATATCAAATGTACAAATAAACTCAAACTGTACTACCATTGCACACTGCTATCCACCACGACAAATCCGCAACATCACAGCACAACACAGAACATCAACGGGAATGTCACGTTCGCAAACCCGTCTAAAAGAACTATAGCAATCAGACACGGTTTACCGATCAAATGACATTTCCGGTCGGAGATATAATGTAAGCACTGTAAACTAACATGTTTAAATTTCGATCGACGAAATATCAAAAAGTGGGCCCCACGACTTACTGGTGAACAGTAACAAAACCTGGGCCAAAATGATATATACCAAAAACCCCAAAATCCAACACTGAACACACTGACCAAATTTGGGAGCACGTGCTCCCCACGTGGCCGCGGATGCGCGGCCAAACCATGGGTTTGGCCGCCCTTCCGCGGCAGCTTGGAGGGATCACGACCCCAAATTTTGTCGTGGCTCTTAAAAACGCCTGCACGGATTTTTAAGATATACAGAAATCAATTTTGACACCGTTTAAAATCAACAGAAACTGTCGGCTTGGATTTTTGCAGTTTTCGATTTTCGGTCGGATCGATGTTTTAAACGCGTTAGCACAAGTTAGTATAGCAAAATGGTGAGGCTCTGATACCACTGTAAGTGTACGCTAGCGCCCCGGCAGTCTACAGATGCCAAATGCGGAACAAAAACTTTTAACTGGCGCTATCGTATATTTTAACCCGGATCTGCCATTATTGCTAAACTAACAAACTGTAAAGAGTGTAGGAAGATTGTACCGAACGATCCGAGTCCTTCGTTCTTCAACCATCATCCCACGCTCCGTTGCGGCTGCTCCGATCTCGTCGATCTCCGATATCCTCGTCGAGGTGGCACCACATGATCGGTTCTTTAAACGGGCTCCCGCCTCTGACTCGAGGCAACTCGATCGTCAAGTTTGCTAAAAGAGACGACCAAGATTGATGTAGAGAATGAGTAGATGACTTTGTCTCACTTCGTCCAAATCCGTGGACGATCGGTTAATGAAGTTGCCGAGGGAATCGGGTGATGGAATGAAATGGACTGTGAAATTCCATACACCGATAAAACCTATCATAATCTTTTCTCTCTAAAATGAAATCAACAAGTGAGAGTTAGAATGAGGAGAGAGAGGGGGCAAGCCATATATATGAAGGAGGGAGGTGACCGTAGGAGCAAGTGGTGACAATAAGAGAAAGCTTCTCACTCTAAAATATCTTAAGCAATCCAAGAAACTTTAATAACAAAGCATGAATCACTAAACCTAGTCACCCTTTAATAAATGCAACCAATGAAAACCCTACACCAATAAGCCTAGTCACCTCATCTAGAATATTCTAGAACACTGACTCACCACATCTGTAGAAAAGATAAATCCGTCTTTAACCAAATGTTAAAAGACGGCTGATAGAAAACTGGAAACTGGCAACTTCCAAAAGTGATCCTGAAACGAATTTCAGGACAACCCCGAAACTGTATAAAAATACCCGCATTTGTATTACGACCGAATACAAATGCAATTGAGACAAAGATATTATACCTACTCAATATAATACTCGGATCCGGCTTAAACCAAAGCCGACCAGTATCATCTGCCCGAAAACTGACACGTGCGTAAACGCACGTGCATTTTCCGAACTCTGCCATAAAACCATACGGCCTCTACAACGTTTCGCCCGAACTTGGGAAACTGTCTGTGGGGGACTCTAATGACTCGTCAGCACCCTGGCAGTGGGTTTAACCACAAACCGTCAGCGGCACTAGCTATGCGTAACGGCTGCCCATGGACTGACCTCAAGGGTGGCCGAGGAGCGAACTCAAGGGAGACCGATGAGCGAACTCCTCCGAAAACCCTACTGAGCCTAACAGTGACAATGTATATACAGTCCGGTCCGTTCGTCAATGAGTATCGCATATCTGCCTAGGGGGCTAGCAACGTCAGACCCCCAATAGCAGTATAAGTCGTGTCGGAGTGAAGCCCAATAACACCCTGAGATACTACTGGAGTACCTACCAGTAAATCTCCTGCCACGGCCGTGGGCTTTGTGTAATGGCTCTCCTAGACACAGCACGACCTCGCCCCCAATACCGGGAGAGACGAATCCCCTGCCGATCCGCTCACGTGCCTCCATATGGCTCGGGACTGTACCCAAAAACTACCTGTTTGCACGACTCCTTTGAGCCGTGGTAGGGTAGAAATCAAAGCACAGTGGAAACTCACACGAGACAAATGACGACCTCAGGTCGATGAACTAACCTGTACACATGTCACCAGGGAACTGCTATCTGACGATAGGTATAGTACTAACTAGCAGATTCCCGGCGAGTCCTGTCCGGTGTACTCATAACCCAATGAGCACCTGTATACATCTTAGGTGATCCAACTGACACCAGTGGCTTGTGAGACCGGCCACCGCCCCTCGTCGGGGTCTCGACTGTACACACTAGTCTACTCCGGAGTATCGATGCCCTGTCTCGAAACTCCCACGACTAGGGACCACAATTAAGGATATGCATATAAACTACCCAACTCTCACGTATATGATCGCCATCATACTGTTGGTAGTAAAGCAAGATCCTAAGGGCTCTATCAAAGTGTAACATGCAATCAGTCACCTGATCATGTATACGACTGATAAAGGCAAACCAGATAGCATACTATCATCTCGAATAAGACTGTCCTACCGGGATAGGTCCTCCGCAATCATTGCAATCACGTACCTGCGATCCAATAATTGACTATGAGGGCACTATCTCCAACATCATGTCGAGCAAGAAAGTCCTCTATATATATGTCCAAGAATCCACTATATCAACAATAATGGCCTCTAGGGCATACATATTCCTAAAAGTTCATGCCTAGACGATCGACAACAGAGGCTATTCATTTGCTTCATCAACTTGTCGGGCGTTTTCGAGATAGAAGAAGAGATTTGCCTATGATATTTATTGATTTAAAGAAAGCGTACGACAAGGTACCTAGAGAGGTATTATGGGGGACAATGATGAAGAAGGAGGTCCCTGTCAAGTATATTTACATAATCAAGGATATGTACGATGGAGTAGTGGCAAATGTCAGAACTTACGGCGGCCTAACGGGTGATTTTCCGATTACAATTGGTTTACATCAAGGATCTGCATTAAGTCCATTCCTGTTTACCATCGTGATGGATGAGCTTACTAGAACTATCCAATATGAGGTACCTTGGTGTATGCTATTCGCTGATGACATTGTTCTATTAAATGAGATGAAAGCATGGGTTAATTACAAATTTGAATTATGGATGCAAACATTGGAATCTCGGGGGTTCAGATTGAGCAGGTCCAAGACAACATATATGCATTGCAAATTTAGTAAACGGTGAAGTCAAAAACATATTGGTATAACATTGGAAGGGAAAGAGATATCACCGAGCGATCAGTTTAGATATCTAGGTTCCATCATTCAAAAGGATGGGGAGATCGATAGTGATGTCAATCAAAGGATCCAAGCTGGTTGGTTGAAATGGAGGAGTGCAACAGGGATTTTTTATGATCGTAACTTTCCGTTAAAATTGAAAGGGAAGTTTTATCGGAGCGCTATTCGACCTGCCTTATTATATGGTACAGAATGCTGGGCTCCTAAGAAGCATCATACACAGAAGATGCACGTAGCGGAGATATGCATGCTTCGTTGGATGTGCGGTAACACTAGAAAAGATAAGGTGCGGAATGAGGATATTTGTGCAAAAGTTGGTGTAGCACCTGTGGAGGAAAAGATGCGGGAAAACCGGCTAAGTTGATTTGGTCATGTGCGACGCAGACCTATGGAAGCACCGGTTCGATGAATAGATACTCTCGATATAGGCAATGGCAAAAGGGAAAAAGGGAGACCGAAGAAAACATGGATGGAGGTGATACGAAACGATATGGTTGCCAAAGGTCTCAATGAAAGCATATTGTTCGATAGGAGTGAGTGGAGGCGGAGGATTCATGTTCTGGACCTGGCGTGATATTCTCATGTTGGTTCATGTAGCCTACCCCATATGCTTTGGATAAAAGGCTCAGTTGTTGTTGTTGTTTAACGCTTTGAACTTGATCTCGTTGTAGAATCAAATAGTTTTAAAAGGAGTGGCTTAAGCTCCACATTTTTGAAACTTGCTTTTTCATAAAAAGGCCGAGTGGGTATCAAATTCGATTCTACAACAACTTTTAGGTTTCTTTCCTTTACATTAATCTCATTAATATAGTCTCATCATTTAAGTCCTTAAGCATCACAGAAAGAAACGAAAATAGAATGTACGTTTATGCCATCGGCATTCGCCACAGTGTCCGTTATGCACCGTTAGGTTACTTAACTAACGGCAAAGCGGGGCGGGACTAGCGCAAATGCAAAATATAAGCAAAGTTTATTATATATCATATATATAATAACATTCATCTCTGGCAGTAATATGATTTCATCACAGAACATCACAGCAGAATCAAATATATGAATGTATAAGATATACTAGGAAGTCCGCATTTTAAATTAAGCCAATTATAAAAATACGGATTCCACGGTCATGAAGAATAGCCAAGCCCACACCCCTAGACCCCTACGATAGTGGCAAGTAACCCTGCCAATTCTAGAGTTAGGAGACCCGATCTTGACTCCTCGATATGGTCTCCCACTGGACCCTAGAACCTGGTTACTTGTGCTCCCCTCCTTGGGTCTATCCTAATACGAAAAAGTAAATAATATACATCAATGGCGATATCATCCTCAACCTAGAAGTGTCCCAATAAAAGAATATTACATATAATGAATTTTACATGAATGAAAAGAAAAACTCTCATCTCACATAAAAAAAAACCCGGCTATTCATTCACTACGATCTTATACACCATATCACCACAGCAACAGAATAATCATCACAGATCATCAACGTAAGTAAATATGTGTATTCCCAACGTCGTCGACGTATAGAAACGAATATGGGGATGCACATATTACACTTACGGTCGTAGAAAAGAAATGTAAAACTACAACATTTGGAATCCGCACAATACTTAGACATCGCAAACCCGAATATCTCATATTCCAGCTTTCATGCCTAACTATATAGATCTTACATTTGGGTCTCAAAAATGAAAACACATTTTCAAAAGAAATCGGGTAATTCAATAAGATTCTCGATATCGATCGAGACAAAAATGTTAAATTTACAAGCAACCAATTAATTTTCTCAGAACTAATTAGTGTAGATTCCAAATATTATATCACATTCATAAAAACTAGGCGATATTAAACATTTCGATCGATCTATCAAAACCCACAATTATTAGAGACCTTAACACTTAAGCCAATTCAAAAATACCCAGACAGTTCCATTAGCACATACGGACCAGCACAAGAAGGCACGTCCCTGGCCTCACCAACGGCTCCGCGGAACCACCGCCAAAAGCATGTTTTGGCGGCGGTTCCGTGGTCGTTAGGTCGAGTTAAGGGGGTCGTTTTTCTTGGGGCTCCACACGATACCCTGCACTATTTTCTGCATATTTTAAACCTAAAAATTCTAACTTTTGAAAAATTTCCAGAGAGCATGTTATGCGTGGGTTTCGATGTTCGTTCGAACACTTTAACGTCGTCTAGGTCATGCCTAATTCTCTAGCTTGGCTCTGATACCACTGTTGGGGTTTGCTTAGCACTCTCACTAGGTTTTAACAAGCATCAAGTATGCAACTTTAAAAATCTAGGGTGCTAACCAACCCGAACCTAGAATCGAACTAGTGGATTAGGCATATAGTTAACAAGTATCATATACTAGTAAGAGTCTAACACTAAGAGAAAAGAAATACAACCTTTGTATGACTCTCCTCCTTGTCTTTAGCTCCGTGTAGATGTCCTTGAATCCTTGGTTCCACTCGAAGTTTGAACATGTCCGCTTGAAGCCTTCGAAGTCCACGATTATCCACAACAGAGTTCCTTTACTCAAGCTCCTTGCTTCACTTGACCTAAGTGGAAGTGATGCAAACAACCTATACAAGTGGGCTAGACTAGTATAGATTGATGAAGTGGGTATTAATCTCTCTATAAAACCATTCTTTTTCTTTCTCTTTACTCACTAGAAAATGGTAGAGAGTTTGGAGGAAGAAGGAGATGGAAATGTCTTAGCTTGAGCTTAAGAAAGATAAGCGCAAGAATAATTATCATAATGAGAGAGTCACACTCACTCTTAACCATGGCATGAAAATATCTAGATATTTTAGTAGTTGAGTTAGTGGAGGATTAGAAATGAAACCATGGTTACTAAGATATTTAGAAGAAGTGTGTAGAAAAAAAATACCAACCATGGATTAATTCCTAATTTCCATTAACTCAATAATTAAAATATCACAAATTTTTCCATGTGAGTCTAGCATAGCCATCTCCAATGTATCATCAACCATGACTCAAGTATACATGCATGTGTGCATACATATCAATATAAACATACATGCATACATGCATACAAATAAAGAACGGATTTAATAATGAGCTAATGGTCACATTATATTAAATCAACACTTGATTTAATAATCCGGTCATATCACACACGACCCGACCAATATAAAACGCCAGATTAAAATACGGTATTATATACTCGTATTTAATCAAGCTCCTGTGCATATCCCCATATACGCCCCACATCGTTTCGCCTGAGCTCGGAAACCCCTTTGTGGGACTCTAAGACTTGTCAATATGCTAGAAGTAGGTAGTGATCATGTCAGATACCCACAAACCGTCAGCGGTACTAGCTGCACCTAACGGCTCCCGGGTATTGAGCGAACAGAAGATCAACAAGAGAACTTGTATAACTCCCGTAGAGCCAACCGGCAACACTTACCATACAATCCGGTCTCTTCATCAGATATGTTGCATATCGAGTCTAGGGATGGTATCGACGACCCCAATAACTCAATAAGTCATGCCGATGTATGGCCTATAATAGATCGAGAAACCACGGATAACACTTATCAATCTCATCAGCCCTCGCCAGGGACTTTCAGTTATAGCCAATCGCGCATAGCACAACATCAACCCCCAATACCGAGAGAGACGAAACCCCTCCTATCGCTCATTGCCTCCATGTGTCTCGGGACTATACCCAAAAACCACCTGTTTGCATGACTCAGTAGAGCCGTGGTAGGGTAGAAATCAAAGCACAGATGGAGAACACACAAGACTCTATGACGATCTCGGGACTACAGACTAACCTGTACAAGTGTCACCTGAGAACTGCTATCCGACGACAGATATAATACCATATAGGAGTTCTCGGCGAGTCCGTTCAGTGTACCTAGTCTCCACTGAGCACCCGTATACAATCTTTAATGTCAAATACCAATGGATATGGGATCATCCATCGCCCATCAAATGGGTCAAGAAACGTATACGCTAGTCTACTCTGGAATATCGATGCCCCATCTCGATACACCCACGATTATGAATATTTAAGGATACGCTTATAGACTAGTCATTCCCCACTAGTATGATCTGCATCATAATCACAATAGTCAAGCGAATATCCTAAGGGCTTTATCAACATATACCAAATGAATAGTATACACTGTTGGGTTACGGCAGCGCCCCGGCCATTAAACAGTGGCCAAATACGAAACAAAAATTTTCTAAACTCGCGCTACCATGACTCGATGCCCGGATCTACCCTAAACCCTATACTAGCAATATGTAAAACTAGAAGTTAGATGGTTATACCGAGTTGATCCGTGTCCTTCGGTCTTGATGTTAGTTGTATGTAGGCCCTAGAGGCCATTGTTGTACATATGATGTATATTATAGTGGATGCTTAGACATATATAGAGAGGACTTTCATGCTCGACATGATAGTATGCTATCTGGTTGCTCTTTATCTTAACATTTATACTTGTTTCTTACTGTCTTAGGGTTACATGTTGGTAAACCCTTAGGATGTGTACTTGACTACCAGGATTATGATGCAGATCATACTAGTAGGGCCTTGGTAGTCGATAAGTTTAACCTTTAATGTTCCTAGTCGTGGGTGTATCGAGACAGGGCATCGATATACCAGAGTAGACTAGCGTATACGATTCTCGACCCATGTGATGGGCGATGGATGATCCCATATCCATTGGTGTTTGACATCAGAGAGGGTATACGGGTGCTCAGTGGAGACTGGGTACACTGGACGGACTCGCCGAGAACTCCTAGATGGTATTATACCTGACGTCAGATAGCAGTTCTCTGGTGACACTGGTACAGGTTAGTCTGTAGACCCGAGATCATCATAGAGTCTTGTGTGATTCCCACTGTGCTTTGATTTCCACCTTACCACGTTCAAGAGGACGTGCAAAATGGTGGTTTTTGGGTACAGTCCCGAGTCACATGGAGGCAAAGAGCGATAGGAGAGGTTTCGTCTCTCCCGATATTGGGGGTTGAAGTTGTGTTGTGCTCGATTGGCCATAACAGGGAAGTCCCTGGCCAGGGATGATTTAGAGATTTACTGGTAAGTGTTATCAGTAGTTTCTCGACCCGTTATGAGCCTCATATCAGCATGACTTATCGGTTATTGGGGTCTGACGTTTACCACCCCTAGACTTGATATGCGACATATCAGACGAGGAGACCGGATTATACGGTAGTGTTACTGACAGGCTTTACAGGAGCTAGAGTGGGCTTGCTTGTTGATCTTCTGATCGTTCAATACCCGGGTAGCCGTTGTCGGTGCTTGATGTGATCATCACCTATTGCCGGCGTATTGACGAGTCTTTAGAGTCCTACATAGAGATTTTACTGGCTCGGGCAAAACGAAGTAGGAGCACATATGTGATATGTACGGGACCGAGAATAATACGAGTATGTGATACTGTATTCTATTCTCGCGATTTTTGTATCGATCGGTTATATGTGATATAGCCGGGTTATCGAATCAAGTGTTGATTTGATTAGATGGTACATATAATATTAGTCGGTTATATGTGATATAGCCGGATTATTAAATCAAGTTTTGATTTGATAATTTAGTGTATAATTGTATATTTGATATACTAGTTTACATTAACTAATATTAGCTCACTTAAGCATTTATTTTTCTCACATGTGTACACTTAGTATATACGTTATATATATTATTTGTGTTTTTATTTTGTGTCATGGTTGTTGATACATACTACATGGGCGTATGAGACTTACACCATACTAATTATAATATAGGGTTTAAATATTTAAAGTAATTCCAAATTAGTGGATAATTAGCCACATGCATGAAGCTTGTAGAAGCTTGTGGATGCATTGACTTAGTCCATTAGTTTTGTTTTACTTAAGATATTTATTAACCTAACCATTATAATTTAGATATGGTTATGTCTCTACATGAGTTAGCTATATGATACAAACTCACCCATGGTTGATTCTCTCACCTCATTAGTTCATTCTCATCTCTTGACTTCATCTTCTTCATCCTTGAGAAAAAGCTTGCTAGCTTTTTCCAAAGTGAGAAAATATTGAGAGAAAAATAAAACTAAAGTGAGCTCACTTCCTACTTCATCATCCTCTACTAGATTAGCAATTTAGTATAGGGTGTTAGCTTTACTAATCTTTCATTAGTGAAGTAGTAGCTTGAGTTAGTGTCTGCTCGACATAGATCATCTTCGGCCTCGAAAATTTCAAGCAAGATCGTTCCTTTCAACTTGAGAAGCCATGCAAGAGTCCGGGAGTTCCATGATCGCAGCGAAGGGACCACTACAAGGAGCTATTGAAGTGAAGGACCGGTCTACAAAGGTTGTATTCCGTTATCACTTAGATGTAAAGTAGTTTACTTTCTAGTTTAGGTCCTAAAACTCTAGTTATATCCTAGGTTAGGGTTGTTTGGCACACTAAATTTTTAAATACGGAAAGTTTGATGCCTTATGGAACCTTGTGGTTATGCCTAAGAACCCTACAGTGGTATCAGAGCCCTGCTAGAGCATTAGGAGTTGTCTAGGCGAAGTTAAAAGTCCAAACGAACTCCGAATAACCGTATTTTCCCACTTTCTGAATTTTTTTTCCAAAAGTTGCATTTTTCCATGTTAAAAATATTCAGAAAATCATGCAGGTATATCTATGGACACACCTGAAGTACGAAACGCTAACTCGTCTAAGTGACCGCGGATCCGCAGCCAAAATATGGTTTTGGCGGCGAATCCGCGGCACCACTTGAGAGGCTTGGGTCGGGCCCTTCAGCTGTTGGTCCGTTGGTACTGGGGCATGCTTCTGGGAATTTTTAATTCTCCTTAATTGTTGAGCTCTCTGGGAATTTTGGGAATTCGTTGATTCGATCGGATTATTTAATGTCGTCTAGCTTTCTGTAATGAGATACAATAATTGGAATCCACAAATATATTTGTTGCGTGTAAATCTAACATTTCGGTCTCGGGTTTAAACGGAAATCTTGTTGAATTGTCCGACTTATTTTGAAAGGGTGTTTTCATGGGTGAGTCCTAAATGCGAGCTTTACATTGTTAGGCATGAAATCTTGGATATGAGATATCCCGGGTTTATGATGTCTAAGGGCAGTTACGATTCCAATTATTGTAGTTTTTCATTTTCTTTTCTGCGACCGTAAGTGTAATATGCGGTGTATCGCCGGTTTCATTGCTATATGTCAACGACAATTGGGATACGCATATTTACTTATGTTGATGACATGTGATGTTATGTGTTGTTGTATATGTTATATTGGATCGTCGTGTTTTGAATAGCCGGGGGTTTTATGTGAGATGAGAATTTTTATTTTCATTCATGTAAAATTAATTGTATGTAATATTCTTTTATTGGGGCACCTCCGGGTTGAGGATGATGTCACCATTGTTGTATATTATTTACTTTTCCGCATTAGGATAGACCCAAGGAGGGGAGCAAAAGTAACCGGGTTCTAGAGTCCAGTGGGAGACCAACTCGAGGAGTCGAGTCCGGGTCTCCTAACTCTAGAATTGGTAGGGTTGCTTGTTGCTCTTGTAGGGGTCTAGGGATGTGGGTTTGGCTATTCATCACGACCGTGGAATCCGTTTTTTATACAGGATCAACATAAAACACGGACCTCCTAGTATATCCAATATTTCATATGTTTCTTCTGCTGCTCTGTGATGTGATCACACTGGATTCTGAGACGAATGGATATACATTATATATGAGATATATAGTAGACGTTGCTTATGTTTTGCACCCGCGCTAGTCCCGTCCCGCTATGCCGTTAGTTAAGTAACCTAACGGTGCATAACGGGACACTGTGGCGAATGCGGATGGCATAAGCGTACGTTGTATTTTCGTTTCTTCTATGATGCTTAGGAAACATAAATGATAGGAATTCATTAATGAGATTAATGAAAGAAAAGAAACCTAAAAGATGTCGTAGAATCAAATTTTCAAAAAGGGTAGCTCTATATTTTTGCTTTGCATAGCGGTATTCCTTCTAGAATATCCAGCACCTTATTCGATAAGGAAAGAGCCGAGATCTTTTCACCGGGAGTGACCTCTTTAGCAAAAGGCTAGCAGATGCTAGAACACTCAGTTTTTCTTTTGATTGCTTTTATAGTTTCTGCTTTTCATAGTGATATTTATGAAATATCCTGCAGCTTATTCGATAAGGAAAGAGCCGAGATGCATTCACCGGGAGTGACCTCTTTAGCAAAACTAGTGAAAACCTCAAAACTCTCCTTTTTCAAAATTCACTTGTTTCTACAACGATATCAAGCTCATTACGCTCATGGTTATTTGAAAAACCTGCGTAGCCCTCCGACATTTCAGATAAGTAATATTTAGTATTCGTGTTGCGTTTGTTGGCTTTCGTCAAGGCGTAGTGTACGGTAGCTACTTACTGCTTATCTGCAGCATATGATGCGATTGGATTAGGGTAGTCGTACGGCTTTGTTGGCTTTCGTCAAGGATTGTGCGGGTGGGTTTAATTCAATCAAGAAATATACGGGTTGAACTTGACTAGCGGACTATGGCTTGTTGGTTTTCGTCAAGGTCATAACACGTTAGGGGCAAAATATTATCGGGAATTTCAAGTGTTGAAATTTGCAATGAGATTGCATACCTTCTATGAGATAGTTGGATCCCGATACCTACTGCGATTAAGTGTTACTCCTGGGAGAGTCTTGCACTTTACAATTAGCCAATCAAGTAGGTGTCTAGAAAAGTGTCAACGGGGTTATACCTCTGGGAAAACGAGGTTTATTTTAATTAGGTCCGTGCGAAAGCACGAGGAACCTCCCTCAAAGTACCGGCACTGGCCTGACTGAAAGATTGGCGAACTTGTAGAGTGTAATTAATCCCGGCTAGTCTTTCCTTTTAGGGTTTGAAGGAAGATTTGATAAACAGTGGGACCCATCCTGATTAGATAAAATAATAACCAATCTGATCTTGCAAGAGCATACGCTAAAGTGTTTTCTTCTCTCTCTCTCCAGGTAGCGACCATGTCACGTCTTAATCAAGATAATAATATGGATGTATTGACCGAACCCGCTTGTTATACTGAACTGGGGAACGTTGGTTCCGTTCTTTCTTATAATTGTTATAAGATTGAGAAGGAAATAGGGGTATATCCGGATTCCCACGCCGCCCAAACGAAGAAGAATCATGTTGATGCATCTTCTTCGGGTGTGTTAGTCATTGAGAACTGTTTCTCAGTTCACTCTACATCCTGGGTATTAGATACCGGATCGGGATCCCACATATGTAATATGTTACATGGGCTAAGGAAAGGTAGAGAAATGGGAATGGGTGATCATTCCGTAAGAGTAGGGAATGGTGCAAATGTTGTAGCCAAAGTAGTTGGCGAATATCACCTTGTATTACCAAATGGTAATACATTGATTCTGAACGAATGCTATTACATTCCGACCCTGATATGCAATCTTATATCAGTTTCTTTATTAAGTAAAGAAGGATATAATTTTGTAGTACAAGATAATGTTATGAACATCTTCCTGGATCAAAAGTTGATTGGATCAGTCTCCTTAAATAATGGCATATACATTCTAGATCAAACCACAGTTCTTAATGTATAAAACATACACAAGAGGAAGAGTTCAGAAATGAACGAATCTTTCTTGTGGCATTGTAGACTAGGTCATATCAATATGACACGACTAGCTAAGTTACATACGGATGGATATTTGAATCCGTTCGAATTTTTATCTTATGACACTTGCCAGTCATGTCTCAAAGGCAAGATGACCAATACTTCGTTTACAGGACACGGAGAAAGAGCTAGTGAGCTCTTGGAACTGATACATAGTGATGTATGCGGTCCCATGTCTACACATGCCAGAAATGGTTCTTCGTACTTCATTACATTCACTGACAATCTCTCAAGATACGGACATGTGTTCCTGATGAAACACAAGTCTGAAGCTTTTGAGAAATTCAAGGAATATAAATCCGAAGTCGAGAACCAAACGGGTAAAAGTATTAAAATCCTACGATATCGAGGAGGTGAATACTTGAGCATGGAGTTCCTGGAGTTTCTAAAAGAGAATGGGATTCTCTCTCAGCTTACTCCCCCGTATACACCACAGCACAACGGTGTATCGGAACGGAGGAATCGCACCCTACTGGATATGGTGCCCTCTACGATGAGCACCGCTGAGTTACCTATTTCCTTTTGGAGGTATGCGCTTGAAACAGCCATACACCTATTGAATATGGTCCCTACTAAATCTGTGCCAACCACTCCATATGAGATATGGAAGGGGAAGAGACCATATCTTAATTATGTTAAGATATGGGGTTGTCCGTTCTATGTCAAAAGGCACAATCCGGACAAACTCGAGGCAAGGTCTGTTCTGTGCAAGTTTGTAGGATATCCCAAAAAATCATAAGGGTATATCTTCTACCACCCCGAGGAACAGAAGGTGTTTGATTCTCGACATGCCACCTTTTTAGAAAAGGAATTTCTTGCAAAGGAAATTAGTGGCAAGGAGGTAGAACTGGAAGAGGTTCCAGCTATACAAACTACGACAGATGATTTGGTAACCAGAGGATTCGATGGCTCCCAACGAACCTCGGCCTCTCCTCCGATCTAGTAGGGTTCCTCATCCACCTGAGAGATACTACGGTTTTCTTATTGATGGTGGAAGCGAGGAATGCATCATGGAGGATGATGACCCGACTAGCTTCGAGCAGGCCATCACGAGTGGAGACTCTGTGAAGTGGCTCGATGCAATGCGATCTTAGATGGAATCCATGTACACCAACACAGTATGGACTTTGGAAGTTGCTCCTGAAGGGGTGAAACCCATTGGGAGCAAATGGATCTTTAAGAAGAAACTTGGTGTAAATGGAAAAGTTGAGACTTTCAAACCTAGAATTGTTGCAAAGGGTTTTCGTCAACGACCAGGTGTGGATTATGTCGAAACCTTTTCTCCAGTGGCTATGCTTAAGTCCATCCGGATCCTACTTGCCATCGCTGCATACCATGACTATGAAATCTGACAAATGGATGTTAAGACCGCCTTTCTAAATGGTGATTTGGAAGAGTGCGTGTACATGACTCAGCCAGAGGGCTTTATAGACAGTGGGAGCAGCAGAAAGGTGTGCATGCTGCTTAAATTCCTCTACGGGTTAAAGCAAGTATCGCGGAGTTGGAACATCTGTTTTGATGTCGTTATCAAAGAGTTTGATTTCGTCAAAAACATAGATGAATCTTGTATATACAAGAAGGTGGCAGAGAGTAAGGTTGTCTTCCTCGTATTGTACGTGGATGACATACTCTTGATAGGAAATGATGTTCCTATGCTGCACTCGGTCAAGCTCTTCTTATCACAATGATTCTCAATGAAAGATCTAGGTGATGCCTCCTACATCTTGGGAATTAAGATCTATAGAGACAGATCTAAACGGATACTGGGATTGTCCCAATCCAGGTACATTGACACCATACTAAATAGGTTTAGTATGGAAGAATCCAAGCGTGGGAATTTACCCACGAACACAGGACTCAATCTCTCTAAAGAGATGTCTCTAAAGACTGATTTGGAGAGAGCTCGCATGCAAGAGATACCCTATGCTTCGGCAGTAGGCTCTATCATGTACGCGATGCTATGTACCAGACCCGATGTAGCACACTCACTAAGTGTAGTGAGTAGCTATCAAGCAGATCCTGGAGAGAGTTACTGGACAACTGCAAAGAGCATTCTCAAGTACTTGAGAAGGACTAAAGAGATGCTCTTAGTGTATGGTAACGGAGAACTCCAAGTGGAGTCCTTTACCGATTCGAGCTTCGAGAGTGATAAGGACGACTCTAAGTCGCACTCGTGATTTGTCTTTACCCTCAATGGAGGGGCGGTATGCTGGAAGAGTTCCAAGCAGGAAACCATAGCAGACTCGACGATGGAGGCTGAATACATCGCTGCCAACGATGCTGCCAAAGAGGCTGTCTGGATAAAGAAGTTCATAACTGAACTTGGAGTGGTTCCATCTATTGAGTATCCAATACCTTTGTATTATGATAATAATGGAGCGGTGGATTTGGCCAAGGAACCCAGGTCCCATCAGCGATCCAGGAATATTCTGAGGCGGTATCACCTGATCCGGGAGATAGTTGATCGCCGGGAGATCGAGGTTAGGAGAGTTGACACGAATAACAACACAGCGGATCCACTCACGAAGGCCATTCCCTAGATAAAATTTGAGAGACTCTTCGGGATGTTGGATATGCGATACTACAGCAGCTTGCCATAGTGCAAGTGGGAGATTGTTAGTTGTATGTATTCCATAGAGGACATTGTTGTACATATGATGAATATTATAGTGGATGCTTGGATATATATAGAGAGTACTTTCTTGCTCGACATGATAGTATGCTATCTGGTTGCTCTTTATCTTAACATGTATACTTGTCTCTTACTGTCTTATGGTTACATGTTGGTAAAGCCCTTAGAATGTGTACTCGACTACCAGGATTATGATGCAGGTCATACTAGTAGGGCCTTGGTAGTCCATAAGTTCATCCTTTAATGTTCCTAGTCGTGGGTGTATCGAGACGGGGCATCGATATACCAGAGTAGACTAGCGTATACGCTTCTCGACCCATATGATGGGCGATGGATGATCCCATATCCATTGATGTTTGACATCAGAGAGGGTATACGGGTGCTCAGTGGAGACTGGGTACACTGGACAGATTCGCCGAGAACTCCTAAATGGTATTATACCTGACGTCAGATAACAGTTCTCTGGTGATACTGGTGTCTGTAGACCCGAGATCGTCATAGAGTCTTGTGTGATTCCTACTGTGCTTTGATTTCCACCTTACCATGTTCAAGAAGACGTGCAAAACGGTGGTTTTTGGGTACAGTCCTGAGTCACATGGAGGCAATGAGCGATAGGAGGGGTTTCGTATCTCCCGGTATCGGGGGTTGATGTTGCGATGTGCTCGATTGGCCATAACAGGGATGTCCCTGGCCGGGGCTAATTTAGAGATTTACTGGTAAGTGTTATCAGTAGTTTCTTGACCCGTTATGAGCATCATATCGCCATGACTTATCGCTTATTGTGGTCTGACGTTTACCACCCCTAGACTTGATATGCGACATATCAGACGAAGATACCGGACTGTACGGTAGTGTTACTGACAGGCTTTACAGGAGCTAAAGCGGGCTTGCTTGCTGATCTTCTGATCTTTCAATACCCGGGTAGCCGTTACGTCCAGCTAGTAACGCTGACGGCTTGTGAGTGCTTGATGTGATCATTACCTACTGCCGGCGTATTGACGCGTCTTTAGAGTCCTACATAGAGGTTATACTGGCTCAGGAAAAACGAAGTAGGAGCACATATATGATATGTGCGGGACCGAGAATAATACGAGTATGTGATACCATATTCTATTCTCGTGATTTTTGTATCGGTCGGTTATATGTGATATAGCCGGGTTATCGAATCAAGTGTTGATTCGATAAGATGATATATACAATATTAGTCGGTTATATGTGATATAGACGGATTATTAAATCAAGTGTTGATTTGATAATTTAGTGTATATTTGTATATTTGATATAGTAGTTTACATTAACTAATATTAGCCCACTTAAGCATTTATTTTTCTCCAGCTTGTACCACTGACGGCTTGTGGTTGTTGATACACACTACTTGGGTGTATGAGACTTACACCATACTAATTATAATGTAGGGTTTAAATATTTAAAGTAATTCCAAATTAGTGGATAATTAGCCACATGGATGAAGCTTGTAGAAGCTTGTGGATGCATTGACTTAGTCCATTAGTTTTGTTTTAATTAAGATATTTATTAACCTAACCATTATAATTTAGCCATGGTTATGTCTCTACATGAGTTAGCTATATGATACAAACTCACCCATGGTTGATTCTCTCACCTCATTAGTTCATTCTCATCTCTTGACTTCATCTTCTTCATCCTTGAGAAAAAACTTGCTAGCTTTTTCCAAAGTGAGAAAATATTGAGAGAAAAATAAAACTAAAGTGAGCCCACTTCCTACTTCATCATCCTCTACTAGATTAGCAATTTTGTATAGGGTGTTAGCTTTACTAATCTCTCAATAGTGAAGTAGTAGCTTGAGTTAGTATCTTTTCGACGTAGATCATCTTCGGCCTCGAAGACTTCAAGAAAGATCGTTCCTTTCAACTTGATAAGCCATGCAAGAGTTCGGGAGTTCCATGATCGCAGCGCACCACTACAAGGAGCTATTGAAGTGAAAGACCGGTCTACAAAGGTTGTATTCCGTTATCACTTTGATGTAAAGTAGTTGACTTTCTAGTTTAGGTCCTAAAACTCTAGTTAGATCCTAGGTTAGGGTTGTTTGGCACACTAAATTTTTAAATACGGCATGTTTGATGCCTTATGGAACCTTGTGGTTGTGCCTAAGAACCCTACACTTGAACCATCTGTTGGAGATAGTGCCCTCATAGTCAATTATTGGATCACAGGTACATGATTGCAATGATTGCGGAGGACCTATACCGGTATGACAGTCTTACTCGAGATGATAGTATGCTATCTGGTTTGCCTTTATCAGTCGTGTACATGTTCAGGTGACTGATTACATGTTACACTTTGATAGAGCCCTTAGTATCTTGCTTTACCACCAACAGTATGATGGCGATCATATACGTGAGAGTTGGGTGGTTTATACGCATATCCTTAATTGTGGTCCCTAGTCGTGGGAGTTTCGAGACAGGGCATCGATACTCCAGAGTAGACTAGTGTATATAGTCGAGACCCCGACGAGGGGCGGTGGCCGGTCTCACAAGCCACTGGTGTCAGTTGGATCACCTAAGATGTATACAGGTGCTCATTGGGTTATGAGTACACCGGACAGGACTCGCCGGGA
Source organism: Agapanthus africanus (assembly GCA_030015575.1). Lineage (NCBI taxonomy): Eukaryota > Viridiplantae > Streptophyta > Magnoliopsida > Asparagales > Amaryllidaceae > Agapanthus > Agapanthus africanus. The sequence goes on along the minus strand of CM057339.1, from coordinate 699,460,116 downwards.
ATCTGCTAGTTAGTATTATATCTATCGTCAGATAGCAGTTCCCTGGTGACATGTGTACAGGTTAGTTCATCGACCTGAGGTCGTCATTTGTCTCGTGTGAGTTCCCACTGTGCTTTGATTTCTACCCTACCACGGCTCAAAGGAGTCGTGCAAACAGGTAGCTTTTGGGTACAGTCCCGAGCCATATGGAGGCACGTGAGCGGATCGGCAGGGGATTCGTCTCTCCCGGTATTGGGGGCGAGATCGTGTTGTGTCTAAGAGAGCCATTACACAAAGCCCACGGCCGTGGCAGGAGATTTACTGGTAGGTACTCCAGTAGTATCTCAGGGTGTTATTGGGCTTCACTCCGACACGACTTATACTGCTCTTGGGGGTCTGACGTTACTAGCCCCCTAGGCAGATATGCGATACTCATAGACGAACGGACCGGACTGTATATACATTGTCACTGTTAGGCTCAGTAGGGTTTTCCGGATGAGTGCGCTCATCGGCATCCCTTGAGGTCAGTCCATGGGCAGCCGTTACGCATTGCTAGTGCCGCTGACGGTTTGTGGTTAAACCCACTGCCAGGGTACTGACGAGTCATTAGAGTCCCCCACAGACAGTTTCCCAAGTTCGGGCGAAACGTTGTAGAGGCCGTATGGTTTTATGGCAGGGTTCGGAAAATGCACGTGCGTTTACGCACGTATCGATTTTCGGACAGATGATACTGGTCGGCTTTGGTTTAAGCCGGATCCGAATATTATATTGAGTAGGTATAATATCTTTGTCTCAGTTGCATTTGTATTCGGTCGTAATACAAATGCGGGTATATTTATACAGTTTCGGGGTTGTCCTGAAATTCGTTTCAGGATCACTTTTGGAAGTTGCCAGTTTCCAGTTTTCTATCAGCCGTATTTTGACATTCGGTTAAATACGGATTTATCTTTTCTTGATGAGGTGAGTCATGCTTCTAGAAGGTTCTAGAAGTGGTGATTAAGCATATGACTCATTTGTGTCATTAATGGTTCATTAATGATGCAAGGTGACTAGGTTTAATGTGATTGGTTCCATTTAATGATAGTTGATGATTCATTCTTTCATTATTGTTATGATAACTATCATTTGTTATGGTCACCACTTGAACTCTCCTACACTCACCTCCCTCCTTTGATATATATGGCCGGCCACTTCATTGTGGGAGAGAGAGATTTGATTCATTCATTTTTGGCCAAAGATTTCATATAGTTTAGTGTATGGAAATTTCCTAGTTCAATTTCCATTCACCCGATTCCCTCGGCAACTTCATTAACCGATCGTCCACGGACTTGGACGAAGTGAGACAAAGTCATCTACTCATTCTCTACATCATTCTTGGTCGTCTCTTTTGGCAAACTTGACGATCGAGTTGCCTCGAGTCAGAGGCGGGAGCCCGTTTAAAGAATCGTCGATGTGGTGCCACCTCGACGAGGATATCGTAGATCGACGAGATCGGAGCAGCCTCAACGAAGCGTGGGATGATGGTTGAAGAACGAAGGACTCGGATCGTTCGGTATAACCTTTCTACACTCTTTACAGTTTGTTAGTTTAGCAATAATGGCAGATCCGGGTTAAAGTATACGATAGCGCCTGTTAAAAGTTTTTGTTCCGCATTTTGGCGTCTGTAGACGGCCGGGGCGCTAGCGTAGACTTACAGTGGTATCAGAGCCTCACCATTTTGCTATGCTAACTTGTGCTAACGCGTTTAAAACATCGATCCGACCGGAAATCAAAAATCACAATTTTTCAGCCTAACAGTTTCTGTCGATTTTAAATGGTCTGATAAAATTTTTCTACATGTCTCAGTAAACTGTGCAGGCTTTTCTAAGAACCACGACGAAATTTGGGGACATGAATCCACCAAACCGCCGCGGAAACGGGGTCAAACCCATGGTTTGACCGCGCATCCGCGGCCACGTGGTGAGCGCATGCTCCCAAATTTGTACAGTGGGTTCTCTGTTGGATTTTGGGGTTTTTGGTAAATATCGTTTTGGCCCAGATTTTGTTACTGTTCACCAGTAAGTCGTGGGGCCCACTTTTTGATATTTGGTCGATCGAAATTTAAACACGTTAGTTTACAGTGCTTACATTATATCTCTGACCGGGAATGTCATTTGATCGGTAAACCGCGTCTGATTGCTATAATTCTTTTAGACGGGTTTGCGAACGTGTCATTCGCGTTGATGTTCTGTGTTGTGCTGTGATGTTGCGGATTTTTCGTGGTGGATAGCAGTGTGCAATGGTAGTACAGGTTGAGTTTATTTGTACATTTGATATTGCGGGGCGAGCGTCCAACTTGTGGACTGCCGTCACTGCCTGTTGTATAATATTCTTTTGGGGCACGACCAGGTTGCGGTCGATGTACCTATTGTACTATTTTTCATTACTGTACTAGGTTTTGCCTCGCGACGGAGTGCACGGATAGCCGGGTTCTGGAGGGCAACGGGTCCGCATCTCATGGCTTTGAGAGGCAGAGGGGTCCCACTCTAGAATTGGCAGACTATTCGCCGCACTCGTAGGGGGTACAGGTTGACCCAAGGAGGGGTGCCCAAGCTTACCGGATTCCGTGAAGTGCTGGGTGGTCCATTCACTATGCTGTAGGGGGCTGCCTCGCTTCAGGTTTTGGCGGGTAACTTGCCGCACCCGTAGAGGTCTAGGTTTCATTGCACAGGCTATCCACACGACAGGGGAACGTCGAGTTTCAGCAGCGGCTCTGTGAAACTCGGGGATCCCAGATTATCTGTATTGTTCTGTGATGCTTATTACTTTTCTGTAATGTTGCATATTATCACGCCTGGAGCGATTATTGTATATTGGTTTATATACTATTAGATGTTGTATATGTTTTACACCCGCGCTAGTCCAGTTCCCGCTCTGTTGTTAGTTAAGTAACCTAACGAGTGATGACGGGACCCAGTGACGAATGCGGATGGCATATACGTACATTTTATTTTCGTTCTTTTCTGGTGTGATTAAATGATGGGACTGTGTTGATTCTGATCAACGCAAAGTAAAACAAACCTGTTTACAGTTGTTGGAACAAATTTAAAAAGTGTTGTTACAAAGACGTTTCCTTTTGTTATGCATAGCGGTATTCAGTGGAATATCCTGCACCTCATTCGACGGGGCAAGGGCCGATATCCCTTCACCGGGACTGACCCCTTGGGCAGAAGTTTGCGTCAGCATAATAACTTCACTATAGTCGATTACAAGTTGCTTTGCATAGCGGTATTCAGTGGAATATCCTGCACCTCATTCCACGAGGAAAGAGCCGAGATCCCTTTACCGGGAGTGACCTCTTTAGCAAAAGGTTTTCGCCACTATATTTTAAAAAGCTATCAGGTTCCTTCAGCGATATCAAGTTCACTACGTTAAAGGTTTTTCGCCAAAAACCAGCCGTAGCCCTCCGTCACTTCTTTTGTGTATTTAGTAGTATTCAAGCTATGCATTTTAGCCAAAGTTAAGGCATAGTGTTTGGTAGCTGCTGGGTATTCAATTGTTGCATAGATAGATGAGTTAGTTTGGGACAGTCGTTCTGCCGATTGGCCAAAGTCAGGGGCATGTGCGGGTGGGTTCAAATTGACAAGATAGTGACGGGTAGAACTTGGCATGTGACTTATGACACTTTGACCAAAGCCAAGGTTATAAGAGCATGGGGCAAAAATCATATCGGGAGTTTCTAAAGAAACTGAAACTTGCCAAGTATGCGCATACCTTCCGGAGTATGAGTAACGTGGATGCATTCCATCACGTTATCATGCGATGAGAGTTGGATCCCGATTCCCACTGATGAGTTGGTTTACTCTTCGGGTGATTCCGATTGATTCTTCTTTAGGTTTGGAGGAGAATTTGACAGGACAGTGGGAGGTTTCCGGATTAGATAAAGTGATGACCATTCTGATCTAGGTTAGAGTGCACGCAGAGTGTTTCTTTTCTCTCTCTCTTTGGCAGCGACCTTTGACCGACCCTAGACTATGACTCAATGACCAGGTTGACCGAACCTTCTTAAAAATACTGGCTTTTGGATTGTCTGAGTTGCATAAGTCATTGCCACTCCTTCTTTTACCCTTTGCATTTCTCAGAACACCTGTATTACTACGGATATCCACTTCTATTGGATAGATCCATCGTATGGTTATATACGAACTCGAAGGGACTTCTTCGAGGATGGATCCAGGTTCAGGAGAAATAGAATTGGTTTATTCAGTTGTCTTTTATTATCACCTTCTCTCAGGTTGCGAGGGCTCCTTGGTTTAGGAGAGTACACCTATTACGCTTATTGGATAGTCTTATTCCAAACCATAGGCTGGTGCCGAAAGGTAGGGAATGAAGAAACCAATTAGCCTAAGTAGGGTGTGCAGAAGGTAATATGTAAAGACAAAATAAAGGGATTAGAAAGAGGGCAAAGTAAATTGCGACTGATATCATTCACGACCAAAACCGCGTACTTCATCGCCGCTCCTATTTCGCCTTTAAAAGAATAAGGTATTATTCAGTTGTCTTTTATCATCACCTTCTCTCGAGATGCGAGTACTCCTTGGTTTAGGAGGGTACACCTATTATGCTTACTGGATAGTCTTCTTCCAAACCATAGGCTGGTGCCGAACGGTAGGGAAGGAAGAAAACCATTTAGCCTAACGATGGTGTACAGAAGGTAACGACTAAAGACAAATAAAGGGATTTGGAGAGATGGCAATAAAATATACGGTTGAAGTCATGAATTGGATTATGGAAGAGGCATTACTATAAATACCAGGATACCCCTACGAAACATTTTCATGTTTCAGTGCATTGTTAAAGATAAACTGTTTTCCCGATTAGACACTTACTCCAAGGGTATGTATTTACCAGGTTTCATTCTCATATCTGTATGGTTTTACAGATGATGAGTGGGAGTAAGTTATTGGGAATTATGTGATCATCCTCATTATATCGGAATTCGTTGTAATTGGTGATATTTGAGGAAATCGCCAGGGTACAGTTTTCCACCTACAACGCACAGGTTATGAGTTGTTCAACTCAGCGGACTTATACAGAGTATTGTATGTTGTCCAGTGTCCATCAGGACAAAGGGGTAGGTCCTCGTACTATGTTCTGTTTACTTATAACTTCTCTAGTATTTAGACAAGTGTTTCGTAGAAATACATGGTCTAAGTTTTGAGAAGTTGTGGGTATAAGAATAAAGTAGAGAACAAGGTATCACAAGTATCGGGATTCTTCAAAGAGATCGAAGATGAAGATTCTTGTGATTGGTATTCAGATGATAGTAATGGTTTTGAGAAACGTGTTTCTCTTTCAGGTTACTCATAATTGGATGGATTCCTAAGTTGAGTAATGCTGATTAGCCTCTTTCCATTAAGTTGATATGCATTGAAGACAGCTGCATGATTTGAATATGGTTCCAATTAAATAAGTGCCAAAGTTTCTGTATTGGATATAGAATGGATCGTACCTTAAAAGAAATTAAGGTATGGGGAGTTGTCCAGCTTATGCTTAAAACCACACTCTGGATAACTCAGGGCACGTTTCTGTAGTGGCTGTTTGTGGGTTGACCCTGGCTATGACGAGGGTTGATAGTCTACCATTTAGAAGATCAATAGTGATATTGTTCTTGACTCGCCCCAGTTTTAGTAAAAATGGATTTTTTTTCTGAAAACAGTAGTGGGAGTATGGTAGAACTGGAAGTGATTCCAGAACCGCAAACGATTACGGAAAATTTAATAGAACCTATATATTCAATCAGGTATGACATTCCATTAGCCACTCCGCAGATATGGTAGGTAACCTCAGACACCCGAGAGGTACTTCGGTAGGCTCAAGGACGGTGACAGGGAGGTTCTTATCTACCAAGACTTGACACTACTATTGTTCCGGGTTATGAGACCCGGTAGGAGGGTTGTCGTAGTCAGTGGGAGCAGCGGAAGCATAGTGAGCAAGATGCTTATATCTATTTATAGACTTGAGCAGTTATAGCGGAGATAGATCATCTAATTTTGATGTGACAGTCATGGGTTTGACTTCAATCAGAATAGGGGATGGATCAGGTAAGGAGGTAGTAGTGTGTGATGTCATGGTATCTGGATGACATACACAGAGTAGGAAGTAAAATTCCTATACTACGATCGGTTGTACTGTGGTCGTCACACGGTTGTTTCTCCAGACAGGATATGGATATAATATTTGACATTCTGGTTTCTAGATCCATGGCTTTAAATCTGGATTTGGGTAGTTTCCCAATGTGGGTACTTTGACAGATATTCTAATGGTTTTTGGAATAGTTGACTCCTAGCAAGGTGGTGTACCTGCAGGTGATGGAGTCACCCTCTCTAAAGGTGTCGTATAGACTAAAGGGGAAATGGATGTGCATGATTGGCAGATCAATTGCTTAGGCAATTGAGTCAATCATGAGATGTCAAGTACCACACCAGATGTTGGTTTTGCACTAGATGCAATAAGTTTGTATTAATCCAATCCTGGAGAAACATAAGGAAGCAGTTTTAGAACATAAGTACATGTTCTACGGATTTGATGACGGCAGCCTCCTTCGGGAGACGGTTATCATTCCAGGCTTCAAAGGTGACATGAATGACAGAGTGATTGTCAGAGTTATAGTTTTCCCTCTGACGAAGAGGGACAGTATTATGGACAGGTGGTCCAAGAGAATACTGTGGGTGGCATGGTGCCGGATACTGATTAGGTTCAGTGATCGATACAGTCTAAGAAGTTTGGATTTGGAGTTCATTTATGAACTAGGTCCCATCAGATATCCAGACATATTCTAAGACAGGTATTACTCAAATCGGGAGATGGCTTTCTCCGCGAACTTGAGATTTAGAGAGATATAGAAAGAAACTTCTAGGCGGATCCACTCACTAAGGCTATTTCTCGAACACAATAGTTTTACAAACGGGCTTTGTGATACTGCTTATTAGAGAAGTTGGGTGTTGGTTTCACACGGGCTGTGAGTACGCAACATCGCAATAATTAGCCTTGAGTGCAAGTGGGAGATTGTTGGAGATAGTGCCCTCATAGCCAATTATTGGATCACAGGTACGTGATTGCAATGATTGCGGAGGACCTATACCGGTATGACAGTCTTACTCGAGATGATAGTATGCTATCTGGTTTGCCTTTATCAGTCGTGTACATGTTCAGGTGACTGATTACATGTTACACTTTGATATAGCCCTTAGGATCTAGCTTTACCACCAACAGTATGATGGCGATCATATACGTGAGAGTTGGGTGGTTTATACGCATATCCTTAATTGTGGTCCCTAGTCGTGGGAGTTTCGAGACAGGGCATCGATACTCCGGAGTAGACTAGTGTATACAGTCGAGACCCCGACGAGGGGCGGTGGCCGGTCTCACAAGCCACTGGTGTCAGTTGGATCACCTAAGATGTACACAGGTGCTCATTGGGTTATGAGTACACCGGACAGGACTCGCCGAGAATCTGCTAGTTAGTATTATATCTATCGTCAGATAGCAGTTCCCTGGTGACATGTGTACAGGTTAGTTCATCGACCTGAGGTCGTCATTTGTCTCGTGTGAGTTCCCACTGTGCTTTGATTTCTACCCTACCACGGCTCAAAGGAGTCGTGCAAACAGGTAGCTTTTGGGTACAGTCCCGAGCCATATGGAGGCACGTGAGCGGATCGGCAGGGGATTCGTCTCTCCCTGTATTGGGGGAGAGATCGTGCTGTGTCTAGGAGAGCCATTACACAAAGCCCACGGCCGTGGCAGGAGATTTACTGGTAGGTACTCCAGTAGTATCTCAGGGTGTTATTGGGCTTCACTCCGACACGACTTATACTGCTCTTGGGGGTCTGACGTTACTAGCCCCCTAGGCAGATATGCGATACTCATAGACGAACGGACCGGACTGTATATACATTGTCACTGTTAGGCTCAGTAGGGTTTTCCGGATGAGTGCGCTCATCGGCATCCCTTGAGGTCAGTCCATGGGCAGCCGTTACGCATTGCTAGTGCCGCTGACGGTTTGTGGTTAAACCCACTGCCAGGGTACTGACGAGTCATTAGAGTCCCCCACAGACAGTTTCCCAAGTTCGGGCGAAACGTTGTAGAGGCCGTATGGTTTTATGGCAGGGTTCGGAAAATGCACGTGCGTTTACGCACGTATCGATTTTCGGACAGATGATACTGGTCGGCTTTGGTTTAAGCCGGATCCGAATATTATATTGAGTAGGTATAATATCTTTGTCTCAGTTGCATTTGTATTCGGTCGTAATACAAATGCGGGTATATTTATACAGTTTCGGGGTTGTCCTGAAATTCGTTTCAGGATCACTTTTGGAAGTTGCCAGTTTCCAGTTTTCTATCAGCCGTATTTTGACATTCGGTTAAATACGGATTTATCTTTTCTTGATGAGGTGAGTCATGCTTCTAGAAGGTTCTAGAAGTGGTGATTAAGCATATGACTCATTTGTGTCATTAATGGTTGATTAATGATGCAAGGTGACTAGGTTTAATGTGATTGGTTCCATTTAATGATAGTTGATGATTCATTCTTTCATTATTGTTATCATAACTATCATTTGTTATGGTCACCACTTGAACTCTCCTACACTCACCTCCCTCCTTTGATATATATGGCCGGCCACTTCATTGTGGGAGAGAGAGATTTGATTCATTCATTTTTGGCCAAAGATTTCATATAGTTTAGTGTATGGAAATTTCTTAGTTCAATTTCCATTCACCCGATTCCCTCGGCAACTTCATTAACCGATCGTCCACGGACTTGGACGAAGTAAGACAAAGTCATCTACTCATTCTCTACATCATTCTTGGTCGTCTCTTTTGGCAAACTTGACGATCGAGTTGCCTCGAGTCAGAGGCGGGAGCCCGTTTAAAGAATCGTCGATGTGGTGCCACCTCAACGAGGATATCGGAGATCGACGAGATCGGAGCAGCCGCAACGGAGCGTGGGATGATGGTTGAAGAACGAAGGACTCGGATCGTTCGGTATAACCTTTCTACACTCTTTACAGTTTGTTAGTTTAGCAATAATGGCAGATCCGGGTTAAAGTATACGATAGCGCCAGTTAAAAGTTTTTGTTCGGCATTTTGGGGTCTGTAGATGGCCGGGGCGCTAGCGTAGACTTACACCATCATCCCAAGCTCCTAGAGCCTCCTTGATCGAATTTGGTTGCCGGTCCTCCTCCATCTACGATGATCCACCTGAGGGAAACGACGCAAGCTCTAGCCTCGCCAAGCGAGGCAACCGTCGCTCTAAGGTTGCTAGCAATGGAGAATGGAGGTGTAGGAATGTGTCACTATAATTTTCCTCTCATCACAATGCTCAAAAGAACAACTCAATAAGATATAGGAGGTGAGGAAACATGTGGCATGAACAACTAAAGAAATGTGCTAAGTTTTTCTCCAAATGAGAATGAATGAGTGAGTGATGAAGCAAGCATGTGAAGAAATGAAATGAGCAAGCCATCGAAAAGCAAGTGGCTGCCCCCTCACTCTCTCTCTCTCTCATCCAACAAAAAATATCTCATCTCTTTTTGAAATAAAAAAATGAAAGCCATGCCTCTCAACATGCCAAAACCCATGCTCATGCCAACTCACCCCTCCACCGGATTTCCATAAATGTTTTTCTAAAAAGAAAATCAATAATGAGGTGGCCATCTTCTAGAAGCTATTCCGTATAAAATACGGAATACTTACCGGTACACGTATCGAAATACATATACGCATATTCGAACAAAAATACGAATAGCCAAGAGAGAAAATGAATAGTGAACAATAATACTAGAATACATATATATATACATATATAAATTATTAAATCAAAACCTGATTTAATAATCCGGCTTAATCCTAAGCCACTATTATTATCAACCGTCCGATTAAAGTCTGTGCAGCATGTATACATATTTAATCGGACACCTGTTACGTACCAACATACGCCCTTTACACCATATCGCCTGAACCATGAAAACCCTCTGTGTGGGACTCTAAAGACTCGTCAATACGCTGGCAGTGGGTTTAACTACAAGCACGTCAGCGGCACTAGCTGTACATAACGGCTACCCAGGTATTGAGCGAAAGGAAGGCCGACGAGCAAACTCATCCAAACCCCTACTGAGCCTGACAGTAACAATATCCATACAGTCCGGTCTGTTCGTCTAAGAGTATCACATATCGATTCTAGTGGGGTGGATAAATTCAGACCCCTAATAACGTGATAATTCGTGTCAGTATGAAACCCATAACCATATGAGAAACTACCGATCCTAGATTAGTAATTCTCGACTACCTTGGCCAAGGATTTCTGGTGATGGCCACCAATGCACTGCGCGACATCAACCCCCAAAACCGGGAAAGATGAATCCCCGACAATCCGCTCACTGCCTCCATGTGGCTCGGGACTGTACCCAACTAAAACCTGTTTGCACGACTCCTTTGAGCCGTGGTAGGGTAGTAATCAAAGCACAGTAGGAACTCACACGAGAAAAAAGACGATCTCAGGTCGACAGACTAACCTGTACATATGTCACCTGGGAATTGATATCTGACAATAGGTATAGTACCAACTAGCAGGTTCCCGGCGAGTCCGTCCAGTGTACTCATAACCCAATGAGCACCTGTATACTATCTTAGGTGAACAAACTAACACCAATGGCTTGTGAGACCTGGCTATTGCACCTCGTCGGGTGTCGATCAGTATACACTAGTCTACTCTGGAGTATCGATGCCCAGTCTCGAAACTCCCACGACTAGGGACATTTAAGGATGTGCATATAGACCCCCAGCTCCCATGTATATGATCGCCATCATAATGCTGGTAGTCAAGTAAGAATCCTATGGGCTCTATCAACATGTAATAGTGATGATAAAGACAGACCAGATAGTATACTATCATCTCGAGTAAGACTGTTCTACCGGTATAGATCCTCCCTCAATCATCATAATCACTTAACTGTGATTACGATAATTGCTTTGAGGGCACTATAGCCAACAATCTCCCACTTGCACTTAAGGCCAATTATTGCGATGTCGCATACTCACAGCCCGTGTGATATCGAACACCCAACTTCCCTACTAATCAGTCTCAGAAATCCTGTTTGTGAAACTATTGTGTTCGAGAAATAGCCTCAGTGAGTGGATCCGCTCCAGTGTTTCTATTTTTATCTCTCTATATCTCAACTTCACGGAGAAAGACTATTTCCCAAAATGAGCAATACTTGTCTTAGAATATGTCTGGATATCTGATGGGACCTAGTTCATAAATGAACTCCAAATCCAGCAAACTTCTTAGACTGTATCATCCACTGAATTTAATCAGTAACCTGCGCCATGCCTTCCTCAGTATCCGCTTGGACCACCTGTCCAACATACTGTCCCTCAGAAGAGGGAAAAACTATAACTCAGACAGCCACTCTGTCATCCAGGTCACCTTAGAAGCCTGAAATGATAACCATCTCCTGAAGGAGGGTGCCGTTACCATATCCCTAGAACATCTATTTATGTTCATAAACTGTTTCCCTACATTTCTCCAGGATTGGATTAATATATGTTTATTGCAGCTAGTGCAAAAACAACATCTGGTGCGGTACTTGACATTTCATGATTATCTCAATTGCCTAAGCAAGTGATATGCTAATCATGCAGATCCCTCTCCCTTTTAGTCTGTAAGACACCTTCAGAGAGGGTGACTCCATCACCTGCAAGTACACCACCATGCCAGGAGTCATCTATTCTAAAACACTTTAGAATAGTATCAAGTACCCAAATTGGGACACTTCCCAAATCTAGATCTAAAACCATAAATCTAGTAACCAGAAACCCTGATATTATATCCATGTCCTATGTGGAGAAACAACTGTGTGACAACAACAGTATAACCGATCGTAATATAGGAATTTCACTTCTTATAAAGTGCATGTCATCCCAAATACTAGGTCATCACACCCTACTACCTTCTAACCAGATCCATCTCCTATACTGATGAAGTCAAAGCTTATGACTGTCACATCAAAAATAGATGATCTATTTCCACTATACCTGCTTTAGTCTATAAAAAGACATAAGCTACTTGCCTACTGTGCTCTGCTCCCACTGACCACAACAACCCTCTGGCAGAGTCATATACACGTGCATTTCTAAATCAGTTTAGAATGACGCTATACTCATCCTCCTAACGGGTCTTATAGCCTAGAACAACAATAATGGCAAGTCTGGGTAAACAAGAACCTCCATGTCACCGTCTCTGAGAAGACCGAAGTACCTCTCGGGTGCCTGAGGTTACCCACCAAATCTGCGGAGTGGCTAATGGAATGTCAAATCCAATTGAATCCTTAGGTTCTATTAAATTTTCAGTAATCGTTTGTTGTTCTGGAATCACTTCCCGTTCTACCATACTCCCACTTGTTTTCTGAAAAGAATACATTTTACTAAAACTAGTGGCGAGTCAAGAACAATATAACTATTGATCTTCTTGATGGTAGAAAATTAACCCTCATCAAAGCCCGGGATAACCCACAAACTGCCATTACTGAAACGTGCCTTGAGTTTGTCCAGATTCTGGTTTTATGCATTAGCCGGACAACTCCCTATATCTTAACATCGTTAAGATACAAATTGATTCTATATACCATATAGAAATAAAAGCACTAATTTAATTGGAACCAGATTCAAAATCATGCAGCTGTCTCCAGTGCATATCAACCAAATAGAATGAAGCCAATCAACATTACTCAACTAGGAGTGTATCCAAATATGAGTAACCTGAAAGAGAAGCCAGTTCTCAAAACCATTGCTATCAACGGAATACCATATACAAGTATTTACATTTTCGATCACATTGAAGAATCTTGATACTTGCAACATATGGTTCTCTACTTTATTCTTATACCTATAACTTCTTAATATCTGGACCTTGCATTTCAACGAAATACGTGTCTAAAACTGGAGAAGTCATGAGTAAACAGTATATAGTACGAGTACCAACCCCTTTGTCCTAATAGACACCAAACAACATACAATGCTTTGTATATGTCCACTGAGTTTAATAACTCAAACCCTGTGCGTCGTAGGTTGAAAACTGTACTATGGCTAAGAAGAATTACACCGCTGTTGAATGCACCTTACCTAATCGCCAACTGATATAGGTAAATGTCTTAGACATAATTTCAAAAAGTTATATCTCACTTTATAAAATAAACGTATAGATATATCAGTTTGAAATTGGTGCATAACAATGGATATTCAAAATCAAATATTTGTGGTCAGGCAAAAACCAGATGATTTCCTCAAATATCACCAATTACAACGAATTCCTATATAATGAGGATATAATTACCCAATTCCCAATATCTTACTCCAACTCACCATCTGTAACACAATACAGATGTGTGAAACTGATCTGGTAAATACATACCGTGGAGTTAGATTCCAATTGGGAAAACAGTTTTCAATTAACATCGCACAGTCGGACTGAAACATGAAAATGTTTCGAAGGGGTTAACCTGGTATTCCTAGTTATGCCACTTCCACTATCTTGATTCATGACTGTAACCATATACTTACCTGCCCTCACTTCAATCCCTTTATTATGTCTTTACTTATTACCTTTTGTACACCTTTTTTAGGCTAATTGGTTTTCTTCCTTCCCTACCCTTCGGCACCAGCCTAAGGATTGAAAGAAAACTATCCAATAAGCGTAATATGTGTACACTCTTTATGCCAGGAGCCCACACAACCTGAAAGAAGGTAATAGGAAAAGATATCTGAATAATCCTATTCTATTTCTCCTGAACTAGAAGCCATCCTTGAATCTGGAACGAATTTCTTCGAGTTCGTATGTAACTATACGATGGCATGTCCAAGCATTATGGATGTTTGTAGTGATACGAAGTGTTATGAAGAAATCCAAAATGGATGTGGGGGTATACACGGTTTTGTTGTGAATGATAACAGTCGCAATTTTTTTTGTCGTTATTCTAATCCCTTTATTTGTTTTTACTTATTACCTTTTGCACACCACACTTAGGCTAATTTGTTTTCTTACTTCCCTACCGTTCGGCACCTGCCTATGGTTTATAGGAAGACTATCTAATAAGATCAATAGGTGTACCCTCTCCTAATCCTAGGAGCTCTCACAACCTGAGAGAAGATAAAGGGAAAAGACAACCGAATAATCTTATTCAATCTTTCCATAACCAGAATCCATCATCGAATCTGGAACAAGTTCTTTCGAGTTCGTATGTAACTATACGATGGAATTATCCAATAGGAGTGGATGTTCATAGTGATACGGGGTGTTCTGGATAAATGCAAAGGTGATATAGAAGTGGCAAGGATATATGCGACACCGTGACATTCTAAAAGCCAAAGTGTTTTAAGAAGTTTCGGTTAACTGGGTTCATGAGTTTTAGTTTAAGGCAGGTCATAGTCGCAGCCAAAGAGAGAGAAAAGAAACACTCAGCGTGCACTCTAACCTAGATCAGAATGGTTAATCACTTTATCTAATCAGGATGGCTTTCACTGTTTCCTCGAATTCTCCTCCAAAGCCAAAAGGAGAATTAGTCGGGATCATCTAAAATCACCCGAGAAGTAATCCTAATCATCAGTGGGAATCGGGATCCAACTATCATCGCATGATAACTTGATGAAATCCATTCAAGTCACCACACTCCAGAATGTATGGGCATGCCTGGCATGTTTCCTGTATGGTTGAAACTCCCGATGTGATTTTTACCCCTAACGACTTCATGACCTTGATAGTGACCAACATGCCATAATTCGCTAGTCAAGTTCAACCCGTCATTATCCAAGATTGATCTAAACCCACCCGCACAAGCTCTTGATAGAGACCAACGTGACTATACGTTTGTCCTAGATAATCGCATATTCATGCTACAGACACGTACCCCGCAGCTGCCGTACACTATGCCAACGTACATAACACGAATACTACGAGATACCTATCTGAAAAGACGGAGGGCTACGACTTGTTTTTGGCGAAAAACATTTAACGTAATGAACTTGATATCGTTGTAGGAATCGAGTAGTTTTACAAATGTATAGTGGCAAAAACTTTTGCTAAAGAGGTCACTCCCTGTGAAAGGATCTCGGCTCTTTCCTCGTCGAATGAGGTGCAGGATATTCCAAACTGAACACCACGATGCAAAGCAAAAGGAAACGACTATAGTGAAGTTATTACGCTGACGCAAGCTTTTGCTCAAGGGGTCACTCCCAATGAAGGGATCTCGGCTCTTACCTCGTGGAATGAGGTGATGGATATTCATAACCGAATACCACTGTGCAAAGCAAAAGAAAACGTCTGTAATGTCAGTTTTAAAAAACTTGGTTACAACAACATCATAAAAAGGCTTGTTTTATCCTTGCATTGATCAGAATCATCGCAGTCCCATCAATTAATCACACCAGAAAATAACGAAAATATGATGTACGTATATGCCATCCGCATTCGCCACTGGGTCCTGATTGATCTAAATTCTCGATGTTGTTTAGAAAAATGTAAAGTGTTCACAATCAAAGAATTTTGTAAACCGCAATCAATAACGGTGTCATTTGAAGCGATCGTTAGTGAGCACAGGTCGTCCACTGAAATTCGTGTATTTGATCGATCTTGTTTTAGATGAATTGAAATAAAAAAGTAAAGAAAAATTCAAGAAAGAGATTCATGATTTAATTGAGTTTTCGTTTCAAGAAAATCAAGAAAACATTCAAGAATTTAAGAAAGATTAAAAGTATATCCAAGATCAATATCGGTTATCAAGAGAATGTAGAAAATCTTGTAGGATTCAATCAAATTAGTAGTAATGATGAATCTAATAATGACTAATCTTATCTATTGATAAATTGTAGCTAGATCGATGGTGATGAATGAAGATTAGGGATCTATTGAAGAAACTGGGGTTTCTCCTTCTCTATCTCTTGTCTTTTCATTGATCATCATTCGGATCTCGCCTCTAGCGAAGAAAATCATTAATCGTTTGATCCCTAGTTTGCAACGAAATAATCAAGAATGTGATCTCGCTCCAATTTAGGTTATTAATGATTCTTTTTCCTAGAGTTCAAAAATCTCATAAGACTTAAGATTAGTAAAAGAATTTCATCATCATTTGATCTACTGATTCTCTCGAATCCTTTACAAGCAGAGATTTCACTCACACATTATGAAAATTAAAGAATCAAGAACGAGAAATTTCATAATGCAAGAATGTAAAGAAACCGAGAATTAACAATTTATCGCCTTTATTAAATCTTCTTCAAATTACACCTCTCAATTTAAGATTACAAGACTAGCTCTCGATCGCTCTTTTGAAAGGGAATTTGTCGTTGATCTTTGCATAGCTCGATCGCCGTGAGACGTGGATCGTCGCGGATCTCTTTCTCTTGATGACGATTGGCGTTGAGATAAAGGATCTTTGAAGTAGTCGCTTGATTATGCTCTCAATTGATCTTGATTTGATTTGGAATTTGAATTGATTTGGATTTGTGCTAGAATTTTACCACCATTCAACCCCCACAACCCTAGATCTAGATCCCCTTTTATAGATCTCAAATCAAGCTTCCCTCATAAGCTAGGTTGTTACAAGGAGCCTTCTAGAATAAGATAGTTACAATGAAGCTTCGGGAGAATTCTTAATCGCCGATGCCCTAACTCGGCCGCGGATTCGCGACGGATCGGACTGACTCGGCCGCGGATCCACGGCCGTTTGAAGAGATCACTGCATCATTTTTCTGTGGTCTTCTTCTGTTGGTCTCGAATGTATATTTGATATCTGGAATCTTTTTATCTTTTTTAAATCTTTGCCAGATTTTGTCTCTTTGACTTGCTGTATTTTATCGACTAATTTGTGATTCCGATATCTGTCCTGAAATGATTTCTGCACAAGATCTTAATGAAGGATGTTGAGATTTACAATATCATGCGTGAAGTAATAAACACACAATTTTCCAGAATGTTGATTATATATAACACGTGTTATTTGATATTTTCCAGACGAATTTGTAATACGTGTTATATTTATAACAAACACCCTTTTATGTTTAGAGAAATGAGGAAATTGTTGTGTTTAATATTGGAATAATTTCGACTGAACAAATTCCCCCAAACATGATTTTGATTGTCTTGAGCAAACTTCTTTTATTCAAGAGAAGGAGAAATTTTATTAAGAAAAAAAACTAACTAGCACACTTTCGTAGGCAACACGATTGCACTGAGCATGTGCAATAAGCCTTTAAACCTCTAGGTGTCCCTAGTAGGAGGAGTGTTGTCTCCTGAGGGTTTTCAGTGGATTGCACCCACAAAATCCTATAATAAAAGGAAGGCTATGAAAGTTACATATAAAGATAATAATTATAAAATAAAGACTTTGAAAATCAGAGTTTTCAACTTATACTAGCTTTTCAGTTGTTATGAGCCCTATCTTAATAGTCATGAACAGATGTTAAAAATCACGTTATCCATCAATAAAACATCGTCTTTATTCTTCATTCCTATCTTTCTTCCAAACACCGATCATATACCCCTACGTGTGTGTAAAAGACATCCCTACACTTGGAGAATTCAATTCAAGCTATCATGCTCTAGTCCATCTAACTCAATACTTTTTAGTCGGTGAATATTTAGATGGAATTGCTCACACATTTTTCATACAACCGTTAATATTTCTTGAGGTGCTAACCGACCGATTACTAAGTGTGCTCACAGATTAGGCGTAATTGATAATTTCCTCGTCTTCCAACACCTAAGGCTTAGCAGTGACTCCCAAACCAGTTGGTCTAAGGTACTAGGTGATGAAGCACCCTCGCTATATTTTTTTTATGCTGCCTTGGTGATTACAAAACCAGTGTTCATTTTTCTTCACCATTTTATACTTTATGCTTCATTTTATTTTCTTTGTACTTTGGCTTTTAGAAAAGAGCATTTCAAGGTATCCTCTACTATCCCGAGTTTCAAGACGTGTGTAAGTGCGTATAGTAGGGTATCAACATTCAAATGTTTGGCTTCCAGAATAGGAAATATTTTTCAGACTTATTTTTATCCAAAGATTAGTGACTTCCTTCATCTTACTAACCCTTCAGACAAAGGCTCATAACTACTTATTACTAGTATCGTCTAAGAAAACTTCTAACTTTCTTGGTTTTCTTAAACTTTTCCAATCTTTTAAATGTAATTTTTCACTTTCTAATCTTTTATTATCAATTTTTTTTTGTTTTGTGTTTTGTGCTTATGCAAAGTGATATGCAAAGTGATGCGTAAATAAGCACAAACCTCCCCCAAACCTGTTTACAGCAGTGTTCTCACTGTTGTCTTTTTTAAAGCTCAAAAACATGTAGGCTTGGAAGGAAATTTATTAACGGGGGGCAAGAAATGAATGAACGTGAAAATCTCCCCCAAACTTATTTTTGGCTCACAATTTTGAGGACAAATGTTATTTTCAAGAGCCAAAATATACCCCCTCCCCAAAAAAAAAACTTGAGTTAAACAATGTTAAGACTTTTAAAAATCACAAGTGGGGGTAAAGTTAATGGTCGATGCCAAGCTTTGCAAAGACCGAAGGTCAACACCAACCATTCGAAGATTTTATCAGTGTAACGCACTGGTTGGTGGAAGAACATGTTATAAAGAGCCAGGAAGAAGTGGGGAAGAGATAAATGGTGTGATGGAAAGGGTTTGCGTCTCGATTTGGAGAGACGACACAGTGATAATGATGATGGATTACTCGCAGTCTTGTAATTGTCGAGAACAAGGGGTGGTGGTTCAATTTCTTTGTTTTGGGGTTGATTCATCACAACTCCTGCATTAGCTAAGAATGCGAGTTCATCAGCGAAGCTTTCATCGATATCCCGAAGAATAATGTCATCGGAATGAATGGGATGATACTCAGACTCCATGAAAAGTTCAGAATAAGCGTTAGATGTTGACCCGGACAACTCAAAAGAAGGGTCTGTATGTGTTTAATACATATCTGGGTCAAACAATAATGTATTAAGGAAGTCTGGATCAGTATCGTGAAGCCGTTCAAATTCACTGCTGTCGACATCCATTAATTCGACAGAATATACTCGAGCATGAGGTTCGGAGGGTTGACTTCCTAACTTGTAAATGTTAAGCCCAATTGACCTATTCCCGAAGGATAGGTTCATAGAACCGTTTCGACAATTGATTATATCGTTGGAAGTCGCAAGAAAAGGTCGACCCAGAATCACCAAAATTTGGTTCCGTGGTTTCGCTACAGGTTGTGTATCTAGAACAATAAAGTCCACAGGGAAGATAAACTCCCCGACTTTTATCAACGCATCCTCAAGCATACCCCTTGGCTTGGTGATAGATCGATCTGCCATCTGTAAAGTGCATTGCGATGGTTTTAATTCTCCGATACCCAATGGCTCATACATAGAATATGGAAGCAAGTTAACACTAGCGCCTAAATCGAGTAAAGCACGATTGATATTTTTACCCCCAATAGAAATAGAGATTGTAGGACAGCCATGGTCCTTACGTTTCTTGGGTAATTGCTGTGTAAAAGCTGTGCTTACATTACTCGACATGAATACCTATTTGGGCACTTGAGTCTTCCTCTTCCTAGTGTACAAGTTCTTAAGTATTTTCGCCTAAGCCAGAACTTGTTGTATAGCATCTAAGAGAGGGATGTTTATGTTAACTTGCTTAAACATTTCCACAATCTTCTCCATTTGTGCATTAGGTTTGTTGGGTCTCAACCTATCTGGAAATGGAGTTTTATCAATAAGTGTTGGGTCCAACGTTTGTGGAAAAGTTTGTGGGGGTGGAATCGATCCCAGAATTGGAGTGGGGATCGTCTTTTGTGGACTAGAAGAAGTGTGCTGAGGATCCGATCCTTGGGGAAAACAGAGAATAGGCTCGGAAGAAGGTGGACTAGACAAAATAGGGTAAGAAGTAGAAGTCGAAGTTGAAGCCGGGGTGTTATTGATCAATTCATCATTATCAATCTGTTCACCCACATGGTTATCCAGCACTCTTCCAGATCTCAACGTGGTCATAACACTCACATGATGTGCATAGCCAGGATTAGGTAAGGGTTGAGATGGAAGTTTCCTTTTCTCTCTAGCACTCATCGCGGCATTCAACTGTGCAATTTATGCTTCTATCGCTTTAATACTATCACCGTAGGAGACAGTGTTTTGAAGTAACATTTGGATAGAAGACGTTAAAATATCATTCGTTTGCATGGAATGTTTAATGAACATGTCGAGCATAGAGGGTTTATCAGTACCGGCAGAAAAATGATCAAGTTGTTAGCCGGGTTTTGAAAATTTTGTGGTTGAAAGGGGTGCTGACTCAATTGTGGTGGTTGCTGTTGTTGTGGAGGGACCCTTTGAAAGTTATTTTGGTTTGGAATCATATTTTGAGTTTGGTGTTGGTTCCAAGCAAAATCAGGGTGATTCCTCCAGCCTTGATTATAAGTGGAAGAAGAAGGATCGTTTCCAGGTCTTTACTAAAAAGCAGCATTAGTGTGTTCTTAACCTTAAAACGGTACCTTCAATGGAAATTCTTCCGTCAAATATGATGGGTTGGAACAGTAACCACACACGGTTTTGGGGAGTGTGTACTGATTTAGCGAGGCTGAAGAGATTCTGTTTTCTATAGCGTCGAGTTTCCTTTGTATTGCGGCCATTTCGGCATCGAGCTGATTGATACCTTCCCTAGACGATGAATGACTAACACTTTCCCATTGTAAAGTGTTTTGGGCAAGATCTTCCAGGTATTTCCAAGCTTCACCATCATCTTTAGACATGAATTGACATTGACACATGGTTTCAAGCATCTGTTTTGTTGTGAGATCAATACCCTCATAGATAATGCGACACAGATCCCATCTAGGGATTCCATGATGAGGACACTGGATAAGAAGATCCTTGAATCGTTCAAAGCATTTCCAAAATGGTTCATTGGGAAGTTGGGTAAACTGGTAGATTTCACCCCGAACACGGACGGTCTTATGATTAGGATAAAATTTCTTAAGGAATGCTATAACGAATTCATCCCATATTGAAATAGAATGGGAGGGTTTGTTATAAAGCCACTTCTCGGCTAAATCGCACAAAGTGAACGGGAGAAGACGTAAACGCATAGCATCCATGGAAAGCTGTGATGTATCCATCAAAGAACATACGTTTTCGAATTTGGTGATAAAAATGTATGCGTCATCAGACTCGAGCCCGTGAAATTTGGGTAAAAGTTTGATGAAATGAGGTTTAATTTCAAAATTATCCCCATTGGCTGGTGGTATAGAAAGACAGATAGGAAGAGGACCGCATGTAGGGTAGCATCTCTCCTGGAGAGAAATGCACGGAGGAATCTGCGCACCTGCGGGCGGTGGCAGAGTGGTGTTATTGAAATTCGATGGATATCCGTCCATCGCGGTCGTGGTAGGTGGTGGGAAAGAAGATGAAGAATTACCGACTCTGGGGTCGATAAAAGAAACGCGGACAAGATGGGCAATAGAATCCCGTGTCCAGCCTAACATGTGCTAAACAGTTGTAGCACAAATGGCAGCGTTGGTGATAATTAGAGAAAAGTGGTTTGGTTTGTTTTGAAAAAGACGGATTTTGAAAAATCAAATCACAAAAATGCACAAGCAACCCTAGATCTAATGGTCACCTAGGTCAAGTCCCTAGACCGCTTCTAGACTTCCAAAAGACAAATTGCAGGATAAATCATCTACTAGCTCTTTATCTCTTCTGTGACCACGTAAGTGTCAGGTAAGTGGTAGGTCCTCCGCTACGTAAGTAGCGGGCCTAATTAAATAACCACTTGCCTTAGACACACTTGCCTTAGACACCACAAAAGAAATGCGGATAAGCAATAGATTACCCACGACCATCATCTGTCCTAATTGACCGCGACGGTCCTTAGAGTATTGTCTAGATATTTTTTAGTTAATGAATGGTGATGCGGATGCTCATTTTCTGATTTTTGGGGCTTAGGAAGGGTAATGAAATCCCTACCTAATCTTTATTTGGTCTTTTCCCCTTAATTTCCGTATTAAAATATGCACAAACAACCAATTTCAAGAAACGCAACAAGAATTTTTTTAAGCGCTGCGAATTTTTGCAAAGAATCCTGCGGGAAATTGTTATTGGACAAGATCAAAAAGAAGAGGAGAGAATAGAGAATATACCACAGAAGTTTGGAACACTGAAACGCCTAAACGGCGGCGGAACCGCCGCAAAAACCAGCCAAACGCCGCGGATCCGCGGTGGAATGGAGGAAATAGGTTTCGAAAATTTTCCTATAACTTCCTGTACTCCTCTGGAATCTGTAGATTTTCTCTGAATCTTGATCGCACAGCTAAAATGATTCCAGATTCCCTCACAAAAAATTCAAACACTAATCGTTAAGCACTTGAAGCTATTCTTGAATTAAAATTTGATGGAATAATAAATTTTCAACTCAAATAGTAAGAAAGAACAAATTACGCACGCATCCCCGGCAACGGCGCCATTTGATTGATCTAAATTCTCGATGTTGTTTAGTAAAATTTAAAGTGTTCACAATCGAAGAATTTTGTAAACCGCAATCAATAACGGTGTCGTTTGAAGCGATCGTTAGTGAGCACGGGTCGTCCACTGAGATTCGTGTATTTGATCGATCTTGTTTTAGATGAATTGAAAGAAAATAGTAAAGAGAAATTCAAGAAAGAGATTCATGATTTAATTGAGTTGTCATTTCAAGAAAATCAAGAAAACATTCAAGAATTTAAGAAAGATTAGGAGTATATCGAAGATCAATATCGGTTATCAAGAGAATGTAGAAAAGCTTGTCGGGTTCGATCAAATTAGTAGTAATGATGAATCTAATAATGACTAATCTTATCTATTGATAAATTGTAGCTAGATCGATGGTGATGAATGAAGATTAGGGATCTATTGAAGAAACTGGGGTTTCTCCTTCTCTATCCCTTGTCTTTTCATTGATCATCATTCGGATCTCACCTCTAGCAAAGAAAATCATCAATCGTTTGATCCCTAGTTTGCAACGAAATAATCAAGAATGTGATCTCGCTTCAAATTAGGTCATTGATGATTGTTTTTCCTAGAGTTCACAAATCTCATAAGACTTAAGATTAGTAAAAGAATTTCATCATCATTTGATCTACCGATTCTCTCGAATCCTTTACAAGCGAAGATTTCACTCACACATTATGAAAATTAAAGAATCAAGAACGAGAAATTTCATAATGCAAGAATGTAAATAAAGCGAGAATTAACAATTTATCACCTTTATTAAATCTTCTTCAAATTACACCTCTCAATTTGAGATTACAAGAATAGCTCTCGATCGCTCTTTTGAAAGAGAATTTGTCGTCGATCTTTGCGTGGCTTGATCGCCGTGAAACATGGATCGTCGCGGATCTCTTGCTCACGATGACGATTGGTGTTGCGATCAAGGATCTTTGAAGTAGTCACTTATTATGCTATCAATTGATCTTGATTTGATTTGGAATTTGAATTGATTTGGATTTATGCTTGAATTTTACCACCATTCAATCCCCACAACCCTAGATCAAGATCCCCTTTAATAGATCTCAAATCAAGCTTCCCTCATATGCTAGGTTGTTACAAGGAGCCGTCTAGAACAAGCTTGTTACAAGGAGCCTTCTAGAACAAGATTGTTACAATGAAGCT
This sequence comes from Agapanthus africanus, assembly GCA_030015575.1. Lineage (NCBI taxonomy): Eukaryota > Viridiplantae > Streptophyta > Magnoliopsida > Asparagales > Amaryllidaceae > Agapanthus > Agapanthus africanus. The sequence continues at coordinate 699,436,419 of CM057339.1, read as the reverse complement.
TCGGGAGAATTCTTGATTGCCGAAGCCCTAACTCGACCGCAGATCCGCGGCGGATCGGCCTGACTCGGCTGCAGATCCTGGGCCGTTTGAAGAGATCACTTCATCATTTTTCAGTGGTTTTCTTCTGTTCGTCTCGAATGTATATTTGATATCTAGAATCTTTTTATCTCTTCTAAATCTCTGCCGGATTTTGTCTCTTTGACTTGCTGTATTTTATCGGCAAATTTATGATTCCGATATCTGTCCTGAAATGATTTCTGCACAAGATCTTAATGAAGAAAGTTGAGATATACAATATCATGCGTGAAGTAATAAACACACAATTTCCCTCCAGAATGTTGATTATATATATAACACGTGTTATTTGATATTTTCCAGACGAATTTGTAATACATGTTATATTTATAACAAACACCCTTATATGTTTAGAGAAATGAGGAAATTGTTTTGTTTAATATTGCAATAATTTCAACTGAACAGGTCCCGTCATCACTGGTTAGGTTACATAACTAACGACAGAGCGAGGACTGGACTAGCGCGGGTGCAAAACATGTACAACATCTACTATTACATATAAATATATATAACAATCGTCTCAGGCATGATATAAAGAAATATCACAGAATCTCAGCCAAGCAACATAGAGTGGTGGATAATGTAGGGTTCCTAGGCACTCTTGTGAAGGTTCATAAGGCATCAAACATGCCCGGATAAAAATTTAGACGTGCCGAACAACCAAAAGACAGGATCTTTGCTAGATTATTAGGGTTAAGCATGCAAGATAACAACTTTTTATCTAAGTGTGAGGGATTACAACCTTTGTAGTCCACTCCTTCGCTTCACAAGCTCCGAGTAGAAGTCCCTTCGCCGCGATCCACGATCTCCTGGACTCAAGAGAGGCTCCACGACTCGAACGATCCATGCTTGCTTGAAGTGTTCCAAATCTCCGATGATCTACGTCGAAGTTGCAAAGACTCAAGCTTACTCACTCTAAAGAGATGAACACACTAATCTTATGGGCTAGATGAGATGAGGATGAGAGAGTAGTATTTTTGCTTTCTTTTTAAATCATTTTCTCATATTTATTCATCACATAAAGAATTTCTAGTGAGCTTTTTCAAGAGAGAAGAAGATGATAATGGAAAATGATAATGATAAATATCCTTTTGTGATGAATAGAAAATAAAGCTATATGATTGATATGTAAACCATGGTCAAGGATGCGTGGCTAATAATGTGTAGAGAAACAACTAGAGTTAGGGTTTGGTTAGGTTTAGAAATGTGTCATAAACAAATATCTTAACCATGACAAAAGAAATTGCTTCTAGAAGGTGCATGAAGCAACTAACCTTAATCAAACCCTAACCTCATTTAATCATCCTTAAACATGTTTAACAATAAATCATATCATGTCACAATAATATATATCACATATATATTATATATTTGCAACAAAAGAAAATAATACAATTAACATATATCGCATATATATCAATGTATCATCTAGTGAGAAAATGAAATAATAAAGCGAGCCAATATTAGATAATGTAATACAATATATCATATATATTATTTTACATTAAATCATCGAATCAACACTTGATCCGACGATCCGGCTATATCGAATATTACCGACTAATATATCATGTACCGATTCATCGAATCAACACTTGATCCAATGACCCGGTTCATATCTAAATGTCGCGAGAATATAATACGGTATCTCATATCGCATTATTCTCGGTCCTGCACATATCACATATGTGCCTCTACTCCGTTTTGCCTGAGCCAAGAAACCTCTGTGTAGGACTCTAAAGAATCGTCAATACGCCGGTAGCAGGTGATGATCATATCAAACACCCACAAGCTGCAAGCGGTCAGCTAAACGTAACAGCCACCCAGATATTGAGCGATCAGAAGATCAACAAGCTAGCATGTGCGTTCTCCTGTGAATCCGATCAGTAACACTCCCGTACAGTCCGGTCTGTTCGTCTGATATGTCGCATATCAAGTCTAGGGGTGGTATACGTCAGACCCCAGTAACCGATAAGTCGTGTCGATGTGTGGCTCATAACGGGTCGAGAAACTACTAGTAACACTTACCAGTAAATCTCTATATCAGCCCTGGCCAGGGACTTCCAGTTATAGCCAATCGAACACAGCGCAACATCAACTCCCTATACCGGGAGAGACGAATCCCCTCCTATCGCTCATTGCCTCCATGTGATTCGGGACTGTACCCAAAAGCCACCGTTTTGCACGCCTTCTTGGACGTGGTAAGGTGGAAATCAAAGCACAGTGGGAATCACACAAGACTCCATGACGATCTCGGGTCTACAGACTACCCTGTACCAGTGTCACCGGAGAACTGCCATTTTACGTGTGGTATATCACCATCTGGGAGTTCTCGGCGAGTCCGTCCAGTGTACCCAGTCTCCACTGAGCACCCGTACACCATCTCTGATGTCAGACACTGATGGATATGGGATCATCCATCGCCCATCATATGGGTCAAGATGCGTATACGCTAGTCTACTCTGGTGTATCGATGCCCTGTCTCGATATACCCTCGACTAGGAACAGTTATAGGATGTACTCATCGACTACCGTGGCCCCACTAGTATGATCTCATCATAGTCCCAGTAGTCGAGTACAGATCCTAAGGGCTTTATCAACATGTGAGAGAAAAACAATAAGCCAATACAAATCAACATGTTAAGATAAAGTGAAACCAAATAGCATACTATCATGACGAGCAAGAAAGTCATCTCTATATATATCCAAGCATCCATTTAATATACATCATATGTACAACAATGGCCTCTAGGGCATATACATAACTAACAATCTCCCACTTGCACTAAGGCCAGCTGCTGTAGTATCTCATACCTAGCATCCCGAATAATCTCTCAAACTGTATCTGGGGAATAGCCTTCGTGAATGGATCCGCAGTGTTGTCCTTCGTATCTACTCTCCTGACCTCGATCTCCCGGCGATCAACTATCTCCCTGATCAGGTGATACCGCCTCAGAATATGTCTGGACTTTTAATGGGACCTGGGTTCCTTGGCCAAAGCCACAGCTCCATTGTTATCGCAATACAAAGGTATTGGATGTTCAATGGATGGAACCACACCAAGTTCACTAATGAACTTCTTTATCCAGACAGCCTCCTTGGCAGCATCGTTGGCAGCGATGTATTCAGCCTCCATCGTCGAGTCTGCAACGGTATCCTGTTTGGAACTCTTCCAACATACCGCCCCTCCATTGAGGGTAAAGACAAATACCGAGTGCGACTTAGAGTCGTCCTTATCACTTTGGAAGCTGGAATCGGTAAAGGACTCCACCTGGAGTTCTCCGTTACCATACACCAAGAACATCTCCTTAGTCCTTCGTAACTACTTGAGAATGTTCTTCACAGCTGTCCAGTGACTCTCTCCAGGATCTGCTTGATACCGACTCACTACACTTAGTGAGTATGCTACATCGGGGCTGGTACATAGCATCGCATACATGATAGAGCCTACTGCCGAAGCATAGGGTATTCCTTACATGCGAGCTCTCTCCAAATCAGTCTTGGGAGATATCTTTTTGGAGAGAGTGAGTCCAGAGATCGTGGGTTGGTTCCCACGCTTGGATTCTTCCATACTAAACCTCTTTAGTATGGTGTCAATGTACCTGGATTGGGACAATCCCAGTATCCGTTTAGATCTATCTCTATAGATCATGATTCCCAATATGCAGGAGGCATCACCTAGATCTTTCATTGAGAATCTCTGTGATAAGAAGAGCTTGACTGATTGCAGCATAGGAATATCATTTCCTATCAAGAGTATGTCATCCACGTACAATACGAGGAAGACAACCTTACCCTCTGCTACCTTCTTATAGATACAAGGTTCATCTATATTTTTGATGAAGTCAAACTCTTTGAATACAACATCAAAACAGATGTTCCAACTCCGCAATGCTTGCTTTAACCCATAAATGGATTTAAGCAGCTTGCATACCTTTCCGCTGCTCCCACTATCTATGAAGCCCTCTGGCTGAGTCATGTACACGCACTCTTCTAAATCACCGTTTAGAAAGGCGGTCTTAACATCCATTTGCCAGATTTCGTAGTCATGGTATGCAGCAATGGCAAGTAAGATCCGGATGGACTTAAGCATAGCCACTGGAGAAAAGGTTTCGTCATAATCCATACCTGGTCGTTGACGAAAACCCTTTGCTACAAGTCTAGCTTTGAAAGTCTCAACTTTTCCATCTACACCAAATTTCTTTTTAAAAATCCACTTGCTCCCAATGGGTTTTATCCCTTCAGGAGCATTTTCCAAAATCCATACTTTATTGGTGTACATGGATTCCATCTCAGATCGCATTGCATCCAGCCATTTCACAGAGTCACCACTCGTGATGGCCTGCTCAAAACTAGTCGGGTCATCATCTTCCATGATGCAATCCTCGCTTCCACCATCAATGAGAAAACCGTAGTATCTCTCAGGTGGGCGAGAAACCCTACTAGATCGGCGGAGAGGCTGGGGTTCGTCGGGTACTACTGAATCCTCTGGTTCTACTAAATCTTCAGTTGTAGTTTGTGTTGCTGGAACCTCTTCCAGCTCTACCTCATCGCCACTAATTTCTTTTGCAAGAAATTCCTTTTCTGAAAAGGTGGCATGTTGAGCAACAAACACCTTTTGTTGTTCAACGTGGTAGAATAGATATCCATACGAATTGCTTGGATATCCTACAAACTTACAAAGAACTGATCGTGCCTCGAGTTTGTCTGGATTTTGCTTTTTAACATAGGCCGTACAACCCCATATCTTAACTCTTTTAAGAGATGGTCTCTTCCCATTCCATATCTCATATGGAGTGGTAGGCACTGATTTAGTTGGAACACTATTCAATAGGTATATGGCTGTCTCCAGCGCATACCCCCAAAAGGAAATAGGTAACTCAGCTGTACTCATCATCGAGCGCACCATATCTAATAGGGTGCGATTCCTCCTCTCAGATACACCGTTGTGCTGTGGTGTATAAGGAGGAGTAAGCTGAGAGAGAATCCCGTTCTCTTTTAGATAATCTAGGAACTCATTGCTTAAGTATTCACCTCCTCGATCAGATCGAAGAATCTTAATACTTTTGCCTGTTTGGTTCTCTACTTCGTGCTTATATTCTCTGAATTTCTCAAAAGCTTCAGACTTGTGTTTCATCAGGAACACATATCCGAATCTTGAGAGATCGTCAGTGAATGTAATGAAGTAGGAAGAACCGTTCCTGGCATGCGTAGACATGGGACCGCATACATCACTATGTACCGGTCCTAAGAGTTCAGTAACTCTTTCTCCGTGTCCACTAAACGGAGCTTTGGTCATTTTTCCTTTGAGACATGAATGGCAAGTATCATAAGATGATAATTCGAACGGATTCAAATAACCATCTTTATGTAACTTAGCCAGTCATGTCGTATTGATATGACCAAGTCTACAATGCCACAAGAAGGATTCGTTCATTTCTGAACTTTTCCTCTTGTGTGTGTTTTGTATATTGAGGACTGTATTCTGATTTAGAATGAATATGCCATTATGTAACGAGCCTGATGCAATCAACTTTTGATCTAGGAATATGTTCATAGCATTATCCTGTACTACAAAATTATATCCTTCTTTACTTAATAAAGAAACTGATATAATGTTGCACATCATGTTCGGTATATAATAGCACTCATTTAGAATCAGTATATTACGACTTGGTAATACTAGGTGATATTCGCCAACTGCTTTGGCTGCAATACTTGCACCATTCCCTACTTGAACGGAATGATCACCTTTTCCCAGTTCTCTACCTTTCCTCAGCCCATGTAACAATTTACATATGTGGGATCCTGATCCGGTATCTAATACCCAGGACGTAGGATGAACTGAAAAACAGTTCTCAATAACTAACACACCTGAAGAAGATGCATCAACATGCATGTTCTTATGGGCGGCTTGAGAATCTAGATATTCTTCTATTCCCTGTTCAGTCTTATAACTCTTATAAGAAAGAACGGGTCCAACGTTCCCCTGCTCAGTATAATAAGCGGGTTCAGTCAATACATCCATATTATTATCTTGATTATGGCCTGACATGGTCGCTACCTGGAGAGAGAGAGAAGAAAACACTTTAGCGTATGCTCTTGCAAGATTAGATTGGTTATTATCTTATCTAATCAGGATGTCTCCCACTGTTTTTATCAAATCTACCTTCAAACCATAAAAGGTAAGATTAGCCGGGATTAATTACACCCTACAGTTTCGTCAATCTTTCAGCCAGATCAGTGTCGGTACTTTGAGGGAGATTCCCCGTGCTTTCGCACGGACCTAATTAAAGTAAACCTCGTTTTCCCAGAGGCGTAACCTCGTTAACACTTTTCTAGACACCTACTTGATCGACTAATTGTCCTGTGTAAAACTCTCCCAAGAGTAACTCTTACTCGCAGTGGGTATCGGGATCCAACTATCTCATAGGAGGTATGCAATCTCATTGCAAATTTCAACACTTGAAATTCCCGATAATGCTTTTACCCCTAGCAACTTATGACCTTGGCTAAGGTCAACAAATCATAAGCGCTAGTCAAGTTCAACCCGTCATTTCCTGATTGAATTAAATCCACCCGTAAGACCCTTGGCTAAGGTCAACAAAGTCGCACGACTACCCTAACTCAATCACATCTCATGTTTTAACAGATAAATACTAATTAGCTACCGTACACCACGCCTTGGCTAAGGTCAACAAACGCAGCACGAATACTAACTAGTCTCTATCTGAAATGACGGAGGGCTATGCAGGTTTTTCAGAAAACCCCGAGGGTAATGAACTTGATATCGTCGTAGAATCGAGTGTTTTTGAAAAGGTGTGTTTTTGAGGCTTTTATTGTTTCGCTAAAGGGGTCACTCCCGGTGAAGGGATCGTCGGCCCTTTCCTCATCGAATAAGGTGCAGGATATATCATATATACCGCTGTGCAAAGCAAAACTCTAAAAGCAATCAAAAGACAAACCGAGTTTTGTAGCATCTGCCAGTTTCGCTAAAGAGGTCACTCCCGGTGAAGGGATCGTCGGCTCTTTCCCCATCGAATAAGGTGCAGGATATATCATATATATCACTGTGCAAAGCAAAACTGTAGCTACCCTTTTTATAATGTTTTGATTCTACAACATCTTTAGGTTTCTTTTCTTTTTATTAATCTCATTAATAAAATCTCATCAGCTTATGCTTCCTAAGCATCACAGAAGAAACGAAAGCAGTAATATTTATATATCAGCATATATATATAGTATAAGCATTCGTCTCAGGCAGTAATATGATCTCATCACAGAACATTGCAGCAGAAGAACATATATGAAATATTGGATATACTAGGACGTCCGTGTTTTCAATACGAGCCTGTATAAAACACGGATTCCACGGTCGCGACGAATAGCCAAACCCACATCCCAAGACCCCTACGAGAGCGGCAAGTAACACTGCCAATTCTAGGGTTAGGAGACCCGGTCTCGACTCCTCGAGATGGCCTCCCACTGGACCCTAGAACCCGGTTACTTGTGCTCCCTTCCTTGGGTCTACCTAATGCGGAAAAGGAAATAATATACACTGGTGACATCAACCTCAACCTGGAAGTGCCCCAAATAAAAGAATATTACATTACAAATGAATTTTACATGAATGAAAATAAAAACCCTCATCTCACATAAAACCCCGGCTATTCAGAACGCGACGATCCAATATAACATATCACAGCAACACATAATATCTCATATCATCAACGTAAGTAAATATGCGCATCCCAATTGTCGTTGACATATAGCAACGAAACCAGCGATTTCACATATTACACTTACGGTCACAGAAAAGAAAGTGTAAAACTATAATATTTGGAATCCACAATCACTTTAGACATCGTAAATCCGAAATATCACATACTTCGCATTTCATGCCTAACTCTATGAATTCCACATATTGTATCACATTCCAGATAAATAGACAGTATTAAACTTTCCGAACAGATAATCAAATACCCGAAATTTCCTAAAGTGCTCAACTCTTGAGCGGAGTTCAAATAATCCCAGAATATGTCAAAGTACCAGTGATCCAGCCGTAGAAGGGTCAAGCCAACGCCTCACATGTGGCACGCCGTACTGCCCCAAACCCGAAGGTTCAAAAGGCAGTTCAAGACGGTCACATAATCGAGTTAAGGTTTGTTGTCTTCTAGAGGGTCCACCGCTTAACTTGTACAATTTTTCCAAAATATTTAAACCCGATAAAAATTGAACACTTGAAAGTTTTACGTGCCGGGAAAAAGTGGGTTAATGATATCCGTTCAACTAGTTTAACAGTTTCTAAATATCCGGAAAGAAATACGAATTTAAAATTTCCGATCGAATCTACTATTATAAAACAAACCCCAGAAGTCTTAACACTTAAAACAGTTTAAAAATACCCAGAAGCATCTACAAGCAACTACAGAAAATACCATGAAGCCACGTGTCACAATTCCACAAAACGGCCGCGGAACCGCCGCGGGAAGCATGTTTCCGCCGCGGTTCCGCCGCGTTTTGGTGGAGTTGGGGGCCCGTATTTCATGGTAATTCTTATAATTCCCTGCTGATTTTTTTACATATTTTTAATTCAAAAAAATCCCAAATTTTGAAAAATTTCCAGAGAGGGGTTAAATTTTGTCCGTACGGGTTCGATCGGAGTTTTAACTTCGTAAACACATCGCCTAATGCTCTAGCTAGGCTCTGATACCACTGTAGGGTTCCTAGGCACTCTTGTGAAGGTTCATAAGGTATCAAACATGCCCGGATAAAAATTTAGACGTGCCGAACAACCCAAAGACAGGATCTTTGCTAGATTATTAGGGTTAAGCATGCAAGATAACAACTTTTTATCAAAGTGTGAGGGATTACAACCTTTGTAGTCCGCTCCTTCGCTTCACAAGCTCCGAGTAGAAGTCCCTTCGCCGCGATCCACGATCTCCCGGACTCAAGAGAGGCTCCACGACTCGAACGATCCATGCTTGCTTGAAGTGTTCCAAATCTCCGATGATCTACGTCGAAGTTGCAAAGACTCAAGCTTTCTCACTCTAAAGAGATGAACACACTAATCTCATGGGCTAGATGAGATGAGGATGAGAGTGTAGTATTTTTGCTTTCTTTTTAAATCATTTTCTCATATTTATTCATCACATAAAGAATTTCTAGTGAGCTTTTTCAAGAGAGAAGAAGATGATAATGGAAAATGATAATGATAACTATCCTTTTGTGATGAATAGAAAATAAAGCTATATGATTGATATGTAAACCATGGTCAAGGATGAGTGGCTAATAATGTGTAGAGAAACAACTAGAGTTAGGGTTTGGTTAGGTTTAGAAATGTGTCATTAACAAATATCTTAACTATGACAAAAGAAATTGCTTCTAGAAGGTGCATGAAGCAACTAACCTTAATCAAACCCTAACCTCATTAAATCATCCTTAAACATGTTTAACAATAAATCATATCATGTCAGAATAATATATATCATATATATATTATATATTTGCAACAAAAGAAAATAATACAATTAACATATATCGCATATATATCAATGTATCATCTAGTGAGAAAATGAAAAAATAAAGCGAGCCAATATTAGATAATGTAATACAATATATCATATATATTATTTTACATTAAATCATCGAATCAACACTTGATCCGACGATCCGGCTATATCGAATATTACCGACTAATATATCATGTACCGATTCATCGAATCAACACTTGATCCGATGACCCGGTTCATATCTAAATGTCGTGAGAATATAATACGGTATCTCATATCGCATTATTCTCGGTCCTGCACATATCACATATGTGCCTCTACTCCGTTTTGCCTGAGCCAAGAAACCTCTGTGTAGGACTCTAAAGAATCGTCAATACGCCGGTAGCAGGTGATGATCATATCAAACACCCACAAGCTGCAAGCGGTCAGCTAAACGTAACAGCCACCCAGGTATTGAGCGATCAGAAGATCAACAAGCTAGCCTGTGCGTTCTCCTGTGAATCCGATCAGTAACAGTACTCCCGTACAGTCCGGTCTGTTCGTCTGATATGTCGCATATCAAGTCTAGGGGTGGTATACGTCAGACCCCAGTAACCGATAAGTCGTGTCGATGTGTGGCTCATAACGGGTCGTGAAACTACTAGTAACACTTACCAGTAAATCTCTATATCATCCCTGGCCAGGGACTTCCAGTTATAGCCAATCGAACACAGCGCAACATCAACTCCCTATACCGGGAGAAACGAATCCCCTCCTATCGCTCATTGCCTCCATGTGATTCGGGACTGTACCCAAAATCCACCGTTTTACACGCCCTCTTGGACGTGGTAAGGTGGACATCAAAGCACAGTGGGAATCACACAAGACTCCATGACGATCTCGGGTCTACAGACTACCCTGTACCAGTGTCATCGGAGAACTGCCATCTGACGTGTGGTATATCACCATCTGGGAGTTCTCGGCGAGTCCGTCCAGTGTACCCAGTCTCCACTGAGCACCCGTACACCATCTCTGATGTCAGACACCGATGGATATGGGATCATCCATCGCCCATCATATGGGTCAAGATGCGTATACGCTAGTCTACTCTTGTGTATCAATGCCCTGTCTCGATATACCCTCGACTAGGAACAGTTATAGGATGTACTCATCGACTACCGTGGCCCCACTAGTATGATCTCATCATAGTCCCAGTAGTCGAGTACAGATCCTAAGGGCTTTATCAACATGTGAATGAAAAACAGTAAACCAATACAAGTCAACATGTTAAGATAAAGTGAAACCAAATAGCATACTATCATGACGAGCAAGAAAGTCATCTTTATATATATCCAAGCATCCATTATAATATACATCATATGTACAACAATGGCCTCTAGGGCATATACATAACTAACAGATAATCCTGGAGCCCCAGGTTTCACTTGAGCCGTAAGTGAGACCCTACGTTCCCCTGTCGTGTGTATAGCCTGTGCAATAAAACCTAGACTTCTACAAGCGCGGCAAATTACCCGCCAAAACCAAAAGTGAGGCAACCCCCTTTAACAATGTGAGTGGGCCACCCGACACATCACGGAATCTGGTAACTTGGGCACCTCTCCGTGGGTCAACCTATACCCCTATGAGTGCGGCGAATAGCCCGCCGATTCTAAAGTAAGGTCCCCTCCGTCTCAACGCCATGAGATGCGGACCCGTTGCCCTCTAGAATCCGGCTATTCGTGCACTCCACCGCAGGGTAATCCTAGTACAGAAAAGAAAATAATATATAAGGGTGACATCGATCTCAACCCGGTCGTGCCCCAAACAAATAATATACAAACTGGCAGTGACGACAGTCCACATGTCGGACGCTCGCCCCGCAATAACAAATGTACAAATGAAACTAAACTGTGCTAACATTGCACCCAAGCTATCCACCACTACGATCCAACCACAACACAACACAAAACAGAACATCAACGTGAATGTCACGTTCGCAAACTCGTCTAAAAGAACATATAGCAATTAGACGAGTTGTACCGCTCTAATGACATTCACGGTCGCAGATAGTAATGTATGTACTGATAAACATTTAAACAGTGTTAAATTATCGACTTCGAAACACCCCGAATTTCCCCTGAACAACAGATAACATAATATCCAAAATGGGAAAAACTAGCAATACCACTGAACCAATATTCCAGAGACCAGACCACACACAAAATACGAAGCCCAAACTCCCTCCCCAGGCCGGCCGGCTCGGAAATTTTGAGCATGTGCTCGGGTGAAAACAGGTGAAATGGGTTATTATTTAGTGTGTACTCTTATGGTCATACAAGTAGTCTTCTGCAGTTGCTTAAAAAAAATTTTGAAGACTCTGAAATTTCGACAGAAACTGAAATGTGCAGTGCACTGTTTTGGGGTTGTTTCGATTTCAATACTTTAACATTGTCTAAAACTGCTAGTAAGGGGTTTACGAGTTGGCTCTGATACCATGTTGGGTAATGGCAGCGCCCCGGCCATCAAACCGTGGGCAAATGCGCAACAAAAATTTTCTAAACTGGTGCTGTCATGACCCGATGCCTGGATCTACCCTAAACCCTATACTAGCAATATGTAAAACTAGAAGTTAGATGGTTATACCGAGTTGATTCGTGTCCTTCGGTCTTGAACCATCATCCCAAGCTCCTAGAGGCTCCTTGATCAAATTTGGTTGACGGTCTACCTCCATTTATGTTGATCCACCTGAGGGAAACGACGCAAGCTCCAGCCTCGCCAAGCGAGGCAACCGATGCTCCAAGGTTGCTCGCAATGGAGAGTGGATCTGTAGGAATGTGTCACTATAATTTTCCTCTCATCACAATGCTCAAAAGAACAACTTAAGAAGACGAAGGAGGTGAGGAAACATGTGGCATGAGCAACTAAAGAAATGTGCTAAATTTTTCTCCAAGTGAGAATGAATGAGTGAGTGATGAAGCAAGCAAGTGAAGAAATGAAATGAGCAAGCCATCCAAAAGCAAGTGGCTGCCCCCTCACTCTCTCTCTCATCCAACAAAAAATATCTCATCTCTTTTTGAAATAAACAAATGAGAGCCATGCCTCTCAACATGCCAAAACCCATGCTCATGCCAACTCAACCCTCCACCACATTTCTATAATTGTTTTTCTAAAAAGAAAATCAATAATGAGGTGGCTTATCTTCTAGAAGCTATTGCGTATAAAATACGGAATACTTACTGGTACACGTATCGAAATACATATACGTGTATTCGTACAAAAATACGAATAGCCAAGAGAGAAAATGAATAGTGAACAATAACACTAGAATACATATATAAATTATTAAATCAAAACCTGATTTAATAATCCGGCTTAATCCTAAGCCGCTAGTATTATCAACGTCCGATTAAAGTCTGTGCAGCATGTACACATATTTAATCGGACACCTGTACGTACCAACATACGTCATCTACACCATATCTCCTGAACCGAGAAAACCCTCTGTGTGGGACTCTAAAGACTCGTCAATACGCTGGCAGTGGGTTTAACCACAAGCACGTCAGCGGCATTAGCTGTACGTAACGGCTACCCAGGTATTGAGCGAAAGGAAGGCCGACGAGCAAACTCATCCAAACACCTACTGATCCTCACAGTGACAATATCCGTACAGTCCGGTCTGTTCATATAAGAGTATCGCATATCGAGTCTAGGGGGTGGATAATGTCAGACCCCAAATAACGCGATAATTCGTGTCGATATGAAACCCATCACCATATGAGAAACTACCAATCCTAGATTAGTAATTCTCGACTACCTTGGCCAAGGATTTCTGGTGTTGGCCACCCGTGCACTGCGTGCCATCAACCCCCAATACCGAGAGAGACGAATCCCCGACAATCCACTCACTGCCTCCATGTGGCTCGTGACTGTACCCAACTAAAACCTGTTTGCACGACTCCTTTGAGCCATGGTAGGGTAGTAATCAAAGTACAGTGGGATCTCACACAAGACAAATGGCGATCTCAGGTCGACAGACTAACCTGTACAGATGTCACCTGGAAACTGCTATCTGACAATAGGTATAGTACCAACTAGCAGGTTCCCGGCGAGTCCATACAGTGTACTCATAACCCAATGAGCACCTGTATACTAACTTAGGTGAACAAACTAACACCAATGGCTTGTGAGACCTGGCCACCGCCCCTCATCGGGGTCTCGATCAGTATACACTTGTCTACTCTGGAGTATCGATGCCCAGTCTCGAAACTCCCACAACTAGGGACATTTAAGGTTGTGCTTATAGACCCCCAGCTCCCACGTATATGATCGCTATCATAATGCTGGTAGTCAAGATAGAATCCTATGGGCTCTATCAACATTTAATAGTGATGATAAAGACAAACTAGATAGCATACTATCATCTCGAGTAAGACTGTTCTACCGGTATAGGTCCTCCCTCAATCATTATAATCACTTAACTGTGATTACGATAATTTCCTTAAGGGCATCATAGCCAACATACACAATCAAGTGAACATGTTAAGATAAAGAGTAACCAGATAGCATACTATCATGTCGGGCGAGAAAGTTCTCTGTATATATATACATATCCAAGAATCTAATATCAAATAATGGCCTCTAGGGCATACATATATCCAACAATGCACTTGCTGTACTAAGAAAATATCAATCCAATTCTGGAGAAACATAGGATATTAGTAAAGAATATATGAGGATTTTCTTGGAGGAGGGTAATGGCAGCCTCCAAATGGAGGCGGTTACCGATTTCTGCTTCCAACATGACATGGATGACAGAGTGTCTGTCGCAGATGATAAGTTTACCCTCTTCTTAGGAGTAGTAGATTGGAAAAGGTTTCAAGAGGGATACTGAGATAGACATGACGGTGGATGCTGAGTATGACTCAGCGAAGGGATACAGCCTAAGAAACTATTTGGATAAAGAAGGTTCATTACTGAACTTGGTCCCATCGCTATCCAAACAAATTCTAAGGAAGGTATCACTCGATTCGGGAGATAGTTGATCTCCGTGATATTGAGATAAAGAGATAGGAAGTTAGAAACATTGTAGCGGATCCACTCACTGAGGTTGTTTCTCAAATACGTTTTTCGAAACTGCTATTAGAGAAGTTGGGTATGTGATACAGTAATAATTGGCCTTAAGTGCAAGTGAGAGATTGTTGGATATAGGTGCCATCAAGGCAATTTTTATAATTATAGGAGGACATATATAGATAGAACAATTTTTCTCGAGATAATAGCATGCTATCTGGTTTGTCTTTAACATTCGTGTGTATACGTTTTACTTGATATTACGAATCGCTAATACATGATCAAAATGTCCATAGGATCTTTGATGGATTACCATGATTATGATGGAGATCATAATAGTGGGGCCTGGATAATCCATAAGAACATCCTTAAATGTTTCTAGTCATAGGAGTATCGAGGCAGGGCGACAGGTGGTCCCACGGCTATTAGTGTTTGACATCAAGAATTTTGTACAGGTGCTCATTGGAGAATGAGTTTCACTAGACGGACTCACTGACTCCTAGATTGTATTATACCTAATGTTAGAAAGTATTTCTCCAGTGACATGAATATAGGGTAGTCTTTTGACCTGAGATCACCATAGTGTCAGTGTGCTTACTGTACTTTGATTACTACCCTACAATGTCTTTAATGAGTCATGCAAACAGCTTTTAGTTGGGTACAGTCCCGAAGCACATGGAAGTAGTGAGCGGTCGAAAGGATTCGTCTCTCCCTGTATAGAGAGTTGATGTCGCGCTGTGCTTGATTAACCATAACCAGAAGTCCTAGGCTTAGGAGGTTGAGATAAACTGAGAAGTGTTATTAGTTGTATCTCAAGTGGTTATGAGTTTGACATCAGTACGACTTATCGAGTTTTTGGGGGTCTGACAGTTTCCACCCTCCAGACCCGATATACGACACTCTCTAACGAAGAGATCGGACTATACGGTAAATGTCATTGATGGGCTCTGATTGCGTACGGATGATCTTGCTTATCGACCTTTCTTTTGATCAATACTTGGGTAGCTGTTACATACAGCTAGTACCGTTGACGTGCTTGTAGGTTAATCCATGAAAGGATTGATCTCGGATATGATCCTAACCTACTGCCAGCATATTGATTGATTTTTTAGAGTTTTACGCAGAGGTTTTTCCCACTCATGCAAAATGATGTAGTGTACATACGACGATATGTACGGGAGTTCGATTAAATGTGTGTACTTGATACATGTACTTTAATCGGACGTTTGATAATACCAGCCGACTTATGTTTAAGCGGATTATTAAATCATGTGTTGATATATATATATATATATATATATATATATATATATATATATATATTATGTTCACCACATATTTATCTCTCATTTGCTATTTGTATACGATATGAATACAAGTATATGCATACGAAACATATACTAGTTTGTATTATGTAATTATGACACAAATACATCTAGATGGGGATGCCTCATTTCCTTTTTAGAAAATGAAAATGAAAAAGAAAATGAGGTGCAGAGAAGTATGGGCATGGAGGAATGGTTAGATTTTTATATTCTAAATAGTTTTCATTTTTAAAGCTTGGTTGCTAATTTTTTATATAAAAGCAAAATTTATTCTCTTATGCCCATTCTCTCTCATCTCCTCCTTCTTCTTCCCGGGAAAAAAAATGAGAAAATAATGGTGAGCTTACTGCATCTCTTCCCTTCATGATTTAGCAAATCATGAAAACAAAGTTACTTCACAAAGCTTACTTTTGGTGAGGTTGGAGTTTGGGCTGAGGTTTTCTCGATGTTGATCATCTTCGGTGTGAAGATTGGTTGGCAATCTCGTTCTTATGGCGACGGAGTTTAGCATGGGTCTTTCACGATTGGATGGACACGCTAAAAAGTTTGTAGCCTTCTAAACTCTTCCCTAATTTTAAGGTTTTGTTTACAAATGTTAGTATTTGACATGATCTTGAGTTTGGTAATTAGTGCTATGTTATTTGAAATATTTTGTTCATTATTTCGCTGCGGTCCACTGGCACCAATTCCCAACATCATCTACTTTCATTCTTATGATATTTATTCATTCAAAGATCATAATAAACCATTAACCATTATTTATCCTGTAGTCTATACTGGCAATATGAATTATACTACCATATATACTCACCACTTTTAAACCAACCTACTACATATGGTGCTAATAATACGGCTACTACTCTTACTCCTTATATGTAAAAAAAAATGATAACACATTACTGATTAACCTTGAATATACTTATATTTGTAAGTAGATGATGATATATGCTGGTAATACTTATATCACACTATCATACTATGTATTTAGAATAACACAAGTGATATGAATAATGCTCGTCTATTTCTATTGATAAATATTACACCTACTTGTTTTAAACATTTGAGTATTTGAAACTCTTAAATCTCGTAAATATGACATGCGTAATAGACACACACACACACACACATACCACTTTAAGATCGTTGTGCTCCTTAGACGAGTTTTTAAAATCATCGCGGAAGTGGAAAAACGACAAAAGTGAAGCAAGCAAGACTTCCTATCACTAGAATCAACCATAGACTACAATTTGTGAACAAAAGAGACCTATAGTTAAGAATATACAACCTTTGAAACGTCTTCATTTCCTCCAATGGCTGTACTACGGACTCCAGCTAAGTTCCGAGTGCTCCGGATCGCGCTTGAAAGACGATTGGCTCCGTCGAAAATGATCCACGCGAAAGCTTCCGGTTCTAGCTTCAACTTCGAAAACCTGAAATAACTCTCACTTAAGCTTTGCTAGAGATGAGATGAGAGAGATGTAGAACAATGGTGTGAACTCTCTTGCTCTCTACTTCTCTTTTCTTTTTCATTTCTTTTTTTCTTTTTGGATGAAAGAGAAAAGGCAAAGTGTTATGCTTAGAGAATAATTCTTCACTAGCCATATGATTGATTCAAAAAAGTGTGTCTTTGTTATGTTGTAAATTACCGCAACCAATAACGATGTCGCAATAGCTAGCCGCTAGTGAGTACGGTAATTTACAACACAACAAAAACACACTTTTTCGAATCAATCAAATGGTGCCATTGCCGGAGAAACGGTCGTAATATTTTTCTTGCTATTTGGGTTGATTTCTGATAAAAAAACCAGAAATAGAAAAAGAAAAATAGAAAAAGAAAAAACCGCATTTTGTATTTTTAACGATTTTTGTACAACTTTTGCGAGAAATCTGTAGTACTTGGAGCGAACCAACAGAGATTCAAAGATTGTCAAATAGGTGCAGAGCAGAATTGGAGTGTAGTGCCAAAATTTGAAGGGGAGACTCCATCTGATGGCGGCGGAATCGTGGCCCAAAGGAGCTTTTGGCAGCCGAACCGCGGCCATATTGGGGAGTTAAGCCTCCAATTTTTTCTGGTATTATCCTATCATCTTCCTCTCTCCTCTAAATCTCCAATAAACTGTTTTTACCTGCAAAATTCTTTGCAAACAGCGTCGCTAAAAAATCTTTTTGCATATTTTAGATTTTGGTTTGTTTTGCATATTTAAAATGGACATTAAGAGGAAAGAAACCCAAATTCAGATTAGGTGGGAATTTTATCATCCTCCTAGGCCCCACAAATCAAAAACAAGCATACTCATCATCCTACATTAATAAAAAATATCTAGACCAAGACTTTAAGGACAGTCATACTCAATTAGGAAAAAAGAGGGTCGTGGGTAATCTATTGCTTATCAACATTTTTCTTATGGTGTCTAAGGAAAATATGACTGAAGAAAGTGGTTTACTTAATTAGGCCTTCTATTTCGGTGATTCGTATAGCAGATACCTCCCACTTACCTGGTACTTACATGGCTGCCAGATTGATAAGGAGGCGATAGAGAATTTATCCTACGTCTTGTCCTTTGGAAGTCTAGGAGAGGTATAATGATTTGACCTAGGTGAACCTAACTCTAGGAACAGTTTGTGCATGTTTGTGATTAGTTGATTCGAGTCGCTCTTTCCAAGAAAAACAATTTCAAATATAAAAAAAAGCTTAAGAAATAAAATTACCATTTCGCCCTCTTTTCTTTTCACTCTCTTATGATGGGTAACCCAAACCGACCAACTCTTTGTGAGCTTTGCTACACACAACCAAATATTTTTTATATCGTTATTCCTTTAGTAGAACTTCCGACCCCACCATTTCTTAAAGGGATAGGATAGAACGCTCTAGAAATAACAGTTAGACACCTCACTCAAATTTCTCTCAACCGTGTCAAAATTCAACACTTTTTTATGTTGATAATCCTTTTAAGATTAGTGAGGAAACCTTTAAGCCCATATCCATTGCTGAGTATATTGCGAAGGCCCGTAGCCAAAGTTTCATACCTTTCATTGCTCCAAAACCGTTAGGACAACAATTACAATCATTTCCATATGAACATGTTGATACTCCTTTAGAGGCGAATATGGAAACTTTTACACCCTTGACCATTGCTGAGCAAATAGAAAAAGCCAGTCGCCAATAATTCAACAGATCTCAATTTTCTTCATATCACAATGTTGATTCTAATCCTATTTATTAAAATCGGATACACCCTTCTAACTCTTATCAACAGTACCAACTTTCACACCTTCATATGTTGATACTTCTCTTGAGGCTAATATGGCGATTTGTAAAACCATTTCTATTGCGGAACACGTTAAATTCGTACGTAGCCAACAATTAAACACATTCCAACCATACTCAACTTTTGTACCTTATCTAGATAGTATTTTTGAACATCAATTAGGAAGTTCCACGGTTCAAAGAGAATCCATCATTGAAATTTCTTCATAAATCATGTCTAGTCTTGAAGTAGAGTTGGAATTGAGTAGTGAAAAGAAAACCAGAGATCCCTTCAAGTCAAACCAGAATCAATTCTTTTGATCTCAACACCTTCCATCATGAACTCCAACCGAATGTATTTGATGATCAATCGCTTAATAATCTAATTGATGAGGTGTCCGAGAATAACATGTTTGACTTTTCCAATCTTGAGTGTGAAAGAGAGCCTTACACCATTTCAAATCAATCCAATCATTATCCGACTAAACTTGACATTTCAAAACTTCCAATTCCATTAAGTGAACCTAGAGTTCCATTGATTGAGGATAATATAATTGATGAATTTATAAATAACTATTTGTTTGATTTGACTGAACGTGTTAGTGAGATCGGTGATGAGAATATCTTTGAAGATGAAATTGCTATGTTGAATGAGTTGGATTCCCCAACCCATCATGTCCCTTCCATTAATGTGAACATTTTCCTGTACATTTAACCGATCCTATTCTTACCTCCAACCTATCCGATATGCAAAACGATATTCAACCTTCATCTCCCACATCTAGATCAACAATGCTCGACACTCAAGTTCATTTACCCATTTCATTACACACCTTCTTTGGTTCTTCTCATCTTCTTTCAGTTCCACCGAGCATTGGTGAACCAAACTTCGATGCTTCGAGTTCAATGATTTTTGTAAGACCACTTGATTTAGACTCTTTTGAAAATAACGTAGATAAGCTTTTCGAGTCTCCTATCTCCATAATTTCTGACGAAACAAGTGTTTTGAATTCTGGTCGCAACACATTGACCTTGAAACTTTTGTAACATTTCAGAAATATAAAATATTATTTTTGGAATTTAAATATTAAAATAATATATTTCGGGAAATAATTGGAGATTAAAATGATTTATTCATTTAAAAATATATTTATCGGATTTGGACATTTTTATAATTAATTATATGCAAGTTTAAATTAAACTTGATTAGTGCACTACTAATCACGATTATACCAAATCTGTATTTTTAATTAGTCATGGCTAGTGCACCATGACATGTCGCATTTTGGTTGCATGTTGTTCATTATATTTGTGACTTGTGATTTATTTGCGAAAAGAGAGAAAGAAAAGAAAAGAGAGAATATTGAAGAGAGAGAGAGGACCCATGATGAGGCATGTCATGTCATGTGATGGTATGAGAGAGAGAGAGGCTTCTACCCTTGACCATTTCTCCCTCATTCATTTTCCTTCATCACCTCATCTCCTTCATCTTCATCTTCATGCTTCCTCCACCTCCACCTCCATGTATCATCTCCAAATCTCCACCAAAACCCTATACTCCATTCACTAAAAATGATCCCCACCTCATCCTAAACCCTTTGGACCTTTCAAGTTTGGATTTTGGAGATTTTGGGCATCTAGGGTTTTCTTGAGTTGCATTCATGAGGTATAACTCCACTTCCCACCTTGTAATTAGTTTCTTAGATTTCTAGTTTAGTTTAAAGTTTGATTAAGTGTGGATTTGTGATCTTAGAAATTTCCAAGTCGAGGTTTAGTGGGAAACTTGACTTGTAATTGGTAAATTGAGGTGTAGTGAGTGTTTGCAAACCCTTAGTGATGTTTTACTGGCCAAGAATAGAGATTAGAACCCGATACACGAGCTTAGGATTTACCCCATGTCAGTTTTGTGAAGTTTTGTTGGCTTACAGGGAATCTGGAGCAACCTTAGATGTTTATAAGAAAAACAAACAACTACATTGACCTAGTTAAACCACTAGAAGACCACCACAGAAGAACGAGACCCAAACTCCATGATACGGCCGGCGACACCTGTTACTGTAGCACATCTCACCGGCCCAATTTTGGGTTTTAGTAATGGGATTTTTCCTGTAGCTCACTTACCTTATAACATAGCTATTGTATTGTTAGTTTTGTCCCTTTTTACCTAAGATAAAATCTGGGAGTATTTTGAGTTGGTTATGGCTATGTTTTCCTACATTTGAAACTTGGATTTATGGATTTCTTGATGTGGTTTGGTTGTTGGACGTTTGTACGTCAACGACAAGGGTTACTTGGTTGTTGTTGCATGAGAAAGCTATAGGTTCTAACCAATAAGCAATTGGTGTGCCGTATCAGTTTTCGGACATTGATTTTAATAGCATTACGATGTATTCTGATTGTAGGTACTTTCGCGTGGATTTCCGAGACGACGAAGAACATCGACTTTGGCTAAACAAAGAGATTGCAGGTGAGTAGATTTATATCTACGTGGGAAGTCGGGTGGATGGCGTATAGCACCCCCGCAATTATAAATGGAAACCGATATATAGAATATGGTCGGAGAAAGCTATACTTGAAAACTACGGATGTGATCAAAAAGTTAGTTGGAGATGATATGAATGATTGGATACATATATCGAGATATGAGACGAAAGCTATAAGGATATGACATGAGATCGATGAATATGATAAGATTAAGATAGATGTGTTATGGGATCGGTAAAATATGATAAATATATATAAGATTACTTGATGTGAGATGTTGATTTGATGAAAAGAGAATATGATGAGATAAGATGTCTTGGCTTAATATGTCGATATACGGATGAAAGGCGATATGAGAATATAGATACTGTTGCAAAGACATGATATGAGATTGATACGGATGTGACTTGATATATATATATATATATATATATATATATATATATATAAGGATAATGAGTGATATGTCGTATGAGACTTTAGATCCGTACCCTCATTGTTGTATAGGTCGATAGAATCCCTATTTGTTTAATGCCGCCATACGATGGATTACCGTACGCGATGAGGTTTACCTGATGATTGATCCATACCCTTGACTCGAGGATGCCGATGGATTATACCGTACGTGATGCTGTGAGGTTGGACTGCCGATTGATAGATTCATCGACTCAGATATGTTATAGATATTGTTAATCACTGTCTACACTACTTAGTTTAGCCCTTATGTAGATATTAGATTAGATACGTATACCTTATAATAGTGCGCTTACGATTTACTTCTTGCTACGTTTACGATATTCTCATTGCATTACATATACATGTGATCCATTAATTGTTATGATATCGTCGGCTAGTACACCTGCATAATTATCGATGATGCGTATGTTACACTTACACAGATTGCTGGTTCACACACTTTCATCATCGGTAATTGCTATGTGACTTACACGGTCAAATTGCTATATCATGCTATTAATCTTAATTGTTTAGTTCTATCACTATTCTATATTGCATGATATACTGATATGCTCACATCAGTATTCTATGTTGCATGATATACTGATATTCTCACATCACTATTTTATGTTGCATGATATACTGATATGCTCACATTTCTGTTTTATGTTTGCATACATCATGCTTTACGATTATACGCATTGAGATGCTCTTTTTATGAGATTCTGGATTTGAGAACCGTGATTATATTTCAAAAGAATGTATGTATTATTTTAAAAACCCGGTTTCTCTTGATATGATATTTCGATGCGTCCATCATGAGTTTTCTCGATTCTGAGATTGGTTTTAGAAACCCCATTCGAGGAGATGGATGATCCATTTGCGGGTATATGGCGGACCCAGTATGGTACCTCGGGACAAGAAATGTATGTTGTGCAGTAGATGATGAGCCTGGCAGAGGTACTACTACCTACCGGTGATAGTTTGGACCTGGCGGTTATCCGGAGGATACCGACCGGAGTCGTGAAATGGAAATGGGCCGATCCGGAATGATAGAGCCCATAGGCCGATCCGGACTGACGGAGCCCGAGATATGAGGATTTACGTATCGATGCTGGACACGGGTTTCATAATGTTTCGAGTCTCGGTGTTGGGCACTTAGGTTCTATGATTTAGATATGTCGTTGATGGACACACGTTGGTTGATATCCTCATACAAACATGCATATTCCTTCATGATGTTGCGAGTGTCGATTTTGGATACTCAGGTTCCATGATATTGATTGTGTCATTGATGGACACGTATAGGCGTATGATTCATATGTTTATTGGTATATGTCATTGGCATTGATTTTATTGTTGATATATATGCATACATGTGTAGGGTTGCTAGGCACGCGCACAAGGGTCTACGAGGCATCAACCATGCCCGATTAAAATTTTAGCCGTGCCGAACAACCCGAATACGGAACTTTAAACTAGAGATTAGGCGAAAACAAGCATGCTAAACATTTTAACACTAAGTGAGAGGGATTACAACCTTTGTAGATCCGGTCTTTCACTTCATATGCTCCGTGTTGTGGTCCCTTCGCTGCGATCATCGGGTTCCGGGCTCTCGAGAGGTTCCACGAAGAGAAAGACGCAACCTTTGCTTCCGATCTTCGATACTAAGATGATCTACCTCGAAGTTTCTTTAACACAAGCTAACACTCATGAAATGATGTGAACACCCTCATCTAAATGGCAAGGGAAGATGAGGATGATGAAGTAGGATTTATGCTCTCTTTATTTATATTTTTCTCACATTTATCCATCACAAAAATCAAAGCAAGAAAGGATTTCAAGCAAAGAAGAAGAAGGAAGAAGATGATCAACAATATTCATTAATCCTTTTGTGATGAATAGGAAAAGGAGATATGATAGAATTATGCAACCATGGTTCACTTAACCATTGTAGAGAATAGACTAGGGTTAGGGTTTGGGTTGGGTTAAAGCATGAGTCATGAACAAATATCTTTCACAAAACAAAACAAAACCTTCTAGAAACTTCTAGAAAGTTTAACCCTAATCCAAACCCTAATCATGTTTAAACTCCACTAAATAAGTTGCATTATTTATCATATCATGTTACAATATTATATATCACATATATAATATTTATCGTAACAAAATAAAATAATACAATTAACATATATCGCATATATATCAATGTATTACCCGAGTGAGAAAAAGAATCTTTTAGTGAGCAAATATTAGTTAATGTAATTTAATATATCAAATATATTATTATAGATTAAATTATCGAATCAACACTTGATCCGACAATCCGGCTATATCGCATATAACCGACTAATATTTATCCGTACCGATTCATCGAATCAACACTTGATCCGATGACCCGGCTGATATCAAATATCGCGAGAATAGAATACGGTATCACATATCGCATTATCCTCGGTCCCGCACATATCACATATGTGCTCCTACTCCGTTTTGCCTGAGTCAAGAAACCTCTGTGTAGGACTCTAAAGAATCGTCAATACGCCGGCAGTAGGTGATGATCATATCATACACCCACAAGCTGCAAGCGGTCAGCTAAACGTAACAGCTACCCAGGTATTGAGCGCTCAGAAGATCAACAAGCAAGCCTGTAACTTCTCCTGTGAATCCGAACAGTAACACTCCCGTACAGTCCGGTCTCGTCGTCTGATATGTCGCATATCTCGCCTAGGGGTGGTAAACGTCAGACCCTAGTAGCTCGATAAGTCGTGTCGATATGAGGTCTATAACAGTTCGAGAAACTACTGATAACACTTACCAGTAAATCTCAGCAACCCTGGCCAGGGATTTCCGGTTATAGCCAATCGAACACAGCACAACATCAACTCCCTATACCGGGAGAGACAAATCCCCTACTATCGCTCATTGCCTCCATGTGATTCGGGACTGTACCCAAAAGCCACCTTTTTGCACGCCCTCTTGGACGTGGTATGATGGAAATCAAAGCATAGTGGGAACCACACAAGACTCTATGACGATCTCGGGTCAACAGACTACTCTGTACCAGTGTCACCGGAGAACTGCCATCTGACGTATGGTATAATACCATCTGGGAGTTCTCGGCGAGTCCGTCCAGTGTACCCAGTCTCCACTGAGCACCCGTACACCATCCTTGATGTCAAACACCGATGGATATGGGATCATCCATCGCCCATCATATGGGTCAAGATGCGTATACGCTAGTCTACTCTGGTGCATCGATGCCTTGTCTCGATACACCCTCGACTAGGAACAGTTATAGGATGTACTCGTCGACTACCGTGGCCCCACTAGTATGATCTCATCATAGTCCCAGTAGTCGAGTATATATCCTAAGGGCTTTATCAACATGTAATATAGAGACAATCAGAGTACATGTTAAGATAAAGTACAACCAGATAGCATAATATCATGTCGAGCAAGAAAGTCCTCCCTATATATGTTCTAGCATCTACTACAATATACATCGTATGTACAGCAATGGCCTCTAGGGCATACATATAACTAACAATCTCCCACTTGCACTAGGGCCATCTGTTATGGTATCGCATACCCAACAATTAGCTGCGGTTGAAGTATCTCATACTCAACCATCCCGTAAAAGTCTCTACTGGGAAAAAGGCCTTTGTGAGTGGATCCGCGCTGTTGTCCTCTGTGTCTACTCTTCTAACCTCGATCTCCCAGGAGATCAACCATCTCCATGATCAGGTGATACTGCCTAAGAATTATATCTGGATTTCTGATGGGACGGTAGTTCCTTGGCTAAAACCACAACTCCATTGTCACACAATGGTAGGAACGAAGTTCATCTTATGAACTTATATATATATCCAGACTGCCTCTTTGGTAGCATCCTTGGTAACGATGTATCTTGCCTTTAATCGTCTAGTATGTCACGGTATCTAGCTTGGAACTCTTCCAACATACCGTCCCTCCACTGAGGGTGAAGACAATGCCTGCGACTGACATTCAGTCGTCCTTATCACCCTGGAACCTTTCGAGTGATTCTCCCCAGGATCGATTGATACCATCTCACTACAACTAGTGAGAATCCTAACATCCAATTAGATGTATCTCATAGATCCAAAACTCAGGATTTAGGAGGTATCACCTTGATCCTATATGGAGAATCCTTGTGATAAGCGGAGATTGACCGAGCGTAGCATAGGAAACTCCTTCCCTATCAAGAGTATGTCATCCACGTACTCTACGAGGATCACCACCATACTCTCTACTACCTTTTCGTATATACAAGGTTCATCTACCATTTTGATGAAGTCAAACTCTTTGACTACCACATCAAAACATATGTTCCAACTCCGCGATGCCTGTTTTATCATATAAAACATCTTGCACACGTTTCCGCTGCTCCCACTGTCTACGAAGCCCTCTGGCTGTGTACTTATAGACGCTCTTTTCTAAAACATCATTTAGAAAAGCAGTCATGACACCCAACCGCCAGATATCGTAGTCATGGTATGTAGCCGTGGCAAGCAGGATCTAGATGGACTTAAGCATAGCTCCTTAGAAAAGGTTTCATCATAATCCATACCTGGTCAATGATGCAAACCTTTAACAAGTCTAGCTTTGAAAGTCTCAACTTTTCCATGTACACCAAGTAATCTTCTCAAGATATACTTGCTCCTGATGGGGATTTAACCCTTCAGATAAAGCAACCAAAGTCCATACTTTGTTGGTGTATAAGGATTCCATCTCTGATCGATAAGCACCCAGCCATTCTTACAGAGTCCCACTCCTGATGGCCAGCTCGAAACTAGTTGGGTCATCATCTCATGATGCAATCCTCGCTCCCACTGTCATAGAGAAACCGAAGTATCTCTTAGGTGGGTGAGAAACCGTACTAGATCGGCGGAGAGGCTGAGGTTCGTTGGAAACTATTGAATCTTTTGGTTCTACCAAATCATCAGCTGCAGTTTGTATAGCTGGAACCATTCCAGTTCTACATAACAGACCTTGCCTCGAGCTTGTCCGGATTTTGCTTTTAGACATAGGCCGGATAACCCCAAATCTTAACAAACTTAAGATATGGGCTCTTCCCATTCCATATCACATATGAAGTGGTAGGTTACAGATTTGATTTGAACCCTATTCAATAGGTATGCAGCTTCTCAAGTGCATAACTCCCAAAAAGAAATAGGCAACTCAGTAGTACTCATCATAGAGCACACCATATCACATAGGGTGCTATTGCTCCGCCCCGATATACCATCGTGCTATGGTGTATACGGAGGAGTAATGCTGAGAGAGAATCTCATTCTCCTTTAGAATAGTCCAGGAATTCCGTGCTCAAGTATTCTCCTCCTTGATCTCATCAAAGGACATAATACTTTTACCCGTATTTTGGTTCTCTACTTCTTACTTATATTCTGTGAATATCTCAAAAGCTTCGGACTTATATTTCAACAGGAACA
The DNA here is from genome assembly GCA_030015575.1 of Agapanthus africanus. Classification (NCBI taxonomy): domain Eukaryota; kingdom Viridiplantae; phylum Streptophyta; class Magnoliopsida; order Asparagales; family Amaryllidaceae; genus Agapanthus; species Agapanthus africanus. The sequence continues at coordinate 699,408,800 of CM057339.1, read as the reverse complement.
CATGTCTGAATCTTAAGAGATTATCAGAGAATGTAATGAAGTACAAAGAACCAATCTTGGCATGTGTAGACAGGGGACTTTCATATATCAGCATGTATCAATCCCAAAAGTTCACTAACTCTTTCTCTGTTTCCAATAAACAGAGCTGTGGTCATCTTATCTTTGTGACATGACAGGCAAGTTTCACAAGATGTAAATTCAAACTAATTTAAATATGCATCTAAATGTAACTTCAGCCAGTCGGGTCGCATTGATATGACCTAGTCTACAATGCCTCAAGAAGGATTTGTTCATTTCTGAACTCTTCCTCTTGTGTGTGTTCTATATACTAAGAACTGTAGTTTGATTTAGAACGTCAATGCTTTTAGATAACGTGCCTGAACCGATCAACTCTTGATATAGGAAATGTTCAAAACATTATCCAACAATACAAAATTATATCCTTTCTTTACTAATAAAGAGACTGATATGATTTTGTATATCAGGTTCGGTATCTAATAACATTTGTTCAGAATCAATGTATTCTAGTAATACAGGGTGACAGTGACCAACAGACTTGGCTACAACACTTGCACCGTTTTCTGTCTCATGAAACTTATCACCCGTTCTCAGTTCTTTACCTATCTATAGCCCATGTAACAGATTACATATACGGGATCCTGATCCGGTATCACATACCCAGGACGTAAAGGATACTGAGAAACAGTTCTGTGTAATGAACACACCCGAAGACGATGCATCAGCATGCAATTTCTTCGTTTGGGCGGTACGGGAAATCTGGTATTCCCCAATTTCCTGCTCTGTCTTATAACAATTATAAGTTGGAGCGGGACCAACGTTCCCCAGCTCAGTATAACAAGCGGGTTCAGTCAATATATCCGTTTTATTATCTTGATTAAGGCGTGATATGGTCGCTACCTGGAGAGAGAGAGAAGAAAACACTCAGCGTATGCTCTTGCAAGATTAGATTGGTTATCTAATATATCTAATCAGGATGTCTCCCACTGTTTTAGTCAAATCTTCCTTCAAACCCTAAAAGGAAAGACTAGCCGGGATTAATTACACGCTACAAGTTCGCCAATTTTTCAGCCAGGCCAGTGTCGGTACTTTGAGGGAGGTCCCCCGTGCTTTCGCACGAACCTAATTACCGTAAACCTCATTTTCCCATAGACGTAACCGCGTTAACACCTTTCTAGACACCTACTTGATCGGCTAATTGTAATGTGTAAAACTCTCCCAGGAGTAACTCTTACTCGCAGCGGGTATCGGGATCCAACTATCTCATAGAAGGTATGCAATCTCATTGCAAATTTCAACAATTGAAATTCCCAATAATATTTTGCCCCAAGCGTCCTATGACCTTGACAGAGGTCAACAAACCATAGGCTGCTAGTCAAGTTCAACCCGTCATTTCCTGATTGAAGTAAACCCACCCGCACGACCCTTGACAGAGGTCAACAAGGTCGTACGACTACCCTAAATCAATCACATCATATGCTTAAGCAGATAAGTACTATTCAGCTACCGCACACTACGCCTTAACAAAGGCCAACAAACGCAGCACGAATACTAAACAGTCCATATCTGAAATGACGGAGGGCTACGTCAGGTTTTTAAGAAAACCTTTTGCGTAATGAACTTGATATCGTTGTAGAATCGAGTGATTTTTAAATGGAGTGTTTTTGAGGCTTTTTTCTAGTTTTGCTAAAGGAGTCACTCCCGGTGAAGGGATCGTCGGTCCTTTCCTCGTCGAATGAGGTGCGGGATATATCATATATATCACTGTGCAAAGCAAGAACTATAGAAGTAATCAAAAGACAGACCGAGTTTGTAGCATCTGCCAGTTATTGCTAAAGGAGTCACTCCCGGTGAAGGGATCTCGGTCCTTTCCTTATCGAATAAGGTGCTGGATGTTCTACAAGGAACACCGCTATGCAAAGCAAAAACTAGAGCTACCAGTTTTTAAAACAAGTTTCTACAACATCTTAGGTTTCTTTTATTTCATTAATCTCATTAATGAAGTCCCATTTTAATTATGCTTCACAAGCATCTCTTTTGAAACGAAATCTGCAATATAACATATATCTCATATATATAATATATAAACATTCGTCTCAGGCAGTAATATGATCTCATCACAGAACATTGCAGCAGAAGAAACATATATGAAATATTGGATATACTAGGACGTCCGTGTTTTTAATACGAGCCTGTATAAAACACGGATTCCACGGTCGCGATGAATAGCCAAACCCACATCCCTAGACCCCTACGAGAGCGGCAAGTAACACTGCCAATTCTAGGGTTAGGAGACCCGGTCTCGACTCCTCGAGATGGTCTCCCACTGGACCCTAGAACCCGGTTACTTGTGCTCCCCGCCTTGGGTCTACCTAATGCGGAAAAGTAAATAATATACAACGGTGACAACTTCCGCTACCTGGAAGTGCCCCAATAAAAGAATATTACATACAAATGAATTTTACATGAATGAAAAAGAAAACAACTCTCATCTCACATAAAACCCCCGGCTATTCAAACGCGACGATCCAATAGAACATATCACAGCAACACATAATATCACATATCATCAACGTAAGCAAGTATGCGTATCCCGATTGTCGTTGATGTATAGCAACGAAGCCGGCGATACTCCACATACTACGCTTACGGTCACAGAAAAGAAAGTGTAAAACTACAACAGTTGGAATCCGCAACCTCTTTAGACATCGCATGCCTAACCAAATGAATTCCTTAGACATCGCATGCCTAACAATTATAAACCCCGCATTTTAGTCTCATTATCGAAAACTCTTTTCAATATCAAGTCGGGCAATTCAACAAGATTCCCGACGTCCTGATCGAATGCTCGTCGCAAACTTTAGTAGACGGCCGCACCCCCGATACCGTCGACGAAGTGCACCAAGGCGGAACACCGCTACCGGGAGCACCCGAACGGATGCTTTCGGCGACGGGGTTCTCCTACAGTCACTTGGTCGGGGCTACGGAGTGAGGCTGTCTATTAAGTTTACCCGGCGAGTATCCGCGTACCCTACGTGATTGCGACGGACTTTTGATCACATCAAAATTCCGTGGCAACCGATCATCTGAGACTAAACTGCTATGTTTATAATATTCAAATTAGTTATCACATAACTACCTGTGGATTCCAATTATTGTATCACATTCCAGATAAATAGAAAAAGTTAAACTTTCCGATCGAATCATCAAGCACCCAAGATTTCCCCAATATATATTTCAACACTTGAAAACAGTTTAAAAACATCCATTACATGCCACAGTACCAATGGTCCAGCCGTAGAAGGGTCAAGCCAACGCCTCACATGTGGCACGCCGTACTGCCCCAAACCCTAAGGTTCAAAGGGCAGTTCAAGACGGTCACATAATCGAGTTAAGGTTTGTTGTCTTCTAGAGGGTCCATCGAGTTACTTACACGACTTAGAATATTCTTAAACACGAGAAAAATCCAACTTTTGAAAAATTTTCCGATAGGGGAGAAATTGAGTTATTGATATCCGTTCGAACTTTTTAACAGTTTCTAAAAATTATCCGGACAAAACTAAACAAAGTTAAAATATCCGATCAAATCTTTAAGTCCCCAATATAACCCAGATAATTCAACAGTTGAATAATAAAAAATAAAAATTTCCAGAAAATACAACATTAAAAAATAGGAGTTACTGTGAAACGCACGTGCCATGAATCGACCACGTGGCCGCGGAACCGCCGCGCATGCTGGGGTGGGGCCGCGGTTCCGCGCTACTTTTGTCGAATTGTGCTCACGTGCTTCACAGTAATTCTTATAATTGCCTGCTGTAATTTTTGGATATTTTTAATTTGGAAAAATCCCAGTTTTTAGAAAATTTCCAGCGAGCAATTTTGAGTTTTAGGTTTCGGGTTTTCCGGGTTCGATCGGACTTTAAACTTCGTCTAGACTTCGCCTAAAGCTCTAGCTTGGCTCTGATACCATTGTAGGGATGCTAGGCACGCGCACAAGGGTCTACGAGGCATCAACCATGCCCGATTAAAATTTTAGCCGTGCCGAACAACCCGAATACGGAACTTTAAACTAGAGATTAGGCGAAAACAAGCATGCTAAACATTTTAACACTAAGTGAGAGGGATTACAACCTTTGTAGATCCGGTCCTTCACTTCATATGCTCCGTGTTGTGGTCCCTTCGCTGCGATCATCGGGTTCCGGGCTCTCGAGAGGTTCCACGAAGAGAAAGACGCAACCTTTGCTTCCGATCTTCGATACTAAGATGATCTACCTCGAAGTTTCTTTAACACAAGCTAACACTCATGAAATGATGTGAACACCCTCATCTAAATGGCAAGGGAAGATGAGGATGATGAAGTAGGATTTATGCTCTCTTTATTTATATTTTTCTCACATTTATCCATCACAAAAATCAAAGCAAGAAAGGATTTCAAGCAAAGAAGTAGAAGGAAGAAGATGATCAACAATATTCATTAATCCTTTTGTGATGAATAGGAAAAGGAGATATGATAGAATTATGCAACCATGGTTCACTTAACCATTGTAGAGAATAGACTAGGGTTAGGGTTTGGGTTGGGTTAAAGCGTGAGTCATGAACAAATATCTTTCACAAAACAAAACAAAACCTTCTAGAAACTTCTAGAAAGTTTAACCCTAATCCAAACCCTAATCATGTTTAAACTCCACTAAATAAGTTGCATTATTTATCATATCATGTTACAATATTATATATCACATATATAATATTTATCGTAACAAAATAAAATAATACAATTAACTTATATCGCATATATATCAATGTATTACCCGAGTGAGAAAAAGAATCTTTTAGTGAGCAAATATTAGTTAATGTAATTTAATATATCAAATATATTATTATACATTAAATTATCGAATCAACACTTGATCCGACAATCCGGCTATATCGCATATAACCGACTAATATTTATCCGTACCGATTCATCGAATCAACACTTGATCCGATGACCCGGCTGATATCAAATATCGCGAGAATAGAATACGGTATCACATATCGCATTATCCTCGGTCCCGCACATATCACATATGTGCACCTACTCCGTTTTGCCTGAGTCAAGAAACCTCTGTGTAGGACTCTAAAGAATTGTCAATACGCCGGCAGTAGGTGATGATCATATCATACACCCACAAGCTGCAAGCGGTCAGCTAAACGTAACAGCTACCCAGGTATTTAGCGCTCAGAAGATCAACAAGCAAGCCTGTAACTTCTCCTGTGAATCCAAACAGTAACACTCCCGTACAGTCCGGTCTCGTCGTCTGATATGTCACATATCTCGCCTAGGGGTGGTAAACGTCAGACCCCAGTAGCTCGATAAGTCGTGTCGATATGAGGTCTATAACAGTTCGAGAAACTACTGATAACACTTACCAGTAAATCTCAGCAACCCTGGCCAGGGATTTCCGGTTATAGCCAATCGAACACAGCACAACATCAACTCCCTATACCGGGAGAGACGAATCCCCTCCTATCGCTCATTGCCTCCATGTGATTCGGGACTGTACCCAAAAGCCACCTTTTTGCATGCCCTCTTGGACGTGGTATGATGGAAATCAAAGTATAGTGGGAACCACACAAGACTCTATGACGATCTCGGGTCAACAGACTACTCTGTACCAGTGTCACCGGAGAACTGCCATCTGACGTATGGTATAATACCATCTGGGAGTTCTCGGCGAGTCCGTCCAGTGTACCCATTCTCCACTGAGCACCCGTACACCATCCTTGATGTCAAACACCGATGGATATGGGATCATCCATCGCCCATCATATGGGTCAAGATGCGTATACGCTAGTCTACTCTGGTGCATCGATGCCCTGTCTCGATACACCATCGACTAGGAACAGTTATAGGATGTACTCGTCGACTACCGTGGCCCCACTAGTACGATCTCATCATAGTCCCAGTAGTCGAGTACATATCCTAAGGGCTTTATCAACGTGTAATATAGAGACAATCAGAGTACATGTTAAGATAAAGTACAACTAGATAGCATACTATCATGTCGAGCAAGAAAGTCCTCCCTATATATATCCTAGCATCCACTACAATATACATCGTATGTACAGCAATGGCCTCTAGGGCATACATATAACTAACAACATGGTCACCCTAGATATCATAGTATAACTTTCCTTATATAGTGACCTAGGAAATCGTTGTTTTATTCGATTTCTACCTGCTGATGTTTTCTACTCACGAGTTGGCAACTCACCCCCGTTGTGCCACAGTTCTTGCAGGTTTGACCGCTTGGGATTAGTAGCGGTATCGCTGGCACGCAGCTTGCATTCGGGTGTTTTGCTATGGTAGGTGGGACACATTGGATCGTGCCCACTCTTGTATTTATTATTTCCTATTGTATCTAGATAAACTCCATCAATCAGAAACTAGACTTTGTATATTTAGTGGACTTAGACGGACTTGTGGTTGCGACACTTAGAGCGATGGGTATTTATTCGCTATGTGTGGATTTAATGTCGTGCTTTATTCATATTATTCCTTCTGGGTTGATCTTCGCCGTTGGGCGTCGTATACATTGCTTGCGTGGTTGTGATTCCGCCATTTGGCGAAGAGCTAACTTCCGCTTGGGGATGCCTTTTCTATTGTTATGTATATGTGGTTTCGGTCCATAATATACAAGGGAGGTGCTGCCCAAAATTTTTAAAGTCGAAAAAAATGTTCTCAACTTTAGTACATTCTACTTGCATTTTCTTATATCATTAATTATGCATTTATAGATAGACTTTACTCCATTATACCTTATTTCAAACTGCACCCCCACTATTTTCCGTAAAAAAGTTTAGATTTTCTGGGTTTCGGCTTACTTGAATTACGTTATGCCTTTGGACGTTACATGATATAAGTGCCGGTCACGTACTAAATTACGGATCGTGACAAAGTTGGTATCAGAGCCAGGTTTAACCTTGGTTTGAGTCTGGGTTTGATTATGTAGAATCTAGGGCGTATATATTTCGGAACCTAGGCTTGACCTTACGGAACTTAGAATTGATGGGGGCGGGGGGTATTAGACCCGAACTTTCGTTTCTTAGGTTGACCCTGATTGATGGAGCAGGTAACTCGAGTAGAGTAACATACCGTGCGTATGTTCCGTGGCATAATTACGATAAGATACTCCGCTTAAGGGACCTTAGGATGTATATTCTTGAGATCCGTGCTTCTATTCATTCCAATGATCATACTCTTATTGATTCCGTTCCTCGTTATGATCATGTATCCATTTTGGATCTGTTGATTTCTTTCGTTCCTCTGATCTATTTTCATCGATACCTGCTTGAGGTTCCTGTCACCATGGTTTAAGCGCAGATTGAGCTCCTACTAGTGTTGCGGTCAGAGCGAGCTCGTCACGGACGAGGGCTGACCATGTTGCTTCTGATGACATAGGGACATGTAGGTATAGTGTTAGTGTTATGATCTCTCGTTTGAGGCGAGAGTTCGGTTTTGCGCCGGATGATCGGGCATTGATAAAGGCTGCCGGGTTGAGAAGACTGCTGTTGTAAAGTCTACCTCAGAGATCGCGATGTTGTCTACCGTGCAGACAGATGACCCAGCTGTTGCTGAGATTGATGGGATGTCACCTCCAGAGTGTTAGAGTTAAGACCACTAGCGCTTTCAGACAGAGATGTGATAGAGGACCGCTAGTCCATCTTGAATTGTGAGACGAAGATGATTCGTTCGATTTGATATGCCGACGCAGACTCGGTTGAGTTGAAGAATTCCAGTTGAAGGATCTTACTCAGATCTAGAGTAGATCAATCAAGAGAGGACGTTGTTCGTTAGATGCTCCGATGTAAGATCGGTAAGTTGACCAGTTTCGGATAGAGGACCTCACCTAGATGCATTGTGAGTTGATCGAGAACCGACGAATAAAGTATATTCCTCCGGTGTTTTGGACGAGTTTCCGAGGACGTGTTTGGCTAGATATCTTCTATAGAGTGGTGAAGATACTGAGTTCGTAATTTCGATTCCGTGTGAGAGACTCCGGATTGACCGTAGCCGAGGGCGAATTGCAATATGCAGAAAGCAAGAGATGACGTCGAAGTGGACGATAATAAAGACGAGTGAAACAAGAGGTTCGTGCGAGATATTAACGAGCGGTTGTTACTCTCCGTTGATGCCAGAGGATTGATATGTGTCTAGAGGCGTTAGATACAGCCAAATTCCAAATGAAAGCCGTGCCGAGGACACAGTTGTCCAGTTATGAAAAAAGAGCAAAGCAAGAAGGACAACCTCCGTATAATTCGGTATAGGTGAGATCAGAAGAAACCATGAGCAGGTTATTTTCAGGACACCGCAGCGATAAAGATTTGCACCTAGAGTCAGTCATTTCATGCATATTCAGAGGGCCAGATGCCACCGTCAGTAAAGTGCTGTTTTGCGAGTGGTCGCGTTAATTGGCCAAGAAAGGATCAACGGAGTGCTTGAACGGAACGGTTTCATTAGTACACCTAACCGGGCCGACGAGCCAAAAGATTGCGAGATTAGTAATCCATAGAGGAAACAAAGACCCATAGACCGAAGACGCCAGACCGTGAGTAGGAGGCAAGTAGATGATCTTGCTCTGCCAGCTTGGGCACGCTGGCATAGTTTCGACATTGACGGAGGTGTACCTCAATGTCATTTATTGCGATTTGCATTTTGTGATCTGAGTATCACGTTTTTATCGCTTGGATTTGAGTTTCGATGATTGGGTTTCATGATTTATGTTTTCGTGCACCATGGCTGCACCTATTGGATATTTTCTTTTGTGCACAGTTATTGCACTTGATTTATGTTTATACACCGCTATATCGGTTTGCGATTTGTGCATATCAGTTGCACTTGATATCGATTTTGTGCCTTGGCTGCACGCACTTATGATTGTGGATTTCGATACCATCGATTTGATTTTATGCATATGGTACGCATTCGATTTGGTTTTTGCACTCGGTATAGCTCGCATGTGCTTGCAGTGCATTGATACGTGTTTTGTGCATGCGGTTGCACACGTTTATGATTTTATACACCTTGGTACACTCGGTGTTGTTTTTATACGCATTTGAGTTATTGATGAGTTTCCGTGCACTTGTTGCACCCGATTTGCATTTCGTGCATTGGTTGCACTAGATTTATACTCAGTGCATTTGTTGCACCAGATTTATTTCGTGCATTTGTTGCATCAGATTTGTATTTCGTGCATTTGTTGCACCAGATTTGTATTTCGTGCATTTGTTGCACCAGATTTGTATTCCGTGCATTTGTTGCACCAAATTTTTATTCCGTGCATTTGTTGCACCAGATTTGTATTTCGTGCATTTGTTGCACCAGATTTGTATTTCGTGCATTTGTTGCACTAGATTTGTATTCTATGCATTGGTTGCACTGGATTTATGTCTTTGTACGCGTTTGCACTTGAAGTTCGTTATCGTGCACGCTACTGCGCTAGATATTTATACGGACATGACGCGCTTGGTTTGGAATTTTGCGCATATTAGGCGTATGGTATGAGATTTTATTCGTGCATGTTGGATGTACTTGATTGAAATTTTATTTGTGCATGGTTGTTGCGCTTGATTGAGATTTTTGGCACTCTAGATGCACTTGATGTTGTTGTCATGCACACCAGTTGCATTTGACAGATGCTTTCGTGCACTCCCGTTGCACTTAGTTTGGCTTTTGTGCACATTCGTGGCACTTGTATTTGGTTTTGATTTCTGTGCGCACTAGCCGCACGTGATGATTGGATACGCCTTTTGAGGCTGATTTTTGCTCTTGAGCATTATATTTTGATGTTGGGTACTATATATATAGTAACCGAGCAGGACTGATCTGAGGACAGTGCCTAAGTACTTTGGTATGCATCAAAAGTTTACCAAGAGGTTTTCAAAAATGAGCTATAGCCTCGCCATTTCTGATGTGTCCGTAAGTGACACGAATCTTTACAAAGAAAAACCTCTAAGATATTTCAAAAAGGCGGAACCTATATTTTGAGCAAAACATATATAGATATATTTACTACTTTCCAATTGAGCGTCCGCCACTTGTGCCATGAGCAACGCATCGCACGGCGATTCGGAAAAGATTTCCATGTGTTTTATTCAGTTTTTAGAAGAATTTAAAGAGATGCGTACTATATACGTATTATGATTTAGACTATAGTATATTAGATTTCAGTAGTGGATTTCAAGATCTATATCTCCATTGTAACCCCGATGATTGTGTTACGCTTGACGGAGTTCGATCTTGAGTTTTGTATGCGCACATGATGCATTGTGGTATTTCTGTAACTTCTGCATGTGACTTCGGAGCCACATTGATCTGAACAAGATTATTGAAATATTTTAGTATTTGGGGGATTAAATTTAAATTCGTGGACCGAATTTATTTAAGGGGGAAGATTGTAACATTTCAGAAATATAAAATATTATTTTTGGAATTTAAATATTAAAATAATATATTTTGGGAAATAATTGGGGATTAAAATGATTTATTAATTAAAAATATATTTATCGGATTTGAGCATTTTTATAATTAATTATATGCAAGTTTAAATTAAACTTGATTAGTGCACTTCTAATCACGATTATGCCAAATCCGTATTTTTAATTAGTCATGGCTAGTGCACCATGACATGTCGCATTTTGGTTGCATGTTGTACATTGTATTTGTGACTTGTGATTTATTTGGGAGAAGAGAGAAAGAAAAGAAAAGAGAGAATAATTGAAGAGAGAGAGAGGGGACCCATGATGAGGCATGTCATGTCATGTGATGGTATGAGAGAGAGAGAGGGTTCTACCCTTGACCATTTCTCCCTCATTCATTTTCCTTCATCACCACATCTTCATCTTCATGCTTCCTCCACCTCCACCTCCACCTCTATGTATCATCTCCAAATCTCCACCAAAACCCTATACTCCCTTCACTAAAATGATCCCCACCTCATCCTAAACCCTTTGGACCTTGCAAGTTTGGATTTTGGAGTCTATGGGTATCTAGGGTTTTTCTTGAGTTGCATCCATGAGGTATAACTCCACATCCCACCTTGTAATTAGTTTCTTAGATTTCTAGTTTAGTTTAGAGTTTGATTAAGTGTGGATTTGTGATCTTAGAAATTTCCAAGTTGAGGTTTAGTGGTAAACTTGACTTGTAATTGATAAATTGAGGTGTAGTGAGTGTTTGCAAATCCTTTGTGATGTTTTACTGGCCAAGAACAGAGATTAGAACCCGATACACGAACTTAGGATTTACCCCATGTCGGTTTTGTGAAGTTTTGTTGGCCCACAGGGAATCTGGAGCAATCTGGGATGTTTATAAGAAAAACAAACAACTACATTGACCTAGTTAGACCACTAGAAGACCACCACAGAAGAACGAGACCCAAACTCCATGATATGGCCAGCGACACCCGTTACTGTAGCACATCTCACCGGCCCAATTTTTAGTTCTGGTGATGGAATTTTTCCTGTAGCTCACTTACCTTATAACATAGCTACTGTATTGTTAATTTTGTCCCTTTTGTACTTGAGCTAAAATCTAGGAGCATTTTGAGTTGGTTGCGGCTATGTTTTCCGATATTTGAAACTTGGATTTATGGATTTGTTGATGTGATTTGGTCGTTGGACGTTTGTACGTCAATGACAAGGGTTACATGGTTTTTGTTGCATGCGTAAGCTATCGGTTCTAAACTATAAGCAATTCGTGTGCCGTATCAGTTTTCGGATACTGATTTTAATAGCATTACGATGTATTTTGATTGTAGGTACCTTCGTGTGGATTTCCGAGACGACGAGACACATCGACTTCGGCTAAATAAGGAGATTGCAGATGAGTAGATTTATATCTACGGGGGAAGTCAGGTGGATGGCGTATAGCACCCCCGCAATTATAAATAGAAACCGATATATAGAATATAGTCGGAGAAACCAATACTAGGAAACTACGAATATGATCAAAAAGTTAGTTGGAGATGATATGAATGATTGAATACATATATCAAGATATGAGACGAAAGCTATAAGAATATGACATGAGATCGATGAATATGATAAGATTGAGATAGATGTGTTATGGGAACGGTAAAATATGATATATATATAAGATTACTTGATGTGAGATGTTGATGTGATGAAAAGAGAATATGATGAGGTAAGATGTCTTGGCTTAATATGTCGATATACGGATGAGAGGCGACATGAGAATATAGATACTGTTGCCAAGACATGATATGAGATTGATAGCAATGTGACTTGAGATATATATATATATATATATATATATATATATATATATATATATATATATATATATATATATATTTATGAGGATAATGAGTGATACGCCGTACGAGACTTTAGATCCGTACCCTCATTATTGTTTAGGTCGATAGAATCCCTATTTGTTTAATGCCGACATACGATGGATTACCGTACATGATGAGTTTTACCTGATGATTGATCCATACCCTTGACTCGAGGATGTCGTACGATGGATTATACCGTACGTGATGCTGTGAGGCTGGACTGCCGATTGATAGATTCATCGACTCGGATATGTTATAGATATTGTTAATCACTCTCTACACTACTTAGTTTAGCCCTTATGTAGTTATTAGATTAGATACGTATACCTTATAATAGCGCGCTTAAGATTTACTTCCTTCTACATTTACAATATTCTCATTGCATTACATATACCTGTGCTCCATTATTTGTTATGATATCGTCGGCTAGTACACCTGCACAATTATCGATGATGCATATGTTACACTTACACAGATTGCCGGCTCACGCACTTTCATCATCGGTAATTGCTATGTCACTTACATAGTCAAATTGCTATATCATGCTATTACTCTTAATTGTTTAGTATTATCACATGTCTCGTTTTCTTGATATACTTATATGCTCACATCACTATTCTAAGTTGCATGATATACTGATATGCTCACATCACTATTCTATGTTGTATGATATACTGATATGCTCACATCACTATTCTATATTGCATGATATACTGATATTCCTCACATTTCTGTTCTATGTTTGCATACATCATGCTTTACGATTATACGCATTGAGATCCTCTTTTCATGAGATTCTGGATTTGAGAACCGTGGTTATATTTCAAAAGAAAGTATGTATTGTTTTAAAAACCCGGTTTTATTTGATATGATATTTCGATGCGTCCACCATGAGTTTCTTGGTTCTGAGATTGGTTTTAGAAACCCCATTCGAGGAGATGGACGATCCGTTTGCGGGTACATAGTGGACCCGGTATGGTACCCCGGGGCAAGAAAGATATGTTGTGCAGTAGACGATGAGCCTGGCAGAGGGACTACTACCTACCGGTGATAGTTTGGACCCGACAGTTATCCGGAGGATACCGACCGGAGTCGTTAGATGGATATGGGCCGATCCGGACTAACGGAGCCCATGGATCGATCCGGACTGACGGAGCCCGAGATATGAGGAATTACGTGTCGATACTGGACACGGGTTTCATGATGTTTCGAGTGTCGGTGTTGGGCACTCAAGTTCCATGATTTTGATGTGTAGTTGATGGACACACATTGGTTGATATCCCCATACATACATGCATATTCCTTCATGATGTTGCGAGTGTCGATGTTGGACACTCAGATTCGATGATGTTGATTGTGTCATTGATGGACACGTGGATGATATCCACCTGCATATAGGCGTATGATTCAGATGTTTATTTGTATATGTCATTGGCATTGATTTTATTGTTGACATATATGCATTCATGGTCACCCTTGATATCATAGTATTACCTTCTTGATATAGTGACCTAGGAAATCGTTGTTTTATTCGATTTCTATCTGCTGATGTTTTCTACTCACGAGTTCGCAACTCACCCCCGTTGATGCCACAGTTCTTGTAGGTTTAACCGCTTGGGATCAGTAGCGGTATCGCTGGCACGCAGTTTGCATTCGGGGTTTTTGCTATGGTAGGTGGGACACATTATATCTTGCCCACTCTTGTATTTATTATTTCCTATTGTATCTAGATAAACTCCATCAATCAGAAACTAGATTTTGTATATTTAGTGGACTTAGACGGACTTGTGGTTGCGACACTTAGAGAGATAGGTATTTATTCGCTATGTGTGGATTTAATGTCTTGCTTTATTCATATTATTCCTTCTGGGTTGATATTCGCTGTTAGGCATCGTATACATTGCTTGTGTGGTTGTGATTCCGCCATTTGGCGAAGAGCTAGCACCCGCTTGGGGATGCCTTTTATATTGTTATGTATATGTGGTTTCGGTCCAAAATATACAAGGGAGGTGCTGCCCAAAATTTTTAAAGACGAAAAAAATGTTCTCAACTTTAGTACATTCTATTTGCATTTTCTTATATCATTGATTATGCATTTATAGATAGACATTACTCCATTATACCTTATTTCAAACTGCACCCCCACTATTTTCCGTAAAAAGGTTTAGATTTTCTGGGCTTCGGCTTACTTGAATTACGTTACGCCTTTGGACGTTGCGTGATTTAAGTGTCGGTCACGTACTAAATTACGGGACGTGACAACTTTCAATTTTCCTAGTAAATCTTCTTATTCCACTTATTCTTTTCTTTCGGATGAGACCATCATTCGGAACGTCGATGAAATTTTCGAAAGTATTTTCGCCGAAGAACTCGCGTTCCTTGAAAACTTGGATGCTGTGATGAGTCCACCTCCACCGAAAATTTTTGCACCTCTGTTTGATGCCGAAGAAGTTGAACAGCCACCCCTTCTTCTAATCACATACGAGAATACGACTATTCCACCCATTACTTATCTTTCACATTCTCATTTTCATTCACAATCACTTTTTGTCTCCACTAACCGAGACGTAAAACCTTTCAATTACATCTCTTATCTTCCTCCATATCATCTCTTATCGTTACTCTCATTTCTATTTCTTCTACTCGAGATATGATACAACCTCCATTCTTATACAGTTTTGAATCTTCTTCACGTCTATCCGTTTTGTATTCTTCTACCAATCATGGTGTTATATTGATAAACATAGTGTCTACTCTCTTATAATCAACTTTACCATATGGCCCGTCCTGAATTTTTCGAAGCCGGTTAAGTTTCGTCTCAATATTCTCGTCCAGATAGCGGGAACAAAATGTGGTTGCTTCATCTAGAAAAAATTACCTTACATGATAGAACCCTCTGGTTGATTTCTATTGGGTATATACTTTTTTAGAGTGTAGAGGTATCTAAAGAAAAATATGTTATAAACAAATACGGGTATATAGGACAACAATAATTTTACAAATTGCGCGAAACGAAAAATTCCACGTACCTTTTGACGGGATACATTCATCGATATTGTACCGGTCCGGCTAACTTAGCCTCAGTTGCAAGATGAACCATCAGGTGTATTATGATATCGAAGAATGATGATAGGAAAATACGCTCAAACTTGCAAAGTATCAATGAAATAGAATTTTCTAGTTTCTCTAGCATCATAACATCCAGGGTTTTAGCGCATAATTCTCCAAAAAAGTAACATAGGTCATTGATTACTAGACCAACCAATTCGAGAAGGGATGTCCTGAGGGCTAATGGGAGAAGGTGCTCCATAATAACATGGTGATCATGACTTTTCAGCCCATCGATCTTGCCTTTCAGAATTTTTATCTTCTTGCTAAATGATCCTGAGAAACCTGTGGGAACTTTCAAATCATGCAACACCCGTGTTCACACCATAATATTGTATTATTATATTCCCCATTCTTATTCTTTTTATAAATAAACAGGCGCTTTTGACGCATGTCTGCTACATATTACAGGTTACAGGTTCTTGGAGCGAAAACAGTGAAAAAGACAAAAAACGACACAAAAAAGGGACTTTGACCAACAAATAGAAGGATCTTAATCAAGCCTACACAAAAAATCAGTACAAGGCAACGCAAGATCCAAGATTACAAAGCAAACGGTTAAAAGTCTACTGCAATTGTTCACTGGAGATCTGGAAGAAATAGAGAAGCCAAATTGAATAAAGATCCAAAGAAATAAAAAGCCCAAGAAGCCCAGAATCAGTTCCAAAATTTCCAGACATAAAAACCCGCAAGAATCTTTTCTTCTCCGTTTGTGACATATGATACGCGACATTGGGAAGTACAAACTTGCCTGGTTTACCCGCTATCGGTTTAGGATGCAATTCACTTCTAATTTTCCAGTCCTGAAGATCCATCCGAGCATGGAGGTTGTCTTTCGATTTTCTGTCTTTACAAAGAAGCAAGTTGAGTAAGTGCTCGGATACTCCCTTCTCTATGTGCATGATGTCCAGACAATGACGCACTAAATTTGTTGACCAGTACGGAAGCTCGAAGAAAATGCTTAACTTGTTCCAGAATGGTGGTTTGACCTGTTTTTTCGGATCTATCCCGAAGGTCACATTATTGTAACCATCCTACTGAGAAGTCACATCCTCTCCGGAGAATGGGGATGGAGGTCCAAGAAGCTCCTGATGACCATCAAAGTGAACAGCGTTTAACCTTGTGATAGGAAACGTCGATGGCCGCAATAACAAACAGTTTTGCTAAAATTCAAGAATTTCCATGTTATATATTGATGGAAATAAGGACATGCTTTGTGACCATGTACGGACCAATCTGATAGCATTCCATACGCAGGAAAGTCATTAATTGTCCACATTAAAGCCGCACGCAGTATGAAGGTTGTATTTGTGTTTGCATCATATGTCTTTACACCATCAATGAATAAAGATTTTAACTCATTGATCAGAAGTTGAAGATAAACGTCGATATTGTTTCTCGGTGAGTTTGGTCCATCGATAAGAAGAGGCATCATTAAGTAGGATTGATCCATAGCCAACCAAGGAGATAGATTATAAACTATCATTACAACGGGCCATGTGCTGTGGCTTCCAGCCATATAGTTGAATGGGCAGAAGCCATCACTAGCGAGTCTGAGCCTGACATTACGAGGATCACTTCTAAATATTTCGTGACTCCTACCGAAATCCTTCCATGCCGGTAAATCTCTTGGATGACTCATTTTTCATCTTCACTTAGAGGAGCGCGGTGATGCCAAATCATTTCCTCGGCTGTTTTCTTGCACCTGAATAGCCTCTGCAGCCTCTGTGTTATGGAAAAGTATCGTGCTATCTTGACAGGTATATCGGGCTTCTTATCAGAATCTTTCAGATTATACCTGGCCTCTCCGCATGTTGGACACTCTTTCAAATATGAATTCTTTGTCTGGTACAATAAGCAATTTTTGGGACATGCTTGAATCTTCTCACACTTCAGACCCAAATCAGGCATCATCTTCTGGGCTCCGTACCAGCTGTCGGGCACGTTATTTCCCGGAGGTATAGAATCTTTCAAGAACTCAGAAGCATTGTGAATGACTTGATGCTCCATCCATTTAGGCACTTAATCTGGAAAAGTTAGATGAACCATGAGATGGTGGAATACTTTGCATTCTCATAAATTAGTTTTCTAGCATCATTCATGAACTTTTCATACTTATCTACACGGGGACCTTGACCGGAAGGAATGTCATCTTCGGTACGAATACTATCACCTAGGGCAGCCTCTACCATATCCTCCATTTCTTCTCCTGGAAAGAAATTACCGACTTCTTCTTCTGCCGCATTACCGTCTTCTCCTTCTTCTTCTGCCGCATTACTGTCTTCTTCTTCTCCTTCCCCGTGATATAGCCAAGTTGTATAAAGTCTAGTAAAACCATGTTTAACGATATGAACCTTTGCGAATTCTACCTTCTGCCAGTACTTATTCCCACATCTATCACACGGGCAGAGAATCTTCTCTAGCACGATCTTATTATGTGCGCGTGAAAATTCAATGAAAGCAGCAACTCCTGCGACAAACTTAGGTTGCATACGTTGTTGCCAATCCACATACATCCAGTCTTTATCTCTGATGTACTCATGGGCCATGTTAGACTGTATAACATATAAATTGTAGGTTATGATGACTATATTGAGAAATCTTAGAACGGGATGGTTACAGACAAAGAAGAAAATCCGTGTATGTGCTTTGCGTATGCGTTTGTCGTTGAAAAGAATAAATTATCGATAAACAAAGTTAGATTTGAAGATACCCAAGTATGAGTTGTATTCTGTACATGTGTGTTTCAATTTATGATTTCGCTTAAGTGTAGGGTTGTTAGTGTGTATGTGTGTGCGTTTGTTGTGTATTCGTGTTGTATGTGTGTGTTTCTGCTGTCGGGGGTAGGGCTTCTATCCCATTAAGAATGTATAGAGCAGACACCCATTCGCTTGTGCTTTCAACCGTTTCGAGTAAATTTCGGCAGCACCTCCCCGCTGTTCTCCGAGTACACTGTAATAGAATAGATAATCATTTCAATACTGTGTAACAACATTGAAATGAACATCTAATCTATCTTTGTATACGGAGAACCAGCGGAAAAGTACCGACGAAATAACTTGAAACGAATGAAAACACAAGTGAATGCAGGTGTTTTCTTTATACATTCCTAACTTGTCCATACTGGACAAATCTATTGGTTATCATACGATTGAATCTTCTCGTCATATAGACTACACGACGGTTGTTAGTACCGAACTATACCGTCCGTTATTTAACAACCTTCGTATAGTTCTATATCACGACGAACATCGAACGTATGTTAACTGATAGACGGGGACTAAGTGGACTACACGACGGTTGTTAGTACCGAACTATACCGTCCGTTATTTAACAACCTTCGTATAGTTCTATATCACGACGAACATCGAACGTATGTTAACTGATAGACGGGGACTAAGTGGCGCTTTGATTACTCAATGAGAATATGAAAGTTTCATATTATCATCGAGTATCATATATTGGTTTTAACTTGAACATTTAACATGAATAGGTTTTACGTTTACGTTTCGTTATTAAGGGTTCAAAGATTTAAGTTTAGGGTAAATTTTTCTTGCATTTACGGTAAAATTGTACGTTTACGTTATCATCGAGTATCCTACTGAAGGAACTAGTGCATCCTAAACCCTAATCCTAATTAACCCAAATTAACCTAATTAACCAAAATTAACCCTAATCGTCACCCAAACACAAATTATCCCTAATTAACCCAAACTTAACCCAATTAACCCTAATCAACACCCTAACCCTTCAAATTATCACTAATTAACCCAATTAACCCTAATCAGCACCCTAACACAAATACACTTTATTTTACCTAATTAACCCAAATTAACCTTAACCCAAATTAACCTAACCCTGATCATCACTCAAACCCCAACACAAATTAATTCTAGCCCAAACCAAAATTAACTCAAATTAATCTAATTAACCCAAACCCTAGCCCTAATCATCATACCCTATTTTTCCTAATTAACCAAACCCTAAACCTAACCCTACCTAATTAACCTTACCCTAATCCTGAACCGAACCCTAACCCTAACCCAGAACCGATTAACCCTAACCCTAAACTGAACCCTAACCCTAACCCTAAACTGAACACTAACCCTAACTCAGAACCGATTAACCCTAACACTAAACCTAACCCTAACCCTAACCGAAAAATCTGTTAGTTGTATGTATGCCCTAGAGTCCAGTATTGTACAGATGATGTATATTATATTGGATGCTTGGACATATATAGAGATGACTTTCTTGCTCGATATGATAGTATGCTATCTGGTTACTCTTTATCTTAACATGTACACTTGTCTCTTTAAACTGTCTTATAGTTACATGTTGGTAAAGCCTTAGGATGTGTACTTGACTACCTGGACTATGATGCAGATCATACTAGTGGGGACATGGTAGTCCATAAGTACATCCTTCAAGGTCCCTAGTCGTGGGTGTATCGAGACGGGGCATCGATATACCAGAGTAGACTAGCGTATACGCTTCTCGACCCATGAGATGGGCGATGGATGATCCCATATCCATTGGTGTTTGACATCAGAGATGGTATACGGGTGCTCAGTGGAGACTGGGTACACTGGACGGACTCGCCGAGAACTCCCAGATGGTATTATACCTCACGTCAGATGGCAGTTCTCAAGTGACACTTATGTAGGTTAGTCTGTAGACCCGAGATCGTCATAGAGTCTTGTGTGATTCCCACTGTGCTTTGATCTCCACCTTACCACGTCCATGAGGGTGTGCAAAACGGTGGTCTTTGGGTACAGTCCCGAGTCACATGGAGGCAATGAGCGATAGGAGGGGTTTCGTCTCTCCCGGTATTGGGGGTTGATGTTGCGCTGTGCTCGATTGGCCGTAACTGGGAAGTCCCTGGCCAGGGCTGATCAGAGATTTGCTGGTAAGTGTTACCAGTAGTTTCTCGACCCGTTATGAGCCTCACATCGGCACGACTTATCGAGTATTGGGGTCTGACGTTTACCACCCCTAGACTTGATATGCGACGTATCAGACGAACAGACCGGACTGTACGGTAAGTGTTACTGGTTGGATTCACAGGAGTGTGAGCGGGCTAGCTCGTCGATCTTCTGATCGCTCAATACCCGGATGGCCGTTACGTTTAGCAGACCGCTTGCGGCTTGTGGGTGCTTGATATGATCATCATCTGCTACCGGCGTATTGACGAGTCTTTAGAGTCCTACACAGAGGTTTCCTGGCTCAAGCAAAACGAAATAGGAGCGCATATGAGATATGTGCAGGACCGAGAATAATGCGTGTATGTGATACCGCATTTCATTCTCGCGATATATGTTTCGATTGGTTATATTCGATATGACCTAGTTATCGAATCATTGATTCGATAAATCGATACATTGGATACTGGTCGGTTATATGCGATATGACCGGATCGTTAAATCATGTGTTGATTTAATGATTTAATGTATAATTATATATTTGATATATTACTTTGCATTAACTGGTATTGGTTCACTTTAAATGGATTTTCTCACTTGATGTACATGTTGTATATTTGATATACTTTTGTGCACATCTTTGTATCATGTTTGATGATACTTGCTCATTAGGTTAAGTGTGAAGAATTAAACCATGGTTAAGAGATGATTAGGGTTTTGCTTTTTTATTTATTTATTTGTTTATTTGTTTAGAAAAGGTTTAGATGAGAATGGTGGCTTTCTTTGTCTCTTGTTGAAGTTTCTTGAAGCTTTGAAAAAGTCCACCATCCTTATCTCATCCTTAACCCTAACCATTCCTTCTAACCTTAGTTTAATCTCTACACTTGACCATGGTCAAGATATGATAAGTATTCATATTAGTTTCTTTTTCAAATAAGAAACTAATGATATTCTTTCTTCTTCATCATCTTCTTCTTCAAGAAAAGCTTCATGCCATCAATGGCAACTTGAGCAAAAGTGAGTGAAATCCAATTCTAAAGTGAACCCACCTCCTATTTCTTCACTCTGTACCTCTTGCCAAGTTGTTTTGGGTGTTTTCTTCACAAGTTTCACAACTTGGTGAAGTTGGAGCTTGAACTTGTGCAACCTCGACGTAGATCGTCTTTGACACAAAGCCGACGACCTATTCCGCTCGTTTTCCGATGAAGCCGACGTTCGAGTTTGGGAATCGAGATGGACAGCGAGAGGATGCCTACGTGGAGCCAAGGAAGAGGATAACCGGATCTTCAAAGGTTGTAGCATCTAACCTTTAGTTAATTTGTTAACTAGTTTTGTTTTTCGCCTAGAATTCTAGTCTAAGATCCGCGTTAGGGTTTCGCGGCACCCATAATTTTTGAAATTGGCATGGTTGATGCCTTGTGAGACCTCTATAGGGTGCCTAGGAACCTTTCACTGGTATCAGAGCCTAGCTAGAGCCTTAGACGAAGTCTAGACGCGATTTGAAGCCCGAACGAACCCGAAACCCTAAACCAAACATGCTCTCTGTACATTTTCTAAAATCTGGGATTTTTCAATATTAAAAATGCTTAAAAAATTCAGCAGGGAATTCTAAGAATTACGATGCAAATTTTATCCAATGAACAGTGATAAGCGCGGCGGAACCGCGGCCTAAGCCAGCTTAGGCGGCGGTTCCGCGGCGGATTGATGACGTCATCCCTCCTCCTCTGCACAGTAATTCATAGTTTCTGCAGCTGAGTTTTATGAGTATTTTTAATAATTATTCCAGAGTTTAATTTTCTGGGGTGTTTTAGAGCTTCGGTGTTTCGACCGGATTATCAAATTTCGTCTTTGTGTACTTCCGGATAATTTATAGAATATGTTAAAAAGTTCGACCGGATATAAATACCCAACTTTTCCCATGTCGGGAAATTTCCAAGTGTTGGATTTTTCCGTAGTTTAACGACATTCTAAGTAGTGCAAGTAACACGATGGACCCTCTAGAAGACAACAAACCTTAACTCGATTATGTGACCGTCTTGAACTGCCCTTTGAACCTTCGGGTTTGGGGCAGTACGGCGTGCCACATATGAGGCGTTGGCTTGACCCTTCTACGGCTGGACCGTTGGTACTGAGGCACGAACTGAATGTTGTTAGACTTATTTCATGTGTTGGACTGTATCGGGAAAACTTGGGTATTCGACTGTTCGATCGGAAAGTTTAACATTTTCTGTTTATCTGGAATGTGATACAATAATTGGAATTCACAAACAGTTATGAGATAACTGAATGAATGTTATAAATCTAGCAGTTTAGTCCCACATGTTATTGAAAAGAGTTTTCGATAATGAGAGTAAATGCGGGATTTATATCTGTTAGGCATGTGATGTCTAAGTATTTCATTTGATTAGGCATGCGATGTCTAAAGAAGTTGCGGATTCCAATTGTTGTAGTTTTACACTTTCTTTTCTGTGACCGTAAGTGTAATATGTGATATCGCCGGTTTCGTTGCTATATGTCAACGACAATTGGGATGCGCATATTTACTTACGTTGATGACATGTGATGTTATGTGTTGCTGGATATGTTATATTGGATCGTCGTGTTTGAATAGCCGGGGTTTTTTTATGTGAGATGAGTGTTTTTCATTTTCATTCATGTAAAAACTTGTATGTAATATTCTTTTATTTGGGGCACTTCCAGGTAGCGGAAGTTGTCACCCTTTGTATATTATTTACTTTTCCACATTAGGATAGACACAAGGAGGGGAGCACAAGTAACCGGGTTCTGGGGTTCAGTGGGAGACCAACTCGAGGAGTCGAGTTCGGGTCTCCTAACCCTAGAATTGGCAGGGTTGCTTGCCGCTCTCGTAGGGGTCTAGGGGTGTGGGATTGGCTATTCATCACGACCGTGGAATCCGTGTTTTATACTGGCTCGTATTGAAAACACGGACGTCCTAGAATATCCAATATTTCATATATTGATTCTGCTGCGATATCTGTGTTGTGATTCTGTGATGGATATAGTATATAGTATATATGATATATTATATAGACGTTACTTATGTTTTACACCCGCGCTAGCCCTGCCCTGCTCTGTCGTTAGTTACCTAACCTAACGGTGCACGAGGGGACATCGAGGCGAATGCGGATGGCATAAGTGTACGTCATATCTATCTGTGATGTTTAGGTATTTAAATGATGGGACTTCATTAATGTGATTAATGAAAGAACAGAAACATAAGATGTTGTGGAATCAAAATTTTAAATAAAAAGGGTAGCTACAGTTCTTGCTTTGCACAGCGATATATATGATATATCCCGCACCTTATTCGATGAGGAAAGGACCGAGATCCCTTCACCGGGAGTGACTCCTTTAGCAATAACTGGCAGATGCTACACACTCGGTTTGGTTTTTGAATGCTTTTAAGAGGTTTTTGCTTTGCACAGTGATATATATGATATATCCCGCACCTCATTCGACGAGGAAAGGACCGAGATCCCTTCGCCGGGAGTGACTCCTTTAGCAAAACTAGAAAAGCCTCAAAATCACTCCATTTCAAAACTTCATTTGATTCTACAACGATATCAAGTTCATTACGCAATAGGTTTTCCGAAAAACCTGCCGTAGCCCTCCGTCATTTCAGATTAGAACTGTTTAGTATTCGTGCTGCGTTTGTTGGCCTTTGTCAAGGCGTAGTGTGCGGTAGCTGAATAGTGCTTATCTGCTTATGCATGTGATGCAGATTGTTTCAGGGTAGTCGTACGACCTTGTTGGCCTTTGTCAAGGGTCGTGCGGGTGGGTTTGATTCAATCAAGAAATGACGGGTTGAACTTGACTAGCATCCTGTGATTTGTTGGCCTTTGTCAAGGTCAGAGGACACTAGGGGAAAAATATTATCGGGAATTTCAAGTGTTGAAATTTGCAATGAGATTGCATACCTTCTATGAGATAGTTGGATCCCGATACCCACTGCGAGTAAGAGTTACTCCTGGGAGAGTTTTACACATTGCAATTAGCTGATCAAGTAGGTGTCTAGAAAGGTGTCAACGGGGTTACGCCTCTGGGAAAACGAGGTTTACATTAATTAGGTTCGTGCGAAAGCACGGGGGACCTCCCTCAAAGTACCGACACTGGCCTGGCTGAAAGATTGGCGAACTTGTAGTGTGTAATTAATCCCGGCTAGTGTTTCCTTTTAGTGTTTGGAGGAAGATTTGATAAAAAGCTGTGGGAGCCATCCTGATTAGATAAGATAATAACCAATCTGATCTTGCACGAGCATACGCTAAAGTGTTTTCTTCTCTCTCTCTCCAGGTAGCGACCATTTCATGCCCTAATGAAGATAATAATATGGATGTATTGACCGAACCCGCATGTTATACTGTGCTGGGGAACGTTGGTTCCGTTCTTTCTTATAAGAGTTATAGGAATGAACAGGATATAGGGGAATGCCAGGATTCCCATGCCACCCGAATGAAGAAAGTACATGTTGATGCATTTTCTTCGGGTGTGTTCGTTACTGAGAACTGTTTCTCCATTTGCTCTACGTCCTGGGTATTAGATACCGGGTCAGGATCCCATATATGTAATCAGTTACATGGGCTCAAGAAAGGTAGAGAACTTGGAGAAGGTGATAAAGACATTAGAGTCGGAAATGGCGCAATTGTTGCAGCTAAGACTGTCGGGGAATATCACCTTGTATTAACAACTGGTAATACATTGGTTCTGAACGAATGCTATTACATGCCGAACCTGATATGCAACATTATATCGGTTTCTTTATTGAGTAAAGAGGGATATAATTTTGTATTACAGGACAATGTTATGAACATTTTCCGTAACCAAAAGTTTGTTGGATCAGGCACGTTGTGCAATGGCATTTATGTTCTAAATCAATCAACAGTTCTGAGCATAACAAACACAAACAAGAGGAAGAGTTCTGAACTCAACGAATCCTTCTTGTGGCATTGTAGACTGGGTCACATCAATGCGACACGACTGGCTAAGTTGCATAAAGATGGATATTTAAATCCGTTTGAATTTTCATCTTATGACACTTGCCAGTCATGTCTCAAAGGCAAGATGACCAAAACTCCGTTTACGGGACACGGAGAAAGAGTTACCGAACTCTTGGGACTTATTCATAGTGATGTATGCGGTCCCATGTCTACACATGCCAGGGATGGTTCTTCATACTTCATTACATTCACTGACGATCTCTCCAGGTTCGGGTATGTGTTCCTAATGAAACACAAATCAGAAGCTTTTGAGAAATTTAGGGAATATAAACAAGAAGTTGAGAACCAAACCGGAAAAAGTATTAAAATCCTACGATCTGATCGAGGAGGAGAATACTTAAGCAATGAATTCCTGGACTTCCTAAAAGAGAATGGGATTCTCTCTCAGCTGACTCCTCCATATACACCACAGCACAACGGTGTATCAGAACGGAGGAACCGCACCCTATTAGATATGGTGCGCTCTATGATGAGCACAGCTGAGTTACCTATTTCCTTCTGGAGTTATGCGCTGGAGACAGAAGCATACCTATTGAATCAAGTTCCATCTAAATCTGTACCTACAACACCATATGAGATATGGAGTGGGAAGAGACCATGTCTTAAACGAGTTAAGATATGGGGTTGCCCGGCCTATGTCAAAAGGCAAAATCCGGACAAACTCGAGGCACGGTCAGTTCTATGCAAGTTTGTGGGATATCCCAAACATTCACATGGATATCTTTTCTACCATACAGAGGAACAAAAAGTGATTGTTTCTCGACATGCCACCTTTTTGGAAAAGGAATTTCTTGCAAAGGAAATTAGTGGCGATAAGGTAGAACTGGAAGAAATTCCGGCTACACAAACTCAAACTGAAGATTTAGTGGAACCAGAGGATTCAGTAGCTCCCGACGAACCTCAGCCTCTCCGCCGATCTAGTAGGGTTCCTCGCCAACCTGAGAGATACTACGGTTTTCTCATGGATGGTGGTAGCGAGGATTGCATCATGGAGGATGATGACCCAACTAGCTTCGAGCAGGCCATCACGAGTGGGGACTCAGTGAAATGGCTGGATGCTATTGGGTCCGAGATGGAATCCATGTACACCAACAAAGTATGGACTTTGGACGTTGCTCCTGAAGGGGTAAAACCCATTGGGAGCAAGTGGATCTTCAAGAAGAAACTTGGTGTAGATGGGAAAGTGGAGACTTTCAAAGCTAGTCTTGTAGCAAAGGGTTTTCGTCAAAGACCAGGTGTAGACTATGACGAAACCTTTTCTCCAGTGGCTATGCTAAAATCCATCCGGATCATGCTTGCCATCGCTGCATATCATGATTACGAAATCTGGCAAATGGATGTTAAGACCGCCTTTCTAAACGGTGATTTAGAAGAGTGCGTGTACATGACTCAGCCAGTGGGCTTCGTAGACAGTGGGAGCAGTGGAAAGGTGTGCAAGCTGCTTAAATCCATTTATGGATTAAAGCAAGCATCGCGGAGTTGGAACATCTGCTTTGACGTCGTTATCAAAGAGTTTGATTTCGTCAAAAATCCAGATGAACCTTGTATCTACAAGAAGGTGGCAGAGAGTAAGGTTGTCTTCCTCGTATTGTACGTGGACGACATACTTCTGATAGGAAATGATATTCCTATGCTGCAATCGGTTAAGCTCTTCTTATCACAAAGATTCTCAATGAAAGATCTTGGTGATGCCTCCTGCATATTGGGAATTAGGATCTATAGAGATAGATCCAAACGGATTTTGGGATTGTCCCAATCCAGGTACATTGACACCATACTAAAGAGGTTTAGTATGGAAGAGTCCAAGCGTGGGAACTTACCCACGATCTCTAGAGTCACTCTCTCCAAAGAGATGTCTCCCAAGACTGATTTGGAGAGAGCTCGCATGCAAGGGATACCCTATGCTTCGGCAGTAGGCTCTATCATCTATAAGATGCTATGTACCAGACCCGATGTAGCATACTCACTAAGTATAGTGAGCAGGTATCAAGCTGATCCAGGAGAGAGTCACTGGACAGCTGTGAAGATCATTCTCAAGTACTTGCGAAGGACTAGAGATATGTTCTTGGTGTATGGTAACGGGGAGCTCCAAGTCGAGTCCTTTACCGATTCTAGCTTCCAGAGTGATAAGGACGACTCTAAGTCGCAGTCGGGCTTTGTCTTTACCCTTTACGGAGGGGCGGTTAGCTGGAAGAGTTCCAAGCAGGAAACCGTGGCAGACTCGACGATGGAGGCTGAATACATCGCTGCCAACGATGCTGCCAAAGAGGCTGTATGGATCAAGAAGTTCATTACTAAACTTGGAGTGGTTACATCCATTGAGCGTCCAATACCTTTGTATTGCGATAACAATGGAGCGGTGGCTTTGGCCAAGGAACCCAGGCCCCATCAGCGATCCGGGCATATTCTGAGGCGGTATCACCTGATCCAGGAGATAGTTGATCGCCGGGAGATCGAGGTCAGGAGGGTTGACACGAAGAACAACACGGCGGATCCACTCACGAAGGCCATTCCCCAGATACAGTTTGAGAGACTCTTCGGGATGCTCGGTATGCGATACTACATCAGCTGGCCCTAGTGCAAGTAGGAGATTGTTAGTTGTATGTATGCCCTAGAGGCCAGTATTGTACAGATGATGTATATTATATTGGATGCTTGGACATATATAGAGATGACTTTCTTGCTCGATACGATAGTATGTTATCTGGTTACTCTTTATCTTAACATGTACACTTGTCTCTTTAAACTGTCTTATAGTTACATGTTGGTAAAGCCCTTAGGATGTGTACTTGACTACCTGGACTATGATGCAGATCATACTAGTGGGGACATGGTAGTCCATAAGTACATCCTTCAAGGTCCCTAGTCGTGGGTGTATCTAGACGGGGCATCGATATACCAGAGTAGACTAGCTTATACGCTTCTCGACCCATGAGATGGGCGATGGATGATCCCATATCCATTGGTGTTTGACATCAGAGATGGTATACGGGTGCTCAGTGGAGACTGGGTACACTGGACGGACTCGCCGAGAACTCCCAGATGGTATTATACCTCACGTCAGATGGCAGTTCTCAGGTGACACTTGTGCAGGTTAGTCTGTAGACCCGAGATCGTCATAGAGTCTTGTGTGATTCCCACTGTGCTTTGATCTCTACCTTACCACGTCCATGAGGGCGTGCAAAACGGTGGTCTTTGGGTACAGTCCCGAGTCACATGGAGGCAATAAGCGATAGGAGGGGTTTCGTCTCTCCCGGTATTGGGGGTTGATGTTGCGCTGTGCTCGATTGGCCGTAACAGGGAAGTCCCTGTCCAGGGCTGATCAGAGATTTGCTGGTAAGTGTTACCAGTAGTTTCTCGACCCGTTATGAGCCTCACATCGGCACGACTTATCGAGTATTGGGGTCTGACGTTTACCACCCCTAGACTTGATATGCGACGTATCAGACGAACAGACCGGACTGTACGGTAAGTGTTACTAGTTGGATTCACAGGAGTGTGAGCGGGCTAGCTCGTCGATCTTCTGATCGCTCAATACCCGGATGGCCGTTACGTTTAGCAGACCGCTTGCGGCTTGTGGGTGCTTGATATGATCATCATCTGCTACCGGCGTATTGACGAGTCTTTAGAGTCCTACACAGAGGTTTCCTGGCTCAGGCAAAACGAAATAGGAGCGCATATGAGATATGTGCAGGACCGAGAATAATGCGTGTATGTGATACCGCATTTCATTCTCGCGATATATGTTTCGATTGGTTATATTCGATATGACCTAGTTATCGAATCATTGATTCGATAAATCGATACATTGGATACTGGTCGGTTATATACGATATGACCGGATCGTTAAATCAAGTGTTGATTTAATGATTTAATGTATAATTATATATTTGATATATTACTTTGCATTAACTGGTATTGGTTCACTTTAAATGGATTTTCTCACTTGATGTACATGTTGTATATGTGATATACTTTTGTGCACATCTTTGTATCATGTTTGATGATACTTGCTCATTAGGTTAAGTGTGAAGAATTAAACCATGATTAAGAGATGATTAGGGTTTTGCCTTTTTATTTATTTATTTGTTTAGAAAAGGTTTAGATGAGAATGGTGGCTTTCTTTGTCACTTGTTGAAGTTTCTTGAAGCTTTGACAAAGTCCACCATCCTTATCTCATCCTTAACCCTAACCATTCCTTCTAACCTTAGTTTAATCTCTACACTTGACCATGGTCAAGATATGATAAGTATTCATATTAGTTTCTTTTTCAAATAAGAAACTAATGATATTCTTTCTTCTTCATCATCTTCTTCTTCAAGAAAAGCTTCATGCCATCAATGGCAACTTGACCAAAAGTGAGTGAAATCCAATTCTAAAGTGAACCCACCTCCTATTTCTTCACCCTCTACCTCTTGCCAAGTTGTTTTGGGTGTTTTCTTCACAAGTTTCACTACTTGGTGAAGTTGGAGCTTGAACTTATGCAACCTCGACGTCGATCGTCTTTGACACGAAGCCGACGACCTATTCCGCTCGTTTTCCGATGAAGCCGACGTTCGAGTTTGGGAATCGAGATGGACAGCGAGAGGATGCCTACGAGGAGCCAAGGAAGAGGATAACCGGATCTACAAAGGTTGTAGCATCTAACCTTTAGTTAATTTGTTAACTAGTTTTGTTTTTCGCCTAGAATTCTAGTCTAAGATCCGCGTTAGGGTTTCGCGGCACCCATAATTTTTGAAATTGGCTTGGTTGATGCCTTGTGAGACCTCTATAGGGTGCCTAGGAACCTTTCAAATCAACAATAACACCGAAAAAGCATAATTATAACTTCAAAATTGTAATTAAATCACCTCAGGTGGCAGGGATAAAGAGCTCGACGAGGATTCTACTGTCGACGAGACACAGGTGGCGGAAAAGAGCCCGACTCACGGTGAGAATAGGATTCTACTGTCGACGGAGGTTGGGAGACTGTCGACGAGGATTCAATTGTCGAAGAGGAAGTCGATCGTGCTCTCGATCGGTGGAGACGAGGATTTTGTTGTCGAAAACGAAGTCGATCGCGTGCGCAGGAGTTGGGAATATTTTGAGGTCGGTGGGGAAATTACCAAGTTTTATTTTATTTTATAAATATCCCTTTTTGCCACTACGGATTAATCTGTAGAGTTTTCTTTTGCGGCTCCGTAAGGCCAAATAAAATATTACATTTCAATATTTTTTAATTAATCTGTAGGGCATCGTAGGGACAAACCGATGGCCCTACGGATTAATCCGTAGGGGCAATAAAATGTTGCCCCTACGGATTAATCCGTAGGGGCAATAAAATGTTGCCCCTACGGATTAATCCGTAGGGGCAATAAAAAGTTGTCCTTACGGATTCCTATCTCCGTAGGGGCAACCCCTTATTGTAGTTGTGGGTAAAGTCTTGTATATACTAACGCGATATTTCTTCCCCCTCTTATGTCGAATTTCAATACTTAGTAATGAAAACACTGTTTTACTCAAGTTCGGAGGGGGGAGAAGAAAAATATTTTTAAATGGCTCTTAAAAGAAAAGAAATTTTTGCACGATTATGACCGAAGAACAAGTTTGGGGAAGGATTTTACTGTCATTCACTCTTGACCCGTTCTTTATGCCATCTTATTGAATTTTTCCTCCTAATATTCAGGTTTTGAGCTTACAGGACAATATCAGTGGAGACACTGCTACAAACAAATTTGGAAGGATGGTTTGTATGTATCCACGCATCATATGTAAATTTTGTATTGCATAAAAAAAATTTGAAAATGAAAGTTAAAAAGTGGAAAATACATATGAAAGATAGGAAGAGATTTAAGAAATGCAAGAAAATTAGATATTTTAAAACGAAACTAGTAATGCATAGTCTTGAGGCTGTTGTCCCAAGGGTTAGTAAGATGAAGATATCACTAATCTGCGGATAGAAAAAAGTCTGAAAAATAGTCCCTATTCTTGAGTCCAAACTTCTGAATATTGATACCCTACTATACGCATTTGTACACATCCTGAAACTTAGGATAGTAGAGGATATCTTGAAATACTCTTGCCTACAAGCCTTAGTATGTGTGTGTGTGTGTGTGTGTGTGTGTGTGTGTGTGTTAACAAAAAATAAATGGTGAAGAAAAATGAACACTGGTTTTGTAATTACTTAAGATAGCATATAAAAAATTATAGCGAGGGTGCCTTATCACCTAGTGCTTTAGACCAACTAATTTTGGAGTAACTGCTAAGCCATAGGTGTTGCAAGACTAGGATATTTCTAATTACGCCTTAATAAGTGAGCACATTCGGTAATCGGTTGGTTAGTACCTCAAGAAGTATTAATGGTCGCATGAAGAATGTGTGAGAAAATCCATCTAAAAACATCACCGACTAAAAATTACTAAGGAATATGGATAAAGGGTATGATAGCTTGAATTGAATTCTTTAAGTGTAGGGATGACTTTTACACATACGTAGGGGTATATGATCGATGTTTGGAGGAGAGGTGGAGAGAAAGACTAAAAATGATATTTTATTGAGGGAGAATGTGATTTCTGACATCTTTTTAAGACCATTAAGATAGGACTCATGACAACTAAAAAGCTAGTGTAGTTTGAAATACTTATTTTCAATTTTTTTCTTTTATATGCTTTTTATTTTTACATGTAATTTTCCTTTTCTTTCTTTTATTTTAGGATTTTGTGGGTGTAATCCGATGAAAACCTTCAGGAGACAACACTTCTCCTACTAGAGACACCTAGAGGTTTAAAGGCTTGTTGCACGAGCTAAGTGCAATCGTGTTGCCTATGAAAGTGTGATAGGTTTTTTCTTTTTCTTTTGAAAATAAAATAGTTTGCTCTGGACGATCAAAACATAAGTTTGGGGGTATTTGATCATTCAAATTTATTACATATTTGTATGGACATTTTTCCTATTATTATTAATTACAAAAATGTGTTAATTGTAGTATAGTGGTGAGTATTTCCGCTCTGT